>OX451738.1:1201351404-1202605851 GCA_948472305.1 Vicia faba | reverse complement strand
TAATTAGGCAACTTTAACCTTTTCTTTAATAACTAAAATAAATTTAGAATTAGGTTTTTATTAACTTTTAATTTTAATTCTTTTATTTTATTTTCATTAAAAACATAAAAATACAAAAAACTTTTTTCTTTTAATAAATTAAATAATTAGTTTTAATTCCATTTAATCACAAAAAAAGGACAAAAAAATTCAATTCTTTTCTTAAAAGGGTCAAAACCCTTAGGACGTTCCCGATTTAATTCTTTCGCGCGCATTTATTTTATTTTGATTATTTATGTAACTGTCTCCAGCTATGTAATAGTTAATTAGGAATTTTACCGCTTTATTTAAATTTCTCGCACTTTATTTTACAAAACGGGTCTTTGTTTTTTTGGCGATGTATAGACCCGCGCCTTGTAATAGTTAGAATTTACATTTCTGCAATTTACTCTCCGCACCCCTAACTGTTAACAATGCATGAAAGAATGTATGTAAATAAAACCAATCCGTAGCTCACAAATAACATGTACAAAAACATTAACTGAAAAACAACACACAAAGCACATGCCACTCTTAGGGTACGCCTCACCGGTTGCCTCGAGCGTGGTCATCAAGTATAGGGTATCTTAGAGGTCGCCCTTTGTCTAAAGATCCAGTTGCCTCGAAACAGTTGCCTCGGATAAAAGGATCTAGGACATCAGGGTTACTTCTAAGGTGTCCTACCATTGCTTCGGTGACCACACTGTCCCGATAATCGAATTGACCCGAATACCTCCAACGATGGTGCTACCTACCTCTCAATGGTGGGATAGCATTATCTAAAGGACTCTTACACAGCTTAATTCCTTAGAGTAGGTAGATTTCTCTTAAGTACTTGCTCTTCTAAAAAAAAACAAACGAAACAACTTTTCACACCTCACACTTTCTCAAAAGTTTTCAAACAAATTTTTCATACACTCCTGAGGACAGATACAAGAGTCACTTAGAAATATTTCAAACGAAACTTTTTTTCAAAACCCACTCACACTTGAAAAGCAAACAATTTTTGAAAACATAAGAGCAAGTACCTAAGAGCCCATGGATAACCATGGATAGAAAGGATGCTAACACCTTCCCTTTCTATAAATCTACCTCCCGAACCGAGAAACATTCTCGAATAAGGAATTTTGCTGTGCTTTTGTCCTTTCCATGTTGGAGAACATAAAAGACGGTTCCGACTCTTGCTTACCGCGACATTTCGCGAAACCAGCTAAAAAACAGTCAGTTCTATTTCCACCGGTGAACGGGTAGAAGCGGGTATAAAATGTGGCAAAATTCAAAGAGATGCATCCTCGGGCACGATAAAGAAGCCCTTTACCGGAAAGAAGCAGGTCAGTGTTGCATATGACCATAGGAATCAGGACAGAACTGAACATCGTCCAACGGTAGGGGTTGTCATGATCTCTAAGCCTGCACCTATTCAACAAAGGAACAACCAGCCTAGAATGGAAAGACCGGTTAGACAGTTTACCCGGATAAATATGACGATGTCTCAAGTCTTGCCGCATTTGTTGAAATCTAATCTGGTGACCTTGCAGGAAGCTCCGAAGAATCCCAACACTGCCTCTCTCTGTTATAATCCAAATGCTCGTTGTGCTTACCATTTAGAAAGTCCAGGTCATGATACAAACGACTGTTGGGCTTTGAAAAACAAGGTGCAAGACCTTCTCGAGGCAGAGGAAATTTAATTTGACGCTCCTGAGATCCCAAATGTTATCACTGCTTCTATGCCCAAGCACAGTCGTGGTGTTAGAGCTGTTGAAGATGATGTGTTTGTTGTTGTGATGATGAACTTGTTACTCCTCTCCTAACCTTCAAAAGGAACCTGTTGAAGGCCAGTTTATTTTCGGGATGTGGTGAAGGTTGCCACCTATGTTTATCCCTACCGACTGGTTGTCATTTATTGAAGGCAGGTGTCCAGCGCCTTATGGATGACAAAGAGATTTTGTTTGAAAAGACTCCCGTTCCAACCATTGCTTACAAGGATGTTTCAATAGTAACCATTTCCTACAGTCCTCCCAGGGTCTCCACAAAAAGATCTGTTAGGATTACATCTGTTCTGAAGGTGACTCCACTGATAATTACTATGCCAGGGCCGATCCCGTACTCCTCAAACAAAATTGTTCCCTGGAATTATGGGGGTGACATCTACTACCACGGTGTCAAGCAAGAATGGATGGCTGTTGAAGACCCGGTTTTTTAGAGGGATGATCCCGACATTAGCAACATTGTGGAAACCAGCAAAATAACCAGAAGTGGAAGAGTGTTCTCCCCTGAGATTTCTCCTACAAAAACTGTTATTGGTCCTGTGATCATTCCTGCTTTTGTTCCTGCTGATACTACTACTACAGTTCTCGTGGTTACCCCTGCTGACACCCCTATCGCTGAGTCGACCGAGAATAGGGGCAAAGGCATTTTGGTTAAACCTGTTCGAATGAAGGCGCAATCAGTATCTATCCCAGAGACTTCCAAGAAGGAGATGGAAGAAATTTTGAAATTTATAAAGAGAAGCGACTACAATGTAGTCGAACAGCTAGGGAAGACCCTTTCAAATATTTTTATGCTAGCTTTACTGTTGTGCTCCGAAGCTCATGTGAAGGCCTTGGTGAAATTTCTTAAAACTGCCCATATGCCACAGGAAACCTCTGCTGACAAACTCGAAGATTGTGTGGCCAATTTGACAGATGATAACGGTTTGGGCTTTTCAGATGTTGATCTGACACCTAGAGGGAGGAAACACAATAAGGCATTGCATGTCTCTGTCGAATGCAGGGGCACTACTTTGGCCCATGTCCTAGTAGATACTGGTTCATCATTGAATGTGTTGCCTAAGAAGGCTCTGGATAGACTAGAATGTGAAGGTTTGACCTTAAAACCAAGTAACATAGTGGTAAGGTCCTTCGACGGTTCAAAAATAATGGTGCACGGGGAGGTGAACATCCCCATTAAAGTTGGAAATCATACCTTTAATTCAAATTTCTATGTAATGGATATTCGCCCTTCTTATTCCTGTTTATTGGGCCGACCTTGGATTTATGACGCTAGTGTCATCACCTTTACATTACATAGATGTTGAAGTACCCAATCAAGGGAAAAATAATCACTGTCCATGGAGAGGAGGAATATATGGTCAGTCACCTGAACTCCTTCAGATATGTGGAAATGGATGGTGAATTCATCGAAACCCCGTGTCAGTGTTTCGAGGAAGTCCCATAAACATTTACGACAACCAAGACTGTTTCCAAAGTTCCAAAGATTACCAGACCTCCGCTGAAGATGGCTTCTCTGAAAGATGCCAAGGCAGTAGTCGAAGAAGGTGGGTGTACCAGTTGGGGCCAACTCCCGAATATTCCCTACAAATCTGACAAATTTGGTTTGGGTTTTACTTCAGGAGCCCAGAAAGCTGTTCGTCGTGCTCGTGTCGGGGAACCACCTTTGCAGATCGGCAACCATGGAGTCAACGCAGTGGAGGATAGTGATGACAGATGTGACCTGGAAGAATAGATTTTTCCAACTATCAGTGGAGGACTCAACAACTGGGAAGCCAAAGAATTTGTCCCTATTACTTTTATCCAATAGTAATTATATTTAAATTTTTGTCGGACTTGTAATAATTAAACAATTTAGACTTTTAAAACCTTGTGTCTTACCCGAGGCACAACGGTCCATTTGTAAGGGTTGTTACTTCATTTTCATATGTCATCAATGAATCATGGACGTTTTTGCATGCAAACTTTATGCTCTTTGTTCTTCTTTTTGTACATTATTTTTTTTCTTCAAAAAATAGCTATGCTCTTACACACACTCACATATCAAAATGTAGATCCACATCCACTCAGGATCCCATGGGTAACGATTCTGCTATGGCCTATTGTGAATTTGAAAATCCGATCTACCAAGCCGAAGACGAAGGTGAGGAAGATTGTGAGGTGCCAGGGGAACTAGCCAGGTTACTACAACAGGAAGAAAGGACCATACATCCCCATGAAGAACCAGTTGACAAGGTTAACTTAGGTACCAAAGAGGACAAGAAAGAAGTCAAGGTAGGTGCCAATCTTGAACCTAGTGTCAAGAAGCGCTTAACTCAGTTACTACATAACTATGTTGAGGTCTTTGCCTGGTCATACAAAGACATTCCAGGACTTGATGCTGATATCGTGGTCCATCGTCTACCGACAAAAGAAGACTGCCCTCCGGTAAAACAGAAAGTCCGTCGCATGCAGCCAGAAATATCAGAGAAGATCAAGACTGAAGTCATGAAACAATTCAACACCGGATTCTTAGCCGTCACCTCCTATCCACAATGGGTCGCCAATGTTGTTCCAGTGCCTAAAAAGGACGGTAAAGTATGCATGTGTGTGGATTACAGAGATTTGAATAGGGCAAGCCCTAAGGATGATTTCCCGCTTCCCTATATCGATATTCTAGTTGACAATACCGCACAACATAAAGTGTTCTCATTTATGGATGGTTTCTCAGGCTATAATCAAATCAAAATGGTACCTGAGGACATGGAGAAAATGACCTTCGTCACACAGTAGGGCATATTCTGTTACAAAGTTATGCCATTCGGGTTGAAAAACGCTAGGACAACTTATCAGCGCACCATGGTAGCTCTGTTTCATGATATGATCCATCACGAGATAGAGGTCTACGTGGATGACATGATAGTCATATCTCAAACTAAAGAGGAACATCTTGACCATTTGCAGAAACTGTTTGAAAGGATAAAGAAATACAAGCTAAGGTTGAACCCGAGTAAATGCACATTTGGAGTGAGGTCCGGTAAACTCCTAGGCTTCACCGTCAGCGGTAAAGGTATCAAAGTGGACCCTGCAAAGGTAAAAGCAATACAATAAATGCCTGCTCCTCGCACCGAGAAGGAATTCAGAGGATTATTAGGACGACTAAACTACATCTCCAGATCATTTCTCATCTAACCGCTACTTGTGAACCAATCTTCAAATTACTGAAGAAAGATCAAGTGTGGGATTGGAACAACAACTGCCAGGCTTCCTTCGACAGGATCAAAGAGTACCTTCAAGAGCCTCCTGTTTTGATGCCGCCAGTCGAGGGAAGACCCTTGATCATGTATCTAACTATCTTGGAAAATTCAATGGGGTGTGTGTTTGGGCAGCATGACGAGTCTGGCCGAAAAGAGCATGAAATATACTACCTGAGCAAAAATTTTACCGACTGTGAAACCAGATATTCACTGCTCGAGAAAACTTGCTACGCTCTGGCATGGGCTGCTCGCCGGCTAAGACAGTATATGTTGACCCATACTACCTTATTGATATCCAAGATGGATCCAATTAAATACATATTCGAGAAGCCCGCCCTCTCTGGAAGAATAGCAAGATGGCAGATGATCCTGACTGAATACAACATTCAATACACTACCCAAAAAGCAATAAAGGGCAGTGTGCTAGCCGATCACCTTGCTCATCAGGATGTGGATGACTACCAGTCCATGAAATTCGAGTTCCCAGATGAAGACATCATGTTGGTAAACAATTGTGAAGAACTCAGACCATATGACGAACCTGAACAAGGATCCCGATGGACCTTGGTTTTTGACGGAGCTTCCAACGCACTCGGAAATGGCATAGGTGATGTGATCATATCCCCTGAAGGATGTCATACTCCTTTCACTGTAAGACTTTATTTCAACTGTACCAATAATATGGCGGAATATGAAGCGTGTATTATGGGTCTCAAAGCCGCCATAGATTTGGGAATCAAGTCCTTAAGGGTATTTGGAGATTCAGCCTTAGTCATCATTCAGATCAAAGGAGAATGGGACACGCAGCACCCTAATCTCATCCCCTACAAAGAACATGTGTTGACATTAATCCCACATTTTAAGGAAATTACCTTTGAGCATTTTCCACGAGAGGAAAATCAACTAGCGGACGCGCTAGCCACTATGTCATCCATGTTTAAAATCAAGTGGGATAACGAGGCTCCCCAAATTACCACGAGATCGATACTTAAGAAGTAGTGGACAAGCCTTAGTTACATGAAGTTAAGAGGTATCTCGAGGCCCAAGAGTATCCGGAGGGAGCTTCAGTCAATGATAAGAATTTCTTGAGAAGATTCTCTGTTAAGTTCTTCCTCAGTAATGGCATTCTCTACAAGCGCAACCACGACTCTACTTTGCTTCGTTGCGTAGACAAGAGTGAGGCAGACAAGATCATGGTTGATCTACATGAAGGCACTTTTGGCACCCATTCTAGTGGGCACACGATGGCTAAAAAGATCCTACGGGAGGGGTACTACTGGTCTACCATGGAAGCAGATTGCCATCAGCATTCACGAACCTGTCACAAGTGTCAGATCTATGCTGACAAAGTACATGTGCCTCCAGTTCCTCTAAACGTCCTGACTGCTCCCTGGCCATTCGTGATATGGGGCATTGACATGATTGGAGAACTCAAACCTACAGCTTCTAATGGACACCGCTTCATCTTGGTTGCCATTGACTACTTCACGATATGGGTTGAGGCAGCTTCTTTCGCTTCTGTTACCAAGAACGTTGTGGCCCGATTTATCAAATAGAATCTCATCTATCGGTACGGTATCCCGGAGAGAATCATTACGGATAATGGTACCAATCTCAACAATACTATGATTATTGCACTATGTATGCAATTCAAGATCCAACACCATAACTCTTCTCCTTACCGGCCAAAGATGAATGGCGTTGTCGAAGCTGCAAATAAAAACATCAAAAAGATCATACAAAAAATGACAGTGACCTACAAGGACTGGCATGAGATGTTACTATTTTCTCCCCATGGTTACCGTACCACAGTGCACACGTCAACAGGGGCAACTTCTTTCTCTTTGGTATACAGTATGGAAGTCGTCCTACCAATTGAAGTCCAAATACCTTCTCTGAGAATCATAAATGATGCAGGACTGAATGAAGATGAATGGATTCAAACTCGACTTGACCAGTTGAACTTGATTGATGAGAAGAGGCTTGCGGCTGGATGTCATGGTCAGATGTACCAAAATTGTATGATCAAAGCTTTTAACAAGAAGGTCATACGTCAGGTATATCGGATTGGTGACTTGGTAATCAAGCGTATCATATTGCCACAAGGTGATCCCAGGGGCAAATGGACTCCTACATATGAAGGACCATTTATGATCAAAAGCATATTCTCTGGTGGAGCAATGATCTTAACCACTATGGATGGTGACGATCTTCTGCATACTGTAAATGCGGACATAGTTAAAAGATACTACGCATGAATAAAGACCCTCTAGGTCGACTGGCCTAGGCAAAAATTAGGGCATCCCGACGAACCAAAAAGGTTCGGGCAAAAATTAGGGATAAAATACAAAAGTTTGTACACCCGACAAGCTGAAAACCCGAAAGGGCGGCTTGGGCAAAAAAGGGTATCCCGGTGGACTGAAAACCTGAAAGGGCGGTCCAGGCAAAAGTTAGGGAATTAAAGTGTATGACTATGTCCTGTTGAATCACCTTACAGACAACCTTCAGTATCGACTGACAAACTTAAACGGTTCTAATCAATCCAATCAGCTTCGGACAAAGTAGAAAGTGGACGAGATGCTCAGAGACATGAAGGCTATAGCAGAATGGGAACCCCATGGGATTATTTCACATAGCTATATTTTCTTTGTATCAATTTTCATTTTCTACGACGGCACTCCCTTACTAGGATGTTCGTCTCGTTGTACAAAAAATACTTATTCAAGTTAATACAAAGATATTCCTTTGAAAGTGCAAAACTGTCTATTTTTCTTTTATTTCCGTGTTTTTTTTTGCAAAAACGTCCAATGATTATTTTTGAACATATGCATTTGAACATGACTACTGTTTACAAACGAGCAAAAAAAGGGGAACAGAAAATAGAAAGACAATCACTAATGGCTTTAAGAAATAGGATAATATCTATAGACCATTCCATAAAATCCCCCGCAGGTACTTTTTCCAACAAGGGAGGAAACCGGGACATCCCACTACAGGATCGCTAATGTATCTCCAGTATGCAGCCTAATGGTATCAAGTGCTCTCACATCCCCGATGGAACAAAACTTCCAGTTACCGCTCCAAAGATTCCCCAATGAAAGTCGCCCAGTTTTTCAGGATTCCCCAGCAAGATTTCACGAGGTCCACAAGCAATGCACGGAGTTTCCCTTCCACAACATAGTTTATTTCTCTAATAAATGGAAACTCATCCATCAACACTTCAACTTCAAAATATGAAGACTTACACTCCTCATTCCCAGCAGTACTCAGGGATTTATTTTCCCTGACTCCAACAACATTGTGGCATAACACTTAATGTGCTCATACATTACATCCATACATCATAGCATTGACAACACAGATGCATACAATGCGATCTCATTTATTTTGAGAAACAACATTATACCGTGCATTTCATACATCATGTTATTGCATGCAACTAACCCTTAACCTTTTCAGGAAAGATCAATAAACGGAAAATTATCGTCAAAATTTTCAACAAGTCAATTATAGATCAATTCCCGAGAAAGGACTGGTCGACCATCTACATAACAGATATTTCCTTTAGACCCCTGCTAGTTCAGTTTAAACCTCTCAACGGTTTATTCTGATTCTTTCCCGCATCGCTATCTCTGGCGTAGACGTTTTCCGTGGTTCAGATAAATCTCTCATTGATTTGTTATGATTCTTCTCCTGATCCCTACCGGTTCAATTTAAATCTCTCAATGGTTTATTCTGATTCTTTCCTACAGACGCTTTCTCTAGCACATACATTTTCTCTGGTTCAGATAAATCTCTCAATGATTTGTTCTGATTCTTCTCCAAATCTATGTCGGTTCAATTTAAATCTCTCAACTGTTTATTCTGATTCTTTCCCACAGACACTTTCTCTTATTCAGACGTTTTCTCTGGTTCAGATAAATCTCTCAATGATTTGTTCTGATTCTTCTCCAGATCCCTGCCGGTTCAATTTAAATCTCTCAATGGTTTATTCTGATTCTTTCCCGCAGACGTCTTTTCTGGTTCAGATAAATCTCTCAACAATTTATTCTGATTCTTCTCCAAATCCCAACTGGTTCAGATAAATCTCTCAACGGTTTATTCTGATTCTTTCCTAGTAGGCACTTTCTCTGGTTCAGATAAATCTCTCAATGATTTATTCTGATTCTTCTCCAGATCCCTGTCGGTTCAATTTAAATTTATCAATAATTTATTTTGATTCTTCTCCAAATCCCTACTGGTTCAGATAATCTCTCAATGATTTATTCTGATTCTTTCCTAGTAGATGCTTTCTCTGGTTCAGATAAATCGCTCAAAGATCTACTCTGATTATTTCTAGTTAAAGAATATTCAAGACCTCTTTTGGTTCAGTTTAAAACTCTCAACGATTTATCCTGATACTTTCCAAATGAACATTTCTGGTTTAGATAAATTTCTCCAAGATTTATTCTGATTCTTCCTAGTCAAACAACATACAAGACTTCTACTAGTTTCAGATAAATCGCTCCAAAGATTTATTCTGATTCTTTTCCAGTTAAAATCAAGTTCAGACTTAGTCCATTTTTTGTCAAGAGTCACCTTTGGATGGCATCTACAAGCCCATCTCTGGAAAATCTCCATCATTTCTCCAAATGGCATCTATAAGCCCATTCACAATTCATCTTCGAGTGCAAATTTTTGGGCACTCTAGTTTTCAATCATCTTCCACCTTCAAGTCACGAATGGCGAATCCACCAATCTAACTCTTCAGGTTTAAGAAGATTGAACAGGGGCATCTGTTGTACCCCAAAATTTTCCCTCTCATTTATCAAGTATTTTCTCACAATATCTCCTTTGGTTCAAGACTGCACAAGGGTTGATCAGTTCAAGACACCTCCTTAAGCATTGGTGACTGAAAATTAGGGTTTGAGATTTCACAAGGACAAATGAACTTTTAATGTCTCATATTACTTTCATGGATCATTTTGGACTCTCAAGATTGCTCATGTCAAGTTTCAAGTCTTGAATCACATTTTTGCTCAGTCAATTGATCAGTTGACCTAAAAATCAGTTGTATTGGGGAAAAAGTCAACTGTGGTCATTTTACAGTCAAACTTCATAATTTTTTTATCCATATCAACATTATGAACTCATATATTTCATTTGATCAAGTTTGGACCATAATTCCTCAAGAAATTTGATCAGATCATCAAAAGGGCAAAATGGTCAAAATTAGGGTTTTGACTAAGAAAGAGCAATTTTTGATTTTTGACCTAGCAAATGGTTATTTGGTTTGAGACATGATATCAAGGTTTCTAATTCATCATTTTGACCTAATGATATAACTCAAAAATTACCTCAAGATCATTTGATTGATAGTTGATTTTCAGTCAACTGATTAAAAGTCAATTGTACACTGAAAAGTCAAACTTTGACTTTTTGGTCAAAATCAAGTGTCAAAGATTACAATTCATCAAAACATGTCAAAATATGAAACTTGTTAATCAAGAAATCAAAAAGTCAAGATATCATTTTGAAAAGTCAAAGTTTTCAAACTTAGAAATTTTTCTAAGTGTTGAAAACTTCATATTTTGTCACAACTTTGAGCCAACTTTTTATCATGATGCAAGATGATTCAAAGGAAACTTTCAACATGAAAGTTGTAAATATCAATGAGATCTAAAACATTTCTGAACACAACACCTCCTATAAATGCTTGGATTTCAAGTTATTAATCCATGAAATCATGTTCATGAAAATAAAACACTTAGTGAAATTTTGAGCATTTTGGTCAGGATTTTGACCTAACTTCTGGGCCAAGTTTCACATAGTTCCAATTATATTTTTAAAATTTATTCAAAGAGGGGTTGTAGAGAATATTACAAGCTTTCTAAAATATCCAAGAACTCCTTGAGATCATTCTTGAGAAATGAGAATCAAAGGCAAGAAGTTAGGGTTTCAAGTTGTTTTACAAGGCAGAATTTGTGATGCACAATGGACCAAATCACATAGCCATGCTGCATAATCTCACTTTGTAGGCTTCTAACTTGAAATTAACTCCTTAATTAAATATTTACACAACTGATAGAACCATTGTTCAAGCATTTGAGCCATTATCCAAGTTGTATTTCCATTTTGGGAAGAAAGTTCACACTTCCATTTTTGGAAAAGTGGCTTTAATCACAAAGTCCACTCTCCTTGAGCATTGAACTTGTTCTTTATGCATACACAAACCATATAAACCAAAAGTAAGCATGTCTAAAGTACTAACCACTCTATGCAGCCCTGTACCATACCTTGGAACAAGATGTTTCAACTTTGCTTCAAAAATAAGTAAAGATGCTACAACTTGAGATTTCAAATTTTGGCTTGCTATAACATACAAGACCTCTTGCCTATAAATATACAAGTCATTTGCAAGATAACCCACAGATGCTCAAGCCCTGAAACCCCCTAAAGAACATAACCACCAAAAACATCTTAAAACTTTCCATTTGAGTTTTGAACCCAATCTCTAAATTTGCTCATGCGTTTCGTGGCCTTTTACTTTCAAAAGCTTCTAAGTAACATATACAAACAATTCCAACACTTGTAACACAACTGTAACACCTCCATCACCATCCACTATTTTCAAAAACAACATCTTGTAACTTGACTTCTCCAGAACTCCTCAGCCACTTTCAGCTCAAGCCAAGCATCACATTAGCTTCCTGGGAACTTGAGGAAGCTAACCCAATCATTCGAACTCATCAAAAGCTGCTCAAACTCAAAACATGATACTCTCTTGCAAGGTGAGTTTTATGACTTTTGAAGTATTCATATAGCCATTGTTAGGCTTCCATTTTAAAAGATAAAATGTAGACCTCATTGCCACAAAGTTGTACATATCCATAGTTTGCATTTATATGGCTTGAACTTAGAGAATTTTGGAGTTGAAGTTTCTAAAAATTTTAGGTTCTAAATTAGGGCCAGAAAAATTCTCACTTATCTTTGATTTTTAGCTTTAGTTATTTATATGGTTGGATTCGTGGGAAGAAATGCATCAACTTTCATGTTGTCATCTTCCATTTTTGTTGAGAAATGAGAAAGTTGCAGGTTGTCTGGTTGGGCGTGAGGTTGAAGATGAAGTTCAGGCCATGGACTTGATTTGTAATATATATTTTTGGTTTGATATAAGTAAATGGATGTATCACCACCCCAAAGGTTAAAGCGCGCGCCTGTAACCAGAGGGACCTGGGTTCGAGCCCCAGTGGTAACCTTTTGGCTGTTTTCTCATATTTTCACTTTTTTTTGTTTTTGTTTGCAGCGCCTGGGCCCCAAACATTGGGCTTTCATTATTTTTGCTGACTTTCCCCCCTGATTATGTTTCATACCCCCTGGCCCATTTTATTTCTTTATTTCATTTTCATTTTTATTTTAGTTTATTTTACTTTCATATTTTTCTTGTTATTATTTTTATTACTAATATTAGTTTATTTTAATTATTAATAAAAAAATCCAAAAAAATATTTATTTTACTATTTTTGCACTAAAAAGAACAAAAACAATTTTCTTAACAATTCACATTCTTTCTTTTATTAATATTTAGATAATTAGGTTTAATTATTATATTATTTTATTTTATTGTAAATTAAAATTAATTTAGAATTTAGGTTTATTTTAATTAATTATTTTTTATGTATTTTTATATTATTCTTAAAACCTTTTCATAAAAAAAAACCTAACAAATCTTTTTTTAGTTAATTTCTTTTTTTTTAAATTAGTTTAAGTTAATTTTATTTGATTTTTATTAATTATTTTCTTAATTAGGTTTAGGTTAAAATCCTTTCATAAAAATACAAACAAAAATCATTTCTTTTTTCCATTTTTACATTCATGCATTTTATTTTCAATTTTGTACAATATTCAATATGGTTGTAATAGTTAATTAGATTTAATTTTCTTGCAAAATCCCCATTTGTATATTTGTACACCCCCTTCCCTATTGATGTAATAGCTTAGTATTTTTATTTTCTGTAATTTAATGTTTTATATATAAATGCTAGTGTTGTATCCCAAAATTTGCCCTCTCATTTATCAAGATTTTCCTCACAAGACTCTTTGGACTCAAGACAAATTTAGGGTTTGCTCAGCTCAAGACATCTCCTTGCACTGATAACCTGAAATTAGGGTTTGGGTTTGCACAAGGATTTTTGGACCACCAATGCTTCATGTGACTTTCATACACCATCTTGGATCCCTAAGATTGCTCATGTTAAGTTTCAAGCCTTGAATCATATTTTTGCTCAGTCAATTGGATAGTTGACCTAAAAATCAATTGTATTGGGGAAAAGTCAACCATGGACAATTTACAATCAAACTTCATATTTTTTATCCACGACAACATTTTAGACTCATATGTACCATTTGATCAAGTTTGGATCACAACTCCTCAAGAAATTTGATCAAATCATCAAAAGGGCAAAATGGTCAAAATTAGGGTTTTGACTGAGAAAGGGAAATTTCTGATTTTTAACCTAGCCAATGACCAATTGGGTTCAAGCATGATTTCAAGGACTCAATGGCATCATCTTGACCTAATCACATGGTTCAAAAGATCTCAAGTTCATTGGATTGACAAGTGAATTTTTCAGTCAACTGATCAAAAGTCAACTGTACACTGAAAAGTCAAACTTTGACTTTTTGGTCAAAATCAAGTGCCAAGGGTCATAATTCATCAAGACATGTCAAAATATGAAAAATTTTGATCAAGAAAACCAATTTTGAAAATTAGGGTTTTGAATTTGAAAATTTTCGTAACTTAGAATTTTTTTAAGTATGGAAATTTTCTTATTTTTCCCCAACTTTTCACAACTTTTTCACCATGATGAAATTTGATTCAAAGAAAACTTACAACATGAAAGTTTTAGTCCTCCATGAAATCTACAACTTTTATTCACAAAGTTTTCCCAAAAGATTCTTGGATCTCAAGTTATGAATTTGTGAATAGGGGTCCATGAACTAAATAACTTAGTGAAAATTTGCCCTAATTTAGGCAGGTTTTTGACCCAACTTTATGGACATCTTTCACATAGTTCCAAGAGGTATCTCAAAATGCATTTTAAATATGGATTGTAGAGCATGTTTCAAGCTTTTCAAAATGTCAAATAACTCTCCAAGATCATTTGTGGTTATGGAGAATCGAAGAAGAGAAAATGACATTTTGTCACTTTTGATCAAGCCATTTTTACAAAGTGTCAAGTTGCAAATCTGATCAAGCATGCTTGTACCTTGCATTACAGGTCCTAAACTCCTTCTACACTCCATAATTAAATTCTAACTCAATGGATAAAGGCTTTTTTTCACTTTTGGAGCTTTGTACAAGAAATAAATCCATAAATGGCATAAAGGGCACATTGCCATTTTCATAAAGCAAGCTTTTGCAAACTTTATCAGCCTTGATCCTTGGACTTGTTCCTTTTGTGCAAGCATTTTCCACAGATATCAAGCAACTTGTACCAACTCTCTGCAGCTAGCAAGCAAGCCAGTACAAGCATGTTGGCATAAATCTTGTTACTTTTATTCAAATGCAAGAAAGTTGGCCAAAGAAGTCAGAACTTGTACATCTGATAAAGGTTGGACTTGGTATCATTCCATACATCTTCACAAACTTATCACAAGGCTAGACACGAATGCTTATGATCTGAAACTCCCCCAAACTGAAAAACCTCATTTTTCTGCCCAAACAGCCAGTTTCTGCAAAACACTAGCCATTTCATTTTTGGCTCGTGCGTTTCTTGTTTCAACACTTCAAACACCTTCCATACATCATTTAAAAGCTATCTAAGCATTCATCCTGCAACTGTGTGCTCTGTTTCATCCATTTCCATTTTCACTTTGGAAGGTTGCAGCTTGACTTCTACAAGGAGTTTTAGCCATCCACAAGGCAAGCTAAGCATTGGAATAGCTTGAGGGAACTTCAAGGAAGCTCACGCGATCCTCAGGCCTCACTCAAAGTCCCCACATTGCCATATCCAAATCTAGCTGAAGGAGGTATTTTGCAAAACTCTATCTCTCTATTTAAGCATCCTTAAGCCACGATTTGTGAAGCAAAAATGTAGTCTCTAGCATGGTGAAGTTGTACATATGCATAGTTGTCATTTATATTAATTGAGCTAAGAGAATTTGAATGTTGAGCATGCTGAAAAAATTAGGTCAGAAATTAGGGGTTATTAAATTCTCTCTGGTCTTTGAGAGTTAGATTACAAATCTTATATCATTGGAATCGTGAGATTACAAGCTACATGTTTTGTGTTATAAGTTTTTGTTTTTGTGCAAAGAATAGCAAGATACGGGTTTGAGGAAAAAACGCGCGTGTAGGAGGGAGCTGGAGGACAGGGATGACCTGTTCTGGGCCTTGGCGCGCCTGGGCCTGTTTGCTTTTGATTTCCACACCCCCTGATCCACTATTTGCACCCCCTTTTGCATATTTATTTTATTTTTCATATTTTTTTTATCTTTTCCTATTTATTGTTTTTATTTATTTTTCTGAATCATAAAAATCATGAAAAATATTTTCTTTATTTTTTGCACTTTATTTTATTTTTTTATTATTTTTGGCATAAAAAATAGTCTTATTAATAAATAGAACTTTATTTTCTTAAAAAAATTGTAAATACATTTAATAATTACTATACATTTTTATTTTATTATTTTACACACAAAATATTTATTTTCAGACATATTTTAATTTTTAATATTTGTTAATAATATTATTTATTATTTCTTGTACAAAAATGGACAAAATAAAATAAATATAGAACCTATATTTTCTTTTAATCAAAAATTAGTGTTTCCCCTTTCAAAAATAACAATATTATTTTTCTCTTTTTTTAGGACTTAAATAACTTATTTTTCTCATAAAAAATCAAATACAAAACATTTTGCATAAATACATTTTTATTACATATTTAAATATTTGTATATTTATTTATTTTGCACATAATTCAATTGGGTTGTAATAGTATTTTAGGGTTTATATTTTGTGCAATATCCCCATTCAAAAAAACTTGTACCCCCCCTCCCATAATCATTGTTGTAATAGCTTAGTTTACATTTACGCAATTTATCGCTTTCATATACCATGTTAGTAAATTAGGGTTTTTGCATGATAAGACAAAAAACAAACAAATAGAATGACCTAATACAAGACAATCAAATGCATGTAAAATGACACACATTTCACACAAGCACCCTTAGGGTTTCACCCACTTGGTTGCCTAAAAGAAAATGGCCATGGTATGCATGCAAAGTATCTTGGCAAAACAAAACAAAACAAAAAAAAAGATCATAGTCCCTCGATGACGCTATCAAAAGGTTGCCTAAAACAAATGATATTGGTCCCTCAAAATGCTAAAGATACTTGGCAACATTGCTATCATGGTCATACGATGACCCACGCCCGTCCTGTTTAACATCCAAAGATAGGGTTGTTTACCAAATCAATGGTAAATCAACAACGTCAAAGGAATAAAAATTCATAGGAAAGACATTTGAGTAGGGTAGATAGTTTTAAGTTACTTGCTATCTTCCAAACAATCCTTGCTATTTTCAAACAAACACACACACATTTTCAAAACATTTCGAATCAACTTTCAAAACATTGAAACATTTTTCAAAATACAAACATCTTTATATACATTCTTACGAATGAGAATCATTACAAAGATTTCCTAAACAAAAGGCCTCTTTTCAAAATACTTCCAAAATCACACCAACCACAAAGCACCATTTCAAACAATTGAAAAAGCAAAGCAAGTGATCTAAGTAAGTAACTAAGAGCCCATGGAAAGCCATGGATGAAAAGGGTGCTAGCACCTTCCCTTTTCATAATCTACCCCTCGAATTCAAGAAAACATCTCAAAGGTCTTTCCTGTGCTTTTTTACCTTTCCTTTTGGATAAAATAAAAGTCGGTGGCGACTCTTGCTAAACCGCGACATTTGCAATGAAATGCAAAACCTCAAGTCAGTTCTCCCACCGTATCACAGAACTGGCGACTCTACTAGGGAGTAAATAAAAGTCGGGTTACCTTAGGGTTTAGATCACCTTTACTTGCTTACAATTGTTTGACTTGTTTGCTTTACACTTTGGTTCCATTGTTTGGGTTTGAATCCTCTACCCGGATTTAGGAAAAATTATAGGTAAATAGCAATACGTTGTGGAAACTGTGCGGGTTATACTGACACAGTCTAAGCAATAGCTATGTTAGTGTGACATATTTGTAGGTACCGGTAGCCTTTGAGTTAATCAAAGAGAATACGGGGCTGCTGAGTGATGTCATGAAGCACTAACGAACTTCTAGAACCTTTACTTGACTAACTTGGCCTTTTAGGATGTAGTGAGATGACCGGCTTTGGTGCAGTCCGAAGTTGGTAGATACTCGATACTACACTCATTGAGGGTTGGTTCCTTGGAATATTTCAGTCGCCGGTAAGAGGTTTAAATTGAAACAATGAACAAGGAAACAATCTTGTGATATTGAGCTCCTTAGAACCCGGTTACTATTTCTAGGACAGGTTGAGCCATCTAAACTTCAAGAGGGTACTTACCTATGAAACCCCATGCAAGCCTAAACTAGGAACTTGTGTGATTTGCTTGTACATATATACTGGTGCATAACATCATGGACATCATGAAGCATCATATGCATCCACTAACCATTTCAAGGATTTTGGAAATTCATATTTGTTCCTATTTTGTAGGTTATGGATTCACTTCGCAGGAAAACCATCCAAGTCAACCTTGTAAGAATTCCTCCACAACTCAAGGAGCTAGCTTCAAAGATTCCTTAGAATTCTCCATTCACCAAGAGGCATGGTCGTCTACTTAACCTAGTCACTTCTAACACAGAGGAAGGCATGATGAAAGTTCTATTCCAGTTCTTTGACCCTTTGCATCACTGCTTCATATTTCCTGACTACCAGCTTGTGCCCACTTTGGAAGAATTCTCTCAACTCTTGAGGATTCCTATTATCAATCAACTACCTTTCAACGGTACAGAAAGAGATCGAAAGCCAGAAGAGATTGCTCAAGCCCCGCACTTGCACTCATCTGATGTCACAACCCATTGGGAAATTAGAAGTGGTGTCAAAGGCTTCTTGTCAAAGTTTCTGTTTAAGAAGGCCCAAAGCTGCTGGAATTCCTTGGAATTATAAGCTTTTGAGGAGATTGTAGCTCTTCTCATCTATGGGATGGTCTTGTTCCCTAATCCCGACCAACTCATAGACGTGAGTGCTGTCAAAATCTTCATGTCTCACAATCTGGTGCCTACTTTGCTTGGAGATATCTTACACTCTTTTCACACTCGTACAATGAGGAAAAGAGGTGTTCTCATGTGTTGCACTCCTCTCCTGGCAAGATGGTTTATTTCTCATCTTCCCCAATCAGTCTTGAAGAATGAGCAAGGTTTGAGGTGGTCACAACGATTGATGACACTTACACATTCAGACATTCATTGGTGTTCTCGATCTAAAGAGAATGTTATCATCATTGACCGTTGTGGGGAATTCCCTAATGTCCCTCTACTTGGCATTAGAGGAGGCATCACCTACAACCCTTTCTTGGCTCTAAGACAGTTTGGTTATGCCCGAAGGGATGGTCTACATGATATGTTGATTCAAGGCTTGGTTTTCGACTTCGACAACGACAATTAAGGACTCCGACAAAGGTTCATCCGATCTTAGAGGATGCCAAACAAGGTAGACAGTAAGACCTTGGGACACAAGAATTCCATCCCCCTTGAGCCTTACCTCAAGTGGGTACGAACCCGCGCCCAAAGTCTTATGATGCCTTACCCCTCTGTTCTCCCAGTGATTATAGAGCCTGTTAAGGAAGGAGAGGTTCCATACACCCTCCTACATCCTTACATGCCAACATCACTCGAAGATCTGCAAAGGAGTTGGATACAGCTCAAGGGAGAACGCGGTACTTTTGAAGCCCAATTCTACGCCAGCGAGAAGAAGGTTTTGGAACTTACTCGGTTACTTCACGAAGAGAAGACTCTCAAAACCTACATTGCACCAAAAAGGATGCGCAACGTATTTTTATCTTAGAATTTTGTACTATTTTTCCTTTTTGTTTGACACAAATCTGAATTTTCAAATCCTTGAAAACATTGCATGAATACATATCATTCATCATGTGCATAAATAGATCTTTGCAAGAAGTTTCCTCATCCCTCTGCTGTTTATTTCAAGCAAAATGGATCTTGAACAAACGGTTAAAGACTTGCAAGCTCAGAATTCACAATTTCAACAGCTACTCTTGACCTTAGCCTAGGGGCAGGAGGAGCTCAAGACTCTGCTAGAGAAAGAGAAAGAGAAAAAGAAGAAGAAGCAAGTCGGTGTGGTTATCATGGGCAGAAGGTTTGACAGACAAGCCAGACGGACCTTGGAATTTCCATCAACCTCTGAGGAAGGGGAAAGAAAAGGTAAAGAGATGGCAGCACCATATGATTCTGAAGCAGAAGAATAGGAAGAAGAGGATTACTCCGAACAACAATACCCTTCGGCCGATGACAAATACAAAAACTTGGAAGAACGTCTAACTGCTATGGAGATACAGCGAGTACCGGGGCTAGACTTTGAGGAGTTGGGGCTGGTATCTGGAATAGTAATCCCTCCTAAGTTTAAAGTACCTTTGTTTGCCAAGTATGATGGGGTGTCTTGTCCCAAGATGCACCTCCGCTCATATGTCAGGAAGATGCAGCCACACTCTGCAGACAAAGACTTATGGGTTCACTTTTTCCAGGACAATTTGTCAGGAACACAGCTTGATTGGTTCTACCAGTTGGAGAGGTCTGATGTGCATAATTGGGAAGACTTGGCAGCCGCCTTCTATAAGCAATATCAATACAACACCGATTTGGCACCAACCCGTACTCAACTCCAGAGTATGGCCATGGTGTCCAATGAGGGCTTCAAAGACTACGCCCAAAAGTGGAGAGATTTAGCCTGAAGGGTGCAACCACCTTTATCTGAAAGGGAGCTAGTGGACATGTACCTGGGAACTCTGTCAGGTCCTTTCTTTAATCACCTAATTGGAAGCTCCTCTGTAGGTTTCACTGAGTTAATTTTAACTGGCGAAAGAGTGGAAGCCGGTATTAGAAGCGGGAAAATTAAGAAAGACGCGTCTACCTCTGCAGTTGCAAAAAATCCCTTCACTGGAAATAAGGAAGTGTTTGCTGTCTATGCACAGAGGAATCAGGGAAGAACCGAACGACGACCAACAGTGGGGGCCGTTATGATTCAAAAGTCTGCATCAGACCAGCCAAGAAATAACCAGCCGAGAAATGACCAGCCGAGAAATAATCAGCAAAGGGTGGAAAGGCCTGTAAGGCAATTCACCAAGATAAACATGACTCCAGCTCAAGTCCTACCACATCTCCTGAAGTTGAATCTAGTGATGTTGAAAGAGGCCCCTAAAAATCCCAATACTGCATCTCCACACTACCATCTGAATTCCAGGTGCGCTTACCATTCTGAAATTCCAGGGCACGACACCAACAACTGTTGGGCTCTGAAGAACAAGATTCAAGATCTGATTGACGCAAAGGAAGTTGAATTTGAAGCTCCTGAGAAACTGAATGTTATTTCTGCTCCAATGCTGAGGCATGGACACAATGCCAATGTTATGGAAGAAGATCTGTTTGTTTCTACTGTGGATGAAATGTTAACTCCTCTCCTAACCATCAAGTTGAATTTGTTGAAAGCTGGGGTGTTCCCAGGTTATGACCAAGATTGCCATACTTGTCTGTCCTCATCATTTGACTGCCCTCTGTTGAAGAAAGGTATCCAACAACTAATTGATAATCAGGAAATTTTGTTTGAGAAAGCTCTTATTTCACCCATTCCAGTTCCAGAAGTTTCAATAATAACCATATACGCCAATCCTTCTAGGGTTCCTAAAAAACCCGTTAGGATTACATCTGCTCCAATGACTACTCCATTGAAGATAACAATGCTCGGGCCAGCCCCATACAAATCAGATAAAATGGTACCATGGAACTATGGTGGAGAAATCTACTACCATGGTGTCAAATAGATTGAATAGACTGCCGATGAAGAGAGATCTGAAGAAGACAATTCTGACATCAGTAACATTTATGGAACAAGCAAAATTACCCGTAGTGGGAAAATTTTCTCTCCAGAGATTGCGCCTCCAAAGGCAGTCTCTGGACCCTTGGTCGTTCCGAAGATTACATTTGTGCCCGTGATTGTACCTGCAAGTGTACCCTCCAACAATGACAATACAATTCATATCCCTACTTCCGCTGCTGAGAATAAAGGAAAGAATGTTCAAGAGGAGCCTGTCCTAACGAAGGCTCAGTCACTGGCTATTCCTGAGACATCCAAGAAGGAGATGGAAGAAATCCTGAGGATAATTAAGAAAAGTGATTACGATGTTGTGGAACAACTGGGGAAGACCCCCTCCAAAATCTCTATGTTAGCCCTGCTGCTGTGCTCTGAGGCACATGCTAAAGCTTTAGTAAAGTTTCTGAAGACGGCTCATGTTCCGCAAGAGACGTCTGCGGATCAATTCCAAGAGTGTGTGGCCAATTTGACAGCTGACAATGGCCTGGGTTTCTCTGATGCTGACTTGACCTCCAAAGGGAGAAAACACAACGATGCATTACATGTCTCAGTGGAGTGTAGGGGAACCACCCTAGCCCATGTTTTGGTTGATACTAGATCATCCTTGAACGTCTTTCCAAAGAAAGCCCTGGATAGACTGGATCGTGAGGGGCTGACTTTAAAACCCAGCAACATCATTGTGAGAGCATTTGACGGCTCTAAAAGGATGGTCCATTGGGAGGTGGACATCCCGATCAAGGTGGGTACCCAGGCGTTCAATTCAACATTCTATGTGATGGACATCCGTCCTTCTTACTCTTCCCTGTTGGGACGCCTCTTGATTCATAATGCTGGTGCTGTCACCTCGACTTTGCATCAGATGCTGAAGTACCCTGTCCAAGGGAAAATCATAATTGTCCATGGTGAATAGGAATACATGATTATTCATCTAAATTCTTTCCGATATGTAGAATTGGATGGCGAATTCATTGAGACCCCTTTCCAACATTTTGAAGAAGTCTCTCAGGAATAACGGCGACCAAAGCAGTATCATCAACTCCTCTGATCACAAGACCTCCACCTCGGATGTATTCTCTAAAAGATGCAAAGGCAGTACTGGAAGAAGGGGGAAGCACCATCTAGGGATAGCTTCCAGAATTTCCTTACAAATCAGACAAGTTTGGCCTGGGATTTACCTCAACTGCTCAGAACACCGTGCGCCACGCCCATGCCGGAGGGCCACCTGTGAAGATCAGCCACCAAGGGGTTAATGCACTAGAGGACAGTGAAGAAGATGGCAGCCTGGAAGACTGGATATTTTCTACGGTCGGCGGAGGACTGTGCAACTGGGAAGCAAAAGACTTTGTTCCAATTACTTTCATACCGCAGTAATTTATCTTTTCCATTTCTGTTGGATTTGTAATAATTCACAAACAATTCATACTTTTTCAACCTTGTGTCTTACCCGAGGCACAATGGTCCATTTGTAAGAGTTCTTATTTCATTTTCATAAGTCATTTAATGAATCATGGACGCTTTTCATATATAAACCTTTTGTGCTCATTGTCTTTCTTTTACATTTTGTTGTTTAAAGATGGTTATACCCTTACATACACCCACACTCACAAATGCAGGTACCCTTCCACTCCGGAACCCATGGGTAACGATACTGCTATAGCCTTCAGTGACTCTGAAGATCTGATCCACCAAGCCGAATACGAAGGTGAGGAAGATTGTGAGGTGCCAGGGGAATTGTCCAGACTATTATAACCAGAAGAAAGAGATATTCTGCCTCATGAGGAGTTGTTGGATACAATCAACTTGGGCACTGAGGAAGACAAAAAGGAAATCAGAGTGGGTGCCAATCTAGAGCCGAGTGTCAAGGAGTGCCTAGTTCAGTTGTTGCATGAATATGTTGAGATCTTTTCCTGGTCATAGGAAGACATGCTGGGACTTGATACATACATTGTTGTACACCGTCTACCCACAAGAGAAGATTATCCACCAGTGAAGCAAAAAGTCCACCGCATGAGACCGGACATGTTAGAGAAGATCAAAGCAGAAGTTATGAAACAGCTCAATGCTGGATTTCTTGTTGTTGCTTCCTATCCATAATGGGTTGCTAACATTGTTCCCGTGCCTAAAAAGGACGGCAAAGTGAGAATGTGCATGGATTATAGAGATTTAAACAGGGCCAACCCTAAAGATGACTTTCCACTTCTACACATCGATATCCTGGTTGACAATACAGCTCAGCACAAAGTATTTTATTTCATGGACATATTCTCAGGCTATAACCAAATCAAAATGGCACCTGAGGACATGGAGAAAACTACTTTTGTTACACAGTGGGGTACGTTCTGCTACAAAGTGATGCCATTCGGACTGAATAATGTTGGGGCAACCTATCAACGCGCCATGGTAGCTTTGTTTCATGATATGATACATCATGAGATAGAGGTCTACGTAGATGACATGATAGCCCGATCACAAACTGAAGTAGAACACCTTGGTCACTTGCAAAAGCTGTTTGTCAAGTTGAAGGAGTACAAGCTAAGATTGAACCCTAACAAGTGCACATTCGGAGTCCGATCCGGTAAACTCTTGGGTTTCATTGTCAACAACAAAGGCATCAAGGTTGATCCTGCCAAAGTCAAAGCTATACAAGAAATGCCTACTCCTCGCAATAAGAAGGAAGTCAGAGGTTTCTTGGGACGCCTAAACTACATTTCTAGGTTCATTTCTCACCTAACATCTACTTGTGAACCAATCTTCAAGCTATTGAAGAAAGATCAGATAGTTAGATGGAATGATGACTGTCAGATTGCTTTCGATAAAATCAAGGAGTATTTATAAGAGCCTCCTGTCTTGATGTTGCCCATCAAAGGAAGACCGTTAATCATGTATCTGACCGTTTTGGATAACTCAATAGGGTGCGTATTGGGACAGCATGACGAGTCTGGCCGAAAAGAGCATGCCGTTTATTACCTTAGCAAAAAGTTTACCGACTGTGAAACCAGATATTCACTGCTCGAGAAAACTTGCTGCACTTTGGTATGGGCTGCTCGTCGGCTAAGGCAGTATATGTTGACTCATACCACTTTGCTGATATCTAAGATGGATCCGATAAAATACATCTTCGAGAAGTCTGCTTTGTCTGGAAGGATAGCTAGATGGAAGATGATCCTAATAGAGTATGATATACAGTACAAAACCAAAAAATCTATAAAGGGGAGTGTGTTGGCTGATCATCTGGCTCATCAAGCCGTAGAAGATTATCAATCCATGAAGTTTGACTTTCCTGACGAAGACATCATGACAGTGGATAACTGTCAAGGAATCAGACCATATGACGGACCTGAACAAGGATTCCGATGGACCCTGTACTTTGATGGGTCATCCAATGCGCTTGGTAACGGTATCGGTGTTGTGCTTATATCTCCAGAAGGATGCCATACTCCTTTTACATCCAGACTTTGCTTCAACTGTACGAACAACATGGTAGAGTATGAAGCATGCATCTTTGGACTTAAGGCTGTCATAGACTTGGGAATCAAATCTTTAGTTGTGTTTGGGGACTCAGCTTTGGTCATCAGCCAGATCAAAGGAGAGTGGGACACTAAGCATCCAAACCTCATCCCTTACAAAGAACATGTCTTGACATTGCTACCACATTTCGAGCAGATAACCTTCGAGCATTTCCCGCGAGAAGAAAATCAGCTAGCAGGTGCTCTAGCTACAATGTCATCCATGTTTAAACTTAATTGGGATAATGAGGCTCCCCAGATCACCATTGAACGGATGGACGAACCTGTACACTGTCACGAGATTAATACCGAAGAAGTAGTGGACCAGCCTTGGTTCCATGAAGTCAAAAGGTATCTCGAGGGTCAGGAATATCCTGAAGGAGCTTCAGTCAATGAAAAAAGTTCTTAAGAAGATTCTCAGCTAAATTCTTCCTAAGTAATGGCATCCTGTACAAATGCAATCATCATTCTATTATGCTCTATTGTGTGGACAAGCTCGAAGCTGAAAGTATTATGGCTGATTTGCATGAAGGTACCTTCGGCACTCACTCTAGCGAGCATACGATGGCTAAGAAGATTCTAAGCGCAGGCTATTACTGGTCTACCATGGAAGCAGACTGCTATCAGCACTCCCGTACCTGCCATAAATGTCAAATTTATGCAGACAAGGTACACGTGCCCCCGGTTCCTCTAAATGTCTTAACAGCTCCTTGGCCATTCGATATGTGGGGAATCGACATGATTGGAGAGATCAAGCCTACAGCCTCCAATGGACACCACTTCATTCTGGTGGCTATTGATTATTTCACAAAGTGGGTTGAAGCAGCCTCCTTCGCATCTGTTACTAAGAATGTTGTTGCCCGCTTCATCAAGCAGAATCTTATTTGCCGATACGGTATCCCCGAAAGGATCATTACTGACAATGGTACAAACCTTAACAATACTATGATCACCGCCATGTGCGAGCAGTTCAAGATTCAACATCACAATTCATCACCCTATCGGCTAAAGATGAATGGTGTTGTCGAAGCTACGAACAAAAACATTAAAAAGATCATACAAAAAATGACAATCACCTACAAGGACTGGCATGAGATGCTACCGTTTGCTCTCCACGGGTACCGTACCACGGCTCGCACATCAACTGGGGAAACACCCTATTCTTTGGTTTATGGCATGGAAGCTGTTTTACATATTGAGGTTTAGATCCCCTCTTTGAGAATCATGAAGGATGCAGGTTTAAGTGAAGATGATTGGATTCAAACCCGACTTGATCAGTTGAACTTAATTGATGAAAAGAGACTTACTGTTGTTTTCCATGGTCAGACGTATCAAAAGCGGATGATCAAGGCTTTCAACAAGAAAGTTAGATGCCAAGTGTATCAAGTTGGAGATCTAGTGATCAAACGCATTATCTTGTCACAAAGTGATCCCAGGGGAAAATAGACTCCTACCTATGAATGACCATTTGTAATCAAAAACATCTTTTCTGGTGGGGCAATGATCTTAACCACTATGGACGGCGATGACCTGCCACACCCTGCGAACGCAGACATAGTCAAAAGATACTACGCATAAGAGACCCGCTAGGTTGACACACCTAGGAAAAACAAGGGCATCCCGGTGAACCAAAATGGTTCGGGCAAAAATTAGGGATAAATAAAAAAAAATGTACATCCGGCAAGTTGAAAACCCGAAAGGGCGACTTGGGCAAAAAAGGGTTTCCCGGTGGATCGAAAACCCGAAAGGGCGATTCAGGCAAAAGTTAGGGAATTAAAGCATATTACTATGTCTCGTCGGATCACTTTGAGGACAATCTCTTCACAGATAAACCTGGAGCTTCTGATCAATCCAATCATCTTCGGACGAAGCAACGAATGGACAAGATATTCGGAGATACGAAGGCTATAGAAGAATGGGAACCCCATGGTATTTTTTTTACACATAGCTATCTTTCTTTGTATAAATTTTTCTTATCTTTGTGACACCATCCTCTTACTAGGATGCCTGTCTCCTTTGTACAAAATACTTATTCAAAGTAAATACAAAGATATCTCTTTAAAGTGCAGAAAACCATTTGTCTTTTTCTTTTTACACTTGTGTTTTATTTGCAAAAACGTCCAATGATTCATTAATGAACATATGCATTTGAACATAATTACTGGTTACAAATAAACAAAAAGGGAAAAGAACAATTACTGACAGGTTGAAAGGATAGGAAAACGTCTTCCGGCTGTTCCATGAGCAATTCCTACAGTACATCATCTAGATCCCCAGAGGAGCTAAAATTTAAAACCCTTAATCCCCATCAGAGTTAAAACTTCAAACTCTCAGGTCCCCAGCGGAGCCAAAATTTCCAACTATCAATCCCCAGTGGAGACCATCCAGTTTCTCCAAATTCCCCAGCAAGTTATCTTGGAGCCTGAAAATCAGACAACAACTTCTGATAACTCCCCATTAGATTGGCAGACAACCCAAACTCCTGAACCTACTCCCCACCAGGATAGCTTTCTTCCCCACAGAGTTTTTATTGCTTCCCAACAGAATGAAGATTCTCATTCTTAATTCCCCGCAGAAGTCATTAGAGTTTTCTCTATTCCTCAGCAGAACAAGGATTCCCGTTGTGTAATCCCCGGTAGAAGTCATCAAAATTCTCTGGATTCCCCAAGCGGATTACTCAAGCAGTATATGGCATTGCTCGCAGCAGATTTTCGTCAATACTCCAACTTCAAGACATGAAGGATCCCTATATCCCCAGGAAAGTCATCAAGGATTTTTAATCCCCAACGGTCGCCAAGGATTTCTCATCCTCAGCAGTCAAGGATTTATTTTCCCCGGCAGCAGTCAAGGATTTATTTTCCTCAGCAATATAGAAAATCAGCTTACATGCGCATACATTACATTCATATGTCATAAACATTGATAAAGCACATTTATTGCATCATACATTTCATGCAACATAACTTTGTGTTTCAGCTAACATTTTACCCTTTTCAGGATAAGATTAACATCTACCATTAACAATGTTCAAAGATTTCAGATACAGTACAGATACACTCCAGACACGGAAGTCATTTTGATACTTAGTCAGATTTCAAGTCAAGATACAGTTCAGATACGCTCTAGATATGGATGCCATCCTGATACTCATTCGGATTCAGCCTTTAACTACAGTTCAGATACACTCCAGACACAGAAGTCATTATGCTACTTATTCAGATAAAGTCCAAATACGCTTCAGACACAGTTGCCATTTTGTCCCTTATTTTGATTTTCCCCATCATAGATACGCTCCAGATACGGATGCCATTCTATCGCTTATTCGGATACAGCTCGGAGATGCTCCAGACATAGACGTTATTCCATTGCTCATTCAGATTAAGTCCCCAGATACAGTTCAGATATGTTCCAGATACGGACACCATTTTGATACTTATTCTTTCGACTTACAATTTACAATTCAATAAACATTCTTAGATGGCATCTGCAAGCCCATCTCTAACAAGATTCTATCACCTCTCCAAATGGCATCTTTAAGCCCATTCCCTCAACTATATTTGATGAGTGAAAATTTACGGGCACTCTAGTGTCCAATCATCTTTTACCTTCGAGTCACGAATGACAAAACTCACCAATCTAACTCTTCAGGTTCAAGAAGATTGAACAGGGGAAGCTATTGTACCCAAAAATTTGCCCTCTCATTTATCAAGATTTTCCTCACAAGACTCTTTGGACTCAAGACAAATTTAGGGTTTGCTCAGCTCAAGACATCTCCTTGCACTGATAACCTGAAATTAGGGTTTGGGTTTGCACAAGGATTTTTGGACCACCAATGCTTCATGTGACTTTCATACACCATCTTGTACCCCTAAGATTTCTCATGTTAAGTTTCAAGCCTTGAATCATATTTTTGCTCAGTCAATTGGACAGTTGACTTAAAAATCAGTTGTATTGGGGAAAAGTCAACCATGGCCAATTTACAGTCAAAATTCATAATTTTGATCCACAACAACTTTTTAGACTCATATGTACCATTTGATCAAGTTTGGATCACAACTCCTCAAGAAATTTGATCAAATCATCAAAAGGACAAAATGGTCAAAATTAGAGTTTTGACTAAGAAAGGGCAATTTCTGATTTTTAATCTAGCCAATGACCAATTTGGTTCAAGCATGATTTCAAGGACTAAATGGCATCATCTTGACCTAATCACATGGTTCAAAATATCTCAAGTTCATTGGATTGACAGATGAATTTTTCAGTCAACTGATCAAAAGTCAACTGTACACTGAAAAGTCAAACTTTGACTTTTTGATCAAAATCAAATGCCAAGGGTCATAATTCATCAAGACATGTCAAAATATGAAACTTGTTGATCAAGAAAACCAATTTTGAAAATTAGGGTTTTGAATTTGAAAATTTTCATAACTTAGAATTTTTCTAAGTATGGAAATTTTCTTATTTTTTCCCAATTTTTCACAACTTTTTCACCATGATGCAATTTGATTCAAAGAAAACTTCCAACATGAAAGTTGTAGTCCTCCATGGAATCTACAACTTTTATTCACAAAGGTTTCCCAAAATATTATTGGATCTCAAGTTATGAATTTGTGAATAGGGGTCCATGAACTAAATAACTTAGTGAAAATTTGCCCTAATTTAGGCAAGTTTTTGACCCAACTTCATGGACATCTTTCACATAGTTCCAAGAGGTATCTCAAAATTAATTTCAAATATGGATTTTAGATCATGTTGCAATCTTTCCATCCAAGAACTCTCTAAGATCATTTGTGGTTAGGGAGAATCGAAGAAGAGAAAATGACATTTTGTCACTTTTGATCAAGCCATTTTTACAAAGTGTCAAGTTGCAAATCTGATCAAGCATGCTTGTACCTTGCATTACAGGTCATAAACTCCTTCTAAACTCCATAATTAAATGCTAACTCAATGGATAAAGGCTTTTTTTCACTTTTGGATCTTTGTACAAGAAATAAATCCATAAATGGCATAAAGGGCACATTGCCATTTTCATAAAGCAAGCTTTTGCAAACTTTATCAGCCTTGAGCCTTGGACTTGTTCCTTTTGTGCAAGCATTTTCCACAGATGTCAAGCAACTTGTACCAACTCTCTGCAGCTATAAATCAAGACAGTACAAGCATGTAGGCATAAGTCTTGTCACTTTTCTTCAAATGCAAGAAAGTTGGCCAAAGAAGTCAGAACTTGTACATATGATAAAGGGTGGACTTGGTATCATTCCATACATCTTCACAAACTTATCACAAGGCTAGACACGAATGCTTATGATCTGAAACTCCCCCAAACTGAAAAACCTCATTTTTTTGCCCAAACAACCAATTTCTACAAAACACTAGCCATTTCATTTTTGGCTCGTGTGTTTCTTATTTCAACACTTCAAACACCTTCCATACATCATATCAAAGCTATCCAAGCATTCATCCTGCAACTGTGTGCTATGTTTCAGCCATTGCCATTTTCACTTTGGAAGGTTGCAGCTTGACTTCTACAGGGAGTTTCATCCATCCACAAGGCAAGCTAAGCATTGGAATAGCTTGAGGGAACTTCAAGGAAGCTCACACGATCCTCAGGCCTCACTCAAAGTCCCCACATTGCCATATCTAAATCCAGCTGAAGGAGGTATTTTTCAAAACTCTATCTCTCTATTTAAGCATCCACAAGCCACGATTTATGAAGCAAAAATGTAGTCTCTAGCATGGTGAAGTTGTACATATGCATAGTTGTCACTTATATTAACTGAGATAAGAGAATTTGAATGTTGAACATGCTGAAAACATTATGTCAGAAATTAGGGGTTATTAAATTCTCTCTGGTCTTTGAGAGTTAGATTACAAATCTTATATCATTGGAATCGTGAGATTACAAGCTACATGTTTTGTGTTATAAGTTTTTGTTTTTGTGCAAAGAATAGCAAGATACAGGTTTGACGCAAAAACGCGCGTGCAGGAGGGAGCTGGATGACAGGGACGACCTCATCTGGGCCTTGGCGCGCCTGGGCCTGTTTGCTTTTGATTTCCACACCCCCTGATCCACTATTTGCACCCCCATTTGCATATTCGTTTTATTTTTCATATTTCTTTTTATCTTTTTCTATTTATTGTTTTTATTTATTTTTATGAATCATAAAAATCATGAAAAATATTTTCTTTATTTTTTGCACTTTATTTTATTTTTTTTTTTATTTTTTGGCATAAAAAAAATAGTCTTATTAATAAATAGAACTTTATTTTCTTAAAAAAATTGTAAATACATTTAATAATTACTATACATTTTTATTTTATTATTTTACACACAAAATATTTATTTTCAGACATATTTTAATTTTTAATATTTGTTAATAATATTATTTATTATTTCTTGTACAAAAATGGACAAAATAAAATAAATATAGAACCTATATTTTCTTTTAATCAAAAATTAGTGTTTCCCCTTTCAAAAATAACAATATTATTTTTCTCTTTTTTTAGGACTTAAATAACTTATTTTTCTCATATAAAAAATCAAATACAAAACATTTTGCATAAATACATTTTTATTGCATATTTAAATATTTGTATATTTATTTATTTTGCACATAATTCAATTGGGTTGTAATAGTATTTTAGGGTTTATATTTTGTGCAATATCCCCATTCAAAAAAACTTGTACCCCCCTCCCATAATAATTGTTGTAATAGCTTAGTTTACATTTACGCAATTTATCGCTTTCATATACCATGTTAGTAAATTAGAGTTTTTGCATGATAAGACAAAAAAAAATCAAATAGAATGACCTAATACAAGACAATCAAATGCATGTAAAATGACACACATTGCACACAAGCACCCTTAGGGTTTCACCCACTTGGTTGCCTAAAAGAAAATGGCCATGGTATGCATACAGAGTATCTTGGCAAAACAAAACAAAACAAAAAAAGATCATAGTCCATCGATGACGCTATCAAAAGGTTGCCTAAAACAAATGATATTGCTCCCTCAAAATGCTAAAGATACTTGGCAACATTGCTATCATGGTCATATGATGACCCACGTCCGTCCCGTTTAACATCCAAAGATAGGGTTGTTTACCAAATCAATGGTAAATCAACAATGTCAAAGGAATAAAAATGCATAGGAAAGACATTTGAGTAGGGTAGATAGTTCTAAGTTACTTGCTCTCTTCCAAACAATCCTTGCTATTTTCAAACAACCACATACACATTTTCAAAACATTTCCAAACAACTTTCAAAACATTGAAACATTTTTCAAAAGACAAACATCTTTGTATACATTCTTACGAATGAGAATCATTACAAAGATTGCCTAAACAAAAGGCCTCTTTTCAAAATACTTTCAAAATCACACCAACCATAAAGCACCATTTCAAATAATTGCAAAAACAAAGCAAGTGATCTAAGAAAGTAACTAAGAGCCCGTGGAAAACCATGGATGAAAAGGGTGCTAGCACCTTCCCTTTTCATAATCTACCACCCAAACTCAAGAAAACATCTCAAAGGTCTTTCCTGTGCTTTTTTACCTTTCCTTTTGGATAAAATAAAAGTTGGTGGCGACTCTTGCTAAACCGCGACATTTGCAACGAAACGCAAAACCTCAAGTCAGTTCTCCCACTGTATCACAGCTAGTAAATTAGGGTTTGTATGGAAAGATTAAAATCAATAAGTTAGAAAACCCTAATTCAAGACAAAACAATGCATGTAAACCAACACACTTGCACACTTACACCCTTAGGGTAAATCCACTTTGTTGCCTTACAAAAATGGCCATGTTAGGCATGTGGAATATCTTAGCAAAAGCAATCTAAAAATACAAGATCATAGTTCTTCGATGACGCTATCAATGTTGTCTTTCAAAATGATCTTAGTCCCTCAAAGAGAATTGCTAAGATATTTCACAACTTTGCTATCATGGCTATACGATGACCCATGCCCGTTCCTTTACATCCAAAGATAAGGTTATTTACCAATCCATGGTAAAATAACAATGTCAAAGGAAAGAGGAAATAAATAAGAAAGACTTTTGAGTAGGTAGAAAGTTCCTAGTTGCTTGCTCATTTTCAAACCAAAACATCCTTGCTATTTTAAAAACAAACACCAACACTTTCAAAACATCTTTCAAACTTGAAACATTTTCAAAAGATCAACACTTTGTATACATTCTAACGAACGAGAATTATTACAATGTTTTCCTAAACGATGGCGCCTTTTCAAAATACTTTCAAAAACCACACAAAGCACATTTTCAAATAAAATCAAGTGATCTAGCAAGCAACTAAGAGCCTGTAGATAACTACAGATGAAAAGGGTGCTAATACCTTTCCTTTTCATAATCTACCCCCCGAACTCAAGAAACAATATGAAAGGTATTTCCTGTTCTTTTCAGCCTTTCCTTGTGGACAAAATAAAATTCGATGGTGACTCTTACTAACCGCAACATTTGCGATAAAACGCAAAACACCCAAGTCAGTTCTCCCACTGTATCACAACCTCCTATATATGAGAAATCGTCATATCACTTCCAATCACCGCAATGATATCAAACAATTTCAGTCCCAAGGAGTGTCTCAAGAAACCAAAAAGGAAGAACACACTTCCAAATTACAAATACTTAGTTTTGCTTAAAAGCTTCACTAATAACAATACTCAACTTTATGCTTAAAAGCATCAAGAGTGTGAACAATAAGTTGATATAAAATCAAGTAACAATACAAACAAAGTCTAATTCTAATATCAAAATGATAATAGAATGACTCACACTAAACACAATCTAACTCTACTATAGAGTGGATCACAAATAACAAAGAACAAACCAAACCCTAAACTCCTTCTTTCAATACGTGGATTAGCTACCAAATTAGGTTTAGAAACGTCCTTTAAATAGCTTTATAATAGGCATGGGCTTGGGCTCTTCATTTAAATAAAACGCATATCCAAAACAGAAGCTCTAAATAAATTCCATAATTTTCTGCAAAAAATAAGGAGCTAAAATAGAAAGTTTCCCAAAAGGTCTCCAAGGTCCTTTTTATGAAACCATGCACGAATCTGGTCAAGAATAGATGACCAATAAATACTTCTTTATATGCGACAAGTTGCGCATTTAAGAATAGCAGAGAATCTCTTAAAAATAAAACAAATCTTTCAAGAGATAAAAACCTAACTTTTGGTATGACATGTCACGACATCCTATGTGACATCTCTGATATTCATGACAGCATAACATGTCATGACATTTAGTCAACATGTTGTGACATCTTGCTTAACATCATCTATGAAACATGTTTTTGGAAAACTTATGCCAATGACAAAACCATGGAACTAACAATCTCCCTCATTGGCAAATTTTAGATAAAACAACCAAAGCAAGATAAATCCGGAGATAAAAACTACAAACATAAAGATATGTCAAGGAAATTATGCATTTACAAAAACAGTACTATTACTCCCCCTGTTTTATATAATCATTTCTAATTTCTTCCCCTCAAGAGGAAAACCCAAATAACCAGAAAAACCTGAACACCATATGTTCACACATTAGATGCACGTGCAGCAGAAGAAAATACGCCTCACAAAACATCCATAGTAGCAGTTGTAGCACAATCATAGTCCTATCACAATGTTAAATCAACATGTCAAGACATGTGTTGTAACATTAGGACACAAACCTGAACCAAAACTTTAACTTTACTCCCCCTTTTTAGCCAAAATATTGACAAAAACTGGAGTAGATGTACACAAGTTGGAAACACATATAGAATCACAAAAATCCAGGGCATATCCAACAAATGAAAAGAGATACATAAGAAAATAAAGCTTTTCACTTATCTAAATCATTACAGATAACCTTTAGCTTAACATAAGATGTCACAACAATGTATGGGACATGTATTCCTACAAACAACCCAAACATGTAACAATGGTAGAGGTATGACTAATGGGAACCCAACTCGCAGCCACAATCCTATGAAGCACATCATACTTCACACTCAACTTTCTAGAAGAAAATTTTTATTTTCTTTGGCCATTGTTTGACCTATTTAGCCATGACCTCCTTGCACACAGTACTATCAGAATCATCTTCCTCGTCACCAATAGATTTACCTTCAGACACAACCTCTTGAGATTTTTCAGGGGACTCAATAGGCACAAACTCATTGTTAGACTCATAGTCTACCTCATTTTCTAGAGCATTGGTCTGCTGAGATAATGTTCCAACATATTTGTCAACATCATTCCCTTTCTTAATGATTAACTCATCCACCACAAAAGAAGTATGGGCTATATGACTAGTATCAACAACCTTAGGTTTCCACTCCTTCCTAGTTTTAATCCTTACACTATTAACCCTAGGTTGAGGTGATGTTTTGGATAACCATACAATTTTTAGCAAAATGGTTAGTGACATTTCCAAGGCTGGAGCTTGGCTTTAGTCTGAGTTTTCTGAAGTATGGCAGGATGTTGTGACATTTTATCAGATATTATGAGCTCATCCTTCACTTCGGCAGGAACAAATTTTATCCCAGGGTTTTTTCTTTGATAATTTAAAGACTGGTAGTTAAACTCTATACCAGTAAATTTTCTACCTCCTTCTCCAATTTAAAGAATTTCATCCAACACATCAGATCCATTGTTCATCATCCTTATGGACTTAGTCATGCTTTCAAGTTTTGAGGTTAATAAGGTTACCTTACCTTGAAGCTTAGAGTTTGTGGATAGAAGTTTCTATTTTTCATCCTGCAGTAGAGCTATGATTTTCTTATGCTCTTCACATATCTTACACGCCTCTTCACTTCTGGCACAAAGATATTTGTAGGAATCAAGAAATTATTCATAAGAGACATCATCATCACAAGAATCTTTATCAGATTCACATCTTCCAATGAAGACAGCAGTATGCTTAGTAGTTTCATCATCAGGTTCACTCTAAGAATCATCATCAAATAACCCTTTCTTTTTTTTTCTTGAGGTATGTGGAATATTCTGATATAATGTGACCAAAACCCTCACATTCATGGCATTATAAGCCTCTACCTTGATTTGCCTTCTCCTATGTTCTTCCTTTTCTCTAAAACTTATTATTCATCCTAATGTCGGATGTGATGTTCTTGACATCTAGTCTAGACCTTCTATCCACTCTCCTCATTACCTGGATGAATTGCCTCCCAAGTAACAAAATAAAATTGGATAACCCTTCATCAATATCTAGCTCATATTTCTTCTCTTCATCTACAACGTTGGAGACAAAAGCTATGCTCTTGTTCTTCTTTTCAGATCTATCATTGATAGCCAATTCAAAAGTTTGAAGTGACCTAATAAGCTCATCCACTTTTATGTTGCAGATGTCTTGGGCTTCTTCAATAGTTGTGACCTTCATGTCAAACTTCTTAGGAAAATACTTGAGGATTTTTATAACAAGCTTATCCCCTAACATATTCTCTCCCAAGGCTCTAGATGAATTTGAAATGTCAAGAATCCTCATGTGAAAGTCATGAAAAGATTCATCGTCCTTCATCCTGAGATTATCAAATTGAGTAGTGAGAAGTTGAAGTCTTGACATTTTTACCTTAGATGTGCCTTCATGAGTGGTCTTAAGAATTTCCCAAGCGTCTTTGGCCATAATACATGTCTTTATCAGTTTGAACATATTTTTATCAACTCCATTGAATATGGCATTCATTGCTTTAGATTTTCAAAGAGCATGCTCATCTTCTACCTTAGACTAGTTCTCTTTTAGCTTTAATTCAGTTGTACCTTTCACCGTAGAGTGTTCCCAACCTTTGATAACTGCTTTCCAGGTTTTTCTATCTATAGATTTTAGAAAATCCATCATACGAGCGTTCCAAGAATCATAGTTGGCGCCATCCAAAATAGGTAGCTTATTAACAAATACTCATTCCATAGTACCAGAAAATATCTTCCCTTGAGCTCACCCAATAAATAGACCAGGGTTCCTGCTCTGATGCCAATTGAAATTTTGGCACACACACAATATCAGAAGTCAAGATTGATGTCTCAACAACACACAATGTCACAACAGATGTTATGACATCTTTGACAAAACAACAAACAATAACAACAATGCAGAATTTTAAGTTGCAGAAAGTAAAGGAACACATAATTGTTAACCCAGTTCGATGCAAATTCACCTACTCTGGGGGATACCAAGCCAGGAAGGAAATCAACTATCAGTAGTACTAGTTTAAAGCCTAAACAGTCCTAGTTTACAACTTCTCGCCTAATTCCTACCCAGTGCAACTTCTACCAAGGTACCTCCTAGATATGAGAAATCACCATCTCACTTCCAATCACCACAATAATATCAAACAATATTAGTCCCAAGGAATGTCTTAAGAAACCAAAAAGTAAAAACACACTTCCAAATTACAAATACTTAGTTTGCTTAAAAGTTTCACTAAGAACAATATTCAACTCAATGCTTAAAAGCTTTAAGAGTGAGAACAATAACTTAATATACAATCAAGTAACAATAAAAACAAAGTCCAATTCTAATATCAAAGTGATAATAGAATGACTCACAAAAAACACAGTCCAACTCTACTATAGAGTGGATCACAAATAACAAAGAACAAACCAAACCCTAAAATTCTTCTTTCAATACATGGCTTGGCTACCAAATTATGTTTTAAAACGTCCTTTAAATAGCTTTATGATATACATGGGCTTGGGATCTTCATTTAAATAAAATGAATATCCAAAACAGCAGCTGTAAATAAATTCTATAATTTTCTGCACAAAATAAGGAGCTAAAATAGAAAGTTTTCCAAAAAGTCTCCAAGGTAATTTTTATGAAACAATGCACAAATTTGGTCAAGAACATATGACCAATAAATACTCCTTGATATGCGACAAGCTATGCATTTAATAATAGAAGAGAATATCTTTAAAATAAAACAAATCTTTCAAGAGATAAAAACCTAACTTCTGGTATAACATGTCACGACATCTTCTGTGACATCTCTGATATTCATGACAGCAAAACCTGTCATGACAGTTGCTCAAGATATTGTGACATCTCCCTCAATTTCTGTTATGAACTGTGTTTTAGCAAAATTTATGCCAATCATAAAACCATGGAACTAAAAACGACCATTGCGTGCTTTCCCAAGGCACAATAGAAATTATCTGTCAAGCATGGGAAAGATACTAGTCTATGATGAGACGATTTCAAAACCATGATTTTGACGAACTTACGTAGATACACATAATTAGGGATGTAATTTAGAAATAACCACATTTAATTCTAGATGCTATTGTTAGAGGTTTTATTATGTCCAAAAGTTGTAAGATGCAACAACAATCATTGAGCGAATGATGCTCAACGATTCTCAAGTATAACATAACAGAAACCACTCCTAAAGGAAGAATGGTCATATAGAACTGAATACCAATGATGCCATTCTTGCTAAAAACAAGTTCTTAACTTAAATGGTGGAAGAACTAACCAAACAATTGTCGAAGTTGTCACAATAAATGAAGAAAATGCATGAAGTACCTCAACAGAGACATATTGCATAATATGAACTCTATAGCTGAGATCATCCAACCATATTTTCCCTTATTGATGAGGAAATACATTATTTAGGAAATAAAAAGCCAAAGTGTTGTACCCCAAAATTTTTCCTCCCATATTTCTCAATACATGTCAAGTGAGGTCCTCAAATTGCTCAAGGAAGTCCAAGGATTGACCAGACAAACTCTCTCCTAAGGCAGTCTACCTCATATTAGGGTTTCATTTTGCATCAAGATGATTAATTCCAAAGGATCCCAAATGCTCAGCATTGTCCTAATATTTTCTCAAGATCATCCATGTCAAGTTTCAAGCCTTGCAGAGGAAGTTTGCTCAATCAATTGCTCAAAGGCTTGAAAATCGACTGTGCTAGGGCAAAAGTCAATTGTGGCCCATATACAGTCAAACTTCAAGATTTTTGGTCAACATTCTCATTTTGAAGTATGATTCATCATTTTATCAAGGTTTGATCATGATTCCTCAAGGATTGCTCACAATTCATCAAAATCCAAAAGTTGCTAAATTAGGGTTTTGTAGGAAAAGTCAACTCAACTTTGACCAAGCATAACTTTCTCATACTTTATCAAAAATGACCCATCCAAAGCTCATTTTTAAGAGGATGTAATTCCCTAAAATTCATCTTCAGCTCCCAAGTTCAAAATATGCACTCACAAGAAGATATGAATTTGGACATTATAGGTCATTTTGAAAAGTCAACAAAATCACCTTTTGGGTCAAAGCTTCATACATGAACGTGGAAGACTCAATTGAGATGGGACTAAAAGGGTTGCTTAGAGGACATCTTGAGATTTCTAAAAAGTCAAATAACACCTCTCTAGGGTCAAAATTGAGAGAGTTATGCATTGGCCAAGTTAACCTTTTTTGCAAAATTGCCAAAAGTCAAATGTGTCCAAAATTGCATTTTTTGTCAAATGGGCCCAACTTTTTATGCTTGCACTGAGTTTGTAATGTGACCCACGACCCATGAGCCCTTCCATTTGTCATTCTTTTATTTTTGTTATTTATTTTTATTTTATTTCATTTAAATCAAATAAAATCAATATAAAATAATGAAAATTTCAAAAACTAATTAAATCTTGAGATTTTGTGCATGATTAGGTTCATTATACAGTTGGAGACAAGATCAAATCATGCAAGGCTTCACATGGACACAAAAAGATTGAATTTGCTTTATTTGGAAAGATTTGGTGCAAGGATTGAATCATGAATCAATATTCATAATTGGAAGAGATTTGATACAAAATTGCAACCCTAATACACTCTAGTATACATAAGGAACAAGTGCAGATCAAAAAGAAGAGGCTAGAGGCGTGCAAAGGCAGAGAACCAATTTCAAAAATTCAAGAAAAAGTTGCAAACCAATTTCCAAGTTTCAGGCCATCTCAAGCCATTCTAATCATACCAATCGTTTGCTGGACATCCTAGGATCGTGTTTCAATCGCTAGCAAGCTTCCCCACGCCTTGAAACGCCCTGTAAGAGTCACATGGTTTGCATATTTTCTTGAATTCGAATACATTAATTATGGCATATTTAACATGATTGATTGGCATATTTGTAATCCTTGAGATGTTTGCAAACTAATGATTATATCCAATTGCATTTTTACTGACTAAACATGAAACTGCCATGGCTAGGGTTCGTGCTTCGTTTTTAGGGGTTTTATGTACAAGGAAAATTGGACCTTAATAATGGTACCATGATGCTCGTGAGGTTGAGATGAGTTGATTGGTACCATTGGTTTTCATTTATCATACACATACAGGATTTTGGAATGAACAAGGGTTATACCGATGCATGGTGTTCGTAGGTAAAAGTTTTTTATCTAAAACAACGGAAGCAACGAAGAAGACAATGGCGTGACAGATTGTGGATGGTCAGTTTGAATTTCGCGTGTTTTGGGAAGCGTGGCACATTGTTTGTGTTATATTATATTTATTTCATTATTGTTACAACTAACATGATTAGCGCAGATGGTAAGGTTGCTGGCCTTTTATGCACACGTCCTGGGTTCGATCCCAGGCGTGTGCATTTTATTATTTTCTCAATAATTTCAGGATAATCTAGTGGTTCACATTCCCAAGCGTATTCCATGCACTCTTCACATCAACCAGCTGATGTACTCAAGGCTGGAGATCCAAGGCTATCCAATGAAGGACCACCATGCGCCCCAGTCAAGCATGTGCAGGGGATTGGACAAAGTCAACAAAGGCTTGAGCTTGTTGGGCTTAGATTTGCAAACAGCACCCCCCTTTTGCTAAAAGCTACCAGGCCCATTCTTTTTTCTTTTCTATTTATTTCTTTTATTTATTTAATTAGCTTAATTATTTTTAACCAAAATTAATTTCTTTTTCACAAAATAATAAAATCAAGAATTTCACAAAAAAAAATAGAATTAGGTTTATTCTATCAAATTTAATATAATTTAGTTTAATTTAATTTAGGGTAATTCTAACTTTTTTATATAATTAAAATCAATTAGAAAAATTAGGGTTAGACTTGTGATTTAATTTTTATTTTTTCTTTCTCAAAATAAAAAATACAAAAATAGGTTAATTTAATTATTTTTCTTAACTAAAATTAATTAGTGATTAGGTTATTTTTATTCAATTGAACTTTATTTTCTCAAATAACACAAAAACACAAAAAATGATTTTTCTTTTAAATTACAATTAGGCTTAGTTGGGGTCAAAACCCTAATTATTTTGCATTCGATTCATCGCGCGCGTTTATTATTTTTTGCAATATTGATGTAACTGTCTACGGTATTGTCCGCAGTGATTTCTGGCGAAACAACCGCTAGTCTTCCAAACAAATTTGATATGTATGGTTACTCGCAGGATCGACTAGATTGATCCTAGGACATTATCTTAACGTTAATTGTAACACTTACTCGACGGTTTATGTTAAACACGACGTAGTGCTTGTGCATGTGTTTATGTAAAGGCTTAAAATACAAAGACTTCTGAAATTAAATTCAAATGTAAAGGTTTGGACGAAACGTCTTAATCAAAAAAATTTGAATGTAAATACTTGACAATGAAAAGACTTAAAACTGGAATTAAAAGATTTGATTATAAAGGAAAAAAAGAAACTTGACACGTAAAGCTTTTCAGGAAAATGAAACAATTTGACAGAACATAAAGAAATTAAGAACAATTGCAGGAGTACGTAAAAGAATGGTTCAAAAGAAATTATATTGATAAGTGCGTTTCAAAGATAAAATGTGTGAGGTCATACGTACATTCTTAATGAACTCTTTCTCTGTAACTTGGTACTTGAGTATTTTATGAGTAACTTTGTACGAATTATGATCCTCTTTATTCCCTAACACTAAGGAACTATTTATAATGTTCTAACCATAACGGTATTATTCTAATGAAAAGCCACGTCGCTTCTTGCATGTCTTTTGACACTCTAAGGCTTCCACGCGTCCTTCTTATCCAAAGAAACTATTTCGAATTTCAAACATTCCCGCTCAAGCCTTCAGCAACAACTTTGTTCGCGTGGCCGTCAAAACACGCGCTCTTGCCAAAACAAAAACACTTGTCCTGTAAAACTGACTTCTTCGACTCAGAACTGTCTTCTTCGACTCAGATCCAGTAACAACATACTTCGATTATAGCTTTTCAAGCCATCTTGTGGAAATTTAAATGAATGATTCCTTTATTATCCTGGTCAAAATTCCCAGGTAACAAATTTCCCCCAATAAATGTCTATTTCGAATATGTGCAAAAATAGGCATTTCTTGTGATTTACGTTATTTCGACCAGCAAAGAGAATCTTTTCGTATTTTAATGATATCATCATGAAATCTCTTCCCAAAAAACGTCTCTTCAAGACGTGCGTGCAGCAGTTACAATGATGAATAACCAATCCCAATGTCAAGTGACTTGACAAACTTCTCACCTTGAACCTATTCATCAGTTGGTTCTGAGTTTAGATTTGCTCCAGATTCTGCCACTTTGGTTGCTTTGGTAGTGGCTTCGCCAGCCACATTTGTTGTTGTAGCTTCAATAGCCGCCTGTCTTTTATTCTCGGCTACATAAGCCGAAAGTCTTTCAAAGAAAGAGGGTTCAGACGTGGTCAATGTCTGCGTCCCATCCAGTTGGCCATATTGGAGAACTTCTTTCGACATTCTCCTGGCCGTCCAGTTCTCCAATAATTTCTCTGTCCCAATGAAATCCATTTGGGAGCAAAGTTAGATAATACAACGCATCCTTGTTTGGTAAGTAGCAATCTCCTACCACTCCACATGGTCCAATGTTTGCTAGATTTTTGTCAAAGCTGGTTTTGTCTACGTGTTTACCTCTGACATGTAGTAACCTTGATCCCCTTCGATGTTTTCTATAATTCCATCCTCTCTCCATATGGTTAATCTTTGATGCATGGTCGATGGCACTTCCCCCACCCCGTGTATCCACTCTCTCCCTAGCAGCAAATTATAATTCACTTTTGCAGGAATCACCATGAACATAGTTGGTCTTGTCACAGACCCAACTGTCAAGTTTACTTGAATTACCCCCAGGGTGTGACCTATTTTCCCTTCATAGTTAGACAACACCATATTGTGAGGTTTAATGTCCGTGTCGAACATCCCTATTCTTTTCAACATATAATGAGGCATCAAGTTAATTGCAGCCCCTCCATCCACCAGTACTTTGTTAATACCAGTGTCTTCGATCTTGGCCCTTATATACAAAGGTTTCAGATGGTTTATCATAGCTCCGTCAGGCCTTTCGAAGAAGGCATTTTGCTCTTCGACTGCTCCATTATTGAGGACGTAGTAACACACTGGTCTGTGTTTCGCCATCTCCTCTTCATCAGCTTCTTCGCAGTCTTCAACTTCAGTTTCCTGATAGTACTCATAGGGGATAACGGATACCACGTTGCAATTAATGTTCAGAGACGACACGCCATCAGAGTCGAAATCGTCTGTCAACATATCTTCAGATTTTATGGAATTTTCTTGAGTCACTTCTTTCGTTTTCTGTTGTTCCTCAGTGAACAACCTTCGTCCTACCGGCGGTTTGACGAATGTCGATGTTTCAGATATTGCTTTGGTATTGCTTGATTCACCTACCTCTTACTGCTTTGATTCCCTTTCTATTTTCCTTGCTCTCTAGTGTCTACGCCACTGGGATCTTGACATGGGGTTTTTTCCTTTGTAATTGTCTAGCTTGTGAGCCTCCCTTGTTGATGCCTGGAATTGCCTTCTATAGGCGAAAGTTGTTCTGCCTCCCTTGTTGAAACTCCTCCACTTTGATTTCTCATCATTAACATGCATCCATCGGTCAGTTGGTATCTCAGCAGGTAATTTGAATGAGACTCTTCTTGCCCTGGGATGTGGGTTATCTGGCCTTTTCGACGTTCCCCTTTTGTCAAACACATACATCCTTGGGTTTGCTTCCCTTGGCTCCCAGCTACCATGGAAATGGATTCGTTTAAACATTTCAGCAATCTCCTTATCATATACTGCACCACATCTTGGGCACATCAGGATTTCTGATTCTTCTTTGTAACATCGGAGTATGAAAACCAAAAGCGTTTCGCCTGGCCTTGGGTATACTCTCATCAGTTGACCTTCTTGGCGCCAATTTCCTTGGGTGTTGATGTGTTGGACCCTCTCATAATTTTCAGCCACTCTTCGACTCAACATAATGGAGCACCTTGGGCACAACAAGGTCTTGTGGGCATTCCTCTCATGGAATCTCCACAAGTATTCACGCAGATTCTCATTTTCCTTTGGGTAGCCAAAACTCTTCTTCTTTTGTTCCATCAACAGGCAGTTTTCCAATTCTTTCATCTCTGAAGAGGGTTGGTCCAGATTGACCATGTTGACTCCCATGGGTACTTCAGAGATTTCCATTTCTTCGAACCTAACTCTGAGACCTTCAGTAGTCTCATTAGTAATTTTCAAAGAACCTTCAGTAGTCCCAAATATGATTTGTCCAGCCTGGGGGTCTTCAAAGTCAGTTTTAAAGGATCCTCTGGTGTTTAGGCTATCAGTATCCTGCTTTCCATCTTCCACGATCTTTGCTTAGTCATTGTTGACTATGTCCACCATATTGATATCAAAAGGTTCAACGTAGTTGGTGGCGGCCACATTCAAAGGATCAGCATCTACCTTCATATGGCCTTTTCCTTTATCAGCGAATTTCAGACGTCCATCCTTGATAGAATTCTGAATTAAATCCCTAAAAAGAAAACAAGTTGATGATTTATGGCCAAGAAAACCATGGTATTTGCAATAACCTCTTTTATTCCGTTGTTCTAACGGAGGAACTTTAGTGTTAGGAGGCTGTGATACGGTGGGAGAACTGACTTGAGGTTTTGCGTTTGTGTTTGCAAATGTTTCAGTTTAGCAAGATTCGCCACCGACTTTTTATTTTATCCAAAGGAAAGGTCAAAAAGCACAGGAAAGACCTTTGAGATGTTTTCTTGAGTTCGGGGGGTAGATTGTGAAAAGGGAAGGTGCTAGCACCCCTTTCATCCATGGTTTTCCATGGGCTCTTAGTTGCTTGTTTGGATCACTTGCTTTTGCTTTGTTTGAAATGGTGCTTTGTGTATGGTTTTGAAAGTATTTTGAAAAGAGGCCTTTGTTTGGGCAACCTTTGTAATGATTCTTGTTTGAATATATACAAAGGTGTTTGTCTTTTGAAAAATGTTTCAATGTTTGAAAGTTTGTTTTGGGAAATGTTTTGAAATTGTGTGTTTTAAAAATAGCAAGGATGTTTTGCAAGTTTGATCAAGTAACTAGGAGTTGTCCACCCTACCTACTCAAAGATCTTTCCTGCACATTTTTAACCCTTTGACATTGTTGTTTTACCATTGTATTTGGTAAACAACCTTGTGTTTTGATGTTAAACGGGACAAGCGTGGGTCATCGTATGACTATGATAGCAATGTTGCCAAGTATCTTTAGCAAGTTTTTGAGGGACTAGATCATTTTTGTATAGGCAACCAAGATAGCATCATCGAGGGACTATGATCTTTTTGTTTGATTTTGTTTTGCCAAGATACCTAGCATGCATACCATGGCCATTTTTAAGGCAACAAGTGGGTGAAACCCTAGAGATGCTTGTGTGCAAAGTGTTGTCATTTTTCATGCATTTTGTCTTGTGTTTAGTCATACTATTTGTTTGATTTTTGTTCTTGCATACAAACCCTAATTTACTATCATGGCATATTCGAAAGCAATAAAGTGCGTAAAAGTAAATCTACGACTATTACAACATTATAATGGGGAGGGGGATACAAGTTTGAATAGGGGGAAATTTGCAAGAAAATAAAACTCTAATTCAACTATTACAACCAAATTGAATTCATTGTACAAATAATAAATTGACAATTATTTAAATATGCAATATATAAATATGCACAAAATGTTTTTGATATTAATTTTTATGTATGTAAACAAAAGTTTATTTAACTTAAAATAAAATAAAAAAAAGATTATTATTGGAAGGGTGGAAACCCTAGTTTTGTTTTAAGAAAATATATATATTATATTATTTATTTAAATAGATAAAAATATATACAAAAGTGCTAAAAAATAATATTTGTGAAAAAAAAATATTTTAAGTGCATAATATAATAAAATAAAAATATGTAAGTATTTTAATTTTATTTACAAATTTATTTTAAGAAAATAAAAGTATACATTATTTAATAAACTATTTCTATGTCTAAAAAAATAATAAAAATAATAAAATAAAATGTGAAAAATTAAGAGAATATTTTTGTGATTTTAAATACTTAGAAAAATAAATAAAAAGTCAGAAATATAAAAGAAATAAAAAAATATACAAAAATAAATCAAATGGGCCAAGGGGGTGCAGAAAGCAAGCTAGGGGATGCAAAAAGTAGCAACAAACCAAGCCCAGCCCATTTCCACTTCGTCCCTGTCCTCCAGAATAAAAATACACGTGCTGCAACTACAAACCTGTTCTCTCTATTCTTTGCTTGAAATCAAAAACTCATAACATGAAAATTATAGAGCTTTAAACCACGATCCTAACCATATAAAAAACTTGATCTAACTCTAAGAAACCAGGGATAATTTTATCACCCCCAATTTCTGACCTAGTTTTTTCAGAAAGTTCAACTATCAAATACTCCTAGCTCAATTAACATAAATGAATTCTAAGCATATGTACAGTTCAAGGACAATGAGGACTACATTTTTGCTTCACAAACCTAAGCCCAATGATTCCTAAATAAGGAGATATAAGTTTGAAATTTACCTGTTTCAGTCAAGCTCAAGTATGGCAATGCAGCAACTTTCAGTGAGGCCTGAGGTTCTTTTGAGCTTGCTTGATGTTCCCTTGACCTTCTCCAATGCCTGGCTTGCTTTGAAATGGCCTGAATATGCTTGTAGAACTCAACCTGCAAAGCTTCAAAGCAAAAATGGTGAAGTGTGAAAATGGAGTTACAGTGGCTTGAGAATGGTTGGGATAGTTTTGGTATGTTGTATGGATTGTGTTGGAACTGGTTTCAAGCAAAACGCACGAGTGGATTTTGTTTTGGAAGTGGATCTGCAGAACTTGCCCTGTTTTTGCAAGAACTTGGTGTTTTGATGTTAGAGGGTGTTTGAGAGGCTTAGTACTCATGTTTCTGACCTTAGGCAATGTGTCAAGCTTGTTTGGAATGTGCACAAGACTTGGTTATATCAGATTACAAAGTTCTGGACTTTTTGCACAATGACTTGTTTTTGAAGAAAAGGTGGGAAGTGACAAGGGCAAAGCATGTACAGGCCTGTACTCTAGCTGCACATAGTTGGTACCAAACGCCTGATATTCATGGACTTTGTTTGCATAAAGAAATCAGGTCCATGGCTCAAGACAAACAAAATTGCCAAAAGCATGCTTCATCAAAGTGGCAATGCTACCTTTTTGCCATTTTTAGATTAATTCCTTGTACAATGCCTTAAAGCTCAGAACAAAGCCTTGGTCCAATGTGTTTGCATTTAATTTATGAGTTTAGGAAGGTTTAAGACCTGTAAACCAAGTACAAGCAAGGTTTGGATAGATTTTGCAACTTGTAGCATGGTGTAAAATGCCTTGGACAAAAGTGATGATTTGCCAATTTCAAACTTTTGATTCTCCCTAACCATCAATGATCTTGGAGATTTCTTGGACATTTTGGAAAGCTTGTAACATTATATACAATCCATATTTGAAATGCATTTTGAGATTCCACATGGAACTATATGAAAAATTGCCATGAAGATAGGTCAAAATCCTGCCTAAACTAGGGCAAAATTTCACTAAGTTAAAAGTTTCATGGACCCTTGTTCACAAAATAATAACTTGAGATCCAAACATCTTTTGGGAAAACTTTGTGAATAAAAGTTGTAGATTTTGTGGAGGACTACAACTTTCATGTTGGAAGTTTTCTTTTAATCCAAATGAATCATGGTGAAAAAGTTGGGCAAAGTTGGGGAAAAAATAAGAGATTTTCATAACTTTGAAAATTTCTAAGTTATGAAAATTTTCCATTTTAAACCCTAATTTTGAAAATTAAGTTTCTTGATGAACAAGTTTCATGTTTTGACACATCTTGATGAAAAATGACCCTTGGCACTTGATTTTGACCAAAAAGTCAAAGTTTGACTTTTCAGTGTACAGTTGATTTTTGATCAGTTGACTGGAAAATTCATTTGTCAATCCAATGCAATTGAGATCATTTGAACTATGTGATTAGGTCAAGATGATTCCATTAAGTCCTTGAATCCATGCTTGAACCCAATTTTCCATTGGATAGGTGAAAAATCATAAATTGCCCTTATACAATCAAAATCCTAAAAATGACCATTTTGCCCTTTTGATGATCTGATCAAATTTCTTGAGGAGTTGTGGTCCAAACTTGATCAAATGGTTCATATGAGTCTATAATGTTGTTGTGATCAAAAATTATGAGGTTTGACTGCAAATTGGCCACAGTTGACTTTTTCCTCAATACAGCTGATTTCTAGGTCAATTGTCCAATTGACTGGGCAGAAATTTGATTCAAGGCTTGAAACTTGGTATGGGCAATCTTAGAAGTCCAACATGAAGCATGAAAGTCACATTGAGCATTGAAAGTCCAAAAATCCTTTTGCAAACTCAAACCCTAATTTCAGGTCATCAGTGCAGGGAGATGTCTTGAGCTGAGCAAACCCTAATCCTGTCTGGAGTCCAAAGAGTCTTGTGAGGGGAAATCTTGATAAAATGAGAGGGAAAATTTTGGGGTACAACAGCTGCCCCTGTTCAATCTTCTTGAACCTTAAGAGTTAGATTGGCGAGTTTGTCGTTCGTGACTCGAAGGTAAAAGATGATTGGATACTAGAGTGCCCGTAAGTTTGCACTCGACAAATTATAGTTGAGGGAATGGGCTTAAAGATGCCATTTATAAAGGTGACAAAATCTTGTCGGAGATGGGCTTAAAGATGCCATCCAAGAATGTCTGTTGAAAATCAAGAGAATGAACATCAGAATGGTATTCGTATCTGGTACATATCTGAGTTGTATCTGGAGATTGGATTTGTATGAGCAAGGGAATGGAGTCCGTGTCTAGATCGTATCCGAGCTGTAACTGTATCAGAGTCTGAATGAATAACAAAATGATTTCCGTGTCTGGAGTGTATCTGTATTGAATCTAAAATCTGAATAAGCGACAGAATAGCATCCGTGTCTGGAGCATCTTTGAGCTGGGAAAAAGTTCTGAATGAGTGACAGAGTGGCTATCGTGTCTGGAGCGTATTTGGAATGTATCTAAAGTTGAGATCTGTATGAGTAGTAGAATGACTTCCGTGTCTGGAGTGTATCTGAAACTGTAACTGGGATCTGAATGAGTGACAGAATGACTTCCGTGGCGACTGCATTAGGGAGAATCAAACTTCTGGTGTTAGGGCCAGAATGGCATCCGTGGTTAGAGCGTATCTGAACTTGAAATTGATAGTTGAATCTGAATAAGAAATAGAATGGCTTCCGTGTCTGGAGCATATCCAATATGTATCTTGACTTTGAATTCTGAATGAGTAATAGAATGACCTCTGTGTCTGGGGTGTATCCATAATGTATCTGAAATCTTTGAATATTTGTTAAAGATAGCTTTTAATCTTATCCTAAAAAGGGTAAAATGTTAGCTGAAACACAAATTTATGTTGCATGACATGTATAATGCAATAAAATGTGATTTATCAATGTTTATGCTATATGAATGTGATGTATGTGCATGTAAGTTGATTAGTTGTCTTGCTGAGGAAAATAAATCCTTAATAGCCGGAGATGATAAAAATCCTTGACTGTTGTCGTGGAAGATAAATCCTTGACCGTTGCGGGAGATTCAAAATCTTTGATTGCTGAAGATAAGAAATCTTTGATGACTGCTTGGGGATAGAGAATCCTTGGCAACTTGCGGGGATTATCAACAACTTTGACAACTTCTGTGGCGATGTGAGAATCTTTCACGACTTCCTGGGGATTACACCATGAGAATCCTTACTCGGCTGGGGAATAAGGAAAATTCTGGAGATCTTTATCGGGGATCAAACAGAGGAAAACCTTGATCTAATGGAGAATAAGGAAGGCTCTGATGGCTTCTGCGGGGAGCTGAGAATGAGAATCTTCATTCTGCTAGGGGAATTTGTGTTGAGGAGTCAAGAACGAGAATCTTCGATCTGCATAGGAATGAGAACTCTGACAAATTCATGCTGGGGAGTAAAGAAGGTTGTAGCAACTTTACTAGGGAAACGAGAATGAGAATCTTCATTCTGCTAGGGGATGAAAAACTCTGTGGGGGAGTAGCTATAGTGCTGGAGAGTAGCTATCCTGCTGGAAAGTAAGTTCAATACCCTGGGGGAAAAGCTTATTCCTGTTTGGAAGAAGTTCAGGAGTTTAGGTTGTATGCCACTTTAAGAATGAGAATCTTCATTTTGTTGGAGATATCAGGAGCTTGGGTGTATGCCAATCTACTGGGAGTCGAGAATGAGAATCTTCATTCTGACGGGGATATCAGGAGTTTGGGTGTATTCCAATCTACTGGGGATTTAAGAATGAGAATCTTCATTCTATTGGAGACTTCAGGAGCTTGGGTTGTATGCCAATCTACTGGGGATTCAAGAATGAGAATCTTCATTCTGTTGGAGACTTCAGGAGCTTGGGTTGTATGCCAATCTACTGGGGATTCAAGAATGAGAATCTTCATTCTGTTGGGGATAAAGCAAAAGTTAACTGTTATCTGGTTGATTCTCAGATTTTAAGACAACTTGCTGGGGAATATGGGGAAAACTGGATGGTTTCTGCTGTAGATTGATAGTTGGAAATTTGACTCCATTGGGGAAGAAGGTTTCATCTTTGCTGAGGGTCTGTAGTTCAAAGTTTTAGCTCCGCTGAGGATTGGGAGTTTCAAGTTTTAACTCTGATGGGGATTTTGAAATTTAACTCCGGTGAGGATATGTTTTTCAAGGTTTTAGCTCTGCTGGGGGTCTAGATGATACACTGCAGGGGGTTTCTTGGAATAGCCTAAAGACGTTTTCCTATACTTTCAACCTGTCAGTAATTATTCTCTCCTATTTTGTTTATTTGTAAACAGTGATTATATTCAAACGCATATGCTCATTTAATAAATCATTGGACGTTTTCAAATAAAACACAAGTGTAAAAAAAAAAAGGCAAGTAGTTTTATGCACTTTGAAGTATCTTTGTATTAACTTTGTGTAAGTATTTTGTACAAAGGAGACAGACATCCTAATAAGAGAATGTTGTCAAAAAATGAGAAAAATATATATAAAGAAGGATGGCTATGTGTAAAAATTCCATGGGGTTCCCATTCTGCTATAGCCTTCGTAACTCTGAATATCCTGTCCATTCGCTGCTTCATCCGAAGATGATTGAGTTGATCGGAAGCCCAGAGCTTGTCTATGAAGAGATTATCCTTAAAGTGATCCAACGAGACATAGTCATACGCTTTAATTCCCTAACTTTTGCCTGGACCGCCCTTTCGGGTTTTCGATCCACCAGGAAACCCCTTTTTTCCCAAGTCGCCCTTGCGGGTTTTCAACTTGCCGGGTGTACAGATTTTTTTTATTTATCCCTAATTTTTTCCTGAACCGCCCTTTCGGGTTTTCAATTCACCGGGATGCCCATTTTTGCCCAAGTCGCCCTTTCGGGTTTTCAACTTGCTGGGTCATTTATGCGTAGTATCTTTTAACTATGTCTGTGTTCGCAGGGTGCGGCAAGTCGTCGCCGACCATGGTGGTTAATATCATTGCCCCACCAGAAAAGATGTTTTTGATCACAAATGGTCCTTCATAGGTAGGAGTCCATTTGCCCCTAGGATCACTTTGCAGCAATATGATCCGCTTGATTACAAGATCCTCGACTTGATATACCTGGCGTTTGACTTTCTTGTTGAATGCCTTGATCATCCGTTTTTGATACGTCTAACCATGACAAACAGCAGTAAGTCGTTTCTCGTCAATCAAGTTAAGTTGATCAAGTTGGGTCTGAATCCAATCATTTTCACTCAAACCAGCATCCTTCATGATTCTCAAGGAGGGAATCTGAACCTCGATAGGCAAAACAACTTCCATGCCGTATACCAAAGAATAGGGTGTTGCCCCAGTTGATGTACGCACCGTGGTATGGTACCCGTGCAGAGCAAACGGTAACATCTCATGTCAGTTCTTGTAGGTGACTGTCATCTTTTGAATGATCTTCTTGATATTTTTGATCGCAGCTTCGACAACACCGTTCATATTTGGCCGATAGGGAGATGAATTGTGATGTTGAATCTGGAGCTGCTCACACAAGGCGGTGATCATAGTGTTGTTCAGGTTTGTACCGTTGTCAGTGATGATCCTGTCGGGGATACCATAGTGACAAATGAGGTTCTGCTTGATAAAGCGGGCAACCACATTCTTTGTAACGGAGGCGAAGGAAGCTGCTTCGACCCACTTGGTAAAGTAATCAATTGCCACTAGAATGAAACGGTGTCCATTGGATGTTGTAGGCTTGATCTCCCCAATCATGTCGATTCCCCACATAGCGAATAGACAAGGAGCTGTTAATACATTGAGAGGAACTGGAGGTATATGTACCTTGTCGGCATAGATTTGACATTTGTGACAAGTCCTGGAATATTGATGACAATCAGCTTCCATGGTAGACCAGTAATAGCCTGCCCGTAGAATCTTCTTAGCCATCGTATGTCCGCTAGAGTGAGTGCTAAAAGTACCATTGTGCAGTTCAGCCATGATTTTCTCAGCTTCAACCTTGTCCACACAACGGAGCAGAATGCAATCATGATTGCGCTTGTATAGGATACCATTGCTCAGGAAGAACTTAGCTGAAAACCTCCTGTGATACGGTGGGAGAACTGACTTGAGTTTTGTGTTTGTATTCGCACTTGTTCGGTTTAACAAGAGTCGCCACCGACTTTTTATTTTATCCTAAGGAAAGGTTAAAAAGCACAGGAAAAACCTTTTGAGATGTTTCATGGGTTCGGGGGGTAGATTATGAAAAGGGAAGGTATTCGCACCCTTTTCATCCATGGTTATCCATGGGCTCTTAGTTACTTGGTTTTAGATCACTTGCCTATGATTTTCGATTGTTTGAAATGGTGTGTGTGTGTGTGTGTTTTGAAAATGTTTTTGAAGAAGACGCCTTGTCAAGGCAACCGTTGTAACAATTCTTTACTCGAATGTTTTACAAAGGTGTGTATCTTTTCGAAAAGATGTTTCAAATGTTTTTTGAAAGTTTGTTTTGAAAGTGTTTGCAGAGTGTGGTTTTGAAAAGTAGGCAAGTGTTTTGCGCAAGTTTGATCAAGTAACTAAGAGTTGTCTACCCCTAAATTTACTCAAAGGTTTTTTCTCATGTTTTAACCCTTTTAACAATTTTTTTCCACCATTGTATTTGGTGGACAATCTTGCGTTAGGATGTTTAACGGGACAGGCGTGGGTCATCGTATGGACCATGAATGCAATGGTGCCAAGTGTCTTTGGCAATTTGCTTGAAGGGACTTGATCATTTTGATAGGCAACTTTCGAAAGCGTCATCGAGGGACTATGATCATTTTGAATTGTTTTGCCAAAGATACTCAACGTGCAAATGGCCCATTTTGGAAGGCAACAAGCGGGATTACCCTAGGGGTGCAAGTGTGATTGTGTATTGATTTCATGTATTTGTCTTTGTATTAGGTTATCTAGCGTTAGATTTTTTGTACATACAAACCCTAGGTCTAAACATGGTATATTTGAAAGCGATAAATTGCGGGAATTTAAAGTCTACGCTATTATAAATGGGTATCCGGGAGTGGGGGTACAAATGTTTACAAATGGGGATGAGACTTTAAAAGGAGAGTAATGTCCAAATAATTTACAACCAAATTGAATCGATCGCAATCTCAAATGTAAAGTAATAGCAATGTATGAGAATAAAGCAATGTAAATGTATCAATGTATTTGTGTATTGTAAATGTGTAAGTGCATGTAATTTATTTACAGGTTGAAAAATGTTAACTTAATGAAAAATTAAGTATTGCTTATTTATTTCTTTTGTATGTTTTTGTTAATATGTACAAACAAAACAAGTTTTAATAAAAGAAAAGGTGTTTTAAGTTTAAGAAAAAAAAATATTTTAAGTTCTATGTATTAATGTTTTATGTTAATATCTTTTTATGTACAAAGATTCCCTTTTTTTTTAGTTGAAAAAGGTTTTAAAGAAAAAAATGTTTAATCCTAATAATAAAAGAAATTTAATATTTATATGTTAAATATGATAAACAATGTTAATAAGATTTTTACAAGAAAAGAAATTAATGTATTATCTTAGTTATAAACAAAAAATGGCATATATTAGTTTAAATCATAAAAATAAAATGATAAAGAAAAATGTTAGTTTATAAGTGTTAAAAAAAATAAATGAATAGATTGAATGGGCCTGAAAGGGTTTTGTGAGGACCAACCCAAACAAAAACGAAAAGTCAGGAGAAATGGGGGTGTAGGCCAGTTTTTGCAATGGGCTTAAGTGCTATCTGGATGGGGCAAGGCCCAAGGGTTTCACAGCGTTTTAGGGTTTCAGTGTGTTTTGTGTCATTTGGAAAAAGGTTAGGGTTCGTGAGTTACAGAGCGGAGCTCTTCTTCGTCTTCACTTCGTTTCCTCCATTCTTTCTCAAGCCATGGACTCTGAATGCTTGTCTCCTCGCCTCAAGTTGCTAGGCGTTGCCTCCGTCTCCCTCTTCTCAAGGTTGGGAAAAACAGTGATGACATGAAAGGTATGAGTTTGAGCTTTGTTGATTTAACGTTTTTTTTTGTGGGGTTTCAACTCATATGTTATTAGTTCTGATTGGTTTTTATTACTTGTTTCTATTTGAGATGTGTGAAAATGAAGAGAAGATTATACCTTTGGGAGAAGGGATGGAGGAGGACGGCGGCGCTTCCGGTAGCCAGAGGCGGAAGGGAAACACGTGATGTTGAGCTAGCTTGCTTTGTTGGAAAACCTGGTAACTTTGTTTTGCTTCTTTAGAGTTTCATGATGAACATCTGAAAACCTTGCTTTAATTTCTTTTCCTCTTCTGTCCACTTGAACGCTCGCTTCTGTATGCTTGCTGAGATGCCTTGAAATGTTTGATATATTTGCCTTTTCCTCTTCTACCCTTTGCCTCGCTTCTGTATATCTCTGAATCTGAGAAATATTGATGTTGTTGTTGGCCCAGTGATGAAGCAATTCTGAGGGTTTGGATTGCCTTGAAATGCTTGTCTGCTTCTGATATGCTTATTGGTATTGATCTTGAATGTTGCTTTGTATGCTTGTATGCTCTTTTTCCTCTTCCACTGTGGGCTTGCTGAGATGCTTTGATGATTTTTTGCCCAGTGATGAATCACAGTTCTGAGGGCTTTGGTTGCTTCAGTTGTTTTACAGGCTTGGTACTGGTTTAGGCTTCGAAGTTACAGGCATTGGCTTCAGTTTGGGGCTTGACAGTTTAGGCAGGTTTTGATGTTTATTGATGGTTAAGGCTTGTCTTTGAGCCTCTGTTTGCAGGCCTCTGTTTGAGGTTTATGCAGGATGTTTGAGGGCTTTGAACACACAGGTTTAGAGATGGATGCAAGTTTGAGGTTACACGCCTTGGCTTGGTGTTGAAAGTTTTGACACAGTTTATGGGCTTGTGTTCATGACTTATGCAGGTTTAAGCTTGGTTTAAGCTTCTTCTGGTTTAGGATTTTAGGCTTGACAGGTTATGTGCTTTGAAAGGCTTTGATACAGTTTGTGGAGGCAGCCTGTTCTTTTGGTTCTCTGCAGTTTGGTGGTATTTTTCTGGTTATGTATTTTCTGCCTCCCTTTTCCTGTGTTGATGACAGTTTGTTTTATATATCTTCTTGCCTAAAGCCTGTAAGCCTCCTTTTCTTCTTCTCTTTTCTCTCTCTCCAGATTTAAGCATATTATATTGCTTATGACTGTGTTTCTGAAAAGGTGACTGGCCTTTGGAAAGTGATGTAGTTTTTGATGTTGCTTGCACTAGTTGGTTTACTCTGCATATCTCTTATCTCTTTTTTCCAGATTTTCTACTTCTTTGTACTTCTTGACAGATTTTGGGTAGCTTGTGGACAGTTTCATTCAGTTTGCAATTAGTTCAAATTGGACTTTGTGCATTGGTTTTGAAACTTTGAAATGTGCAGTTTGTTCTTTCTTGCATATGCAGTAGCTGTTCAGTTTGCCTCTTTGATTGGAAATTAGGCAGCCTGTTTGACCATTTTGAATTTGTGCAATTTGTATACTTGTGCATTTCATACTTTAATTGCAAGAAAACTTCCATCCCTCTTTGTGAACCAAGAGAAATCTTGTGATTTGCAGAGAGGGCAAACTGATTCCGGCCAGTTGCTTTTAATGATGAATCCAATTTTTATCTGTCTGCTCTTTAATTATTTTATCTGAATTTGACTTTTTCTTTTCTTTGTTTTTGCAGGTAAAGATAATTGAGCAAAGGAGCATTGGATAGAAGATGAAGATTTCAAGACAATTAGGACATAGCTTTATTTCAATTTTAATTATTTGTAATAATATTAATGTAAATAATTGTAAATAAATTTAACAGTATTTAAATAATATCTGTAACAAACAATTCAAAGTGAATAAACATCCTTTTTATCAGTTAATTCCTCTTTCAATTTACTGTCTATTTAATTATTTGAATTTCTTAAATTAAAATAACTGGAAGTATCCAATTATTCTGACTTAGAAAAATAATTAATAAACACTGGGGTCTTGCCATTTAGCATGAATCAGTAATAAACCTGGCGCTCCAATTAAACTATGCATAGTTAATCAAACCAACATCCAGATACTTATCCTTTTACTGATTAAATCAAACACTGCAGATTCTCAATTTAAGTACCTCAACTTTTATCTCATCTCAAATCAAATGCCTTAGCCTTTACTGATTAAACAAAATACTGCAAGTTCTTGATTCAAATGCCTCAAACCAAATCTCAGAGTAAACTGAAAAGAACTGTAGAATTAATCCTTTTTGAGAATGTGCGCACAAAAACCCTAATTTTTTATTAAATGTCAGAGAAGCGTTCGCCTGATCAAAACCTGAGCCAACTCAACCAAACCTTAGCAATCTGCTTGAACTGCTTTAAAAATCAATGAAAACCCTAATTTTTGTCTGACTGACGAGAAAAGTCTGTTTGACCGATTCTTGAGCCAGTCTGAAGAATCAGGAAAAGCCCGAAGCTGTGATTTCTTATGGAAAAATACGAGGGTAAATTTTGGGGTACAACAGTTGCCCCTGTTCAATCTTCTTGAACTTGAAGAGTTAGATTGGCAAGTTTGCCGTTCGCGATTTGAAGGTAAAAGGATATTAGACACTAGAGTGCCCAAAAATTTGCACTCGGTGATGTGATGGTGGAGGGAATGGGCTTAAAGATGCCATTTGGTGATGGGCTTAGAGATTCCATCTGGATATGTGACAGAATCTGGTCGGGGGATGGGCTTAGAGATGCCATCTGGAAATGGGCTTAAAGATGCCATTTGGAAGTGTCGATCGCGTAAGAGATTCCTTAGCGAGAACTTGCGTACCTGAGAAAGAAAGATGGTTTCCTGGCCTGTTACAGGGGTTGATCTTAAAACTCTTCATGCAGATATGCCCTGGCTAGATACAGGTATCGAATCTACAATTAGTTGCTCACAGATGTGCCCTGGCTAGATACAGGAATCGAATCCGGAACTTCAAAAGGTTGCTTACAGACGTGCCCTGGCTGGATACAGGTATCGAATCTCTAAACTATTCATGCAGATATGCCCTGGCTAGATACAGGTGTCGAATCTGGAATTTGTCGTCTACAAATATGCCCTGGCTGGATACAGGTATCGAATCGGGAATTTGTCGTCTACAGATATGCCCTGGCTGGATGCAGGTATCAAATCTGGAATTGTCGTCTACAGATATGCCCTGGCTGGATGCAGGTATCGAATCTGGAATTGTCGTCTACAGATATGCCCTGGCTGGATACAGGTATCGAATCTCTAAACTCTTCATGCAGATATGCCCTGGCTGGATACAGGTATCGAATCTACAATCAATCACTCACAGATATGCCCTGGCTAGATACAGGTATCGAATCTGGATTTGCGATAGTTGATAGTAATCATCTTTGGATTGTCCTTTTTCCTGAAAAGGCAAGACATCAGTTGTATGCAATGTCATGATGTATGAAATGCATGAGGTCATGATGTTTTCAAGAATAAATGAGATTGTGTTGTATGCACTTTATCATGTATGTAAACAGGATGTATGAAATGTGAAATGTCTATGAATGTATTTTTTTGTCTAGGAAAATAAATCCTTGACGAATGTCGGGAGTTTGTGGAATCCCGGGCTGATGTTGAAGAGTAGAGTTCTTCGCTTCCGCTGGGGATGATGGTTGCAAGAATAAACCGGTAGGAGAAGATGACTCCGTCGGGGGGATAAACTTGTTGGAGAAATTACTCTGTGGGAAGAGGTACTTTACTGAGGTTTTGATGAGAACTCTGCTGGGGATTCCACTGATAAGTTATGTTGGGGAATTTGATGAACTCCGCTGGGAATAGGAGAATCTTGACTGCTGTCGGGGAAAGTGAATTCTTGACTGCTGCAGGGGAAGGCAAGAATCTTTTGATTGTTGAAAGTGAGAAATCCTGGGACCGCTGTTGGGGAATCCGGAGCTTGGGTTGTATGACAATCTACTGGGGATTCTTGTCTTGAGGAGATCTTCACTGGAGAATATTCGAATATTCTGTGAGGTGCTGATAACGAGAGTCTTCATTCTGCTTGGAGATTGATAGTTGGAAGTTTTAGCTCCACTGGGGATTGACAGTTTTGGCTCCACTAGGGATTTTGAAACTTGACTCTGAGGGGAGTTAGCTTCTGGAAGGTTCTCTGGCTGGGGAAGTCGAGAATCTTTTGACCGTTGCAGGTATTGATCAGGTTGGTCAAGGAGATAATGTCCTGGCTTGTTTCAGGTGTTGATCTCTGACCTGAGAAAGAAAGATGGTTCCCTGGCTTGTTACAGGTGTTGATCTTCAATCTCTTCATGTAGATAATTTCCTAGCTTATTACAGGTGTTAATCCATAATCAGTCGTCCACAGATATTTTCCTGGCTTGTTACAGGTGTTGATCTGGAACTTAAGAAATGTTGGTCGAGGAGATATTGTCCTGGCTTGTTACAGGTGTTGATCTCTGACCTGAGAAAGAAAGATAGCTTTCCCGGCTTGTTACAGGTGTTGATCTTCAATCTCTTCATGTAGATAATTTCCTGGCTTGTTACAGGTGTTAATCCACAATCAATCGTCCACAGATATTTTCCTGGATTGTTACAGGTGTTGATCTGGAATCTCTTCATGTAGATAATTTCCTGGCTTGTTACAGGTGTTAATCCACAATCAGTCGTCCATAGATATTTTCCAGGCTTGTTACAGGTGTTGATCTGGAACTTAAGAAATGTTGGTCGAGGAGATACTGTCCTAGCTTGTTTCAGGTGTTGATCTCTGACCTGAGAAAGAAAGATGGTTCTCTGGCTTGTTACAGGTGTTGATCTTCAATCTCTTCATGTAGATAATTTCCTGGCTTGTTACAGGTGTTAATCCACAATCAGTCGTCCACAGATATTTTCCTGGCTTGTTACAGGTATTGATCTGGAACTTAAGAAAGGTGACAGAATGGCAACCGTGTCTGGAGCATATCTGGACCGTATCTTCCAACAGGTGATGAAGGAATTGTTGAACACTTTTGACATTCGAATGCCCCAAGTGGTGATGAAGGAATTGTTGAACACTTTTGACATTCGAATGCCCCAAGTGGTGATGAAGGAGACCTGCCCCAAGTTCACTGAACTTTTGAGAGATTTGTTGAAATCTTGACTGGACTGCCCCAGGTTAATTGGATGGTGACATGTCATGCCCCTTTGTTGATAGGAGATTTGTCATTGGAGGTGTCATCCTTTTGAAGTGATTTTACCCACTGAGAGAGTTTTCGTTCCTCCGAACATTCGCTGCATGAATTTCTTCGCTGTCAAACAAATATTCAAATGCAAACAGTGATATTCAAGAAATGCAAAGTTTATGTTTGTCTCGAAGTTTTGAAAAATGCGTTTTTTAGCAGAAAACTTTTTATAAGACAAATTCAACACAAGATTTTAGAGCAAAGCCTTACAGGAGTCAGGATACCTTTTGTAACAGTATGCTTTCGAACTAACCCATGCTTCAATTAGGACTTTTGAAGGGTTGTAACGTGGCTTGGTTCACGGTTTAAGAAACAAAGGATAAAGGCTCAAAGTGTATTTGTACCCACCCGCTCTTCGTGATGTTCTTCAATCCTAAGCTCAGTTAATTGTGTGTCGCACTCTATTCGAATTTGGAACGACTTTTTGGGTGGTGGTTCACCAGTTGAATTTTGGGAGACAATCATCATCTCCTTTTTTTCTTTGCAACATTTTTCCTGTTGCTGAGGATTTGTAATGACCTCTCTATTTTGATTTTGATTTGTTATCCCTAACTTTTTCCTGACTGTCTCTGTTTTCGAGATCACAGTCAGCGGGATGCCCCAGCTTTCTTAAGCCTCCTTTACAGGTTTTGACTTAGTGGGCTTTTTCTTTTTGAGAGATTGACTGCCTATATGATAGGGACCATCACTGTCTTTTGATTCCATAGGAATTCTTTTTTTGTTGACGTCATTCGTTGTGTTACGAACTGAGAGTTTGCGACTTCAATGCGCACCTTTTTTTTGAATTAACTGAGATACTACCCTGCCCCAGGTTTATATCAAAGGTTTTGATTGTTTAGAACAGAAAACTCCTATTTCTTTGGCTCGAAGGGGTTGACTAGGGATTATCTTCCTTATAACTCCAATGTTTGGGAATTGAAAGAAACGCCTGTACATCATCAGTAAGGTCTGTTCAAAAGCATACTGTATGAGATTATGGTATTGTTTCGTCATCCTCCCTCTAAAGGCTTGCAGCTTTTTATCAAGAGTTAAGTATCATAAAGAAAGCATAAGAGTAGTGAAAACGAATGGATGAATTCAAGACAAACATATGCAATGCATTAATGAAACAGAGTTTGACATTAACAGTTAATTGTTTGAATAACAAAAGAAATTACAACTTTGAAAATTCAAATGAAGCAAAAGTCTTTCAGTTTGAGCTTTGTCACTTCAGGTGGAGAAACCCTTAACGGAAGATTTTCATCTCGCCGTCTGGCATGAACCTCAGTACTCCAATGTCGATCAGATCTTGAATTTTGTTCTTCAAGGCCCAACAATCGTCGGTGTCATGTCCCGGGCTGTAGGAGTGGTATACACAAAATGCATCGGGATGATAGTTAGGAGCGGAGGTATTGGGCTTCCGAATAGGATCCCTCAAAGCAGTCAGATTGACCTCCAACAAGCGTTCCAGTATCAGAGATGACGGTATGTCAGTCTCTGTGAACTGTCTTCCCGACGTATTTTGATTACGCCGATTACCCCGTTGACGCTGGCGGGGTTGTTGTTGGGCTTGTGACCCCGAATCAAGCAAAGGAGCCTTCCCCTTGTCTTCTTGTCTGGATGGGGGTTGAGTGGTGAATTGCTCTTCAACCTCAGATGTTTTCCCCAGTTGGTTGTTCCGAAGTAGTTGGTTGACGAGAACTCTGAGTTCCTCTTGTCTTTGAGCCAAGTCCTGGATGAGAGCCATTTGGCCCACCAGTTGCCCCGTCATTTGGATCCTCATGGTTGTCAGCTCAGACTGCAGTGCTTCCAACTGATCACTCCTGGCATTGTTTGAAGTCCCCTGGACCAAGCTCTTTGTGAGGATAGCTTTCACTTCTTCTTGCCCCAAGGATAGGTTCAAGAACATTTCCTGCAGCTGAGCAGTCTGGTCCTGGATATCCTTGACAGTCCTCTCTAGAGCCATTTCTTACTGAAATAAATAGTATGATAGTAAGGAAACCTGAAAAAGGAAAAACTGTTATGATGCAATGCCTGATAGGTGGATGCATGCTTTCAAGGATCTCTTGGGGTAAACACAAGATAACGTTAGAGGTTGAACTTTGGTCTTTGATTGGAGAACTTTGCACCGGTGGATGTCTTTCCACGAGAATCAAGCTCACCATGTCAAGTGGATCATAGCCCTTGATTCAAGTTGTTGTACTTGATCTTCGTTTGGAGAACTTTGCACCGGTGGATGTCTTTCCACGAGAATCAAGCTCACCATGTCAAGTGGGTCATAGCCCCTGATTCAAGTTGTTGTACTTGATCTTTGATGGCATTTGCTTAGAGGAGAAACCTCTGGCCCCTTGGTAGACGTCTGGTTCAACGTAACCCTGCATCAAAAAGAACCCTCGAGATCCTTGAAATGATTAGTGAAAATTCTATGGTATGATGTTATGATGTTATGTACATGTATGCAAAAGCAAGTAATCATATTCATACAAAGCAAGACAAGTCCTTAGGTTTAGGCTTGCATGGGGTTGTAGGTAAGTACCCTCTTGAAGTTAGTTGGCTCATCCTGTCCTAAAATAGAAACCAGGTTCTAAGGAGCTCAATATCATTAGATTGTTTTCTGTGTTCATTGTTTTGGTTTAGCCACTTAACTGGCGACCAAAATATTCCAAGAGAACAACCCTCAATGAGTGTAGTATCGAGTATCTACCAACTTCGGACTGCACCAAAGTCGGTCATCTCACTACCCCTAAAAAGGCTAGGATGGTCAATTAGGGTTCTAAGAGTTCGTTAGTGCTTCACGACATCACTCAGCGGCCCCGTACTCTCCTTGATTGAACTCAAGGGTTACCGGTACTCGCAAATATGTCACACTAACATAGCTTACTGCTTCAACCGTGTCGGTATACCCCGCACAGTTCCCTCACAGTTTTATTGCTATTTACCTAAAAAGGTGCCCCCAAATCCGGGTGTAGGATTTACAACAAACCCAAACAAGGACCCAAAAAGTAAAGCAATCAAGGCAATCAAAGCAAGAATGTAAAGGTGATCTAAACCCTAAGGTAACCCCACTTTTGAATTAGTCCCCAGCAGAGTCGCCAGTTCTGTGATACGATGGGAGAACTGACTTGAGTTTTGCGTTTGTATTCGCACTTGTTCGGTTTAGCAAGAGTCGCCACCGACTTTTTATTTTATCCTAAAGAAAGGTTAAAAAGCACAGGAAAAACCTTTTGAGATGTTTCGTGGGTTCGGGGGGTAGATTATGAAAAGGGAAGGTATTAGCACCCTTTTCATCCATGGTTATCCATGGGCTCTTAGTTACTTGGTTTTAGATCACTTGCCTATGATTTTCATTTTTTTGAAATGGTGTGTGTGTGTGTGTGTTTTGAAAATGTTTTTGAAGAAGACGCCTTGTCTAGGCAACCGTTGTAACAATTCTTTACTCGAATTTTTTACAAAGGTGTGTATCTTTTCGAAAAGATGTTTCAAATGTTTTTTGAAAGTTTGTTTTGAAAGTGTTTGTGGAGTGTGGTTTTGAAAAGTAGGCAAGTGTTTTTTGCAAGTTTGATCAAGTAACTAAGAGTGTCTACCCCTAAATTTACTCAAAGGTTTTTTCTCATGTTTTAACCCTTTTAACAATTTTGTTCCACCATTGTATTTGGTGGACAATCTTGCGTTAGGATGTTTAACGGGACAGGCGTGGGTCATCGTATGGACCATGAATGCAATGGTGCCAAGTGTCTTTGGCAATTTGCTTGAAGGGAATTGATCATTTTGATAGGCAACTTTCGAAAGCGTCATCGAGGGACTATGATCATTTTGAATTGTTTTGCCAAAGATACTCAACGTGCAAGCATGGCCCATTTTGGAAGGCAACAAGCGGGATTACCCTAGGGGTGCAAGTGTGATTGTGTATTGATTTCATGTATTTGTCTTTGTATTAGGTTATCTAGCATTTGATTTTATGTACATACAAACCCTAGGTCTAAACATGGTATATTTGAAAGCGATAAATTGCGGGAATTTAAAGTCTACGCTATTACAAATGGGTATCCGGGAGTGGGGGTACAAATGTTTACAAATGGGGATGAGACTTTAAAAGGAGAGTAATGTCCAAATAATTTACAACCAAATCGAATCGATCGCAATCTCAAATGTAAAGTAATAGCAATGTATGAGAATAAAGCAATGTAAATGTATCAATGTATTTATATATTGTAAATGTGTAAGTGCATGTAATTTAGTTACAGGTTGAAAAATGATAACTTAATGAAAAATTAAGTATTGCTTATTTATTTCTTTTGTATGTTTTTGTTAATATGTACAAACAAAACAAGTTTTAATAAAAGAAAAGGTGTTTTAAGTTTAAGAAAAAAAGAAAATATTTTAAGTTCTATGTATTAATGTTTTATGTTAATATCTTTTTATGTACAAAGATTCCCTTTTTTTTAGTTGAAAAAGGTTTTAAAGAAAAAATGTTTAATCCTAATAATAAAAGAAATTTAATATTTATATGTTAAATATGATAAACAATGTTAATAAGATTTTTACAAGAAAAGAAATTAATGTATTATCTTAGTTATAAACAAAAAATGGCATATATTAGTTTAAATCATAAAAATAAAATGATAAAGAAAAATGTTAGTTTATAAGTGTTAAAAAAATAAAGGAATAGATTGAATGGGCCTGAAATGGTTTTGTGAGGACCAACCCAAACAAAAACGAAAAGTCAGGAGAAATGGGGGTGTAGGCCAGTTTTTGCAATGAGCTTAAGCGCTATCTGGATGGGGCAAGGCCCAAGGGTTTCACAGCGTTTTAGGGTTTCAGTGTGTTTTGTGTCATTTGGAAAAAGGTTAGGGTTCGTGAGTTACAGAGTGGCGCTCTTCTTCGTCTTCACTTCGTTTCCTCCATTCTTTCTCAAGCCATGGACTCTGAATGCTTGTCTCCTCGCCTCAAGTTGCTAGGCGTTGCCTCCGTCTCCCTCTTCTCAAGGTTGGGCAAAACAGTGATGACATGAAAGGTATGAGTCTGAGCTTTGTTGATTTAACGTTTTTTTTTTGGGGGGGTTTCAACTCATATGTTATTAGTTCTGATTGGTTTTTATTACTTGTTTCTGTTTGAGATGTGTGAAAATGAAGAGAAGATTATACCTTTGGGAGAAGGGATGGAGGAGGACGGCGGCGCTTCCGGTAGCCAGAGGCGGAGGGGAAACACGTGATGTTGAGCTAGCTTGCTTTGTTGGAAAACCTGGTAACTTTGTTTTGCTTCTTTAGAGTTTCATGATGAACATCTGAAAACCTTGCTTTAATTTCTTTTCCTCTTCTGTCCACTTGAACGCTCGCTTCTGTATGCTTGCTGAGATGCCTTGAAATGTTTGATATATTTGCCTTTTCCTCTTCTACCCTTTGCCTCGCTTCTGTATATCTCTGAATCTGAGAAATATTGATGTTGTTGTTGGCCCAGTGATGAAGCAATTCTGAGGGTTTGGATTGCCTTGAAATGCTTGTCTGCTTCTGATATGCTTATTGGTATTGATCTTGAATGTTGCTTTGTATGCTAGTATGCTCTTTTTCCTCTTCCACTGTGGGCTTGCTGAGATGCTTTGATGATTTTTTGCCCAGTGATGAATCACAGTTCTGAGGGCTTTGGTTGCTTCAGTTGTTTTACAGGCTTGGTACTGGTTTAGGCTTTGAAGTTACAGGCATTGGCTTCAGTTTGGGGCTTGACAGTTTAGGCAGGTTTTGATGTTTATTGATGGTTAAGGCTTGGCTTTGAGCCTCTGTTTGCAGGCCTCTGTTTGAGGTTTATGCAGGATGTTTGAGGGCTTTGAACACACAGGTTTAGAGATGGATGCAAGTTGGAGGTTACAGGCCTTGGCTTGGTGTTGAAAGTTTTGACACAGTTTATGGGCTTGTGTTCATGACTTATGCAGGTTTAAGCTTGGTTTAAGCTTCTTCTGGTTTAGGCTTTTAGGCTTGACATGTTATGTGCTTTGAAAGGCTTTGATACAGTTTGTGGAGGCAGCCTGTTCTTTTGGTTCTCTGCAGTTTGGTGGTATTTTTCTGGTTATGTATTTTCTGCCTCCCTTTTCCTGTGTTGATGACAGTTTGTTTTATATATCTTCTTGCCTAAAGCCTGTAAGCCTCCTTTTCTTCTTCTCTTTTCTCTCTCTCCAGATTTAAGCATATTATATTGCTTATGACTGTGTTTCTGAAAAGGTGACTGGCCTTTGGAAAGTGATGTAGCTTTTGATGTTGCTTGCACTAGTTGGTTTACTCTGCATATCTCTTATCTCTTTTTTCCAGATTTTCTGCTTCTTTGTACTTCTTGACAAATTTTGGGTAGCTTGTGGACAGTTTCATTCAGTTTGCAATTAGTTCAAATTGGACTTTGTGCATTGGTTTTGAAACTTTGAAATGTGCAGTTTGTTCTTTCTTGCATATGCAGTAGCTGTTCAGTTTGCCTCTTTGATTGGAAATTAGGCAGCCTGTTTGACCATTTTGAATTTGTGCAATTTGTATACTTGTGCATTTCATACTTTAATTGCAAGCAAACTTCCATCCCTCTTTGTGAACCAAGAGAAATCTTGTGATTTGCAGAGAGGGCAAACTGATTCCGGCCAGTTGCTTTTAATGATGAATCCAATTTTTATCTGTCTGCTCTTTAATTATTTTATCTGAATTTGACTTTTTCTTTTCTTTGTTTTTGCACGTAAAGATAATTGAGCAAAGGAGCATTGGATAGAAGATGAAGATTTCAAGACAATTAGGACATAGCTTTATTTCAATTTTAATTATTTGTAATAATATTAATGTAAATAACTGTAAATAAATTTAACAGTATTTAAATAATATCTGTAACAAAAAATTCAAAGTGAATAAACATCCTTTTTATCAGTTAATTCCTCTTTTAATTTACTGTCTATTTAATTATTTGAATTTCTTAAATTAAAATAACTGGAAGTATCCAATTATTCTGACTTAGAAAAATAATTAATAAACACTGGGATCTTGCCATTTAGCCTGAATCAGTAATAAACCTGGCGCTCCAATTAAACAATGCATAGTTAATCAAACCAACATCCAGATACTTATCCTTTTACTGATTAAATCAAACACTGCAGATTCTCAATTTAAGTACCTCAGCTTTTATCTCATCTCAAATCAAATGCCTTAGCCTTTACTGATTAAACAAAATACTGCAAGTTCTTGATTCAAATGCCTCAAACCAAATCTCATAGTAAACTGAAAAGAACTGTAGAATTAATCCTTTCTGAGAATGCACGCACAAAAACCCTAATTTTTGATTAAATGTCAGAGAAGCGTTCGCCTGATCAAAACCTGAGCCAACTCAACCAAACCTTAGCAATCTGCTTGAACTACTTTAAAAATCAATGAAAACCCTAATTTTTGTCTGAATGACGAGAAAAGTCTGTTTGACCGATTCTTGAGCCAGTCTGAAGAATCAGGAAAAGCCCGAAGCTGTGATTTCTTGTGGAAAAATATGAGGGCAAATTTTGGGGTACAACACCTCCTCAAGAACTTTTTGTCGTTGATTGAAGCTCCTTCAGGGTATTCTTGCGCCTCGAGATACCTTTTGACTTCTTGAAACCAAGGTCGGTCCACTACTTCTTCGGTATTAATCTCGTGACAATGTGCAGGTTCGTCCATCCGCTCAATAGTGATTTGGGGAGCCTCATTATCCCAGTTAAGTTTAAACATAGAAGACATTGTAGCTAGAGCATCTGCTAGCTGATTCTCTTCTCGTGGGAAGTGCTCAAAGGTAATCTGCTCGAAATGAGGGAGCAAGGTCAAGACATGTTCTTTATAAGGGATGAGGTTGGGATGTTTAGTGTCCCATTCTACTTTGATCTAACTGATGACCAAAGCTGAGTCTCCAAACACAACCAAAGATTTGATTCCCATGCCTATTGCAGCTTTGAGACCAAAGATACAAGCTTCATACTCGGCCATGTTGTTGGTGCAGTTGAAGCAGAGTCTGGAGGTGAAAGGTGTATGGCAACCTTGTGGAGAAATAAGTACCGCGCCGATACCGTTGCCAAGTGCATTGGAGGCACCATCGAAGTACAGGGTCCATCGGGATCCTTGTTCAGATCCATCATACGGTCTGAAGTCTTCAATGTTGTCCAAAGTCATAATGTCCTCGTCGGGGAAGTCGAACTTCATGGATTGGGAGTCTTCGACAGCTTGATGAGCCAAATGGTCAGCTAGTACACTTCCCTTTATAGCTTTTTAGGTCGTGTACTGGATATCGTATTCAGTCAGGATCATCTGCCATCTAGATATTATTCCAGATAAAGCAGGCTTCTCAAAGATGTACATGATCAGATCCATCTTAGATATCAACAGAGTGGTATGAGTCAACATATACTGCCTTAGCCGGCGAGCATCCCATACCAAAGCGCAGCAAGTTTTCTCGAGCAGTGAGTATCGGGTCTCACAGTCGGTAAACTTTTTGCTAAGGTAATAAATGGCATGCTTTTTTCGGCCAGACTCGTCATGTTGGCCCAGTACGCACCCCATTGAATTATCCAAAACAGTCATATACATGATTAGCTGTCTTCCTTCGACGGGAGGCATCAAGATATGAGGTTCTAGCAAATACTCCTTGATTTTATCGAAAGAAACTTGACAGTCATCATTCCATTTAACCACCTGATCTTTCTTCAACAACTTGAAGATTGGCTCACACGTAGATGTTAGGTGAGAGATGAACCTAGCAATGTAGTTTAGGCATCCCAAGAAACCTCTAACCTCCTTCTCAGTGCGAGGGGCAGGCATTTCTTGTATAGCTTTGACTTTGGCAGGATCAACCTCGATGCCTTTGCTGCTGACTATGAAACCCAAGAGTTTACCAGACCTGACTTCGAAAGTGCACTTGTTAGGGTTTAATCTGAGCTTGTACTCCTTCAACCTGACAAACAGCTTTTGCAAATGGTCGAGGTGTTCTTCTTCTATCTGTGATCGGGCTATCATGTCGTCTACGTAGACCTCTATCTCATGATGTATCATGTCATGAAACAAATCTACCATGGCACGCTGATAGGATGCCCCGACATTCTTCAGTCCGAATGGCATCACTTTATTGCAGAAGGTACCCCACTGTGTAACAAAGGTAGTTTTCTCCATGTCTTCAGGGGCCATTTTGATCTGGTTGTACCCTGAAAATCCATCCATGAAATAAAATACCTTGTGCTGAGCTGTATTGTCAACCAAGATGTCAATATGCGGTAGTGGAAAGTCATCTTTAGGGCTAGCCCTGTTTAAGTCTCTGTAATCCACGCACATTCTCACTTTTCCATCCTTCTTAGGCACGGGCACAATGTTAGCAACCCATTATGGATAGGAAGTAACAACAAGAAACCCAGCAAGTAACTGCTTCATCACTTCAGCTTTGATCTTTTCAGACATGTCGGGCCTCATTCGGCAGACCTTCTGTTTAATTGGTGGACAGCCTTCTCTCGTATGGAGACAGTGAACCTCAATATCTATATCGAGCCCCGACATGTCTTCGTAGGACCAGGCGAAGATCTCAACATATTCATTCAACAGCTGAATCAAGAGCTCCTTGACACTTGGCTCTAGGTTGGCACCCACTCTGACTTCTTTTCTGTCTTCAACAGTACCCAAGTTGATTGTCTCTAACAGTTCCTCATGGGGCAGAATAACCCTTTCTTCCTGTTGCAGCAATCTAGCCAATTCTCCCGGCACTTCACAGTCTTCATCACCTTCGTATTCGGCATGGTAGACCAGATCTTCAGAGTCACTGAAGGCCAAAGCAGAATTGTTACCCATGGAATCCAGAATGGAAGGGTACCTGCATTTGTGAGTGTGGGTGTGTGTAAGGGATAGCCACCTTTAAACAAATAAAATGTAAAAAGAAAGACAATGAATACAAAAGTTTATATGTGAAAACGTCCATGATTCATTAAAATGGCATATGAAGATGAAAAATCAAACCCTTACAAATGGACCTATGTACCTCGGGTAAGGCACAAGGCTTAAAGTGTACGAATTGTTTAAGAATTATTACAAACCAACAGAAATGTTTGAAAGATAAATTACTGATTTATGAAAGTAATGGGAACAAAGTCTTTTGCCTCCCAGTTGCATAGTCCTCCTTCAACAGTAGGGAAAATCCAGTCTTCCAGGTTGCTCTCCTCTTCACCATCCTCCAAAGCATTGAATCCATGATGGGTGATCTTCACTGGTGGCCCCCCAGCCCGGGTGATTCGTATAGCCTTTTGAGCAGAAGTAGTGAAACCCAAGCCGAATTTATCAGATTTGAAAGGAAAGTCTGGTAGTTGACCCTAAATTATGCTTCCTCCTTCTTCAATCACAGCCTTTGCATCTTTGAGGGATGACATCCGAGACACAGGTTTGGTAATTGCAGGTACAGGGGACATTGTCTTGGTTGCTGCAATTTCAGGAGAAACCTCTTCAAAGTGTTGGAAAGGGGTCTCTATGAATTCACCATCCAATTCTACATAGCGGAAAGAATTTAGATGGCTTATCATGTATTCCTCTTCGCCATGAACTATTATAATTTTCCCCTGAACTGGGTACTTGAGCATTTGATGTAGAGAGGAAGTGACGGCTCCAGCATTGTGAATCCAAGGTCTTCCCAACAAGCAAGAATAGGAAGGACGGATGTCCATCACATAGAATGTGGAGTTGAAGGTTTCTGTTCCCACTTTAATCGGGATGTTCACCTCCCCGTGGACCATCCTTTTAGAACCATCAAAGGCTCTGACAATGATATTGATGGGCTTCAGGGTTAGGCCTTCATAGTCTAATCTGTCCAATGCTTTCTTCGGCAAGACATTTAAAGACGGCCCAGTATCAACCAGAACATGAGCTAGAGTAGTCCCTATGCATTCCACTGAGACATGCAAAGCGTAATTATGCTTTCTCCCTTTAGATGTTAAATCGGCATCGCATAATCCTAGACCATTGTCAGTTGTTAGGATAGCTACACATTCCTGGAGCTGATCCGCGGAGGTTTCCTGTGGCACATGGGCCGTCTTCAAAAATCTAATCAAAGCTTTAGCATGAGCTTCTGAATAAAGCAGCAAGGCCAACATTGAGATCTTTGAGGGGGTTTTCCCCAGTTGTTCCACAACATCATAATCGCTTTTCTTGATTATCTTCAAAATCTCTTCCATTTCTTTCTGAGTGGTTTCAGGGATGACCAATGGCTGAGCCCTCGTTCTGACGGGCACTTCTTGGATCCCTTTCCCTCTATCATCAGCAACAGCAGAGGGGACGACCACATGAGTAACAACTTCTTCAATAATGACTGGAGTTCTCGCAGATATGTTAACTGGTACAGGAGTAACCTTAGGAGCATTTGAGGGTCCGAAGATTGCCCTTGGAGGAGCAATCTCCGGAGAGAAAATTCTTCTGCTGCGGGTGATTTTACTCGTTCCAACAATGTTTCCAATATTGGACGTCTCTTCATCAGAACTTTCTTCAACTGATTCAATTTGCTTAACACCAAGGTAGAAGATCTCTCCACCATAGTTCCACGGTATTTATTTGTTGGACGTGTACGGGATAGGCCCCGGCATGGTTATCTTCAGAGGTACAATCTTCGGATCGGATGTAATCTTATCAGGTCTTTTGGAGACCTTGGAAAGATTGGTGGATATGGTAATTATAACAACATCATTGATAGGAGTAGGTGTAACAGGAGTCTTATCAAAAAGGATTTCTTGATTATCCATTAGGCGTTGGATGCCTAACTTCAACAATAGACAGTCGGTTGGTAAGGATGAACAAAGGTAGCAATCTTCTTCACAACCTGGGAAAATCCCAGCCTTTAACAAATTCAGCTTGATTATCGGTAACGGAGTCATCAAATCATCAACAGTAGAACAAAAAGATCTTCTTCAATAGCATGGGCATTATGGCCATGCCTTGGCATTGGAGCAGAGATCACATTCGGCTTTTCAGGGGCGTCGAATTCCACTTCTTTAGCATCTATCAAATCCTGAATCTTATTCTTGAGGGCCCAACAATTGTTGGTGTCGTGCCCTATACTCCCTGAATGATAAGCACACTTGGCGTTCGAATGGTAGTACGGAGAAGTTGTATTCGGATTCTTCGGTGCCTCTTTCAAGGTTGTAAGGTTTAACTTCAAGAGATGGGGAAGAACCTGAGCAGGAGTCATGTTTATCTGGGTGAATTTCCTTACAGGCCTTTCCACCCTTGGTTGGTTGGTTCTAGGTTGATTGTTTCTAGGCTGATCAGTTACAGACTTCTGAATCATTACGGCCCCCACCGCTGGCCGGCGCTCAACTCTTCCTTGACTTCTTTGGGAGTAGACATCTGAGACTTCTTTCTTTGCTAGAAAATGATTTTTGATGGCAGCGGAAGTAGATGCATCTTTCTGAATTTTACCACTCTTGATTCCGGCTTCAACTCTTTCACCATTCAGAATCAACTCGGTGAACCTCACAGACAAACTTCCTATCAGGTGATTAAAGAATGGTCCTGACAGAGTCCCCAAAAACATATCAACTAGCTCCCTCTCAGATAGAGGTGGTTGTACTCGTCCCGCCAAGTCCCTCCATCTCTGGGCATACTCCTTAAAGCCTTCATTTGAGACCATGCCCATACTCTGTAATTGAGTACGGGTAGGTGCTAAGTCCGCATTGTACTGATACTGCTTGTAGAAAGCAGCAGCCAAATCCTCCCAATTGTGCACATCAGACCTCTCTAGCTGGTAGAACCAATCTAATTGCTTCCCCGACAAACTGTCTTGGAAGAAATGGACCCACAAATCTTTGTTAGAAGAATGTGGTTGAATTTTTTTGACATAGGATCGTAAGTGCATCTTTGAGCAAGACACCTCATCGTATTTAGCAAACAGAGGTACTTTAAACTTCGGAGGAATAACTATTCCAGAAACCAAACCCAGCTCTTCAAAGTCCAGCCCAGGCACCCTCTGAATCTCCATGGCTGCCAGACGTTCTTCCAGATTTTTGTATTTCTCATCTGCAGGAGGATACTGCTGTTCTGAGTAGTCTTCATCCTCCTCCTCTTCTTCTTCTTCAGCCTCAGACTTAGATGGTACTGCAACTCCCTTTCCTTTTCCTACCCCTTCATCAGATGTTGAGGGGAAATCCAGGACCCTTCTAGCTTGACCTTCAAATCTTCTACCCAGAGTAGCCACACCAACTCTCTTCTTTTTCTTTTTCTCCTTTTCCTTTTCCTTCTCTAACAGAGCTTTAAGATCCTCCTGACCCTTTGCCAAGGTCATGAGTAGCTGTTGGAACTATGAATTTGCGCTTGCAAATCTTTGACCGTCTGCTCTATATCCATCTTGTTGAAATAAACAATAGAGAGATAAGGAAACCTGGTGTGAAGACCTGTTTATGCATATGATGAATGAAATGTATTCATGTAATGCATTCAAGGATTCAGAAATTCAAATTTGTTATAAATAAAAAGGAACACACGTCACATTAATAAGATAGAATTTGTTAGTACATAAATTCCCTATGGACAAAATAATACAAAATTCTAATGTAAAAAGACGTTGCGCATCCTCTTTGGTGCAATGTAGGTGTTGAGAGTATGCTCTTCGTGAAGTTGACGAGTAAGTTCTAAAACCTTCTTCTCACTGGCGTAGAATTGGGCTTCAAACGTATCGTGTTCTCCCTTGAGTTGTACCCAACTCCTTTGTAAATCTTCCAATGATGTTGGCATGTCAGGATGTAAGAGGGTGTATGGAACATCTCCTTCCATAACAGGATCTTTGATCATAGGGAGAATGTAGGGGTAGGGCATCATAAGACTTTGGGCGCGGGTTTGTACCCACTTGAGGTAAGGCTCAAGGGGATGGAATTCTTGTGTCCCAAGGTCTTACTGTCCACCTTGTTGGGCATCCTCCAAGCTCGGATGAACCTTTGTCTAAGTCCTTAAGCTTCGTTGTTGAAGTCAAAAACCAAGTCAGGAATTAGCATGTCATGTGGGCCATCCCTTCGGGCATACCCAAATTGTCTCAGAGCCAAGCAGGGGTTGTAGGTAATTCCTCCCTTAATTCCAAGTAGTGGGACATTAGGGAATTCCCCATAATGGTCGATGATGATAACATTTTCTCTAGATCGAGAACACCAATGAACATCTGAATATGTAAGAGTCATCAATCGTTGTGACCACCTCAAGCCTTGCTCATTCTTCGAGACTGATTGTGGAAGGTGATAAATAAACCACCTTGCTAGAAGAGGATTACAGCACATGAGAATACCTCTTTTCCTCATTGTTCGAGTGTGAAATGAGTGGAGGATATCCCTAAGCAATGTAGGCACAGGATTCTGAGATATGAAAATCTTGACAGCATTCACATCTATGAGCTGATCAGGGTTTGGGAACAAGACCAACCCATAGATGAGAAGAGCTACAATCTCCTCAAAAGCTTGCAGATCTAGAGAATTCCAGCATTCTTGAGCTTTCTCAAACAGGAACTTTGCAAAGAAACCCTTGACACCACTTTTAGTTTCCCAATGACCTTTGATATCAGATGGTTGTAAGTGTATGGCTTGAGCAACATCTTCAGGCTTTGGATCTCTTTCCGTACTGTTGTAGGGTAGTTGATGGAGAATAGGAATCCTCAGGAGTTGAGAAAATTCCTCCAAAGTAGGCACTAACTGATAGCCAGGAAATGTGAAGCAGTGGTGTAGGGGGTCAAAGAAATGGAAGAGAACTTTCACCATGTCTTCCTCTGTGTTGGAGTTGACCAAGTTGAGAAGTCGACCATGTCTTTCAATGAATGGAGAATACTCTGGAATCTTGGAAGTAAGCTCCTTGAGTTAAGGAGGAATTCTCACAAGGTTGACTTGGATAGTTTTCCTGCGAAGTGATTCCATAACCTACAAAACAGGAACAAAGATGAAGATCCAAAATCCTTGAAATGGTTAGTGGATGCAAATGATGCTTCATGATGTTCATGATGTTCATGATGTTATGCACAAATATATGTACAAGCAAGTCACACAAGTTCCTAGTTTCAGGCTTGCATGGGGTTTCATAGGTAAGTACCCTCTTGAAGTTTAGTTGGCTCAACCTGTCCTATAAATAGTAACCGGGTTCTAAGGAGCTCAATATCACTGGATTATTTTCTGTGTTCATTGTTTCAGTTTAGCCACTTTACTGGCGACCGAAATATTCCAAGAAAATAACCCTCAATGAGTGTAGTATCGATTATCTACCAACTTCGGACTGCACCAAAGCCGGTCATCTCACTATCCCTAAAAAGGCCAAGATGGTCAAGTAAAGGTTCTAAAAGTCCATTAGTGCTTCATGAAATCACTCAGCGGCCCCGTATTCTCTTTGATTAACTCAAAGGCTACCGGTACCCACAAATATGTCGCACTAATATAGCTATTGCTTTAACCATGTCGGTATACCCCGCACAGTTTCCACAATGTATTGCTATTTACCTATGAATGTTTCCCAAATCCGGGTAGAGGATTTCAAACCCAAACAATAGAACCAAAGTGTAAAGCATACAAGTCAAACAAGATAAGCATGTAAAGGTGATCTAAACCCTAAGGTAACCCCACTTTTAGAATTTTCCCCAGCAGAGTCGCCAGTTCTGTGATACGGTGGGAGAACTGACTTGAGGTTTTGCGTTTGTGTTCGCAAATGTTTCGTTTTAGCAAGAGTCGCCACCGAATTTTTATTTTATCCAAAGGAAAGGTCAAAAAGCACAGGAAAGACCTTTGAGATGTTTTCTTGGGTTCGGGGGGTAGATTATGAAAAGGGAAGGTGCTAGCACCCCTTTCATCCATGGTTTTCCATGGGCTCTTAGTTACTTGTTTAGATCACTTGCTTTTGCTTTGTTTGAAATGGTGCTTTGTGTATGGTTTTGAAAGTATTTTGAAAAGAGGCCTTTGTTTGGGCAACCTTTGTAATGATTCTTGTTTGAATATATACAAAGGTGTTTGTCTTTTGAAAAATGTTTCAATGTTTGAAAGTTTATTTTTGGAAATGTTTTGAAATTGTGTGTTTTGAAAATAGCAAGGATGTTTTGCAAGTTTGATCAAGTAACTAGGATTTGTCTACCCTACCTACTCAAATATCTTTCCTACACATTTTAACCCTTTGACATTTTTGTTTTACCATTGTATTTGGTAAACAACCTTGTGTTTGGATGTTAAACGGGACAGGCGTGGGTCATCGTATGACTATGATAGCAATGTTGCCAAGTATCTTTAGCAAGTTTTTGAGGGACTAGATCATTTTTGTATAGGCAACCAAGATAGCGTCATCGAGGGACTACGATCTTTTTGTTTGATTTTGTTTTGCCAAGATACCTAGCATGCATACCATGACCATTTTTAAGGCAACAAGTGGGTGAAACCCTAGAGATGCTTGTGTGCAAAGTGTTGTCATTTTTCATGCATTTTGTCTTGTGTTTAGTCATACTATTTGTTTGATTTTTGTTCTTGTATACAAACCCTAATTTACTATCATGGCATATTTGAAAGCAATAAAGTGCGTAAAAGTAAATCTATGACTATTACAACATTATTATGGTGAGGGGGATACAAGTTTGAATAGGGGGATATTTGCAAGAAAATAAAACCTTAATTCAACTATTACAATCAAATTGAATTCATTGTACAAATAATAAATTGACAATTATTTAAATATGCAATATATAAATATGCACAAAATGTTTTTGATATTAATTTTTATGTATGTAAACAAAAGTTTATTTAACTTAAAATAAAAATAAAAAAAGATTATTTTTGGAAGGATGGAAACCCTAGTTTTGTTTTAAGAAAATATATATATTATATTATTTATTTAAATAGATAAAAATATATACAAAAGTGCTAAAAAATAATATTTGTGAAAAAAATATATTTTAAGTGTATAATATAATAAAATAAAAATATGTAAGTATTTTAATTTTATTTACAAAGTTATTTTAAGAAAATAAAAGTATATATTATTTAATAAACTATTTCTATGTCTAAAAAAATAATAAAATAAAATGTGAAAAATTAAGAGAATATTTTTGTGATTTTAAATATTTAGAAAAATAAATAAAAAGTCAAAAATATAAAAAGAAATAAAAAATATACAAAAATAAATCAAATGGGCCAAGGGGGTGCAGAAAGCAAGCTAAGGGGTGCAAAAAGTAGCAACAAACCAAGCCCAGCCCATTTCCACTTCGTCCCTGTCCTCCATAACAAAAATACGCATGCTGCAACTATAAACCTGTTCTCTCTATTCTTTGCTTGAAATCAAAAACTCATAACATGAAAATTATAGAGCTTTAAACCACGATTCTAACCATATAAAAAACTTGATCTAACTCAAAGAAACCAGGGAGAATTTTATCACCCCCATTTTCTGACCTAGTTTTTTCAGAAAGTTCAACTATCAAATACTCCTAGCTCAGTTAACATAAATGAATTCTAAGCATATGTACAGTTCAAGGACAATGATGACTACATTTTTGCTTCACAAACCTATGCCTAATGATTCCTAAATAAGGATATAGAAGTTTGAAATTTACCTGTTTCAGTCAAGCTCGAGTATGGCAATGCAACAACTTTCAGTGAGGCCTGAGGTTCTTTTGAGCTTGCTTGATGTTCCCTTGACCTTCTCCAATGCTTGGCTTGCTTTGAAATGGCCTGAATATGCTTGTAGAACTCAACCTGCAAAGCTTCAAAGCAAAAATGGTGAAGTGTGAAAGTGGAGTTACAGTGGCTTAAGAATGGTTGGGATAGTTTAGGTATGTTGTATGGAGTGTGTTGGAACTGGTTTCAAGCAAAACGCACGAGTGGATTTTGTTTTGGAAGTGAATCTGCAGAACTTGCCCTGTTTTTGCAAGAACTTGGTGTTTTGATGTTATAGGGTGTTTGAGAGGCTTAGGACTCGTGTTTCTGACCTTAGGCAATGTGTCAAACTTGTTTGAAATGTGCACACAACTTGGTTATATCATATTACAAAGTTCTGGACTTTTTGCACAATGACTTGTTTTTGAAGAAAAGGTGGGAAGTGACAAGGGCAAAGCTTGTACAGGCCTGTACTCTAGCTGCACATAGTTGGTACCAAATGCCTGATATTCATGGACTTTGTTTGCATAAAGAAATCAAGTCCATGGCTCAAGAAAAACAAAATTGCCAAAAGCATGCTTTATCAAAGTGGCAACGCTACCTTTTTGCCATTTTTAGATTAATTCCTTGTACAATGCCTTAAAGCTCAGAACAAAGCCTTGGTCCAATGTGTTTGAATTTAATTTATAAGTGTAGAAAGGTTTAAGACCTGTAAACCAAGTACAAGCAAGGTTTGGACAGATTTTGTAACTTGTAGCATGGTGTAAAATGCCTTGGACAAAAGTGATGATTTGCCAATTTCAAACTTTCGATTCTCCCTAACCATGAATGATCTTGGAGAGTTCTTGGACATTTTGGAAAGATTGTAACATGCTCTAAAATCCACCTTTGAAATGAATTTTTAGATTCCACTTGGAAATATGTGAAAAATTGCCATGAAGATAGGTCAAAATCCTGCCTAAACTAGGGCAAAATTTCACTAAGTTAAAAGTTTCATGGACCCTTGTTCACAAAATCATAACTTGAGATCCAAGCATCTTTTGGGAAAAATTTGTGAATAAAAGTTGTAGATTTTGTGGAGGAATACAACTTTCATGTTGGAAGTTTTCTTTGAATCCAAATTCATCATGGTGAAAAAGTATGGCAAAGTTGGGAAAAAATAAGAGATTTTCATAACTTAGAAAATTTCTAAGTTATGAAAAAATTCCATTTTAAACCCTAATTTTGAAAATTAAGTTTCTTGATGAACAAGTTTCACGTTTTGACACGTCTTGATGAAAAATGACCCTTGGCACTTGATTTTGACCAAAAAGTCAAAGTTTGACTTTTCAGTGTACAGTTGATTTTTGATCAGTTGACTGGAAAATTCACCTGTCAATCCAATGCAATTGAGATATTTTGAACTATGTGATTAGGTCAAGATGATGCCATTAAGTCCTTGAATCCATGCTTGAACCCAATTTTCCATTGGCTAGGTGAAAAATCAGAAATTGCCCTTATACAGTCAAAACCCTAAAAATGACCATTTTGCCCTTTTGATGATCTGATCAAATTGTTTGAGGAGTTATGGTCCAAACTTGATCAAATGGTTCATATGAGTCTATAATGTTGTTGTGGATCAAAAATTATGAGGTTTGACTGCAAATTGGCCACAATTGACTTTTTCTCCAATACAGCTAATTTCTAGGTCAACTGTCCAATTGACTGGGCAGAAATTTGATTCAAGGCTTAAAACTTGGTATGGGAAATCTTAGAGGTCCAACATGAAGCATGAAAGTCACATTGATCATTGAAAGTCCAAAAATCCTTGTGCAAACTCAAACCCTAATTTCAGGTCATCAGTGCAGGGATATGTCTTGAGCTGAGCAAACCCTATACCTGTCTGGAGTCCAAAGAGTCTTGTGAGGGGAAATCTTGATAAAATGAGAGAGAAAATTTTTGGGTACAATAGAGGAACTATCATTTGGCCATCCTTTACCAATAAATCAAATATTTCGTCACATTTAGTGACATCAAAAGTGTAAGTTCTTTTAGGATATTTATCACTCTTTTCCTCTTCGACGGGATTCTTCCCATTTGAAGGTGTTAACATTTTACAAGAGTAAGGGGGGTTCCTCTTTTAATTCAGCCAAATCTATTTCTACTTCTTCAACACCATAAGGGTTGTTATGCGGCTCATATTCTTCATTTTCGGCTTCGACATAGGCTACCCTTTCTTTTTTATGATTTTTACTTGCCCTGGCCTTTTCAGCTTTCAGTCATTCGACCTGTCGAACTATATCTGCCAATTGGGCCATATCTCTCAAGTGTTGAGTATCTAACTTCTTTCTAATTGAATAATCTAATCCACCTGCAGCCATTTCAACTAACTCATGCTCAGGCACCACAGTAAAGCATCTAGATTTCAGAAGACGTGACCTATTCAGGTAGTCATCTATAGGTTCTGTGAATTTCCTCTTTACGCTTGCCAATTCCTTTAAACTTATCTTCGTTTGTCCCACGTAAAACTGTTCATGGAACAGTTTCTCTAAGTAAGACCACTTATCTATGGAACTAGGAGGTAATGTGGTGAACCTTGTAAAAGCATTTTTGGTTAGTGAACTAGGGAAATATTTTATTCTTAGGTCTTCATTGTTTGCCAAGTTTCCTAACTCTGTCAAGTATCTGGCTATGTGCTCAATAATGGATTCATTTGTATCCCCTGAAAAATTGGTGAATTTCGGGATCTTGTGACCCCTTGGAAATTCTGTTTGCAGAATAAATTCCGCTATAGGGAAAGTGTAGTTGGGGCGTCGAAACCCTGTGTTTCAACCATTATTAGCCATGATTCTTTCGACTATATTTGTTATATTATTTTCGACCAACAAGTTATCTTGTCTCATTCTATGAACAACTTCATCTGCATCTTGGCCTCTATTGACCATGGTTATTCTCCTGGGTGGTTCCTCAGGATTTGGCTGTCGAATACCTACTGGTTCAACTCTTGGTTCTTCAACAATATTTTGTCTAGGTTGTTGAACCTGGTTTATGGTTGGTTCTTCTTGAACTCCTATGATATTCTGCCTGCGTCGAACAGGTAGTTGGGGGTTCCCAAAGAAATCCTCTATTCGCGCCATATGTGCTGACAACTGTTGGTATGATTGGGTGTTTTCTTGATTGGTTCTGTTTATATTCTGGATTAGGGGAGAAAAAATAGTATTCATTTCCCTCGCCAATATTCCAACCATATCATGGTTACTAGCGTATATTTGTTGTCTAAGTGCTGCCTGGGTATTTGTTGTTAAAGCAGGCATCTTGGCTGCTAGGCCTTGGTTTTGGGCGCTTCGACCAATTGAACCAACATTTTGGATCGGCGAAAAATTAATTACGTTAGGTTGCGTATATGCGGAAGTGCCATTGTGTAAACCACACATGAATGATGATGAGGGCCTTCCATATGATTGTTCTATCCAAGGCCTAAAATTTTCGAATCCTGGTGGCCTGGGGGGTGTCGAAGGTGGTACTTGGCCTCCTACATATGTCAAAATAGGGCCATTTTGAGTATTCGAAAGAGACTCTGATGTACCCCCAAAGGGGGGCACGTTGGCCAAACTAGCCACAGAAGCAGTTCCTGTGTAAGGTGGATTCGAATTAGTTGTGGCCATTGATCCTATCGATGTTGGAATGGCCTGGGAACTAGTTGTCGAATTTGTACCGACCGTTCCTGATCCTTGTGGAGGATTTTCTCCTCCTTGATCATTAGTTGTGTTAACCATTCTTCTGGTATGTTTTTTCTTAGGTATTGGTTGAGATTCACTAATAATTCTGCCACTCCTAAGGTTCATACAACGCTTTTGCGTATTTTACCAGAAAATAGTCTTTTAAACTGTCTGTTATGATTACAACTGGTTTTTTTTCTTAAAACGTTATGACACAGTCCCATCAGGTGTTCCAATTTGTTCGCAGTGATTTCTGGCGAAACAACCGCTAGTCTTTCAAACAAAAGTGATATGTATGGTTACTCGCAGGATCGACTAGATTGATCTTAGGACATTGTCTTAACGTTAATTGTAACACTTACTCGACGGTTTATGTTAAACACGGCGTAATGCTTGTGCATGTGTTTGTGTAAAGCCTTAAAATACAAAGACTTCTGAAATTAAATTCAAATGTAAAGGTTTGGATGAAACGTCTTAATCAAAAAAATTTGAATGTAAATACTTGACAATGAAAAAACTTAAAACTGGAATTAAAAGATTTGATTGTAAAGGAAAGAGCCTTTTAGAAGAAACTTGATACGTAAAGCTTTTTAGGAAAATGAAGCAATTCGACAGAACATAAAGAAATTAAGAACAATTGCAGGAGTACGTAAAAGAATGGTTCAAAAGAAATTATATTGATAAGTGCATTTCAAAGATAAAATGTGTGAGGTCATACGTACATTCTCAATGAACTCTTTCTCTGTAACTTGGTACTTGAGTATTTTATGAGTAACTTTGTACCAATTATGATCCTCTTTCTTCCCTAACACTAAGGAACTATTTATAATGTTCTAACCATAACTGTATTATTCTAATGAAAAGCCATGTTGCTTCTTGCATGTCTTTCGACACTCTAAGGCTTCCACTCGTCCTTCTTATCCAAAGAAACTATTTCAAATTTCAAACATTCCCGCTCAAGCCTTCAGTAACAACTTTGTTCGCATGGCCGTCGAAACGCGCGCTCTTGACAAAACAAAAACACTTGTCCTGTCAAACTGACTTCGTCGACTCAGAACTGTCTTCTTCGAATAAGATCCAGTAACAACATACTTCGACTATAGCTTTTTCAAGCCATCTTGTGGAAATTTAAATGAATGGTTCCTTTATTATCCTGGTCGAAATTCCCAGGTAACAGGTATGTAATAATTTAAATTAGGATTTTCTTTATTTATCGTCTTTTACGGGTTTTTTGGCTATGTAATTAATCCCTATCCCGAAGCCTTGTAATAGCGTAGGTTTTACTTTCTCGCATTTTAATTTTCGCAAATATTAACTGTTTAGATGTATGTTAATAGGATTGTATGACAAGATTGCATGATAATTTAAAACGGCTAAAAAACCCTAATATGCAAAGATAATAACTGAAATCAAATCACTCGGATATGCGCACTCTTAGGGTATACTCTCACTTCGGTTGCCTTCGGTAAACGGTCATTAAGTATAGGGTGTCTTAGTGGTTACCCTCCTGTCTAACAAAGATCAAAAGTCCCGTTCGGAAATATTGCCTCAGAAACATCGCCTCGGAAATGTTACCTCGAATATGATCTTAAGACTTTAGGGTTATTACTAAGACGTCCTAACATTGCTTTAGTGATCGTATGTCCCTTACGGATTGACCCTTACAACTCCAACGATGGTGCTACCTGTTTCTCAATAATGGGATAGCGCTGTCTAAAGGAAAAAAGAACATAAACGATCTTTTTTTCGAGTAGGTAGATAACTGTTAGGTACTTGCTCAAATCGAACTTTTTCACACCAAACACTTTTCAAACAAAGTTTTCAGAAACAACTTCGTAACACTCTTGAGGACAGAAACAAGGGTTAAAACAAAGTAAAACAAAACTTTTCAAAACAAGCACACACAAGCAATTTTAAAAGATGAGCAAGTACCTAAGAGCCCATGGAAAACCATGGATAGAAAAGGTGCTAACACCTTCCCTTTCTATAATCTACCCCTCGTACTTAGGATATCTCGAAAAAGGATTTTTTTCTGTGCTTTTTTCCTTTCTGGTTGGATGAAATAAAAGTCAGTGGCGACTCTTGCTTACCGCGATATTTTGCGAATACTAAACGCAAAACGCAAACCAGCATTTTCAAAACAGTCGGTTCTGCCACCGTATCACACAAAGCAATATCCAAATGATAACTTCCCATAGAATAACAATTTTAATCAATGATGGAGATTCAAGGATGATCCATCCAATAGGCAACCTTTTCAGAATTATTCACAAGCACCGCCACATCAAGATACAATAACAAAGTTGAAGGCTAAAATCTCTTAATTCATGCAAGTGTATATGCCCAGCCACAAAAATATTGAAGCCTCCATTTAAAACCTTAATACACATATGTTATTCTTAGGGGTGAGTAAATTATTATTAAAGCCAAAGAAGAAGGAGTAGAAGAATAAGAGGAAGCTGGATTGCAGGATGAATCATGCAAGGAAAAGTTGAAGTACCTAGCCATAAAGGAAGCTTACTTGTCTCTATAGGTAATATAAAAATTGGAAATGCACTTATTGACTTAGGTGCAAGTGTCAATATTATTCCACTATCAATGGTGTAATGGTAAAAATTTGAGACTAAGCTATTGATTTACTTAACTCGTAAAGTGAAAGTCACCACTACACTTTATTGTTTCCAAGAGGAAATAGGAAAGGAGCGAATAAAACTCAAAAGAATAAATATCTAGATACGGGGGCCGGTTATGCAAAGGGAAGGTATTAACACCCTAAATATCTGTTGTACTCAACGGCATCCACTATGTTTGTTCTAATCAAATGGTGTCTTATCTAAAGCTTAAACTTGCTAAAGGAAATGCATGAATTCAAAGTATATACAAAAAAAAGTTTTTATAATGCACCCTCCGCGGTTGCGTACCTTTGTGCCTATGTACTCTCTTCATGCAATGAGAGATCAGGGCACTCGTAGTTCACCTAAAAAGGTGTTTTGGTTTGTGTGTTTTTTATGAATAATGCTGGTGAAGCATGTCCTTTTTGAAAGTTTTCAAAATAAAAAGCCTCGAAGGGAAAAGAAAGTTTAATTGATTTGTATTTTACACCTTGAAAAATGATTTGATGATTTAAACCACATTAAACACTAGGACATGAGAGACTTTGGATGGTCGAGTCAGGCGCCTTGTATCCAGAGTACTCCACGCGTGCTTAAGGCTCATGGCACATGGCTCGCCTCTTTATTGTTAAGTATTTTGAGGTTGATAAAGAAAAAGAAGTTGTAGTTTTAAAGATGCAAAAAAGAAATGAAAAGACTAAAGGTAATCTAGAAAGAATCCTAAAGTTTTCATACAATCGTTGCCCTAAAGTTAGGATAAAAGGGAAACATCTACTTAAGTTAACATGCAAGAGATGGACCTACGATTAAGATTTTGCAAATTAAAGAAGATGAGAAAGAGATGAAGAGACTATCCTAAAGCATAGAGTAAAAACTAAAGTGAGAGAAAGTCTAACCAACAAGAAGCCAATACTTGACATAAAGAAGTCAATATAGAATTCACATCCTTTGGATTAAAGCCACAAGTACCAAATAGACCAAGAGATACGAATCATCATGTGAAAATAAATCACAAGTAAGGAAGTATCAAAGAAACCCAAAGCAAGGTCTTCAATATTGAGCCATGTGCCATATAGATCACTTAAGGCCAACAGAACGACACATGCACACATAAGATCTCCCAATACATAAGCAAAATAACAATAAAGCAACACGAGGTCCAAAGGCTCAAAGTATCAAGACTTTTAATCCTAAGTCAAAGAAGATCCACCACTTCAATAAGCCAAAGATAGTAACCAATAGTCCACAAAGAGTCTTAAGCATTTTATTAAAGTCATGATGAGTTAAACATAAAATAAAGGTCCAAGTGGACAAAGAAAAAGTGTGAAATCATAAATAAGTGCATGAAATATAAATGCTAAAAGTAAATGACATAAAGTAAAAGCGGTAAATAAAGTGCGGAAATTAAAGTTGCATAAAGTAAAGGTTAATGTTAGAGTTAGTTTTCGATTAGGGACAAATGTAGCATTGTGTTAATCAATCGTAAGTGGACTTATATAGAAGTCGCACCTATTTTGAGGTTGGTCAATAATAATCTATGTATCGTACATGTTAGAGATATGATAGAAACCATACTCCTAAAACATGTAGCACAAGTAAAAACAAAGGTGATCAAGACCTATTGAAGATAATTTTTCAACTATCCATAAGCTTAGATGAACTTAAAGTTCAAATGCCTTATCCAAATTGATCAAAAATAAAATAAAAGAAAGAGGGATGAAGAAGAGATGAATTCCATAATAAATAATCAATGATAATTGAAGATTGAACTTAGGTCAAAGTTGATGAAAACTTGTTAAATGATTGATAAAATCAAAGCCTCCTAACAATAAGTTTCAAAGGTTTTGAACAATAATTCAATAATCAATCATCCTTGGACTTTCAAACATAAAGTTTAGGTCACTAATGATCACTTAAAGGAAAAAAAAGTAGATGAAGAAGAAGTGAAGTCAGCAACCCAAAAATCAGAATCAATTATAAAAATATATAACATATATACAAGTAAATGAAATTAATATTGATATTTAATTGATTAAATGGATGGAATACCATAAGTGGTATATAAACATTAACAAAAAAATCTAATAAAATCAATACAAGTCAGAAATAAATATTTAAGTATTAAAAAAAATTCAGAATTTTTTAATATACACAAGTATATATATTTTTTAACCAATAAAAATCACTCAAATAAGTGAAAAATGATTAAAAATATCAAAAAGTAAATTTAAATTCCAAAAAAATTTCAAAAAGTAAGAAATGTGATAAATGAATTGTGTGAATTTTTTCAGAATTTTTTAGACAAAAACGAAATTAAAATGAATTTTGTAAGATTAAAATGAATTTAAATAAAAATAGCAAAAGAGATTTAAACAGAAACAATGTCAGCCTTTAGATTTGATCAACCCAAATGAAATAGATGCATCAAAGGATCCAGATTCAAAGACAGATGATAGAAAAATAGAACAACATATATCTGATTTAATTTCTAATCATCTTCTCAAATGAAAATAAGTGACTTCAGTCACCACTTAGTCACCTACTGACTGATCTGCATAGATCTCTAAAGCACAAATTATATATAAAAAAAAATCTGAATTTGTAGTAAGTTAACGTTGGAACAATAACTTTCCATCCATTTTCAAAGATTCTTCTTCAGTTTCTATACTGTCACGTGAAAAAAAAAACTTTCTTCTTAACTATTTATTAATAGATTTAAATTTTTTTTTAATATATTTGATAATTAATATATTTTTATATAGATTTAATATATTAATTATCAAATATATAAATAAAAAAAATTGTTTATAAATCGTTATTCAGAAATAAAAACATTACTCTTCGATTTTCCAAATAATCCTTCTCTCTGTTTCCGGCGGCCAGAGAGAAGGGTCACGGCAGAGCGACTAGGACGCGGCGGCCGTCCGGCTAGCCTCCGGCGGCGCCACCGCAAAGTAATTTTTTTTCGATTTTTTTTTAACTTTCTCTGCTTATCTCTCCCTCCTCTTTTCGAATCTCAAACTATTTTTTCCAAAAAGTCGGTGAAAAAAGGTTTAACAAGATCTGAAAAAAGGTTTTGGGTGAAATTATGAACTTGTTAGTGACTTGTTAATTCTTTGTTGAGGAATTGTTGGAAAGAACCTTGTGAATTGCTAACCTCACCCTTCTTATTTCTTTCTTTTCATGTGATATATTGTAATGTTGGGTATGGAGGATAAGAAAGCAAAAATGAATTGAGGCTTTGAGTCAAAGTTTGTTGAAGAAGAAAGTGAACCTAAATCAAATCCATGGCAAGGTGTTCAAGACTTGAAGATGGAAGAAACTTTGAATCCTCCTAACATTAGGAATTAGGAGCCTTTTATCATTTGAAATTCTTTTGTGAAGTTAAGCTTGAATATTCCTTGTGTAATATGAATTGATGTAAATTGAAGTTTAGGTTCATGGAAACTTGGAATTTCTTGTGTATTTGAGTTGAAATTGAAATAAAGTAAGTCTATGGTTCTCTTGAAATTGATTCTTGTACGATGTTTGAAAATGTAAATAAGTAGAGAACTTGCATTCTCTTGAATCATGAATATGTAGAAATTGAGCTTGAAATATACTTGAAAGACCATTGAAAATTGAAATTGGTATGATAGAAAGTCAATACCATTTGAATGGTGAATCTTGAATCTTTCTTGTAAATTCAATACTCATGAAAGTAGAATTTCCTCCATCTTTTGAATTTTGATCTTTTACATAAAGTCTTTAAATTTCAAATAACACAAATTCAAAATAAATGAATCTTCCATACTTTAAATAATTAGACTAATGAATTAGACATTGAGAATATCATGAACCAAACTTCACTTAAATCAAAAATTCAAAAGAGTATCCAAACCCCAATTGAAAAGTTGGTGGAATCTTAATTCATAATTCATATCAAGAAGCAAATCAACTCAAACAACTAATAACCTCAACACCAAAAATCAGCATCTTATAGAAACATTCATGTCATAAATGGAAATTATAAGTCAAGAAAGCACTAAGTCCAAAATGACCCGTAATGTTTCAATAAATTCCATGGTCTTCGAAGCACAATTCGTTCTTGATTCTTAAAGCCAACTTGTAGATAACATTATTTGTGATATGTTGCAAAAAGGATAAATCCAAAACGATGAAAATCGAAAGAGTTATGATCCTTGAAAGTTGGCCAAAAGTCACTTGAAATTAGGTCAAAGTCAAAAAACGACCTCTAATGTACTCAAAATTTTGATGATCTTCTACACATAATTAGCTCTCGACTTGAAAAGAGAAGTTGGAGATGATGTCAAGGAAATTCATATGTTCGAAGAATCGATCAAAAATAATGAATAATGAAGAAGTTATGATCGTTTGAACTCAAACATATAAAATGTTGACTTTTGGTTAAATCATCTTTGAATCAACTCGCAAACCTGATCTTTGTCGACAACCCAAGGAACTCTTAAGCACATATGAACTTGAGATGATGAAATCTTGATTAAATCATGCTTACAGTTGTCAGAATTTGATATTACTCGTCGAAGAAGACATGGAAATAAACACATGAACCTATCTCGAAGAGTCTTGAGAATTAAGCAACTGAACTCGCCTTAACCATGCTGACTAAAGCTTGAGGATAGTGTGACCTAAGATTATAGATTACAATTTTGAAAAATAGGCTTTGAGAACCATTCTTTAGCATGAACAACTCACAACCCTAATTAGGGAACCATCACCAAAATTTCCTCATCGGAAACCATGTCTTATAAAAGAAACAAAATAAACAAGATATATTTTTTTGATTTTGGTTAGAGGTCAGTAAAATATAAAATATATATATATAATGATACGAAAATTCGGGTGCTTGATGATCCCTCGAGGGAAAACTTAAAGATAAGAGACAATAGAAGTGAGAAACAAACCCTAATGTGTGATCTTGATGCATTGGGATGATATGGGATGATGAGGGATATTAGGGACAAAAATTGGGGTATAACAGCTGCCTTTATTTAAGTGTCTTTTATCCGGGGATACGAAGGTTAAAATCTTTGTCTCGACGCGATTAAAGATACTTAAATACATAATAAACTCTATTTTTGACCCTAAGATGCCATGTAATGCTTAATGATTATAAATATACTGGACAAAATCCACAAGGGAAAAAAAGACACCACTAAGAAAAGCAGAATAACATGGACAGAGCTACGACACCAGACAGGCTAAGAAACAGAGGTCGACCCGGAAAATAAATCATTGAGGAATGACACGACTCTGGGGATAACCATGAATAGACGAATACAATCATCATAGTTAAATGAACAAAACACAAAGTAAGAATTTTAATGGGAATATCCTTAACAGTGCAAGCAGCAAGCCAATCAAGGAGGTAATCTTTTAAGAAAGGATTACCAAATCGTCTGGATTAAGAAACTTGACTCTGTTGGAGGAAAATCAACTCCTCCAAGAAAAAGAGGACTCAACTCTACTGAGGTAAAGTCCAAAGAGGAGACAGTGGAAACAAGATCTTAATAAATGAGGGTAAAACGATGGAAAACACCGACTAATAAAATACGGTGAACTACCAACTTACCGAGGAGGTAGAAAAAAGAGAACAATACTGATACACAAGGGATAGTAGACTACCAACCCGAAGGATGAAGATAGAAAAAGATATGGAATAACATTAAGCATTAACTCAATATAAGTAAAATATGTATCATCATAACAAGTTTCTCCAAAGTTCTGGCGTTCCACCTAGAACGAGTCTCAACTTCTTATTTAACCGAGGCATTCCACCTGGAAAGGGTAATGAACTATTGTAAGAATCACTCAATGAACTGTCTCTATCATATAGAAAAGACCAACCATCCATTGGATTAAAGCTATCCTCAACAACGAACTATCTCTCATAACAAAAAGACCACCATCCATCGGAGTAAAACCTCAACAACAGACTATCTCTCATAATGAAGAGACCACCATCCATCGGAGTAAAATCTCAATAGTGAACTATCTCTCATAACAAAGAGATCACCATTCATCGGAGTAAAACCTCAACAACAAACTATCTCTCATAACGAAGAGACCACCATCCATCAGAGTAAAACCTCAACAATAAACTATCTCTCATAATGAAGAGACCACCATCGATTAGAGTAAAACCTCAACAATAAAGTATATCCCACAACAAAGTGACCACCATCTATCAGAGTAAAATCTCAACAAAAAACTATCTCTCATAACAAAGAGACCACCATCCATCAGAGTAAAACCTCGACAACGAACTATCTCTCATAACAAAGAGATCACCATCCATCAGAGTAAAACCTCAACAACGAATTATCTCTCATAACAAAGATACCACCATTAATCAGAGTAATACCTCAACAATGAACTATCTCTCATAACAAAGAGACCACCATCCATCGGAGTAAGACCTCAACAATGAATTATCTCTCATAACGGAGAGACCACCATCCATTAGAGTAAAACCTCAACAATGAACTATCTCTCATAACAAAGAGACCACCATCCATCGCAATAAAACCTCAACAACGAACTATATCTCATAACAAAGAGACCACCATCCATCGGAGTAACACCGTAACAATGAACTATCTCCCATAACAAAGAGACTACCATCCATCAGAGTAAAACTTTGATGTAATCTTCTCTTAGATTTACAGGCTTTCAAAGGACACTGCCATCTGATGGAGGACAACTGATAACATACCTACTAGGGAAATACAGGTTGCTCAAATAAAGAGTCTGACACTTGTTATCGTGAATAGTATTGCAATAACACAGTTGGGAAATAAATTTTGACTTCTTGGGGAAATATAAACAAATTCCTGCTGAGGAGGTAAAGTCCTTACATGCAAAATAAATGCACATTCTCAATCTAGGTTTCACAATTTAGAGAGATCAAAGTAACATTGCTTCCAGGGACCAAAATTCAAACTAGAGGCAAACCGGAGTGAAACAGTCAACCAAGACACCATTCAATGAGGAATACACTCAAAAAGAGATTAATTTCCATCCAGGAAATGAGCTGGATAGGAAAGCTAAAGCAAATTTCTCCCACGAGAAATAAGCTTAGTGGGGAAATAGAAAGGATATATACTTTCTACTTAAGATTGGCATTCTATTGGAGAGAGGATACACAATTTGTAAAGAGGATAAAATACCAATAGAAACATCAATAAATGCAAATAAGCAATGAATTTTAATTCAGCTATGCAAGATGTATGTATGAATGAATGTCGTTATATATATGCTGACAAAATAGACATACTACACTAGGAATAACTAGACAAAACAAACTTGGGTTAAGACAACACTCGACCAAATTGCATCCAAGAAGGAAATCCCATAAGAGAGTAAGCAACCAACTGAGGAGAAACGTCCTACTTTAAGACTTGACTTATATGGGAATGAAATGTGGCTTGAAAACAATCAAAGCACAATCTTATAGCAATAAACCAAGAATTTGTAGGGATATAACGGACCCCTTCAAACTTCACTGGGAAATAACAAACTTCGTCCAAACTTCACTGAGAAATAACAAACGTCATCTAAAATTCAATAGGAAATAACACACGTCGTTTCTAGGGGAGATGTAGCCACATACACTGAGGGGGAACAACAAACATTCTTCAAAACCAAGAATGGTGATTGCATAAACTTCTCTGGGGAAGATAAAAAAACTTCACGAGGATAACAACCTTAAAGGGAAACATCATCCTTGGTTTACATGAGAAACTAAGAAATTAACATCATAGAAATGAGTCAACTTTGTGGGATTTTAAATCAAACTCAACACATGGCGAGAGAAACCCCAAAAAGTTGACAACTGCCTCAACACTTCTTAGAAAAGATAATGCCCTTGTCTGGCTACTTGGGGAGTATGCAACAACAATAATGCCACAACTGGAGAGAGTATTATTCTATAGGAGATTCTTTGTAAAGTCTCAACATGAAGGGAGAAAGAATCCAAAAATTGAGAACTGCTACCCAACTTTACAATCTCTGCTTGATCACAAATCGACTAGGGAAGAGGGATCCCACTCAGCTGAAGAAATCTGAACCAAGACTTAATTGGGGAATATGGGATTACAAACCCAACACCTCGTAATAACTTTGAAGGGGATCCAACTATCCGAGGGAAGACTACGGCTAAGCTACGCACACATCTACAAAGTAACCAGAGAATACTTCACAGAGAAAACTTTCAAAACTTCAGAGCTCGTCCATCCTTGGAACCACTACTTTTATTCCCTTGATTCACAAAATCAAAGTAAAAAGTAATTTGCAAATTTCCTATGGCCACTATGCCAGAAATAACCTACGAAAGCGCTTTTTTTGGGCTTTAAAAGCGCTTAAAAGCGCTCTCGTAGGTGGCGCTGCTAAAGGTTTTAGCAGCGCTTTTTGTTCAGAAAAAAAGCGCTCTCGTAGGCCTACCTATGAAAGCGCTTTTTGGTAAAAAGCGCTTTCATAGGTAGGCCTACGAGAGCGCTTTTTTCTGAAAAAGCGCTTTCATAGGTGTATTCAGAATGCGTGTCAGGCAATCTAAAGTAGGCCTATAAGAGCGCTTTTTGTTCAGAAAAAAGCGCTCTCGTAGGCCTACCTATGAAAGCGCTTTTAATCAAAAAGCGCTTTCATAGGTAGGCCTACGAGAGCGCTTTTTTCTTAAAAGCGCTTTCATAGGTTTTCTACTGAAAAATCTAAAATTTAAAAATTTCTAAACCTGCATTTTTTTGCAGCAAACCTGTAATTCTTAAACCGGTATTTTACAATCTAATCTAGAAATACCAATATATATTAGTTTTAATCCAAATACCAAATGTAATTCAAATACCAAATATTATATATATATACAAATACCATTATAATCAATTCATATCCAAAATATATATACACCATGGTAATTCAATATTAACATGTTTTTAAACGTAACAAAATACACCCTAAGAAATCAGCTATATAACACTAAGTAAATCAATCCTAATCTACATATATATCCAAGGTCCTGATCCTGCAATATGAACATAATAACACGGTCAGTGTTGTATACACAAAACAATATATTCATAATTAACCAATTTTCACACAACAATGTATTCGTACCTTATTATAAGATTCTTAGCTCAATAAAATATTGGCACAACTCCTCTTTGAGTTCTTCCAATTGACGTGGCGAGTAATATGGACAATTGTATTGATCAAAATACTACATTACAAAACAAAATATATGCATGATTTAGTTTAATGTAATAAATTATATGTAAAATCCGATAAGTAATAAAACAAAGTATAAATCCATACCGTGATTGGAATCTCGATTTCATTCATTTGAATGATTTCTTTGATAAACTTCAAAACGAAGTATCCGCAATCTATGCCGTTTTGTTGTTGAGGGCACTACATAGAAAAACAAATAAGATTATACACATCTATTGATTTATCAAGTAGCATAAATATTATAAGCAAAATTGTTGAAATTTATATACCTGTACTTTGATCCAATTAATGTTGTTTGATTTAGACCGTGGTACTCGTGCTTCCCTTTGACATCGGAATACTTGTATTGAACTGATGACAAAATTAAAATATTTATTTAGAACAATGACATTGAAATAATTAAATATATAAACACAAACGAATATTTAGAATAATGTCACTTACGTATCAATCACTAGCTTCATTTCCGGATAATTTGTCCAATCACCGTCAATCAAATTCAGGTAATAGACCACTTCTTTTATGGGATTGATTGCAAGCAACAACCAGTGACATCTATAAATTAAAGCAACAATTTAGAAGCGAATTTTAATGTAAAAAATACAAATATTAAAAGGAGCTTAGAATGAAAATCTAACCCTGTATTATAAGGCAAAAGATACAAGCTCTCTGTACTGGCAGTTGTCATGAATCTTTCGACCAAGTGTTCTCTTACTGAATCACGTTCCCTAGAAATTGTTGCTCCGCTGACACGGGAGGAAGACACGAAACGGAATCTATTTGACAATTGATTCCCGCGCATCAATTTGTCAAATAACATCCTTAAATAAAAACATAATTAATATTAGACTATTTCAATTAAATGTTTAAAAAAAATGTTCAACCAATTAAATAATATATTAATCGGGTTACTGGATGTACGAGTGCATCACACTGATGCCTAACTCTCGATGATGAAAGATTTGTTCCATGTCCTCTAATCCAATTGTTTCGGTACATGGAAAACCAAAGACAATTTCATCCACATCGATTTGACGAATTCCATCATTCATCAAATCTGATGTGCCAACTAGTGTCTCCAGACACTGTCGATACCTAGGCACAAATTTACGGACAGGAACCTTCTTCTTAGGTGGAACCCTACTAACTTTCTGGCTCACCTGCTGTGACTGATCTTGAGAAGGTACCTTAAAAATCATATAGAATTATGTAAGATACAAAGTTATGCAGTTTTTTATTCCGATCATAAATGAAACACTTTAAAAGTACCTGTCTTTGTGATGCAATAGACTCGCCGCGCTGCAAAATCCCTTTATCCTTAGATGCGGGTTTTGTAGGAGTCTAAAATTACCATGTATAAAATTCAGGTCAGAACTGTCAGTTGAATACTTAAAGATTCATAATGGTTTTCAACATACCTGATCATCTATGCAGATGAGGTCTGATGCCCATGCCACAAAAGATCCTACTGCATCTCGCAGCAATGTGGTCTCCGCAACAATGTAAGGTACCGGTAGAAATGCATTCATATCTAAAACAACATCAACCGATACCTTCATGTGGCCATCCGAGAGCGGTCTATGGTGAATTAAATCTCCCGAGGTGTTGTGCACTTTTCCCTTGCCAACTACCCGATAAGTCGGAGACGCTAGATACAACTGACAACATGAAATGCCCTAAACCAATAATAACCGTTAGACTTCCTTTAATGTTGACAATAATAACCGTTATAATTATACTTTCTCTAAATATAATGGATTATCATCTTAATTACCTCGGGAAAATTTTGTTGACAGTTGATACTAGCCTTGTCACTAGTTTCTTTCAACTGTGAACTGCTCCTTTCTGCCATATATCTCTCTTTGTCCCTCTGCAGTTCACGGACTTGTGCTTGTAAATCCTGCAATGTTTGCATCACTTCTGCATTGCTAGGATTTCTTTTTCTTGGATTGTTATACAGAGAGGTAGGAGTCACACCATGGCCTTTACCCCTCACTCGTCCCGGATACTCAGCAACACATAGTGCTCGACTGAGTACGCTCTTGATATTCGAGTCATCACCCGTGGATACCGATTGCGATATAGTCTCCTGTAATTCATTTAAATATCGATAATTAAAGACACAACGTTAATTATATATTAATTAAAGAAATAATGGTATACTTACACACTCATCATAAATATGTTGCAGATCGGGGTTAACAACTTGATCTCTGCCAACACGAGCTTCCTTCCACAGCACATGTGCAGGTAGTGATGTTTCGTCACTCTGCGTCTCCTCCAACTACGCATTGTTACAAATAATAAAATCATCAATACACATTGTTACAAATTAATAATACACATTAAGATAATTAATAAGATCGTAGAATTGAGATTTACTTACAATTTTTTCCTGTAAGCGTGCATATCCCAAACAACCTTTTTTTATATGGATATGCGGGTTTTGATGCTCTGTCCCGATTTACAGCACTCACTTTCTTGAAATTCTCGTCTCTTCTTTGGCCCACAAAAGCAACCCATTCTTCGGGTGTAATGAAGCTCTCATATTTATTTGGTCGTTCAGGATCCTCTTCAACAAAATTTCCTTCATCGTCTTTAAGAAACTTATTTGTCTAAAAAATTTTCCACCCTCTATGTCTTTTTCCGGCCAAGCCCATTATATACTTTTTGCGGGCATCTTCAATGTTAAAAGAACTCTACAAAAAAACATACGCATAGAGGGTGTTAGTATATGTAATTTAAAAACAATATTTTCGTCAAAATAAAGCAAATAACAACAACCATATATGATACCTTTATCTCGGTCCAAATTCTTTCTTTAGCATCCAACTCTCCTTTTTTCCAGCTAGGAGTGGTGATCGGAATGTGCATACGAACAAGCGTACCGATGTAGCTTGTCAGCTTTGCAGAATTAGGCCCAATTAGTTGGTCATCATTATTCCAATCTACATTATACTTAATACCTCTATCTCTATCATGGATGATTCCCCGCATGATAGTTATGCCTCGTGTGATGTCCTTATCTGAAGTGTCTTGTGGAACATTATCTTGTGGAACATCTCCTTGTGAAACATTTTCTGAATTATCTTGGTTACTAGCCATTTGACCTGTAATAAAGAAAAATTAGATTAAATTAAATGACATGTATAAAATTCCATAAAGCAAAAAAATGAAATGACGTATATTTAAATTTTACTGGATGATATAGGCTATATATATTATACTATAATGAAAAAAATGAAATGATATAGGCTATATATATTATACTATAATGAAAAAAATGAAATGATATAGGCTATATATATTATACTATAATGAAAAAAATGAAATGGCATATATATACATTTTATTGAATGACATTGTCTATAATTATATATACTATTACCTTTTTCACTAACATCTCTTTCTTTTCTTGGTAGGAATATGTTCTACTCGTCTCTTAATAACGCGGACGGTTGGATTGATCCAAATACCCCCATTATGATCATTTCTAATGCATGATTCATTCTCATTTTGATCATTTGTGGTAAAAGATTCAATGTCAACACCAGTATCGCCTTGGTCTCCAATCTTTTCGTCAATTACTTTGTTAGAGAAAAGCACTATAGACCATTTCATACTTGTCGGATCAGTGACATAGAACACTTGTTTAGCTTGAGAGGCTAGAATGAAAGGCTCATCTTTGTACCCCGCCCTGTTAAGATCCACTTGCAAAAATCCTGACTTATCCATCCGTATACCATTATTATTTTCAACCCACTTGCAACCGAATATAGGAATCTGAAATTTCTCGTAATCAAAGACCCAAATGCGCTCGATAACCCCAAAATACGACAGATTTGCAAATTTCGAGTTTAAGTCCTTCACACTAGATATGTGCATTGCTTCAGCTACCAAGGTGACACCACTATTTTGCACAGTACTTTTATCATCTTGTTCTTTGGTATAAAATGTGTATCCATTAATTGCGTATGCGCTATAAGAAAACGCAACCAAACTTGGACCATATGCTAAACATCTCAATCTTTCTGTCACTGAGGCGGGATCTGAACGATACTTTGAATAAATATGTTCCTTAAACCATGGTATGAAACTTCGATTGTGCTCTCGTACAATCCAATTCTCATTTCTATTCGAATTTAAACCTCGAAGAACACCCTTGTGTATTTCAACATACGGCTCAACCTCAATCTGTGCAGAACATACAAATGCACTTGATCCCGTTCGACCCTTGATACTGTCACAACTTTATTTCCAATTAGCTTCTTACCTTCTTTTTTTTCAACAACATGAGATTTGGGGAGTCCAATTGATTGAACATTTGACAAATATTCAGTACAAAACTCAACCGCTTCTTCAACAATGTATATTTCGGCAATACAACCCTCTGGTCGACTCCGATTTTTCACATACCATTTTAATATTTTCATATAACGTTCAGCAGGGTACATCCATCTCATATAAGCTGGTCCGCACAATTGTGTCTCTTTCACAAGATGAACGACAAGATGAACCATTATGTCAAAAAAAGAGGGAGGAAAATACATTTCAAGCTCACACAAAGTAATAACTATTTCTTTTTGCAATGTTGGCAAGATCTCAGGATCGATCACCTTACTGCAAATTGACTTGAAGAAAAAACACAATTTAGTTATTGCGCTTCTTACCTTTTCTGGCAGAATAGAACGTATACCTATCGGTAGAAAATGTTCCATTATAACATGGCAATCATGCGTCTTTAAACTCTTTAACTTGAGGTCTTTCATAGACACAAGTCTTCTAATATCTGATGAGTAGCCTTCTGGAACTTTAACTTCACTCAGAAACTTACACAATATTTTTTTCTCCTTTCTAGATAGAGTGTAAACAGCAGGTGGTAGGTATGTCCGTCTTCCTTTCTTCACGGGTCCCAGTTCAGTTCTTATTCCCATGTCTACCATGTCCTCCCTTGATTTAAGGCCATCCTTAGACTTCCCTTTTATATTGAGTAACGTACCAATAACACTGTCAAATACATTTTTTTTAATATGCATCACATCAAGAAAATGTCTTACGTACAAAGATTTCCAATATGGCAATTAAAAAAAAATCGACCTCTTCTTCCACCCACCAGTGACAACTTTATGTGCAAAAGGCTTGCCAAACTGAATATTCACATCTTTCACCTTTTCAAAAATTTGATCACCTGTCAAACCAGGCGGAGCTCTACGTTGTTCGGTATCTCCGTTGAACGCTTTTCTCCATCCACGATACTGATGTTTAGAAGTTAAGAATCTACGATGACCGAGAAAGACATTCTTCTGACAAAGTTTCAATCGCATGGTATCGGTTCCGTCTTCACAAACACGACACGCTTTTTCACCTTTAATGCTATACCCGAATAGATTGCCGTATGCTGGAAAATCGTTAATTATTCCAAACAACATCGCCCTCAAGTTGAAACTTTCTTTCCTATAACCATCATAAACCTCCACACCGTTCTCCCACAAAATCTTCAAATCTTCGATTAATGGTTCCAAGTATACGTCTATGTCATTTCCTGGTTGTTTAGGCCCAGAAATTAACATATACAACATCATGTACTTACGCTTCATACATAGCCATGGAGGTAGGTTATAAATCATAAGAATCACAGGCCATGTGCTATGCGAGATACTTTGAATACCGTGTGGGTTCATTCCATCAGTAGACAATGCCAAGCGAAGGTTTCTTGCTTCTTTTCCAAATTCAGGATAATCATTATCAATTTTCATCCACCGTGGAGAATCTGCCGGATGTCGAAATTTTCCATCAATAATTCTTTCATCTGAATGCCAAGTCAAGTGTCTTGAATCGGTTTCACTACGATACATCCGTCTAAATCTCGGGATTATAGGAAAATACCATAAGACTTTTGCCGGAGACAACTTTTTCTTATATCGAGGGGCACCGCATTTAGGACACTCATTTAACGATGCATACTCGTTTCGAAACAAAACGCAATCTTTTGGACACGCATGTATCTTATCATAGCTCATGCCAATGGAGTACAACATCTTTTTGGCCTCATACGTTCGATTGGGAAGAACATTATCCTCTTGTAGCATATCTTTCATAAGGGCTAATAACTCTGTGAAACTTTTATCCGACCATCCATTGCCGGCTTTTAAGTTGTACAACTTTAACACCGCAGACAATCTTGTGAATTTTGTACAACCATTATACAACGGTTTCTCTGCATCTCTTACCAACCTCTCGAACATTTTGGGACAATCGTTAAGATCTTCTTCAAGCGCTTCTGCAATTTCTTCGACTCGATCATAATCGTATGTATCTGTGCAATCATAATTTGAAACATAGGTCCTTGCATACCCCGATTCAACATTCCCATTACTTTTCTCACCATGCATATTCCAACATGTATAACTCCTATCAATTCCATACCGAATTAAATGCGATGCCAACTGAACTGCGTCAACCCGGTTCCCATAACAGCAATACAAACAGGGACATGTCATACGACTGGGGTCTTTGGCGTGTGCAACAGCAAACTTAACAAACTCGGAAACACCATTCTCGTAGTCTTTCGACAATTGATTGGAATACTCCATGTCTTATCCATATCAACTAATTAGTGCACAAAACAGTAGTATACTGCGTTTCTGTCAAAACGCAAAGTATACACGGAATGAATCCGTATCAAGAAAATGCAACATACGAAAGACAATTTAAGACAAATTCATCACAATATATACCAGTAATTTGAGGAAGAAAGTTACCTCTCAGATGTTTCGAACTCTAAGAAACGCGGAGAATGAGCGTCGTACGTCGAACTAGGCCGGGAAACGCTGCAAATTCATAGAATGTTATTCAATATTTCGGATCGATTGTCGAAAGATATATACTATTTTAACATAAAGGTTCACAATAAATGTCACATATATATTTTCAATGTTTGGGAAAGCTATGACAATAATACAACACAAATATTAGAAATAGTGAATTCACAAAGTCAACATAAACCCACAAATATAATCCAAAACACAAACCATTTCAATGTTACCACCAAAATTATGTAGCATGCACCCGGAGAAATAAAACATACATCAACCCACAAATAAGAAACATATAAACAAAAAATAAGTAGAAAAAGGATAGTGTTAGATTTGTAAATACATAATTAAAAGATATTTGAAAAAAGGGAAATATACATAATTCTATATACATAATTCTATAAATACAAAGCATTACAAAAAAGGGAAATAACAATTATAACTAAAAGATATTTGAAAAGATGCCATGTAAGGGACTTTTATATCCATTTTCATATGTTTTTTTACCTTACAATCTCCGGAGGCATTTGATGACCAAACTAAAAAATGAATGTAATTCAAACTTACGGGAATAACTTTGTAACTTAAGTACATTCAAAGACTACAAGTGTCATTTGATGACCAAACTAAAAAAGTTGAAGGTAAAACTAATATGAACTGTGAAAGGTTTAGGGCCAAAGTTAAGAAAGTACTTAAAATTTAACTCATATTTTCAGTTTCTCTAATTATCATCTTTAAGAAGTTATAGAACCATTGTGTATCATCTTCAAAAGTTAGCCAAATTGGGTAAACATGCAAGAATATATAATGAATGACACGGGTGCGTTTAAAAATCGGTATATGGAATCAAGACAGGCCACATAACATCTTTGGAGTGTCATCAACTACAAACAATCCAGAGTAACCAATATTAAACATACTGTAGCACAACAAGTAAAATGTGCGTAAGTTTCTTCCTGTATCATAACGTTGGTGTTTTCCAACAAGAATCCAAACATATACTAACAGCATTATCTATCCCTAGAAATACTCAGATAATGGAAGAAGAAATCGGAACAGGCCAGAACATGCATAACTAAACGGTTAAATAACGGAACAGATAATGGAAGAAGAAGAAACTTACCAAGATGGACAAGAACGCAGTGAACGGCGGCGACGACTGAAGAAGAGGGAAGAACGACGGCGACAGGAATAAATGAACGGCGGCAGGAACGGCGGCAGGGAAGACGAACAACAACGGCGATAAACAAACGAACAGGAACAGGAACGGCGGCAGGAATAAATGAACGGCGGCAGGAACAGCGGCAGAAAGAAGAAACAAACGGTAACAGGAAGAAGAAATGAAGAAGACGAAGAAATGAACAAGTGAGGGCAAATTTCGTATTTAGGGATATAGGCTACGAAAGCGCTTTTAAAAGCGCTTTCTAAGACCCATATATGAGAGCGTTTCTGAGGTAAAAAGCGCTTTCGTATGTCCCCCATATAAGAGCGCTTTAGAAAGCGCTTTCGTAGGTCCCCCTTTCAGAGCGCTTTTCAAAAGCGCTTTTATAGGGCCACCTATAAGAGCGCTTTTCAAAAGCGCTTTCGTAGGTTAGATATTTCAAACCCTATAAAAGCGCTTTTTTTAAGAGAATTTTTTTTAAAGGCTACGAAAGCGCTTTCTCTTAAAAGCGCTTTCGTAGATGCGCTGCCAAAAATTGTTTTTTTCGTAGTGGGCGAGGACTCGAGGGTGAGCATATTTCCTTATGAAGAGCAATTAGAGAAGTGTTACCTATGGTGATAGAGAATATCTCATTGTGTTTCGGTCCAAGCATGAACAAGATCATAAAGTAATAAATTCTACTTTATAGGGTGATGGGGGCAAAGAGAAACTTAACTTGTACATTCGTAACTCGATAGTAATGCAGCTTGTTTGATTATTGTGATTAAAGATATGGGAGGTTAGATAGTGGTATTCGAAAGGTTTCTAAGGATGATGTTGGAACTAGAGGATAGGATACGAGAGTCGTACCCGAAGTTGTTCACATCGGGTAATTTTCGAGGACTAAAATGTTCTAAGTGGGGGAGAGTTGTAACACCCTAAAAATCTAGATTAATTATTTAATTAATTTAGTGTGAATATTAGGTTATTATAGGTGTTTATGAATCAGTGTAGTGTTTTTTTATGTTGTGATGCATTTGATGAAAGGTATTTTCCTTAGAAAATAAAGAATATGTGTTTGGGGTGTATGACTAAAAATATAGAAACGTAAAGGTGGAATGAGAATGTTGGTTTAATATTAATATTATGTGAATTAAAATAATTATTATAGTTTTTATAATTATATTATTATTATTATTTTAATTAGATAAGGACAAAGTTGGAATATGGATTTAGGGGCCCAAGGGGTTTATTTGTCAAAAAGAAAGAAGAGAGAATGGAATAGTAGTTTTGGAACGATCGTGAAATAGAGAGAGATAGAGGAAAAGATAAGCTAGGGTTGGGAGAAGATTCCATGGAAGAAGAGGAGAAAAGTTAAAGCTTAGGAAACATCAATATAAGATAAGAGTGGGATTCCGACTCTCTAATATGTGGTATAAATATGGATAGATGATGATATTGAATGTCGGGTTTTGGGGTAAATTATTGTGAAATTGATTGTTGAGTTTGATTGTGAATGATGAAATAGGTGTGATGTTTGTGTTAGAATTATTGGATATGATGTGTGTTGATTTCTACATAATTTTACATGTTTTTAACATGTTATCAAAAGTGACTTTTGGGTGGAGAAGTGAAATCCCGTAGCAGAAAAAATTACTGATTTTTGGGCTCTGGTTCTGTGGTAACCGGTTACTCAGATTGAGTAACCGGCTACCCGTTGCAATTTTGGAAAATATTGGGACTGTTTTGTATCCAGTAATCGGTTACTGGTATTGAGGTAACTGGTTACCTCTGAAGGATTTTGTATGATTCACTATTATTTCCTACATTAATCGGTTACTAGTATGGTAGTAACCGGTTACCACAGTGTTGGACATAATTTTTGTAAAATTGAAAACTCCATCAACCTTTGACTCGGGTGTTCGTTTGATGCATCATTTGTACTGTTGGAAAACTAAAAATATTTTCTACAATGTGATATTCAATTTTTATGGCAGTAGACTAATATTCTGTAGAAAAGAATTATGATGTGTGTGTATGTTATATGTGTCATAATGCTAAATGTCGTGATCAAATGCATCGGTGTTGTATACAGGATGTATGAAGGATTTGCAGGTTGTATTGCAGTATGAAGATGTTCTTGTTGGCCTGGATTGGCAAATTATTGAAAGCTTATGCCTTGTGGTTGCATAATTATGTTATTGCATGTTGATGTTGCATACATGCATCGTTGAGGGCTTATACCTTGTGTTGGACTGAATTGGAAAAATGTTGAAGGCTTATGCCTTGGTCTGTATTGGAAAAATGTTGAAAGCTTATGCCTTAGCCTATATTTCCAAAATGTTGAGGGCTTATGCTCTGGCCTTATATGGAAATCTTAGAGAGGGCTTTATGCCCTGATGGTACCACATGCATCTTGCATTTGTGTCAATTGCATTGCATCTGTTGAATTGTTGATATTCAATGAAGTTGAGTTGTATGTTTGATTTATGTTGTATGATATGTGATGATAATGAATTTGAGTTATATGTTTGATTTATGTCGTATGATGGGTGATGATAATTAAGTATGTATCCGTGTAATGATAATGAACTATAATTGATGATTGTGGAACATGGAATCTTGCATGATATATCTTTTGTATACTCATGATGATATAACTTATTATATTATTATGATATCTCGCCCCTTATGTTTGAATGTTACCTCTACATGGGTAACATGCAGGTGATCCGCAATAGATAAGGTTATCCATCATTTATTTTTGAGTCGGCATTGTATTCTGATATGAAACACCGGGGGATGAACGATTGCTTGTTTATTTTGGTTGTTGTTTTATTTTGAAGAATTGTGGGAGTATTATAGACTCTCTTTATTTGATTTAAAACATTGTTTTATGATGAATTGAAGATGTTGAAAATAATTATGATTTCGTTCCGTTGTATTAATAAAGTTGAAGTTTGAGAACCATGATAAATTTGTTGTCGGTTCATCTGAAGTGTGTTATGTATCTGTTTAATTATACTTGGCAAGTTTTGTTATGTTGGAAGACGTGACATCCTATTTTTGGTGTTCGATTTAGAAATTAATTTACTCTGATTTTATTTAAATTACCGATGGGGAAATAGGGTGTTATAATTGGTATCAGGGCAGGTCGGTCCATTTGGCCAAGTTGTTGAGTCTGTAGGGTGACAGTTGAATATTATCGTTGTTTTATTCCTTAGTACACAACATGTGTGTGAAACACGGTTGGTATTTTCTTGTTGTTCTAATCACTTGTTTGCAGGAGGGAGATTGAAACAAGTGGGGGAGAAGATGTTGCTTCTCAGGGATGTTTTAGTTGTGAGGCGTGCATAATTAGTTCAGGTGTGAACAGTTGGTTCAGGGTGTTGTAAATTGCATAGGTGCAAAGATTGGAAAAACCGTGTTGTTTCTCGAATCCGGAGGAAGTACGGATTCAGGATTTTAGACTATCAGTCAGTCGAAGTGTTCTTGAGGGGGAATGATCAGGTACTCGTGTTGTTCGTATATCTAGGAGTGGAGGGAAATGCTATGGATAATGAGGTTCCAATGAGTGTGAGTCCTGATGTTTTTTTGGAAATGATTGCAACTTATCGATAGGGCGAGATGTTGGAGTAACTTGAGGTTATCCCTGGGGTGAACTGTTCGAGGTTAAACCAAGTGATTACAAATTGCTTTGATGAGTCGATGTAGATTCTTATGCTGGAAGATATTTTTTAAGTAAGTACGATCACTCTTAGAAGATGAAGCTCAGATGGTTGCATTGTTTTCAGCACCGCATGTTGATTGTGAAGTTGTCAATATTGAGTTACCATTGTGTGTGATGTCGATGTTTTGAATGGTGATAGAGTGATGAGTTACCGTAAAGTTTGTGTTGGGATCATATAGGTAATTGTTGAAGGTTGTTAATATTATTGGGTAATTGTGAATTATGAGTCATAGTCAGGACTCAAAGATATTAGTAGTATTGTGAAAAGAATTGGAATATTGATGTTTTGATATGATTGGCTGTCAGTGTTGAAATTGTTGAGATGTATTTGACGTGTCAGTGATGGGATTGATATGATATAATTGAGTAATTTCATGTTTAAATATGTTTACTTTGTGAATTAGAACGTTGATAATGATGCATATAAATAGGAATTATAATTTGAAACATGAACGATGAAGTATATGGAAGTTAGGGATGTTTGGGTACGAAATAAGTGGTTTTCATAACATAAAAATATGAATTTTTTGACTCTGGTACAGTGGTAATCGATTACCAGTATATGGGTAACCAATTACCGCTTAAAAAATAGCATTTTTGGCTGTTTTGAGGGGTGTAACCGGTTACTGCTATTAGAGTAACCTGTTACCGCTGAGTTGACAACATTTTGTAATTCTTTGAAAAATTCATAACTTGAGTTTTGGATGTCCGATTTGAGTTCCGTTTGAAGCGCTAGAAAGATAACATGATGAACTTTGTTTTAAAAATGGTTCCATCACCTGGAAGTAATTTATTTGTCACGTGGAAATGTTGGATGAGAGGCGGAGTTTGTTATTGATCTTGTTCTTGGTACCAGACTTGTTCCTATGGTACCATACAGGATGTCAGTTCAAAGTTGGGAGAATTGGAGAAGTTATTAGAAGATGTGAGGGGAAATAGATTTGTAAAACCGAGTGTATCATTTTGGGAGCTTTGATGTCATTAGTTAAGGAGAAATAATGTAGTACAAAATTATATGTGGATTACTGATAACTGATTAAAGTAGTGGATGAGGTTACATATCCAATTCAAATGATTGACAAATAGATGGATCACTGGTAGGCAAGTATGTTCTCAATATAATTGAATTGGGGTCGGATTATCTTCAGATACAGGTGAAGAGTGAGGATAATTAGAGGATAAATTTTAGAACTCGGTGAAGTTATTTTGAATAATTGGATCGGTCTGTTGCAGTGGTCATTGAGGGCATTTTGATTTAGTCTGAGTCAGAAAAAGGAAACGTTAAATGTCGTGATTCGAATTATGCTGTCAGAAGGGAAGAAAACATATTCTAGGACGTCAAGATGTAGATCATGATTTGAAGAGGTGAATTTTCTTCAACATGCTATTTCGAATGGAGATATATGTGGAATCTATCCATAGTAAATAGAGGTCTATATCGAGAGGCTCTGAAATTGGTTACAGAGACTAGAAGCTTTTCGGGATTAACTGGTTATTATAGCAGTTGCCTGAGACGAGGTTAAATGAGATATGTTGTTAGTCAATGAGTTAAGGGAATGAGATGTTTGACATTAGGAAGGATGTGAATATACTAAATAAGGGAATATAGATGCAACTTATGTCGATTAAGAATTATTAGTGTGACAATAGCTTTTGAGGAGAAGAGAAGTGATGGAAAGAAAGAAAAAAATTCAAGAAGGATTGGAAACATGGTTATGACGGAAAAGTATAGACATGAGTTAGGGAGAATTCAGAGAGTTCTATCACCAACCGAATGATGAGATGGTATTAGATTGTGATTGGAATAAGGTCCAAATGTGAAATTATACGGATCATTGAGGCTATGAGATTAAAAGGAGGACTTGGGATTTATGAATGTTGTTAAATTCCTCTACTTGAACAAAGACTTCTTTTAGAACGAAATGATTTGGATTATACTTAATGTAGTGGTATTTCCTGCATTGGAAGATACTTAACAATTGTGTTGTGTTGCATGCGTGTAAAGGAGACTAGGTGATGGATTTTGGGCGCTGATGTCTCATTGACGAGATTGATAATGGAGGAAATTGAGGAGGATGTTTATAATTCCTGAGGAGATTATTGGGCTTTGGTGCTCAGGTAACTTTGAGCACAAGGTGAAGGACGCTATTATAGTTGGGTAACAATGATTTATGCCAAATTTTGTTATCGGCTACTGTGATACGGTGGGAGAACTGACTAGTGTTTTGCGTTTGTATTCGCACTTGTTCGGTTGAGCAAGAGTCGCCACTGACTTTTTATTTTATCCTAAAGGAAAGGTTAAAAAAGCACAGCAAAAACCTTTTGAGATATTTCGTGGGTTCGGGGGGTAGATTATGAAAAGGGAAGGTATTAGCACCCTTTTCATCCATGGTTATCCATGGGCTCTTAGTTACTTGGTTTTTTAGATCACTTTCCTTGATTTTCGATTGCTTGAAAATGGTGTGTGTGTTTTTGAAAATGTTTTGGAAGAAGATGCCTTGTCTTAGGCAACCAATGTATTCGACTCGTGTTTGAGTGTTTTACAAAAGTGTGTATCTTTTCGAAAAGATGTTTCAAATGTTTTTGGGAGTTTGTTTTGAAAGTGTGCATGAAGTGTGGTTTTTGAAAAGAAGGCAAGTGTTTTTGCAAGTTGATCTCAAGTAACTAAGAGTTTGGTCTACCCCTATTGTACTCAAAGGTTTTCTCTATGTTTTCAACCATTTTTAGCAATTTTGTTCCGCCATTGAATTTGGTGGATAATCTTGCGTTTAGGAAGTTTAACAGGACGGGCGCGGGTCATCGTATGGACCATGAATGCAATGGTGCCAAGTGTCTTTGGCAATTTGCTTTGAAGGGACTATGATCATTCTATTTAGGCAACTTTCGAAAGCGTCATCGAGGGACTTATGATCATTTTGAATTCGTTTTGCCAAAGAAACTCGACGTGCAAGCATGGCCCATTTTGGAAGGAAACATGTGGGATTACCCTAGAGGGTGCAAGTGTGATTGTGTATTGATTTCATGTATTTGTATTGTATTAGGTTATCTAGCGTTTGATTTTATGTACATGCAAACCCTAGGTCTAACCATGGTATAATTGGAAAGCGATAAATTGCAAGAATTTAAAGTCTACGCAATTACAAATAGTATCCGGGAGTGGGGGTACAAATTCACAAATGGGGATGAGACTTTAGGAATGTAGTGTCCAATAGATTACAACCAAATCGAATCGATCAAATGTAAATGTAACGTATAGCAATGTATAAGATAAGCAAATGTATATTGTCAAATGTAACACGTATTGTGTAGGTGTACGTGTATATGTGTATGTAATTATTTACAAGTTAGGAAAATGTGAATTTGAATGTATTATTAAGGTATGGTTAACTTAAAGAAAGAAATTAAATATTTATTTATTTAGTCTTTTGTAATCTTGTATATTCTTTAATATGAGCAAAAAGAATGTTTTAATTAAATGTTTTAAATTCTAGTTAAATTATGTATATTAAAAAAATGTATTTTATTGATTATGTACAAATATTTCTAAGAAAAGAAAATGTATTAACTTAGTGAAAATTTATGTATAAATTAAAATAAGTTTAATAATAAAAGAAAAGTGTTTTAAATAATGTACTTTTATGTATTAAGGTATTAATGTATTATTGTCATGTTTTGTTTAATTATGTTAGCATTCTTCATACACAAAGGAAAATTAAAATAAGAATCTATTAATCTAATTAACCCTAAAGTTTATGTAAAGAAAATTCGTATAAAAAGGAATTAAAGTAATTTTTATTTACAAAATTTAGGTTAGTTTAAAATTGTAGAAAAAGAGATAAGTAAAAAAAGTTTAAGAGTTAAATGGGTCTAAAGATATTTAAGGCCCATATGCAATTTAGAGGAACTGAATAGAACAGGGGGTATGAACTGGAAACTTGTTGGGCTTAGGCATTTGAGAGGGCAAGGCCCATTAGCATTTTAACAAAGTTTTTCTTTAGGGTTCTTGAATGTTGTTTCACTTTGGAATACGCTTAGGGTTACAGAAACGGCGCCCTTGCTTCGTCTTCTCCGTTTGCCTTCATCCTTTCTTTGCCATGGATCTGACTCTCCCCTTTGCCCAGCCACCAGTTGCCTCCTTCGATTCCTTCCCTCTCCATGGTTGGATCAAGCTAAACAGTGGAATGGGTAACGATTTCGCCTTTGCATGTTATGATTTACTGTTTTTGATTAAGTGTTTTGATTTTGTATTCTGATGTTGTGTTCATTATTGTTCATTAACGAGGTCATGAAAAGGGATGAAAGGAGATTGTACTACCTTTTGGGAGGCGGAGGAGAAGAGTGTTTGGAGGCGCTTGGAGGCTCGACGGTGAAGGGGTTGTGATGCGAGCTAGTTCACTAGGCTGGAACTTGGTATTTCTGTACTTTTCTTTAGGCTTTGTGATGTTTGTCTGAAAGCTTAATATATATCTTCTTTTCTTCTTCTCTGACTCTTTGGCTTGCCTTTGAATATGTTTGTTGTATGTTGAGATTGATGCCTTTGTGCTTGTTGAAATGCCCTATGATGAGTATTCTGAGGGCCTTGAGGGTTTGGTTGCCTGAGTATGCGTTTTGAGTAGTTTTGTATGTTGTATATTTTTACCCCAATGATGGACACCGTTATGAGGGGGTCTGTGGGTTTGGCATGCTTTTTGTTTGGAGTTTACAGTGGTTCAGGCTTTTAGGCATACACAGGTTTGTTGTTTGATGGTTAAGGCTGGACAGGGTTTTGATGGTTGTGGCCTTTGAAACGTTGGTTTTGGCCTTGAGACTTGCAAGGTTTACAGGTTGTGGCCTTGTGTGAGTTTATGCTTTAGTAGGTTTTTGAGGCTTTTGGCATGGCTAAGGCTTAGCAGGTTGGTTGTTTGATTGGCATTATGGTTTTGTAAACTGGCTTTGCAGGTTTGTTCTTTTGACAGGGGTTTAGGTTTTTGGTTGTAAGGCTCGAGGCTTTTGGCTTCAGTTAATGCAGGTTTCTTGATTGGTTCTTGCACAGGTTTGAGATGGAGGTTTTACTTCAGGCTATGTGTTTGGTTTGATAATAGGCAGGTTTTGGCATATGCAGGTTTTTGATGGTTCAGGTTTGTTAATGGTTTACTGGTTTAAGGCCATGGAATGCAGTTTATGGCCTTGCTGGTTCTTTAGGCTTAATGCAGGCTTAGAGCTTTGATTGAGGCTAGCAGGTTTAATGCAGGTTTTATGTTACTGGCTTTAGTTGACAGTGGTTTTTGTTTTAATGACAAGGCTTGGGTGAGTTTATCTGGTTTATGCTTCTTCTCTTTTTTGTGGTCCCTCCTTTTATCTCTACTGTGTTCAGTTTGTTTTTATATTTCTCTTCATGCCTAAAGCCTTAAGCCTGCAAACCTGCTTTTTCTCTCTTCTTTCTCTCTCCAGTACACTTCAAAATATAAAAATATGTTTGCATTGTACTTTTCTGAAAGGGCAGCATTGGGAAATGATGAAATGAATTATGTTGCTTGCACATGTGGTCTAATTCTGCACTTTATGTCTTCTCTGCATATTTGCATATCTCTTTTGACAGCTTCTTGTACTTTTGTATCTTTGATATCTTTGATATCTTTGGCAGCTTTTTGGATAGTTTGTGATTTGTGATTCAGTTTGGACTTGTGGTTAGGCCATCCTGTTTGTTTTGAAATATGCAGCATGTTGACAAACTTTGCATTTTTTCCACTTTGTGCATTCCAAGTTAGCAAACAAATATTCATCCCTCTTTGTGAATTGGGAGAAATCTCGTGATTTGCAGAGAGGGTTAACTGATCCCAATCAGTTGCCCTTAATGATGAACTGTAATTTTATCTGTCTCTTTTATTTATTTATCTGCTATTGACTTTTCTTCTTTTCTTTTGCAGATAAAAAAAAATTGAATGGAGAGGGGTATCACTAAATGAAGAATGAAGAATTGGAGACTTAGGAATACTTAGAAAAAATAGGATAGTTTTATTTTCAATTTAATCATTGTAACTATTATTATTATAAATACCTCGTAAATGAATACTTGTATCTAAATAATAATTGTAACAAATGTTTAAAGATGAAATAAAAATTCTTTTAATCCAGTTAATTCTTTTTATCCCTTTTCAATTATTTATTTATTATTTATAGTTCTTTAAATTAAAATAACTGAAAATTAAATTCTAGCCATTTAATCTTCAGAATAATAAATAATTAACTAAACATTGATTCAGCGTTGATCAAATAATAAACTTGGCGCTTCCAACATCCAAAGCAAAGCACGGTCAAACACAACAACTGATCAGACGCATTCCCCTTTTTACTGATTTTTTTACCAAACACTGCAAATTCAAACTGAATGTATCCTTTTACTGGTTCAATCAAACAAACGTGAATTCAATCCAAATGCATTCTTTTACTGATTAAGTCAAACAATGCGAATTCAAACCAAATCTCGGAATAACTTGCAAAGCATCGTAGAATTAAATCTTTCTGAAGAACCGCGCATGAACAACCCTAATTCCTGATTAAATACCAAAGAACATTCGCCTGATCAAAGTTGAGCCAAAATCAACCAAAACCCTAAACCAACTGTTTGAAACATTCTAGAACCCTGAAAATCAGTAAAACCCTAATTGTGTCCGACTGACGAGAAAAGTCTGTTTGGCCGATTCTTGAGCCAGTTAACAAAAATCAGGAAACGCCTGAAGCTGTGAGGAAAAATGCGAGGGCAAATTTTGGGGTACAACAGTTGCCCCTGTTCAATCTTCTTGAACCTGAAGAGTTAGATTGGCAAGTTTGCCTTTCACGACTTGAAGGTAAAAGAAGATTAGACACTAAAGTGCCCAGAAATTTTGCACTCGGCGATGTGATGGTAGAGGTGAATGGGCTTGAAGATGCCATTTGGTGATGGGCTTAAAGATGCCATCTGATGCGATAGAATCTTGTCGGGGGATGGGCTTAGAGATGCCATCTGAGAATGGGCTTAAAGATGCCATTTGGTGACTGCTGGTAGGAGGATGGGCTTAAAGATGCCATCTGAGAATGGGCTTAAAGATGCCATTTGGAAATGTTGAACTGTATGTCATTGGTGAGTGGACGAGTATCAGAAAGGCACCCGTGTTTTGGAGCATCTCTGAACTGGGGGTCTGAATAAGCAATAGATTGACATCCGTATCTAGAGGCATCCGTAAACTGTTTTCAAAAATTGCATCTGAACAAGCGATAGATTAACATCCGTTGTTGGGAAGAATCCGTAAACTGTCTTCAGAAGTCTCGAGGTTGAATAAGCAATAGAGCAACATCCATTGTTGGGAAGCGTCCGTAAACTGTTTTCAAAAGTTGAGAAGAGTCTGAACAAGTGATAGGTTAACATCCGTTACTGGAGAACCCGTGAACTGTTTTTCAGAAGTCTTGAAGAGTCTGAACAAGTGATAGGTTAGCATCCGTTACTGGAGAACCCGTGAACTGTTTTCAGAAGTTTGAGAAGAGTCTGAACAAGTGATAGGTTAACATCCGTTACCGGAGAACCCGTGAACTGTTTTCAGAAATCTTGAAGTTGAATAAGCAATAGAGCAGCATCCGTTGTTGGGAAGCGTCCGTAAACTGTTTTTGAAAATTGCATCTGAACAAGTGATAGATTAACATCCGTTGTTGGGAAGAATCCATAAACTGTTTTCAGAAGTCTTGAGAAGAATCTGAACAAGCGATAGGTTAACATCTGTTACTTGGAGAACCCGTGAACTGTTTTCAGAAGTCTTGAAGAGGAACCGATGTAGGGCTTCCTGATGATGCGTTCGTGTAAAACTGCATCTGAATGAATCTGGAATAAGTATCAGAATGTCGCCGTGTCCGGGTCACATCTGAACTGTTTCTGGATGAATCTCAGAAGATGATCTGTGTCTGTCGACTGATCTTACCTGAAAAGGTAAAGGGTTAGTTGTATGCAATGTTTTGATGCATGATGCAATGTATGTGACATCAATGTTTATAACATGAATGTGATGAATGCGCATGTAAGCTGATGAGCTATCTTGCTGAGGATAAATGAATCCTGGATGGCTGAAGATAAAAGAATCTTGACTGCTGCCGGGGAAAATAATTCCTTGGCTGCTGCTGTGGAGGGCAAGAATCTTCAATTGTTAAAAATGAGAAGTCTTGGGACCACTGTTGGGGAAATCAGAAGCTTGGGTTGTATGCCAAACTACTGGGGTCTTCCTGTTTTGAGGAGATCTGTGTAGGATTTCCTGATGATGAGTCCGTGTAAAACTGCATCGGTTTTTTGAACACTTTTGACATTCGAATGCCCCAAGTGGTGATGTAGATAATTTCCTGGCTTGTTACAGGTGTTGATCCACAATCAATCGTCCACAGATATCTTCCTGGCTTGTTACAGGTGTTGATTTGGAACTAGTCGTCAATAGATATGCCCTGGCTGGATACAGGAATCGAATCTTCAAACTCTTCAGACGTGCCCTGGCTAGATACAGGAATCGAGTCTGGAAATAGTCATCAACAGATATGCCCTGGCTGGATACAGGAATCGAATCTGGAAATAGTCATCAATAGATATGCCCTGGCTGGATACAGGAATCGAATCTTCAAACTCTTCAGACGTGCCATGGCTAGATACAGGAATCGAGTCTGGAAATAGTCATCAACAGATATGCCCTGGCTAGATATAGGAATCGAATCTGGAAATAGTTGTCAACAGATATGCCCTGGCTGGATACATGAATCGAATCTTCAAACTCTTCAGACGTGCCCTAGCTAGATACAGGAATCGAGTCTGGAAATGTGATAGTTGATTTGTTGGTGGTTGTAATTTCCAACAGGTGGTGAAGGAATGTTTGAATACTTTTGACATTCGAATGCCCCAAGTGATGATGAGTCTTGAATCAGATTAATCTGCAAATTGAGAGATTTCTTGAAATCTTGACTGGACTGCCCCAGGTTAACTGAACTTTGAAAGATCTATTGAAACTTGACTGGACTGCCCCAGGTTAATTGGATTTTGAAAGATCTGTTGGACCTTGACTGGACTGCCCCAGGTTAACTGGATGGTGACATGTCATGCCCCTTGTTGATAGGAGATTTTTGTAATGGAAGTGTCGTCCTTTTGAAGTGATTTTTCTCACTGAGAGAGTTTTCATTCCTCCGAACATTCGTTGTATGAATTTCTTCGCTGTCAAACAAAAAGCCAAATGCAGACAGTGATATTCAAGCAATGCAAAGTTTACGTTTGTCTTTGAAGTTTTGAAAAATGCGTTTTTAGCAGAAAACTTTTTATAAGACAGATCAACACAAGATTTTAGAGCAAAGCCTTACAGGAGTCAGGATACCTTTTGTAACAGTATGCTTTCGAACTAACCCATGCTTCAATTAGGACTTTTGCAGGGTTGTAACGTGGCTTGGTTCACGGTTTAAGAAACAAAGGATAAAGGCTCAAAGTATATTTGTACCCACCCGTTCTTCGTGATGTTCTTCATACCTAAGCTCAGTTAATTGTGCGTCATACTCTGTTTTGAGTTTGGAACGACTTTTGGGCGATGGTTCACCAGTTGAATTTGGGGAGACAGTCATCATCTCCTTTTTTCTTTTTCAACATTTTTTCATGTTGTTGAGGATTTTGTAATGACCTCACTATTTTGATTTTGATTTGTTATCCCTAACTTTTGCCTGATTGTTCCCGTTTTTCGAGATTACCGTCAGCGGGATGCCCCAGCTTTCTTAAGCCTCCTTTATAGGTTTTGGCTTGGTGGGCTTTTCTCTTTTGAGAGATTGACTGCCTATGTGATAGGGAACCACCCTTGTCTTTTGATTCCAAAGGAATGCTTTTCTTTTTCTTTGACATCGTTCGTTGTATTACGAACTGAGAGCTTGCGGCTTCAATGCGCGTTTCTCTTGAATTAACTGAGATACTACCCTGCCCCGGGTTTATATCAAAGGTTTTGATTGTTTAGAACAGAAAACTCCTACTTCTTTGGCTCGAAGGGATTGACTAGGGATTAACTTCCTTATAACTCCAGTGTTTGGGAATTGAAAGAAATGTCTGTACATCATCAGCAAGGTCTGTTCAAAAGCATACTGTATGAGATTATGGTATTGTTTCGTCATCCTCCCTCTAAAGGCTTGCAGCTTTTTATCAAGAGTTAAATATCATAAAGAAAGCATAAGAGTAGTGAAACGAATGGATGAATTCAAGACAAACATATGCAATGCATTAATGAAAACAGAGTTTAACATCAACAGGTAATTGTTTGACAGCAAAAGAAATTACAACTTTGAAAATTCAAACGAAACAAAAGTCTTTCAGTTTGAGCTTTGTCACTCCAGGTGGAGAACTCCTTAACAGAATATTTTCATCTCACCGTCTGGCATGAATTCCAGCACTCCGATGTTGATCAGATCTTGAATCTTGTTCTTCAAGGCCCAACAGTCGTTGGTGTCGTGTCCCGGGCTGTAGGAGTGGTAAACACAAAAGGCGTCGGGACGATAGTTAGGAGAGGAGGTATTGAGCTTCTGAGGAGGATCCCTTAGGGTGAGCAAGTTGACCTCCAAAAGGCGCTTCAGTATGAAGAATGATGGTATTTCAGTCTCCGTGAACTGTCTTCCCGACGTTTCTTGCTTACGCCGATTACCCCGTTGACACTGGCGAGGTTGTTGATGGGCTTGTGACCCTGAAGCAAGCGAAGGAGCCTTCCCCTTGTCTTCTTGAGTGGATGGAGGCTGAGCGGTGACTTGCTCTTCAACCTCAGATGTTTGCCCCAATTGGTTGTTTGGAAGCAGTTGGCGGACAAGAGCTTTGAGTTCCTCTTGTCTTTGAGATAGGTCTTGGATGAGAGCCATCTGGCCCACCAACTGTCCCATCACTTGGGTCCTTAATTTTGTCAGATCAAACTGCATCTCTGCAAGCTGATCACTCCTGGCATTGTTGGAATTCTCCAAGCCCTTTGTGAGGAGAGCTTTCATTTCTTCTTGCCCCAGAGACAAGTTCAGGAACATCTCCTGCAGCTGAGCAGTCTGGTCTTGGATGTCTTTGACAGACCTTTCTAGAGCCATCTCTTACTGAAATAAACAGCATGAGAGTAAAGAAACCTGAAAAAGGAAAGACTGTCAAAATGCAATGCATGATATGTGGATGCATGCTTTCAAGGATCTCTTGGGATAAACACAAGAAAATGTTAGAGGTTGAACTTTGCTCTTGGATTGGAGAACTTTGCACCGGTGGATGTCTTTCCATGAGAATCAAGCTCACCATGTCGAGTGGGTCATCGCCCCTGATTCAAGTTGTTGCACTTGATCTTTGTTTGGAGAACTTTGCATCGGTGGATGTCTTTCCACGAGAATCAAGCTCACCATGTCGAGTGGGTCATAGCCACTGATTCAAGTTGTTGCAATTGATCTTTGATTGGCATTGGTTAGAGGAGAAACCTCTTGCCCCTTTGGTAGATGTATGGTTCAACGTAACCCTGCATCAAAAGAACCCTCGAGATCCTTGAAATGGTTATTGAAAATGCTATGGTATGATGTCATGATGTTATGCACATGTATGCAAAAAGCAAGTGAGTGTATATACAGACAAACATATTCACACAAAGCAAACAAGTCCTTAGGTTTGGGATTGCATGGGGTTTAGGTACGTACCCTCTTGAAGTTAGTTGGCTCATCCTGTCCTAAAATAAAAACTGGGTTCTAAGGAGCTCAATATCATTGGATTGTTTTCTGTGTTCATCGTTTCGGTTTAGCCACTTACTGGCGACCAAAATATTCCAAGAAAACAACCCTCAAACGAGTGTAGTATCGAGTATCTACCAACTTTGGACTGCACCAAAGTCGGCCATCTCACTACCCCTAAAAAGGCTAAGATGGTCAATTAAGGTTCTAAGAGTTCGTTAGTGCTTCACGACATCACTCAGTGGCCCCGTACTCTCCTTGACTGAACTCAAGGGTTACCGGTACTCACAAATATGTCACACTAACATAGCTTATTGCTTCAACCATGTCGGTATACCCCGCATAGTTCCCTCACAATTTTTTGCTATTTACCTAAGAAGGTGCCCCAAATCCGGGTGTAGGATTTACAACAGACCCAAACAAGAACCCAAAAGATAAAGCAATCAAGTCAATCAAAGCAAGAAAGTAAAGGTGATCTAAACCCTAAGGTAACCCCACTTTTAAGTTTCTCCCCAACAGAGTCGCCAGTTCTGTGATACGGTGGGAGAACTGACTAGTGTTTTGCGTTTGTATTCGCACTTGTTCAGTTGAGCAAGAGTCGCCACCGACTTTTTATTTTATCCTAAAGGAAAGGTTAAAAAAGCACATCAAAAACCTTTTGAGATATTTCGTGGGTTCGGGGGGTAGATTATGAAAAGGGAAGGTATTATCACCCTTTTCATCCATGGTTATCCATGGGCTCTTAGTTACTTGGTTTTTTAGATCACTTACCTTGATTTTCGATTGCTTGAAAATGGTGTGTGTGTTTTTGAAAATGTTTTGGAAGAAGATGCCTTGTCTTAGGCAACCAATGTATTCGACTCGTGTTTGAGTGTTTTACAAAAGTGTGTATCTTTTCGAAAAGATGTTTCAAATGTTTTTGGGAGTTTGTTTTGAAAGTGTGCATGAAGTGTGGTTTTTGAAAAGAAGGCAAGTGTTTTTGCAAGTTGATCTCAAGTAACTAAGAGTTTGGTCTACCCCTATTGTACTCAAAGGTTTTCTCTATGTTTTCAACCATTTTTAACAATTTTGTTCCGCCATTGAATTTGGTGGACAATCTTGGGTTTAGGAAGTTTAACAGGACGGGCGCGGGTCATCGTATGGACCATGAATGCAATGGTGCCAAGTGTCTTTGGCAATTTGCTTTGAAGGGACTATGATCATTCTATTTAGGCAACTTTCGAAAGCGTCATCGAGGGACTTATGATCATTTTGAATTCGTTTTGCCAAAGAAACTCGACGTGCAAGCATGGCCCATTTTGGAAGGCAACATGTGGGATTACCCTAGAGGGTGCAAGTGTGATTGTGTATTGATTTCATGTATTTGTATTGTATTAGGTTATCTAGCGTTTGATTTTATGTACATGCAAACCCTAGGTCTAACCATGGTATAATTGGAAAGCGATAAATTGCAAGAATTTAAAGTCTACGCTATTACAAATAGTATCCGGGAGTGGGGGTACAAATTCACAAATGGGGATGAGACTTTAGGAATGTAGTGTCCAATAGATTACAACCAAATCGAATCGATCAAATGTAAATGTAACGTATAGCAATGTATAAGATAAGCAAATGTATATTGTCAAATGTAACGCGTATTGTGTAGGTGTACGTGTATATGTGTATGTAATTATTTACAAGTTAGGAAAATGTGAATTTGAATGTATTATTAAGGTATGGTTAACTTAAAGAAAGAAATTAAATATTTATTTATTTAGTCTTTTGTAATCTTGTATATTCTTTAATATGAGCAAAAAGAATGTTTTAATTAAATGTTTTAAATTCTAGTTAAATTATGTATATTAAAAAAATGTATTTTATTGATTATGTACAAATATTTCTAAGAAAAGAAAATGTATTAACTTAGTGAAAATTTATGTATAAATTAAAATAAGTTTAATAATAAAAGAAAAGTGTTTTAAATAATGTACTTTTATGTATTAAGGTATTAATGCATTATTGTCATGTTTTGTTTAATTATGTTAGCATTCTTCATACACAAAGGAAAATTAAAATAAGAATCTATTAATCTAATTAACCCTAAAGTTTATGTAAAGAAAATTCGTATAAAAAGGAATTAAAGTAATTTTTATTTACAAAATTTAGGTTAGTTTAAAATTGTAGAAAAAGAGATAAGTAAAAAAAGTTTAAGAGTTAAATGGGTCTAAAGATATTTAAGGCCCATATGCAATTTAGAGGAACTGAATAGAACAGGGGGTATGAACTGGAAACTCGTTGGGCTTAGGCGTTTGAGAGGGCAAGGCCCATTAGCATTTTAACAAAGTTTTTCTTTAGGGTTCTTGAATGTTGTTTCACTTTGGAATACGCTTAGGGTTACAGAAACGGCGCCCTTGCTTCGTCTTCTCCGTTTACCTTCATCCTTTCTTTGCCATGGATCTGACTCTCCCCTTTGCCCAGCCACCAGTTGCCTCCTTCGATTCCTTCCCTCTCCATGGTTGGATCAAGCTAAACAGTGGAATGGGTAACGATTTCGCCTTTGCATGTTATGATTTACTGTTTTTGATTAAGTGTTTTGATTTTGTATTCTGATGTTGTGTTCATTATTGTTTATTAACGAGGTCATGAAAAGGGATGAAAGGAGATTGTACTACCTTTTGGGAGGCGGACGAGAAGAGTGTTTGGAGGCGCTTGGAGGCTCGACGGTGAAGGGGTTGTGATGCGAGCTAGTTCACTTGGCTGGAACTTGGTATTTCTGTACTTTTCTTTAGGCTTTGTGATGTTTGTCTGAAAGCTTAATATATATCTTCTTTTCTTCTTCTCTGACTCTTTGGCTTGCCTTTGAATATGTTTGTTGTATGCTGAGATTGATGCCTTTGTGCTTGTTGAAATGCCCTATGATGAGTATTCTGAGGGCCTTGAGGGTTTGGTTGCCTGAGTATGCGTTTTGAGTAGTTTTGTATGTTGTATATTTTTACCCCAATGATGGACACCGTTCTGAGGGGGTCTGTGGGTTTGGCATGCTTTTTGTTTGGAGTTTACAGTGGTTCAGGCTTTTAGGCATACACAGGTTTGTTGTTTGATGGTTAAGGCTGGACAGGGTTTTGATGGTTGTGGCCTTTGAAACGTTGGTTTTGGCCTTGAGACTTGCAAGGTTTACAGGTTGTGGCCTTGTGTGAGTTTATGCTTTAGTAGGTTTTTGAGGCTTTTGGCATGGCTAAGGCTTAGCAGGTTGGTTGTTTGATTGGCATTATGGTTTTGTAAACTGGCTTTGCAGGTTTGTTCTTTTGACAGGGGTTTAGGTTTTTGGTTGTAAGGCTCGAGGCTTTTGGCTTCAGTTAATGCAGGTTTCTTGATTGGTTCTTGCACAGGTTTGAGATGGAGGTTTTACTTCAGGCTATGTGTTTGGTTTGATAATAGGCAGGTTTTGGCATATGCAGGTTTTTGATGGTTCAGGTTTGTTAATGGTTTACTGGTTTAAGGCCATGGAATGCAGTTTATGGCCTTGCTGGTTCTTTAGGCTTAATGCAGGCTTAGAGCTTTGATTGAGGCTAGCAGGTTTAATGCAGGTTTTATGTTACTGGCTTTAGTTGACAGTGGTTTTTGTTTTAATGACAAGGCTTGGGTGAGTTTATCTGGTTTATGCTTCTTCTCTTTTTTGTGGTCCCTCCTTTTATCTCTACTGTGTTCAGTTTGTTTTTATATTTCTCTTCATGCCTAAAGCCTTAAGCCTGCAAACCTGCTTTTTCTCTCTTCTTTCTCTCTCCAGTACACTTCAAAATATAAAAATATGTTTGCATTGTACTTTTCTGAAAGGGCAGCATTGGGAAATGATGAAATGAATTATGTTGCTTGCACATGTGGTCTAATTCTGCACTTTATGTCTTCTCTGCATATTTGCATATCTCTTTTGACAGCTTCTTGTACTTTTGTATCTTTGATATCTTTGATATCTTTGGCAACTTTTTGGATAGTTTGTGATTTGTGATTCAGTTTGGACTTGTGGTTAGGCCATCCTGTTTGTTTTGAAATATGCAGCATGTTGACAAACTTTGCATTTTTTCCACTTTGTGCATTCCAAGTTAGCAAACAAATATTCATCCCTCTTTGTGAATTGGGAGAAATCTCGTGATTTGCAGAGAGGGTTAACTGATCCCAATCAGTTGCCCTTAATGATGAACTGTAATTTTATCTGTCTCTTTTATTTATTTATCTGCTATTGACTTTTCTTCTTTTCTTTTGCAGATAAAAAAAAATTGAATGGAGAGGGGTATCACTAAATGAAGAATGAAGAATTGGAGACTTAGGAATACTTAGAAAAAATAGGATAGTTTTATTTTCAATTTAATCATTGTAACTATTATTATTATAAATACCTCGTAAATGAATACTTGTATCTAAATAATAATTGTAACAAATGTTTAAAGATGAAATAAAAATTCTTTTAATCCAGTTAATTCTTTTTATCCCTTTTCAATTATTTATTTATTATTTATAGTTCTTTAAATTAAAATAACTGAAAATTAAATTCCAGCCATTTAATCTTTAGAATAATAAATAATTAACTAAACATTGATTCAGCGTTGATCAAATAATAAACTTGGCGCTTCCAACATCCAAAGCAAAGCACGGTCAAACACAACAACTGATCAGACGCATTCCCCTTTTTACTGATTTTTTTACCAAACACTGCAAATTCAAACTGAATGTATCCTTTTACTGGTTCAATCAAACAAACGTGAATTCAATCCAAATGCATTCTTTTACTGATTAAGTCAAACAATGCGAATTCAAACCAAATCTCGGAATAACTTGCAAAGCATCGTAGAATTAAATCTTTCTGAAGAACCGCGCATGAACAACCCTAATTCCTGATTAAATACCAAAGAACATTCGCCTGATCAAAGTTGAGCCAAAATCAACCAAAACCCTAAACCAACTGTTTGAAACATTCTAGAACCCTGAAAATCAGTAAAACCCTAATTGTGTCCGACTGACGAGAAAAGTCCGTTTGGCCGATTCTTGAGCCAGTTAACAAAAATCAGGAAACGCCTGAAGCTGTGATTTCTTGAGGAAAAATGCGAGGGCAAATTTTGGGGTACAACAGTTACCTATTGACAATTTGAAGAACTGATCACCCTTAATCTCTTGTTGGTAGTAGACTGGATCGTGTTGGATGGGATATACTTATCTTTCCATCTTGGCGATGTGTAAAGTGAATTGGCATTTTATCGAAAGGATTGTCGTTCACCATTTTGTGTGAACCTAATACAAAAGTGTCTATGAAAGAGTTGGGACTTATTGAACAGTTCAGAGACTTGAGTTGGTATGCGAGCTAACACTGTAGAGTGGAAGGTTGAGGATGTAAAAAAGTGAACATTGATTTTCTGGTGGATACTAAAGAGATCCTGAAGATAGATGTGAAACTTATAGATCTGATAGTGGATGGAAATCCAAAAGAAGACAATGACTTTAAAGTAGATGAATCAAAGTGGCGCAGTTGAAGCGTGATGTGGTGCAGTTTGTTATGCGGTGTGAATTTTTAGGAGTCAGGGGAAAATGTTAGATGCCTGAAGGAATGATGCAAACTAGTGGATATTCCAGAATGAAATGATAGATGAAGGGTTTGTAGGGTATTTGTGTTGCTAACACGTCAATAGAAGTATTGATTTACATGTTCGATCGGTGAAATGTAACATTGTGGAACTAAGGTTGTGTGTCAATATTGTCGGTAATTGGTTGTGTTAATGTTCATGTGATGATATTGTTGTGTGATGAAATATTATAGACGATGTTCACGTCGTGAGACTCTACGTTCTTAATCTATGTTGTTATATCGTTTCATATGGCGAGGACTCGAGGGTGAGCATATTTATTTATGAAGAGAAATTAGAGAAGTGTTACCTATGGTGACAAAGAAGATATCATTGTATTCTGGTCCAAGCGTGAACAAGATCATAAAGTAATAAATTATGCATTCTAGGGTGATGGAGTAAGGAGAAAATTAACCTGTGCATTCGTAACTCGGTAGTAATGCATCTTATTGGATTATTGTGATTGAAGATATGTGAGGTTAGATAGTGGTATTCGGAAGGTTTCTAAGGATAATGTTGGAACTAGAGGGTAGGATGCGAGAGTCGTATCCAGAGTTATTCACATTGGATAATTTTCAAGGACGAAAATGTTCTAAGTGGGGGAGAGTTGTAACACCCTAAAAATCTAGATTAATTATTTAATTAATTTAGTGTGAATATTAGGTGATTATAGGTGTTTATGAATCAGTGTGGTGTTTTGTTATGTTGTGATGCATTTGATGAAAGGTAGTTGTCTTAGAAAATAAAGAAAATAAAGTATTGGGGGTGTATGACTAAAATTGTAGAAACATAGAGGTGGAAGGAGAGTGTTAGTTTAATATTAATATTATGTGAATTAAAATAATAATTATAATTTTTATAATTATATTATTATTATTATTATTATTATTATTATTATTATTATTTTAATTAGAGAAGGGCAAGGTTGGAATATGGATTTAGGGGTCCAAGGGGTTTATTTGTCAAAAAAGAAAGAAGAGAGAATGGAATAGTAGTTTTGGAACAACCGTGAAACAGAGAGAGACAGAGGAAAAGAGAAGCTAGGGCTTGTAGAAGATGTCCATGGAAGAAAAAGAGAAAAGCTCAAGCTTAGGAACCCTCAATCTAATATAAGGGTGAGGTTCCGACTCTCTAATAAGTGGTACAATTATGGATAGATGATGATATTGAATGTTAGGTTTTGGGGTAAATTATTATGAAATTGATTGTTGAGTTTGATTGTGAATGATGAAATTGGTGTGATGTTTGTGTTAGAATTGTTGGATATGATGTGTGTTGATTTCTATATTATTTTACATGTTTTAACATGTTTTCAAAAGTTACTTTTGGATGGAAGAAGTGAAATCCCATAGCAGAAAAAATTACTGATTTTTGGGCTCTAGTTCAGTGGTAACCAGTTACTTGGATTGAGTAACCGACTACCCATTGCAATTTTGGAAAATATTGAGATTGTTTTGTATGCAGTAACCGGTTACTGGTATTGAGGTAATTGGTTACCGCTGAAGGATTTCGTATGATTCACGATTGTTTCCAACGGTAACCGGTTACTGGTATGGGAGTAACCGGTTACCACTGTGTTGGACATAATTTTTGTAAAATTGAAAACTCCATAACTTTTGACTTGGGTGTCCGTTTGACGCGCCATTTGGACTGTTGGAAAGCTAAAAATATTTTTTATAATGTGATATTTGTTTTGATGGAAGTATAATAGTATTCTGTAGAAAAGAATTATGATGTGTGTGTATGTTTTATGTGTCGTAACATTAAATGTCGTGATCAAATGCATCGGTGTTGTATAGAGGATGTATGAAGGATTTGTAGGTTGTATTGCAGTATGACGATGTTGTTATTGGCCTCGATTGGAAAAAATTTTATGGCTTATTCCTTGTGGTTGCATAATTATGTTGTTACATGTTGATGTTGCATGCATGCATCATTGAGGGCTTATACCTTGTTGTTGGTCGGGATTAGAAAAATGTTGAAGGCTTATGCCTTGGCCTGTATTGGAAAAATGTTGAAGGCTTATGCTTTGTCCTGTATTGGCAAAATGTTGAGGGCTTATGCCCTGGCCTTATATGGCAATCTTTGAGAGGGCTTAAGCCCTGATGTTACCACATGCATCTTGCATCAGTGTCAGTCTCATTGCATCTGTTGAATTGTTGATATTCGATAAAGTTGAGTTGTATGTTCAATTTATGTTGTATGATGGGTGATGATAATGAATTTGAGTTGAATGTTTGATTTATGTCGTATGAGGGGTGATGATAATTAAGTATGTATCCGTGTAATCATTATAAACTATAATTGATGATTGTGGAACCTAGAATCTTGCATGATATATATGTTGTATACTCATTATTATATAACTTATTATATTATTGTGATATATCACCCCTTCTATTTTAATGTTACTTCTACATGGAAAACATGCAGGTGATCCATAATAGACGAGGTTATCCGTCATTTATTTTTGAGTTGGTGTTGTGCTCTGATACGTAACATCGGGGGGATGAACGCTTGCTTGTTTATTTTAGTTTTTGTTTTATTTTGAAGAATTGTGGGAGTATTATATACTCTCTTTATTTGATTCAAAATGTTGTTTTATGATGAATTGAAGATGTTGAAAATAATTATGATTTCGTTCTATTGTATTAATAAAGTTGAAGTTTGAGAACCATGATAAAGTTGTTTTCAGTTCATCCGAAGTGTGTTATGTATTTGTATAATTATACTTATTAAGTTTTAATATGTTGGAAGATGTGACATCCTATTTTTGTTGTTCAATTTAGAAATTAATTTACTTTGATTTTATTTAAATAACCAATGGGGAAATAGGGTGTTACATTAAGCACATATGAACTTGAGATGATGAAATCTTGATTAAATCATGATTACACTTGTCAGTACTTGAGATTACTTATCGAAGAAGGCATGGAAATAAACACATGAACCTATATCGAAGAGTCTTGAGACTTAAGAAACCGAACTCGCCTTAACCATACTCACTGAAGCTTGAGGATAGTGTGACCTAAGATTATAGATCACAATTTTGAAAATTAGGCATTTGAGAACCATTCTTTGGCCTGAACAACTTTCAACCCTAATTGGGGAACTATCATCGGAATTTCCTGATCGGAAACCATGTCTTCTAAAAGAAACAAAATAAACAAGACATATTTTTCAGATTTTGGTTATAGGTCAGTAAAATATAAAACATATATACACAATGATACAAAAATTAGGGTGCTTGATGATCCCTCGAGGGAAAAATTAAAGATAAGAGATAGTAGAAGTGATAAACAAACCCCAATGTATGATCTTGATGCATTGAGATGATATGGGATGATGAGGGATCTTAGGGGGGGAAATTGGGGTATATCAAATGGTATAAAAAATTGGGTATCTGTATATAAAGCCATATGCATGAGTATTGTGAATGAGAAACAAAACATGCAGGAAACTAATAGAAGTAGTCAAAGATTTATAGTTACAGGTATACAACTTCTCATTTCCTGTAGAGTTTGTAATAGGGGATTTTAAAGCAGACCCAAAGATACCTCTCATCTTAGGAAGAAATTTCATTAAGACTGTAAGGATGCTCTTGGATATTAACAAAGTAGAAGTAATGGTCAGAATCAAGATCATGAGGCAAGTTACAAGGTAATCGGTGTCACGTGACACTGATCAATATCAAGCTACCAATGTTAAATAAGCGTTTATTGGGAGGCAACCCAACCATATTTCACACTTTTATTTAGAATTAGGCTTTAATTAGGTAATTTCAATTCAATTACTTTGAGAGGAAAGTAACAGGCTAAGCCAAAAAATGTGGGCTCGGTAAGCGTATAGTGGCTAGGCCATTTCACGCCCATACTAGAGAATTTTTATCAATCATTTTACTTCTCCTGACTTGCAAAAATCCCTAGCACACACTAGAGAACATCACCCAAAAGAAAAATCTTCACCAATTCAAACTTTAATCCAGTTCAAAAATTGATCAGGTATGTCATTCTACTATATTTTTCTTAGATTTTCAATCAATATGGACTTTGCTATGAATTTTCTGTAAATTTTCAAATTTAGGTTAAGCTTTGGAAACCATTATTGATCCATAGTGATAACTTAGGATATGATATCATTTATTTTATTTAAAATATGAATTCAATGCTAGGATGAATAAATGAGGACAACTTTTACATGTTAAAAACACATAGGTACACAATGAATTTAGGGAAGAAAAATAATCCATTGCTTGTGTAATGTATCTGTGTACCTAAAATGTTTATCTGCTACAACATATCCATGCAACTTATACAATATCATGTTTCTCGGTGAATATGGAAATTTTGTCATAAAATGCTAACATGTACAATTCCATATATGTTGTCAGCTAATTGTTTCAGATGGCTTCTAGAAGATCACACACTAGAAGGAAGAGATAAAGTTCAGGTATTGTTCATCTATTGTACCATATGGTGATCATAGATTCTGAAGTTTCATACACGAGCAATTTTATGTTGAGTTGCAAACCAGAAATTTGGTTCAAGAGAAAGCGCTTGAATTAGAAGAACCAGGTGAGTATTTAGATGCGGTGCAAGCGATTAATGCACGGGGGTTGGGGTATTATGGAAACTCCAAACGAAGTTGTTAACCTTGACATCGTATGGGAATTTTATGCTAATATTAAGCCCACTTTTCACTCTAAATGAGTTTAATGGTTAGTTTCTAAATTATTTTTATCACGCATGACAACAATCAGTAGGTCATTGCAACTAAATTATTATCATTATCAATTGACATGATTGAATGGATAAAAAGGGTTACAAAGGAACCTATGAGGAATGTGGAAGCAATAATGAGAAGAATTAAAGAGGCTATGATGATTTTATAAATCTGATACCATATTACACATCAGAACTCTGATGTGTTAAGAAGAAAACTAACAGACAATATAGAAGAAGTTGTAGATGATGTAGATGAAACCTGACACATTTCATGATCATAAACTTTCATGCATTAGTTAGTTAGGTGGTATAACTAACTTGCAAAGTAGTTAAGTGGTGTAACTATCTTCACCCAAGAGACTTAACTATATAAACCATCTTGTAACTTTTTTTTAGCTTAATGAATGAATATAATCTTTCTTCATCTTCTTCATTCTCTCTGAATATCTTACTTCAACAATGGAGTTTTATTCTTCTTTCATGAAAGCCTAGTTTACTCAGATGTTATCAGAGCAAGTTTGTCCCGCTCTGTTTCCACTGTGCATCCAAGCTTCTTCAATATTGCATTCATTCTCATGGTGATTGATTCTTCTTGAAGTATTGACCCTTTTTCCTTCTTTCAGTCTTTTTCTTCATCTCTTTCTATCTCAATGACGAGAAATAACAATAATCAAGTTCAAGATCAGCTTGATCCTTATTACGTGCATCCATTGGAGAACTCGTCAATGATGTGTGTGACTCCGAAGATATTAGGTGAAATCTACCATGCGTGGTTGATGAAGATGAGGAATTCTTTGGAAATGAAGAACAAGTTCAAATTTGTTGATGGATCAATCAGAATTCCTAATGAAGACGATTTGAACTATGCAGCTTGGCAAAGATGTAATAATCTGGTGCATACATGGATCATTAATTCAATCATACCATTGATTGCTCAAAGTGTGGTTCTTATTGATAATGTGGTGATTATGTGGAATGATCTCAAATATTGATTCATAAGAGGTGATCGGATTCGAGTGGCTTAAATGCACTAAGAAATCTCAAATCTGAAACAAGGTAGCAAGAAAATTTCAGATTACTTCACTGAATTAATAAGTTTATGGGATGAATTGGACTGGTATTGACCTATTCCATGTTGTACATGTCGTATAGCTTATGGTTCTTTAGAAATGAGAAATAGTATAAGCTTTATAGTTAAATATATAATAATTCAATTTCTGATTGGTTTGAATGAGGAATTTCATAGAGTTGTGTCACAGGTCTTGCTCATGGATCCTTAGTCGTAAATCAACAAAGTCTTTTCAATTTTTATGCAACAACAATGAAATATATGTGGTATGAATTTGAAGGATCAAAACAATTAGGAAGAGGTATAGGCAATGTAAACTTCACTGTAGGAAAAGGAAGAGGTGATGTGAATGTTTGTACCCACTGTGGTAAAACATGCCATATTGTTGACAGTTGCTCCAAGAAGCATGGTTATCCACCAAATCTTAGAAGAGGATGTTCTTATGTGAATCAAGTGAAGGCTGAAGGTTCTGATTCAAAATCTGCATATCATCAACAAGTGACAATGAAAGCATGACACTAACCAAGGAGAAATATCAAAATCTGATGGTTCTACTTGAGAAGAGCACATGATCCATCAATTTTACTATGGAAGGTAATATTAATCATTACATTGCTAGCTTTAATGCTCATAGTAGTGTAAACTAGATTTTGGATACAAGAGCCACACATCATATATGTCATTCTTTAGAATGGTTTGTTAAACATGACAAGATTATTCCTATAATGGTTAACCTACCTAATGGAATTCTATAGTTTCTTCTATATGTGGAAATGCAAAACTATATAATAAGTTAATCATTGAAGATGTTCTTTACTGGAAATTTTTTTGAAGTTAACTTGATATCAGTTTCAAAGCTATGTAGAGAGAAAAGTTGTAACTTGGTTTTTGAAACTGACAAGTGTGTGATACTGACAAGGAAGGATTTGAAGAAGACTAGTTCAGATAGAGAGCTTGATGGATTATATTACTTAGAAGCTTCTCACAAATAAATTAATATAGGTTTTGTTTCTAGTGTTTTTATAAATAAGAAAGATGATGATATAACACCATTCATTCTATGGCGTCTTAGGCTTGGTCATCTATTTTATGATAGGATGAAGTGTATGAGTAAAACATATAGCTATATGAGTAAAACATATAGTAGTGTGCATACAACTTGTGATATGTATCAGCAGACTAGGCAAAAGAATTTACCTTTACCTATAAGTAATAACAATGCACGTCGGCTATTTGATCTAATTCACCTTGATGTATGTGGACCTTTTAATACTATTTCATTGCAGGGTTTTAAGTATTTCTTGAATATCTTAGATGACCATAGCATGCATGCTTGGGTTATGATGTTAAAATCCAAATCATAAGTATGTCGAAAGAAACAAGAATTTGTGGCCATGGTTGAAACACGGTTTGAAAAGAAGATAAAACTTATTAGAAGTGACAATAAGACTGAGATGATTATGTCTATATGCTATGCCTCAAAGGGAATCATATATCAAAGGATTTATGTATACACTCCTCTTAAAAATGGTGAAGGTGAGAAAATACACAAGAATGGGGGGAGGGGATTGAATTGTGTAACTGATAACTTAAGCTTTTTCAAATTGCAGCTTCTGAATATGACCAAGTTCAGATTCTAATCTTGAGTATGCAGCAGCCGAAAATTTAAAGTGCAGAAGCTATAAGTAAATCACACATAATACATATCATGGTTCCTTTATAATGAGAGTAGTCCAGTCCCCTTCCCACACAAGAGCTTTTCACTGTAATCAGCAGATGATTACAATTTGCTTAGACAACCAATCCAAGACTTCCTGCTCAATCTCACTAGAAATAGACTTCTTGCCCAAACCAATTGTACATGATTTCTTTGCTCAATCAAACTAGAAACAAAATTCATTTTCTAAACCAACTATTCAGGACTTCCCTGCTCAATCAAACTAGAAAGAGACTTCCTTGCCTAAACCAACTATTCGGGTCTTTCTTGCTCAATCAAACTAGAATGAGACCTTTCCAAGTTCTACACAAAATGTTTATATTACAACAAGATATACTTGATATACAATAAGAGGTACATATAATACAACTCATACAAAGACCTTGATACTTGAGATTTATAAGATATACAAGTATAATAATATTCTCAAGTCTATGTGTAATACAACAACTATAAACTGTAATGTGAAGAGTGAAACAATTATTACAATTTCTTATTTTCTGTTGTTCTTTTTGTATTATTCTTGTTACTTCTTTTTGAATCTCTAGCTCCTTTATATAGAGGGAAAAAAGAGAAGTTGGAAGCTTTCTTACACAAGTGTCTTTGCTGAAGAAGTTATTCCTAAGAGAGACGTTGGAATTGGTATGATGAGGATCTTCATCTTCTAAATAATTGTATTATCCACTGTGTCTTTCTCAAGTAAGACATTCATGGGCATGAGGTAGTAGACTAAAGAAATCATATTAGTTTTACTTGAGCCTTGTAATATAACCTCTAGTTGACTTCCTCCACAATTCAATACATTGACAAGATGTAGTTGCTTTTGCATAGAGTATGGACAAAAGAGCTTTGTATTGTGCTTCTAGCAAGGCATTTAGTTCCGTTGGAATTATCATAGGAAAAGTCAATATAGGAACTGATTTTATATTCAAATATCAGAAGCTTCAATATGGCATTGAGGTCTTATTTGAAACTCAGGTTCTGATCCAGTAGAATATGGTTTCACTTCATTACTACAAAACACGCAAACAACAATGCCAAAGTTACCACAATTCTTTCAAACACTGTGATGACATCTCTAAACTCAGGCGCAAACATTTTTTTAATATTTTTTACTTAATAATAATTATGATATAATAATGGTTACTTAAATGACTGTGGCGATATATTCAAGCTTTCATGGGTTCGAACCTCAACCATCTCATGTATTTCATTCCTTTAACGATAAGGCGCGCCTTTTATTTTTTATTTATTTACAAAAAAAATAAATAACACAACGATTGGTTAGTTAAAACGTTGTGATATATTTTATTTTTTATTAATATTTTTAAATGGCTAAACACTGGCGCTTCTTTATGACATTTCATTATGCAAATAATATATCATTAAGGTTTAGAGTTTGGACCGCGGTGGTATCTTTTTAAATATTTTACACTTCTAGCTAGTTTGTCTCTTTAGTTTCCATATTTCCATTTAAAAATGAAATAAGATGAAACAACCCTAACCTTCAATATTGTCAAACGATACACGATTTCAACCCTAACACCATCGTTCACTGTTTATCCTTCATTTTTAATTCAATACTTTGATACTGTCACTCTTTACTGGTCATTTTCGTCGAGGAGGTTGACAACACGAACACGATCATCATCGTCAAGGAGTAAGATAACATGAACATCATCGTTATCATCGGGAAGGAAGACAACACCAACACCATCGTCGTCATCGGGGAGGAAGACATCACTAACATAGTATTCTCCTTTACTTAGTCATCACATATACTGTACATAAAATTTTTTCCCCATGCATCTACAGTAAACCTCATTTGTCGTTGTTGTGAATGTTGTTGTTGTTGATCAAAGAGCTTGTTGTTGTTGTTATTGTTTATGTTGTGGTTGTTGTTTATGTTCTTGATGTTGTTGTTGTTGTTTTTGTTTATGTTGTGGTTGTTGTTTATGTTCTTGATGTTGTTTTTGTTTTTGTTGTTGTTGTTTATGTTGTTGTTGTTGTTGTTGTTTTAGAACATAGATGTCGACATTGTCAAATTCTCCATCTACTAGCAAAGAAACTGATCATACAAACAATTGTACAAATGATACTTGTACAAATGATACTCAAACGAAAAGATCACAAAGAGGTGTCATAATGATGCCCGGATTCACAAAAGTCCACAACTCAAGTGACGAAAACCCGATCGTGTTTGATTCATTCTACAGAGTAGTTGATTGAGAACATTATGCTACTTTTAAGTTATATTGCGTCACTTGCACCTAGAAAAGTCACTATATTGATAGATGATTGGAAACAAGTGCCAAGTTCTATCAAAGATAACATATGGAAAGACGTTAAGGTAATAATTTTAATTTTTAACTATTCAATTTCACTTTCTAGATAACTTCTAATACTTACTTATTAATTTGAATGTAGTTGAAATTTGAGTTTAACGATGACTCAAAGTATAAAAAAAAGATGATCACTTATGCTGGTACTTGTTGGAGGGAATTTAAGTCACAGCTCATGCTAGAGTACATTAGGAAGTCTAAGCTTGGTCTTTCTCGTTATGATGCGGTGGGAGAACTGACTTGAGGTTTTGCGTTTGTGTTCGCAAATGTTTCGGTTTAGCAAGAGTCGCCACCGACTTTTATTTTATCCAAAAGGAAAGATAAAAAAGCATAGGAAAGACCTTTGAGATTGTTTTTGGGTTCTGGGGGTAGATTATGAAAAGGGAAGGTGCTAGCACCCTTTTCATCCATGGTTTTCCATGGGCTCTTAGTTACTTATTTTAGATCACTTGCTTTGCTTTTCCAATTGTTTGAAATGGTGCTTTGTGTGGTTTTAAAAGTATTTCGAAAAGAGGCCATCGTTTTGGCAATCTTTGTAATGATTCTTGTTTGTAAGAATGTATACAAAGATGTTTGTATTTTGAAAAATGTTTCAATGTTTTGAAAGTTGTTTGGAAATTGTTTTGAAAATATGTGTGTTTGTTTGAAAATAGCAAGGATGGTTTGCAAATTGATCAAGTAACTAGAAACTTATCTACCTACTAAAAAGTCTTTCCTACACATTTTTATTCCTTTGACATTGTTGTTTTACCATTGCATTTGGTAAACAACCCTATCTTTGGATATTAAACGGGACGGGCGTAGGTCATCGTATGACCATGATAGCAATGGTGCCAAGTATCTTAGCAAGTTTTAGGGACTACGATCATTTGTTTTTAGGCAACATTTTGATAGCGTCATCGAGAGACTATGATCTTTTTGTTTTGTTTGATTTTGCCAAGATACCTAGCATGCATACCATGGACATTTTAAGGCAACAAAGTGGATGAAACCCTAGGGGTGCTTGTGTGCAAGGTGTTGTCATTTTTCATACATTTTGTCTTGTATTAAGTCATGCTATTTGTTTGATTTTTGGTCTTTGCATACAAAACCCTAGTTTACTATCATGATATATGAAAGCAATAAAATGCGTAAAGTAAATCTAGACTATTACAACAATATTATGGGGAGGGGGATACAAGTTTTGAACAGGGGGATATTGCTCAAAATAAAACCCTAAAGCTATTACAACCAAATTGAATTTATTGTACAAATAAATAAATAAACAAATATTTAAATATGCAATAAAATGTAAATATGCAAAAAAATGCTTTTGTATTAATTTTATGTATGTAAAAATAAATTTATTTATGTCTTAAAAATAAGAAAATAAAATGATTATTTTTGAAAGGGTGAAAACCCTAACTTTTGTTTTAAAGAAAATATTATTTTCTAATATTTTTTTTATTTATTTTTGTTTAAGAAATAATAATAATAATAATAATATACACAAAATGTTAAAAAAAATTGAAATATGTATGAAAATATTATTTTAAGTGTATAAATAATAAAAATAAAAATATGTGATATTTTTATATTATTTACAAGTTTTATTTAAGAAAAAAAAGTATAAAATCCAAACAAACTATTTATTATGCAAAAAATAAAATAAAATAAAATGATAAAATGCAAAAAATAAAGAAAATATTTTTTGTGATTTTAAATGTTCAGAAAAAATAAATAAAGTCAGAAAATATAAATTGTACAAGAAAATATAAAAAATAAAAGAAAATGATTAAAGGGGTGCAAAAAGTAAAAGGGAGGTGCAAAAAGTCAGAAAGGCCAAGCCCAAACACGCCAGGCCCATACACTTCATCCCTGACCTCTGTCTCCTCCAAAACGCGCGCGTTGTACTTCAAATCCTGTTCTTGCTATTCTTTGCATAAAATTAAAAACTTATAACATGAAAAATGTAGCTCATCATCACACGATTCCAATGATATAAAGAACATGACCTAACTCTCAAAGATCAGAGAGGATTTTAATGGCCCTAAATTATGACCTAGTTTTTTCAGCAACTTCAACTATCAAATACTCATAGCTCAGTTAATATAAATGGAATCTAAGCATATGTACAACTCAAGCAACTTAAGGACTACATTTTTACTTCACAAACCTAAGCTTAAAGATGCCTAAATAAGGAGTTAGAATCTTGACAAATACCTTGTTAATTTGAGTTTGGATATGGCAATGTAGGAGTTTTGAGTGAGGCCTGAAGGTCGTGTAAGCTTGCTTGAAGTTCCCTCAACCTTTCTCAATGCTCAACTTACCTTGAAGTTGCTTGGAACTCTTTGTAGAAGTCAACCTGCAAACTCAAAAAATGAAAATGGTGAAGTGTGAAAATAAGCTCACAGTTGCTGGACAGGGACCTGGATAGTTCAGGTGTGTTGTAGGGAAGATGTTTGAAGGGTTGGAAGGCAAAACGCACGAGCCAATTTCAAAATGGCTTGAGTTCTACAGATGATGCCCTGTTTGGGCAGAAAAGTGGAATTTTGGTGTTTAAGGGTGTTTTGGAGGTTGGAAATTTGTGTATTTTGCTTGAGACAATGTTCTGAGGTTGTGTGAAATGATACTTAGGCTTGCTCTTATCAGATATCCAAGTTATGCTGACTTTTGCAAGTTTGCTTGTTTTTGAAGAAAAGTGAAATGACAATACCCAAAAGCTTGTACTTGCTAGTTCCTTAGCTGCACATAGTTGGTGAACTTTGCCTGATATTTGTGGATTTTGTTTGCAGTAAGAGATTAGGTCCATGGCTCAAGATAAACAAAGTTGCAAAAAGCAAGCTTTATGGAAATGGTATTGTTACCTTTATGCCATTTTTGGAATAATTCTTTGTGTAATGCTTCAAAGATCAGAACAAGGCCATTATCCAATGTGTTTGCATTAAATTAATGAGTGTAGAAGGGATTAGGACCTGTAAAACCAAGTACAAGCATGCTTAGGACAAATTTGCAACTTGCACCATTGTGAAAAATGCCTTGGACAAAAGTGATAAAATGCCATTTTCATTCCTTCGATTCTCCATAAACATAAATGATCTTGGAGAGTTCTTAGACATTTTGGAAAGGTTGTAAAATTCTATATAATCCATCTTTGAAATGCATTTTGAGATTCCTCTTGGAACTAGGTGAAAAGTTGCCATGAAGTTAGGTCAAAAATCTGCCTAAACTAGGGCAAAATTTCACTAAGTTAAAAAGTTTATGGACCCTTATTCACAAAATCATAACTTGAGATCCAAGAATCTTTTGGGAAAATTTTGTGAATCAAAGTTGTAGATTTTGTAGAGGAATACAACTTTCATGTTGTAAGTTTTCTTTGAATCCAATTGCATCATGGTGAAAAAGTTGGGAAAAGTTGGGAAAAAATAAGAAATTTTCATAACTTAGAAAAATTCTAAGTTATGAAAATTTTCAAACTTAAACCATAATTTCCAAATTTAAGTTTCTTGGTGAATAAGTTTCATTTTTTTGACACATCTTGATGAAATATGACCTTTGGCACTTGATTTTGACCAAAAAGTCAAAGTTTGACTTTTCAGTGTACAGTTGACTTTTGATCAGTTGACTGCAAAATTCATCTGTCAATCCTATGCATTTGAGATCTTTTGAACCTTGTGATTAGGTCAAGAAGGTGCCATTGAGTCCTTGAAACCATGCTTGAACCCAATTTTCCATTGGCTAGGTTAAAAATCAGAAATTGCCCTTTCTCAGTCAAAACCCTAATTTTGACCATTTTGCCCTTTTGATGATCTAATCAAATTTCTTGAGGAGTTGTGGTCCAAATTTGATCAAATGCTTAATATGAGTCTATAATGTTGTTGTGGATAAAAAATTATGAGGTTTGACTGTAAATTGGCTATGGTTGACTTTTTTCCCAATACAACTGATTTTTAGGTCAACTGTCTAATTGACTGGGCAAAAATGTGACTCAAGGCTTGAAACTTGGTATGAGCAATCTTAGAGGTCCAACATGAAGTGTGAAAGTAACATGAGGCATTGGAAGTCCAAAAATCCATGTGCAAACTCAAGCCCTAATTTCAGGTTATCAATGCAAGGAGATGTCTTGAGCTGAGCAAACCCTAATCTGATCTTGAGTCCAAAGAGTCTTGTGAGGAAAAATCTTGATAAAATGAGAGGGAAAATTTTGGGGTACAACAGCTGCCCTTGTTCAATCTTCTTGAACCTGAAGAGTTAGATTGGCGAGTTTGCCATTCGTAACTCGAAGGTAAAATATGATTGGACACTAGAGTGCCCGTAAATTTGCACTCGTCAAAATGTAGTTGAGCAAATGGGCTTAAAGATGCCATTTGGAGATGAGATAGAATCTTGTTGGAGATGGGATTGTAGATGCCATCCAAGACTGTTTATTGTAAATCAGGAGAATGAACATTAAAATGGTATATGCATTTGGAACGTATCTGAGTTGTATCTGGAGGTTTGAATCTGAATAAGTGACAGAATGGATTCTGTGTCTGGAGCGTATCTGAACTATATCTTGAATAGGTGACAAAATGACTTCCATGTTTGGAGTGTATCTGAGCTGGGGAAAATCAGAATGAGTAACAGAATGGCAACCGTGTCTGGGGCGTATCTGGACTGTATCATGAGGTTGAGGTCTGAATGAGTAACAGAATGACTTCCGTGTCTGGAGTGTATCCATACTATATCTTGACTTTGAATTCTGAATGAGTAATAGAATGACTTCCGTGTCTGGAGTGTATCTTTACTGTATCATGAATAAGAGATCTGAATGAGTAACATAATGACTTTCGTGTCTGGAGTGTATCCATACTGTATCTGAATAAGAGATCTGAATGAGTAACAGAATGACTTCCGTGTCTGGAGTGTATCCGTACTATATCTTGACTTTGAATTTTGAATGAGTAATAGAATGACTTCCGTGTTTGGAGTGTATCCGTACTTTATCTGAATAAGAGATCTGAATGAGTAATAGAATGACTTCCGTGTCTGGAGTGTATGCGTACTGTATCTGAATAAAAGATTTGAATGAGTAACAGAATGAATTCCATGTCTGGAGTGTATCCGTACTGTATCTGAAATCTTTGAATATTTGTTAAAGATAGCTGTTAATCTTATCATGAAAAGGGTAAAATGTTAGCGAAACACTAAGTTATGTTGCATGAAATGTGTGATGCAATAAAATTTGTTTTATCAATGTTTATGATATATGAGTGTAATGCATGTGCATGTGAGCTGATTTGCTGTATTGCTGAGGAAAATGAATCCTTGATAGCTGGGGATAATGAAATCCTTGACTACTGCCGGGGAAAATAAATCCTTGACCGCTGCTGGAGATTCAAAATCTTTGATTGCTGAGGATGAGAAATCCTTGGTGACTGTTGGAGATGGAAGATCCCTGATAACCTCTGTGGGGATATGAGAATCCTTCATGTCTCGAAGTCGAAGTATTGACAAAATCTGTTGTGAGAGTAATGTCAAACTGCTTGAGAAATCTGCTTGGGAAATCCAGAGAACTTTAAAGACTTCTACTGGGGGTATGAGAATGGGAATCCTTACTCCGATGGGGAATAAGGAAAATTCTGATGATTTCTGCGGGGAACTAAGAATGAGAATCTTCATTCTGTTGAGGAGTAATGAGAACTTGGCAACTTCACGCTGGGGAGTCAAGAATGAGAATCTTCGATCTGCAGGGGATTAAAAATTCTGACAAATTCATGCTGGGGAGTAATGAAGACTCTGGAAACTTCAAGCTGGGGAGTCAAGAATGAGAATCTTCATTCTGTTGGGGAGTAAAAACTCTGTGGGGAAGAAGGCTTACTGCTGGAGAGTAAGTTCAGGACTCTGGGGGAAAAAGCTTATTCCTGCTTGGAAAAAGTTCAAGAGTTTGGGTTGTATGCCACTCTACTGGGGAGTTATCCTAGGTTGGGGATAAAAGTTGACTGTTATCTGGTTGATTCTCAGACTTTTAAGATAACCTGCTGGGGAATTTGGAGAAAACTGAATGGTTCCCGCCGAAGATTGATAGTTGGAAATTTGACTCGACTGGGGAAGAAGGTTTCATCTCCGCTGAGGGTCTGTAGTTCAAATTTTTTGCTCCGCTGGGGATCGAGAGTTTGAAGCTTTAACACTGGTGGGGATTAAGGGTTTGAAATTATAACTCCACTGGGGATATGTATTTCAAGGTTTTAGCTCCGCTGGGGATCTAGATGATGTACTGCAGGGGATTACTCATGGAACAGTCTAAAGACGTTTTCCTATCCTTTCAACCCGTCAGTAATTATTCTTTCCCATTTCGTTTATTTGTAAACAGTGATTATATTCAAATGCATATGCTCATTAATAAATCATTGGACGTTTTCAAATAAAACACAAGTGTAAAAAAGAAGAAACGACAAAGTTTTCTGCACTTTGAAGTATCTTTGTATTAACTTTGTGTAAGCATTTTGTACAAAGGAGACAGACATCCTAGTAAGAGAACGTTGTCATAAAAATGAGAAAAATTTATACAAAGAAAGATAGCTATGTGTGAAAATTCCATGGGGTTCCCATTCTGCTATAGCCTTCGTAACTCTAGATATCTTGTCCATTCGTTGCTTCGTCCGAAGATGATTGAGTTGATCAGAAGCCCGAAGCTTATTTGTGAAGAGATTGTCCTTAAAGTGATCCGACGAGACAAAGTCATACGCTTTAATTCCCTAACTTTTTCCTGGACCTCCCTTTCGGGTTTTCGATCCACCGGGAAACCCTTTTTTGCCCAAGTCTCCCTTTCGGGTTTCCAACTTGCCGGGTGTACATATTTTTTTTTATTTATCCCTAACTTTTTCCTGAACCGCCATTTCGGGTTTTCGATTCACCGGGATGCCATTTTTTTTGCCTAGGTGTGTCAACCTAGCGGGTCATTTATGCGTAGTATCTTTTGACTATGTCTGCATTCGCAGGGTGCGACAGGTCGTCACTGTCCATGGTGGTTAAGATCATTGCCCCACCAGAAAAGAATTTCTTGATTACAAATGGTCCTTCGTAAGTAGGAGTCCATTTGCCCCTGGGATCACTTTGCAGCAAGATGATCTGCTTGATTACAACATCCCCGACTTGATATGTCTGGCGTCTGACTTTCTTGTTGAAAGCCTTGATCATCCGTTTCTAATACGTCTGACCGTGGCAAACAGCAATAAGTCGCTTTTCGTCAATTAAGTTCAATTGATCAAGTCGGGTTTGGATCCAATCGTCTTCACTCAAACCAGCATCCTTCATGATTCTCAAGGAGGGAATCTGAACCTCGATAGGTAAAATAGCTTCCATGCCATATACCAAGGAATATGGTGTTTCCCCAGTTGATGTGCGTGCCGTGGTACGGTACCCGTGGAGAGAAAACGGTAACATCTCATGCCAGTCCTTGTAGGTGACTGTCATCTTTTGTATGATCTTCTTGATATTTTTGTTCGCAGCTTCGACATCACCATTCATCTTTGGCCTATAGGAAGATGAATTGTGATGTTGAATCTGGAACTGCTTGCACAAGGCGGTGATCATAGTGTTGTTAAGGTTTGTACCGTTGTCAGTGATGATCCTTTCGGGGATGCGGTACCGACAAATAAGGTTCTGCTTGATGAAGAGGGCAACAACATTCTTTGTGACAGATACGAAGGAAGCTGCTTCGACCCACTTGGTAAAGTAATCAATGGCCACCAGAATGAAGTGGTGTCCATTGGAGGCTGTAGGCTTGATCTCTCCAATCATGTCGATTCCCCATATAGCGAAGGGCCAAGGAGCTGTTAGTACATTGAGAGGAACTGGAGGTATATGTACCTTGTCCGCATAGATTTGACAGTTGTGACAAGTCCTGGAATGTTGATAGAAGTCAGCTTCCATGGTAGACCAGTAATAGCCTGCCCGTAGGATCTTTTTATCCATCGTATGCCCGCTAGGGTGAGTGCCAAAGGTACCATCGTGTAGTTCAGCCATGATCTGTTCAGCTTTAATCTTGTCCACACAACGGAGCAGAATACAATCATGATTACGCTTGTACAGGATACCATTGCTTAGGAAGAACTTAGCTTAGAATCTCCTTAAAAACTTTTTGTCGTTGACTGAAGCTCCTTCAGGATATTCTTGAGCCTCGAGATACCTTTTGACTTCGTGAAACCAAGGTCGGTCCACTACTTCTTCGGTATTAATCTCGTAACAGTGTGCAGGTTCGTCCATCCGTTCAATGGTGATTTGGGGAGCCTCATTATCCTAGTTAAGTTTAAACATGGATGACATTGTAGCTAGAGCATCTGCTAGCTGATTTTCTTCTCGCGGGAAGTGCTCGAAGGTAATCCGCTCGAAATGTGGTAACAATGTCAAGACATGTTCTTTGTAAGGGATGAGGTTTGGATGTTTAGTATCCCACTCTCCTTTGATATGACTGATAACTAAAGCTGAGTCCCCAAACACATCTAAGGATTTGGTTCCCAAGTCTATGGCAGCCTTGAGACCAAAGATACAAGCTTCATACTCGGCCATGTTGTTGGTACAGCTGAAGCAAAGTCTAGCAGTGAAAGGTGTATGGAAACCTTCTGGGGAGATAAGTACCGCGCCGATACCATTTCCAAGTGCATTAGAGGCCCCATCAAAGTACAGGGTCCATCGGGATCCTTGTTAAGGTCCATCATATGGTCTGAAATCTTCAATGTTATCCAATGTCATGATGTCTTCGTCAGGGAAGTCGAACCTTATGGATTGGTAATCTTCGACAGCTTGATGGGACAGATGATCGGCTTGCACAATCCCCTTTATAGCTTTTTGGGTCGTGTACTATATATCGTATTCTGTCAGGATCATCTGCCATCTAGCTATTCTTCCAGATAGAGCAGGCTTCTCGAAGATGTACTTTATCGGATCCATCTTAGATATCTGCAGAGTGGTATGAGTCAACATATACTGCCTTAGCCGACGAGCAGCCCATACCAAAGCACAACAAGTTTTCTCGAGCAGTGAGTATCGGGTCTCACAGTCGGTAAACTTTTTGCTAAGGTAATAAATGGCATGCTCTTTTCGGCCAGACTCGTTATGTTGGCCTAGTACGCACCCCATTGAATTCTCTAGGAAAATCAGATACATGATTAGCGGCCTTCCTTCGACGGGTGGCATCAAGATAGGAGGTTCTAGAAAATACTCCTTGATTTTATCGAAAACAATTTGACAGTCATCATTCCATTTAACTACCTGATCTTTCTTCAACAACTTGAAGATTGGTTCACAGGTAGATGTTAGGTGAGAAATGAACCTAGCAATGTAGTTTAGGCGTCCCAAGAAACCTTTGACCTCCTTCTCAGTGCGAGGAGCAAGCATTTCTTGTATAGCTTTGACTTTGGCAGGATCAACCTCGATGCATTTGTTGCTGACAATGAACCCAAGAGTTTACCGGACCGGACTCCGAAGGTGCACTTGTTAGGGTTCAGTCTGAGCTTGTACTCCTTCAACCTGACAAACAGCTTTTGCAAATGGTCGAGGTGTTCTTCTTCCGTTTGTGATCGGGCTATCATGTTATCTACGTAGACCTCTATCTCATGATGTATCATATCATGAAACAAAGCTACCATGGTGCGTTGATAGGTTGCCCCGACATTCTTCAGTCCGAATGGCATCACTTTGTAACAGAACGTACCCCACTGTGTAACAAAAGTAGTTTTCTCCATGTCTTCAGGTGCCATTTTGATCTAGTTGTAACCTGAAAATCCATCCATGAAAGAAAATACATTGTGCTGAGCTGTGTTGTCAACCAGGATGTCAATGTGCGGAAGTGGAAAGTCATCTTTAGGGCTGGCCCTGTTTAAGTCTCTATAATTCATGCACATTCTCACTTTGTCGTCCTTCTTAGGCACGGGCACAATGTTAGCAACCCATTGTGGATAGGAAGTAACAGCAAGAAAGACGGTGTACCACAATATCTGTATCGAGTCCCGACATGTCTTCGTATGACCAGGCGAAGATCTCAACATATTCATGTAACAGCTGAATTAGGCGCTCTTTGACACTTGGCTCTAGGTTGGCACATACTCTGACTTCTTTTCTGTCTTCCTCAGTACCCAAGTTGATTGTCTCTAACAGCTCCTCATGAGGTAGAATAACCCTTTCTTCCTGTTGTAGCAGTCTAGCCAACTCTCCCGGCACCTCACAATCTTCCTCACCTTCGTATTCGGCATGGTAGACCAGATCTTCAGAGTCACTGAAGGACATAGCAGAATTGTTACCCATGGAATCCGGAATGGAAGGGTACCGGCATTTGTGAGTATGGGTGCGTGTAAGGGATAGCCACCTTTAAACAAATAAAATGTAAAAGGAAAAACAATGAACACAAAAGTTTATATGTGAAAACGTCCATGATTCATAAAAATGGCATATGAAGATGAAAAAAATCAAACCCTTACAAATGGACCTATGTGCCTCGGGTAAGGCACAAGGTAAAAAGTGTACGAATTGTTTGAGAATTATTACAAACCAACAGAAATGTTTGAAAGATAAATTACTGCGGTATGAAAGTAATCGAAACAAAGTCTTTTGCTTCCCAGTTGCACAATCCTCCGTCAACAGTAGGGAAAATCCAGTCTTTCAAGTTGCTCTCCTCTTCACTATCCTCCAAAGCATTGACTCCATGATGGGTGATCTTCACTGGTGGCCCTCCAGCACAGAAGCGACGCACAACCTTCAGACTATCCGAAGTAAATCCTAAGCCGAATTTATCTTATTTAAAAGGAAAGTCCGGGAGCTGCCCCCAGATTGTGCTTCCTCCTTCTTCAATCACAGCCTTTGCATCTTTGAGAGACGACATCCGAGGCAGAGGTCTGGTAATCATGGGTACAGAAGACACTGTCTTGGTTTCCGCAATCTCCTGAGCTACCTCTTCAAAATGCTGAAAAGGGGTTTCGATGAATTCGCCATCCAATTCTACATAGCGGAAAGAATTTAGATGGCTTATTATGTATTCCTCTTCTCCGTGAACAATTATAATTTTCCCCTGGACAGGGTACTTGAGCATTTGATGCCGAGTTGAGGCGACGGCTCCATCATTGTGAATCCAGGGTCTTCCCAACAAGCAAGAATAGGAAGGACGAATGTCCATCACATAGAATATGGAGTTGAAGGTTTCAGTTCCCACTTTAATCGGGATGTCCACCTCCCCGTGGACCATCCTTTTAGAACCATCAAAGGCTCTGACAATTATGTTACTGGGTTTCAGGGTTAATCCTTCACAATCCATTCTATCCAAGGCTTTCTTTGGCAAGACATTTAAAGACGAACCAATGTCTCCCAGTACGTGTGCTAGGGTAGTCCCTCTGCATTCCACTGAGACATGTAAAGCGTCATTATGTTTTCTCCCTTTGGATGTTAAATCAGTATCAGAGAACCCTAGACCATTGTCAGCTGTTAGGCTAGCTACACATTCCTGGAACTAATCCGCGGAGGTTTCCTGTGGCATATGGGCCATCTTCAAAAATCTGATCAGAGCTTTAGCATAAGCCTCTGAACAAAGCAGCAGGGCCAACATAGAGATCTTTGAGGGGGTTTGCCCCAGTTGTTCCACAACATCATAATCGCTTTTCTTGATTATTTTCAAAATCTCTTCCATTTCTTTTTGAGAGGTCTCAGGGATGACCAATGGCTGAGCCCTCGTCCTGACGGGCTCTTCTTGGATCCCTTTCCCTCTATCATCAGCAGCAGCAGAGGGGACAACCATAGGAGTTACAACTTCTTCAATAATTGGAGTTCTCGCAGATATGTTAACCGGTACAGGGGTAACCTTGGAAGCAGCTGAGGGTCCAAAGATTGCCTTTGGAAGGGCAATCTCCGGAGAGAAAATTCTTCCACTGCGGGTGATTTTGCTCGTTCCGGCAATGTTTCCAATGTCGAAAGTCTCTTCATCAGAATTATCTTTAGTGGATTCAATTTGTTTAATACCGTGGTAGTAGATTTCTCCACTATAGTTCCACGGTATTGATTTGTCGGACTTGTACGGGACGGGCCCGGGCATGGTTATCTTCAAAGGTGCAGTCTTCGGAGCGGATGTAATCTTAACAGGTCTTTTGGAGACCTTGGAAAGATTGGCGGATATGGTTATTATTGAAACATCATTGATAGGAGTCGGTGTAACAGGAGTCTTTTCAAAAAGGATTTATTGGTTGTCCATTAGGCGTTGGATGCCTAACTTCAACAATGGACAGTCGGTTGGTAAGGATGAACAAAGGCAATAATCTTCTTCACAACCTTGGAAAATCCCAGCCTTCAGCAAATTCAACTTGATTATCGGTAGCGGAGTTATCAAATCATCAACAGTAGCTACAAACAGATCCTCTTCAACAGCATGGGCATTGTGGCCATGCCTTGGCATTGGAGCAGAGATTACATTCGGCTTTTCAGGGGCATCAAATTCAACTTCTTTAGCGTCTATAAAATCCTAAATCTTATTCTTGAGGGCCCAACAATGGTTGGTGTCGTGCCCCGGGATATCTGAATGATAAGCACACTTGGCGTTCGAATGGTAGTACGGAGAAGCAGTATTCGGATTCTTCGGGGCCTCTTTCAGACTGGCAAGGTTTAACTTCAAGAGATGGGGTAGAACCTGCACAGGAGTCATGTTTATCTGGGTGAGTTGCCATACAGGCCTTTCCACCCTTGCTTGGTTGGTTCTGGGTTGATTGTTTATGGGCTGATCAGCTTCAGACTTCTGAATTATTACGGCTCCCACCGCTGGCCGGCGCTCAACTCTTCCTTGACCTCTTTGGAAGTAAACAGCTGATATTTCCTTCTTTGCTGGAAAAGTCTTTTTGATGGCAGCGGAAGCAGATGCATCTTTTTGAATTTTCCCGCTTTTTATGCCGGCTTCAACTCTCTCACCAGTTAAAATCAACTCAGTGAACCCCACAGACAAACTTTCAATCAGGTGATTAAAGAAAGGACCCGGCAGAGTCCCCAAGAACATGTCCACTAGTTCTCTCTCAGATAGAGGTGGTTGTACTCATCCCGCCAAGTCTCTCCATTTCTAAGCATACTCTTTGAAACCTTCATTTGAGACCATGCCCATACTCTGTAATTGAGTACGGGTTGGTGCTAAGTCCGCATTGTATTGATACTGTTTGTAGAAGGCAGCCGCCAAATCCTCCCAATTATGCACATCAAACCTCTCCAACTGGTAAAACCAATCCAGCTGCGTCACCGATAAACTGTCCTGGAAGAAATGGACCCACAGGTCTTTGTCAGAAGAATGTGGTTGAATTTTCCTGACATAAGATCGTAGGTGCATCTTGGGACAAGATAACCCATCGTACTTAGCAAAAAGAGGCACCTTAAACTTGGGAGGGATTACAATTCCAGATACCAACCCTAACTCTTCAAAGTCCAGCCCAGGCACTCTCTGTATCTCCATAGCTGCCAGACGTTCTTCCAAGTTTTTGTATTTGTCATCGGCCGGAGGATACTGTTGTTCAGAATAGTCTTCATCCTCTTCTTCTTCTTCTTCCTCAGAATCAGATGGTACTGCAGTTTCTTTTCCCTTTCTTACCCCTTCATCAGATGTTGAGGGGAAATCCAGGACCCTTATGGCTTGACCTTCAAATCATCTGCCCAAGGTAGCCACACCAACTCTCTTCTTCTTCTTTTTTTTCTTTTTCCTTCTCTAGCAAGGTCTTGAGCTCCTCCTGCTCCTTGGCCAAGGTCAAAAGTAGCTGCTGAAACTGTGAATTCTGAGCTTGTAAGTCTTTGACCGTTTGTTCAATATCCATCTTGCTGAAATAAACAGCAGAGAGATGAGGAAACTTGGTGTGAAGACCTGTTTATGCTTATGATGAATGATATGTATTCATGTAATGCATTCAAGGATTCAGAAATTCAATTTTTTTAAACAAAAAAGAAACACACTTCATATTAATAAGATAGAATTTGTTAGTACATCAATGCCCCATGGGCAAAATAATACAAAATTCTAAGGTAAAAAGACGTTGCGCATCCTCTTTGGTGCAATGTAGGTGTTGAGAGTCTTCTCTTCGTGAAGTTGACGAGTGAGTTCCAAAACCTTCTTCTTGCTTGCGAATTGGGCTTCAAAAGTATCGCGTTCTCCCTTGAGCTGTATCCAACTCCTTTGTAAATCTTCAAGTGATGTTGACATGTCAGGATGTAGGAGGGTGTATGGAACCTCTCCTTCCATAACAGGCTCTATAATTACAGGGAGAATGTATGGGTAAGGCATCATAAGGCTTTGGGCGCGGGTCCGTACCCACTTGAGGTAAGGCTCAAGAGGGATGGAATTCTTGTGTCCCAAGGTCTTACTGTCCACCTTGTTGGGCATCCTCCAAGCTCGGATGAACCTTTGTCGGAGTCCTTGATCGTCACTGTCGAAGTCAAAAACCAAATCTGGAATCAGCATGTCACGTGGGCCATCCCTTAGGGCATACTCAAACTGCCTCAGAGCCAAGCAAGGGTTGTAGGTGATGCCTCCCGTAATGTCAAGTAGAGGGACATTAGGAAATTCCCCATAACGGTCAATGATAATAACATTCTCTTTTGATCGAGAACACCAATGAATGTCTGAATGTGTAAGGGTTATCAACCGTTGTGACCACCTCAAACCTTGCTCATTCTTCAAAACTGATTGGGGAAGATGAGAAATAAACCATCTTGCCAGTATAGGAGTGCAACACATGAGAACACCTCTTTTCCTCATTGTTCGAGTGTGAAAAGAGTGGAGGATATCCCCAAGCAATGTAGGTACCCGGGTTGCGAGCCATGAAAATTTTGACAGCACTCACATCTATGAGTTGGTCAGGGTTAGGGAACAAGACCATCCCATAGATGAGAAGAGTTATAATCTCTTCAAAAGCTTGTAGGTCCAAAGAATTCCAGCAACTTTTGGCCTTCTCAAACAAGAACTTTGACAAGAATCCCTTGACACCACTTCTAGTTTCCCAATGGCCTATGTCATCAGATGGTTGCAAGTGTAGGGCTTGAGCAATATCTTCAGGCTTTGGATCTCTTTCCGTACCGTTGAAGGGTAGTTGATTGAGAATAGGAATCCTCAAGAGTTGAGAAAATTCCTCCAAAGTAGGCACAAGTTGGTAGTCAGGAAATGTAAAGCAATGATGCAAAGGGTCAAAGAACTGGAAGAGAACTTTCAGCATATCCTCCTCAGTGTTGGCAGTGACTAATTTGATAAGACGACCATTCCTCTCGGTGAATGGAGAATTCTCAGGAACCCTTGAAGCTATCTCCTTGAGTTGTGGAGGAATTCTTACAAGGTTGACTTGGATAGTTTTCCTGCGAAGTGAATCCATTACCTACAAAACAAGAACAAAGATGAAAATCCAAAATCTTTGAAATGGTTAGTGGATGCATATGATGCTTCATAATGTCCATGATGTTATGCACAATTATATATGTATAAACAAATCACACAAGTTCTTAGTTTTAGGCTTGCATGGGGTTTCATAGGTAAGTACCCTCTTGAAGTTTAGTTGGCTCAACCTGTCCTAGAAATAGTAATCGGGTTCTAAGGAGCTCAATATCACTGGATTGTTTTCTGTGTTCATTATTTCAGTTTAGCCACTTTACTGGCGACCGAAATATTCCAAGAAAACAACCCTCAATGAGTGTAGTATCGAGTATCTACCAACTTTGGACTGCACCAAAGCCGGTCATCTCACTACATCCTAAAAGGCCAAGTTGGTCAAGTAAAGGTTCTAAAAGTCCATTAGTGCTTCATGACATCACTCAGCGGCCCCGTATTCTCTTTGATTGACTCAAAGGCTATCGGTACCCACAAATATGTCAAACTAATATAGCTATTGCTTAGACCATGTCGGTATACCCCGCACAGTTTCCACAATGTATTGTTATTTACCTATGAATGTTTCCCAAATCCGGGTAGAGGATTCAAACCCAAACTATAGAACCAAAGTGTAAAGCAAACAAGTCAAGCAAGATAAGCATGTAAAGGTGATCTAAAACCCTAAGATAACCCCACTTTTCTTATATTCACCAACAGAGTCGCCAGCTCTGTGATGCGGTGGGAGAACTGACTTGAGGTTTTGCGTTTGTGTTTGCAAATGTTTCGGTTTAGCAAGAGTCGCCACCGACTTTTATTTTATCCAAAAGGAAAGGTACAAAAGCACAGGAAAGACCTTTGAGATTGTTTTTGGGTTCGGGGGGTAGATTATGAAAAGGGAAGGTGCTAGCACCCTTTTCATCCATGGTTTTCCATGGGCTCTTAGTTACTTGTTTTAGATCACTTGCTTTGCTTTTCCAATTGTTTGAAATGGTGCTTTGTGTGGTTTTGAAAGTATTTTGAAAAGAGGCCATCGTTTTGGAAATCTTTGTAATGATTCTTGTTTGTAAGAATGTATACAAAGATGTTTGTCTTTTGAAAAATGTTTCAATGTTTTGAAAGTTGTTTGGAAATTGTTTTGAAAATATGTGTGTGTTTGTTTGAAAATAGCAAGGATGTTTTTCAAATTGATCAAGTAACTAGAAGCTTATCTACCTACTCGAAAGTCTTTCCTACATATTTTTATTCCTTTGACATTGTTGTTTTACTATTGCATTTGGTAAACAACCCTATCTTTGGATGTTAAACGGGACGGGCGTGGGTCATCATATGACCATGATTGCAATGGTGCCAAGTATCTTAGCAAGTTTTAGGTTCTAAGATCATTTGTTTTTAGGCAACATTTTCATAGCGTCATCGAGGGACTATGATCTTTTTGTTTTGTTTGATTTTGCCAAGATACCTAGCATGCATACCATGGCCATTTTAAGGCAACAAAGTGGATGAAACCCTAGGTGTGCTTGTGTGGAAGGTGTTGTCATTTTTCATACATTTTGTCTTGTATTAAGTCATGCTATTTGTTTGATTTTTGGTCTTTGCATACAAAACCCTAGTTTACTATTATGATATATGAAAGCAATAAAATGCGTAAAGTAAATCTAGACTATTACAACAATATTATGGGGAGGGGGATACAAGTTTTGAATAAGGGATATTGCTTAAAATAAAACCCTAAAGCTATTACAACCAAATTGAATTTATTGTACAAATAAATAAATAAACAAATATTTAAATATGCAATAAAATGTAAATATGCAAAAAATGCTTCTGTATTAATTTTATGTATGTAAAAATAAATTTATTTATGTCTTAAAAATAAGAAAATAAAATGATTATTTTTGAAAGGGTGAAAACCCTAATTTTTGTTTTAAAGAAAGTATTATTTTCTAATATTTATTTTATTCATTTTTGTTTAAGAAATAATAATAATAATATATACAAAATGTTAAAAAAATTGAAATATGTATGAAAATATTATTTTAAGTGTATAAATAATAAAAATAAAAATAAAAATATGTGATATTTTTATATTATTTACAAGTTTTATTTAAGAAAAAAAAGTATAAAATCCAAACAAACTATTTATTATGCAAAAATAAATAAAAAAAATGATAAAATGCAAAAAATAAAGAAATTTTTTTTTTGATTTTAAATGTTCAGAAAAATAAATAAAGTCAGAAAATATAAATTGTACAAGAAAATATAAAAAATAAAAGAAAATGATCAAAGGGGTGCAAAAAGTAAAAGGGAGGTGCAAAAAGTCAGAAAGGCCAAGCCCAAACGCGCCAGGCCCATACACTTTATCCCTGACCTCTGTCTCCTCCAAAACGCGTGCGCTGTACCTCAAATCCTGTTCTTGCTATTCTTTGCATAAAATCAAAAACTTATAACATGAAAAATGTAGCTCATCATCACACGATTCCAATGATATAAAGAACATGACCTAACTCTCAAAGATCAGAGAGGATTTTAATGGCCCTAAATTCTGACCTAGTTTTTTCAGCAACTTCAACTATCAAATACTCCTAGCTCAGTTAATATAAATGGAATCTAAGCATATGTACAGCTCAAGCAACTTAAGGACTACATTTTTGCTTCACAAACCTAAGCTTAAAGATGCCTAAATAAGGAGTTAGAATCTTGACAAATACCTTGTTTAGTTGAGTTTGGATATGGCAATGTAGGAGTTTTGAGTGAGGCCTGAAGGTCGTGTAAGCTTGCTTGAAGTTCCCTCAACCTTTCTCAATGCTCAGCTTGCCTTGAAGTTGCTTGGAACTCTTTGTAGAATTCAACCTGCAAACTCAGAAAATGAAAATGGTGAAGTGTGAAAATGAGCTCACAATTGCTGGAAAGGAACCTGGATAGTTCAGGTGTGTTGTAGGGAAGATGTTTGAAGGGTTGGAAGGCAAAACGCACGATCCAATTTCAAAATGGCCTGAGTTCTGCAGATGATGCCTTGTTTGGGCAGAAAAGTGGGATTTTGGTGTTTAAGGGTGTTTTAGAGGTTGGCAATTCGTGTATTTTGCTTGAGATAATGTTCTGAGGTTTTGTGAAATGATACTTAGGCTTGCTCTTATCAGATATCCAAGTTATGCTGACTTTTGCAAGTTTGCTTGTTTTTGAAGAAAAGTGAAATGACAATGCCCAAAAGCTTGTACTTGCTAGTTCCTTAGTTGCACATAGTTGGTGAACTTTGCCTGATATTTGTAGACTTTTTTTGCAGCAAGAGATTAGGTCCATGGCTCAAGATAAACAAAGTTGCAAAAAGCAAGCTTTATGGAAATGGTATTGTTACCTTTATGCCATTTTTGGAATAATTCTTTGTGTAATGCTTCAAAGATTAGAACAAGGCCATTATCCAATGTGTTTGAATTAAATTAATGAGTTTAGAAGGGATTAGGACCTGTAAAACCAAGTACAAGCATGCTTAGGACATATTTTCAACTTGCACCATTGTGAAAAATGCCTTGGACAAAAGTGATAAAATGCCATTTTCATTCCTTTGATTCTCCCTAACCATAAATGATCTTGGAGAGTTCTTGGACATTTTGGAAATCTTGTAACATGCTCTACAATCCGTATTTGAAATGTATTTTGATATTCCTCTTGGAACTAGGTGAAAAGTTGCCATGAAGTTAGGTCAAAAATCTGCCTAAACTAGGGCAAAATTTCACTAAGTTAAAAAGTTTATGGACCCTTATTCACAAAATCATAACTTGAGATCGAAGCATATTTTGGGAAAACTTTGTGAATCAAAGTTGTATATTTTGTGTAGGACTACAACTTTCATGTTGAAAGTTTTCTTTGAATCCAATTTTATCAGGGTGAAAAAGTTGGGAAAAGTTGGGAAAAAAAAAGAAATTTTCATAACTTAGAAAAATTCTAAGTTATGAAAATTTTCAAACTTAAACCCTAATTTCCAAATTTAAGTTTCTTGGTGAAAAAGTTTCATGTTTTGACACATCTTGATGAAATATGACCCTTGACACTTGATTTTGACCAAAAAGTCAAAGTTTGACTTTTCAGTGAACAATTGACTTATGATCAATTGACTGCAAAATTCATCTGTCAATCCTATGCATTTGAGATCTTCTGAACCTTGTGATTAGGTAAAGAAGGTGCCATTGAGTCCTTGAAACCATTCTTGAACCAAAATTTCCATTGGCTAGGTTAAAAATCAGAAATTGCCCTTTCTCAGTCAAAACCCTAATTTTGACCATTTTGCCCTTTTGGTGATCTGATCAAATTTCTTGAGGAGTTGTGGTCCAAACTTGATCAAATGGTTCATATGAGTCTATAATGTTGTTGTGGATAAAAAATTATGAGTTTTGACTGTAAATTGGCCATGGTTGACGTTTTCCCCAATACAGCTGATTTTTAGGTCAACTGTCCAATTGGCTAGGCAAAAATGTGATTAAAGGCTTGAAACTTGGTATGAGCAATATGAGAGGTCCAACATGAAGTATGAAAGTAACATGAGGCATTGGAAGTCCAAAAATCCCTGTGCAAACTCAAGCCCTAATTTTAGGTTATCAGTGCAAGGAGATGTCTTGAGCTGAGCAAACCCTAATTTGGTCTTGAGTCCAAAGAGTCTTGTGAGGAAAAATCTTGATAAAATGAGAGGGCAAATTTTGGGGTACAACACTCGTCCATGGATAATTTATAGTTATATATCGAAGAAGCAATGTAAAAAGTTTGCGAATGACCGTTGCTCTGAGAAATTTAAGGTTACTTATCCTATAATTTAATGCTAATGAGTTATAGATACTAATCATATATATTTTTCACTATGTGAATAACAGGCTAAAAGAGAAATAGGACAACAAAACAAGGCAAAAAACATATTCCCCCATAGATTGTCTCGTAGGGGTTACAGGAATTTTGAGAAAACAATTATGCTTGAAAAAAAAGAAACGGATGATTGCATCCCGTCTCCACCGTCAAGACATGAGAAGTGGAAGAGGGCTCGAATAAGACCAAATGGAGAGTACACCTCAGATGCGTCAAGAGTAGCTGCTGAGAAAATTTTAAGTATGATTTGTTTTTATTATGTTATTTGTTATTTAAATGCTTTTATAACAATATATGTAAGTTGCTCATTTTGTGTAGGATAAGTTGGTTGAGGAGGCCCGTGAAGAAAAATTTGTTCCAGAACTACGACATGATATAGTAGTATAAGCTATCAGAACAAATGATTATGGTGGGCATGTTCGTGGTGTTGGAGTAGGTGTTAGCATGAGGTTTTACTTTGGTTCTGCAAGAAAAAGCATTGAAAGTGTGGAATTTCAAGCACAAAGAGAAAAGATTGGGAGTTTTGAGAAGCGGTTAGATGAACAAAGGAGGATGTTATAAGAGGAGAAGGAAAGACGGAAGAAAGATATGAAAATGTTAGAAGATTTATATACGGTATGTGCTTTATTTGAGATGCTAGTGTTTTATCAGAAATGTATGATATATATTGTGCTTATTGTGTTTTATGTTCTAATTGAATATTATGATGTAGAGAATAAGTGGAACCATCGAACAACATACAAATAATGAAGATCAACATAATATTGATGGTGATGATGATCAGTTTCCAAGTATAAGTGTTATACGTCATGCTAGCACCAAAGGAAGTAATTGTTCAGCCCCCCCCCCCCCCCCCCAGAAAACCTCAATGAGTTAATGGATCCTACCACAAATGAGATCACCGTGTTGTACTTATCTATTGCGGAGATGAATGAAATGCAACCTCTTGAGCTAGAACATTGTACATTGTTAGAGTTCTTCTATTATAATCTCGAGGATGTAATGGATTTTCTTGTTGGATATAAGTGGCTGAACATTATCATTATAGAACATTATCATTTTTTCTATTTCCTCCCTTAATTTTTTAATTTTATTTAAGCATATAAGTGTATTTACCATGTTTGTATAGAAGAAAATAAATCGATTACTTGTGGAATCTTGGATCCATTTTGGATTCGATGGGCATATAATAATCAAAAATCCATTGAAGAGTACATGAAAAGACGGTTAAATGAGGGAGGAAAAGAATGTTACTGAGAACCATTTCTCAATGAGTAAGTAATTTTTTAATTGATGTTTATATATTATATATTTAGTTTTGTTTTATAAAATACTAATTATATATATGCTCGTGTTTATTCAGTGGTCATTGGAAATTGATCATCATATCATTTAGGACGAATACCATAACTACATTGTGTTCATTACATTATAAACTCAAAAAGAAAATGAAAGATATTATTAATTAGTAAGTGTATGTTTATGTTGTACCCCAAAATTTTCCCTTTCATTTCTCAAGGCATTTCCCACAAGGATTCTTAAAATTTCAAGCTTACACAAGTACAATTGGATTTTTCAGCATCAAGTTAAAGAGGAAATTGTTAAAAATGGAAAAGCAGATGAAAATATTCTTTTTGACAAAATTGAAGAAAAAACAAGTTTTCTTCGATTTTACATCTTTCGATTGGGCACTTTGGCTCATTCAATGCAAGCTTTGGTTACACCCTTCGTTTGGGCATTGGACTTCTTTTGGGCAAGTTCATTTCCTTCTTCGTTTGGGCACTAGACTTCTTTTGGAAAAGTTCGATTCCTACTTCGTTTGAATATCTTAGTCTCTTTGTGCAAGATTGGTATACATCTTTCGTTTGGCCATATAGCCTCTTTCCTGCATGTTTGCCAAATTCACAAGGCAGAATTTCCCACCATGATAACATGAATAAGGCCAAAGTGTCCCTATGAAATAAATTGTTGCAAGCTTCGACAGGGCAACACTTATCTTTAACTAGCTTTAATTCACTAGGCAAAAAGCCTCATGTTGATGTCCTTCGATTCAGGAGGCAAAGGCCTCTTTTCTGGTCTCCTTTGATTGCACATTAGACCTCCTGCATGTCTCTTTCGTTTGGGGCATGTGGCCTTCCTTTGTTGCAAGCTTCGTTTGGGCATTTAGACCTCCTGCATGCCTCTTTCGTTTGGGGCATGTGGCCTTCCTTTGTTGCAAGCTTCGTTTCGGAATTTAGACCTTCTGCATGCATATTTTGTTTGGGGACGTATGGCCTCCTTCAACGCAAGTTTTGGTCACACCCTTCATTTGAGCAAAGGCTCCTTGCATATTTTCTTGGAGTCATAAATAAATAGCCTCCTAAATATTTTCTTCGGTTCAGAGGCCATTTGCCCTTTGCATGATCCCCTCGACTCACAAAAACCAAGCCTTCCTTTAGGCCAAAATGCACAAGGCAAAAAGCTCCCCCCATGGCTGGCATTCACAAGGCAATGGCGCCCAGAAATCATTGGTTACTTTCACACTAGTTTCGACTGGGCAGTATCTCCCTTGGAAATAGTTTGCTTCAACATACAATGACACATAACTATTGTCTCGTTCGAAAGACGTACCATGGTGGCACATTTGAAGGACTTTCCAGACATACTTGGATGAACCAATCAAATGACATGTTTGGTTGATCCATTACAGGGGCATGTATTTGGACCATTTGAAGGAACACACAAAAGGCCTGGTCGAAAGCCACCTATTTGGGCCCCTTCAAAGGATACCCATACGAGCCATTCAAAGGACACTTTTATTTGAAAAAGAAATGTTGTTGAGGAGTCTGGTCGAAGGATAGAGGTAGGTGGTCAAAACAAAGGTTGAGATACCCAAAGATATTTACTGGCCAGAGTCCCATGTAGTGCCAAGATCAGGCCTGATACACTGGCCATAACACTCTAAAACTGCTGCACATCAGTCCTGCAACACTGCCTTTGTTCTTGCACCAATTTGGCATACAAATACTGCCCCCTCGAAAGTTACAAGCACAACATGCCTTTTTTGTTTAAACTTTTTGTTTTCCCTCCTAAAATATCATCCAAATCCATCTATAAATATGAGCCTCCACCATAATTCTTGGGGCCTGGGGATAGTTGCAAAAAAACTCTTGTTGTGAAAAAGTGACAAATCTCTCAAAAAACTCTCAAACAATATCCAACATTTTTTTTAATATTCCAAACACTTATAAAAACTCAGACCCCCTTTACACACTAAGGGAACCCTTCGATTCACTCCTCATGTTTCCAGATAACTCACCTTCGACCCATACCCCAACTACAATATAATAGCCTTTTGATTCACTCCCTTACCTATTATTGTACCCCAAAATCTGTCCTATCATTTCTTAAAGGATCATCCTGGACCCTCAGGTTTGCTTCTATCAAGTTTCAAGTCTTGGATTAAATTTTCCAAGAAAGTCATTCACAAGGGCAAAATGGTAAATTGCACACTGAAAAGTCAAGCTTTGACTTTTGGATCAAAATCAAGTTTCAAGAATCATATTTCATCAAGGCATGTTAGAGTATGAGGTTTGTTTCATCAAGAAAAATCAAAAGTCAAGATTATGTTGAAAAAGTCAAAATTCTAAATACTTGGAAATTTTTCTAAGTGTTTAAGAAATATGATAAATTCAGAACTTCTGGCCAGATTTTCACCATTATGCAAGCCGATTCTAGAAGAACTTCTAACACAAGAATTGTAGATATCAACGATATCTAAAACATTGCAGACCATAACTTCTCCTAGAAATGCTGGGATTTCCAGTTATGCAGTTTCAAAGGCACATCATTAAAACTGAAACATTCAGTCAAATCTGGACCTTTCCAAAACAGGATATAGTTAGAACTTCTGGATCAATTTTCATGTAGGTCCAGTTAGAATTTACAAGAGAAATTCAAAGAGGATTTACAAAGCGTGTTATAAGCTTTCTGGAAAGTCTGAGAACTCACTCAGAACATGCTAGAGCAAAGAGATTCAAAGATCAGAAGTTGGATATTTATTCTAAGTTACGCTGATGCTGAACTTCTGACCCAAAATTAAGCTATGATACATAATCTCATATTGCAGGATTTTTGGTTTGATAAATCTCATCATCATTTAATGCTCACAACCACTTTTGAGTTCTTATCCAAAGGATTTCCCCACGTGTGAGATAGAAGTACCATTGTTGTTCTTGAAAAGCAAATTTTTGTACAAGAGTGTGTTGGGCCCATGCTTTAGTATTGCTTCTTAGGGTACTTTTCCTTAATTCATGCTTACAAATCCAGCTTAGGCATGGCTAAAATCTGCTAACCATCATACTTGTTTAACTTGCTTCAAGAACAAGTCAGCGCCCTAGCATGATGGTTGCACTCTTGACTTCTCCAAGCTACAAAATCCTTGCCTATAAATTGAACTTCATTGGAAACTGTAAAAAGGTCAAATTTTTGAAAAGAAAAAGCTTTGAAACCTTGCTAAAATTCTAGGAATCCGAAACTGCAAGCACAAATACAAAACCTGCTATTTTTTATTCTTGCATTCAAACTCCAATTCCCCTCAAGTGTTTCTTGACCAAATCACCCATACAGCTTTTGATATACATTTAGAAGTTGTGGTTAATTTCTGTTTTCAGACTGTAGCAAGTTCTTCATCAGTCTCCACCTCAAAAATTCAGAACTTTGCTTCTCAGCTGTTCTAGAATTTTCCAGCCATTCATAGCCCAAGTTAAATGTTGTTCCAGCCTGCTGAGCACGTGAGGAAGCTGATCAGAACATTACAAGCAGTCAAAATCAGGCTCCAGCTCACAGAACATTTTCCAGCTGCAAGGTAAGTTTCTGCTGACCCCCATCATATTACTTAGGCATTATTAGTTTTGCATGTTCAAAATACGATGTAGACATCCTGATTCTGATGATGTATATATTCTGAGGTTTCATGTATTTTCTTCCTAAGTAGGGAGAATATTAGTTCAGAACTTCCTAAGGAAATTAGGATTAGCAGATACATGCTTGTTTCTGATTTACAGTCTTGATACTTTTTATGTTTCTGAAACCATGATGGAAACCTGCCATAATTGCTACGTTTGTGTTTTCTGTTATGTTGAGAAATGACTAAGTTGCAGATGTTCTGATTAGCATGAAGAAAGAGGTGAAGCTCATCATCAGAACTTACTTTATTTTATATGTTTATGCTTTTGCTTCTAATACTGGATGTACAACCACCCCAGTGGTAGAAAGTGCACGCATAAGAAATTAGTGCTAAGGGTCCTGGGTTCTAGCCACAGAAGCATCTTTTTTTAGGTTCATTTATTACATTTTTACCCATTTATCTGTCAAAAAATATTCCTAGATCATAACTTCTAGACATCCTCACCTAACAGCATAATCACTTCACTCTCTCAAACAACCAGAACTTATGACTTGCCAGAGATATTAGAACTTCTAGATTCCCAACTGTACCAGAGTTCCTAGACTCCCTCAGCAATCATAACTTCTAGGCTTTCCTTTGTTCCCAGCAACCTCAGAATTTGGTGTACTCGGACCCATAACTTCTGACCTTCTATCTTCCTACTAACATTTTCTTTTTTGCAGCGCATAAGAGTCAGATTTTCTACCTCTTATTTTTGTCCCTTTCATCCACACGCTGATTCTGACCCTTTTTTCCTCTTATCATTTTTATCATTATTCTATTTTCATTAATCAAAAACACCAAAAATATTGTATATTCACATATTTTATTTTTATTTCTTTTAGAACCAAAAGATCAAAAATATTTTCTTAAGCAAACTTATTTCTTTTATTAAACAAAACAAGTCCATTTTACATTTCTTGTACATTATTTCAATATGGTTGTAATAGATAATTAGGACTTTAATTTCTTGCAATCCCCATTTGTAAATTTGTACACCCCATCCCCTTAATGGTGTAATAGCATAAGACTTTACTTTTCCGCACTTTAATTTCTTTCATATATTGTTAGTAATTAGGGTGTGTATGGCAAGACATGAAATCAACAAATATATAACCCTAATCAAGACTAAATGCATGTAAATTAAACACACTTTCACACTTTCACCTTTAGGGTAATCCCATTTTGTTGCCTATCGAAAATACTCATGTCCCTCGAACATGGGCATTTTAGCAAAGACCCTCGTTAAAAGATCGTAGTCCCTCGATGACCCTCAATGTTGCCTTTGGTAAACGATCTAGTCCCTAAAAGACATTTCTAAAACGTCCCATAGGTTGCCTTCTGTGATACGGCGGGAGAACTGATTTGAAGTTTTGCGTTTCGTTCGCACTTGTGCGGTTAGCAAGAGTCGCCACCGACTTTTCTTTTATCCAAAAAGAAAGGTAAAAAAGCACAGGAAAGACCTTTCGAGATTATTTCTCGGGTTCGGGGGGTAGATTATGAAAAGGGAAGGTATTAGAACCCTTTTCATCCATGGTTTTCCATGGGCTCTTAGTTACTCGTTTAGATCACTTGCTTTCATTTGATTGTGTGCTTGTGGTGTGGGCTTTGAAAGTATTTTGAAAAATCTCTTTGTAATGGTTCTCATCTCTATAAGAACGTATACAAAGTTTTTTTTCGAAAAGTGGTTCAAAGATGTGTTTGTGAATCATGTTTCAAAAAGTGTTTTGAAAAGAGGTTTTGCAATGGTTCTCGTCTCTATAAGAACGTATACAAAATGTTTTGTCTTTTTGAAATTGTTTTTGAAATGAGAGTGTAGGTGTAAAAATTTTTTGTCGTGAGAAAACGAGTAACTAAGAGCGAATCTAACTACTCGAAAGGTTTTAAGTTGTTCTTTTCTTCTTCCTTTTAATGGTGCTATCTTACCATTGATTTGGTAAGAAGCCCCACCATTGGATGTGAAGGGACAGGCGCGGGTCAATTTTACAATCATTGAAGGCAACTTGTGAGACGCTTTAGCAATTTTCGTAAGGGACAAGATCGTTTTAATCGAAGGCGACATCGAGGGTCATCGAGGGACTACGATCTTTTTTATCGAAGGGTCATTGCTAGAGTGTCTCATATTCAAGGGACATGATTGTATTTCCGAGGCAACGAGCAAGGTTACCCTAGAGGTACGCGTGTAAAAAATTGTGTTGGTTTCAAGTTATTTCATTCTTTGATTAGGTCATCTAGCGATTGATTTTTGAGTCTTTCCATACATGCCTAATTACTATGCAGTATATAGAAAGCAATAAATTGCGGGAATTGAAATTCTAAGCTATTACAGAATGTTCGGGAATGGGGGTATAATTTTTACAAATGAGGATGAATCAAATGAAATAGCAATGTCCAAATATCAAGCAATACAACCAAATCAAATTTTTGTGCGATTTAATATAAAGCTATGACAATCCATGAGATAAAATCAACAAAGTATGAAATGAAATGTATTTACTTGAAAAGAGAAAAATAAACCTATTCTAAAAAAAATGGTTAAATTATAATCTCTATTTTTGTACTTTATTAATTATGTAAAATCTAAAGAAAAATAAATAAACTAAGTTATTATTTTTGGTGTTTTATCATACCAATTTAAAACAAAATTAAATAAGAAAAACAAAATGATAAAAATTAACTTACAAAAAATTAAATCAATTTAATAAAATACTTTAAGTTATGTTAGTAATTTGTTAACAAATAAAAATATAAGAAGAAGAACAAATTAAAAAAAGAAAGAAATAAAATGGGCTTAAGAAAATTGATTTGGGGTGAGGCCCAAACCAAAGTAGAGGTTTTTGCTGTTAACAAAATAAGCCAGATGGGGGATGGGTTAGCAAAACGCGCATGGGCTTTAGGGGTCCGTAAATGAAACAAGCCCAATGTTTAAACTGCATTAGTTTGTTTGATTAAGGGTGGAAACACAATTAGGGTTCTTGGAACCCCTTTGTGCTTCACAGTGACGCTGTCTCAACCCTTCGCCTATCTCTGTATCATCCTTGTTCATCTCTGAATTTCTCACTAAAACATCCCTGTTTCGCGAACCGAATCGCTCTCTCCATCTTTATCTCACCATGGTTCGCGTTTTCTTTGAAACCATAACTTCTGATTTGAGCCTAAAAATGACGAAATTGATTCGTCTGATCCTCCCCCTATCTCTCAGTTGCTGGAACGTGACCGCTTCATCTCTCTAAGCAAGCCCTAGCAATTTTCTTAAAAGGGTAAAAATTCTGTTCTTTTCAAAGTTTACGAAATTTCAAAGATTTCTCATCCCTATTGTGTTTTCTGTTAACTACCTTACCTTTTAGATGCTGAGAAAAAACATATGGAATCATGATAGAAGGGAATATATCATACCTGTTAGATATTTTCTGTGAAATGGAAAGGGGACAGCGTCGTTCCTTGGTGGCCGGAGATATGGGGAAGGAGATGAGGATGAACGAATCGCTTTTCTGGTAACTTCCCTTTGTCTTCTGCGTTTGAATGACAATGATGCTATTTGTTATCTGGTTTTTGTTTTTGGTTTTGAGTTACAGATTTGAGACTTCTATTGTTGTTTTTTGAGGTTTTATGATTTTGTTTGGTATTGGTTTTGTTGACAGTTTGAAGGTTTGTCAGTTTTTTGGTTACAGTTTTGGTTGGTTTGAGACTTTGAGGCTTTGACAGGTTTTGGACTTGTGTGATTTAATGGTATTTGGATAGTTGGATATTGGTTTGTCAGCTTGAATGGTTCACTGGTTTTTGGTTGCTGGAGTTTGTTGCAAGTTTTTGATCCTGTTTTTGGTTATGGGTTTTTGGAATGTTGGTATTGAGATGTTGGTTTACAGTTTGCAGGTTTGAAGGTATTGAGATGGTTTTGACAGTTTTGAAACTTTTTCTGGTTTTTTTGATTTGTTGGTTTAACAGGTTTGATGAGCTTTTAGATGGTTGGCGATTTTCTGAGTTTTCTGACTTGTTGACAGTTTTTGAGGTTGTTGATTTTGCTGGTTTAACAGGTTTCATATTGTTTTTTTGAAAGTTTGACAGGTTTTAGGTATTTGGTGATTTTTGGGGTTTTTGAGGTCCTCAGACTTTGACAGTTTTTTTTTTAGGTTTTGGGAGTTTTGAAAATGGTTTGAGGTTTTGTTGTGGTCTGCTACTGTGTGCTGATGAACATGTTGCAGGTTTTGAGTTTTTGGGCGTTTATCAAGTTTTGACAGTTTGGAGGTTTTGGTTTGTATGTTGTTGTTGGTTTTAGACCATGTTTGCAGTTTTTGTTTGCAATCTTGCTATTTGCTGCAGGACTTGAGATTTGAGGGTGGATGCTGGGAGTTTTAGCTTTTGGTTATGTTTTTGACAGTTTTGATGCTTTTGACAGTTCTTGGACTTTTTGAGTTTGAAAAATGATTTTAGGTTTTTAAGGCTTTTTAGACTTTGATAGTTTGATAAGTTTTTCGATCTCTCTTTCTGCTTGAGAGTTTCACTGTTATATTGATGTTGCTTTGGTTGAATTCTTATTCGGGAAAACAAAGAAATTGAATATTTTGCTATGTTGTTCCTTTGGCTTTTTTATGGTAGTTTTGTTTTCTAGCAACTTCTATGCAATTGTGACAGTCAAGGCAGTAGGGCTGTGCATCCCTAGGTGACTTCTTTCCTCTCTTCTCTCTCAATGACCCTAAGAGTCAATTGCTCTTTTGCCTTTTTCTGAAAAGTTTGCAATAAAAATGGAAAATGATGAATTGGCTTATTGAACAAGCCTCTTTCTTGTTTGACTTAGTTTATCATATTGCTACACTTTTGTTATGTTGCCTGCTGTCTAGTTTATGTTGTTGCCTCGCTTGCATTTGTATTGCCATGTTGTTGTTTGTTTTTGCTGTTTGTTGCAAATTTTGTTTGGCTCACTTTGTGCCTTCTGTTTGGGAATATTTGTTTGGCTGCTGTTTGGGCATTTGGCTGCTGTTTAGGCATTTTGTTAGTTTAGACAGCCTTGCTGCATTTCTTGTTTGGACAGCTTGCTTGCATTTCTTGTTTGTTTGGACAACTTACTTGCATTTCTTATTTTTTCTTTTTGTGAACCAAGAAGAATAATCTTCTTGTGATTTGCAAATAGAGAAAATAAAAATATGATGAATTAAAAATAGCCTTCTGATTCCAAATTGCAAACTTTAATGATGAACACTTTTCTTTTGAAAATTCTTGCTCATGTCTAATTAATTTGTACTAACTTTTTCTTTCTTTCATTTTCATGTGAGAACAATGGAGAGGGCAAAGCATGGAAGGCAAGAACCATAGGGCAAGCAAGGAAGGTCTTTGGAGATAGCAAAAGAACTTCAGTCAAACTTAGGCATAAATTAGTTCTCTTAGGCCAATCAAGCATTTGAATTTTTCTTTGTATTTTAGAACAATCATTCTTGCATTGTAACCAATAGTTGTACTAATTTATTTTCAAATATGATAAGTTGTAAAACCTAAAGTATTTAAATAATAAATTGTTTTGTAACAACGTTTGAAAAATTGGAGAAAGTTTTATGAAATATTCTGGTGTTAATTGGAATCTTTTACTGTCAATAACTTGTAATTTTCTCTTCGCATCTTAACTGATTCTTAAAGATTCCCAATCAAGATAATTAAAACAAAATGCTCCAACCTGATAATTTAAATTCCAATAATTCTGTAATCTTGCAACTGCATTCCAAACAAATACGCACTGTCTATTCCATTTCCTAAACAAGCAAATGTCTTAGAAGATGCAAATCATCTGGTTAACCTTGAGAACAAAAACTGTCTTTTTAGTAAACTTGAGAAAGCATGAAAACCAGTGAAATCCAATTGGATCTTGGAGAATTCATTTATTTTGAGAATTGCAAGAAAAACCCTAATTGCTGGTTTACTGCCAAAGGAGAAAATTTGTCTGATCGATTCCTGAGCCAACTTGAATATCTGAGAAACCCTAGGGTTGTGTCTTCTATGAAAAATGGGAGGGTAAATTTTAGGGTACAACAACTGCCCCTGTTCAATCTTCTTGAACCTGAAGAGTTAGATCAAAATTTTTTTCCGTTCGTGACTCGAAGGTAAAAGATGATTGGACACTAGAGTGCCCATAAGTTTGCACTCGTCAAAATGTAGTTGAGGGAATGGGCTTAAAGATGCCATTTGGAGAGTATGTTAGAATCTTGTTGGAGATGGGCTTGTAGATGCCATCCAAGAATGTTTATTTGTAAATCAAAAGAAATAGCATCAGAATGGTGTCCGTATTTGGAACGTATCTGAACTGTATCTGTACTTGAATCCGAATAAGCGACAGAATGGCTTCCGTGTCTGGAGCGTATCTGGACTGTATCTTGAAATTAAGTCTGAATGAGTAACAGAATGACTTCCGTGTCTGGAGTGTATCTGTACTGTATCTTGAAATTTAAATCTGAATGAGTGACAAAATAACTTCCGCGTCTGAAGTATATCTGTACTGTATCGGTACTTGGAGTTTGAATAAGTATCAGGATGGCATCCTTGTCTGGAGCGTATCTGAACTGTATCTAAATGAGAGATCTGAATGAGTAACAGAATGACTTCCGTGTCTGGAGTGTATCTGTACTGTATCATGAAATTGAAATCCGAATGAGTAACATAATAACTTCCGTGTCTGGAGTGTATCTGTACTGTATCTGAAATCTTTGAATATTTGTTAAAGATAGCTGTTAATCTCACCCTAAAAAGGGTAAAAAAATTAGCTGAAACACAAAGTTATGTTGCATGAAATGTATGATGCAATAAATGTGTTTTATCCATGTTTATGATATATGAATGTAATGTATACGCATGTAAGCTGATTTGCTATATTGCTGAGGAAGATAAATCCTTGACTGCTGCCGGGGAAAATAAATCCTTGACTGTTGAGGATTCTGTTGGGAGAGTAATGTCGTATACTTCTTGAGGAATCTGCCTTGGGAATCCAGAGAACTTTAATGACTTCTACTGGGGATTATTAACGGGAGTCTTTGTTTTGTCGAGAAGCAATAAAAACTCTGTGGGGAAAAAGTTTATCCCGTAGTGAAAACTCTATGGGGAAAAGCTTATTCCGTTGGGGAGTTCAGGATTTTGGGTTATATGTCAATCTACTGGGGTGTTACCCTAGGTTCGGGAGAACAAAAGTTAACTGTTATCTGGTTGATTTTCAGTCTTCAAGACAACTTGCTGGGGAAACCTGGAGAAACTGGATGATTTCTGTTGGGGATTGAAAGTTTCAGCTCCGCTGGGGATTGGTAGTTGGTAGTCTCAGCTCCGCTAGGGATCTGTAGTTCAAATTTTTGGCTCCACTGGGGATCTTAATGACGTGCTGTAGAGACTGCTCATAGAATAGCCTAAAGGCGTTCTCCTAATCTTTCTACCTATCAGTAATTACTTTTTTTCATCATGTTTATTTGTAAACAGTAATTATGTTCAAATGCATATGTTCATTAACGAATCATTGGACGTTTTTGCAAATAAAACACAAGTGTAAAGAAAAAGGAAAATAGTTTTATGTACTTTGAAAGAGATATCTTTGTATTTACTTTGAATAAGTATTTTGTACAAAGGAGACAGACATCCTAGTAAGAGGATGGTGTCATAAAAATGAGAAAATTTTATACAAAGAAAGATAGCTATGTGTGAAAAAAAATTCCCATGGGGTTCCCATCCTGCTATAGCCTTCGTATCTCTGAATATCTTGTCCGTCTGTTGCTTCGTACGAAGATGATTGAATTGATCAGAAGCCTCAGAGTTTGTTTGTGAAGAGATTGTATTTAAAGTGATCCGATGAGACATAGTCATACGCTTTAATTCCCTAACTTTTGCTTGGACCGCCCTTTCGGGTTTTAAGTCCACCAGGAAACCCTTTTTTTCCCAAGTTGCCTTTTCAGGTTTTCAACTTGCCGGGTGTACAGATTTTTTTTATCCCTAATTTTGCCTGAACCGCCCTTTCGGGTTTTCGATTCACCGGGATGCCCTTTTTTTGCCTAGGTGTGTCAACCTAGCGGGTCATTTATGCGTAGTATCTTTTGACTATGTCTGTGTTCGCAGGGTGCGGCAGATCTTCGCCGTCCATGGTGGTTAAAATCATTTCCCCACCAGAAAAGATGTTCTTGATTACAAATGGTCCTTCATAGGTAGGAGTCCATTTTCCCATGGGATCACTTTGTGGCAAGATGATTCGCTTGATCACAAGATCTCCAACTTGATACACTTGACGTCTAACTTTCTTGTTGAAAACCTTGATCATCCGCTTTTGATACATCTGACCATGGCAAATGTTGTATCCCAAAATTTGCCCTCCCATATTCTTCAAAGTTTTGACAAGCATCATCTCAATTTGCTCAAGTCTACTCAAGGGCTACACAGTTCAAACACCCTCCTAAGCCAGTCAAATTAGGGTTTTGGTTCTTGCAAGGAAGTTGAGGTTTTCAAGGTCTCAATCAAGTCACATATGCCTATACACATTGCCAAGCATCCATATGCCAAGTTTCAAGGCTCACAAGGTCAAGTTGCACAGTCAAAAGCCCTAATTGCCTCACAATCAACTGCAGGGGCAAAATGGTCATTTGGCAGTCAAAAGTCAAAATTTTTGGTCAACATCTTATTTTGAAGCCACAATCATCATTTGATCAAGTCTTGATCATGATTCCACAAGAATGGCTCAAAAATCATCGAGATGCAAAAGTTTCCATTTTTGGACAGTTGAAAAGTCAACTGTAACTTGACCAAGGCATAAATTTTTCATGGTTCATCAGAAAAATCCCATCCAATGCTCATTTTGAAGGGGAGGACATTTCCTACAACTCATCCTCACATTCCAAGTCCAAGAAATGCTCTCACAAAAAGTTATCAATTTCAACTTTATAGGTCATTTTCAAAAGTCAACAAAAAGACACTTTAAGTCAAAGACCATAACCTGAGATTGGTAAATCAAAATGACATGGGACCAAAGGTATTGGTTAGAGGACTTCAAGACCTTTCCAAAATGTCCAAGAACATGTTCATATGATCAAAATTGAGCAAGATATGCATTGGAGAAGTTGGGAAATTTTTGTGAAATAGAAAAAGTCAACTATCCTTGAAACTTCAATTTTTGACAAAAGGGCCCACTTTTTTCCACTTGATTCATCCTTGTAATGCCACCCACGTGTCCCGTGATCAATTTCAAGACCAAATAATTATTTTTCCATTTTTATTTAATTTTTATGGATTTAATTCATTTTAATCCATAATAATTCAAATAAAATTAAAAAAATTAATTAAATGGTATCTTGTGGTTTGATTAGCCTTCATGTGTCATATTCCACATACCAAAACCATGCCAAGCTCATTTATGCACGAAATTTTGAATTTGGACAAAGCTTTGAAAGGCTTTTAATGGTGGTTAAGACAAAATCCAAAAACATAATGGCACAAGTTTAAGGCTCCTAAAGGTGAATTATTCTCATTCATGACTACATATGCAAGCCTTGCAAGCCTCATTCACGACCTAGGCATCCCTGAAACGGCAGAGCAAAAACTGAAAATTGTCCAAAAAAGTGTGAGATCTAAAGCAGTATTGCAGGCACTTTCAAACCAAAAAGAGAACATAGCCTTCTTCCTGGACATCCAGTGGTGCTACAGCAATAAAAACCAAGCCTTTTCATCAACCACATCACACTGTAAGTTGTCTCAAACTTTGCTCTGAACACGAAATCGTAACTTCCAGTCCTTGCACCTTTTCTTCAAAACATTGGTATATTCATGTTTATCATTTGATTTCTAACATAATTGCATTATTCAATTTTGTTATTGGCCCCTATATCATGATATTCGAACCTAGGGTTCATATACTTGTGTTTTAGGTGTTTCCCATATAGGCAAAATCAAGATGAATGATGGTTACAGGGATAATGAGGAGACAGAGATGTTCACGCCCATGTGATTGGATGGAAATTTTATGGCCTAGGGACGTTTTTTGAGATAAGCTACGAAACTACCTGCGGATAAAAATCCGCAGGTAAATAGCCAGCAAAGTGTTGGAGCAGACGATGAGGAGTCGTCCTGTCATTGGCCATCTTCAAATATCACGCGTTTTTTTATTTATTTTCAGGCATATGTTTGTTTACCAAAATAATAATCATGCTTTATTTTAATAATGACTAACACGCACAGCTCAGTTGGTGGCCATGCTATTGGAAAAGGTTACAGGACCTGGGTTCGAATCCCAGGTCCCCCCACATTTCTTGTTACCATTTTCTCATGCTTGTTCAAGTGCAGCCTTCCAGGATACGTCCACCATGGACTTCCAACCTCCACACGCCATGTGTCTTCAGGTGGCAATCCAAGGGTCAGGATGAAAGCACACCATATTCCTAGTCAACCAGCGCCCCACTCAATTCCCAGAGTCAACATAGTTGGATGAAAATGGGTCATAGAAATGCTAAACAAACTCCCAATTCTGGCCCAAACCCCCCTTGGGTTTGCATTTTTATTTTGTTTTTTTTATTTGCCTTATTTTATTTCTTATTCTTTTTTATTAACTATTAACATAATTAATATTTTTCATAAAAAATAAAAAAAACACTAATATTATTATTATTTATTAATTTGATGTTATTTTTGTAAATAAAATACTAACAAAAAAATAGTTTAATTAGGTCAATTTTAATCTCTTTTCTTTATAATAAATAAAAAACAATTTAGAATTAGGTTAACTTTTAATTTTAATTCCTTTTATTTTCATTAAAAATATAAAAAACACAAAAACATTTTTTTAATTAATTAATTAATTAGTTATTAGTTCTAATTTCATTAATTACAAAAAAGGACAAAATTCAATTCTTATTCAAAAAAGGGTCAAAACCCTTAGGACGTTCCCGATTTAATTCTTTTGCGCATTATTCTTATTTTGATTATTTATGTAACTGTCTCTAGATATGTAATAGTTAAATAGGTTTATCGCTTTATTTACTTTTCTCGCACTTTATTTTCAAAACGGGTTTTTGTTTTTTTGGCGATGTATAGACCCGCGCCTTGTAATAGCTAGATTTACATTTCCGCAATTTAATTTTCGCACTCCTAACTGTTAAAAAAAATGCATGAAAGAATGTATGACAAATAAAATCAATCTGTAGCTCACAAATAACATGTACAAGATAAACATAGACATAAAAACAACACACAAGCACATGCCACTCCTAGGGTACGCCTCACTGATTGCCTCGAACGTGGTCATCAAGTATAGGGTGTCTTAGAGGTCGCCCTTCTGTCTAAAAGTTCCAGTTGCCTCGAAACGGTTGCCTCGGATAAAAAAAGGATCTAGGACATTAGGGTTACCACTAAGGTGTCCTACCATTGCTTTGGTGACCACACTGTCCCTAATCATCGAATTGACCCGAATACCTCCAACGACGGTGCTACCTACCTCTCAATGGTGGGATAACACTATCTAAAGGACTCTTACACAGCTTATTTCCTTAGAGTAGGTAGATTCTCCTGGGTACTTGCTGTTTTCAAACAAACAAAAACAACTTTTCGCACCTACACTTTCAAAAAGTTTTCAAACAAACTTTTCATACACTCTTGAGGACAGATACAAGAGTTACTTAGAAATTTTTCAAACGAAACTTTTTCAAAACCCACACACACTTGAAAAGCAAACATATTTTGAAAACATAAGAGCAAGTACCTAATAGCCCGTGGATAACCACGGATATAAAGAGTGCTAACACCTTCCCTTTCTCTAAATCTACCTCCCGAACCGAGAAACATTCTCGAATAAGGAATTTTGCTGTGCTTTTGTCCTTTCCATGTTGGAGAACATAAAAGACGGCGGCGACTCTTGCTTACCGCGACATTTAGTGAAACCAGCTTAAAAACCAGTCAGTTCTATTTCCACCGATCACAGAACTGGCGACTCTGCTGGGGAATCTAATAAGTGAGGTGTATCTTAGGAATTAGACCACTCTTATGTTTTCAATTGGTTGCTTTGCTTGATTTAAATATTGTGGGCCTGTCTTGGAGTTTCATAGATCCTAACCCGGATCTGGGGGATACCTCTTAGAAAGTAGCAACAAACTGTGAGGGAACTGTGCGGGGTATACCGACACGGTTGAAACAGTTTGCTACGTTGATGTGGCACTTTGGTGAGTACCAGTAACCCTTGAGTCAAGTCAAGGAGAGTACGGGGCCGCCGCGTGGTGTCGTGAAGCATCAGCTGACCCTAGGAACCTTACTTGACCATCCTGGACTCTTTAGGGGTAGTGAGATGACCGACTTTGGTGCAGTCCGAAGTTGGTAGATACTCGATACTACACTCATTGAGGGTTGTTTTCTTGGAATATTTTGATCGCCAGTTCAGTGGCTAAATCAAAACAATGAACACAGAAAACAACCCAATGATATTGAGCTCCTCAGAACCCGGTTACTTTTGATAGGACAGGTTTTGAGCCCACCAACTTCAAGAGGGTAGTATCCCAAACTTCATGCTGGCCTAAACTCTAAGGGCTCTTTGTGTGACTTGTGTGCCTTCAAACTTGACTACTTGCATACTTGTTATCTGACACTTGAGTTTCTTACAGGTTTTGTTTACAGTCCTTAATCTGGACTCTTAACAGGGTTTACCTACATTACTCCACGCATAGCATAACATCATACCATCATACCATTGCATGCATCCTACATAAGGACTAATCCATTTCAAGGACCTCAAGGGTTTTGTGATGCAGGTCATGATGAATCAAATGTCCAGCAAGGGGTAAAGGGGATTTATTTTCCTCTGGCCAAGGTTAATGACTTGAGTCAGGGGCTATGACCCACTCGATATGGTGAGCCTTGACTCTTGAAGAAGGACTCTCATCAACATGAAGTCCTTTCCATCAAGCTACAAAATTCAAATTCTAACAATTTTCTTGTTTACCCCGCGAGATCCTTGAAAATATTGCATGCATACATACATATCACGGCATTACAGGTACTCCTTTGACAGGTCACTTATCATCTTCGCTGTTTATTTCAGCAATGGCTTCCCAACAAAACAACCAGGATCTTCATGCTCAAGAGACTCGGTTCGGGGAGATCCTCCTAAATCTATCCAAGGGGCAGGAAGAGCTGAGAACACTCCTCATGGGGAATTTGGTCAGGAAGAGTCCCGAAGACGACAAGGACGAACGGCTGAAACATATGCAAGCTGAGGTGGATGTAATGAGAACCCAGATGCTGGGGCAAATGGCTCTTATCCAAGACTTATCTCAAAGACAAGGAGAGCTCAGGGTTCTCGTCAACCAACTGCTTCGGGATAACCAACTGGGGGAAACATCTAAGGTTGAAGAGCAAGCCATCATTCAACCACCTGTGGGGCAAGAAGACAAAGGAAAAGCTCCTCAATTTGCTTCGGGGTCACAAGCCCAGCATCAACCTCACCAGCGTCAACAGGGTAATTGGCGTAAGCAAAATACGTCTGGAAGACATTTCTCGGAGACTGGTGTGCCATCCTCACTAATACTGAAACACTTGTTGGAGGTCAAGCTGATTGCTTTAAAGGATCCTCCCAAGAAGCTCAACATAACCTCCCTAAAGTACAATCCTGATGAAAGGTGTGCCTACCATTCTGACAGTCCTGGACATGACACTGACGACTGTTGGAGCCTCAGGAACAAGATCCAAGACTTGATCGACGGAAGGGTGCTGGAGTTCATGCCGGGAGGGAAAATGAAAATCTTCTGCTGAGAATCTTCCATCTGAAATGACTGGTGCAAACTAAGAAGCTTTTATTCATTCGAATGTTCAAGTTGTATTTTTCTCTGATTGTTCAAACATTTGTTCAAGTCAAACTATTTTACTTTATCAATGCATCGCATATGTCTGTTTTGAATCAATATATTCTCATTCGCTATATTCAAACTGCTTTCATTTTTTGACGTCAACTCTCAATTAATAATTCTAAGCCTCTTGAGGGAGGATGACGAAAACGATACCATAATCTACAATATGCTTTTGAACAGACCCCGCTGATGAGGTACAGGCATTGTTTCAATTCCTAAACACTGGAGTTATAAGGAAGATAATCCCTCGCCAACCCCTTCGAGCCAAAGAAGTAGGAGTTTTTCTTTTCGAAAATTAAAACCCTTAATCATAACCTGGGGCAGGGTAGTTCTATCAGTTGATCCAAGTGCACAACGAATAGCACCAAAGAGGTCCTCACAAAACAAAAGACAGTGATGGTTCCGAATAATCATAAAGACAAGCAGTCATTATCCCTCAAAATAAACGCCCATTAAGTCAAAACCTATGAAGGAGACTTACAAAACTGGGGCATCCCGCTGACTGTGATCATGAAAGAAACAGTTCAGGAAAAAAACAGGGATAACGAAATAAAAAAAGAAAGAAGTCCTGCAAACCCTCAACAAGGAAATGACTGCCTATTCAAAATAAAATGTCAACATCCGAACCATCATGGGAATATTAGGACAAAGACTCGAACAAGGTCTAACGCACGATCAACTGAGTTTAGGTTTGAAGAACATCACGAAGAGCGGGTGGGTACAAATATAATTTGAGCCTTTATCCTTTGTTTCTTAAACCGTGAACCAAGCCACGTTATAACCCTTAAAAAGTCCTAGCTGAAGCATGGGTTAGTTCGAAGGCATACTGTTACGAAAGGTATCCTGACTCCTTAAGGCTTGCTGTAAAATACTGAGTTGACATCACATTTTACAAAATTTGCTTGTTTTACTGAAAATGCATTTTCAAAAATTTCAAGACAGACATAAGCTTTTCATTTTTAATATAACATTGCTTGCATGTGACTATTTGTTTGAACAACATAGAAGTTCGCACGACGAATGTCTAATGAACAAAAGCACCTCCAATCAAGGGGCAGGGCATGATCATTGTCCATCATCTGGGGCAGTCCAGTCAAGATTCAGAGAATCTCTCAAATGCCTAATAGCCTGGGGAAATCTCTGCCTGAGTCACCTGGGGCATTGGACATGAGTTCCAGCTACGAATCTTGCCTGATCAAATATCTTCGGGTCGCATGGCAACACAACAACAGGGGCATCTCCCTACATTCTGAGAGCACGGACATAGTCGAAAAAATACTACGTATAATCAAAGACCCGCTAGGTTGACACACCTAGGAAAAAATAAGGACTTCCCGGTGAACCAAAAGGGTTCGGGCAAAAATAAGGGATGAAAATAAAAAAATCTGTACACCCGGCGAGTCGAAAACCTGAAAAGGCGGCTTGGGCAAAAATGGGTATCCCGGTGGACTGAAAACCCGAAAGGGCGGTCCAGGCAAAAGTTAGGGATCAAAGCGTACGACTATGTCCCGTCATCTTGTCACTTGCCCACCAGAAGAAGATTTGTCAAATCAGCAGTCCTCAAGCACCTCTACAGGTACCTTCTCCCACAGAAGCTGGGGCAATAAGAGTTGCCCAAACTGTACAGCTGCTTTCCTCCAGGTACAAGGTAGATTCAGTTGAAGAATTTGACCAAGATACCTTCACTCCCCGTTGAGTAAGACCAGAATCATAAATACTCTCCCCAAGCAGAGTTGGTCTCCCGTCAGCCCTAACAAGGCACTGTATCTCCAGCAAGTCAGCAAAACTCTCCCCAAGCAGAGTCAATCTACTGTCAGCCTTAAGGAAGTTGGGTATCCCCAGAAAATCTCAATATTCCCCAGCGGAGTATACAGATGTTCCTAAGCAAGCATCCCCGACCGTCTTAATATAAGATTATTCCCCGACGGAATACCAGACACCCCAGTGGAGCTATTCCCCAGTACAGTTCAAAAGTCTCCCCAGGAGAGTTGAATCAATCTCCCCAGTAGATTCTGGAAGCTCATCCCCAGTAGATTCTGGAAGCTTATCTCTGCAGAGTACGAACGCATCTCCCCGGCTTTATTCAAAGATTATTCCTCACCAAAACTTATAACTGGGTTATCCTCAGCTAATTACCACAGAAAGATCGTCCTCAGCGAAGCTCTTCCTATCCCCAGCGGAGTTCATCAAATCTTCCAACAGAGCTTATCAACGGAATCCCCAGCGGAGTTCTCATTAAAACCTCAGCGAAGCATCTCTTCCACACAGAGTAATTCCCCGCAGAGTAATCTCTCCAACAAGTTTATCCCCCAACAGAGTCATCTTCTCCTACCGGTTTATTCTTACAACCATCATCCCCAGCAGAAACGAAGAACTCACTCTTCAACATCAGCCCAGGATTCAACAAACTCCCGACATTCGTCAAGGATTTATTTTCCCAGACGAGAATACATTCATAAACATCACATCTTCATACATTATAGCATGCATACGCATCATACAACACAAATCTCATTTATTTTTGAGAACATCTTAAAATCATGCAATTCATGCATCATGACATTGCATACGACTAATACTCTGCCTTTTCAGGAAAAAGTCAATCAAAAGATGATTACCATCTACCTTTACAGTTCCAGATCAACACCGGTAACAAGCCAGGAAAATTCTGTGGACGACTGATCATGGGTTAATATCCGAAACCAAACAGGACAATTATCTACTTGATCATCCTCAGGAAACCCTACACCGGTTCCTTTTCTTTCAGAAGAAGTCTTACACGGGCTCATCAACAGGCAACCCTACACCGGTTCCTTCTCAACCTCAGATGTAGTTTTACACGGGCTCATCAACAGGCAACCCTACACCGGTTCCTTCTCAACCTCAGATGTAGTTTTACATGGGCTCATCAACAGGAAACCCTACACCGGTTCCTTCTCAACCTCAGATGTAGTTTTACACGAACTCATCATCAGGCAACCCTACACCGGTTCCTTCTCAATTTTCAGACGAAGTCTTACACAGACTTATCATCAAAGTAACCCTACACCGGTTCCTTTTCTTTCAGAAGAAGTCTTATACGGACTTATCTCAAGATGACCTTACCCCGGTTCATCAAGAAGTTTTACACGAACTTATCCTGCAGTAACCTTACCCCAGTTCCTCCAGAAGTCTTACACGGACTTATCTCAAGATGACCTTACCCCGGTTCATCAAGAAGTTTTACACGAACTTATCCTGCAATAACCTTACCCCGGTTCCTCCAGAAGTCTTACACGGACTTATCTCAAGATGACCTTACCCCGGTTCATCAAGAAGTTTTACACGAACTTATCCTGCAGTAACCTTACCCCGGTTCCTCCAGAAGTCTAACAAGGACTTATCTCAAGATGACCTTACCCCAGTTCATCCAGAAGTTTTACACGAACTTATCCTGTAGTAACCTTACCCCGGTTCCTCCAGAAGTCTTACACGGACTCATCCCGAAGTAACCTTACCCCAGTTCCTCCAGAAGTCTTACACGGACTTATCTCAAGATGACCTTACCCCGGTTCATCAAGAAGTTTTACACGAACTTATCCTGCAGTAACCTTACCCCGGTTCCTCCAGAAGTCTTACACGGACTTATCTCAAGATGACCTTACCCCGGTTCATCCAGAAGTTTTACACGAACTTATCCTGCAGTAACCTTACCCCGGTTCCTCCAGAAGTCTTACACGGACTCATCCCGAAGTAACCTTACCCCGGTTCCTCCAGAAGTCTTACACGGACTTATCTCAAGATGACCTTACCCCGGTTCATCCAGAAGTTTTACACGAACTTATCCTGCAGTAACCTACCTCAGTTCCTCCAGAAGTCTTACACGGACTTATCTCAAGATGACCTTACCCCGGTTCATCCAGAAGTTTTACACGAACTTATCCTGCAGTAACCTTACCCCGGTTCCTCCAGAAGTCTTACACGGACTCATCCCGAAGTAACCTTACCCCGGTTCCTCCAGAAGTTTTACACGAACTTATCCCGAAGTAACCCTACATAGGTTCTCTCTCTCCAGATGTAGTTTTACACGGGCTCGTCGTCAAAGAAACCCTACACGGGTTCTCTCTTCCCAAAGATGCAGTTTTACATGGACTCGTCATCAGAAACCCTACCCAGGTTTTACTTCTTCCAGGATGCAGTTTTACACGGGCTCATCATCAAAGTAACCCCACACAGGTTCCCTTCTCAAACTCCAGACGTAGTTTTACACGGACTCGTCATCAGTAAACCCTACACAGGTTTCCTTCTCAGCTCTAGATGTGGTTTTACACGGACTCGTCATCAAAGCAACCCTACGCAGGTTCCTTCTCCATTTCAGATGAAGTCTTATACGGACTCATTATCAGTAAACCCCACACAGGTTTCCTTCCTCCAAAGATGCAGTTTTACACGAGCTCATCATCAGTCAACCCTACACAGGTGTCCATCTTTCCAAGATGCAGTTTTACACGAGCTCATCATCAGGCAACCCTACACAGGTTCCCTCTTTCAACTTATAAAACTTACAATTCAACAGACCACCTCCAGATGGCATATATAAGCCCATCCACCTACCAATAGTCTCCAAATGGCATCTATAAGCCCATTCCCGACAAGGTTCTGTCACATCTCCAGATGGCATCTATAAGCCCATCCTCCCATACCATCTTTCCAAATGGCATCTATAAGCCCATTCCCGACAAGGTTCTGTTACACCTCCAGATGGCATCTATAAGCCAATCCACCCATCATATCTCCAAACGGCATCTATAAGCCCATTCCAAACAAGGTTCTGTCACACTTCCAGATGGCATCTATAAGCCCATCCTCCTATCCACCATCTCTCCAAATGGCATCTATAAGCCCATTCCCGCTATCACACTGCTGATACTCCACTATGTGAGTGCAAATTTCTGGGCACTCTAGTGTTCAATCATCTTCCACCTTCGGATCACGAAAGGCACGCAAGCCAATCTACATCCTCAGGTCTAAGAAGATTGAACAGGGGCAACTGCTGTACCCCAAAATTTGCCCTCCCATATTCTTCAAAGTTTTGACAAGCATCATCTCAATTTGCTCAAGTCTACTCAAGGGCTACACAGTTCAAACACCCTCCTAAGCCAGTCAAATTAGGGTTTTGGTTCTTGCAAGGAAGTTGAGGTTTTCAAGGTCTCAATCAAGTCACATATGCCTATAAACATTTCCAAGCATCCATATGCCAAGTTTCAAGGCTCACAAGGTCAAGTTGCACAGTCAAAAACCCTAATTGCCTCACAATCAATTGCAGGGGCAAAATGGTCATTTGGCAGTCAAAAGTCAAAAATTTTGGTCAACATCTTATTTTGAAGCCACAATCATCATTTGATCAAGTCTTGATCATGATTCCACAAGAATGGCTCAAAAATCATCAAGATGCAAAAGTTTCCATTTTTGGACAGTTGAAAAGTCAACTGTAACTTGACCAAGGCATAACTTTTTCATGGTTTATCAGAAAAATCCCATCCAATGCTCATTTTTAAGGGGAGGAAATTTCCTACAACTCATCTTCACATTCCAAGTCCAAGAAATGCACTCACAAAAAGTTATCAATTTCAACATTATAGGTCATTTTCAAAAGTCAACAAAAAGACACTTTAAGTCAAAGACCATAACTTGAGATTGGCAAATTAAAATGACATGGGACCAAAGGCATTGGTTAGAGGACTTCAAGACCTTTCCAAAATGTCCAAGAACATGTTCATATGATCAAAATTGAGCAACATATGCATTGGAGAAGTTGGGAAATTTTTGTGAAATGGAAAAAGTCAACTATCCTTGAAACTTCAATTTTTGACAAAAGGGCCCACTTTTTTCCACTTGATTCATCCTTGTCATGCCACCCACGTGTCCCATGATCAATTTCAAGACCAAATAATTATTTTTCCATTTTTATTTAATTTTTATGGATTTAATTCATTTTAATGCATAATAATTCAAATAAAATTAAAAAAATTAATTAAATGGTATCTTGTGGTTTTATTAGCCTTCATGTGTCATATTCCACATACCAAAACCATGCCAAGCTCATTTATGCACGAAATTTTGAATTTGGATAAAGCTTTGAAAGGCCTTTAATGGTGGTTAAGACAAAATCCAAAAACATAATGGCACAAGTTTAAGGCTCCTAAAGGTGAATTATTCTCATTCATGACTATATATACAAGCCTTGCAAGCCTCATTCACGACCTAGGCATCCCTGAAACGGCAGAGCAAAAACTGAAAATTGTCCAAAAAAGTGTGAGATCTAAAGCAGTATTGCAGGCACTTTCAAACCAAAAAGAGAACATAGCCTTCTTCCTGGACATCCAGTGGTGCTACAGCAATAAAAACCAAGCCTTTTCATCAACAACATCACACTGTAAGTTGTCTCAAACTTTGCTCTGAACACGAAATCGTAACTTCCAGTCCTTGCACATTTTCTTCAAAACATTGGTATATTCATGTTTATCATTTGATTTCTAACATAATTGCATTATTCAATTTTGTTATTGGCCCCTATATCATGATATTCGAACCTAGGGTTCATATACTTGTGTTTTAGGTGTTTCCCATATAGGCAAAATCAAGATGAATGATGGTTACAAGGATAATGAGGAGACAGAGACGATCACGCCCATGTGATTGGATGGAATTTTTATGGCCTAGGGACGTTTTTTGAGATAAGCTACGAAACTACCTGCGGATAAAAATCCGCAGGTAAATAACCAGCAAAGTATTGGAGAAGACGATGAGGTGTCGTCCTGTCGTTGGCCATCTTCAAATATCGCGCGTTTTTTTATTTATTTTCAGGCATATGTTTGTTTACCAATATAATAATCATGCTTTGTTTTAATAATGACTAACACACGCAGCTCAGTTGGTGGCCATGCTATTGGAAAAGGTTACAGGACCTGGGTTCGAATCCCAGGTCCCCCCACATTTCTTGTTACCATTTTCTCATGCTTGTTCAAGTGCAGCCTTCCAGGATACGTCCACCATGGACTTCCAACCTCCACACGCCATGTGTCTTCAGGTGGCAATCCAAGGGTCAGGATGAAAGCACACCATATTCCTGGTCAACCAGCGCCCCACTCAATTCCCAGAGTCAACGTAGTTGGATGCAAATGGGCCATAGCAATGCTAAACAAACTCCCAATTCTGGCCCAAACCCCCCTTGGGTTTGCATTTTTATTTTGTTTTTTTTATTTGCCTTATTTTATTTCTTATTCTTTTTTATTAACTATTAACATAATTAATATTTTTCATAAAAAATAAAAAAAACACTAATATTATTATTATTTATTAATTTCATGTTATTTTTGTAAATAAAATACTAACAAAAAAAATAGTTTAATTAGGTCAATTTTAATCTCTTTTCTTTATAATAAATAAAAAACAATTTAGAATTAGGTTAAATTTTAATTTTAATTCCTTTTATTTTCATTAAAAATATAAAAAACACAAAAACATTTTTTTAATTAATTAATTAATTAGTTACTAGTTCTAATTTCATTAATTACAAAAAAGGACAAAATTCAATTCTTATTCAAAAAAGGGTCAAAACCCTTAGGACGTTCCCGATTTAATTCTTTCACGCATTATTCTTATTTTGATTATTTATGTAACTGTCTCCAGATATGTAATAGTTAAATAGGTTTATCGCTTTATTTACTTTTCTCGCACTTTATTTTCAAAACGGGTTTTTGTTTTTTTGGCGATGTATAGACCCGCGCCTTGTAATAGCTAGATTTACATTTCCGCAATTTACTTTCCGCACTCCTAACTAAAAAAAAAATGCATGAAAGAATGTATGACAAATAAAATCAATCCGTAGCTCACAAATAACATGTACAAGATAAACATAAACATAAAAACAACACACAAGCACATGCCACTCCTAGGGTACGCCTCACTGATTGCCTCGAACGTGGTCATCAAGTATAGGGTGTCTTAGAGGTCGCCCTTCTGTCTAAAAGATCCAGTTGCCTCGAAACGGTTGCCTCGGATAAAAAAAGGATCTAGGACATTAGGGTTACCACTAAGGTGTCCTACCATTGCTTTGGTGACCACACTGTCCCTAATCATCGAATTGACCCGAATACCTCCAACGACGGTGCTACCTACCTCTCAATGGTGGGATAGCACTATCTAAAGGACTCTTACACAGCTTAATTCCTTAGAGTAGGTAGATTCTCCTGGGTACTTGCTCTTTTCAAACAAACAAAAATAACTTTTCGCACCTACACTTTCAAAAAGTTTTCAAACAAACTTTTCATACACTCTTGAGGACAGATACAAGAGTTACTTAGAAATTTTTCAAACGAAACTTTTTCAAAACCCACACACACTTGAAAAGAAAACATATTTTGAAAACATAAGAGCAAGTACCTAAGAGCCCGTGGATAACCACGGATAGAAAGGGTGCTAACACCTTCCCTTTCTACAAATCTACCTCCCGAACCGAGAAACATTCTCGAATAAGGAATTTTGCTGTGCTTTTGTCCTTTCCATGTTGGAGAACATAAAAGACGGTGGCGACTCTTGCTTGCCGCGACATTTCGCGAAACCAGCTTAAAAAATAGTCAGTTCTATTTCCACCGATCACAGCAAACAGTAGTAAGTCTCTTCTCGTCAATTAAGTTTAACTGATCAAGTCGGGTTTGAATCCAATCGTCTTCACTCAAACCTGCATCCTTCATGATTCTCAAAGAGGGAATCTGAGCCTCAATAGGTAGAACAACCTCCATGCCATAAAATAAATAATAGGGTGTTGCCCCAGTTGAAGTGCGAGCCATGGTACGGTACCCGTGGAGAGAAGACAGTAGCATCTCATGGCAGTCCTTGTAGGTGACTGTCATTTTTTGTATGATCTTTTTGATGTTTTTGTTCGCAACTTCAACTGCACCATTCATCTTTGGCCGATAGGGGGATGAATTGTGATGTTGAATTTTGAACTGCTTGCACAGGGCGGTGATCATAGTATTGTTAAGGTTTGTACCGTTATCAGTGATGATCCTTTCGGGGATACCGTACCGACAGATAAGGTTCTGCTTAATGAAGCGGGCAACGACATTCTTAGTAACGGATGCGAAGGAAGCTGCTTCGACCCACTTTGTAAAGTAATCAATGGCCACCAGAATAAAGCGGTGTCCATTGGATGTTGTAGGCTTGATCTCCCCAATCATATAGATTCCCCACATAGCGAAGGGCCAAGGAGCTGTTAAGACGTTCAGAGGAACAGGAGGCACGTGCACCTTATCTGCATAGATTTGACATTTATGGCAAGTCTGGGAGTGTTGATAGCAGTCTGCTTCCATGGTAGACCAGTAATAGCCTGCCCGTAGAATCTTCTTTGCCATCGTATGCCCGCTAGAGTGAGTGCCAAAGGTACCTTCATGCAATTCATCCATAATCCTTTCAGCTTCAGTCTTGTCCACACAACGGAGCAGAACAGAATCATGATTGCGCTTGTATAGGATGCCATTACTTAGGAAGAACTTAGTTGAGAATCTCCTTAAGAACTTTTTTTCATTGACTGAAGCTCCTTCAGGGTATTCCTGCGCCTCGAGATACCTTTTGACTTCATGAAACCACGGCTGGTCCACTACTTCTTCGGTATTGATCTCGTGACAATGTGTCGGTTCATCCATCCGTTCAATGGTGATTTGGGGAGCCTCATTATCCCAGTTAAGTTTAAACATGGAGGACATTGTAGCTAGAGCATCTGCTAGCTGATTTTCTTCTCGCGGGAAGTGCTCGAAGGTAATCTGCTCGAAATGTGGTAATAATGTCAGGACATGTTCTTTGTAAGGGACGAGGTTTGGATGCTTAGTATCCCATTCTCCTTTGATCTGACTGATGACCAAAGTTGAATCCCCAAATATAATCAAAGATTTAATTCCCAAGTCTATGGCAGCCTTGAGTCCAAAGATGCATGCCTCATACTCTGCCATGTTGTTCGTATAGTTGAAGCAAAGTCTGGCTGTGAAAGGAGTATGGCAACCTTATGGGGATATGAGCATAACACCAATGCCGTTACCAAGTGCATTGGATGCCCCATCAAAGTACAGGGTCCATCCGGATCCTTATTAAGGTCTGTCATATGGTCTGATATCTTCAATGTTGTCCAATGTCATGATGTCTTTGTCAGGGAATTCAAACTTCATGGATTGATAATCCTCAACAGCTTGATGAGCCATATGGTCAGCTAACACACTCCCCTTTATAGCATTTTGGGTCGTGTACTGTATATCATATTCGGTCAGGATCATTTTCCATCTAGCTATTCTTCCAGACAAAGCAGGCTTCTCAAAGATGTATTTGATCGGATCCATCTTAGATATCAGCAAAGTGGTATGAGTCAACATGTACTGCCTTAGCCGGCGAGCAGCCCATACCAAAGCGCATCAAGTTTTCTCGAGCAGTGAATATCTTGTTTCATAGTCGGTAAACTTTTTGCTAAGGTAATAAATGGCATGCTCTTTTCGGCCAGACTCGTCATGCTGCCCCAGTACGCACCCCATTGAATTCTCTAGGACGGTCAGATATATGATTAGTGGTCTTCCTTCGACGGGTGGCATTAGGATAGGAGGCTCTAACAAGTACTCCTTGATTTTATCGAAAGCAACTTGACAATCATCATTCCATCTAACTACCTGATCTTTCTTCAACAACTTGAAGATTGGTTCACAAGTAGATGTTAGGTGAGAAATGAACCTAGCAATGTAGTTTAGGCGTCCTAATAAACCTCTGACCTTCTTCTCAGTGCGAGGAGCAAGCATTTCTTGTATAGCATTGACTTTGGCAGGATCAACCTCGATGCCTTTGTTGCTGACAATGAAACCTAAGAGCTTACTGGACCGGACTCCGAATGTGCACTTGTTTGGATTTAATCTTAGCTTGTACTCCTTTAGTCGGACAAACAACTTTTGCAAGTGATCAAGGTGTTCTTCTTCAGTTTGTGACCAGGCTATCATGTCATCTACGTAGACCTCTATCTCATGATGTATCATATCATGAAACAAAGCTACCATGGCGCGTTGATAGGTTGCCCCAGCATTCTTCAGTCCGAATGGCATCACTTTGTAGCAGAACGTACCCCATTGTGTGACAAAAGTAGTTTTCTTCATGTCCTCAGGTGCCATTTTGATTTGGTTATAGCCTGAGAATCTGTCCATGGAAGAAAATACTTTGTGCTAGGCTGTGTTATCAACTAGAATGTCGATGTGTGGAAGTGGAAAGTCATCTTTATGGATGGCTCTGTTTAAGTCTCTATAATCAACACACATTCGTACCTTTCCATCTTTTTTAGGCATAAGCACAATGTTAGCAACCCATTGAGGATAGGAAGTAACAGCCAGAAATCCAACATTGAACTGCTTCATAACTTCTCCTTTGATCTTCTCTGACATGTCAGGTCTCATGCGGCGGACCTTTTGTTTCACTGGTGGACAGTCTTCTCTTGTGGGTAGATGGTGTACCACAATGTCTGTATCAAGTCCCGACATGTCTTCGTATGACCAGACGGAGATTTCAACATAATCATGCAGTTGCTGAATTAGGCGCTCCTTGACACTCGGCTCTAGATTGGAACCTATCTTGATTTCCTTTTTGTCTTCCTCAGTACCCAAGTTGATTGTATCCAACTGCTCCTCATGAGGCAGAATAGCCCTTTCCTCTTGTTGTAGTAATCTGGCCAATTCCCCTAGCACCTTACAATCGTCCTCACCTTCGTATTCGGCTTGGTAGACCAGATCTTCAGAGTCACTGAAGGTTATAGTAGTATCGTTACCCATGGGATCCGGAATGGAAGAGTACCTACATTTGTGAGTGTGGGTGTGTGTAAGGGTATATCCACCTTTAAACAAATAAAATGTAAAAAGAAAGACAATGAACACAAAAGTTTGTATGCAAAACGTCCATGATTCATTGAAATGACATATGAAAATGAAATAAGAACCCTTACAAATAGACCATTGTGCCTCGGGTAAGACACAAGGTAGAAAAGTACGAATTGTTTGTGAATTATTACAGTATAACAGAAACGGAAAAGATAAATTACTGCGGTATGAAAGTAATCGGAACAAAGTCTTTTGCTTCCCAGTTGCACAGTCCTTCGCCGACAGTAGGAAATATCCAGTCTTCTAAGCTTCCCTCTTCTTCACTGTCCTCTAGTGCATTAACCCCTTGGTGATTGATCTTCACAGGTGGTCCTCCGGCACGAGCGCGGCACACGGCCTTCTGACCAGTCGAAGTAAATCCCAAGTCGAACTTGTCTAATTTGAAAGGAAAGTCTGGAAGCTGCCCCCAGATTGTGGATCCGCCTTCTTCAACCACTGCTTTTGCATCCTTGAGAGATGACATCCGAGACGAAGGTCTGGTGATCGTGGGTACAGAGGACACTGTCTTGGTCGCCACTATCTCCTGAGCTACCTTCTCAAAATGCTAGAAAGGAGTTTCGATGAATTCGCCATCCAATTCTACATAACAGAAAGAATTAAGATGGCTGATCATGTATTCCTCTTCGCCATAAACAGTTATCATTTTCCCTTGGACAGGGTACTTGAGCATTTGATGCAGAGTAGAAGTGACAACTCTAGCATGGTGGATCCAAGGTCTTCCCAACAGGCAAGAATAAGAAGGACGGATGTCCATCACATAGAATGTGGAGCTGAAGGTTTCAGTTCCCACCTTAATCGGGATGTCCACCTCCCCGTGGACCATCCTTTTAGAGCCGTCGAAAGCTCTCACAATGATATTGCTGGGTTTCTGAGTTAGGCCTTCACAATCCAACCTATCCAAGGCCTTCTTCGGCAAGACGTTTAGAGACGAACCAGTGTCTACCAGTACGTGTGCTAGGGTTGTCCCTATGTATTCCACCGAGACATGCAAAGCATCATTATGTTTTCTCCCTTTCGAAGTTAAATCTGCATCGGAGAATCATAGACCATTGTCAGCTGTTAAACTAGCCACACATTCCTGGAACTGATCAGTGGAGGTTTCTTGTGGCACGTGGGCCGTCTTCAAAAATCTTATCAGAGCCTTAGCATGAGCTTCTGAACAAAGCAACAGGGCCAACATGGAAATCTTTGAGGGGGTTTGCCCCAGCTGTTCCACTACATCATAATCACTTTTCTTGATTATTTTCAAAATTTCCTCCATTTCTTTTTGAGAGGTTTCAGGGATGATCAACGGCTGAGCCCTCGTCCTGACGGGCTCTTCTTGGATCCCTTTTCCTCGAACATCAGTAACAGCAGAGGGGATAGCCACGGGGGTTGGGACTTCTTCTATGATTGGTGTATTGGCAGATATGTTTACCGGTGTAGAGGTAACCTTAGGAGCAGCTGAGGGTCCAAGAATTGCCTTTGGAGGGGCAATCTTTGGAGAAAAAATTCTTCCACTACGAGTAACTTTGCTTGTTCCGGCAATGTTACTGATGTCGGAATTGTCTTCTTCAGAACTCTCTTCCTCGGCATTTTGTTCAATCTGTTTGACACCATGATAGTAGATTTCTCCACCATAATTCCATGGTATTGATTTGTCGGACTTATACGAGACTGGCCCGGGCATGGTTATCTTCAAAGGTGCAGCCTTCGGAGCGGGTGTAATCCTAACAGGTCTTTTAGGGACCTTGGAAGGATTGGAGGATATGGTTATTATTGAAACATTGTTAACAGGAATTGATAAAACATGAGACTTCTCAAATAGGATTTCTTGGTTATCAATTAGGAATTGGATGCCTATCTTCAACAATGGACAGTGGGTTAATGAGGATGAACAAAGGTGACAATCTTCTTCACAACCTGGGAAAACCCCAACCTTCAACAAATTTAACTTGATTATAGGGAGCAGAGTTATCAAATCATCTACAGTAGCAACAAACAGATCCTCCTCAACAGCATGGGCGTTGTGGTCGTGCCTTGGCATTGGAGCAAAGATAACATTGGGTTTTTCAGGTGCGTTGAATTCAACTTCTTTAGCATCTATCAAATCCTAAATTTTATTCTTCAGGGCCCAACAATTGTCAGTGTCGTGCCCTGGGCTTTCCGAATGGTAAGCACACCTGGCGTTCAGATGGTAATATGGAGAAGCAGTGTTAGGATTTTTAGGGGCCTCTTTCAGCATGGCAAAATTCAACTTCAGAAGATGTGGTAAGACTTGAGAAAGAGTCATGTTTATCTTGGTGAATTGCCGTACATGCCTTTCCACCCTTTGTTGGTTATTTCTAGGCTGATCATTCCTCAACTGATTGTTTCTTGGCTGGTCTGATGCAGACTTTTGAATAATAACGGCCCCCACCGCTGGCCGACGCTCAACTCTTCCTTGACCCCTCTGAGAGTAGATAGCTGATACTTCCTTCTTTCCCATGAAAGGTTTTCTTATGGCAGCAGAAGTAGATGCATCTTTTTGATTTTTCCCGCTTTTTATACCGACCTCCACTCTTTCTCCGGTTAGAATCAAATCAGTGAACCTAGCGGACAAACTTCCAATCAGGTGATTGAAGAAAGGACCTGACAGGGTACCCAGGAACATGTCTACTAGCTCTCTCTCAGATAGGGGTGGTTGCACCTATCCGGCCAAATCTCTCAATTTTTAGGCGTAGTCTTTGAAGCCCTCATTGGTAGCCATGGCCATACTCTGTAGTTGAGTACGGGTTGGCGCCAAGTCGGCGTTGTATTGATACTGTTTATAGAAGGCGGCTGCCAAGTCTTACCAATTACAGACGTCTGCTCTCTCCAAGTGGTAGAACCAATCAAGCTGTGTTCCTGACAAACTGTCCTGGAAAAAGTGGACCCACAGGTCTTTGTTAGAAGAATGTGGTTGAATTTTCCTGACATAAGATCGTAGGTGCATCTTGGGACAAGACACCCAATCATACTTAGCAAACAGTTGCACTTTAAATTTAGGAGGGATTACAATTCCAGAAACCAACCCTAGCTCCTCAAAATCCAGCCCCGGTACTCTTTGCACTTCCATAGCATCTAGACGTTCTTCCAAGTTCTTATATTTGTCAGCGGCCGAAGGGTACTGTTGTTCGGAGTAGTCCTCATATTCCTCTCCTTCTGCTTCAGAATCAGATGGAACTGCCATTCCTTTTCCTTTTCCTTCCCCCTCTTCAAATGTTGATGGGAATTCCAAAGTCCGTCTGGCTTGTCCTTCAAACCTTCTGCCCATGATAACCACACCGGCTCGCTTCTTCTTCTTTTTCTCTTTCTCCTTCTTTAGCAGAGTCTTGAGCTCCTCCTGCCCCTTGGCTAAGGTCAAGAGTAGCTGTTGAAATTGTGAATTCTGAGCTTGTAAGTCTTTGACCATTTGTTCTAGATCCATCTTGTTGAAATAAACAGCAGAGAGATGAGGAAACTTGGTGTGAAGACCTGCTTATGCATATGGTGAATGAAGATGCGATATGAAAATGATTTCAAGGAAATTTAGAAGATTTAAATTTGTCCAAACCAAAAAGAACACACGTAATATTAAATAAAACCAAGTTTGAATACATCATGCCTCTTCGGGCTTACAAAGAAAGAAACTAAAATACAGCAAAATTCTTAAGACAAAAAGACCGAACACATCCTCTTTGGAGCAATGTAGGTATTCAGATTCTTATCTTCATGAAGCAGTTTGGTGAGCTCCAGAACCTTCTTCTCATTGGCGTAATACTGGGTTTCAAAGGTGTCTCGCTCTTCCTTCAACTGAATCCAGGCTTTCTGCAGGTCTTCGAGAGAGGTAGGCATGTCAGGATGAAGAACGGTGTATGGGACGTCTCCTTCAATAACAGGCTCAACGATGACAGGAAGGATGGAAGGGTAAGGCATTAAGAGACTCTGGGAACGAGCCCGTACCCACTTAAGGTAAGGCTCGAAAAGGATAGAGTTTTTATGTCCCAAAGTCCTACTGTCAACTTTGTTCACCATTCCCCAAGCACGTGTAAACTTCTGGCGGTAACCTTGGTCTTTTTTGTCGTAGTCAAAAACCAGACCTCAGACGAGCATCTCATGAGGGCCGTCTCTTCGGGCATACCAAAACTGTCGAAGAGCTAAACACGGGTTGTAGGTGATACCTCCCCTAATACCTAGCAGAGGTACGTTAGGGAACTCCCCACAGCGGTCAATGATAGAGATATCTTCCAAAGATCTTGAGCACCAACGGATATCAGAGTGAGTGAGAGACATCATCCTTTGAGACCAAGTCAATCTTTGCTCGTTCTTCAATGCTGACTGAGGCAGATGTGAAGTGAACCACTTAGCGAGTAGGGGTATACAACACAAAAGGGTACCTCTTTTCTTCATGGTACGGGTATGAAGACAATGCAAGATATCTCCTAGCAAGGTGGGTATAGGATTGCGAGAGAGAAAGACTTTGATGGCATTAACGTCTATGAATTGGTCCGAGTTAGGAAACAGAACCAAACCATAAATGAGGAGAGCTAGCACTTCTTCGAAAGCTTGGAAATCCATGTCATCCCAGAATGAACGAGCTTTTTCTAACAGAAACTTATCTAAGAATCCTTTAACCCCACTTCTTGTCTCCCAATTGGCTGTAACGTCGGCCCTCTTCATATGTAAAGCCTCGGAGATGACTTCAAGTTTTGGAATCCCTTCTAGACTGGTGAACGGTATCTGATTAAGCACGAGCACCCCTAAGAGTAGAGAGAACTCTTCAAATGTTGGTACCAACTGATAGTCTGGAAAAGTGAAACAATGATGTACGAGATCAAAGAATTGGAACAGTACACACATCATCTCTTCTTGGAAGTTGGATGTAGCCAAACTGAGAAGTCGACCATACTTCTTGGTAAAAGGAGAATCCCCGGGCACTCTTGAGGCTAGCTCTTGTGCTTTTACAAAGCAGATTCGAATGGTGTTTCTTCGGAGAGGATTCATTTTCTACAAAACAAAAACAAAGATAAATTTCTAAATCCTTGAAATGGTTAGTGAGCATGCATATGATGTTGATGATATGTATGATGTTTATGTACAAGCAAACATATACACACACAACAAACAGATCCCTATGTTTCAGGCTTGCATGAGTTTGTAGGTAAGTACCCTCTTGAAGTTTTAGTTGGCTCAACCTGTCCTAGAAATAATGATCAGGTTCTAAAGGATCTCAATATCACCGACCTTTCTCTTAGGCATTGTCTCATCTCAATCAATCTTTTCTTGCGACCGATATATCCTAAAAGTCTAGCCTCAATGAGTGTAGTATCGAGTGTCAACCAATTTTCAGCTTTACACCGAAACCGATTACCTCACTACGTCCTAATGGCCATGTTTGTTCAATTAGGGTTCTAAGGTTAATTAGTGCTTCGCGACGCCACTCAGCGGCCCCGTATTCTCCTCGATTCACCACGAGGGATATCGGTACCCACAAATGCGTCACACTAACATAGCCATTGTTTCAACCATATCGGTCTACACCGTACAATCTCCACAATCTATTGCTATTTACCTAAAAAGGTGCCCCCAATCCGGGTAGAGGATTCAAACCCAAACAATAGAACCAAAAGATAAAGCATACAAGTCAAACAAGATAAGCATGTAAAGGTGATCTAAAACCCTAAGGTAACCCCACTTTTAAATATTCCCCAGCAGAGTCGCCAATTCTATGATACGGTGGGAGAACTGACTTGAAGTTTTGCGTTTCGTTCGCACTTGTGCGGTTAGCAAGAGTCGCCACCGACTTTTCTTTTATCCAAAAGGAAAGGTAAAAAAGCACAGGAAAGACCTTTCGAGATTATTTCTCGGGTTCGGGGGGTATATTATGAAAAGGGAAGGTATTCACACCCTTTTCATCCATGGTTTTCCATGGGCTCTTAGTTACTCATTTAGATCACTTGCTTTCATTTGATTGTGTGCTTGTGGTGTGGGCTTTGAAAGTATTTTGAAAAATCTCTTTGTAATGGTTCTCATCTCTATAAGAACGTATACAAAGTTTTGTTTCGAAAAGTGGTTCAAAGATGTGTTTGTGAATCGTGTTTTGAAAAGAGGTTTTTCAATGATTCTCCTCTCTATAAGAATGTATACAAAACGTTTTGTCTTTTTGAAATTGTTTTTGAAATGAGAGTGTAGGTGTAAGAGTTTTTGTTGTGAGCAAACGAGTAACTAAGAGCAAATCTATCTACTCGAAAAGTTTTAAGTTGTTCTTTTCTTCTTCCTTTTAATGGTGCTATCTTACCATTGATTTGGTAAGAAGCCCCACCATTGATGTGAAAGGACAGGCGCGGGTCAATTTTACAATCATTAAAGGCAACTTGTGAGACGCTTTAGCAATTTTTGTAAGGGTCAAGATCGTTTTAATCGAAGGCAACATCGAGGGACTACGATCTTTTTTATCGAAGGGTCATTGCTAGAGTGTCTCATATTCGAGGGACATGATTTTATTTCCGAGGCAACGAGCGAGGTTAGCCTAGAGGTGCGCGTGTGAAAAAGTGTGTTGGTTTAAAGTTATTTCATTATTTGATTTGGTCATCTAGCGATTGATTTTTGAGTCTTGCCATACATGCCTAATTACTATGCAGTATATAGAAAGCAATAAATAGCGAGAATTGAAAATCTAAGCTACTACAGAATGTTCGGGAATGGGGGTACAATTGTTACAAATGGGGATGAATCAAATGAAATAGCAATGTCCAAACATCAAGCAATACAACCAAATCGAATATTTGTGCGATTTAATATAAAGCTATGACAATCCATGAGATAAAATCAACAAAGTATGAAATGAAATGTATTTACTTGAAAAGAGAAAAATAAACCTATTCTAAAAAAATGATTAAATTATAACCTCTATTATTGTACTTTATTAATTATGTAAAATCTAAAGAAAAATAAATAAACTAAGTTATTATTTTTGGTGTTTTATCATATCAATTTAAAACAAAATTAAATAAGAAAAAAAAATGATAAAAATTAACTTACAAAAAATTAAACCAGTTTAATAAAATACTTTAAGTTATGTTAGTAATTTGTTAACAAATAAAAATATAAGAAGAAGAACAAATTAAAAAAAGAAATAAATAAAATGGGCTTAAGAAAATTGATTCGGGGTGAGGCCGAAACCAAAGTGGAGGTTTTTGCTGTTAACAAAACAAGCCAGATGGGGGATGGGTTAGCAAAACGCGCATGGGCTTTAGGGGTCTGTAAATGAAACAGGCCCAATGTTTAAACTGCATTAGTTTGTTTGATTAAGGGTGGAAACACAATTAGGGTTCTTGGAACCCCTTTGTGCTTCACAGCGGCGCTGTCTCAACCCTTCGCCTATCTCTGTATCATCCTTGTTCATCTCTGAATTTCTCACTAAAACACCCCTGTTTCGCGAACCGAATCTCTCTCTCCATCTTTATCTCACCATGGTTCACGTTTTCTTTGAAACCCTAAGTTCTGATTTGAGCCTAAAAACGAAGAAATCGATTCATCTGATCCTCCCCCTATCTCTCAGTTGCTGGAACTTGACCGCTTCATCTCTCTAAGCAAGCCCTAGCGATTTTCTTAAAAGGGTAAAAATTCTGTTCTTTTCAAAGTTTACGAAATTTCAAAGATTTCTCATCCCTATTGTGTTTTCTGTTAACTACCTTACCTTTTAGATGCAGAGAAAAAACATATGGAATCATGATAGAAGGGAATATATCATACCTGTTAGAGATTTTCTGTGAAATGGAAAGGGGACAACACCGTTCCTTGGTGGCCGGAGATGGGGGGAAGGAGATGAGGATGAACGAATCACTTTTCTGGTAACTTCCCTTTGTCTTCTGGGTTTGAATGACGATGATGCTATTTGTTATATGGTTTTGGTTTTTGGTTTTGAGTTACATATTTCAGACTTTTGTTGTTGTTTTTTGAGGTTTTGTGATTTTGATTGGTATTGGTTTTGTTGACAATTTGAAGGTTAGTGAGTTCTTTGGTTACAATTTAGGTTGGTTTGAGACTTTGAGGCTTTGACAGGTTTTGGACTTGTGTGATTTAATGGTATTTGGATAGTTGGATATTGGTTTGTCAGCTTGAATGGTTCACTGGTTTTTGGTTGCTGGAGTTTGTTGCAAGTTTTTTATCCTGTTTTTGGTTATGGGTTTTTGGAATGTTGGTATTGAGATGTTGGTTTACAGTTTGCAGGTTTGAAGGCATTGAGATGGTTTTGACAGTTTTGAAACTTTTTCTGGTTTTTTTGATTTGTTGGTTTAACAGGTTTGATGAGCTTTTAGATGGTTGGTGATTTTCTGAGTTTTTTGACTTGTTGACTGTTTTTGAGGTTGTTGATTTTGCTGGTTTAACAGGTTTCAGATTGTTTTTTGAAAGTTTGACAGGTTTTAGGTATTTGGTGATTTTTGTGGTTTTTGAGGTCCTCAGACATTGACAGTTTTTTTGGAGGTTTTGGGAGTTTTGAAAATGGTTTGAGGTTTTGTTGTGGTCTGCTACTGTGTGCTGATGAACATGTTGCAGGTTTTGAGTTTTTGGGCGTTTATCAGGTTTTGACAGTTTGGAGGTTTTGGTTTGTATGTTGCTGTTAGTTTTAGACCCTGTTTTCAGTTTTTGTTTGCAATCTTGCTATTTGCTGCAGGACTTGAGATTTGAGGGTGGATGCTGGGAGTTTTGGCTTTTGGTTATGTTTTTGACAGTTTTGATGCTTTTGACAGTTCTTGGACTTTTTGAGTTTGAAAAATGGTTTTAGGTTTTTTAGGCTTTTTGGACTTTGATAGTTTGATAAGTTTTTCGATCTCTCTTTCTGCTTGAGAGTTTCACTGTTATATTGATGTTTCTTTGGTTGAATTCTTATTCAAAAAAGGGGGGAAAACAAAGAAATTGAATATTTTGCTATGTTGTTCCTTTGGCTTTTTTATGGCAGCTTCTATGCAATTGTGACAGTCAAGGCAGCAGGGCTGTGCATCCCTAGGTTGTTAGAACATAGTTTGATTCTACAACCCTCAGTTAGAGTTTTGATGATAACAAAATACAAGATTAAATAAATTGTAAGATTTATATAAGACATATATGCTACTTAAAATTATGTTGTGTATTTACAGAAACTCTGATGGAATCAGCATCAGAATATCAGTATCAACATCAGCATCAGAAGATATGTCAGCATCAGAAGATCAAACATGTGCTACACGCTGAAGTTACCAGATCATACGCTAAAGCCTGATGACCAAAATCTGCACATAAAATACTCTGACTCTGATCAAGATCCTAACCAAGTCATCAACACTCAGAAGCGTCAGCATAAAGGAAAGAACACTCTGATTACCATAAGCAGAGAAGACTCTGAAGTGTCACCGTTACTAAGCATTCAAGACAGATTTATTACCAACGGCTTTATTCCAAGATAAAGATCTTCTCAAAAAGGAAAGAACGTTATTAGAAATGAAATGGATTTATGGACAACCAACGTATCTCTTCCGTGGCTATTTAAACAAGATTGTGTGAGAAAAGAAAAGGCTAATCATCTTCACGCATATACACGCCTACGTAAACAAACTCACTCATATAATTTGCTAAAGCTTTCAACCACGCCTACTCAAAAGCATTAGCAGTCTAGTTTCATTCTAAGCTTAACATTGTGTATTATCACAATTGTTGTACCCCAAAATTTGCCCTCCCATATTCTTCAAGAAGTGTCAAGATCAAGCTTCAAAATCTCTCAAGGATTGCACATTCCAATTGCCTCCTAACACAGTCAAAATTAGGGTTTTGGTTCTTGCAAAGAAATTGAGGTTTTCAAGGGTCCAATCAAGTCCCATATGCCTATATACATTGTCAAGCATCCATATGTCAAGTTTCAAGACTCACAGCATCAAATTGCACAGTCAAAAACCCTAATTGCTCCACAGTCAACTGCAGGGGCAAAATGGTCATTTGACAGTCAAAAGTCAAAATTTTTGGTCAACATCTTATTTTGAAGCCACAATCATCATTTGATCAATTCTTGATCATGATTCCACAAGCATGGCTCAAAAAGTCTCAAGAATCAAAAGTTTCTATTTTTGGACAGTTGAAAAGTCAACTGCAAATTGACCAGGTCATAACTTTTTCATGGTTCATTATAAAAATCCCATCCAATGCTCATTTTGAAAGGGATGACATTTCCTACAACTCATCTTCACACTCCAAGTCCAAGAAATGCTCTCACAAAAAGTTGTCATTTTCAAAAGTCAACAAAAAGGCACTTTAAGTCAAAGACCATAACTTGAGATTGGTAAATCAAAATGACATGGGACCAAAGGCATTGGTTAGAGGACTTCAAGACCTTTCCAAAATGTCCAAGAACATATTCATAGCTTCAAAATTGAGCAAGATATGAATTGGAGAAGTTGGGAAATTTTTGGGAACTTTCAAAAGCCAACTTTGCCTAAAAAGCTTCAAATTTGCTAATGGGCCTCAAATTCTTTCTTGAATCATTACCCAAAGCCTATGCACGACCCATTGAGCTCAAAATGATTTATTTTCTTATTTTTTATTAATTAATTGAATTTTTATTATTATTAATTCATTTAATTGGTTTTAATTGTAGAAAAATATCAAAGAATGGTTGTCAAATCTTTTTATTCAGCAAATACACTCCAAATATGCTAAAGATTTCGTGCATCATCCAAGGGGACAAGATCTTCCATAATTGGCAAAGTTTTCATGGAAAAAGATTGAAAATCACATAATTGAAAATCAAATATTCAAGTCATAATTCATGGACTTTTGGGCCAAGGTTTTGACCTAATTCTGATCACATACATATGCAAGAGCTAACCCTACTCAAGAAGACACGTGAAAGCTGCTGAAACTGCATAATCACTTTGCAAAATTTCAATAAAAAACTTGAAACTGATTTCATACTTGCAGTGCCTTTCCACGCCTAAAAAGGATTCCAATACGTTGCCTAAGTCTCCAGGAAGCGTTTGCAATCAAGAATCAATCCTAACACGCGAAGAATCCAAGAACATAAGTCATTCGGTTTGTCTTGTTTTTCAAAATTGCATAACATGATTCATGAGCTTTTAATCTGTTTTCTTGTTTGATTCATGCTAATAGGTACCTTCTGAAGCGATTGGTATAAGTTAATTGTGCTAACGCTGCCTGAATCGAAATTCACCATGGATGAAACCTAGGGTTTCTGAAGCTTCAAATTAGGGCTTTAGGCATCAGGAAAAATTGGACTAAGCCATGACCATGGTTGAATTCGTCAAGGCCAGACGAATTCAACCAACCGATCTCACCCTTTTTATATTGATTCCTCTTCTATTCGCTATTTTTCACACTTTCACTTAGTGGGGGTTTAAAACCCCTGCTATCTTGTTTATAATTGCAGGAAGAACGAAGAAGAAGGATGAGTTGTCCAAGCGCTATTGGAACATTCAAACTTTAGCGCACTTTTTTCATATCCCAGCATATTTGGCACTTTACGTATATTATAATTCCTTATTATATTGTTTACAAACGCGCTTGGTGGCTCAGTTGGTTGGGAACGTGGCTGGCAGGTATAGGGACCTGGGTTCGATTCCCAGGTCCCCCCATATAATTCTTGATTTTTGTTTTAAAGTGTTCTAATGCAGCTTTCATCAAACGCCCTACCATGAGCCCCACGCCTAGGCTTGCCAAGTGGCTTTGAGGAGCAATCTGAAGGCCAGGAGATGAAGTCCATCATATGGTCCAGTCAATGAGCATCCACACGATCAGAAAAGTCAAACATGGCCTTGTCTTAATGGGTCAGAATTCCTCAAACAAACCTCCACATGGGCTAGACACCCCCTTGGTTTGCATGCCTTTTTTAATTTAATTTTCTTTTCTTTCTAATTCTTTTTAATTATTTTTTTTATAATTATCATTAATTCACTAAAATAATTAATTTTTCATAATAAAAACAGAAAATCAAAAATACAAAAATATGTTTAATTATTTATTAATTTCCTCACTAATTTATTTTTGTAAATAAATGTTAATAATTAACTTAGTTAATTTAGGGTTAAAATTCAATCTTTTTCTTAATAAATAAAAAATACATAGAATTAGGTTTTTGGACATTTTTTATCTTTTTCTTAATTAATTATTTTCATCATTATTTATTATTATTATTATTATTATCATTAATTACCATTATTTTTGTAAATAATATGTAAATTAATTAATTAGCTTAAATTAGGTTAATTTAATATTTTTGTTAATAATTAAAATAATCTAGAATTAGGGTTGTTTACTAACTTTTAAATTCTTTTCTTTATTTCATAAATACAAAAAAAAACATAAAAAAAACATTTTCTTTTCTTTAATTAAATAATTAATTAGGTTTTAATTTAATTTAATTTCAAGCAAAGGGTCAAAACCCTCGGACGTTCAGTCTATTTCTTTTCGCGCGTTATTTTTCTTATCAATTATTATGTAACTGCTTTCCGGATGTAATAGTAATTAGGTTTACCGCATTTTTTACTTTCCGCATCTTTATCAAAAACGGGTCTTTGTATTTTGGCGATGTATAGACCCGCGCCTTGTAATAGCGTAGCTTTTATCTTTCCGTCTTTTAATTTTTCGCACTCCTAACTGCTAAACTCGCATGAAAGAATGTATGTTAATTAAAAACAACGCGTAGCTCACAATGCCATGATCAAAGATAAAACATAACATGAAAACAACACACAATACACACACCACTTCTAGGGTACGCCTCACTCGTTGCCTTCGAACGTGGTCGTCAAGTATAGGGTGTTTTAGAGGTCGCCCTCCTGTCTAAGATCCGGTTACCTAGAAACGGTTACCTCGAATTAAAAAAAGGATCTAGGACATAAGGGTAACTTCTAAGGTGTCCTACTGTTGCATCGATGACCACACCGTCCCTACAATCGAATTGACCCGAACACCTCCAACGGTGGTGCTACCTACCTCTCAATGGTGGGATGGAACTACCTTAGGGACTCTTACATAGCCTAATTCCTTAGGGTAGGTAGATGACTCATGGATACTTGCTCTTTTCAAAAACAAATCAAAAACCTTTTCACACTGACACTTTCAAAAGCTTTCAAAACAAATTTTTCAAACACTCTTGAGGACAGATACAAGAGTTATTCAGAAATCTTTCAAAGAAACTTTTTCAAACCCACTCACATTTTGAAAAGCAAACATTTTGAAAACATAAGAGCAAGTATCTAAGAGCCCGTGGATAACCACGGATAGAAAGGGTGCTAACACCTTCCCTTTCTATAAATCTACCTCCCGAACCGAGAAACAATCTCATAAGGAATTTTGATGTGCTTTTGTCCTGTCCATGTTGGAGAAAATAAAAGACGGTGGTGACTCTTGCTTCCGCGATATTTCGCGAACCAGCTTTAAACAGTCAGTTCTCATTTCCACCGATCACAGAACTGGCGACTCTGCTGGGGAAATCTTTAAAGTGAGGTGTACCTTAGGATAGATCATACTTATGTTTTCAATTGCCTGATTGTGTGCTTTAAAATTATTGGGCCTGTCTTGGGAGTTCTATAGATCCTAACCCGGATCTGGGGGATACCTCTTAGAAAGTAGCAACAAGACTGTGAGGGAACTGTGCGGGGTATACCGACATGGTTGAAGCAGTCTGCTACGTTGATGTGGCACTTTGGTGAGTACCGGTAACCCTTGAGTCAATTCAAGGAGAGTACGGGGCCGCCGCATGGTGTCGTGAAGCATCAACTGACCTTAGGAACCTTAATTGAACCATCCTGGCCTCTTTAGGGGTAGTGAGATAACTGACTTTGGTGCAGTCCGAAGTTGGTTGATACTCGATGCTACACTCATTGAGGGTTGTTTTCTTGGAATATTTTGATCGCCAGTTCAGTGGCTAAATCGAAACAATGAACACAGAAAACAACCCAATGATATTGAGATCCTTAGAACCCGGTTACTTTTGATAGGACTGGTTTTGAGCCCACCAACCTCAAGAGGGTAATACCTAGACCTCATGCTGGCCTAAACTCTAAGGGCTCTCTGTGTGACTTGTGTGCCTTCAAATTTGAATTACTTGCACACTTGTTATCTAACAACACGAGTTCCTTGCAGGTTTTGTTTACAGTCCTTAATTGTGACTCATTACAGGGCCTACTTACATCACTCCATGCATAGCATAACATCATACCATTGCATACATCCTACATAAGGACTAATCCATTTCAAGGATCTCAAGGGTTTGTGATGCAGGTCATGATGAATCAAATGTCTAGCAAGGGGAAAAAGGGGATTTATTTTCCCCTAGCCAAGGTTGATAACTTGAGTCAGGGGCTATGACCCACTCGATATGGTGAGCCTTGACTCTTGAAGAAGGCCTCTCAACAATATGCAGTGCCTTCCATCAAGCTACAAAATGCAAACTCTAACAATTTTCTTGTTTACCCCGCGAGATCCTTGAAAACATGGCATGCATACATACACATCATTGCATTACATGTATCTTTTTTACAGGTCACTTACCTTCTTCGCTGTTTATTTCAGCAATGGCTTCCCAACAAGATAACCAGGGTCTTCATGCTCAAGAGACTCAATTCAGGGAGATCTTCCTAAGCCTATCATAGGGGCAAGAAGAGTTGAGGACACTCCTCATGGGGAATTTGGCTAAGAAAAGTCCCGAAGATGACAAGGACGAACGGATGAAACGTCTGCAAGCCGAGGTAGATACAATGAGAACTCAGATGCTGGGGCAAATGGCTCTCATCCAAGGCTTAGCTCGGGAGCAAGAAGAGTTGAGGACCATGATCAGTCAGCTCCACCAAGAGAGATACAACATGAAGCAACCAGTCCAAGTCAGGGACCAGGTCATTGATCAACTTCCAAGAGGACAAGAGTCTGGCATGGTGAAGAATAGACCTCTCCAAATTGCTACCACTTCACAGGTCCAACCACAACCCCGCCCAGAGCAACAGGTTTATCAGAGTAAGACAAGCAGGTCCAGGAGGCAATTCACCCAGCTCAACGTGTCGCTGTTTCAAGCTTTACAACACCTGTTGAGGTTGAATCTGATTACACTAAGAGCTCCTCCCCGGAATCCCAACATCTTTGCTCCCAACTATCATCACAACAAAAGATGTGCATACCACTCTGATAGTCCTGGACATGACACTGCCAACTGCTGGGCTCTGAAGAACAAGGTCCAGGACCTGATTAATGAAGGAGCAGTGGACTTCACCCAAGTGGGTCAGGCTGAGTTCTTCTACCATCCCTACAGGATTCACCATTTGAAGTAACAAGTCCTGAAATGAGAAGACTTTTTGTCCATTATAATTTTCAAGTTGTAATTTTCTTTTGATTGTTCAAACAATTATCATGTCAAACGCTGTTATTTCATTAATGCATCGCATATGTCTGTTTTGAATCAATATATTCACATTCGCTATATTCAAACTGCTTTCATTTTTTGATGTCAACTCTCAATTAATAATTCTAAGCCTCTTGAGGGAGGATGACGAAAACGATACCACGACATTCACAATATGCTTTTGAACAGACCCCGCTGATGAGGTACAAGATTGTTTCAATTCCTAATCACTGGAGTTATAAGGAAGATAATCCCTCGTCAACCCCTTTGAGCCAAAGAAGTCGGAGTTTTTATTTTCGAAAATTAAAACCCTTAATCATAACCTGGGGCAGGGTAGTTCTCTCAGTTGATCCGAGTGCACAACGAATAGCACCAAAGAAGTCCTTACAAAACAAAAGACAGTGATGGTTCCGAATAGTCATAAAGACAGGCAGTCATTACCTCTCAAAGAATAAAATGTTAGCTTAAATTACATGTAAATTAATTAATTAGCTTAAATTAGGTTAATTTAATATTTTTGTTAATAATTAAAATAATCTAGAATTAGGGTTGTTTACTAACTTTTAAATTCTTTTCTTTATTTCATAAATACAAAAAAAAACATAAAAAAAAACATTTTCTTTTCTTTAATTAAATAATTAATTAGGTTTTAATTTAATTTAATTTCAAGCAAAGGGTCAAAACCCTCGGACGTTCAGTCCATTTCTTTTCGCGCGTTATTTTTCTTATCAATTATTATGTAACTGCTTTCCGGATGTAATAGTAATTAGGTTTACCGCATTTTTTACTTTCCGCATCTTTATCAAAAACGAGTCTTTGTATTTTGGCGATGTATAGACCCGCGCCTTGTAATAGCGTAGCTTTTATCTTTCCGTCTTTTAATTTTCCGCACTCCTAACTGCTAAACTCGCATGAAAGAATGTATGTTAATTAAAAACAACGCGTAGCTCACAATGCCATGATCAAAGATAAAACATAACATGAAAACAACACACAATACACACACCACTTCTAGGGTACGCCTCACTCGTTGCCTTCGAACGTGGTCGTCAAGTATAGGGTGTTTTAGAGGTCGCCCTCCTGTCTAAGATCTGGTTGCCTCGAAACGGTTGCCTCGGATTAAAAAAAGGACCTAGGACATAAGGGTAGCTTCTAAGGTGTCCTACTGTTGCTTCGGTGACCACACCGTCCCTACAATCGAATTGACCCGAACACCTCCAACGGTGGTGCTACCTACCTCTCAATGGTGGGATGGCACTACCTTAGGGACTCTTACACAACCTAATTCCTTAGGGTAGGTAGATGACTCATGGATACTTGCTCTTTTAAAAAACAAATCAAAAACCTTTTCACACTGACACTTTCAAAAGCTTTCAAAACAAATTTTTCAAACACTCTTGAGGACATATACAAGAGTTATTCAGAAATCTTTCAAAGAAACTTTTTCAAACCCACTCACATTTTGAAAAGCAAACATTTTGAAAACATAAGAGCAAGTATCTAAGAGCCCGTGGATAACCACGGATAGAAAGGGTGCTAACACCTTCCCTTTCTATAAATCTACCTCCCGAACCGAGAAACAATCTCATAAGGAATTTTGTTGTGCTTTTGTCCTGTCCATGTTGGAGAAAATAAAAGATGGTGGCGACTCTTGCTTCCGCGACATTTCGCGAACCAGCTTTAAACAGTCAGTTCTCATTTCCACCGATCACAACAGTTGTGATATATAGTTTTATTAGAAAACATCAAACACACTTCTGTTCAATTATCTGTAAGAGAATTTCCTTGAGATAAACCGATTTGTGGTTAGACTCAAGAAGGCTTTAACAGTTGTTAAAGTAGTTGTTGTATTCAGTTGAATATAGTGGATTAAGACCTCGTTGGAGAGAGGCGAAATCACCTTGACGGGTGGACTGGAGTAGTTTGAGATCAAACGAACCAGGATAAAAATAACGTGTTGTCTGCTCTTTTGATTTAAGTTTTATAATTCAACCACCCTTCTTGTATTTTTCACATCTTCAATTGGTATCAGATCGCCTTGTTCTGAGCTTATTACACTTAACCGTGTCAGTACAAGATCCAGCGTCAGAAAAACACAATGGTATGACCACATCAAAACATCAACAATGGCAACAATGAAGAAAGAGACAGATTCAGTGGCAAACCTCCAGTATTTGATGGAGAAAACTTTGACTACTGGAAAGACAGAATTGAAAGCTTCTTTCTTGCCCATGATGCTGATCTGTGGGACATGGTGACTGATGGATACACGCACCCAGTAGATGGAAGTGGTCAGAAGATTGACAGGAAGGCAATGTCTGATCAGCAAAAGCGTGATTTCAGAAATCACCACAAGGCCAGAACAATTCTTCTCAGCGCCATCTCTTATTCTGAATATGAAAAGATATCAAACAGAGACACTGCAAGGAATATGTTTGACTCTCTGAGAATGACGCATGAAGGCAACATTCAAGTCAAAGAAACCAAAGCTCTTGCGCTCATTCAGAAGTATGAGGCATTCAAGATGGAAGAAAGTGAATCAATAGAAACGATGTTCTCAAGATTTCAAATTCTGGTTGCTGGTCTCAAAGTTCTTGACAAAGGGTATTCTACTGCTGATCATGTTAAGAAGATCATCAGAAGCTTTCCAAAACAGTGGAGGCCAATGGTCACAGCGCTTAAGCTAGCCAAGGATCTCAACAAAATCTCTCTGGAGGAACTTGTCAGCTCCCTCAGAAGTCACGAGATAGAGCTAGAAGCAGATGAACCTCAAAAGCAAGGTAAGCCATTAGCTTTAAAATCTAACAGAAAATATGACTCCAAGGTTTTGCAGGCTGTAGAAGAAACCTCTGATGGGTCCTCATCAGAAGAAGATAAATTGTCTCTCCTCTCCAGAAGGGTGAACCAATTATGGAAGCAGAGGCAAAGGAAGTTCAGGAATCCCAGAAGATCAGAGAATCAAAATGAATCTCTCTCCAGATACAGAAGGTCAGAATCCTCCTCTGGACACAGAAGATCTGAAGGCTCTTCAGGAAGCAAAAAGCCAAACAACAAAGACATCATCTGCTATGAATGTAACGAGCAAGGACACTACAAAAGTGATTGCCCAAAGCTTCAGAAGGAGAAGCCCAAAAAGAAGTTTGGCAAGGAAAAGAAGAAAAGTCTAATGGCTACATGGGATGATTCTGACACATCTGAAGCTGACTCAGAATCAGATGATGAAAGAGCAAACATAGCTCTCATGGCAAAAATAACAGAAGACAATGAAGCTTCTGAGTCAGACTCTGAATCAGATACAGAAGAGGTATTTCCTGACTTTGCTATAAAATTTACTAAGGCTGAACTAGCTGAAAGCCTTAATGAAATTCTGGAAAGATATCAGCAGATCAGAGTCAAATTCAGAAACCTGAAAAAGAATATTGCTTCTGACTCTGATAAGACTGAGAGTCTCAAATTGGAGAATTCCGAGTTAAAAGATAAAATTTCAAAATTAGAAAATCTATTGCAAAACTCTCAGAAGGAAACAATCCCTGAAACTCCCAGCAGTGCTGATGAGATCATCAAGGAGTATGATCACAACTTTCAGAAGTTTCTTGCTAAAAACATAGATAGAAGCAAAATGGCTTCAATGATCTATGGAGTTAGCAAAAATGGCAGAAAAGGAATAGGATACCAAGGTAAGGTACCTACACCAAAGAATGCCATGGATTTACTTATAAAACGCACCTCACTTGATTCACACTTTGTATATGGGCACACACATGACATCAAATATACTAGTAGTAATTATTCTGTCAAACCCAAATTCAACCAGAGTTTTGGTAAAACTAACAAATCAGGACCCAAGAAAATATGGGTACCTAAGGATAAAATAATACATGTGGCAGATATCTTTAGCAGCAAAGCAGAAACACCAATCATGGTACCTGGACTCTGGCTGCTCACGACACATGACGAGAAGAAGGCATATGTTCCAAAGCCTAGAACTTAAGCCTAGAGGCCACGTAGGCTTTGGAGGCAATCAAAGAGGAAAAATCATTGGCTCTGGAACTATAGGTAATGGAAATCTTCCCTCTATAAGTAATGCTTTATTAGTAGATGGATTAATGCATAACCTCTTATCCATAAGTCAATTAAGTGATAACGGTTATGATATAATCTTTAATCAAAATTCATGCAAAGCTGTTAGTCAGAAAGATGGGACTATCCTATTTAATGGAAAGAGGAGAAACAACATTTATAAAATAAAACTTTCTGAACTGAAAAGTCAGAATGTAAAGTGTCTTCTGTCTGTTAACAACGAGCAATGGATCTGGCACAGAAGATTGGGACATGTTAGTATGAGAAGAATATCTCAGATTAACAAACTCAATCTGGTCAAAGGACTTCCTAACCTGAAGTTCAATTCAGATGCTCTGTGTGAAGCATGTCAGAAAGGCAAGTTTGCAAAACCAGCTTTCAAATCTAAAAATGTTGTTTCCACCTCTAAGCCATTAGAACTTCTGCACATTGACTTATTTGGACCAGTTAAAACTGCTTCAGTCAGTGGCAAGAAGTATGGGTTAGTAATCTAGATGACTATAGCAGATGGACATGGGTAAAGTTCTTAAGACACAAGGACGAGTCACACTCTGTGTTTGTCACCTTCTGCAACCAAGTTCAGAATGAAAAGGATCTTAGAATCGTCAAAGTCAGAAGTGATCATGGTGGAGAGTTTGAAAATAACGATTTTGAATCATTTTTTAATGACAAAGGCATTCTGCATGATTTCTCTTGTCCTAGAACTCCTCAGAAAAATGGAGTTGTAGAACGAAAGAACAGAACATTGCAAGAAATAGCCAGAACCATGATCAACGAGACTAACGTTGCTAAGATCTTCTGGGCAGAGGCAATAAACACAGCGTGCTACATTCAGAATAGAATCTCCATAAGACCTATTCTGGAAAAGACTCCATATGAATTGTGGAAGAACAAAAAGCCCAACATTTCATATTTTCATCCATTTGGATGTACTTGTTTTATTTTGAATACAAAAAATTATTTGAACAAGTTTGACTCTAAAGTACAAAAGTGTATTATGTTAGGATACTCTGAACGCTCAAGAGGGTACAGAGTATACAATACAGAAACACAAATTGTGGAAGAATCAATCAGTGTTTGTTTTGATGATAAGCTTGACTCTCAAAAGTCAAAGCAGAATGAAGTATTTGCAGGTATGGAAGTTGAATTCACAGGTACTGAAGACAAGTCATCAGAAGCTCTTAACAGAGACACTCCCTCAACATCAGAAAGAGGCACTCCAAGCAATCCAGCACCTTCTGTTGATCAACTTCAGAAAAGACCATCCAGAAGCAGCATGGATCACCCAGAAGAAACAATCTTAGGAAGAAAGGAAGATCCTATCAGAACAAATATTACAGATAAACAAGTTATAAAAACAACGAGGAAATTTCTAAGAAGGAGGAGGAAGTCGTGTGAACAAAGATTGAAATGGTTTTTCTTGAGAAAGTAAAAACACTGAAATTAGAAATATTGAGAGAAAACGAAAGTGAAGGTAAAAAGTGTAAATAGTGTGAAGTGTGTTTAAATAGTTTTCTAAAAAGGTTTTGAAAACATAAACGTTAAGAGAGAGAAATTAATAATGATTATTAGCATTTAATGATAGCTGATTTTAGGGGATTCAGAAAGATATTTGGAACGGTTACCCATGACATGTGTCTCAATGCATCCAATCAGCGCTTTGCCTTTTCAGAAACGTGAACGCGTGTTCAGCCTCAGAAAATAGCTGATGACTGGATGACACTTGTTTGCTTGAGTGAACAGCATATTTCTATCCTTGAAATAAAGCGCTCAGATCTTCATGGATAGATTCTGATACAATCTGCATTTCTAATGTTCTGAAAGAAGATTGATCAGTAGTTCACAGAAAAATAAATAAAGTTCTGAAGGTTAATATATAAAATTAAAACAATTTTATTCTGGGCAGAGCTTCATGCTGAGATGTTTCTGAATGAAGTTGAACCTATCTTCAGAAAGTGGTTTTGTAAAAATATCAGCCCATTGATGGTCTCTGTTAATAAATTTAAAATTTAAAATCCCTTTCTGAATATAGTCCCTAATAAAATTATGTTTTATTTCTATATGCTTAGTCCTAGAATGTAAAATTGGATTTCTACTAAGACAAATAGCAGAAGTATTATCACAAAAGATAGGAATGTTACTCTCAAATATCTGGAAGTCCTCAAGTTGACTTTTCATCCAGAGCATTTGTGTGCTGCATCCAGCTGCTGCTATGTATTCAGCTTCTGCTGTTGATAGAGCAATTGTGGATTATCTTTTGCTGGACCATGAGATCATATTTTCTCCCAGAAACTGGCAGCTTCCAGAAGTACTTTTACGCTCTACTCTGTCTCCAGCAAAGTCAGCATCACAGTATCCTACTAAGATGTAATCACTTGATTTTCTATAAAACAAACCCAAATTAGTAGTACCTTTCAGATACTTGAAAATTCGCTTAACTGCTGTTAAGTGAGATTCTCTAGGATCTGATTGGAATCTTGCACAAATGCATACACTGAATAAAATATCAGGTTTGGAGGCTGTCAGATAAAGAAGAGAACCAATCATACCTCTGTAGACCTTCTGTTCTACCTTTTTACTTACCTCTTCTCTTTCCAGAATGCACGTGGGATGCATTGGAAACTTTGATGGCTTACATTCTGAGAGATCAAATTTCTTCAGAAGTTCTCTGACATATTTGCTCTGATGAATGTAAGTTCCTTCTGGGGTTTGATTGATCTGAATGCCCAGAAAGAATTTCAGTTCCCCCATTAGGCTCATCTCAAATTCTGCCTGCATACACTTAGCAAACTTTCTTCCCAGAGAAGGTTTAGTAGATCCAAATATGATATCATCAACATAAATCTGACATACTAAAATGTCATTCTTAATTGTCTTACAGAATAAGGTTGTGTCCACTTTCCCTCTGGTGAATTCCTTTTCTAATAGGAAGTTACTTAGTCTTTCATTCCAAGCTCTGGGAGCTTGTTTCAGACCATAGAGTGACTTCTTTAGTTTGAAAACATATTCTGGATTTTTGGAACTTTCAAAACCAGGGGGTTGGTGCACATATACCTCTTCTTCTATATAGCCATTTAAGAATGCACTCTTAACATCCATCTGATACAGAGTGATGCCTTTATTAACAGCAAATGAAATTAAGAGTCTGATAGATTCTAACCTGGCGACTGGAGCAAAGGTTTCTGTATAGTCTATCCCCTCTTGCTGACTATAACCTTGTGCTACCAATCGTGCCTTGTTTCTGATGACTTCACCTTGTTCATTCAGTTTGTTTCTGAACACCCATTTTGTTCCAATGACGTTGAATCCTTTTGGTTTGGGAACAAGATCCCATACGTTATTTCTTGTGAATTGATTCAGCTCCTCTTGCATTGCTAGAATCCAGTCATTGTCCAGAAGTGCTTCATCAATTGATGATGGTCCAATTAGAGAAACAAGTCCCATGAGGGATTATTCAGAGTTTCTGAAGCTAGCTCTTTGGTCTGAATATCGTCAACCAGAGTCAGAAGAACAGATGATTCCAGCTGAAGAACAGGTTCAAGAAGAAGATATTGAAGAAAGCTCTGAGAAGCACCCTATTTCTGAAGATCCTCAAGCTTCCTCTCTTGACAGGCAAACTCTGGAGGACTTGAAAAGATCTGATATGCTGATGAATGAAAGAATGGATAAGCAGGACATTAAAATTGATGCTATAGCAAACATGGTATCTCAGCAACAGGAAACCAGCAATCAAATCAAGAGCATGTTGGAAGCTCTGTTCACACGTCTTCCACCTCCCTCTTAGAATTTTCTTGTGTTTTCCTTGTTTTCTTTACATGTTTGTCTGTAATATTTTACGTGTTCTGAACTTATCATTGCTTATGTTTTTAATATAAACGCTTTTTTAGCTCTGATCATTTTAACTCTGATTATCTGTGCTTTTTGATAACTGACAAAAAGGGGGAGAAAGAATGATATTTTTCAATAACGGATTACTGAGACATAAGTCTCAAACATTCAAACATTCTGATATATTTGAATTTCTTTCTTCTGAAAAGCTTACAAGTACAAGAATCTGATGAATCTGATGAACTCTGATAAAGTTCTGATGCTCAAGGTCTCATGGAATTAAAGGGAAGTAATCAACACATGGGGAGTTTTTCTCTTTGTTGCTCTGATACCTTTTATTCCTTATCTTCTTTTCTCTGATACCTTTTATTCGTTATTTGTTTATCTCTGATACCTTTTATTCTTTAATTTTAATTGAAAAAAATTCGGTTTTTGTCATCATCAAAAAGGGGGAGATTGTTAGAACATAGTTTGATTCTACAACCCTCAGTTAAAGTTTTGATGATAACAAAATACAAGATTAAATAAATTGTAAGATTTATATAAGACATATATGCTACTTAAAATTATGTTGTGTATTTATAGAAACTCTGATGGAATCAGCATCAGAATATCAGTATCAACATCAGCATCAGAAGATATGTCAACATCAGAAGATCAAACATGTGTTACACGCTGAAGTTACCAGATCATACGCTAAAGCCTGATGACCAGAATCTGCGTATAAAATACTCTGACTCTGATCAAGATCCTAACCAAGTCATCAGGACTCAGAAGCGTCAGCATAAAGGAAAGAACACTCTGATTACCATAAGCAGAGAAGACTCTGAAGTGTCACCGTTACTAAGCATTCAAGACAGATTTATTACCAACGGCTTTATTCCAAGACAAAGATCTTCTCAAAAAGGAAAGAACGTTATTGGCAATGAAATGGATTTATGGACAACCAACGTATCTCTTCCGTGGCTATTTAAACAAGACTGTGTGAGAAAAGAAAAGGCTAATCATCTTCACGCATATACACGCCTACATAAACAAACTCACTCATACAATTTTCTAAAGCTTTCAACCACGCCTACTCAAAAGCATTAGCAGTCTAGTTTCATTCTAAGCTTAACATTGTGTATTATCATAATTGTGATATATAGTTTTATTAGAAAACATCAAACACACTTCTGTTCAATCATCTGTAAGAGGATTTCCTTGAGATAAACCGATTTGTGGTTAGACTCAAGAAGGCTTTAACAGTTGTTAAAGTAGTAGTTGTATTCAGTTGAATATAGTGGATTAAGACCTCGTTGGAGAGAGGCGAAATCACATTGACGGGTGGACTGGAGTAGTTTGAGATCAAACGAACCAGGATAAAAATAACGTGTTGTCTACTCTTTTGATTTAAGTTTTACAATTCAACCCCCCTTCTTGTGTTTTTCACATCTTCATAGGTGACTTCTTTCCTCTCTTCTCTCTCAATGACCCTAATAGTCAATTTATCTTTTGCCTTTTTCTGAAAAGTTTGCAATAAAAATGGAAAATGATGAATTGGCTTATTGAACAAGCCTCTTGCTTGTTAGACTTAGTTTATCATATTGCTACACTTTTGTTGTGTTGCCTGCTGTCTAGTTTATGTTGTTGCCTTGCTTGCATTTGTATTGCCATGTTGCTATTTGTTTTTGCTGTTTGTTGCAAATTATGTTTGGCTCAGTTTGCGCCTTCTATTTGGGAATATTTGTTTGGGTGCTGTTTGGGCATTTGGCTGCTGTTTAGGCATTTTGTTTGTTTGGACAACCTTGCTGCATTTCTTGTTTGGACAACTTGCTTGCATTTCTTGTTTGTTTGGACAACTTGCTTGCATTTCTTATTTTTTCTTTTTGTGAACCAAGAAGAATAATCTTCTTGTGATTTGCAAATAGAGAAAATAAAAATGTGATGAATTAAAAATAGCCTTCTGATTCCAAATTGCAAACTTTAATGATGAACACTTTTCTTTTGAAAATTCTTGCTCATGTCCAATTAATTTGTACTAACTTTTTCTTTCTTTCATTTTCATGTGAGCACAATGGAGAGGGCAAAGCATGGAAGGCAAGAAGCATAGGGCAAGCAAGGAAGGTCTTTGGAGATAGCAAAAGAACTTCAGTCAAACTTAGGCATAGATTAGTTCTCTTAGGCCAATCAAGCATTTGAATTTTTATTTGTATTTTAGAACAATCATTCTTGCATTGTAACCAATAGTTGTACTAATTTATTTTCAAATACGATAAGTTGTAAAACCTAAAGTATTTAAATAATAAATTGTTTTGTAACAACGTTTGAAAAATTGGAGAAAGTTTTATGAAATATTCTGGTGTTAATTAAAATCCTTTACTGTCAATAACTTGTAATTTTCTCTTCGCATCATAACTGATTCTTAAATATTCCCAATCAAGATAATTGAAACAAAATGCTCCAACCTGATAATTTAAATTCCAATAATTCTGTAATCTTGCAACTGCATTCCAAACAAACACGCACTGTCTATTCCATTTCCTAAACAAGCAAATGTCTTAGAAGACACAAATCATCTGGTTAACCTTGAGAACAAACACTGTCTTTTTTAGTAAACTTGAGAAAGCTTGAAAATCTGTGAAAGCCAATTGGATCTTTGAGAACTCATTTCTTTTGAGAATTGCAAGAAAAACCCTAATTGCTGGTTTACTGCCAAAGGAGAAAATATGTCTGATCGATTCCTGAGCCAACTTGAATATCTGAGAAACCCTAGGGTTGTGTCTTCTATGAAAAATGGGAGGGCAAATTTTGGGGTACAACACCTTCTATGACTATACAAACGTCCAACACCCGTCGCTTTATATCCAAACGATGGGGCTTCTTACCAAATCAATGGTAAGATAGAAACATCTAAAGGAGGAGGAAAAGAACACTAAAGACCTTTTGAGTAGGTAGGATGCTCCTAGTTGTTTGCTTGCTCACAACAAAAACATTTAAACACCAACACTTTCATTTTGAAACATTTTCAAAAGACAAACACTTTGTACGCGTTCTTATAGAAACGAGAACCATTACAAAGACACCTTTTCAAAATCACTTTCAAAAACACATTCCACAAACACCTCTTTGAAATATTTTCAAAATAGCACTTTGTATGCATTCTTATAGAAACGAGAACCATTACAAAGACATTTTTCAAAATACTTTCAAAAGCCACCACAAAGCAGATTTTCAAACAAAAGCAAGTGATCTAGCAAGCAACTAAGAGCCCGTAGATAACTATGGATGAAAAGGGTGCTAACACCTTCCCTTTTCATAATCTACCCCCCGAACTCAAGAAATAATCTCAAAGATCTTTCCTGTTCTTTTCCATCTTTCCTTTTGGATAAAAGAAAAGTCAGTGGTGACTCTTGCTAACCACAACATTTGCGATAAAATGCAAAACATCCCAAGTCCGTTCTCCCAACGTATTACAGAACTGGCGACTCTGTTGGGGAATTACTTAAAATTGGGGTTACCTTAAGGCTAGATCACCTTTACTTGCTTTCTTTGATTGATTTGTTTTGCTTTACATTTTTTTGGGTCTTTGCTTGGGCTTTTTGTTAAATATCCTATACCCGGATCTGGGGCACCTTTTTAGGTAAGTAGCAATAAATTATGGAAGTTGTACGACATAGACCGATATGGACGAAGTGATAGCTACATTAGCGTGACACTTTGGCTTGTACTAATGTTCCTTGAGTCAGTCAAGGATAACATTAGGCTTCCTTAGCGTCATTAAGCTCTAACTGGCCTTTAGAACCTTTTGATTGACTCATCCTAAGCCACTAGAAAGTAATGAGATGGTCGGCTTTGGTTCCGACCAAAGATTGGTTGATACTCGACGCTACACTCATTGAGATTAGACTTTTGGGATATTCTGGCTGCAATACTCCGGTGCTTGAGCTAGAATAATGCCTAAAAGAAAGGTCGGTGATATGAGACTCCTTAGAACCCGTTACTTTTAATAGGACAAGTTGAGCCAACTAAAACTTCAAGAGGGTACTTACCTTTAAAGACTCATGCAAGCCTTTAAACCTAGGGTATTTTGTGTTACTTTCTTGATATGTCTGTGATTTCAAAGCATAACCATAACATCATGAACATCATGGCATACATGCTAACCATTTCAATGGGCTAGAGATTTATCTTTCCTTTTTGTTTTGTAGGGTATGGATTCAACTCGCATAAAGACTATCCGAATCAATTTTGCAGAGGTAACTTCTAAGCTCAAAGAATTGGTCCTGAGAGTTCCCGAGAGCTCATCGTTCAACAAGAGATATGGTCACTTGCTCAGTATGGTAACTACCGGGTTTGACGAAGGTATCATGAGTATTTTGTTCCAGTTCTTCGACCCTAAACACCATTGCTTCACTTTTCCAGATTACCAGTTAGTGCCTACGATGGAAGAGTTCTCCAAAATACTTGGGTCACCTATATTGGAGCAAGTACCTTTCACTGACTTAGAACAAGATCCAGTTGCTGAAAGTGTTTCCATAACCTTGCATTTGAAACCATCTGACATCGAATCCAATTGGGAAAGAATAAGTGGAGTCAACGGTCTCCTTGTAAGTTTTCTAATGAAGAAAGCTCATATATTCTTAGATTCCATGAGTTACCATGCCTTTGAGGATGTCCTAGCTCTACTAATCTATGGATTGGTTCTGTTCCCCAATTTGAACCAGTTTATAGGTCATTGCCATCAACATCTTCCTCGCTCTCAATCTAGTGCCTACATTGCTCAGAGACGTGCTGCATTCACTCCATACTCGTACTATGAAGAAACAAGGGACTCTTATGTGTTGTACGCCTTTGCTCTATCAGTGGTTTATTTCACACCTTCCTCGGTCAGTAATGAAGAATGAATTAGGCTTAAGGTGGAATCAAAGGATAATGTCCCTTTCTCACTCTGATATCTATTGGTTCCCTCGCTCTCAATAAGATATCTCTTTTATTGATCGATGTGGGGAATTACCTAATGTGCCACTTATTGGCATTAGAAGAGGCATCACTTACAACCCTTATTTGGCCCTACGTCCGTTCGGCTACACTCGGAGGGATGGTCCCCACGATATGCTCATCCAATGTATTGTGTTTGACTATTCAAATGACCTACAAGGTTATCGCTAGAGGTTCATTCACGCCCGGGGCATGGTAAAGAAGACCGATAGCAGTACTTTGGGACGTAAAAACTCCATCCCTTTGGAGCCTTACCTTATATGGGTACGAGCTCGTGCTCAAAGTCTTATGATGCCATATGCTGCTATACTGCCAGTGATCTCAAAGTCTATTGATCAAGAAAACGAACCTCACATCATTTCTCATCCTGATATGCCAACAAGCTTCAAAGAGTTGCAAAAGTCATGGATCCAGCTCAAGGAAGAACGAGATACCTTTGAGAATCAATTCTACTCCAGTGAGAAGAAAGTTCTAGAACTCACCAAGCAGCTTCACGAAGAGTGGAACCTGAACGCCTACATCGCGCTAAAGAGGATGCGTTCAACCATTTTGTCTTAGGAGTTTTTGTATTTTATTTCCTTCATTGTAAGCCCAAAAAGGCATGATGTACTCAAACTTGGATTTATTAATGCAACGTGTGTTCCTTTTTTGTCTAAAGCAAATTTAAATCTCTAATTTCCTTGAAATCATTTGCATATACACCTTCATTCATCATAACACAAACATGTTTCTTACAACAAGTCTCCTTATCTTTCTACTGTTTATTTCAGTGAGATGGATATCGAACAGACAGTAAAATATCTTCAGGCGCAAAACGCTCAGTTTCAACAAATGTTCTTGACTCTAGTAAAAGGACAAGAATATTTGAAAACTCTGCTAATCAAAGAAAAGAAGAAGAAAGCAAAGAAAACAACCAGTGTTTTGAATCTGGGGAGAAGGTTTAAGGGACCAGCCAGACGAACTCTAGACTTCGCAACATCATCGGGAGAAGGGGATAATCAAGAGGGGGAAAACAAGGAAGTGAACGACCATCCAGAGTCTGAAGAAGAAGAAGAGGTTGACTACTCTGAAGAGCAGTATCCTCCCGCTGACGATAAATACAAACAGTTGGAAGATCGCCTCAATGCTATGGAGATCCAGAGGGTACTCGAATTGGATTTTGAAGAACTAGGACTTGTCTCAGGGGTTGTCATACCATAGAAATTCAAGATCCCCACTTTCGCTAAATATGACGGTGTTTCTTGTCCAAAGCTGCATTTAAGGTCATACGTCAGGAAAATTCAACCCCATACTACGGATAGGAACCTATGGGTGCATTTCTTCCAAGAAAGCTTGTCATGGACGTAATTGGATTGGTTCTATCAGTTGGAAAGGACTAATATTCGCAATTGGGAGGATTTGGCTGCTGCTTTTAACAAGCAATACCAGTATAACACAAACTTAGCTCCAACTCGGACACAATTGCAAGGCATGTCTATGGGTGCAGGTGAAAGTTTCAAAACCCATGCTCAAAAATGGTGGGATCTCGCGGGAAGGGTCCAACCCCATCTATCTGACAAAGAATTGGTGGATTTTTCTTAGGCGCGCTATTTGGTCCATTCTTCAACCACCTGACCGGAAGCTCCTCGGTTGAATTTATTGAACTAATCTTGACTGGTGAACGGGTAGAAACCTGTATAAAAAGTGGCAAAATTCAGAGAGATGCATCCTCAAGCAAAATGAAGAAACCCTTTACCGGAAAGAAGGATGTCAGTGTTGTATACGACCATAGGAATCAAAACAAAACTGAACGTCGCCCGACGGTAGGGGCTGTTATGATTTCTAATCCTGCACCAAATCAGCAGAGAAATTATCAACGCAAGCCAGATGCGCCCATGAGATGATTCACCCGAATTAACATGACCTTGTCCCAAATTCTGTCACATATTTTGAAGTCCAATATAGTAACCCTAAAGGAAGCTCCCAAGAACCCCAATACAGCTTCTCCTTGCTATAACCCGAATGCTCGATGTGCCTATCACTCTGAAAGCCCGGGGCATGACATAAATGAGGGTTGGGCCTTGAAGAATAAGATACAAGACCTTATCAAGGCGAAAGAGATTGAGTTTGATCCCCCAGAAACGCCTAATGTGATCACGGCGCCAATGCCCAAACACGATCAAGGTGTCAATGCTGTTGATGATGACTGTTTTGTTTCCTCCGAAGATGATTTAACTACTCCTCTTTTGACCATTAAACAAAATCTATTGCAAGCCGGTCTGTTTCCAGGTTGTGATGAAAGTTTTCAATCATGTGTGTTTCTACCCAATGGCTACTTGTTACTGAAGGTGGGCGTCCAACCACTGATGGCTAACAAAGAAATCTTGTTTAAAAAAGTTCCTCTTATCAGAAGTTCCTGTGAAGACGTCTCAATAATCACCATTTCCGACAATGCTCCCAGGGTCTCCACCAAAATACATGTTAGGATTACATCTGTTCCAAGGTCTGCTCCCCTGATCATCACCATGCCGAGGCCAATACCATATTCTTCAAATAAAGTTGTTCCCTGGAACTATGGGGCTGACATCTACTACGATGGTGTCAAGTAAGATCTGTTGGCTATCCAAGACAAAACTGAGAAAGATAATGATCCTGACATCATCAATATTGTTGGGACCAGTAAGATAACAAGAAGTGGAAGGATCTTCTCACCTGATATATCTCCAAAGACCATTGCTACTCCTGTAATTATTCATGCAACCGCTCCTACCGACAGTAACACTCCTGTTGACAAAACTACTATTATTCTTGCGTCCAAGACAAGGGGCAAGGAGGTGCTATCTGAGCCTGTCCAGACGAAGGCACATCCAGAGGATATTCCTGAAGCTTCCATAAAAGAAATAGAGGAGATACTAAAAATAATCAAGAAAAGTGACTACAACGTCATAGAACAGTTGGGGAAAACCCCCTCGAAAATATCAATGTTGGCTTTACTCTTGTGTTCTGAGGCCCATGCCAAGGCCTTGGTAAAGTTTCTGAAGACCTCCCATGTGCCCCAAGAGACTTCTATTGACCAATTTGAGAATTGCGTGGCCAGTCTAAATGCTGGTAACAAATTGGGATTTTCTGACGCTGACTTGACTCCCAAAGGAAGGAAACACAACAATGCCTTGCACATCTCTATTGAGTGCAGGGGAACTACGCTAGCTCACATTCTGGTGGGTACGGGCTCATCACTGAACGTCTTGTCCAAAAATGCTCTTGACCTGCTAGACTGCGAGGGACTCACTTTAAAGCCTAGAAACATTATAGTGAGGGCCTTTGATGGTTCTAAGAGGACAGTTCATGGAGAAGTTGACATCCCCATAAAAGTTAGGACTCAGACCTTTGATTCAACTTTCTACGTGATAAATATCCGCCCTTCCTATTCCTGTCTTTTGGGCCGACCCTGGATTCATAGCGCTGGTGTCGCCACCTCTATATTACATCAGATGTTGAAGTACCCAATCAAGGGAAAAATCATCACTGTCCATGGAGAGGAGGAATATATGGTCAGTCACCTAAACTCTTTCAGGTATGTGGAAATGGATGGTGAGTTCATCAAAACTCTGTGTCAGCATTTCGAGGAGGTCCCACAAACAGTTGCGGCAGCCAAGACTACCACCAAGACTCCAAAAGTTACCAGACCGCCATTGAAAATGGCCTATTTGAAGGATGCTAAAGCAGTGATCGAAGAAGGAGGATGCACTATCTAGGGTTAACTTCTGGATATTCCTTACAAGTCCAACAAATTGGGTTTGGGTTTTACCTCGGAAGCACAAAGGGTTGTTCGATGAACTCGTGCCGGAGGACCACCTTTATGTATCAGCAATCAAGGGATCAACACAGTGGAAGACAGTGATGGTAACTATGACATGGAAGAGTGGATTTTTCCAACAGTCAGCAGAGGACTCAACAACTGGGAAGCCAAAGAATTTGTCCCTATTACTTTTATCCAAGAGTAATTGTCTTTCAATTTTTGTCAGATTTGTAATAATTAAACAATTTAGACTTTAAAACCTTGTGTCTAACCCGAGGCACAACGGTCCATTTGTGAGGGTTGTTACTTCATCTTCATATGTCATCAATAAATCATGGATGTTTTTGCATGCAAATTTTTACGCTCATTGTTTTTCTTTCTTAACCTTTATCATTTTTCAAATATAGCTATGCTCTTACACACACTCACATATCAAAATGCAGATCCACATCCACTCAAGATCCCATGGGTAACGATTCTGCTATGCCCTATCATGACTTTGAAAATCCGATCTACCAAGATGAAGACAAAGGTAAGGAAGATTGTGAGGTACCGGGAGAGCTAACCAGGTTATTGTAATAGGAAGAAAGGACCATATAACCCCACGAAGAGCCATTGGAAATAGTTAACTTAGGTACTGAAGAGGACAAGAAAGAAGTCGAGATAGGTGCCAACCTGAAGCTTAGTATCAAGAAGCGCTTAACTCAGTTACTACATGACTATGTTGAGGTCTTTGCCTGGTCATAAGAATACATGCCAAGACTCGACACTGATATCATGGTCCATCATCTGCCGACAAAAGAAGACTTCCCTCTGGTAAAACCGAAAGTCTGTCGCATGCGGCCAGAAATTTCAGAGAAAATCAAGACTGAAGTCATGAAGGAATTCAATGTTGGATTCTTAGCTGTCACCTCCTATTCATAATGGGTCGCCAACGTTGTTCGAGTGCCTAAAAAGGACGGTAAGGTACGTATGTGTATGGACTACAGAGACTTAAATAGGGCAAGCCCCAAGGATGACTTCCCACTGCCCACATCGATATTCTGGTCGACAACACCACACAGCATAAAGTATTTTCCTTCATGCATGGTTTTTTCGGATACAACCAGATCAAAATGGCACCTGAGGACATGGAAAAAACGACCCTCGTCACCCAGTGGGGCACATTCTGTTACAAGGTTATGCCATCCGGGTTGAAGAATGTTGGGGAAACCTATCAGCGTGCCATGGTAGTTTTGTTTCATTACATGATCCATCACGAAATAGAGGTCTATGTGGATGACATGATAGCCAAATCTCAAACTGAATAAGAACACCTTGACCATCTGCAGAAACTGTTTGAAAGAATGAAGAAGTACAAACTAAGGCTGAACCCGAATAAATGCACCTTTGGAGTGAGGTCTGGTAAACTCTTAGGCTTCGTTGTCAGCAACAAAGGTATCAAAGTGGACCATGCGAAGGTAAAAGCAATACAAGAAATTCTTACTCCTCTCACTAAGAAGGAAGTCAGGGGATTCTTAGGACGGCTAAACTATATCGCCTGGTTCATTTCCCATCTAACTGCTACTTGTGAACCAATCTTTAAATTACTGAAGAAAGATCAAGTGGTGGAATGGAATGACGACTGCCAGTCTGCCTTCGATAGGATCAAAGAATACCTTCAAGAGCCTCCCGTTTTGATGCCATCAGTCGAGGGAAGACCTTTAATCATGTATCTAACTGTCTTGGAAAATTCAATGGGATGTGTGCTGGGGAAACATGACGAGTCTGGCCGAAAAGAGCATGCAATTTACTACCTGAGAAAAAGGTTTACCGACTGTGAAACTAGATATTCACTGCTCGAGAAAACTTGTTACGCTCTGGCATGGGCTGCTCGCCGGTTAAGACAGTGTATGCTAACCTACACTACCTTATTGATATCCAAGATGGATCCAATAAAATACATATTAGAGAAACCTGCCCTCTCTGGAAGAATAGCAAGATGGCAGATGGTCCTGACTGAATATGAGATTCAATACACTACCCAGAAAGCAATAAAGGGGAGTGTGTTAGCCGATCACCTTGCTCATCAGGCTGTGGATGACTATCAGTCCATGAAATTTGAATTCCCAGATGAGGACATCATGTTGGTAAACAATTGTTAAGAACTCAGACCATATGACGCACCTGAACAAGGATCCCGATGGACCTTGTTTTTTGACGGAGCTTCCAATGCACTCGGCAACGGCATAGGCGCTGTGATCATATCCACTAAAGGATTTCATACTCCCTTCAATGCTAGGTTGTGCTTCAACTGTACCAATAATATGGCGGAATATGAAGTATGTATTATGGGTCTCAAAGCTGCCATAGATTTGGGAATCAGGTCCTTAAGTGTATTTGGAGATTCAGCCTTAGTCATCAGTCAGGTCAAATGAGAATGAGACACAAGACATCCTAATATCATCCCTGATAAAGAACATGTGTTGACATTAATCCCACATTTTGAGGAAATTACCTTTGAGAATTTTCCAAGAGAGGAAAATCAACTAGCAGACGCGCTAGCCACTATGTCATCCATGTTCAAAATCAGGTGGGATAATGAGGCTCCTCAGATCACCATAGAAAGGATGGATGAACCAGCTTACTGTCACGAGATTGATAATGATGAAGTAATGGCCAAGCCTTGGTCCATGAAATTAAGAGATATCTCGAGGCTCAAGAATATCCGAAAGGAGCTTCAGTTAATGACAAGAAATTCCTGAGAAGATTCTCTGCTAAGTTCTTCCTCAGTAATAGAGTTCTCTATAAGCGCAATCAAAATTGTATTTTGCTTCAATGTGTAGAAAAGAGCGAGGTAGACGAGATCATAGATGATCTACATGAAGGCACTTTTGGCACCCATTCTAGGTTGCACACGGTGGCCAAAAAGATTCTACGGGCAGGATACTATTGGTCCACCATGGAAGCAGATTGTCATCAACATTCACAAACTTGTCATAAGTGTCAGATCTATGCTGACAAGGTACATATGCCTCCAGTTCCTCTAAACATCCTGACCGCTCTGTGGCCCTTCGCGATGTGGGCATTGACATGATTGGAGAGATCAAACCTACAGCTTCTAATGGACACTGCTTCATCTTGGTTGCCATTGATTACTTATCGAAGTGGGTTGAAGCAGCTTCCTTCGCTTCTGTCACCAAGAATGTCGTGGCTCGATTCATCAAACAGAATCTTATCTGTGGGTATGGTATTCCGGAAAGAATCATTACAGATAATGGTACCAATCTCAACAATACTATGATCACGACACTATGCGTGTAATTCAAGATCCAACATCATAACTCTTCTCCTTACCGGCCGAAGATGAATGGCGTTGTAGAAGCCGCTAATAAAAACATCAAGAAGATCATACAAAAAATAACAGTGACCTATAAGGACTGGCATGAAAGTTGTCCTACCCATTGAAGTCAAAATACCTTCTTTGAGAATCATAAGGGATGCAGGGTTGAATGAATATGAATGGATTCAAACTCAACTTGACCAATTGAACTTGATTGAGGAGAAAAGGCTTAACGATGTCTGTCATGGTCAAATGTATCAAAAACGGATGATCAAGCCTTTCAACAAAAAGGTCAGACGTCAAGTGTATCAAGTGGGTGATATGGTAATCAAGCGCATCATACTACCACAAGGTGATACCAAGGGCAAATGGACTCCCACGTACGAAGGGCCATTTGTAATCAAAAGCATATTCTCCGGTGGATCCATGATTCTAACTACCATGGATGGTGACGACCTTCCTCACCCTGTAAACGCAAACATAGTTAAAAGATACTACGCATAAACAAAAACCCGCTAGGTCGACCGACCTAGGCAAAAATTAGGGATAAATAAAAAAATCTATACACCCGACAAGCTGAAAACCTGAAAGGGCGGTTTAGGCAAAAAAGGGTATCCCAGTGGACTAAAAACCCGAAAGGGAGGTCCTGGAAAAAGTTAGGGATTTAAAGCGTATGACTATGTCCCATTGGATCACCTTACAGACAACGTCCAGTATCGAGTGACAAACTCAAACGGTTCTAATCAATCCAATCAGCTTCAGACAAAACAACAAGTGGATGAGACGCTTAGAGACATGAAAGCTATATCAGAGTGGGAACCCCATGGGATTATTTCACGTAGCTGTCCTTTTTTTGTATCAATTTTCATTTTTACAATGACATTCTCTTACTAGGATGTTCGTCTCTTTGTACAAATACTTATTCAAGTTAATACAAAGATATTCCTTTGAAAGTGCAAAACTATCTGTTTCTCTTTTACTATTCCAGTTTTGTTTGTGAAAGCGTCCAATATTTATTTTTGAACATATGCATTTGATTGTAATTACTATTTTTAAATGAACGCCTAAAAGGAAAACTAAACGGAAAGACAATCACTAATGGCTTTAAGAAATATGACAACATCTATGAGCTATTTCACAAAACCCCCGCAGGTACTCTCTCCAACAGAGCAGAAGCAAGAAAATCCTGTTACAAGATCATTGTCATATCCCCAGCAGGTAGCCTAATGGTGCCTTTTTTGCCTTCATATCCCTGACGGATCAAAACTCCCAGTTACCGCTCCAAAGATTCCCTAGTAAAAGTCGCCCAACTTCTCAGGATTCCCAAACAGGGTTTCATAAATCCCATAGGCGATACATGACATTTCTCTTCCCTAGCAGAGTTTATTTCTCTAATTATGGAAACCCATCCTTTAAAACTTTGACTTCAACAAAATATGAAGACCTACGCTCCTCATTCCTAGCGATAGTCGGGGATTTACTTTCCCCAATACCAACAATACTGCAACATAACAGCTTACATGTGCATACAACACATCCATACATCATAAATATCAATGACACAAATGCATATATCACAATCTCATATGCACTATGCATCTCATGCATCATGGTATCACATACAACTAACTCTTTACCTTTTTCGGGAAAGATCAATCAACAGAAAATTACTATCAAATTTTCAACAAAACGAGGCAAATATCTATGAACAAATCAATCGCAGACCAATTCTCGAAAAAAGACGGCGTGACTATCTACATAACAATTACTTTCTCCAAACCCTTGTTGGTTCAGTTTAAACCTCTCAACGGTTTATCCTGATTCTTTCCCGCAGTCATCTCCTCTGTTTTAGATAAATCGCTCTAAGATTTATTCTGATTCTTCTCCAGACCACTTCCGGTTCAGTTTAAACCTCTCAACGGTTTATCCTGATTCTTTCCTGCAGACATCTCCTCTGGTTCAGCTAAATCACTCCAAGATTTATTCTGATTCTTCTCCAGACCCCTGCTGGTTCAGTTTAAACCTCTCAACAGTTTATCCTGATTCTTTCCCGCAGACATCTCCTATGGTTCAGATAAATTGCTCCAAGATTTATTCTGATTCTTCTCCAGACCCCTGCCGGTTCAGTTTAAACCTCTCAACGATTTATCCTGATTCTTTCCCGTAGACATCTCCTCTGGTTCAGATAAATCGCTCCAAGATTTATTATGATTCTTCTCCAGACACTTGGAGGTTCATTTTAAACCTATCAACAGTTTATCCTGATTCTTTCCCGCAGACATCTCCTCTGGTTCATATAAATTGCTCCAAGATTTATTCTGATTATTCTCCAGACCCCTGTCGGTTCAGTTTAAACCTCTTAACAGTTTATCCTGATTCTTTCCCGCAGACATCTCCTCTAGTTCATATAAATCGCTCCAAGATTTATTCTGATTCTTCTGCAGACCCCTGCCGGTTCAGTTTAAACCTCTCAACAGTCTATCCTGATTCTTTCCCGCAGACATCTCCTCTGGTTCAGATAAATCGCTCCAAAATATATTCTGATTCTTCTCCAGACCCCTGCCGGTTCTGTTTAAACCTCTAAATAGTTTATCCTGATTCTTTCCTGCAGACATCTCCTCTGGTTCAGATAAATTACTCCAAGATTTATTCTGATTCTTCTCCAGACCCCTGCCGATTCAGTTTAAACCTCTCAACGGTCTATCTTGATTCTTTCCCGCAGACATCTCCTCTAGTCCAGATAAGTCGCTCCAAGATTTATTATGATTCTTTCTCAGACCCCTGCTGGTTCAGTTTAAATCTCTCAAGGGTTTATCCTGACTCTTCCCCAGTAAACACTTTCTCTGGTTCAGATAAGTCGCAACCAAAGATTTATTCAGATTCTTCCCAGCTAAAGATTATTCAAGACTTCTGCTAGGTTCAGATTTAAATCAACCAAAGGTTTATTCTGATTCTTTCCCCAGTTAAGATCAAGTTTAGAATCAGTTTAATTTCTGTCAATGGTCACCTCTAAATGGCATCTTTAAGCCCATTCCTTACACTTCCATCACAACATCATCAAGTGCAAATTTCTGGGCACTCTAGTGTTCAATCATCTTCTACCTTCAAGTCACGAATGACAGATTTGCCAATCTAACTCTTCAGGTTTAAGAAGACTAAACAGGGGCAGCTGTTGTACCCCAAAATTTGCCCTATCATTTCTCAAAGGATCATTCTGGACCCTCAGGTTTACTTTTATCAAGTTTTAAGTCTTGTATTACAATTTTCCAAGAAAGTCATTCACAAGGGCAAAATGGTAAATTGCACACTGAAAAGTCAAGCTTTGACTTTTGGATCAAAATCAAGTTTCAAGAATCATATTTCATCAAGGCGTGTTAGAGTATGAGGTTTGTTTCATTAAGAAAATCAAAAGTCAAGATTATGTTGAAAAAGTCAAAATTCTAAATACTTAGAAATTTTTCTAAGTGTTTAAGAAATATGATAAATTCAGAATATTGGCCAGATTTTCACCATGATGAAAACTGATTCTAGAAGAACTTCTAACACAAGAATTGTAGATCTCAACGAGATCTAAAACATTGCAGACCAGAACTTCTCCTAGAAATGCTGGGATTTCAAGTTATACAGTTTCAAAGGCACGTCATTAAAACTGAAACATTCAGTAAATTCTGGACCTTTCAAAAATAGGATTTGGTTAGAACTTCTGGATCAATTTTCATGTAGGTCCAGTTAGAATTTACAAGAGCAATTCAAAGAGGGTTTACAAAGCGTGTTATAAGCTTTCTGGAAAGTCTGAGAACTCACTCAGAACATGCTGGAGCAAAGAGATTCAAAGATCAGAAGTTGGATGTTTATTCTAAGTTACGCTGATGCTGAACTTCTGACCCAGAATTAAGATATGATGCATAATCTCATATTGCAGGATTTCTGGTTTGATAAATCTCATCATCATTTAATGCTCACAACCACTTTTGAGTATCCAAAGGATTTCCCCATGTGTGAGATAGAAGTACCATTGTTGTCGTTGAAAAGCAAATTTTTGTACAAGAGTGTATTGGGCCCATGCCTTGCTTTTGCTTCTGAGGGTACTTTTCCTTAATTCATACTTGCAAATCCAGCTTAGGCACGGCTAAAAGCTTCTAACCACCATACTTGTTTAACTTGCTTCAAGAACAAGTCAGCGCCCTAGCATGATGGCTGTACTCTTGACTTATCCAAGCTACAAAATCCTTGCCTATAAATTGAACTTCATTGGAAACTGTAAAGAGGTAGAATTTTTGAAAAGAAAAAGCTTTGAAACCTTGCTAAAATCCCAGGAATCTGAAACTGTAAGCACAAATACAAAACCTACTAGTTTTTGATTCTTGCATTCAAACTCTAATTTCCCTCAAGTGTTTCTTGATCAAATCATCCATACAGCTTCTGATATACATTTAGAAGTTGTCGTTAACTTCTGTTTTGAGACTGTAACACGTTCTTCATCAGTCTCCACCTCAAAATGTCAGAACTATTCTTCTCGACTGTTCTAGAATTTTCCATCCATTCATAGCCCAAGTTAAAGGTTGTTCCAGCTTACTGAGCACGTGAGGAAGCTGATCAGAACATTACAAGCAGTCAGAATTAGGCTCCAGCTCACAGAACATTTTCCAGCTGCAAGGTAAGTTTCTGCTGACCCTCATCATATTACTTAAGCATTGTTATATTTGCATATTCAAAATACGATGTAGACATCCTGATTCTGATGATGTATATATTCTGAGGTTTCATATATTTTCTGCCTAAGTAGGGAGAATATCAGTTCAGAACTTCCTAAGAAATTAGGATTAGCAGATACATGCTTGTTTCTGATTTACAATCTTGATACTTTTTATGTTTCTGAAACCATGATGGAAACCTGCCATAATTGTTATGTTTGTGTTTTCTGTTCTGTTGAGAAATGACTAAGTTACAGATGTTCTGGTTAGCATGAAGAAAGAGGTGAAGCTCATCATCAGAACTTACTTTATTTTATATGTTTATGCTTTTACTTCTAATATTAGATGTACAGCCACCCCAGTGGTAGAAAGTGCGCGCATAAGACATTAGTGATAAGGGTCATGGGTTCTAGCCACAGAAGCATCTTTTTTTAGGTTCATTTATTGACATTTTTACCCATTTATTTGTCAAACAATATTTCTAGATCAGAACTTCTAGATATCCTCACCTAACAGCATAATCACTTCACTCTCTCAAACAACCAGAACTTCCGACTTGCCAGAGATATTAGAACTTCTAGATTCCCAACTGTACCAGAGTTCCTAGACTCCCTCAGCAATCAGAACTTCTAGGCTTTCTTTTGATCCCAGCAACCTCAGAACTTAGTGTACCCGGACCCAGAACTTCTGACCTTCTATCTTCCTACTAACATTTTCTTTTTTGCATGTAAATCAAGACTAATCAAGACTAAATGCATGTAAATCAAACACACTTTCACACTTGCACCTTTAGGGTAATCCTATTTTGTTGCCTATCGAAAATAGTCATGTCCCTAGAACATGGGCGTTTTAGCAAAGATCCTCGATAAAATATCGTAGTCCCTCAATGACCCTAAATTTTTCCTTTGGTAAACGATCTAGTCCCTAAAAAAATTTGCTAAAACGTCCCATAGGTTGCCTTCTATGACTATACAAACGTCCCACGCCCATCGCTTCACATCCAAACGGTGGGGCTTCATACCAAACTAATGGTAAGATAGCAACATCTAAAGGAGGAGGAAAAGAACACTAAAGACCTTTTGAGTAGGTAGGATGCTCCTAGTTGTTCGCTTGCTCACAAGAAAAACATTTTATACACCAACACTTTCATTTTTAAACATTTTCAAAAGACAAACACTTTGTACGCGTTCTTATAGAAACGAGAACCATTACAAAGACACCTTTTCAAAATCAATTTCAAAAACACATTCCACAAACACCTCTTTGAACTATTTTCAAAACAACACTTTGTATGCGTTCTTATAGAAACGAGAACCATTACAAAGACATTTTTCAAAATACTTTCAAAAGCCACCACAAAGCACATTTTCAAACAAAAGCAAGTGATCTAACAAGTAACTAAGAGCCCGTAGATAACTACAGATGAAAAGGGTGCTAACACCTTCCCTTTTCATAGTCTACCCCCCGAACTCAAGAAATAATCTCAAAGGTCTTTCCTGTTCTTTTCCACCTTTCCTTTTGGATAAAAGAAAAGCCGGTGTCAACTCTTGTTAATCGCAACATTTGTGATAAAACGCAAAACATCCAAAGTCAGTTCTCCCACCGTATTACACCTGTTATAGAGTAACCTTCAATTCACTCACATATCCTCCTTCGACTCAGTAACAGCTTGAACAAAGTAGTAACTGGACTAGTCTCAGGAAGGCCCCAACGAACTTCCATTCACCACCAAGGAAGACACTTCCAGTTTCCTTCGATTTAAGCGCTTCAAGAAGTAAGTTCTCTTTAAAACATGGAACTGTTTCATTTAAATATCATGTGTACCTACCAATAAAGAGAAAATGTTGACATTTCATCTAGGGAGCTTGACCATGTTTTAACCTTCGATCCTGACTGCCCATATGTTGAAAATCTTAACCTTGACTAGTTAGGCTTTGGACTTTGAGACCCAATAATTTTGTGCTAACCCTTGGCCTATAGCTTTCGAAAGTTACACTTGAATGTTGTATTTTAAAAGTTTAAAACAGGTTCTCTATATCCTTCGATTGGATAAGTAAGTACTCGAGCCTTTCTAATCTCAACCTGAGGGCCTAGCATTCCTGCAGTCGAAGGAGGCAGCAAGGAGCCTGAGGTAAAGAGTGCACCTCACGTTGACTCCAGGCCTCAAACGAAAGAAGCAGCCAGAAGGATGGCCACACTGACTTCCAGGCCCCATTCAAAAGGAACATGAGAAGGGTGAAATCAAAAGACATGACGTCACTGACTCCAAGCCCAAATCGAAGGAAGCCAGGACGGGAAAAATCAAAGGGTGTCGCTGCCTAGATCAAAAGGCTCATTTTTCTTCCTTTTATGTTTATTTTGTCTTTACATTTATTGCTCTTCAATATGGTTGTAATAGTGTAGGATTTATTTTCTGCATTTTTATTACTTTTGTATAAATGTTAGTAATTAGGATGTATGGCAAGATAAAAATCAACAAGTAGATCCCCTTAATCAAAGACTAAATGCATGCAAATCAAACACATTATTCACACACATGCACCCCTAGGGTAATCTCACTTGTTGCCTCGGAAAAATAGTCATGTCCCTCGAATGTGGTCGTTTTAGCAAAGACCCATGATAAAAGATCGTAGTCCCTCGATGACCCTCAATGTTGCCTTCAGTAAACGATCTAGTCCCTAAACGACATTGCTAAAACGTCCCATAGGTTGCCTTCTATGACTATACAAATGACCCACGTCCGTCCCTTTACATCCAATGATGGGGATTCTTACCAAATCAATGGTAATATAACAACATCTAAAGGAGGAGGAAAAGAACATTAGACCTTTTGAGTAGGTAGGACGCTCATAGTTTCTCGCTTGCTCACAACAAAAACATTTTATACACCAACACTTTCATTTGAAACATTTTCAAAAGACAAAGCTCTTTGTACGCGTTCTTATAGAAACGAGAACCATTACAAAAACACTTTTCAAAATACTTTTAAAACCCATACCACAAACACATTTCCAAACAAAAGCAAGTGATCTAGCAAGCAACTAAGAGCCCATAGATAACTACGGATGGAAAGGGTTCTAACACCTTCCCTTTTCATAACCTACCCCCCGAACTCAAGAACATAATCTCAAAGGTCTTTCCTGTTCTTTTCACCCTTTCCTTATTGGATAAAATAAAATTCGAAGGTGAATCTTGCTATCCGCAACAATTGCGATCAAACTCAAAACACCCAAGTCAGTTCTCCCACTGTATTACAGAACTGACGACTCTGCTGGGGATTGAATTAAAAATGGGGTTACCTTAGGGCTAGATCACCATTACTTGCTTTTCATTGTTTGACTTGCTTGCTTTACATTATGGTTCCTTGTTTAGGCTTATTTTTATCCTCTACCCGGATCTGGGGCACCTTTTTTAGGTAAGTAGCAATAAGTCGTGGAAACTGTGCAGGGTATACCAACATGGTCAAAGCAATAGCTATGTTAGTGTGACACATTTGTTTGTACCGGTAGCCCTTTAGTAGGCAAGGAGAATACGGGGCCTCTGTGTGGTGTCATGAAGCACTAACTGACTTTAGAACCTTACTTGAAAAACTTGGCCATTAGGAAGTATTGAGGTAGTCGGCTTTGGTGCAGTCCGAATTTGGTTAATACTCGATACTACGCTCATTGAGATTGGACTTTCGGGATATTTCGGTCACCAATAAAGTGGCTTAGGCTGAAACAATGCCCGATGAAGAAAGACCAGTGATATTGAGATTCCCTAGAACCCATTTACTTTCTAGGACAGATTGAACCAACTAAACTTCAAGAGGGTACTTACCGATGAACCTCATGCAAGCCTAAACCTAAGGACTTGTTTGATTTTCTTGTGCATATGCTTGTACATAACATCGTGGCATCATACCATAACATTTTAGACTAACTGTTTCAAGGATCTTGAGATTCATCTTTGTTCTGTTTTGTAGGACATGACTCTCACTCGCAGGAATACAATCCAATTCAATCTCGTACGAGTACCTTTTCAGCTCAAAGAATTAGCATCAAGGGTCCCTGAGAATTCTCCGTTTACCAAAAGACATGGACGACTTCTCAACCTGGTTACCTCAAGCTTTGATGAATACATGATGGAGGTGCTTTTCCAGTTCTTCGATCCTTTGCACCATTGCTTTACCTTCACCGATTACCAAATTATGCCTACTATGGAAGAATTCTCTCAACTCTTGAGAATTCCTATTCTCAATCAATTACCTTCAACGATATTGAAAATACCCGATCCCCGAAGAGATTGCTCGAGCTTTACACTTACAACAATCCAACGTCACAGTTAACTGGGAAACAAGAAGTGGTGTCAAAGGGTTCCTAGCCAAGTTCCTATTGGAAAAAAGCTTAAGACTGTTGGAAGACTCTGGATTTACAAGCCTTTAAAGAAATATTGGCTTTTCTCATCTATGGGATGGTACTTGTGATACGGTGGGAGAACTGACTTGATTGTTTTGCATTTGTGTTTGCAAATGTTGCAGTTTAGCAAGAGTCGCCACTGACTTTTCTTTTATCCAAAAAGGAAAGGTGAAAAAGCACAGGAAATACCTTTAGAGATGTTTTCTTGAGTTCGGGGGGTAGATTATGAAAAGGGAAGGTATTAGCACCCTTTTCATCCATGGTTTTCCATGGGCTCTTAGTTACTTGCTAGATCACTTGCTTTTGTTTGAAACTGTGCTTGTGGTGTGGTTTTTGAAAGTATTTTGAAAATGTAACTTTGTAATGATTCTTGTTTTTATAAGAACACATACAAAGTGTTTGTTTCGAAAATAGTTCAAAGATGTGTTTGTGAGATGTGTTTTTTGAAAGTATTTTGAAAATGTAACTTTGTAATGATTCTCGTTTTTATAAGAACGCGTACAAAGTGTTTGTTTCGAAAATAGTTCAAAGATGAGAGTGTGGGTGTAAAAAGTGTTTTTGTTGTGAGCAAGCGAGTAACTGAAAGCGAACCTACCTACTCAAAAGGTCTTAGATGTGGTTTTTCTCCTCCTTTAGATGTTACTATCTTACCATTGATTTGGTAAGAAGCCCCGTCGTTTGATGTGAAGGGACACGCGTGGGACATTTGTATAGTCATAGAAGGCAACATCTGGGACGTTTTAGCAATGTCGTTTTAGGGACTAGATAGTTTACCGAAGGCAACATCGAGGGTCATTGAGGGACTACGATCTTTTATCGAGGGTTTTTGCTAAAACTCCCATGTTCGAGGGACATGACTATTTTTTCGATAGGCAACAAAGTGGGATTACCCTAGAGGTGCTAGTGTGCAAGTGTGTTAGTTTGCATACATTTTGTCTTGTATTTGAAAGTCATCTATTTGTTGATTTTATCTTTCCATACATCCTATTTACTAGCAATATATGAAAAGCAAGTAAAAATACGGAAAAAAATCTAAGCTATTACATCGCTTTAGGGGGATGGGGGTACATATTTATGAATGGGGGTTGCAAGTAAAAATAAGTCCTAAGTTACTATTACAACCATATTGAAATGTACAATATAAAAAAGAAAATTTTTTTGTCTTAAAAAAAGAAATAAATTAGTTAATAAAAGAAAATATTTTTATGTCTTTTTATGTTAATATTAAAAAATGATGAAAAGGAAAATAAATGAAAGATAGAAAAAGCGTGTTGCTGCAAGAAAAACAGCAAGGATCAGAAGTTCTGAAGCCAGGCGCGTGATGACTCAGAAAGGAACGTCAATGGAATCAGAAGTTCTGGATTGGTAAACTCTGAGGTCCTGCAAGACACGTTAGAGGGAAAACACAGAAGTTCTGGGTGGTATACAGATAGTGGGCCACAAGTCAGAAGTTCTGTATTACACTAAAATAGTGAGCAAACATCAGCAGTTCAGTGCGTTATCAACATGTAAAAATCAGAAACTCTAAGTGTTTGAAAACAGCGAGTGGAAACATCAGAAGTTCAGTGTATTTGACATGTAAGGAGAACTCATAATTTCTGTGCTGTGTTAGAACAGTGAGTGAATCATCAGAAGTTCTGAATTATGCTGAGCCCGTGAGTGAACATTAGCAGTTCAGTGCGTTATCAGCATGTAAGAATCAGAAGTTCAGTGTGTGTTAACAGTGAGAAAAAATAATAGAAGTTCTGTGTGTTAAAACAGTGAAGAGAACTCAGAAGTTCTGCGTGCTTAAACAGTGATAAAATCCTAGAAGTTCTGTATGTTAAAATGGTGAGTGGAAAACATAAGTTCTGTGTTACATTTTGACTTTTAATCAGCACACCAGCAATTCATTCAGTTCTTATTAAACAACAAATCAGAAGGATAACAACACAACAACTTAAAGAAGTTCTAATCCTAAATCTGAGTCTAGCCCTAATTAAGAAACTCTGATCCATAGTTTTTTCTACTTATGCAATGATATGAACCACATGAATACTATGATATTTACATGTTTAATGATGTTCTGAATGAAAAAGATGCAAAGTCAGAAAGACTTATCTTGAACCTGGAACGTGGGCTTGGAGCTTTGAGCTGTTACCTTTGGATGTTCTAGAATCAGCAAGAGTAACGGAAGAGAAAATGCCAAGTTCTTTGATTCAAAGGGAAGAACAAAGGTTTGGTTTTCTGTTTGGGAAATCTGGATTTTTATGAAGGGTTTCACAGGTTTCTTTTTCTTTTTTGATAGTTCCCTCTTTCCAAAAGCCAGCCCCTTGAACGTGTGATGGAGGAAAGTATTTATAGGTGAATTTGTTGTCATTTTGGGGGGAAAGACAAATGGGATTTTAAATCAATTTGGCATCATGCTCCCTTGCTTTTTCATCACTGTTTTCGTATGCTAGTTTGGTGCAATTATAGGATGCAGGCGCAGGCTGAACTAGCAGCTTATTAGCAACTTTTAACCATGCTTAAGCTGGAGTTGTCAGTAGTGTGATCGGTGGATCTGGAACTGACTGTTTAACGCTGGTTCGCGAAATGTCGCGGAAGCAAGAGTCGCCACCGTCTTATATTTTCTCCAAATGGAAAGGACAAAAGCACAGAAAAATTCCTTATTGAGATTGCTCTCGGTTCGGGAGGTAGATTTATAGAAAGGGAAGGTGTTAGCACCCTTTCTATCCATGGTTATCCATGGGCTCTTAGATACTTGCTCATTTGTGTTTTCAAAATGTTTGTTTGCTTTTCAACTGTGGGTTTGAAAAAAAGGTTCGTTTAAAATTTCAGTTCGACTCTTGTATCAGTCCTCAAGAGTGTTTGAAAAGTTGTTTTGAAAGCTTATTGAAAAGTGTCAGTGTGAAAAGAAGTTTTTTGATTTGTTTTGAATTAGAGCAAGTATCTACGAGTCATCTACCTACCCTAAGGAATTCGTCTGTGTAAATGTCCTTGAGGTAATGCCATCCCACCATTGAGTGGTAGGTAGCACCACCGTTGGAGGTGTTCGGGTCAATTCGAAGGTTCGGGGCAGTGTGGTCACCAGAGCAATAGGAAGACACCTTAGAAGCTACCCCCATGCCATGTTCATGGACATGAGGACTTACTAAAACATCCTCTACTCGACGACCACTTTTCGAGGGGCAAGGCAACAGTGAGACGTACCCTAGGGGTGGTGTGTGAATTGTGTGTCATTTTCAGTTATATTGGTCTTGTCATGCATTGAGTGTTCTACGCTTTGATTTTATTTTTAGCCATTCATTCTTTCATGCAAATTATTAACAGTTAAAAGGTGCGGGAAGATAAAAGTCCTACGCTATTACAAAGGCGCGGGTCTACATCGCCAAATTACACCAAGACCCGATTTGAATAAATAAAAATGCGGAAAGTAAATACCCTAATTAATCTATTACAAGGCTTTGGGGCAAGTACATGAAATTTAAAAAAAGGGAAATAAAAGTAAATGTGCGAAAAGAAATAAAATCGAGAATGCGAGGGCGTTGGACCCTTTTAAAGAAATTAAATCGAAATCGTAAATTAATTAAATTAAATAAAAGCAAGAACTTATTTTTTGGAGTTTTTGTATTTATGGAATTTAATGAGAAAATTAAATGGGATTAAAACCCTAATTCTAAACTATTTTTAATTTGTTAAAAAAAATGTTTAAGTTTGACCTAGTTTTAACCTAATTATTTAATTACAAGTTATTTATAAAACAATTACGAATAATAATAATGATGATAAGGAAGTAAATTATTTATTAAGAAAAAGAAGAAAAATATTAAAACCCTAATCTCTACACTTTTTAGTTTATTAAAAAAAATTAGAATTAAACCTAAAATTAAAACTAAGTTAATTATTAAATTTATTTACAAAATAATATTAATTAATATTAACAAAGCATATTTTTTTTATTGTTTTATGATTTTCTGTTTTTTTTTTTATGTTATAAAGAATTATTTTTGTGGATTTAAAACAAATTAAAAGAATTAAAATTAAAGAGGAAAATTAGAAGGAAAATAAATATACAAACGGGGGGGTTTTCTGGCCCAGTAGGAGGTGTATGCAAGCAATCAGGCCCACTCAATCCCAGGCCTTGTTTGACTTTTGATGGTCACGTGTAGACCCCTTGACTAAAGTGCATGATGGAACTCACATCCTGGCTCTTGGATTTATCTCAGGGACACATGGCAAGCATATGCGTTGGGGCGTATGGTGAACTGTAGGACGACCAGTGTACCTGAACATATTGCAAGAAAAAATATGAAGAGTATAGGGGGACCTGGGAATCGAACCCAGGTCCCAATGCTTGAAGGACAACGCATAAACCAACCAGCCAAGCGCGTTTGTTTGATCATATAGTGGATAAAGAATAATAAGAGAGAGAAAACAAGGGTTAGTGGGATTTTAACAAAACGCGCGCCAGGGTTTGAATCATCCAGTAGCATGCTTATACCTCAGCGTATTCCTCATGGCCTCTTTGTTTTTCCTGAAAAATACAAGCTAGATAGCGGGAGTTTTAAACCCCCACAATCTGAAACAACAAAAATAGCGAATAGAAATTGGTCAATGATAAATTGAGCGTGATGAGTGTTTTAGATTCGTTGGAATGTTACGAATTCAATGGTCCTAGTCTCATGGTCTGATTTTACCAGATGAAAGAAACCCCAAATTCAGAGTTTTGAAACCCTAATGCGTGTTCATGGTAACTTCTTATTTAGATGACCATTCTTCAATTGAACGGTACTGTTAGCTTCAGAAACATCATGTTAGCGTAAAACGACAATTAAAAGACATGAAACATGTGTATAAATCAAGATGCGATTATGAAAATTTCCATGAACAGGGCTATGGCGTTCTACCGTTTCTGGATGTATGGAGAGTGGAAAAGTATTGGGTTATGTTCAGAGAGGTCCCAGCAAGCTTTTGAGATACTTTCCACGACTTGAAATGCCTTGAAACTATGAAAACAGATTTGAAGTTTTTAAGAAAAAAGTGAGTTTTTGTTCTTGATTCTGAGCGCAGCTTCTTGGTCTTTGTGATTAGGGTTGTGATCTGCTTATGTATGCCAATGAATTAGGGTAACAAAACAAGTCCAAAATCCATGGAATCAATGCTTTTGAATTTTGTGATCTTTCATGATTTTTCAATCTTTTTTCCATGCCAAATATGCCAATCATTGGAGATTCTTTCCATATTGAATATGCACGAAATCTTGAGGTTATGATGAGTAGAAATGCTGCATAAAAAGATTTGAAAGGTGGCATTTAGTATTTTTCATATTTAATTTGAATTAAATGAATTAATAGATTTAAAAATTCAATTAATAAATAAAAAATAAGAAAATAACTCCCCTTTGGGCCAATGGGTCGTGCATAGCTTTTGGATGATGATTCTTGGAAGAAATTGAGGCCCATTAGCAATTTTGAGGTATTTGAAGCAAAGTTGACTTTTCAAAATTCCCAAATATTTCCCAACTTCCACAAGGCATATCTTGCTCAATTTTTAAGCTTTGATCATGTTCTTGGACATTTTGGAAAGGTCTTGAAGTCCTCTAACCAATGCCTTTGGTCCCATGTCATTTTGATTTACCAATCTCAAGTTATGGTCTTTGACTTAAAGTGCCTTTTTGTTGACTTTTGAAAATGACCTATAATGTTGAGATTGATAACTTTTTGTGAGAGCATTTCTTGGACTTGAAGTGTGAAGATGAGTTGTAGGAAATGTCATTCTCTTCAAAATGAGTTTTGGATGGAATTTTTCTGATAAACCATGTGGAAGTTATGCTCTGGTCAATTTGCAGTTGACTTTTCCAACTGTCCAAAAATAGAAACTTTTGCATCTTGAGACTTTTTGAGCCATACTTTGAGAATCATGATCAAGCATTGATCAAATGATGTTTGTGGCTTCAAAATAAGATGTTGACCAAAAATTTGAACCTTTGACTGTCAAATGACCATTTTGCCCCTACAGTTGACTGTTGAGCAATTAGGGTTTTTGACTGTGCATTTTTGTGCTGTAAGTCTTGGAACTTGGTATAAGGATGCTTGACAATGTTTAGGCATGTGGGACTTGATTGGACCCTTGGAAACTTCAATTTCTTTTCCAGAACCAAAACTCTAATTTTTTACTGTTAGGAGGCCATTGAACTGTGCAACCCTTGGGAGATTTTGAAGCATGCTCTTTGCAAATCTTGAAGAATATGGGAGGGCAAATTTTGGGGTACAACAAGTAGGATTTAAGGAAAAGCAAAACAAAGCATGGGCCTAGTATCATAGTTTGCTATCCCAAGACAGTAAAGGTACACGTGGTGGAAATCCTTTAGATAAAGACTCAAAAGTGACAGTGGGCATTAAATGAGCATTAAATGATGATGAGACTTATCACAACCAGAAATCCTGCAATGTGAGATTCTACACCATGGCTTAGTTCTAGATCAGAAGTTCTGCTTCTGCATAGCATCCATCCTCTGATCTTTGTATCTTCTGGCTCCAGCATGTTCTGAAGGAACTTTCATACTTTCTAGAAAGCTTGCAACATGCTTCTTAACCTTCTTTGAATTACCCTGGCAAACTCTGACTGAAGCTTTTGTGAAAACTTGCCCAGAAGTTCTGATCAAACTCTACCTTGAGAGTGTCCAGAATTTGCTGAGTGTTATGGTGATAATCTGGTCAGAAGTTCTGAGTTTTGTCATGCTTCTTAAACACTTAGAAAAATTTCTAAGTATTTAGAATTTGACTTTCCCAAAGTAAAATTTGACTTTTGAAATTCTTGATGAAACAAACTTCATATTCCAACATGTCTTGATGAAATATGATTTTTGAGATTTGATTTCGATCCAAAAGTCAAAGTTAGACTTCTCAGTATGCAAATGACCATTTTTCTCTTATGAATGACTTTCTTGAAAAATTGCAGTTCAAGGCTTGGAATTGGATGGAAGCAAACTCGAGGATCCAGGGTGATTCCTTGAGAAATGAGAGGGCAAATTTTTGGGTACAACAGCTGCCCCTGTTCAATATTCTTACACCTGAAGAATTAGATTGGTAATTCTGCCATTCGTGATTTGAAGGTGGAAGATGATTGAACACTAGAGTGCCCAGAAATTTACACTCGATGATGTTGTGATTGATTATGTAGGGAATGGGCTTAAAGATTCCATTTGGAGAGATAATGGATAGTTGTTGGAGATGGGCTTAAAGATGCCATCCAGAAATGATTGTTGGACTGTATCTGTAAGCTGGAACTGACTGATCATCAGAATGGAATTCGTGGGATGAGTATCAGAATAATATTCATAAATGAATTGTATCTGACTCGTATCTGTGAAATGTACTAAATGAGCGTTAGAATGACATCCGAATCTGGATCGTATCTGGATTGTATTTGAATGAGTGACAGAATGACATCTGAATATGGATCATATCTGGACTGTATTTGAATGAGAATCTAGAGTAAGTATCAGAATGTCAGCCATATCTGGATCGCATCTGCACTATTTCCGAAAAAGGTCTCTGGTTGCATGTGTAGGGTTGCTTCACGATGAGTCAGTGTAAAACTTCATCTTGGAAAGAGAAGGAACCTGTGAAGGGTTGCTTCAGCTGGTCAAGTAGATAGTTGTCCTGTCTGGTTTCAGGTATTAATCTACAATCAGTCGTCCACAGATAGTTTTCCTGGCTTGTTACAAGTATTAGTCTGGAACTCGAAAAGGTTGGTCGATGAGATAGTTGTCCTGTCTAGTTTCAGGTATTAATCTCTGACCTGAGAAAGAAAGATAGTTTTCCTGGCTTGTTACAGGTGTTAATCTTTAATCTCTTCATGTAGATAGTTTTCCTGGCTTATTACAGGTATTAATCTATAATCAATCGTCCACTGATAGTTATCCTGGCTTGTTACAGGTATTAATCTGGAACTTGAAAAGGTTGGTCGATGAGATAGTTGTCCAGTCTCGTTTCAGGTATTAATTTCTGACCTAAGAAAGAAAGATAGTTTTCCTAGCTTGTTACAGGTGTTAATCTTCAATCTCTTCGTGTATATGGTTTTCCTGGCTTGTTACAGGTGTTAATCTACAATCAATCGTCCACAGATAGTTTTTCGGGCATGTTACATGTATTAATCTGGAACTTGAAAAGGTTGGTCGATGAGATAGTTATCCTGTCTGGTTTCAGGTATTAATCTCTGACCTGAGAAAGAAAGATAGTTTTCCTAGCTTGTTACAGGTGTTAATCTTCAATCTCTTCATGTAGATAGTTTTCCTGGCTTGTTACAGGTGTTAATCTAAAATCAGTCGTTCACAGATAGTTTTCCTGGCTTGTTACAAGTATTAATCTAGAACTTGAAAAGGTTGGTCGATGAGATAGTTGTCTTGTCTGGTTTCAGGTATTAATCTCTGACCTGAGAAAGAAAGATAGTTTTCCTGGCTTGTTACAGGTGTTAATCTTCAATCTCTTCATGTAGATAGTTTTCCTAGCTTGTTACAAGTATTAATCTATAATCAGTTGTCCACAGATAATTTTCCTGGCTTGTTACAGGTATTAATATGGAACTTGAAAAGGTTGGTCGATGAGATAGTTGTCCTGTCTGGTTTCAGGTATTAATATCTGACCTGAGAAAGAAAGATAGTTTTCCTGGCTTGTTATAGGTGTTAATCTTCAATCTCTTCATGTAGATAGTTTTCCTGGCTTGTTACAGGTATTAATCTACAATCAGTCATCCACATATAGTTTTCCTGGCTTGTTACAGGTATTAATATGGAACTTGAAAAGGTTGGTCGATGAGATAGTTGTCCTGTCTGGTTTCAGATATTAATCTCTGACCTGAGAAAGAAAGATAGTTTTCCTGGCTTGTTACAAGTGTTAATCTTCAATCTCTTCATGTAGATAGTTTTCCTGGCTTGTTACAGGTGTTAATCTACAATCAGTCGTTCACAGATAGTTTTCCTGGCTTGTTACAGGTATTAATCTGGAACTTGAAAAGGTTTGTTGATGAGATAGTTGTCCTGTCTGGTTTCAGGTATTAATCTTTGACCTGAGAAAGAAAGATAGTTTTCCTGGCTTGTTACAGGTGTTAATCTTCAATCTCTTCATGTAGATAGTTTTCCTGGCTTGTTACAGGTGTTAATCTATAATCAGTCGTTCATAGATAGTTTTCCTGGCTTGTTACAGGTATTAATCTGGAACTCGAAAAGGTTGGTCAATGAGATAGTTGTCTTGTCTGGTTTCAGGTATTAATCTCTGACATGAGAAAGAAAGATAGTTTTCCTGGCTTGTTACAGGTGTTAATCTTCAATATCTTCATGTAGATAGTTTTCATGGCTTGTTACAGGTATTAATCTACAATCAGTCATCCACATATAATTTTCCTGGCTTGTTACAGGTATTAATCTGGAACTTGAAAAGGTTGATGGTAGCCATCTGTTGATTGACCTTTTCCTGAAAAAAGGTAAAACGTTAGTTGTATGCAATGTCATGATGTATGAAACGCATGATGTCATGATGTTCTAAAGAATAAATGAGATTGTGTCGTATGCACTTATGATGTATGTAAATAGGATGTATGAAATGTGAAATGTTTATTGAAGTGTATCTTTGTCTGGGAAAATAAATCTTTGACAAATGTTGGGGAGTCGTTAAATCCTGGACTACTGTTGAAGAGTTGGTGTGTCTTCAAACTTTGCTTAGAATATTTCCACCGGGGATTCCTGTTTTGTTGTTTGAGGATAATTCTATTGGGGAATATTGAAAACTCTGTTGGAGAATGTTGATTCCTTCTTGGGAAAAGAGTTCTGGAGTCTCGGTTGTCCGTTGCTCTACTGGGGAGTCGAAGTTGAACTGATATCTGGCCGGGTCCAGGTTTCACAGTAACTTGTTGGGGATTGTAGAGTAGTCTACTGGGGAAAAGGAGTTGTGGTCCTTTGATTTGTAGTAGTCGGAGAGGCCACCTCAAGCTGGGGATTCCTGCCGTTTGTTGGGGAAATAAACCCTATTGTCAGTCTGTTGGGGAGGTGGCGACTTCACTGGCAGAAATCGTCGAGGATTCTTGAAGTCGACTCGGCTGGGGAGAGGTTTTCAGAGGTTAAACTCTTGCTGGGAAATTATCCTATGAGAAGGACTTTGGGGAGATTTGTCATTTCCCCTAGCAGAAAATGTTTGTGGTATTGCCATAAAATGTTTGATTGTACGTAACCCTTCACTGAGATTAACGTTCAATGCCCCAAGTGACGGAGATGGAGACCTGCCCCTGGTTACTCTGCATTTCTTGAGAGGTTTCCTGGAATCTTGACTGGACTGTCCCAGGTGCGCTGGATAGTGACATGTCATGTCCCCTTGTTGATAGGAGTTTTGACAATGGAAGTATCATCCTTCTTGAACTGATTTTGTTCACTGAGAGAGCTTTCGTTCACTGGATATTCGTTGTGTGAATTTCTCCGCTGTCAAACAAATAGCCATACGAAAACAGTGATATTCAAATAAATGCAAAGTTTATGCTTGCCTTGAAGTTTTGAAAAATGCATTTTTAGCAAGTAAAGAAGTTTGTAATTCAACTCTGGATTTTGAGTAAAGCTTTACAGGAGTCAGGATACCTTTTGTAACATTATGCTTTCGAACTAACCCATGCTTCAATTAGGACTTTCGAAAGGTTGTAATGTGGCTTGGTTCACGGTTTAAGAAACAAAGGATAAAGGCTCAAAGTGTATTTGTACCCACCCTCTCTTCGTGATGTTCTTCACCTAAGCTCAATTAATTGTGCGTTTGAACTCCAATTGAGCCTGGAATGACGTTTTGGTGATGGTTCACACAAATTAAGTTTGTCGGAAGGCAGTCATTTTTGCAATATTTTTCATGTTATCGAGGATTTGTAGTGACCTCTTTGTTTTGATTTGTTATCCCTAATTTTTGCCTGACTGTTCCTGTTTTGAGATTACAGTCAGCGGGATGCCCCAGTTTTCTTAAGTCTCCTTTGTAGGTTAGACTTAGTGGGCTTTTCTTTTTGAGAGATAATGACTGCCTATGAAATAGGGAACCATCACCGTCTTTTGATTCCAGAGGAATGTTTTGATGTCATTCGTTGTAATTACGAGATGAGAGTTTGCGATTTGAACGCGCATTTGAATTAACTGAGAGACTACCCTGCCCCAGGTTTTGTTTAAAGGTTTTAATTTTGTGAAAAAGAAAAACTTCTACTTCTTTGGCTCGAAGGGGTTGACTAGGGATTATCTTCCTTATAACTCCAGTGTATAGGATTTGAGAGAATGCATGTACATTGTCAGCAAGGTCTGTCCAAAAGCATACTGTATGAGATTATGGCATTGTTTTTGTCATCCTCCCTCAAAAGGCTTGTATCTTTTAGCAAGAGTTAAATGTCATAAGGAGAGTAAAAAATATAGTTTAAATATAGTGAAAACGAACGGATGAATTCAAGACAAACATATGTGTGATCGGTGGATCTGGAACTGACTGTTTAACGCTGGTTTTGCGAAATGTCGCGGTAAGCAAGAGTCGCCACCGTCTTTTATTTTCTCCAATATGGACAGGACAAAAGCACAACAAAATTCCTTATGAGATAGTTTCTCGGTTCGGGAGGTAGATTTATAGAAAGGGAAGGTGTTAGCACCCTTTCTATCCATGGTTATCCATGGGCTCTTAGATACTTGCTCATTTGTGTTTTCAAAATGTTTGTTTGCTTTTCAAGTGTGAGTGGGTTTGAAAAAGTTTCTTTGAAAGTTTCAGATCGACTCTTGTATCAGTCCTCAAGAGTGTTTGAAAAATTGTTTTGAAAGCTTTTTTGAAAGTGTCGGGGTGAAAAGAGTTTTGATTTGTTTTTTTAGAGCAAGTATCTATGAGTCATCTACCTACCCTAAGGAATTAGGCTGTGTAAATGTCCTTAAGGTAGTGCCATCCCACCATTGAGAGATAGGTAGCACCACCGTTGGAGGTGTTCGGGTCAATTCGTTTGTAGGGACAGTGTGGTCACCAGAGCAACAGTAGGACACCTTAGAAGCTACCCCTATGCCATAGATCATGGACATAAGGACTTACTAAAACGTCTTATACTCGACGACCACGTTTCGAGGGGCAAGGCAATAGTGAGGCGCACCCTAAGAGTGGTGTGTGAATTTGTGTATTGTTTTCAGTTATGTTTTTATCTTGTCATGCATTATGGTGATCTACGCTTTGATTTTATTTGGGCCATTCATTCTTTCATGCAAAGTTTAGCAGTTTTAAGGGTGCGGAAAATAAAGTCCTACGCTATTACAAGGCGCAGGTCTATACATCGCCAAATTAACAAAGACCTGTTTTGAATAAAATGCGGAAAATAAATGAATTCCTAATTACTATTACAAGGCTTTGGGCAATTACATAATATTTGAAAGAAGATAAATAAGAATAAATGCGCGAAAAGGAATTAGAATCGAGTGTTCGAGGGCGTTGGACCCTTTAAAGAAATTAAATGAAAGTAAAAATTAATTAATTATTTAGTAAAGAAAAGAAGTTATTTCTTTATGGTTTTTGGTATTTATGAAATAAAGAAAATTAATTAAAATTAGAAGTTAAATAAAACCCTAATTCTAAGTTGTTTTTAATTATTTAAGAAAAATATTCAAGTTTTAACCTTATTTACACTAATTAATTAATTATATGTATATTTACAAAATAATTAATAATTAATAATAATAATAATAATAATAAGGAGAAATTATTTAGTAAGAAAAAGAATAAAAATGCTAAAAACCCAATTTCTACATATTTTAGTTATTAAGAAAAGATTAAAATTAAAACCTAATTTTACTAAATTGATTATTAAAAATTTATTTACAAAAATAATGGTGAATTAAATTGATGTTAATAACAATAAAACTTTTTTTTGTATTTTTCTGTATTTATCATGGTGAAAATTATTTTATGGATTTTTAAAGAAAACAATTAATTAAAAAGAACAATTAAAAGAATAAAAGGAAAAATAAATAAAAATTGAAAATTGAACAAACCATGGGGGTATCTGACCCTTTTGGAGGTTTTATTTGAGAAATTTGGCCCAAGAATGCAAGGCCCTTTGGACTTTCTGGAATTGCGTATGGGATGATTGACCAGTGTGCATGGTGGACCTCCACATTCTGACCTTTGGATGGATCCTCTGGGACACTTGGCAGGCAGAGGCATTGGGATGCATGGTGTTCCTTTGAATGAGTGCTACGCTGGAACATGTTAATGTAAAAATTATGAAATATATAAGGGGACCTGGGAATCGAACCCAGGTCCCAGTACCTGCAAGCCAGCTAATCAACCATCTGAGCCAACGCGCGCTTTTGTTATTATTATGGAACGTAAATAATATATGTGAAAACAAACACTATTGGTATAAAAACAAAAATCACACGCGAATATTCAAACTACCCAGTCCTGTCCAGACACGCATGCATCGTCTTCATCTTTTTTCCTGTAACTAAAACCAAATAGCGGGGGTTTTAAAACCCCACTAAACCAGACCTGCAATAATAGCGATTAGACGATAGTCAAAAATAAAAAGGGCGCGAGGTGTGGATTCCATTCGTTTGGAGGGCACGATTTCAATGGTACCAGTTTTAAGGCCTGATTTTACCATATGTGTAAAGCCCCAAAATTGAAGCTTCTGAAACCCTAACCTACGTTAATGGTGGATTCTTGTATAGGCAGTATTAGTTCAATTGAGTAGTACCATTAGCTTCAGAACGTTCATGTTAGTATAAATCAACCATTAAAAGTCATGAATCATGCATGGAATTTAAAATACGATTATGAAAAATTTGGAAAAGAAAGCAGTTCTGTTCTACCAATTCTCTGCACGTGGAGGCTTGGTTTCGATTGCAAAAGCTTCCTGGATCCCTTGGCAATGTGTTGGAATGCTTTTTGAGCTTTGAAACGAGCTCTAGGTATCAAAACAGTTTTCAATATTTTGTCCAAAATTGCAAGTTTGTTCTATGGTTTTGAGCGCAGCTTCTGTGTCCAAGGCATTAGGTTTTAATTGTGCTTATGTATGTGAGTGAATTAGGTTAAGAAAACCAGCCTATAATCCATGCATTGATGATTTGGAGATTTGATTTTCCATGAGATCAATTTCAATCTTTTTGCCATGAAACTATTGCCAATTGTGTAGAATCTTTCCTCTTTGAATGATGCACGAAATATTTGATTCATAATGGAAGAATTTGCTGCATAAAAAGATTTAAAACACATGATTTAGTATTTTTCTCATAATTAATTTTAATTAAATGAATTAATAAGATTAAAAATTCAATTAATTAATAAAAAATAAGAAAATAACTCCCTTTTAGCTTAATGGGTCGTGCATAGCCTTTGGGTGATGATTCATGGAAGAAATTGAGGCCCATTAGCATTTTTGAGGCATTTGAAGCAAAGTTGACTTTTCAAAATTCCCAAACATTTCCCAACTTCTACAAGGCCTATCTTGCTCAAATTTTAAGCTTTGATCATGTTCTTGGACATTTTGGAAAGGTCTTGAAGTCCTATAACCAATGTCTTTGGTCCCATGTCATTTTGATTTACCAATCTCAAATTATGGTCTTTGACTTAAAGTGCCTTTTTGTTGACTTTTGAAAATGACCTATGATGTTGAGATTGATAACTTTTTGTGAGAGCATTTCTTGGACTTGAAGTGTGAAGACGAGTTGTAGGAAATGTCATTCTCTTTAAAATGAGCTTTGGATGGAATTTTTCTGATAAAACATGTGGAAGTTATGCCCTGGTCAATTTGCAGTTGACTTTTTCAACTGTCCAAAAATAGAAACTTTTGCATCTTGAGAATTTTTGAGCCATGCTTTGAGAATCATGATCAAGAATTGATCAAATGATGTTTGTGGCTTCAAAATAAGATGTTGACCAAAACTTTTGACTTTTGACTGTCAAATGACCATTTTGCCCCTGCAGTTGACTGTGAAGCATTTAGGGTTTTTGACTGTGCAATTTAATGCTGTGAGTCTTGAAACTTAGCATATGGATGTTTGACAATGTATGTAGGCATGTGGGACTTGTTTGGACCCTTGGAAACTTCAATTTCTTAGCCAGCACCAAAACCCTAATTTTGACTGTGTTAGGAGGCAATTGGACTGTGCAACCCTTGGGAGATTTTGAAGCATGATCTTAGCAAACCTTAAAGAATATGGGAGGGCAAATTTTGGGGTACAACAGTTGCCCCTGTTCAATCTTCTTAAACCTGAGGATGTAGATTGGCTGTCGTGCCTTTCGTAATCCGAAGGTGGAAGATGATTGAACACTAGAGTGCCCAGAAATTTGCATTCACATAGTAGAGCGTCAGCAGTGTGATGTAGGGAATGGGCTTACAGATGCCATTTGGAGACTGACGGATAGGAGAGATGGGCTTATAGATGCCATCTGGAGTTGTGACAGAGCCTTGTCGGGAATGGGCTTACAGATGCCATTTGGAGACTGTGGGTATGTGGAGAGATGGGCTTATAGATGCCATCAGGAGGTTGTCGATCGCGTAAGAGATTCCTTAGCGAGAACTTGCGTACCTGAAAAAAGAAAGATAATTACCTGGCCTGTTACATGAGTTGGTCTTAAAATTCTTTATATAGACGTGCCCTGGCTGGTTACAGTAATCGAATCTTCAAGCTCTTCAGACGTGCCCTGGCGAGATACAGGAATCGAGTCTGGAGAATATAGTCGTCAACAGATACACCCTGGCGAGATACAGGAATCGGATCTTCGAACTCTTCAGACGCACCCTGGCAAGATACAGGAATAGGGTCTAGTAATGCTAGTCGTCAACAGATACACCCTGGCAAGATACAGGAATCAGATCTTCGAACTCTTCAGACGAACCTGGCAAGATACAGGAATCAGGTCTGGTAATACTAGTCGTCAACAGATACACCCTGGAAAGATACATGAATCGGATCTTCTAACTCTTCAGACGCACCCTGGCAAGATACAGGAATCGGGTCTGGTAATGCTAGTCGTCAACAGATACACCCTGGAAAGATACAGGAATTGGATCATCAAACTCTTCAGACGCACCCTGGCAAGATACAGGAATCGGGTCTGGTAATGCTAGTCGTCAACAGATACACCCTGGAAAGATACAGGAATCGGATCTTCGAACTCTTCAAACGCACCCTGGCAAGATACAGGAATCGGGTCTGGTAATGCTAGTCGTCAACAGATACACCCTGGCAAGATACAAGAATCGGATCCTCAAACTCTTCAGACGCACCCTGGCAAGATACAGGAATCGGGTCTGGTAATGCTAGTCGTCAATAGATACACCCTGGCAAGATACAGGAATCGGATCCTCAAACTCTTCAAACGCACCCTGGCAAGATACAGGAATCGGGTCTGGTAATGCTAGTCGTCAACAGATACACCCTGGCAAGATACAGGAATTGGATCCTCAAACTCTTCAGACGCACCCTGGCAAGATACAAGAATCGGGTCTGGTAATGTTAGTCGTCAACGGATACACCCTGGCAAGATACAGGAATCGGATCCTCAAACTCTTCAGACGCACCCTGGCAAGATACATGAATCGGGTCTGGTACTGTTAGTCGTCAACGGATGCACCCTGGCAAGATACAGGAATCGGATCCTCGAACTCTTCAGACGCACCCTCAACGGGACGATAAGAGAACCTAGGGTGACTTCAACCTCAGCAGAATGATGAGAGAATCTTAGGCGACTTCAACCTCAGCAGAATGATGAGAGAATCTTGGACGACTTCAACCTCAGCAGAATGATGAGAGAATCTTAGGCGACTTCAACCCAGCAGAATGATGAGAGAATTTTGGACGACTATAACCTCAGCAGAATGATGAGAGAATCTTAGGGGACTTCAACCTCAGCAGAATGATGAGAGAATCTTAGGCGACTTCAACCTCAGCAGAATGATGAGAGAATCTTAGGCGACTTCAACCTCAGCAGAATGATGAGAGAATCTTAGGCGACTTCAACCTCAGCAGAATGATGAGAGAATCTTAGGCGACTTCAACCTCAGCAGAATGATGAGAGAATCTTAGGCGACTTCAACCTCAGCAGAATGATGAGAGAATCTTAGGCGACTTCAACCTCAGCAGAATGATGAGAGAATCTTAGGAGACTTCAACCTCAGTAGAATGATAAGAGAATCTTGGACGACTTCAACCTCAGCAGAATGATGAGAGAATCTTAGGCGACTTTAACCTCAGCAGAATGATGATGGAATCTTGGACGTCTTCTACTTCAAAAGGTAAAGACTTTTATCTGTTGATCGTTCTTTTCCTGAAAAAGTAACGAGTTAGTTATATGCAATGTCATAATGTATGGCATGCATGATGTCCTGATGTTCTCAAAGATAAATGAGACTGGGGTGTTCATGATGCGTATATGCATGCTATAATGTATGAAGATGCGATGTTTATGAATGTATGTTTTGTCTAGGAAGATAAATCCTTGACGGGTGCCGGGAAGGTAAATCCTGGGCTGATGTAGAGCTATTGTTTCCACTGGGGAGTGATGGTTGCAAGAATATCGGTAGGAGAAGATGACTTCGTTGGGGAATAAACTTGGCGAATGGATTATTTTGCAGGGAGAAAATTACTCTAGCGATCTTGCTGGGGAACAATACTCTGTGGGAAGAGAAGATACTTTGCTGAGATATTTGATGATAACTCCACTGAGGATACCATCGTTATGTTATGTTGAAGGAATTAATAGACTCCGCTGGGGATGGGGAGACTTCGCCGAGGAAGATCTTTCCGTGGCTTTTGGCTGAGGATAACCCAGTTATATCCTGGTAGGGAAATAACCTTTGAATAAAGCTGGGAGACGCGTTCGTGCTCTGCAGGGGGGAAGCTTCCAGAATCTACTGGGGATAAACTTCCTGCTGGGGAGATGGATTCCACTTTCTTGGGGAAACTTTGATTGGACTCTCCTGGGGAAATTTTTGAGATATACTGGGGGAGTGGCTCCACTGAATGTCTGGTATACCGCCGGGGAACAATCTTAGATCAAGACTGCCAGGGATGCTTGTTAAGAATGTTTGTGTTCTCCGCTGAGGAATGTTGAGATCTGCTGGGGATACCCAATTTCCTTAAGGCTGACAGTATAATTCTGCTTGGGGAGAGTATGTTGACTTGCTGGCTTACTCTCTGGGGAGTTAAGATATCTTGGTTGCATGTTTTTCAACCGAACCTACCTTTGTACCTTGGTGGACAGAGCAATTAGATCGCTTAGACAACTCATTATTGCCCCTGTTTCTGATGTGGGAGAGGAAGATACCTGTGGAGGTGCTTGATGACTGCCGATTTGACAAATCTTCTTCTGGTAGGCAAGTGACGAGATGACAGGACATAGTCGTACGCTCTGATCCCTAATTTTTGCTTGGACCGCCCTTTCAGGTTTTCAGTCCACCGGGATACCCATTTTTGCCCAAGCTGCCTTTTCAGGTTTTCGACTTGCCGGGTGTACAAATTTTTCATTTTCATCCCTTATTTTTCCTGAACCCTTTTGGTTCGCCGGGAAGCCCTTATTTTTGCCTAGGTGTGTCAACCTAGCGGGTCTTTGATTGTGCGTAGTATTTTTTTGACTATGTCCATGCTCTCAGGCTGTAGGGAGGTGCCCCTGTTAGCAGTGTTGCCATGCCATCAGAAGTTCTTCGTTTGATCAGGCAAGATTCATAGTTGGAATTCATGTCCCATGCCCCAAGTGATCCAGATTGTAGATCTGCCCCTGGTTACCTTGGCATTTGAGAGATTCTCTGAATCTTGACTTGACTACCCTAGATTATGGACAATGATCATGCCATGCCCCTTGATTGGAAGTGTTTCCTCTATTTAAGCTTTTGTTGAGGAGATTTTTGTTCACTGGATATTCGTCGTGCGAACTCCTATGCTGTTCAAACAAATAGTCATATGCAAGCAATGTTATATTAAAAATGCAAAGCTTATGTCTGTCTTGAAGTTTTTTTTTTTTTTTTATAAAACAAGTGAGTTTTTTTTTTGTAAAATGTGATGTCAACTCGTTATTTTACCGCGGGCCTTAAGGAGTCAGGATACCTTTCGTAACAGTATGCTTTCGAACTAACCCATGCTTCAGCTAGGACTTTTTAAGGGTTATATTGTGGCCTGGTTCATGGTTTAAGAAACAAAGGATAAAGGCTCAAATTATTTGTACCCACTCGTTCTTCGTGATGTTCTTCAAACCTAAGCTCAGTTGATCGTGCGTTAGACCTTGTTTGAGTTTTTGTCCTGATGTTCCAATGATGGTTCAAATATTGATGATTTATTCTGAATAGGCAATCATTTTTTGTCGAGGGTTTGTAAGACCTCTTTCTTTTTTATTTCATTATCCCTGTTTTTTTTTTCCTGAACTGTTTCTTTTGGAATTACAGTCAGCGGGATGCCCCAGTTTTGTAAGTCTCCTTCATAGGTTTTGACTTATTGGGCTTTAGTTTTTTTTTTTGGTAATGACTGCCTGTCTTTATGATTATTCGGAACCATCATTGTCTTTTGTTTTGTAAGGACCTCTTTGGTGCCATTCGTTATGCACTCGAATCAACTGAGAGAACTACCCTGCCCCAGGTTATGATTAAGGGTTTTAAATTTCGAAAAGAAAATCTCCTACTTCTTTGGCTCAAAGGGGTTGACGAGGGATTATCTTCCTTATTACTCCAGTGTTTAGGAATTGGAACAATGCCTGTACCTCATCAGCGGGGTCTGTTCAAAAGCATACTGTAAAGATCGTGGTATCGTTTTCGTCATCCTCCCTCAAGAGGCTTAGAATTATTAATTGAAAGTTGACATCAAAAGTGAAAGCAGTTTGAGTATAGCGAATGCGAATATATTGCTTCCAAAACAGACATATGCGATGCATTAATGAAATAACAGCGTTTGACATGAATAAATGTTTGAACAGTCAAAAGAAAAGTTACAACTTGAAAAATTCTAATGAACAAAAATCTTCTAGTTTGAGCTAGTCATCTCAAATGGAGAATTCTCAGCGGAAGATTTTCATCTCGCCATCCGACATGAACTCTAGCACCCCTTCTTCAATTAAGTCTTGGATCTTGTTTTTCAGAGTCCAGCTGTCATCTGTAGCATGCCCTGGGCTGTCAGAATGATAAGCGCAGCGGGTGTTGGGGTTATACTTTGAAGGTGTCATATTCGGATTCCGAGGAGGGTCCCTTAGAGTGATCAGATTGTCCTCCAATAAGCGCTTCAGTATAAAAGATGATGGTATATCAGTCTCAGAGAAATGTCTTCCAAGCGTATTTCGTTTATGCTGACTACCCCGCTGAGGCTGGGCTCGTGACCCTGAAGCAGGCTGAGGAGATTTTCCCTTGTCTCCTTGCCCCGCATGTGGTTGAATGATGATTGGAACTTCAACCCTAGTTGTTTGCCCCACTTGATTATTTTGAAGCAGCTTGGTGACGAGGACCCTGAGCTCTTCTTGTTTTTGAGCTAAATCCTGAATGAGAGTCATCTGGCCCATCAACTGTCCCATCATTTGGATCTTCATGGTTGCCAGCTCAATTTATAGCCCTTCCAGCTGATCGTTCCTGATACCCCCGACATTCCCTAGGACCAAGTTCCTTGTGAGGAGAGCCTTTATTTCTTCTTGCCCCTGGGATAGGTTCAAGAACATTTCTTGCAGTTGGGCGTTTTGAGCCCGGAGATCTTGGTTGTCCGGTTGGAAAGCCATTGCTGAAATAAACAGCGACAAGGGTAAGTGACCTGCAACAAGGGTACCTGTTATGCAATGATGTGTATGTATGCATGCAATGTTTTCAAGGACCTCGCGGGGTAAACAAGAAAATTGTTAGAGTTGGAAACTGGTAACTTGATTGAAGGAACTTCATGTTGTTGAGAGTCCTTCTTCAAGAGTCAAGGCTCACCATATCTAGTGGGTCATAGCCCCTGACAACCTTGGCTAGAGGAAAATAAATCCCCTTTGCCCCTTGCCAGACATGTTGGTTCATCATGACCTGCATCACAAGCCCTTGAGATCCTTGAAATGGGTTAGTCCTTATGTAGGATGCATGCAATGGTATGATGTTATGCTATGCATGGAGTAATGTAGGTAAACCCTGTTATGAGTCCAGATTAAGGACTGTAAACAAAACCTGCAAGGAACTCGTGTTGTTAGATAACAAGTATGCAAGTAGTTCAAGTACGAAGGCACACAAGTCACACAAAAGAGCCCTTAGAGTTTAGGCCAGCATGAGGTCTAGGTACTACCCTCTTGAAGTTTCGTTGGTTAAGACCTGTCCTATCAAAAGTAACCGGGTTCTAGGGGATCCCAATATCACTGACTACCCTCAATTGGTCATAACTCCAGCGTCGCAATCTTTTCTTACGGCCAGAACCATCGCGAGAGTTTAGCCTCAATGGGTGTAGCATACTGCTACTGTTCTATTGGCCAAGTTGGGTCATTTAAGGTTCTAAGGTCGGTTGGTGCTTAATGACTCCTCAGAAGACCCATATTCTCCTCGTTGCAACACAAGGGATATCGGTACAGACCAAGGTGTCACACCAACGTAGCCACTGCTTCACCCGTGTCGGTCTATGCCGGACAGGTCCCTCACAGCTTATGCAACCTAAAAGGGTATCCCTAGATCCGGGTTAGGATCCATGAAACTCCGATGCAATGCCCACAATAATAAAGCAAACAAACACAACAGTTGAAAACACAAGTGATCTTAGTCCTAAGGTACACCTCACTTTAGAGCATTCCCCAGCAGAGTCGCCAGTTCTGTGATCGGTGGATTTGGAACTGACTGTTTAATGCTGGTTTCGCGAAATGTCGCGGTAAGCAAGAGTCGCCACCGTCTTTTATTTTCTCCAACATGGACAGGACAAAAGCACAGCAAAATTCCTTATGAGATAGTTTCTCGGTTCGGGAGGTAGATTTATAGAAAGGGAAGGTGTTAGCACCCTTTCTATCCATGGTTATCCATGGGCTCTTAGATACTTGCTCATTTGTGTTTTCAAAATGTTTGTTTGCTTTTCAAGTGTGAGTGGGTTTGAAAAAGTTTCTTTGAAAGTTTCAGATCGACTCTTGTATCAGTCCTCAAGAGTGTTTGAAAAATTGTTTTGAAAGCTTTTTTGAAAGTGTCGGGGTGAAAAGAGTTTTGATTTTTTTTTAGAGCAAGTATCTATGAGTCATCTACCTACCCTAAGGAATTAGGCTGTGTAAATGTCCTTAAGGTAGTGCCATCCCACCATTGAGAGATAGGTAGCACCACCGTTGGAGGTGTTCGGGTCAATTCGTTTATAGGGACAGTGTGGTCACCAGAGCAACAGTAGGACACCTTAGAAGCTACCCCTATGCCATAGATCATGGACATAAGGACTTACTAAAACGTCTTATACTCGACGACCACGTTTCGAGGGGCAAGGCAATAGTGAGGCGCACCCTAAGAGTGGTGTGTGAATTTGTGTATTGTTTTCAGTTATGTTTTTATCTTGTCATGCATTATGGTGATCTACGCTTTGATTTTATTTGGGCCATTCATTCTTTCATGCAAAGTTTAGCAGTTTTAAGGGTGCGGAAATTAAAGTGCGGAAAATAAAGTCCTACGCTATTACAAGGCGCGGGTCTATACATCGTCAAATTAACAAAGACCCGTTTTGAATAAAATGCGGAAAATAAATGAATTCCTAATTACTATTACAAGGCTTTGGGCAATTACATAATATTTGAAAGAAGATAAATAAGAATAAATGCGCGAAAAGGAATTAGAATCGAGTGTTCGAGGGCGTTGGATCCTTTAAAGAAATTAAATGAAAGTAAAAATTAATTAATTATTTAGTAAAGAAAAGAAGTTATTTTTTTATGGTTTTTGGTATTTATGAAATAAAGAAAATTAATTAAAATTAGAAGTTAAATAAAACCCTAATTCTAAGTTGTTTTTAATTATTTAAGAAAAATATTCAAGTTTTAACCTTATTTACACTAATTAATTAATTATATGTTTATTTACAAAATAATTAATAATTAATAATAATAATAATAAGGAGAAATTATTTAGTAAGAAAAAGAATAAAAATGCTAAAAACCCAATTTCTACATATTTTAGTTATTAAGAAAAGATTAAAATTAAAACCTAATTTTACTAAATTGATTATTAAAAATTTATTTACAAAAATAATGGTGAATTAAATTGATGTTAATAACAATAAAACTTTTTTTTGTATTTTTCTGTATTTATCATGGTGAAAATTATTTTATGGATTTTTAAAGAAAATAATTAATTAAAAAGAACAATTAAAAGAATAAAAGGAAAAATAAATAAAAATTGAAAATTGAACAAACCATGGGGGTATCTGACCCTTTTGGAGGTTTTATTTGAGAAATTTGGCCCAAGAATGCAAGGCCCTTTGGACTTTCTGGAATTGCGTATGGGATGATTGACCAGTGTGCATGGTGGACCTCCACATTCTGACCTTTGGATGGATCCTCTAGGACACTTGGCAGGCAGAGGCATTGGGATGCATGGTGTTCCTTTGAATGAGTTCTACGCTGGAACATGTTAATGTAAAAATTATGAAATATATAAGGGGACCTGGGAATCGAACCCAGGTCCCAGTACCTGCAAGCCAGCTAATCAACCATCTGAGCCAACGCGCGCTTTTGTTATTATTATGGAACGTAAATAATATATGTGAAAACAAACACTATTGGTATAAAAACAAAAATCACGCGCGAATATTCAAACTACCCAGTCCTGTCCAGACACGCATGCATCGTCTTCATCTTTTTTCCTGTAACTAAAAGCAAATAGCGGGGGTTTTAAACCCCCACTAAACCAGACCTGCAATAATAGCGATTAGACGATAGTCAAAAATAAAAAGGGCGCGAGTTGTGGATTCCATTCGTTTGGAGGGCACGATTTCAATGGTACCAGTTTTAAGGCCTGATTTTACCATATGTGTAAAGCCCCAAAATTGAAGCTTCTGAAACCCTAACCTACGTTAATGGTGGATTCTTGTACAGGCAGTATTAGTTCAATTGAGTAGTACCATTAGCTTCAGAACGTTCATGTTAGTATAAATCAACCATTAAAAGTCATGAATCATGCATGGAATTTAAAATACGATTATGAAAAATTTGGAAAAGAAAGCAGTTATGTTCTACCAATTCTCTGCACGTGGAGGCTTGGTTTCGATTGCAAAAGCTTCCTGGATCCCTTGGCAATGTGTTGGAATGCTTTTTGAGCTTTGAAACGAGCTCTAGGTATCAAAACAGTTTTCAATATTTTGTCCAAAATTGCAAGTTTGTTCTATGGTTTTGAGCGCAGCTTCTGTGTCCAAGGCATTAGGTTTTAATTGTGCTTATGTATGTGAGTGAATTAGGTTAAGAAAACCAGCCTATAATCCATGCATTGATGATTTGGAGATTTGATTTTCCATGAGATCAATTTCAATCTTTTTGCCATGAAACTATTGCCAATTGTGTAGAATCTTTCCTCTTTGAATGATGCACGAAATATTTGATTCATAATGGAAGAATTTGCTGCATAAAAAGATTTAAAACACATGATTTAGTATTTTTCTCATAATTAATTTTAATTAAATGAATTAATAAGATTAAAAATTCAATTAATTAATAAAAAATAATAAAATAACTCCCTTTTAGCTTAATGGGTCGTGCATAGCCTTTGGGTGATGATTCATGGAAGAAATTGAGGCCCATTAGCATTTTTGAGGCATTTGAAGCAAAGTTGACTTTTCAAAATTCCCAAACATTTCCCAACTTCTACAAGGCCTATCTTGCTCAACTTTTAAGCTTTGATCATGTTCTTGGACATTTTGGAAAGGTCTGGAAGTCCTCTAACCAATGTCTTTGGTCCCATGTCATTTTGATTTACCAATCTCAAATTATGGTCTTTAACTTAAAGTGCCTTTTTGTTGACTTTTGAAAATGACCTATGATGTTGAGATTGATAACTTTTTGTGAGAGCATTTCTTGGACTTGAAGTGTGAAGATGAGTTGTAGGAAATGTAATTCTCTTTAAAATGAGCTTTGGATGGAATTTTTCTAGTAAACCATGTGGAAGTTATGCCCTGGTCAATTTGCAGTTGACTTTTTCAACTGTCCAAAAATAGAAACTTTTGCATCTTGAGACTTTTTGAGCCATGCTTTGAGAATCATGATAAAGAATTGATCAAATGATGTTTGTGGCTTCAAAATAAGATGTTGACCAAAAATTTTGACTTTTGACTGTCAAATGACCATTTTGCCCCTGCAGTTGACTGTGAAGCATTTAGGGTTTTTGACTGTGCAATTTGATGCTGTGAGTCTTGAAAATTAGCATATGGATGTTTGACAATGTATGTAGGCATGTGGGACTTGTTTTGACCCTTGGAAACTTCAATTTCTTTGCCAGCACCAAAACCCTAATTTTGACTGTGTTAGGAGGCAATTGGACTGTGCAACCCTTGGGAGATTTTGAAGCATGATCTTAGCAAACCTTAAAGAATATGGGAGGGCAAATTTTGGGGTACAACAATATGCAATGCATTAATGAAACAAAGTTCGAAATTAATAGATAAGTGTTTGAACAAGCAAAAGAAATTACAACTGAAAATTCAAATGAACAAGACGCTCTCAATGATTTGGCAAAGTAGTAGTGATCACGTTTGGAGTCCCCGGAGGGTAAAACTCTATTTACTTGGCATCAATCATGTCTTGGACCTTGTTCTTCAGAGCCCAACAATTGTTTGTGTCATGTCCTAGACTATCGGAATGATAGGCACACCTGGCATCGGGATTCTAGCTGGGAGAAGAAGTTTTGGGATTTGGATGAGGTCTTATTGGTGTAATCAGATTCATCCTCAGCATTTGTTTCAAAGCTTGAGACAGTGGTATGTTGATCTTAGTTAATTGTCTTTTAGGCGCGACCTCCTTACGCTGATGCCCCTGTCTTTGTTGAGCAGGCGTAAGATTAGAGATCAAGATTTCTCCTACGTGTTGGTCATGATGACTCTTTTGACCATACACAACATTGGACTCTTTCTTCCCATTGTATGGATTTTTCTGAGCATCAGAAGGTGTAGCTCCTTGGATCTTTCCACTTTTGATGCCAGCTTCGACTCTTTCGCCGGTCAGTATTAGTTCGGTGAACCCGGCTGAGGAGCTTCCGATAAGGTGTTTGAAGAAAGGCCCTGTCAAAGTTCCCATAAAGATGTCAATCAGCTCCCTGTCAGTTAAAAGGGGCTGCACCCTACTAGCCAGATATCTCCAATTTTGGGCATACCCTTTGAAGCTCTCGTTGGAACCCATGGTCATGTTCTGCAATTGCACACGAGTTGGTGCAAGATCAACATTATACTGATATTGTTTGTAGAAAGCAGCAGCTAAATCCTCCCAGGTGTGGATGCGAGAATTCTCCAATTGATAGAACCATTCGAGTTGAGTCCCTACTAGGCTTTCTTGGAAGAAATGGATCCAAAGCTTCAGATCAGTTGTGTACGGTTGAATCTTGCGGACATAAGACTTTAAGTGCATCTTAGGGCAAGAGACTCCATCGTATAGGACAAAAGCAAGGATTTTGAACTTTGGCGGGATGAACACCCCAGAAACCAAACCCATGTCTCCTAAATCCAAGCCAGGTATCTGCTGAATTTCCATAGCACTGAGGCGATCCTCCAACTGTTTGTACTTGTCAATAGTGGGAGGAGATTGTTCTTTAGAGTAATCAGCTTCGACTTCACCAATCTCTAGACTGTTGTCTTCTTCATAACTATCCCCCATGTTGGATGGAGTTTAAAGATCTAGAGCTCTCTTGACTGGTCCTCTAGGTCCTCTTCTCGAGTTCAAGAGACCTACTGATTTTTTGGACTTCTTCATCTTGTCTTTGAGAAGGAGAGTTTTCAGATCCTCTTGCCCCTTAGCCATAGCCAGGAACATTTGTTGGAATTGAGCGTTTTAAGCTTGGAGGTCTTTCACTGTTTATTCCATATCCATCTTACTGAAATAAACAACAGGAAAATAAGGAGACCTGTATGGGAGAAACCTGTCATGATATGATGCATGATATGTGGATGCATGTTTTCAAGGATCTCGCGGGGTAAACAAGAAAATGTCAGAAGTTGAGATTTGCAGCTTTGATTAAAATACTTCGTATCGTCGAATGTCCTTCTACGAGAGTCAAGCTCACCATATCAAGTGGGTCATAGCCCTCGACTCAAATTGTTGTACTTGATCTTTGACGGTGTTTGGTTAGAGGAAAATAAATCCTCTTTCCCCTTGATAGACGTCTGGTTCAACGTGACCCTGTATCAAAGACCCTTGAGATCCTTGAAATGGTTATTAAAAATGCTATGGTATGATGTTATGATGTTATGTACAAATATGCGAGGTAATCAAGTTTATATACAAGTAATCATATTCACACAAAGCAAACAAATCCTTAGTTTTAGGCTTGCATGGAGTTTGTAGGTGAGTACCCTCTTGAAGTTTAGTTGGCTCAACCTGTCCTAGTTAATAGTAACCGGGTTCTAAGGGATCTCAATATCATTGACCTTTCTTTTAGGCATTGTCTCAGCTCAATCAATCTTTTCTTATGGCCGAGATATCCCAAAAGTATGATCTCAATGAGTGTAGCATCGAGTATCAACAAATTTTTAGCTCTACACCGAAACCGGTTATCTCACTACGTCCTAATGGCCAAGTTGGTCAAGCAAGGTTCTAAGGTCAGTTAGTGCTTCATGAAGCCGCTCAGCGGCCCCGTATTATCCTTGTTTAAACACAAGGGATACCGGTACCCACAAGTGTGTCACACTAACATAGCCATTGTTTCAACCATATCGATCTATGCCGTACAGTTTCCATAATCTATTGTTATTTACCTAAAGAGGTGTCCCAGATCCGGGTGGAGGATCAAAGCAAGTCCAAACAGAGAACCATAATGTAAAGCATACAAATCAAACAATGTAAGCAAGTAAATATGATCCAACACTAAGGTAACCCCACTTTGAACTACAGACTCCCCATCAGAGTCGCCAATTCTGTGATACGGTGGGAGAACTGACTTGATTGTTTTGCGTTTGTGTTTGCAAATGTTGCGGTTTAGCAAGAGTCGCAACCGACTTTTCTTTTATCCAAAAAGGAAAGGTGAAAAATCACAGGAAAGACCTTTAGAGATGTTTTCTTGAGTTCGGAAGGTAGATTATCAAAAGGGAAGGTATTATCACCCTTTTCATCCACAGTTTTCCATGGGCTCTTAGTTACTTGCTAGATCACTTGCTTTTGTTTGAAATTGTGCTTGTGGTGTGGTTTTTGAAAGTATTTTGAAAATGTAACTTTGTAATGATTCTTGTTTTTATAAGAACACATAGAAAGTGTTTGTTTCGAAAATAGTTCAAAGATGTGTTTGTGAGATGTGTTTTTTGAAAGTATTTTGAAAATGTAACTTTGTAATGATTCCCGTTTTTATAAGAACGCGTACAAAGTGTTTGTTTCGAAAATAGTTCAAAGATGAGAGTGTGGGTGTAAAAAGTGTTTTTGTTGTGAGCAAGTGAGTAACTGAAAGCGAACCTACCTACTCAAAAGGTATTAGATGTGATTTTCCTCCTCCTTTAGATGTTGCTATCTTACCATTGATTTGGTAAGAAGCTCCATCATTGGATGTGAAGGGACAGGCGTGGGACGTTTGTATAGTCATATAAGGCAACATATGGGACGTTTTAGCAATGTCGTTTTAGGGACTAGATCGTTTACCGAAGGCAACATCGAGGGTCATCGAGGGACTACGATATTTTATCGAGGGTTTTTGCTAAAACGCCAATGTTCGAGGGATATGACTATTTTTTCGATAGGCAACAAAGTGGGATTACCCTAGAGGTGCTAGTGTGCAAGTGTGTTAGTTTGCATACATTTTGTCTTGTATTTGAAAGTCATCTATTTATTGATTTCATCTTGCCATACATCATATTTACTAGCAATATATGAAAAGCAATATGTACCCCCATCGCTTTAGGGGGATGGGGGTACATATTTATGAATGGGGGTTGCAAGTAAAAATAAGTCTTAAGTTACTATTACAACCATATTGAAATGTACAATATATAAAAGAAATTTTTTTTGTCTTAAAAAAAGAAATAAATTAGTTAATAAAAGAAAATATTTTTATGTCTTTTTATGTTAATATTAAAAAATGATGAAAAGGAAAATAAATGAAAGATAGAAAAAGCGTGCTGCTGCAAGCAAAACACCAAGGATTAGAAGTTCTGAAGCCAGGTGCGTGATGACTCAGAAAGGAACGTCAGTGGAATCAGAAGTTCTGGATTGGTAAACTCTGAGGTCCTGCAAGACACGTTAGAGGGAAAACACAGAAGTTCTGGGTGGTATTCAGACAGTGGGCCACTAGTCAGAAGTTATGTATTACACTAAAACTGTGAGCAAACGTCAACAGTTTAGTGCGTTATCAGCATGTAAAAATCAGAAACTCTAAGTGTTTGAAAACAGCGAGTGGAAACATCAGAAGTTTAGTGTATTTGACATGTAAGGAGAACTCATAATTTCTGTGCTGTGTTAGAACAATGAGTGAATCATCAGAAATTCTGAATTGTGTTGAGCCAGTGAGTGAACATTAGCAGTTCAGTGCATTACCAGCATGTAAGAATCAGAAGTTTAGTGTGTGTTAACAGTGAGAAAACTCATAGAAGTTTTGTGTGTTAAAACAATGAGGAGAACTCAGAAGTTCTACGTGCTTAAACAGTGATAAAATCGTAGAAGTTATGTGTGTTAAAATGGTGAGTGAAAAACAGAAGTTCTGTGTTACATTTTGACTTTTAATCAGCACACCGGTAATTCATTCAGTTCTTATTAAACAGCAAATAAGAAGGATAACAACACAACAGCTTATAGAAGTTCTAATCCTAAATTTGAGTCTAGCCCTAATCAATAAACTCTAATCCACAGTTTTTTTCTACTTATGCAATGATATGAACAACATCAATACTATGATATTTACATGTATAATGATGTTCTGAATGAAAAAGATGCAAAGTCAGAAAGACTTACCTTGAACTTGGAATATGGGCTTGGAGCTTTGAGCTGATACCTTTGGATGTTCTGGAATCAGTAAGAGTAACAGAAGAGAAAATGCCAAGTTCTTTGATTCAAAGGGAAGAATAAAGGTTTGGTTTTCTGTTTGGGAAATCTGGATTTTTATGAGGGTTTCACAGGTTTCTTTTTCTCTTTTGATAGTTCTCTCTTTCCAAAAGCCAGCCCCTTGAACGTGTGATGGAGCAAAGTATTTATAGGTGAATTTGTTATCATTTTGGGGGGAAAGACAAATGGGATTTTAAATCAATTTGGCATCATGCTCCCTTGCTTTTTATCACTGTTTTCGTATGCTAGTTTGGTGCAATTATAGGATGCAGGTGTAGGCTGAACTAGCAGCTGATTAGCAGCTTTTAACCATACTTAAGTAGGAGTTGTTAGCAGGATTTAAGGAAAAGAAAAACAAAGCATGGGCCTAGTATCAGAGTTTTCTATCTCAAGACAGTAGAGGTACACGTGGTGGAAATCCTTTGGATAAAGACTCAAAAGTGACTCTAAGCATTAAATGATGATGAGACTTATCACAACCAGAAATCCTGCAACGTGAGATTCTACACCATGGCTTAGTTCTGGATCAGAAATTCTGCTTCTGCGTAGCATCCATCCTCTGATCTTTGTATCTTCTGGCTCCAGCACATTTTGAAGGAACTTTTAGACTTTCTAGAAAGCTTGTAGCACGCTTCTTAACCTTCTTTGAATTACCCTGGCAAACTCTGACTGAAGCTTTTGTGAAAACTTGCCCAAAAGTTCTGACTAAACTCTGCCTTGATAGTGTCCAGAATTTGCTGAGTGTTATGGTGATAATCTGGTCAGAAGTTCTGAGTTTTGTCATGCTTCTTAAACACTTAGAAAAATTTCTAAGTATTTAGAATTTGACTTTTCCAAAGTAAAATTTGACTTTTGAAATTCTTGATGAAACAAACTTCATATTCCAACATGTCTTGATGAAATATGATTTTTGAGATTTGATTTTGATCCAAAAGTCAAAGTTAGACTTATTAGTGTGCAAATGACCATTTTGCCCTTATGAATGACTTTCTTGAAAAATTACAGTTCAAGGCTTGGAATTGGATGGAAGCAAACTTGAGGATCTAGGGTGATTCCTTGAGAAATGAGAGGGAAAATTTTGGGGTACAACAATACTATTTCCTAATCCTGACCAACTTATAGATGTGAATGCAGTCAAAATTTTCATATCTCGCAATCCAGTGCCTACTTTGTTGAGAGATATCCTGCATTCTCTCCATTCTCGCACCATGAAGAGAAGAGGATCCCTCATGTGTTGCACTCCTCTGTTGGCTAGGTGGTTTTCTTCGCACGTACCCCGATCCGTTGTGAAGAACGAGCAAGGTTTGAGATGGTCCAATAGGTTGATGTCACTCAGACATTCGAATATTAACTGGTGTTCTCGATCCTTGGAAGACATTAGTATCATCGACCGTTGTGGGGAATTCCCTAATGTCCCTTTGCTTGGCATTAGGGGAGGTATCACTTACAACCTTGCTTAGCTTTGCGACAATTTGGGTATGCACGAAGAGATGGTCCTCATGATGCGCTCATCCAAGGTGTGGTGTTCGACTACGAGAGCAACGACCAAGGCTATCGTCAAAGGTTTATACGAACTTGGAGGATGGTAAACAAAGTGGATAGTAAGACTTTGGGACACAAAATTTTTATTCCCCTTGAGCCTTACCTTAGGTAGGTACAAATTCATGCTCAGAGTCTCGTAATGCCTTACCCTTCCATCCTACCTGTTATAGTGAAGCTTGTTATTGAAGGAGATATTCCGTATACTGCCCTTTATCCCAACATGCCTACCTCGCTTGAAGACTTTAAAAAGGATTGGATTCAGCTAAAAGAAGAGCGAGACACCTTCGAAGCCCAGTTCCACGCAAGTGAGAAGAAAGTTCTGGAACTAACAAAGCAGCTTCATGAAGAGCGAACTTTGAACGCCTATATTGCACTGAAGAGGATGCGTTCGACCTTTTTATCTCAGGAGTTTTATTTTTGTATATTATTTCTTCCATTGTAAGCCCCGATAGGCATGATGTAATCAACTTTGATTTATTAATACAATGTGTGTTTCCTTTTGTCTAATAAAATTTAAATCTCCTAGTTTCCTTGAAATCATTTGCATATGCATTTTCATTCATCATAACACAAACAGGTTTTTCACAAAAGGTCTCCTTATGTTTCTACTGTTTATTTCAGTGAGATGGATATTGAACAAACAGTAAAGGATCTTCAAGCACAGAATGCTCAATTCTAACAAATGTTCCTGACTCTAGCTAAAGGATAATAGGACCTGAAGGATCTTATGATCAAAGATAAGAAGAAGAAGGTGAAGAAACAGTCGGCATTTTGAATTTAGGAAGAAGGTCCAGAGGACCAGCCAAGCGAACTCTAGATTTCACAAACTCGTCGGGTGAAGGAGATAATCAAGAAGGAAAGAACAAGGAAGGGAATGACAATCCAGAGTCTGAGGAAGATGAAGCTGACTACTCTGAAGAACAATATCCTCCTAATGATGATAAATACAAATAGTTGGAGGATCGCCTCAATGCTATGGAGATCCAGAGGGTACCCGGGATGAATTTTGAAAAGCTAGGATTAGTCTCAGGGGTGGTCATCCTGCAGAAATTCAAGGTCCCCACATTTGCTAAATATGACAATGTCTCTTGTCCTAAGTTGCATTTAAGGTCATACGTCTAGAAGATTCAACCCCATACTACTAATAGGAACCTATGGGTACATTTCTTCCAAGAAAGTTTATCAGGGACGCAGTTGGATTGGTTCTATCAGTTAGAAGGAACCAATATTCGCAATTGGGAGGATCTGGCTGCTGCTTTTTATAAGCAATACCAATATAATGCTGACGAACATAACTGCAAGGTATGTCTATGGGTGCTGGAGTGTTTTAAAAATTATGCCCAAAAATGGAGGGATCTTGCAGGAAGAGTCCAACCCCCTTTATCTGATGGGGAGTTAGTGGATATGTTCTTGGGCACGTTGTGTGGTCCATTCTTCAACCATCTAATCGGAAGCTCTTTTGCTGGATTTACTGAGCTAATCATGACTAGTGAGTGGGGTAGAAGCCGATATTAAGAGTGGCAAGATTCAAAGGGATGCATCCTCTAGCACGATGAAAAAACCCTTCACTGGAAAGAAGGAGATCAGTGTTGCTTATGGCCACAGGAATCAAAACAAAACTGAACATCGTCCGACGGTAGGGGTTGTTATGATCTACAATCCTGTATCAAATCAACAATGAAACCATCAACGCAGGTCAGAGGCGCCCATAAGACGATTCACCCGAATCAATATGACCTTATCCCAGATTTTGCCACATCTATTGAAGTCCAATCTAGTGACTCTAAAGGAAGCTCCCAAGAACCCTAATACTTCTTCTCCCCGCTACAACCCGAATGCTCGATGTACCTATCATTCTGAAAGTCTGGGGCATGATACAAACGATTGTTGGGCCTTGAAGAATAATGTACAAGACCTTATCGAGGCAAAAGAGATTGAGTTCGACCCTCCAAAAACACCTAATGTAATAACAGCGCCAATGCCCAAACATGGCCAAGGGGTTAATGTTGTTGATGATGACTGTTTTCTTTCCTCCGTGGATGAATTAACTACTCCCCTTTTGACTGTTAAACAAAATCTATTGCAAGCCGGTTTATTTTCGGGCTGTGATGAAAGTTGTCACTTATGTATGTCTCTACCAGATGGCTGTTTGTTACTGAAGATGGGCGTCCAACGCCTGATGGTTAACAAAGAAATCTTGTTCGAGAAAGTTCCTCTTTCCAGAAATTCATGTGAAGATGTTTCAATAATCACCATTTCCGACAATCCTCCCAGGGTCTCCACCAAAAGACCCGTTAGGATTACATCTGTTCCAAAGTTTGCTCTCCTAATCATCACCATTCTAGGGCCAATACCATATTCCTTGGATAAAGTTGTTCCCTGGAACTATGGGGCTGACGTCTATTACCATGGCGTCGAGCAAGATCTATTGGCTATCAAGGACAAAGTTTCTGAAGGTACTGATCCTAATGTTGACAATATCGTTGGGACCAGTAAGATAATGAGAAGTGGAAGGTTTTCTCCCCCGATATCTCTCCAAAGACCATTTATATTCCTGTAATTATTCCCGCTACCTCTCCTATCAGTATTCCCAGTGTTACTCCTATTGTTAGTCCTGTTGTTATCCCTGCTACCGAGTCGGCCGAGACACGGGGCAAAGAGGTATTGTTTGAGCCTGTCCAGACGAAGGCGCATCCAGAAGTAATTCCTGAGGCTTCTATGAAGGAGATGGAAGAGAGATAAAAAATAATCAAGAAAAGTGATTACAACGTCGAGGAGCAGTTGGGGAAGACCCCCTCAAAAATATCAATGTCGGCCTTACTTTTATGCTCCGAGGCCCACGCTAAGGCCTTAGTAAAATTTTTGAAGACCGCCCACGTGCCCCAAGAGACCTCCATTGATCAATTTGAGAATTGTGTGGCCAGTCTAACTGCTGATAATGGAGTGAGTTTTTCTGACGCTGATTTAACTCCCAAGGGAAGGAAACACAATGGTGCCCTGCATGTCTCTATTGAGTGCAGGGGCACTATATTAGCCCAAGTTCTGGTGGATACAGGTTCGTCGTTGAATGTCTTACCCAAGAATGCTCTTGATCGGTTAGATTGTGAAGGACTCACATTAAAGCCCAGCAACATTGTGGTGAGGGCCTTTGATGGTTCTAAAAGAACGGTGCACGGGGAGGTGGACATCCCTATCAAAGTTGGAACTAATACTTTTGATTCAACATTATATGTGATGGATATTCGCCCATCTTATTCTTGTTTATTGGGTCGACCCTGGATCCATGGGGCTGGTGCTGTCAGTTCTACCCTACATTAGATGTTTAAGTATCCAGTCAAGGGAAATATTATCACAGTCCATGGGGTGGAGGAATACATGGTTAGCCACCTGAACTCTTTCAGGTATGTTGAGATGGACGGCGAGTTCATTGAGACCCCTTGTCAGAATTTTGAGGAGGTTCTACAGACGGTTGCTGCGTCCAAGACTGCTACCAAGATTTCGAAGAGTACCAGACCTCCATTGAAAATGGCTTCTCTGAAGGATGCTAGAGTATTTGTTGAGGAAGGTGGATGTACCATTTGGGGCCAACTTCCGGATATTCCCTACAAATCTAACAAGTTTGGTTTAGGTTTTACTTCGAAGGCCCAAAGAGTTGTTTGACGTACTCGCACTGGGGGACCACCATTACGCATCAGCAATCATGGAGTCAATGCATTGGAAGACGGTGATAGCAGCTATGACATGGACGAGTGGATTTTTCTAACCATCGGCGGTGGACTCAACAATTGGGAGGCTAAATATTTTGTTCCTATTACTTTTATTCAAGAGTAATTATCTGTTAAACTTCTGGACTTGTAATATTTAAACAATTTAAACTTTAAAACCTTGTGTCTTACATGAGGCAAAATGGTCCATCTGTGAGGGTTGTTACTTCATCTTCATATGTCATTAATAAATCATGGGAAGTTTTTGCATGAAAATTTTATGCTATTTGTTTTCTTTTTCTACCTTTTATTTTTTCAAAGATAGCTATGCTCTTACACACACTCACATATCGAAATGCAAATCCACATCCACTCAGGATCCCATTGGTAACGATTCTGCTATCAGCTATTATGAATTTGAAAATCCGATCTATCAAGTCGAGGACGAATGTGAGGAAGATTGTGAGGTACCAGGGGAGCTTGCTATATTATTACAATAGGAAGGAAGGACCATACAGCCCCACGAATAACTGGTTGAAATACTTAACTTTGGTACTGAAGAGGACAAGAAAGAAGTCAAGATAGGTGTCAACCTGGAGCATAATGTCAAGAAGATTTTAACTCAGATACTACATGACTGTGTTGAGGTCTTTTCCTGGTCATAAAAAGACATGCCAGGACTCGACACTGATATCGTGGTCCATCATCTGCCGACAAAAGAAGACTGCCCTCCGGTGAAATAGAAGGTTCGTCGTATGCAGCCAGAAATGTCAGAAAAAATCAAGACTAAAGTCATGAAGCAGTTCAATGCCAAATTCTTAGTATTCACCTCCTATCCATAATGGGTCGCCAATGTTGTTCCGGTACCTAAGAAGGACTGTAAGGTACGTATGTGTGTGGATTACAAAGACCTGAATAGGGCAAGCCCCAAGGATGACTTTCCGCTTCCCCACATTGATATTCTGGTTGACAACACCGCACAACATAAAGTATTCTCCTTAATGGATGGTTTCTCCGGATGCAATCAAATTAAAATGGCTCCTGAGGACATGGAGAAAACGACCTTCATCACACAATGGGACACTTTCTGTTACAAAGTTATGCCATTTGGGTTGATGAATGCTGGGGCAACCTATCAGCGTGCCATGGTAGCTTTTTTTCATGATATGATCAATCACGAGACAGAGGTCTACGTGGATGATATGATAGCCAGATATTGAAATTCTGGCTACAGATACTCAATGTCACGTCCAATGTTATGACACTGTATCTGACTTACTATATGACAGTAAATACAAAAGCAGTAAATAACACAGTCAATTGTTTACCCAGTTCAGTGTGCAACAACACCTACTCTGGGGGCTACCAAGCCAGGGAGAGAATCCACTATAAGAGATGTTAATTCAGGAATAAACCAACCAGTTTATCTCCTTCACTTAAGACCTACCCAATGCAATTCTAATCTAAGTACAACTTAAACCTGAGTTCCTACTCACTCCCCCTCAATCACAGCAGTGATACATAAATCAATTTGACTTGAGAATTGATGAAGACACTCTTCAAAACACACACTTGATTAAGCTTCACAGCTTTTTAATCAAGTAACACAATCACTCGTGCTTCACAGCTTTGAGTGATGTACACAACTAACTTGACTCTGCTTCACAGCTTTAGTCAAGTAACATTCAAACACTCTTGCTTCAAAGCTTTGAGTGTTACACAACCCTTACAATTGAAACCTATTCCAAGGAACTTATCACAATGATAATTGCTTGGAGTACAATAAACAAATCTATACAGATTACAAGTTTGATCTTCTACTCAATCAGCAGGGATGGCTTCAAAAACCGCAGCTCTGTTGAATATATAGCAGCTGGAACTTCAGTTAGGGTTTCCAAAAACCTAGGGTTGATTCCGTTTGACCTAAAGACCAGGTCATAATACTTTGTTGATCAGGTTAGGATTGAGCTAGGTTACTCCTCAGAAAACGCAGGATTCTGTTTAAAGGGGACTGAGTTATTTCCTGAAAAAACTCAGACTTATCCAATCCTGCAATCCTGTTAGTTCAGAACAGGATGTCATAACATCTGTTATGACATCTGAGAAAACCTGTCTACTGATTAGCAAAATGTGATCATTTTGCAAACATGCTCAGATACACACTTCTAAACATCAATATTTGAATTACAATATTTTTCTGCACATGTACCTATTGAGTTAGTACAACCTGAACTAGAATGTTATGACATCAGTCATGACATTCACACATACACTTGGGATTTACCAAAAATGCAAGCCAATACCTAAACACCTACAAACTCCCCCTTTGGCAGATTTTTGGCTAAAGTCCCTAAGCAATCAGAGATAGATAGATAGCAGCAGAAATAAGTGACAGCAGAAAAATATAGTGTTAAGTACTAATTAAGCAGTGCCAAAATATTCTCCCCCACTTTAGCCACAAATGGGCCAAAGATACATGTTCATAAAGTTATACAGTTATCCAAAACAAAAATAATGAGATCAGCATCTGACAACAGCAGAACACACTTCAGCAACACCACCAAGCATCAACCTTCAAGCACTGTCATCAGACTCAGAGAATTCAGGCTTCTTTCTTTTCTTGTGAGCAATGTCAGCATTTTTCTCTTTGTTTGATGTCTCAACATTCTTAGAGACATTTGGATTTGTTTCAGCATTTGAGTTTTCTTGGTTTAGAGGAACAGAAATGCCAGGAACTGAGTGGTTCTCGTTCAGAATTCGGGAAACAATTTTTGCTATTGCTTGATTAACATAGGCTGTCCCTTCCCTATTTGCAATTTCAGGGGGAACTGAAGAGGAAGGATGAGATGGATTACCTGTATGTCTTGTTCTCAACTCTTTGGCCTTGGTGTGGTTAGTTCTATGAGAACAGATCTCCAGAACATCAGAGTCCAGACAGGAAGAGATTGTCCCAGAATCTTGATCAGAGGAAGAGGTTGAGATGGTCGTATTGGATGATGATGGCGTTTGAGACATTTTGTCAGTTTTGAAGGACCAACAGCAAATTAGAAGAAATTTCTGATTGATGAGAAGACGAGAGAGGAACAAAGCAAAGGAGTGCCTATTCAACTTCTTAAAAGAGTTGTAGGAAATGAGAAAATACAATTTTAAACCAATCAGAACAGGCATAAGTCCTTTGGTCTTTGTTTTAAGCAAAATTAATTGCTACAATTCCTCATGTTGGCAAATACCCAGCTTACCTCTTAAGTTTTCAAATTGGTTTGCATCCAAAGCCTTGGTAAAAATGTCAGCCAGCTGTAGCTCAGTGGCAACATGTTCCAATTTGATGGTCTTCTCTTCTACAAGGTCTCTAATAAAGTGATGTCGTATGTCAATATGTTTGGTCCTGCTATGCTGAATGGGATTCTTGGATATGTTGATTGTACTCAGATTGTCACAGTACAATGTCATAACATCTTGTGTGACATTATACTCAGTGAGCATCTATTTCATCCATAACATTTGAGAGCAGCTACTACCAGCTGCAATATATTCAGCTTCAGCGGTGGAAAGAGACACACAATTCTGTTTCTTGCTGAACCAGGAAACCAGATTACTTCCCAAAAAGAAACATCCTCCAGAGGTGCTTTTTCTATCATCAGCACTACCAGCCCAATCAGCATCACAGTAACCAGTCAGAGTCGGTTCACAGCCATGAGTATACAACAATCCATAGTTGTAAGTACCACTTACATACTTCAAAATTCTCTTCACTTGATTGATATGACTGACTTTGGGATCAGCTTGGTATCTAGCACAAACTCCAACTGCAAAGGCAATATCAGGTCTGCTGGCAGTTAAGTACAACAAGCTTCCTATCATGCTTCTGTACAGACTTTGATCCACCTTAACCCCACTTGAATCTTTGGAGAGCTTTAGATGAGTAGGAGCAGGAGTCCTTTTGTGACTTGCATTCTCCATACCAAACTTCTTTACAATATTCTTAGCATACTTGCTTTGAGATAAGAAGATTGAGTCCTCCATCTGTGAGACTTGTAGTCCAAGAAAATAAGTTAGTTCTCCCATGAGACTCATTTCAAATTCAGCCTGCATCTGGTCAGCAAAGTGTTTAACCATATGTTCTGACATTCCGCCAAACACTATGTCATCAACATATATTTGGGCAACCATCAACTTCCCTCCTTCAGTTTTGACAAATAGAGTTTTGTCCAAGCCTCCTTTTCTGTAGCCTTTGTCTGAGAGAAACTTTGTTAACCTGTCATACCATGCTCTAGGAGCTTGTTTCAGCCCATATAGAGCTTTTCTCAATTTGTAGACATGATCAGGATGGGTTGGATCCACAAAACCTTTAGGTTGTTCCACATAAGCTTCCTCATTTAAGTACCCATTTAGAAAGGCACTTTTCACATCCATCTGAAATAACTTGAACTTCAGAAGACAAGCAATTGACAACAAGAGTCTGATTGATTCCAACCTGGCTACAGGTGTAAAGGTTTCATCAAAGTCAACCCCTTCAACCTGGGTGTATCCTTGAGCAACAAGTCTCGCCTTATTTCTGGTGACAGCTCCTTCAGCATCTGACTTGTTCTTGAATATCCATTTTGTCCCAATGATGTTAGTTCCTTCAGGTCTAAGAACCAGTTCCCAAACTTCATGTTGCTTGAATTGGTTCAGTTCATCTTGCATTGCACCAATCCAATATTCATCAGTTAAGGCTTCCTTGACATTTCTTGGTTCTATTTTGGACACAAAACAAGAATTTGAGATGATTTCTCTAGATCTTGTGATGACTCCACTATTAGGATCTCCTATGATGAGCTCTTTTGGATGATCCTTCTGAATTCTGATGGAAGGAGTCTTGCTAGCTTCCTTTGATTCTGATTCTGTTGTGGTGGAGTTGGGTAGATCATCCTGTTGGGTTGAAGTCTCAAAAAATGTCTCAACAGTACAAGGAACATCTGTTTCTTCATGATAGTCATCAATTATGACATTTATTGATTCCATCATGGTTTTGGTTCTGGAGTTGAATACTCTATAAGCTCTGCTGTTTGAGGAGTATCCTAGAAATATGCCTTCATCACTTTTGGAGTCCAGTTTTCTTCTCTGTTCACGATCAGACAGGATATAGCATTTGCTGCCAAACACATGGAAGTACTTCACAGTTGGTTTTCTTCCTTTCCAGAGTTCATATATGGTGGATGAGGTTCCCTTTCTCAAGGTGACCCTGTTATGAACATAGCAAGCTGTATTCATAGCTTCAGCCCAAAAATACATAGGAAGTCTTTTGGCATGTAACATTGCTCTGGCAGATTCTTGTATGGTCCTGTTTTTTCTTTCCACAACTCCATTTTGCTGAGGTGTTATGGGAGAAGAAAACTCATGACTGATTCCTTCTGAGGCACAGAAGTCATCAAACTTGCTGTTTTCAAATTCCTTGCCATGATCACTTCTGATTCTGACAATACATCCTTCCTTCTCTCTTTGAATTCTTTTGCACAGTTCTCTAAAGACTTCAAATGCATCTGATTTTTCTCTAATGAAATTAATCCAGGTGAATCTGGAAAAATCATCCACAACCACATAGGCATATCTTTTACCACCAAGGCTCTCTACTTGCATTGGTCCCATCAGATCCATATGGAGGAGTTCTAGAACCTTAGTGGTGGTCAGATGTCTTGACTTTGGATGTGACATCCTCGTCTGCTTACCCACCTGACATTCACCACAAACTCTTTCTTCATCAATTAGCAGTTTTGGAATCCCTCTGACTGCCTCCAAGGAGATAATCCTCTTCATACCCCTTAGGTGAAGATGGCCAAGTTTTTGGTGCCACAGTTTCACCTCTTTTTCTTCTTTTGCAATGCAACACACAGATGAGAAATTAGTGTTCTCAGCCTCCCATAAGTAACAGTTGTCTTTGGATCTGACTCCTTTCATTACTATCTCTTGTTTGTCATTGATTACAAGGCATTCAGATTTTGAGAAATTGACCTTGAATCCTAGATCACACAGTTGACTGATACTAATGAGATTAGCGGTCAGTCCTTTCACCAGCAGTACTTCATTTAGACTTGGAACTCCAGGGCAGTTCAAATCACCAACTCCTTTGATTTCACCTTTAGCCCCATCTCCAAAGGTCACAAAACTGGTGGTGTGAGGCTTAACATTATTGAGGAGGTTCTTGATTCCAGTCATATGTCTGGAACATCCACTGTCAAAATACCAGTCTTCCTTTGCAGAGACCCTCAGAGAAGTGTGAGCTATCAGTGCAGTAGCCTTTTTCTTCCATTGAGGAGCATGTGGTACCTTTTTAGACTTAGGTTTGACACCTGAATTCTGATTAGGGTATCCATGTAATCTGAAGCAGAAACGCTTTATGTGGCCATATCTACCACAATGATGACATTTCCATCTTTGGTACCTTTTCCTCATATGTTTCTGTTCCTGATGTCGAGAGTTGTGTTGAGACATCTGTTTTGACATTTGCCTACCAGAACTAGATTTCGTTGCTTTCATAAATCCTAGACCAGATTTATTTCCCACATTTTGTCCAATCTGTAGGATTTCTTCCAATTTGTCAGTTCCATTTGTCAACATCTTGACAGATTTGGTCATTTGATTCAGTTGTGAGTTCAGCAATTGAACTTCTCCTTCTAGAAGACTTATAGTTTCAAGGTTTGCCCGTTTTTCAGCCTCCATCTTTATGATGAGTTTTGATTGTTTCTCATTCTGCACACAGACTTCAGTACTTCTGATACACAATTCCTTGTACGTTTCAGCCAGTTCTTCAAAAGTCACCTCTTCATCACTGATGTCACTTTCAGAGGTACAAACACCAGTTAAAGCAGTAACTCGTTTGGCAGTCTCTTCTTCAGAATTACTTTCTGAATCACAGTCAGACCAAGTAACTGTCATTCCTTTTTGTTTCTTAAGAAAGGTAGGACATTCAGCTCGAATATGCCCATATCCTTCACAACCATGGCATTGAATTCCTCTGCCTTGAACTCCCTTCTCATCTGACCTTGGTCTTCTGCTGGAACTGTCAATGTCAGAGGAAATGTTATGAACATTAGACCTTGACTTTGGATCTATTCTTTTGATGAGTTTGTTGAACTGTCTTCCTAGCATGGCTATAGCTTCTGAAATGTTTTCTTCAACATCAGTGTTGGACATAAGTGCTATGCTCTTGTTCTTTTTGACATCATCATTAGTGATTCCCATCTCAAAAGTCTGAAGAGACCCAATAAGTTCATCCACTTTCAACTTGCTAATGTCCTGGGCTTCCTCTATGGCAGTCACCTTCATTGCAAATCTTTTAGGCAAGGATCTGAGAATCTTCCTCACCAATTTTTCTTCTGACATTTTTTCTCCCAGTGCTCCTGAGGTGTTGGCAATCTCCAAGATGTTCATGTGAAACTCATGAATGGTTTCATCTTCCATCATTTTTAGATTCTCAAACTTAGTGGTCAACATCTGAAGCCTTGACATTTTTACTTTGGAAGTTCCCTCATGAGTAGTTTTGAGAGTGTCCCAAACTTCCTTGGCCAGTTCATATTGATGAACTAATCTGAAAATATTTCTATCAATTCCATTGAACAAGGCATTTAGAGCTTTGGAATTTCCCAGGGCTAGCTCATCTTCTTCTTTACTCCAATCTTCCTCAGGCTTCAGACTGATTGTCCCATCTTCCTCAGTTATGGTGGGATGAATCCATCCTTTGTCAGCAGCTCTCCAAGCCTTTTTGTCCAGAGATTTTAGGAAGGCAATCATACGAGGTTTCCAGTAGTCATAATTAGTTCCATCCAGAATGGGTGGTCTATTTCCAAAAACTCCTTCTTTGTCCATAGTGCCAGAAAGTGATATCCCTAGATCTCACCCAGTAATACAGGCAGGGTGCCTGCTCTGATGCCAATTGAAATTCTGGCTACAGATACTCAATGTCACGTCCAATGTTATGACACCGTATCTGACTTACTATATGACAGTAAATACAAAAGCAGTAAATAACACAGTCAATTGTTTACCCAGTTCAGTGTGCAACAACACCTACTCTGGGGGCTACCAAGCCAGGGAGAGAATCCACTATAAGAGATGTTAATTCAGGAATAAACCAACCAGTTTATCTCCTTCACTTAAGACCTACCCAATGCAATTCTAATCTAAGTACAACTTAAACCTGAGTTCCTACTCACTCCCCCTCAATCACAGCAGTGATACATAAATCAATTTGACTTGAGAATTGATGAAGACACTCTTCAAAACACACACTTGATTAAGCTTCACAGCTTTTTAATCAAGTAACACAATCACTCGTGCTTCACAGCTTTGAGTGATGTACACAACTAACTTGACTCTGCTTCACAGCTTTAGTCAAGTAACATTCAAACACTCTTGCTTCAAAGCTTTGAGTGTTACACAACCCTTACAATTGAAACCTATTCCAAGGCACTTATCACAATGATAATTGCTTGGAGTACAATAAACAAATCTATACAGATTACAAGATTGATCTTCTACTCAATCAGCAGGGATGGCTTCAAAAACCGCAGCTCTGTTGAATATATAGCAGCTGGAACTTCAGTTAGGGTTTCCAAAAACCTAGGGTTGATTCCGTTTGACCTAAAGACCAGGTCATAGTACTTTGTTGATCAGGTTAGGATTGAGCTAGGTTACTCCTCAGAAAACGCAGGATTCTGTTTAAAGGGGACTGAGTTATTTCCTGAAAAAACTCAGACTTATCCAATCCTGCAATCCTGTTAGTTCAGAACAGGATGTCATAACATCTGTTATGACATCTGAGAAAACCTGTCTACTGATTAGCAAAATGTGATCATTTTGCAAACATGCTCAGATACACACTTCTAAACATCAGTATTTGAATTACAATATTTTTCTGCACATGTACCTATTGAGTTAGTACAACCTGAACTAGAATGTTATGACATCAGTCATGACATTCACACATACACTTGGGATTTACCAAAAATGCAAGCCAATACCTAAACACCTACAGATATCAAACTGAAGAGGAACACCTTGACTACCTGCAGAAGATATTTGAGAGACTGAAGAAATACAAACTAAGGTTGAACCCGAATAAATGCACTTTTGGAGTAAGATCCGGTAAGCTTTTAGGCTTCGTTGTTAGCGGTAAAGGTATTGAAGTGGACCTTGCAAAGGTAAAAGAAATATAAGAAATACCCGATGTGATCGGTGGAAATAGAACTGACTGTTTTGGAATGCTGGTTCGCGAAATGTCGCGGTAATCAAGAGTCGCCACCATCTTTTATGTTCTCCAACAAGGAAAGGACAAAAGCACATCAAAATTCCTTTTCGAGATGTTTCTTGGTTCGGAAGGTAGATTATAGAAAGGGAAGGTGTTAGCACCCTTTCTATCCGTGGTTATCCACGGGCTCTTAGGTACTTGCTCACTATGTTTTCAAAATGTTTTGCTTTTCTTGTGTTTGTGGGTTTTGAAAAAAGTTTGTTTGAAAACTTCGATTTAACTCTTGTATCTGTCCTCAAGAGTGTATGAAGTGTTTGTTTGAAAACTTTTGTCAGAAAAGTGTAGGTGCGAAAAAGTATTTTTTTGTTTTGAAAGAGCAAGTATCTAAGAACCTCTATCTACTCAAAAGAAATTAAGCTGTGTAAATGTCCTTTAGACAGTACTATCCCACTATTGAGAAGTAGGTAGCACCGTCGTTGGAGTTTCGGGTCAATTCGATTATAGGGACATGTGGCCACCAAAGCAATAGTAGGACGCCTTAGCGGTAACCCTAATGTCTTAGATAATTTTTTATCGAGGCAACCGTTCCGAGGCAACTTTTGATCTTTAGACAGGAGGGCGACCTCTAAAACACCCTATACTCAATGACCACATCGAGGCAACCAAGTGAGGCGTACCCTAAGAGTGGCATGTGCGAGTGTGTCAAGTTTCAATTATGTTATCTTTGCACATGTTATAGTGAGCTACGGGTTGATTTTAATTTTCAGAGATAAGTCTTGTCATGCATAGCCTAGTTAACATACATCTAACAGTTAATAGTAGCGGAAAATAAATCTACGCTATTACAAGGCGTCGGGTATTTACATCGCCAAAAACAAACCCTTGAAAAAGTAAATTGCGGGAAATAAAATTAAAGCGATAAAAAGTCCTAATTAAAGCTATTACATCCTCGGAGCAATTACATAATTATGATCAAAAAATAATAAAACAAACATACGCGCGAGAAAAAATTGAATCGGTGAAGTTCTTAGGGTTTTGACCCTTTTTGAGAAAGGAAGAATTTAATTATTTATGAATTAAATTAAATTAAACCTAATTAATTAATTAATAAAAAGGAAATATTTTTGGTTTTTTAGTGTCTCAAGGAAAATAAAATAAAAAGATGATTAAAATTATCAAACCCTAATTCTATGTTGATTTTAAATTATTGCAAAAATATCAAATTTAACCTAATTAAAACTAAATTAGTTAATTATATTTATTTACAAAATAACTAATTAAAGGTGAACTTAATTTTAATAAAAAAATATATTATCTTTTTTATGTTTTTTCTGAATTTATTATGAAAATAATTAATTTGGTTAATTAAGTGATAATAATAATAATTAATGGTAAAATAATTAAATGAATAAATATAAAAGAATAATAAAAGAAGAATAAACCAGGGGGGTGCTGGCCCAATTAGGAGGTGTATTTGAAAAATTATGGCCCAACAAACTACAAGCCTCTTTGACTTTTTTGGATTGCCCACACGTGCATTGACCAGGGACTATGGTAGTCATTCCATCCTGGCCTTCAGATTTGCTTTGCAAGCCACTTGGCGCGTTGATGATTGACGTATATGGTGGATACCCTTTGGAGATCTGCATGTGAATACGTACAAGAAAATAATAACAAGAATTTTGGGGGACCTGGGATTCGAACCCAGGTCCCAATGATCATATGCACGCGTCCCTGCCACTCAACCAACTTGCTTAATTCGTTAGTGGAATACAAGGCAATTATTATATTGGGAAACAAATTAATATGTTGTAAAATAAAATAAACGCGCGCTCTTTTCAAACAGTCCAATGGTGTGCTAACACCTCATCATCTTCTTCATTCGTTCTGCATAAAGAACATTAGATAGCGGGGGTTTTTAACCCCCACAAACTAGCTGCACGAATAATAGCGATTAGAGATACAGTACATATAAATATTTCGTGAGGGGTTCTTTGTGTTCGTCTTGGTTCAACGATTCCAACCATGTGCCTTATGAGTCCTAATTTTGCTTGGTTCAGAAAACCCCAATTTCAAAGCTTATGAACCCTAAAAATTCAACTATGGCATCTTGTGATTTATGGCGTTTCAGTTCAATTAAACCATTCCACCAGCTTGGTATGACCTCTAGCAATGCAAAACAATCAAGAAATCATGTTAAATATACATGAATTAACCAATACGGTTCTGGAAAAAAAATGCAAACCATGGTTCTGTAGGTATCGATTCCTTGAGTTTCAACACGTGAATTCAATTGCAAATTATCCCTGGGACCTCCTGCAATGTATTAGAATCAATAAAACCTTTTGAATCGCCCTGGAATGCCAAAGTCAGTTTGCAATTTTCTTGAATTTTCTCAATATGCTATGGCTTTTTTCTGCAGCTTTCTCACGTCTCTTTGATCAGGGTTTGCTTGCATATATATAGGAGAATGAAATTAGGTCAAAAACTTGAGCAAAAATCCATTGAATTGATGATTGAATCTTTGATTGAAAATCAAATCTTTTTGATTTTTCATGATTGGAAAATGTTGCCAATTTTGGAGATTTTGCATCTTTGACTTTGAGCACGAAATTGCCAGCATATCTTGACCACATTTGCTTCACAAATTGATTGAAAAAATCAAATCTTGTATTTTCCTACAATTTAAATTAATTAAATGAATTAATATTAATTAAAAATCCAATTAATCAATAAAAATAAGAAAATAAATTCAATTAAGCTTGATGGGTCGTGCATAGGCCATGGATGAAGTTTCAAGAAGAGATTTGAGGCCCATTAGCAAAAATAAGGTGTTTTGAGCAAAGTTGACTTTTGCAAATTCCTAAATATTTCCCAACTTCTCCAATGCATATCTTGCTCAATTTTAATCATATGACCATGTTCTTGGACATTTTGGAAAGGTCTTGAAGTCCTCTAACCAACGCCTTTGGTACCATGTCATTTGGATATACCAATCTCAAGTTATGGCCTTTGACTTAAAGTGCATTTTTGTTGACTTTTGAATTTGACCTATAATGTAGAAATTGATAACTTTTTATGAGAGAATTTCTTGGACTTGGAGTGTGAATATGGATTTTAGGAAATTGCATCCCCTTCAAAATGAGCATTGGATGGGATTTTTCTGACAAACCATGAAAAAGTTATGCCCTGGTCAAGATACAATTGACTTTTCTGCTGTCCAAAAATAGTAACTTTTTGCATCTTGATGATTTTTGAGTCATTCTTGTGGAATCATGATCAAGACTTGATCAAATGATGATTGTGTACTCAAAATAATATGTTGACCAAAAATTCTGACTTTTGACTGCAAAATGACCATTTTGCCCTTGTAGTTGACTGTAGATCAAATGGGCCTTTTGACTGTGCAAATTGGCACTGTGAGTCTTGAAACTTGGCATGTAGATGCTTGAGAATATATATAGGCCTATGAGAATTGATTGTACCATTGAAAACCTCAAATTCCTTGAAAGAACCAAAACCCTAATTTCAGCTGTCTCGGGAGGTGATTTGATTGTATAACCCTTGAGCAATCTTGAACAATTTGAAGATCATTCTTGACAAATATTGAGAAATATGGGAGGGTAAATTTTGGGGTACAACACCCGCTACTCGCACTGAGAATGAAGTTAGGGGATTCTTAGGACGGCTAAACTACATCGCCAGATTCATTTCCCATCTAACCGCTACTTGTGAACCAATCTTCAAATTACTGAAGAAAGATCAAGTGGTGGAATGGAATGACGACTTCCAGGCTGCCTTTGACAGTGTAACACGGTGGTAGAGCTGACTTGGTGTTTTGAGTTTGATTGCAATGTTGCGGTTAGCAAGAGTCTCCACCGACTTTTCTTTTATCCAATAAGGAAAGGCTGAAAAGAACAGGAAAGACCTTTAGATATTTTTTTCTTGAGTTCGGGGGGTATATTATGAAAAGCGAAGGTATTAGCACCCTTTTCATCCGTAGTTATCTACGGGCTCTTAGTTGCTTGCTAGATCACTTGCTTTTGTTTGAAAGTGTGCTTGTGGTGTGGGTTTTGAAAGTATTTTGAAAATGTGACTTTGTAATGGTTCTCGTTTCTATGAGAACGCGTACAAAGTGTTGTTTTGAAAATAGTTCAAAGAGGTTTTTGTGGAATGTGTTTTTGAAAGTGATTTTAAAAACGTGTCTTTGTAATGGCTCTCATTTCTATAAGAACGCGTACAAAGTGTTTTCTTTCGAAAATGTTTCAAAATGAGTGTGGGTGTATAAAATGTTTTTGTTGTGAGCAAGCGAGCAACTAGGAGCAAATCTACCTACCCAAAAGGTCTTAGATGTTCTTTTCGTCCTCCTTTAGATGTTGCTATCTTACCATTGATTTGGTAAGAAGCCCCATCGTTGGATGTAAAGGGACGGGCGTGGGACGTTTGTATAGTCATAGAAGGAAACCCATGGGACGTTTTAGCAATGTTGTTTAGGGAATAGATCGTTTACCAAAGGCAACATCGAGGGTTATCGAGGGACTATGATATTTTATCGAGGGTCTTTGCTAAAACGCCCATGTTCGAGGGACATGACTATTTTTCTGATAGGCAACAAGTGGGATTACCCTAAGGGGTGCATGTGCGCAAAGTGTATTTGATTGCATGCATTTAGTCTTTGATTTTTTTGGGTTGTCTATTTGTTGTTTTTTTATCTTGTCATACACATCTAATTACCAGCAATATATGAAAGCAATAAAAACGTGCAAAAGAAAAATCCTACGCTATTACATCATTAAGGGGATGGGGTGTACAAATTTACAATAGGGATTGCGAGAAATTAAATTCCTAGTTATCTATTACAACCATATTGAAATAATGTATAAGAAATATAAAATGGAATAGTTTTGTTTTTTTTTTTTGTTAAAAAGAAATAAGTTTGCTTAAGAAAACATTTTTGATCTATGAGTTTTAAAAGAGATAAAATAAAGTATGTAAATATGAACTATTTTTGGTTATTAGAGCTAAAATAAGATAAATAAGAGAAAAGGGAGTCAGAATCAGCGCGTTGCTGTAACGAGAAGGAACAAAAGTTCTGACTCTGATACGCTGCAAGAGAGAAAATGTTAGTAGGAAAGTAAAAGGTCATAAATTCTGGGTCTGAGTACACCAAGTTCTGAGGTTGCTGGGAACAAAGGAAAACTTAGAAGTTTTGATTTCTAAGGGAGTCTAGGAACTCTGGTACAACTGGGAATCTAGAAGTTCTAATGTCACTGGCAGATCAGAATTTTGACTATTTGAGAGAGTGAGGTGATAATGTTGTTGGGTAAGGCTGTTTAGAAGTTATGATTTAGGAATATTGTCTGACAGATAAAGGGGTGAAAATGTCACTAAATAAACCTAAAAAAGATGCTTCTGGGGCTAGAACCCAGGACCCTTAGCACTAATGTCTTATGCGCACACAATGTCTACCACTGGGGTGGCTTCACATATGGTATTAGAAGCAAAAGCATAAACATGTACTACAAAGTAAACTCTGATGATAAATTCCATCTCTTTCTTCATGCTAATCATTACATCTGTAACTTAGTCATTTCTCAACAGAATAGAAAACACAAACATAGCAAATATGGCAGGTTTCCATCATGTTTTTAGAAACATAAAAAAATGTTAAGACTGTAAATCATAAACAAGCATGTATCTGCTAATCCTAGTTTCCTTCAGAAGTTCTGAACTGATATTCTCCCTCCTTAGGCAGAAAATACATGAAATCTATGAATATGTACATCATTAGAATCAAGTTGTCTACATTGTATTTTGAACATGCAAGTCTAATAATGCTTAAGTGATATGATGAGAGTCAATAGAAAATTACCTTGCATCTAGAAAATGTTCTGACTGCTTGTAATGTTCTGATCAGCCTCCTCACGTGCTCAACAAGTTGGAACAATCTTTAACTTGGGCTATGAGTGGCTGGAAAATTTTGGAACAGCCAAGAAGTAAAGTTCTGACTTTTGAAGTGGAGACTGATGGAGAATGTGTTACAGTCTGAAAATAGAAGTTAGGACAACCACTAAATGTATATCAGAAACTGTATGGATGATTTGGTCAAGAAACACTTGAAGGAAAATGGCGTTTGAAAGCAAAAATAAAAAACTAGCAGGTTTTGTATTTGTGTTTGCAGTTTCGGATTCCTGGAATTTTTTAGCAAGGTTTCAAAGCTTTTTATTTTCAATTTTTTTTTCCGACCCCTTCACAGTTGCAAATGAAGTTAAATTTATAGGCAAGAATTTTGTAGCTTGGAGAAGTCAAGAGTACCACCATCATGCTAGGGTGCTGACTTGTTCTTGAAGAAAGTTAGAAAAGTATGGTGGCTAGCAGCTTTTAGCCGTGCCTAAGCTGGGTTTCTAAGCATGAATTAAGGAAAATTACCCCCAGAAGCAAAAGCAAAGCATGGGCCCAACATACTCTTGTACAAAAGTTTGCTTTTTCAAGGACAACAATGTACTTCTATGCCACATGTGGGGAAATCCTTTAGATAAAAACTCAAAAGTGGTTGTGAGCATTAAATGATGATGAGATTTATCAAACCAGAAATCCTACAATATGAGATTATGCATGGTCAGAAGTTCAGCATCAGTGGAACTTAGAACAAACATCCAACTTTTGATCCTTGAATCTCTTTGCTCCAACATGTTCTGAGTCAGTTCTTAGACTTTCCAGAAAGCTTATAACATGCTTTGTAAGCCCTCTTTGAATTACTCTTGCAAATTCTGACTGAACCTACGTGAAAACTGGCTCAGAAATTATAACCAAATTCTGATTTGAAAATTGTCAGAATTTACTAAGTGTTTAAGTTTCAGGGACGTGTCTTTGAAGACGTATAACTTGAAATCCCAACATTTCTATAAGAAGTTATGTTCTACAATGTTTTAGGTCTCATTGAGATCTATAACTCTTGTGTTATAAGTTCTTCTAGAATCAACTTCCATCATGATGATAATCTGGCCAGAAGTTCTGAATTCATCATATTTCTTAAACACTTGGAAAAAAATTCTAAATATTTAGAATTTAGACTTTTTCAACATAAATCTTGACTTCTGATTTTCTTGATGAAACCAACTTCATGCATTGATGAAATATGATTCTTGAAACTTGATTTTGATCCAAAAGTCAAAGTTTGACTTTTCAGTGTGCAAATGACCATTTTGCCCTTGTGAATGACTTTCTTGGAAAATTTGTAATTCAAGGCTTGAAATTAGATGGAAGCAAACCTGAGGGTCCAGGATGATCCTTTGAGAAATGAGAGGGCAAATTTTAGGGTATAACAGCTGCCCCTGTTCAATCTTCTTACACTTGAAGAGTTAGATTGACGAATCTTCCATTCGTGACTTGAAGGTGGAAGATGGTTGAACACTAGAGTGCCCAGAAATTTGCACTTGATGATGTCATGGTTGATTTTGTATGGAATGAGCTTAAAAGATGCCATTTGGAGAAATGATGGATAGTTGTTGGAGATGGGCTTATAGATGTCATCTGAAGGTGATTGTTGACGGAAATTAGACTAAGTCTAAACTTGACTTCAACTGGAAAAAGAATCAGAATAAATCTTGGAGAGATTTATCTGAACCAGAAGAAATATCTACCAGAAAGAATAAGGATAAACCGTTGAGAGTTTTAAAGTGAACTAGTAGAGGTCTTGAATTTTCTTTAAATGGAAAGAATCAGAATAAATCTTGGAGCGACTTATCTGAACCAGAGAAAGATGTCTGCAAGAAAGAATCAGGATAAACCACTGAGAGATTTAAACTGAACCAGCAAAGGTGTTGGATTTTATTTAAATGGAGAGAATCATAATAAATATTGGAGTGACTTATCTGAACCAGAGAAAGATGTCTGCAAGAAAGAATCAGGATAAACCGTTGAGAGATTTAAACTGAACTAGCAGAGGTGTTGAATTTACTTTAAATGGAAAGAATCAGAATAAATATTGGAGTGACTTATCTGAACCAAAGAAAGATGTATGCGAGAAAGAATCATGATAAACCGTTGAGAGATTTAAACTAAACCAGCAATGGTCTTGAATTTTCTTTAACCTGAAAGAACCAGAATAAATCTTGGAGCGACTTATCTGAACCAGAGAAAGATGTCTGCAAGAAAGAATCAGGATAAACCGTTGAGAGATTTAAACTGAACCAGCAGAGGTCTTGAATTTTCTTTAACCTGAAATAACCAGAATAAATATTGGAGCGACTTATCTGAACCAGAGAAAGATGTCTGCAAGAAAGAATAAGGATAAACCATTGAGAGATTTAAACTGAACCAACAGAGGTCTTGAATTTTCTTTAAATGGAAAGAATCAGAATAAATCTTGGAGCGACTTATCTGAACCAGAGAAAGATATCTACAGGAAGGAATCAGTATAAACCATTGAGAGATCTAACTGAACCGGCAGAAGTATGGAGTAAGTAACTGTCATATAGATAGTCACCTCGTCTTGATTCGGGAATCTACAATTAATTTGTTTATAGATTTTTCCTTGTCTCGTTGACAGTAACTTTCTGTGGTTTGATCCTTCCTAAGAAAGGCGAAGAGTTAATTGTATATAATGCTATGATATATGAAATGCATAGTGCAATGAGATGGTGATATATAAATTTGTGCCATTGCTGCTAATGATGCGTGGATGTGGTGTATGCACATGCAAGCTGTTATGCTGCAGTGTCGTCGGATTGGGAAAATAAATCCCTAACTACCGTTGGGAATGAGGAGTGTAAGTCTTCATATTTTGTTGAAGTTGAAGTGTTGATGGATGGGTTTCTATAACCAGAGAAATAAACTCTGCCGGGGAAGAGAAACACCATGTATTTCTTGTAGGCCTTATGAAATGCTGCTGAGAAAACCTGAGAAGCTGAATGATTTTTGCTGGGGAATCTTTGAGGTGGCAAATGGAAGTTTCTCTCTATCGGGGATATGAAGGAAAAAGGCACCAAAAGGCTACATGCTAGGGATATGAAGAAGATCCTGTAGCGAGACGTTCCTGCTTCTGCCCCTGCTGGAGAAAATACCTGTGTGTGTGTGGGGGGGGGGGGGGGGGTTGTAGAATGGCTCACAGATGTTGTCCTGTTTCTTAAAGCCATTAGTAATTATCTTTTGATTAGTTTTTCCCTTTTTACGAGTTCATTTATAAACAATAATTACATTTAAATGAATATGCTCAAAAATAAATATTGGACGTTTTCGTAAACAAAACAAGAACATTAAAAGAAGAAACAAATAGTTTTTCACTTTCAAAGGAGTATCTTTGTATTAACTTGAATAAGTGTTTGTACAAAGAGACGAACTTCCTAGTAAGAGAATGTCGTCGTAAAAAATGAAAATTGATACAAAGAAAAGAGAAACTATGTGAAATAATCCCATGGGTTTCCCATTCTGCTATAGATTCCATGTCTCTGAGCGTCTCGTCCATTTGCTGCTATGTACGAAGCTGATTTGATTGATTAATACCGTTTGAGTTTGATGATTGATGATGAAGATTGGTTGTAAGGTAATCTAACAAGAAATAGTCATACGCTTTGAATCTCTAACTTGTGCCTAGACCGCCCTTTCGGGTTTTCAGTCCATTGGGATACCCTTTTTTGCCCAAGCCGCCCTCTCAGGTTTTCAGCTTGCCGGGTGTACAATTTTTTTTTGTATTTTATCCCTAATTGTTTCCCGAACCCTTTTGGTTCGTTGGGATGCCCTGATTTTTGCCTAGGCCAGTCGACCTAGTGGGTATTTGTTTATGCGTAGTATCTTTTAACTATGTCCGCGTTTACAGGGTGTGGAAGATCCTCACCATCCATAGTGGTTAAGATCATTGCCCCACCGGAAAATATGCTCTTGATCACAAATGGTCCTTCGTATGTAGGAGTCCATTTGCCCCTGGGATCACCTTGTGATAGTAGGATACACTTGATTATAGGTCACCAGCTTGATATGCCTGACGTCTGACCTTCTTGTTGAAAGCTTTGATCATACGTTTTTGGTACATCTGACCATGGCAGACAGCTGTAAGCCTCTTCTCATCAATCAAGTTCAACTGGTCAAATCGAGTTTGAATCCATTCATCTTCACTCAACCCCGCATCCTTTATGATTCTCAAAGAAGGTATTTGGACTTCAATTGGTAGAACAACTTCCATGCTGTATACCAAGGAGAAGGGAGTTGCCCTTGTTGATGTGCGCGGCGTGGTACAGTAATCGTGGAGAGTGAATGGTAACATCTCATGCCAGTCCTTGTAGGTCACTGTCATTTTTTGTATGATCTTCTTGATGTTTTTATTAGTGGCTTCTACAGCACCATTCATCTTTGGCTGGTAAGGAGAAGAGTTATGATGCTGGATCTTGAATTGCGCGCATAGTGCAGTGATCATAGTATTATTGAGATTTGTACCATTATCTGTGATGATTCTTTCCGGAATACCGTATCGATAGATAATATTTTACTTGATGAAATGGGCCACAACATTCTTGTTGATAGAAGCGAAGGATGCTGCCTCAACCCACTTCGTGAAGTAGTCAATGGCAACCAAGATGAAGCGGTGTCCATTAGAAACTGTAGGTTTGACTTCTCAATTCATGTCGATGCCCACATCGTGAATGGACAAGGAGCAGTTAGGACGTTTAGAGGAACTGGAGTCACATGTACTTTGTCAGCATAGATCTGACACTTGTGACAGGTTCGTGAATGCTGATGACAATATGCTTCCATGGTAGACCAATAGTACCCTACCCGTAGGATCTTTTTAGCCATCATGTGCCCACTAGAATGGGTGCCAAAAGTGCCTTTGTGTAAATCAGCCATAATCTTGTCTGCTTCACTCTTGTCTATGCATCGAAGCAAAGTAGAGTCGTGGTTGCGCTTGTAGAGAATGCCATTACTGAGGAAAAACTTAGCAGAGAATCTTCTCAGGAATTTCTTGTCATTGACTGAAGCTCCCTCCGGATACTCTTGGGCCTCAAGATATCTCTTAATTTCATGGAAACAAGGCTTGTCCACTACTTCATCAGTATCGATCTCGTGACAGTAAGCTGGTTCGTCCATTCTCTCGATGGTGATCTGAGGAGCCTCATTGTCCCATCTGACTTTGAACATGGATGACATAGTTTCTAGCGCGTCTGCTAGTTGATTTTCCTCTCGTGGAAAATGCTCGAAGGTAATTTCTTCAAAATGTGGGATCAATGTCAACACATGTTCTTTGTAAGGGATGAGATTAGGGTGCTTCGTGTCCCATTCTCCTTTGATCTAACTGATGACTAAGGCAGAATCTCCAAATACACTTAAAGACTTGACTCCCAAATTTATTGCAGCTTTGAGACCCAAAATACACGCTTTGTATTCTGCCATATTATTGGTACAGTTGAAACACAACCTAGCGGTGAAGGGAGTATGACATCCTTCAGGAGATATGATCAAAACTCCTATGCCATTTCTGAGTGTGTTTGAAGCTCCGTAAAAAACCAAGGTCCATCGGGATCCTTGTTCAGGTCCGTCATATGATCTTAGTTCTTCACAATTGTCTACCATCATGATGTCTTCATCTGGGAACTCGAACTTCATGGACTGATAGTCATCCACAGCCTGATGAGTAAGGTGATCGGCTAATACACTTCCCTTTATGGATTTTTGGGTAGTGTATTGAATTTCGTATTCAGTCAGGACCATCTTCCATCTTTCGATTCTCCCTGAGAGGGCGGGCTTCTCGAATATGTATTTAATTGGATCCATCTTGGATATTAATAAGGTAGTATAGGTCAACATATACTGTCTTAGCCGGCGAGTAGCCCATGCCAGAGCGCAACAAGTTTTCTCGAGCTGTGAATATCTGGTTTCACAGTCGGTAAACTTTTTGCCCAGGTAGTAAATTGCATGCTCTTTTCGGCCAAACTCATCATGTTACCCCAGCACACACCCTATTGAATTTTCCAAGACAGTTAGATACATGATCAAAGGTCTTCCCTCGAATGGAGGAAACAAAACGGGAGGCTCTTGAAGATATTTTTTGATCCTGTCGAAGGCAGCCTGGCAATCTTCAATCCATTCCACCACTTAATCTTTCTTCAGTAATTTGAAGATTGGTTCACAAGTAGCGGTTAGATAGGAAATGAACTGGGCGATATAGTTTAGAGTTCCTAAGAATCCCCTAACCTCCTTCTCAGTGCGCGGAGAAATAATTTCTTGTATTGATTTAACCTTTGTAGGGTTCACTTTGATACCTCTGTCACTGACAATGAAGCCTAAGAGTTTATCAGACTCACCCCAAAAGTGCACTTATTCTGATTCAGCCTTAATTTGTATTTCTCCAGTCTTTCAAACAGTTTTTGCAGATGGTCAAGGTGCTCCTCTTTAGTTTGAGATCTGGATATCATGTCATCCACATAGACCTCTATTTCATGATGGATCATGTCGTGAAATAGAGCTACCATGGCACATCGATAGGTTGCCCCAGCATTCTTCAACCCGAATGGCATGACCTTGTAACAGAATGTACCCCACTGTGTGATGAAGGTCATTTTTTCCATGTCCTCGTGTGCCATTTTGATCTGGTTGTATCCGGAGATTTCGTCCATGAAAGAAAATACTTTATGATGTGTGGTGTTGTCAACCAGAATATCAATGTGGGGAAGCGGGAAGTCATCCTTGGGGCTTTCCCTATTCAGGTCTCTGTAGTCCACACACATACGTACCTTACCATCCTTTTTAGGCACTGGAACAACATTGGCGACCCATTATGGATAGGAGGTGATAGCTAAGAATCTGGCGTTCAACTGCTTCATGACTTCAGTCTTGATATTCTCTGACATTTCTGGCCACATGCGACAGACTTTCTATTTTACCGGAGGGCAGTCTTCTTTTGTCGGTAGACGATGAACCATGATATCAGTGTTAAGTCCTGGCATGTCTTCGTATGACCAGGCAAAGACCTTAACATAGCCATGTAGTAACTGAGTTAAGTGCTTCTTGACACTAGGCTCCAGGTTGGCACCTACGTTGACTTCTTTTTTGTCCTCTTCAGTTCCTAAGTTAACTGTTTCCACTGGCTCTTCGTGGGGCTGTATCGTCCTTTCTTCTTCATGCAATAACCTGGCTAGTTCCCCTGGTACCTCACAATGTTCCTCACCTTCGTCTTTGGCATGATTGATTGGATTTTCAAAGTCATGATAGGCCATAGCATAATTGTTACCCATGGGATCCTGAGTGGATGTGGATCTGCATTTTGATATGTGAGTGTGTGTAAGAGCATAACTATCTTTGAAAAATGATAAAGGTTAAAAAGAGAAAAACAATGAGCGTAAAATTTTGCATGCAAAAATGTCCATGATTTATTGATGACATATGAAGATGAAATAACAACCCTCACAAATGGACCGTTGTGCTTTGGGTAAGACACAAGGTTTTAAAGTCTAAATTGTTTACATATTACAAAATTGGAAAAAGTTGAAAGACAAATACTCTTGAAGAAAAGTAATAGGGACAAATTCTTTGGCTTCCCAGTTGTTTAGTGCTCCGCTGACGGTTGGGGAGATCCACTCATCCAGGTCGCAGCTACCATCACCATCTTCCACCGTGTTAACTCCCTGATTGCTGATACGTAAAGGTAGTCCCCTGATGCGAGTTCATCAAATAACCTTTTGTGCCTCCGAGGTGAAGCCGAAACCAAATTTGTTGGAATTGTAAGGAATGTATGGAAGTTGACCCCAGATAGTTCATCCACCTTCTTCAATCATTGCTCTAGCATCCTTCAACGAAGCCATTTTCAATGTTGGTCTGGTAGCTCTTGGAGTTTTGGTAGAAGTATTGGTTATCGCAACTGTTTGTGGGACTTCCTTGAAATGTTGACACGGAGTTTCGATGAACTCACCATCCATTTCCACGTACCTGAAAGAGTTCAGGTGATTGACTATATATTCCTCCTCCCCGTGAATAGTAATGATCTTTCCCTTTATCAGGTATTTCAACATCTGATGTAACATAGAGGTGACAACACCAGCACCATGGATCCAAGGTCGGTCTAACAAACAAGAATAGGAAGGGCAGATATCCATTACATAGAAAGTTGAATGGGGATGTCCACCTCCCCGTGCACCATTCTCTTCTAACCATCGAAGGCTCTTACCACTATGTTGCTGGGTTTTAAGGCCAAGCCTTCACAATCTAGTCTATCCAGAGCCTTCTTGGGCAGTACATTCAATGATGAACCAGTATCTACCAGGACATGGGCCAAAGTAGTGCCCCGACATTTGACAGAAACATGTAGCGCATCATTGTGTTTTCTCCCTCTGAGTGTCAAATCAGCATCGAAAAAACCCAAACCGTTATTTGCCTTCAAACTGGCCACACAATCTTCAAATTGGTTGGCAGAGGTTTCCTGTGGCACATGGGCATTTTTAAGAAATTTCACCAAGGCCTTCGCATTAGCTTCGGAGCATAACAACAAAGCTAGCATAGAAATCTTTGAAGGGGTCTGCCCTAGCTGTTTAACTACATTGTAGTCACTTTTCTTTATAATTTTCAAAATATCTTCCATCTCCTTCTTGGAAGACTCTGGGATAGATACTGGCTACGCCTTCGTCCGGACAGGCTCAACCAAAATGTCTTTGCCCTGAGTCTCGGTCAACTCAGTGATAGGGGTGTTAGCAGGGATAATCACAAGAACTGTAGTAGTAGTATCAGCAGGAACAAAAGCAGGAATGATCACAGGAACAAGAATAACTTTTGGAGGAGAAATCTCATGGGAGAACACTCTTCCACTTCTGGTTATTTCGCGGGTTCCCACAATGTTGCTAATGTCGGGGTCAGCCTTCTAAAAAATCGAGTCTTCATCATCCAGCCAAACTTGCTTAACGCTGTGGTAGTATACGTCACCCCTATAGTTCCAGGGAATAGTTTTGTCTGAGGAGTATGGGATTGGCCCTGGCATAGTAACTATTAATGGAGTCACCTTCAGAATGGATGTAATCCTAACGGGTCTTTTGTTGGAGACGCTAGGAGGATTAGTGGAAATGGTTATTATTGAAACATCCTTGTAAGAAATGGTTGGAACGGGAGTCTTTTCAAACAAAATCTTTTTGTCATCCATCAGGCGCTGGACGCCTGCCTTCAATAAATGACAACCAATTGGTAGAGATAAACAGAGGTGGCAACGTTCGCCACAGCTTAGAAATAAACCAGCCTTCAACAGGTTCCTCTTGACGGTCAGGAGAGGAGTAACAAGTTCATCAACAATAGTAACAAATACATCATCTTTAATGGCGTTAACACCACGGCCGTGCTTGGGCATAGGAGCAGTGATAACATTTGGGATCTCAGGGGCGTTAAATTCAATTTCCTTTTCCTCGAAAAGGTCTTGCACCTTATTTTTCAAAGCACAACAGTCATTTGTATCATGACATGGACTTTCTGAATGGTAAGCACAACAAGCATTTGGGTTGTAACGGGGAGAGGCAGTGTTGGTATTCTTCGGAGCTTCCCGCAAGGTTACCAGATTAGATCTCAACAAATGTGGCAAGACTTGAGACAACGTCATATTTATCCGGGTAAACTGTCTTACTGGCCTTTCTATTATCGGCTGACTATTCCTTTGTTGAGTAGGTGCAGGCTTAGAGATCATGACAGCCCCTATCGCTGGACAGCATTCAATTATGTCCTGATTCCTTTGATGGTACACAACACCAACCTCTTTCTTCCCAACAAATGGTTTCTTCATCATGCTCGAGGATGCATCTCTTTGAATTTTTCCAATTTTTATACCCGCTTCTACCCGTTCACCAGTCATGATTAATTCAATAAATCCAGCCGAGGAGCTTTCGATTAGATTTTTGAAGAAATGGCCAGATAGCGTGCCTAAGAACATATCCATCAATTCTCTATCAGATAGAGGGGGTTGGACTCTTCCCATGAGATCCTGCCACTTTTGATCATATGTTTTGAAACCTTCACTTGTACCCATGGACATGCCTTGCAACTGTGTCCGAGTTAGAGCTAAGTTAGCATTATACTAGTATTATTTGTAAAAGGTGGAAGCCAAGTCTTCCCAATTACGAACATTGGTCCTTTCCAACTGATAGAACCAATCCAATTTTGTCCTTGACAAGCTTTCTAGGAAGAAATGTACCCATAGGTACCTATCGGCAGTATGGGGTTGAATTTTCCTGACGTATGACCTTAAATGTAACTTCGGACAAGAGACACCGTCATATTTAGCAAAAGTGGGGACCTTGAGTTTCTGCGGTATGACAACCACTGAGACAAGTCTTAACTCTTAAAAATCCAACCCGGGTACCCTCTGGATCTCCATAGCATTTAGGCAATCTTCCAACTTTTGTATTTGTCGTTAGCTGGAGGATACTGCTCTTTAGAATAATCAACCTTTTCTTCCTATTCAGATTCTGGATGGTCAGTCACTTCCTTGTTTTTCCCTTCTTGATTGTCCCCTTTCCCCGATGATGTTGCGAAGTCTAGGGTCCGTCTAGCTGTTCCTTGGGACCTTCTTCTCAAATTCAAAACACCGGAGGATTTCTTTGCTTTCTTCTTCTTTTCTTTGATCAGCAGAGTTTTCAACTCCTCTTGCCCTTTTGCCAGAGTCAAGAGCATTTGTTGAAATTGAGCGTTCTGCGCCTGAAGATCTTTTACTGTCTGTTCAATATCCATCTCACTAAAATAAACAGTAGAAAGATAAGGAGACCTGCTGTAAGAAACTTGTTTGTGTTATGATGAATGAAGATGCATATGCAAATGATTTCAAGGAAATTAGGGATTTAAATTTTCTTTAGACAAAAAAGGAACACACATTATATTAATAAATCCAAGTTTGAGTACATCATGCCTCCTTGGGCTTACAATACAAAACTATTAAGATAAAAAAGTTGAACGCATCCTTTTTGGTGCAATGTAGGCGTTCAGATTTCATTCCTCATTAAGCTGCTTAGTGAGTTCCAGAACTTTCTTCTCACTGGCGTAGAGTTGGGCTTCGAAAATGCCCCCCTCTTCTTTAAGTTGGATCCAGGATTTCTGTAGCTCCTCAAAATTAGTTGGCATATCAGGATGAGGAACAACGTAAGGAGTGTCTCCCTCAGCAACTGGCTCCATAATCACAAGTAAGATGGCGGGGGTAAGGCATCATAAGACATTGAGCACGAGCTCACACCCATTTGTGGTAAGGCTCACGAGGGATGGAATTATTATGCCCTAGTGTATTACTGTCAACTCTGTTTATCATGCCCCAAGCTCGAACGAACCTTTTGCGATCATCCTAAACATCATTCTCATAGTCAAAGATGATTCCTTGGACGAGTGCATCATGAGGACCATCCCTTCTAGCATAACCAAAATGTCACAATGCTAAATAAGGATTATAAGTGATTCCCCCCTAATGCCTAAGAGAGGGACATTAGGGAATTCCCCACAGCGATCAATGATGGTAACATCCTCCGAGGATCACGAACACCAATGAATATCTGAATGTGTAAGGGACATCAGCCTACGAGACCATTTCAAACCCTGCTCATTCTTCAAAGTAGACCTAGGTAGGTGCGAAATAAACCACCTAGCAAACAAAGGAGTGCAACACAGAAGGGTCCCTCTCCTTTTTAGAGTGCGTGTATATAGAGAGTTTAGAATATCCCCAAGTAAGGTAGGCACTGGATTATGTGACAGAAAAACCTTAACTGCATTCAAATCTATTAATTGGTTCGTGTTAGGGAATAATAGCATCCCATAGATGAGAAGGGCCAGCACCTCCTCAAAAGCTTGTAAATCCAGGTTATCCCAAAAATAGTAGGCTCTCTCAAATAAAAACTTAGCTGGAAATCCTTGGACACTTCTTCTGGTTTCCCAATTTGCCAATACATCAAGTCATCGTAAATACAGATCTTGAGAAATTTCTTTAGGCTTTGGGTCTCTTTCTGTACCGTTGAGTGGTAGCTGATTAAGGATAGGTACCCCCAATAACTAAGAAAAATCCTCCATAGTAGGCACTAGCTGGTAATCAGGAAAAGTGAAACAGTGGTGCACCAGGTCAAAGAACTGAAAGAGCACCTTTAACAATTCTTCATCAGGGGTGGAAGTGACCATGTTGAGAAGTCGACCATGTTTTTTAGTGAAGGGAGAGCTTTCAGGAATCCTCGATGCTAACTCCTTGAGTTGAGGATGTACTTTCACAAGGTTGATTTGGATAGTGTTCCTGTGAGCGGATGTCATGTACTACAAAACAAATACAAAGATAAGCCCTAGAAAATCCTTGAAATGTTTAGTATGATATGCCATGTCATGATTTCATGATTATGCTAAGAAATCACAAATATATCAAGCACAAGCAAATCACACAAGAGACCTTAGGTTTAAGGATTGCATGGGTTTTAAGGTAGTACCCTCTTGAAGTTGGATTGGTTCAACCTATCCTATAAATAGTAACCGGGTTCTAAGGGATCTCAATATCACTGACCTTTCCCACAAGCTTCGTTTGATAGGCGATTGAATCGCAACCAAACAAAACTCAGGAGTCAAGTCTCAATGAGTGTAGCATCGAGTGTCTTCCGACTTTGGGAATACACCTAAGACGGCCATCTCGTTACGTCCTAATTGCCAAGTTGTTCATTTAAAGGTTCTAAGGTCAGTTGATTCTTTATGACACCACGCAGAGGCCCTGTATTCTCCTTGATTAACTCAAGGGCTGCCAGTACCAGCCAAAGTGTCACATCAACGTAGCCATCGCTTCAACCGTGTCGGTATACCCTGCATAGTTTCCACGATCTATTGCTACTTACCTAAAAGGTTTCCCAAGATCCAGGTGGAGGATAAAAACAAATCCAAGCAAGTAACCATAATTTAAAGCATGCAAGTCAAACAAGGAAAGCAAGTAAATATGATCTAACCCTAAGTTAACCCAACTTTTTAAGTATATGTCCCCAGCAGGGTCGCCAGTTATATAACACGGTGGGAGAACTGACTTGGTATTTTACGTTTGATCTCAATGTTGTGGTTAGCAAGAGTCGCCACCGACTTTTCTTTTATCCAATAAGGAAAGGCTGAAAAGAACAAGAAATACCTTTAGAGATTGTTTCTTGAGATCGGGGGGTAGATTATAAAATGGGAAGGTATTAGCACCCTTTTCATCCATAGTTATCTATGGGCTCTTATTTGCTTGCTAGATCACTTGCTTTTGTTTGAAAGTGTGCTTGTGGTGTGGGTTTTGAAAGTATTTTGAAAATGTGACTTTGTAATGGTTCTCGTTTCTATAAGAACGCGTACAAAATGTTTTTTTGAAAATAGTTTAAAGAGGTGTTTGTGGAATGTGTTTTTGAAAGTGATTTTGAAAACGTGTCTTTGTAATGGCTCTCGTTTCTATAAGAACGCGTACAAAGTGTTGTATTTCGAAAATGTTTCAAAATGAGTGTGGGTGTATAAAATGTTTTTGTTGTAAGCAAGCGAGCAACTAGGAGCAAATCTACCTACTCAAAAGGTCTTAGATGTTCTTTTCATCCTCCTTAAGATGTTTCTATCTTACCATTGATTTGGTAAGAAGCCCCATCGTTGGATGTAAAGGGACAGGCGTGGGACGTTTGTATAGTCATAGAAGGCAACCCATGGGACATTTTAGCAATGTTGTTTAGGGAATAGACCATTTACCAAAGGCAACATCGAGGGTCATCGAGGGACTATGATCTTTTATCGAGGGTCTTTTCTAAAATTCCCATGTTCGAGGGACATGACTATTTTTCTGATAGGCAACAAGTGGGATTACCCTAAGGGGTGCATGTGCGAAAAGTGTATTTAATTGCATGCATTTAGTCTTTGATTTTTTTGGGTTGTCTATTTGTTGTTTTTTTATTATCTTGTCATACACATCTAATTACCAGCAATAAAAACGCACAAAAGTAAAGTCCTATGCTATTACATAATTAAGGGGATGGGGTGTACAAATTTACAATAGGGATTGCGATAAATTAAAGTCCTAGTTATCTATTACATCCATATTGAAATAATGTATAAGAAATGTAAAATGGAATAGTTTTGTTTTTTTTTGTAAAAAAGAAATAAGTTTGCTTAAGAAAACATTTTTGATCTTTGAGTTTTAAAAGGGATAAAATAAATTATGTAAATATGAACTGTTTTTGGTTATTAGAGCTAAAATAAGATAAATAAGAAAAAAGGGAGTCAGAGTCAGCGCATTCCTGAAACGAGAAGGAACAAAAGTTCTGACTCTGATACGCTGCAAGAGAGAAACTATTAGTAGGAAAGTAAAATGTTAGAAGTTCTGGGTCTGGGTACACCAAGTTCTGAGGTTGCTGGGAACAAAGGAAAACCTAGAAGTTCTGATTGTTGAGGAAGTCTAGGAACTCTGGTACAACTAGGAATCTAGAAGTTCTAATGTCACTGGCAGATCAGAAGTTCTGGCTATTTGAGAGAATGAGGTGATAATGATGTTGGGTAAGGTTGTCTAGAAGTTATGATTTATGAATATTGTCTGACAGATAAAGGGGTGAAAATGCAACTAAATAAACCTAAAAAATATTCTTCTGGGGCTAGAACCCAGGACCCTTAGCACTAATCTCTTATGCGCACACACTGTCTACCACTGGGGTGGCTGCACATCCGGCATTAGAAGCAAAAGCATAAACACGTATTACAAAGTAAACTCTGATGATAAATTCCATCTCTTTCTTCATGCTAATCAGAACATCTGCAACTTAGTCATTTCTCAATAGAATAGAAAACACAAACATAACAAATATGGCAGGTTTCCATCATGGTTTTAGCAACATAAAAAAATGTCAAGACTGTAAATCAGAAACAAGCATGTATCTACTAATCCTAGTTTCCTTAAGAAGTTTTGAACTGATATTCTCCCTCCTTAGGCAGAAAATACATGAAATCTATGAATATGTACAACATCAGAATCAAGATGTCTACATTATATTTTGAACATGCAAGTATAACATGCTTAAGTGATATGATGAGAGTCAACAGAAACTTACCTTGCAGCTGGAAAATGTTCTGACTGCTTGTAATGTTCTGCTCAGCCTCCTCACATGCTCAGCAAGTTGGATAAATCTTTAACTTGGGCTATGAGTGGCTGGAAAATTCTGGAACAACCAAGAAGTAAAGTTCTGACTTTTGAGGTAGAGACTGGTGGAGAATATGTTACAGTCTGATAACATAAGTTATTATATCTACTAAATGTATATTAGAAACTGTATGGATGATTTGGTCAAGAAACACTAGAAGGAAAATGGCGTTTGAAAGCAAAAATTAAAAACTAGCAGGTTTTGTATTTGTTTATGCAGTTTCCGATTCCTGGAATTTTTTAGCAAGGTTTCAAAGCTTTTTCTTTTCAATATTTTTTTTGACCCCTTCATAGTTGCAAATGAAGTTCAATTTATAGGCAAGAATTTTGTAGCTTGGAGAAGTCAAGAGTACCACCATCATGCTAGGGTGCTGACTTGTTCTTGAAGCAAGTTAGACAAGTATGGTGGCTAGCAGCTTTTAGCTGTGCCTAAGATGCATTTGTAAGCATGAACTAAGGAAAAGTGCCCTCAAAAGCAAAAGCAAAGCATGGGCCCAGCATACTCTTGTGCAAAAGTTTCATTTTTCAAGGACAACAATGTACTTCTATGCCACACGTGGGGAAATACTTTGGATAAAAACTCAAAAGTGGTTATGAGCATTAACTGATGATGAAATTTATCAAACCAGAAATCCTCTAATATGAGATTATGCATCATAGCTTAAATCTGGGTCAGAAGTTCAGCATCAGCGCAACTTAGAACAAACATCCAACTTCTGATCCTTGAATCTCTTTGCTCCAGCATGTTCTGAGTGAGTTCTCAGACTTTCCAGAAAGCTTATAACTTGCTTTGTAAGCCCTCTTTGAATTACTCTTGCAAATTCTGACTGAACCTACATGAAAACTGGCTCAGAAATTGTAACCAAATTCTGATTTGAATATGCTCTGAATTTACTAAGTGTTTAAGTTTCAGGGACGTGTCTTTGAAGACGTATAACTTGAAATCCCAGCATTTCTAGAAGAAGTTTTGTTCTACAATGTTTTAGGTCTCATTGAGATCTACAACTCTTGTGTTATAAGTTCTTCCAGAATCAACTTTCATCATGGTGATAATCTGGCCAGAAGTTCTGAATTCATCATATTTCTTAAACACTTGGAAAAAAATTCTAAGTATTTAAAATTTTGACTTTTTCAACATAAATCTTGACTTCTGATTTTCTTGATGAAACAAACTTCATGCCTTGATGAAATATGATTCTTGAAACTTAATTTTGATCCAAAAGTCAAAGTTTTACTTTTCAGTGTGCAAATGACCATTTTTTCCTTGTGAATGACTTTCTTGGAAAATTTGTAATTCAAGACTTGAAATTGGATGGAAGCAAACCTGAGGGTCCAGGATGATCCTTTGAGAAATGAGAGGGCAAATTTTGGGGTATAACAGACAGGATCAAGGAGTTCCTTCAAGAGCCTCCCATTTTGATGCCGCCAGTTGAAGGAAGACCTCTGATCATGTACCTAACAGTTTTGGAAAATTCAATAGGGTGTGTGTTGGGGAAGCATGACGAGTCTGGCTGAAAAGAGCATGCAATATACTACCTGAGCAAAAAGTTTACAGAATGTGAAACCAGATATTCACAGCTCGAGAAAACTTGTTGCGCTCTGGCATGTGCTGCTCGCCGGCTAAGACAATATATGCTGACTCACACTTCATTATTGATATCTAAGATGGATCCTATTAAATACATATTCAAGAAGCCCACCCTCTCCGAAAGAATAGCAAGATGGGAGATGGTCCTGACCGAATACGACATTCAGTACACTACCCAAAAATCCATAAAGGGGAGTGTACTAGCTGATCATTTGGCTCATCAGGCCGTGGATGACTATCAATCCATGAACTTCGAATTCCCGGACGAAGACATCATGTTGGTAAACAATTCTGAAGAATTCAGACTGTATGACAGTCCTGGACAAGGATCCCAATGGGCCATGGTTTTTGACAGAGCTTCCAATGCACTTGGCAGTGACATCAGCGCTGTGATCATATCTCCTGAAGGTTGTCATACTCCCTTCGCTTCCAGGCCGTGTTTCAACTGTACCAATAATATGGATGAATATGAAGCGTGCATTATAGGTCTCAAAGCTGCCATAGATTTGGGGATCAAATCCTTAAGTGTATTTGGATACTCAACCTTATTAATCAGTTAGATCAAAGGAGAATGGGACACGAAGCATCCTAATCTCATCCCTTAAAAAGAACATGTGTTGTCACTGATCCCACATTTTGAGGAAATTACCTTTGATCATTTTCCGCGAGAGGAAAATCAACTAGCTGACGCACTAGCTACTATGTCATCCATGTTCAAAATCAGGTGGGATAATGAGGCTCCTTAGATCACTATTGAGAGGATGGACGAACTAGCATACTATCACGAGATTGATACTGAAGAAATAGTGGACAAACCTTGGTTCCATGAAATTAAAAGATATCTCGAGGTCAAAGAATATCCTGATGGAGCTTTAGTCAATGATAAGAAGTTCCTAAGAAGGTTCTATGCTAAATTCTTCCTCGGTAACATAATCCTCTATAAGCATAACCACGACTCTACTTTGCTTAGGTGCGTAGACAAGAGTGAGGCAGAAAAGATCATGGCTGATTTACACGAAGGTACCTTTGGAACCCATTCTAGTGGGCACACTGTGATCGGTGGAAATAGAACTGACTATTTTGGAATGCTGGTTCGCGAAATGTCGCGGTAAGCAAGAGTCGCCACCGTCTTTTATGTTCTCCAACAAGGAAAGGACAAAAGCACAACAAAATTCCTTTTCGAGATGTCTCTCGGTTCGGGAGGTAGATTATAGAAAGGGAAGGTGTTAGCACCCTTTCTATCTGTGGTTATCCACGGGCTCTTAGGTACTTGCTCACTATGTTTTCAAAAATGTTTTGCTTTTCTTGTGTTTGTGGGTGTTGAAAAAGTTTGTTTGAAGACTTCGATTTAACTCTTGTATCTGTCCTCAAGAGTGTATGAAGTGTTGTTTGAAAACTTTTGTCAGAAAAGTGTAGGTGCGAAAAGTATTTTGGTTTTGAAAGAGCAAGTATCTAAGAACCTCTACCTACTCAAAAGAAATTAAGCTGTGTAAATGTCCTTTAGACAGTACTATCCCACTATTGAGAAGTAGGTAGCACTGCCGTTGGAGTTATTCGGGTCAATTCGATTATATGGGACATGTAGTCACCAAAGCAATAGTAGGACGCCTTAGTGGTAACCCTAATGTCCTAGATCCTTTTTATCTGAGGCAACCGTTTCGAGGCAACTTGGATCTTTAGACAGGAGGGCGACCTCTAAAACACCCTATACTCAATGACCACGCCGAGGCAACCAAGTGAGGCGTACCCTAGGAGTGGCATGTACACGTGTGTCAGGTTTCAGTTTATGTCATCTTTACACATGTTATGGTGAGCTACGATTGATTTTAATTTAAGAACAAGTCTTGTCATGCATAGCCTAATTAACATACATCTAGCAGTTAATAGTTGCAGAAAGTAAATTGCGGAAAGTAAAGCTACGCAATTACAAGGAGTCGGGTATTTACATCGCCAAAAGCAAACCCTTGAAAAGTAAATTGCGGGAAATAAATAAAAGCGATAAAAAGGTCCTAATTAAAGCTATTACATCCTCGGAGCAATTACATAAATATGATCAAAAATAATAATCAAAAAGAATATGCGCGAGGGAAAATTGAGTCGGAGAAGTCCTTAGGGTTTTGACCCTTTTTTAGAAAGAAAGAAGTTTTTATCATCTTTTACGAATTAAATTAAACCTAAGCTAATTAATTAATTAAAGAAATATTTTTGAGTTTTTTATGTGTTAATGAAATAAATAAAAAAAATAGTCAAAAGTTAGTAAAAACCCTAATTCTATGTTGATTTTAAATTATTGTGAAAAAGTTAAAATTAAACCTAATTAAAACTAAATTAATTACATTATTTATTTACAAAAATAAATAATTAAGGATGAAATTAATTTAAATAATAATAATAATAAAAAATATTATTTTTTAGTCATCTGAATTTTATTATGAAAATAGTTAATTATTTTTGTTAGTGAAAATAATAATAATTAATAATAGTGAAAACAATTAAATATAGAATATAAAAGAAAAAAATAAGAAATAAAACCCAGGGGGTGTTGGGCCCAGAAGGAGGTACGTTTGGAAATTGTGGCCCATTAAGCTGCAAGCCTGTTTGACCATTGAGATTGGCTAGGCGTTTGTTGACTGAGGAGCAGGGTAGTCTTTCAACCTGGGCCATGGGATCTGAGTTGGAGGCCACCTGGCGCGCTGATAACTGGAGGTATATGGTAGACCTCACCTTGGAAGCCTGCATGTAAATATGTAAAGGAAAATAGAAACAAATATTTTGGGGGACCTGGGATTCGAACCCAGGTCCCAATGGTCATATGCACGCGTCCCTGCCACTCAACCAAGTTGTTTCAATTGATATTAAAATAAAGAGCAATGATTATATGTGAAAATAAACCATATGCTGGAATTATAACAAAAACGCACGCTTTTTTCAAACGAGCCAATAGGACATCAACACGTCATCGTCTTCTTCATTTGTTCCTGCAAAATATAAACAGATAGCGGGGGTTTTTAACCCCCACAATATGCCATGAGGAAAAATAGCGATTAGCGCTGTGGTGTATATAAATATTTCGCGAAGGGTGCATCATGTTCGTCTTGGTTCAACGATTCCAACCATATGCCTTATGAGTCTTAATTTTTCCTGGATTGCAAAGCCCCAATTCAAAGCTTATGAACCCTCAAAATTCAACTATGGCATCTTTGGATTTATGGCGTTTCAGTTCAATTAAGCTATACCATTAGCTTCGTATGGTCCCTATTAACACAAAACAATCAAGAAAACATATTAAAGATGCATGAATCACGATATACGATTATGAATAAAAGCTGCAAACCGTGACTCTGTATAGGGTGATTCTTTGAGTTATGAAGCTGGAATTTGATTGCCACACGTTCTGGGAACCTCCTGCAATGTATTAGAATCAATAAAAGTCCTTGAATTGGCTTGGAATGTAGAAATCAATTTTGCAATTTTCTTGAAATTTCTCAATATGGCTATGGTCTTTCTGCAGCTTTTTTCTGTCCATGAGTTAGGGTTTACTTGCATATATATAGAGGAATGGCATTAGGTCAAAATCTTGGGCAAAAATCCATTGCAATGATGATTGAATATTTGATTGAAAATCAAATCTTTTTGCATTTTCATGATTGAATAAAGTTGCCAATTTTGGAGATTTTTGCATATTTGATTTGCACACGAAATTGCCAGCATATCTTGACCATATTTTCTTCACAAAAAGATTGAAAAACCAAATCTTGTATTTTCCTACAATTTAAATTAATTAAATGAATTAATATTGATTAAAAATCCAATTAATTAATAAAAATAAGAAAATAAATTCAATTAGGCTTGATGGGTCATGCATAGGTCATGGATGAAGTTTCAAGAAGAGATTTGAGGCCCATTAGCAAAAATAAGGTGTTTTGAGCAAAGTTGACTTTTGCAAATTCATAAAAATTTCCCAACTTCTCCAATGCATATCTTGCTCAATTTTGATCATATGAACATGTTCTTGGACATTTTGGAAAGGTATTGAAGTCCTCTAACAAATTCCTTTGGTCCCATGTCATTTGGATTTACCAATATCAAGTTATGGCCTTTGACTTAAAGTGCACTTTTGTTGACTTTTGAAATTGACCTATAATGTCAAAATTGATAACTTTTTATGAGAGCATTTCTTGGACTTGGAATGTGAAGATGCATTGTAGGAAATGTCATCCTATTCAAAATGAGTATTGGATGGGATTTTTATGATGAACCATGAAAAAGTTATGCCCTGCTCAATATACAGTTGACTTTTCTGCTGTCCAAAAATAGTAACTTTTTGCATCTTGATGATTTTTGAGCTATCCTTGTGGAATTATTATCAAGACTTTATCAAATGATTATTGTGGACTCGAAATAAGATGTTGACCAAAAATTCTGACTTTTGACTGCAAAATGACCATTTTGCCCCTGCAGTTGACTGTGGATCAAATGGAGCTTTTGACTGTGCAAATTGACACTGTGAGTCTTGAAACTTTGCATGTAGGTGCTTGAGAATATATATATATATATAGGCCTATGAGACTTGATTGAAGCATTGAAAACCTCAAATTCCTTGAAAGAACCAAAGCCCTAATTTCAGCTGTCTTAGGAAGTGGTTTGACTGTACAATCTCTTGAGCAATCTTGAACCATTGGAAGATGATTCTTGACAAATCTTGAGGAATATGGGAGGGCAAATTTTGGGGTACAACAGTTTCCCCTGTTCAATCTTCTTAAACCTGAGGAGGTAGATTGGCTTTCGTGCCTTTCGTGATCCGAAGGTGGAAGGTGATTGAACACTAGAGTGCCCAGAAATTTGCACTCGCATGTAGTATCAGCAATGTGATGTTTGGGAATGGGCTTACATATGCCATTTGGAGATATGATGGATAGAAGGATGGACTTATAGATGCCATCTGGAGATGTGACAAAATCTTGTCGGGGATGGGCTTATAGATGCCATCTGGAGATTGTTCGTTGAACTGTAACTTGGTAGGTTGAAAGATGCAACTTGTGTAGGGTTACCTGATGATGAGTCCGTGTAAAACTGCATCTTGGAAGAGAAGGAACCAGTGTAGGGTTGATTCATGATGGTTAAGTAGATAGTTGTCCTGTCTGGTTTCAGGTATTAATCTACAATCCGTCGTCCACAAATATTTCCTGGCTAGTTACAGGTGTTGATCTGGAACTTAAGAAGGCTGGCCGATGAGATAGTTTTCCTATCTGGTTTCAGGTATTAATCTCTGACTTGAGAAAGAAAGATAGTTTTCCTGTCTGGTTTCAGGTATTGATCTTCAATCTCTTCAATGTAGATAACTTTCCTGTCTGGTTTCAGGTATAGATCTACAATCAGTTCATATAGGTGGTTTTCCTGTCTGGTTTCAGGTGTTAACCTATAATCCGTCGTCCACAGATATTTCCTGGCTAGTTACAGGTGTTGATCTGGAATTTAAGAGAAGTGGGTCAAGGAGATAGTTTTCCTGGCTGGTTTCAGGTATTAATCTCTGACTTGAGAAAGAAAGATAGTTTTCCTGTCAGGTTTCAGGTATTGATCTTCAATCTCTTCAATGTAGATAACTTTCCTGTCTGGTTTATGGTATAGATCTACAATCAGTTCATATAGGTGGTTTTCCTGTCTGGTTTCAGGGGTTAACCTATAATCAGTCGTCCACAGATATTTCCTGGCTAGTTACAGGCGTTGATCTGGAACTGCAAAAGTTGATGGTAATCATCTTTGGATTGTCCTTTTCCTGAAAAGGCAAAACATTAGTTGTATGCAATGTCATGATGTATGAAATGCATGATGTTCTCAAAATGAGATCGTATGATATGATGCGTATATGCATGTATCATGATGTATGAAAACGTGATGTTTTAGCTGGGGAAAATAAATCCCGGATAGCTGCTGAAGCATGATGTTGAATTCTTCGTTTCCGCTGGGGATGATGAACGAAGATGATTGCACGAATAAACCTGTAGGAGAAGATGACTCCGTTGGGGATAAACCTGGTGAAGAGATTGCTCTGCGGGGGATTACTCTGTGGGAAGAGATGCTTCGCTGAGATTTTTACGATAACTCCGCTGGGGATTCCGTTGATAAGCTCTATTAGGGATTTTGATGATGAACTCCGCTGGGGGATAGAAAGAACTTCGCTGGGGGATGATCTTTCAGTTGCAAGTTGCTGAGGATAACCCAGTTAGACTCTGGCGGGGATAATCTCTGAATATGGCTGGGAAGAGATATTTGTACTCTGCAGGGGACAAGCTTCCAGAATCTACTGGGGAGATGATTCAACTCTGGCGGGGAAGCTTTTTTAGACTGCGCGGGGAAATGGCTCCACTGGGGGTATCTTGGATTCCGCCGGGGAACAATCTTATATTTCTATCGAGGAATATAAAGACTGCCAGGGATGCTTGCTGAGGAATATCTTTATACTCTGCTGGAGAATATTAAGATCTTCTGGGGATACCCAACTTTTCCAGGACTGATGGTAGACTAACTCTGCTCGGGGAAGAGTATTACTGACTTGCTGGGGATATTGTGCCTTTTTAGGGCTGATGGGAGACTAACTCTGCTTGGGGAGAGTATTGCTGAATCTTGTCATACTCTGCGGGGAGTGAAGGTATCTTGGTCAAATTCTTCAGCTGAACTTGCCTTGGTACCTCGGTGGACAGAGCAACTAGATCGCTTAGACAGTTCTTATTGCCCCTACTTTTGATGTCACCTGTAATTAGTCCTTTGTTTCGTACGCAAATATTTATGAACAACAATTAATGTCAAATGCATATATCAAAAATGAACATTGGACGTTCTTTGCAAAACAAAATAGATAAAGGAAAAACAATTTGCAATTTGTCTGAAAAATGAGCTTGTATTGATTTTGAAGTTTTCCTGTAAATAGGAGTTTTTGTACAGGGGGCCGACGTCCTAGTAAGAGAACACCGCCGGACAAATAGAATTTATACAATTCGTGAAAAGAAAAACAAAACAGCTATGTGAAAAATCCCACTGGGTTCCAACTCTGCTATCGCCTTTATGTCTTCAAGCGTCTCATCACTTTGCTGCTTAGTTGAAGAGGAATCTGATTGATTGGTGCCGTCTGAGCCTGATAGTCGATACTGAAGTCTGGATGCAGGGTGATCCAATGAGACATAGTATTACGCTTTAATCCCTAACTTTTTCCTGGACCGCCCTTTCGGGTTTTCAGTCCACCGGGATACCCATTTTTGCCCAAGCCGCCTTTTCAGGTTTTCGACTTGCCGGGTGTACGGATTTTTTCATTTCATCCCTTATTTTTGCCCGAACCCTTTTGGTTAGCCGGGAAGCCCTTATTTTTGCCTAGGCCAGTCGACCTAGCGGGTCTTTAATCATGCGTAGTATCTTTTTACTATGTTTGCATTGGCGGGGTGAGGAAGGTCGTCACCATCCATGGTGGTTAGAATCATTGCTCCTCCTGAGAATATGTTCTTAACCAAAAGTGGCCCTTCGTACGTAGGGGTCCATTTGCCCCTGGGATCACCTAGAGGTAGAATGATGTGCTTGATTACCAGGTCCCCGACTTGATACTCTTGTCGTCTGACTTTCTTGTTAAATGCCTTGATCATCTGTTTTTGGTATGTCTTACCATGACAAATAGCAGTGAGTCTCTTTTTGTCGATTAAGTTTAGTTGATCAAGCCGAGTCTGGATCTAGTCGTCTTCGCTCAACCCTGCATCCTTCATTATCCGGAGAGAGGGTATCTGAACTTCGATGGGCAAGACTGCCTCCATGCCATAGACCAAGGAAAAGGGTGTTGCCCCTGTTGACGTCCGTGCTGAGGTACGGTACCCATGAAGGGTAAACGGTAACATCTCGTGCCAATCTTTGTAGGTCACTGTCATCTTCTGCACAATCCTCTTAATATTCTTATTAGCTGCTTCTACAGCCCCATTCAACTTCGGCCGGTAAGGAGAAGAGTTGTGGTGTTGTATCTTGAATTGCTCGCAGAGCTCAGTGATCATCTTGTTATTAAGATCGGTACCATTATCCGTAATGATCCTCTCAGGTACACCGTATCGACAGATCAGGTTATGCCGAATGAACCGTGCCGCGACATTCTTGGTTACGGTGGCAAAGGAAGCTGCTTCAACCCACTTCGTAAAGTAATCAATCGCTACCAGGATGAAGCGATGCCCGTTGAATGCCGTAGGTCTGATCTCGCCGATCATGTCAATCCCCCACATTGCAAAAGGCCAAGGTACTGTCAAGACGTTCAAAGGAACTGGAGGAATGTGCACCTTATCAGCATAGATCTGGCATTTGTGACATGTCCGAGAGTGCTGATAACAGTCGGCTTCCATTGTGGACCAGTAATATCCTGCCCGAAGGATTTTCTTTGCCATGGTATATCCACTGGAATGAGTTCCGAAGGTGCCTTCATGCAACTCTGCCATGATCCTTTCTACTTCAATCTTATCCACACAACGCAGTAAGGTTGAATCATGGTTTCGTTTATAGAGAATGTCATTGCTGAGGAAGAACTTTGCCGCGAACCTTCTCAGAAACTTTTTGTCATTAACAGATGTGCCCTCGGGGTATTCTTGGGCTTCAAGGTACCTCTTTACTTCATGATACCAAGGCTTTTCTGTTACCTCTTCGGTCTCAAGATCGCAGCAGTGTGCTGGTTCATCCAATTTCCAAATAATGATCCGGGGAGCCTCATTGTCCCATTTGACTTTGAACATAGAAGACATCGTAGCTAACGCGTCCGCCAACTGATTCTCCTCTCTTGGGAAGTGTTCAAAGGTTATCTCCTCGAAATGGGGAAGCAACGTCAATACATACTCCTTGTAAGGAATAAGATTTGGGTGTTTTGTATCCCACTCGCCTTTGATCTGACTGATCACGAGAGCGGAATCTCCAAAGACACTCAGGAACTTGATCCTTAGGTCAATTGCAGCTCGAAGACCCATGATACATGCTTCATACTCCGCCATGTTGTTGGTGCAGTTGAAACATAGTCGGGCGGTAAGTGGAGTATGAGAGCCTTTAGGAGATATGATCACAGTGCCAATACCATTACCCAAAGAGTTTGAGGCTCCGTCAAAGTGCATAGACCATCGGGATCCTTCCTCGGGTCCTTCATCCGGTCCAGGCACTTCACAATCATTCACTACCATGATATTCTCGTCTGGAAATTCAAAGTTCATAGATTGGTAGTCATCCACTGCCTGATGTGCCAGATGGTCTACCAACACACTTCCCTTGATTGCTTTTTGAGTCGTGTACTGGATGTCATACTCAGTCAAGATCATCTGCCATCTTGCTATTCTTCCGGACAAGGCAGGCTTTTCAAAGATATACTTGATTGGATCCATTTTTGAGATCAACAGAGTAGTGTGAGTCAACATATACTGTCTCAGCCGGCGAGCAGCCCATACCAAAGCGCAGCAAGTTTTCTCGAGCAGTGAGTATCGGGTCTCACAGTCGGTAAACTTTTTGCTAAGGTAATAAATAGCGTGCTCTTTTCGGCCAGACTCGTCATGCTGCCCCAGCACACACCCCATTGAGTTGTCAAGTACTGTCAAGTATAAGATTAGAGGTCTCCCTTCAACCGGTAGAATAAGAATGGGTGGCTCTTGGAGATACTCTTTGATTCTTTCTAAAGCGGCCTGACATTCATCGTTCCAACGTACTACTTGATCTTTCTTCAGCAGCTTGAAGATTAGCTCACAGGTGGCAGTTAGATGTGAGATGAATCGGGCAATGTAGTTCAACTGTCCTAGAAAGCCTCTGACTTCTTTCTCTGTCTTGGGAACTGGCATCTCTTGTATGGCTTTCACTTTGGCATGGTCCACTTGAATACCTTTGTTGCTCACAACGAAGCCTAGCAATTTTCCGGATCTCACCCCGAAGGTGCACTTGTTCGGGTTTAATCTTAACTTGTACAACTTCAACCGGTCAAACAGCTTCTGTAGATGGTCAAGGTGTTCTTCCTCAGTTTGGGACCTTGCAATCATATCATCGACGTATACTTCAATCTCATGATGGATCATGTCATGAAACAAAGCAACCATGGCACGTTGGTAGGTTGCCCCAACATTTTTCAACCCAAAAGGCATGACCTTGTAGCAAAAGGTGCCCCACTGAGTAACAAAGGTGGTCTTCGCCATGTCTTCAGGAGCCATCTTGATTTGATTATAACCGGAGAACCCGTCCATGAAGGAGAATACCTTATGTTGAGCAGTGTTGTCAACCAGAACGTCGATGTGAGGCAGAGGGAAGTCATCCTTAGGGCTCGCCCTGTTCAAATCCCTGTAGTCAACACACATTCGGACCTTACCATCTTTCTTTGGCACTGGAACCACGTTGGTGACCCACTGAGGGTAAGAAGTTACTGCTAGAAAACCGGCATCAAATTGCTTCATAACCTCAGCCTTGATTTTCTCGGACATCTCTGGACGCATACGGTGGACCTTCTATTTTACCAGAGGGTAGTCTTCCTTGGTAGGCAGGTGATGAACCACAATGTCGGTATCCAACCCAGGAATATCTTCGTAAGACCAGGCAAAGATTTCCACATAGTCATGCAGCATCTGAATCAACCGTTGTTTCACACTAGACTCCAGATTGGCACCAATCTTGACTTTCTTTCTGTCTGTCTCAGTACCCAGATTTACCATTTCCACTAGCTCTTCATGTGGCTGAATGGCCCTCTCTTCCTGGAGTAGCAGTCTTGCAAGCTCACCAGGAACTTCACAATCATCTTCACCTTCGTCTTCAGCTAAGTTGATCGGATTTTCAAAGTCATAACTGGCAGTAGCAGAGTCGTTACCAGTGGGATCCAGAGTGGATTGGGACCTGTATATGTGAGTGTGTGTAAATAGCTGTTTTGCAATATATAATAAAGAAAGACAAGGAGCGCAATATTTGAAATGAAAAAAACGTCCAATGCTTTTATTAATGATATATGAAAATGACACACAAAAGCCCTCACAAATGAAGCCACGGTGCCCCGGGTAAGACACCGGGCCAAAAAGTTTCACAATATTGTTTGTTACAAATTCAAAATAAAGGAGTTCATTACTGAGTAACAAAAGTAATAGGGACGAAGTCTTTCGCAGTCCAGTTGTTTGGTCCACCGTTGGTCGTAGGGTAGATCCAGCTGTCGAATTCAGATTCCTCTACGTCATCTTTAACCCTGATAGCATTTACTCCATGCTTGGGCATGGGGGCTGTTACAACATTAGACCTCTCGAGCGCCTCGAACTCAACCTCTTTAGAATCAATTAGGTCCTGAACCTTATTCTTCAGAGCCCAACAATCATCCGTAGTATACCCCGGGCTATCAGAGTGATAAGCACAGCGGGCGTTAGGATTGTACTTTGGGGATGTTGTGTTTACAACCTTCGGAGCTTCTTTTATAGTTACCAGATTGGTTGTCAGTAACTGCGACAATATCTGGGACAAGTTCATGCTGAGCCGAGTGAACTTCCTTCTAGGTCTCTCACCCCTTTGTTGGTTATGATGCTGAAGAGCAGCAGCAGGCTTTGAAATAACCACCGCGTTGACAGCTTGTCGGTGTTCCGGTTTATTCTGTCTCCTTGATCCGTAGACAGCACTAGATTCTTTCTTGAAGGGTTTCTTTTCAGTGCTCGAGGAGGCACCTTTCTGTATCTTCCCAGACTTGATACCAGCTTCTATTCTCTCACCAGTCAAGATAAGGTCTGTAAACCCGGCAGAAGAATTTCTAATCAAATGGTTGAAGAACGGACCAGACAGGGTCCCCAAGAACATATCAACAAGCTCACAGTCAGTCAAAGGTGGTTGCACCCTTCTAGCCAGGTCTCTCCACTTTTGAGCATACTCCTTAAATCCTTCACTCGTCCCTAGTGACATACCCTGGAGTTGGGTATGCGTAGGAGCGAGGTCGGAATTATACTCATACTGCTTATAGAATGCAGTATCCAACTCCTCCCAGTTACGAATGCTGGCTCCATCCAGCTGATAGAACCATTCGAGTTGAGTCCCTGAAAGACTATCCTGGAAGAAATGGATCCACAAATTCTTGTCAGCTGTGTAAGTTTGGATCTTTCTTACATACGAACGGAGGTGCAGCTTAGGACAGGAAGCTCCGTCGTATTTGGCAAAAGCAGGTGCCTTGAACTTATAGGGAATCACTACCCCAGAGGATAAGCCTAGGTCTCCAAAGTCCAACCCAGGCACATTCTGTATCTCCATGGCGCTCAAGCGGTCCTCCACGGGACTAGGAACCCTTCTCTCTTGTGGACTGTCTTTGCCTACATATGAGGTAGTCAGCTCAACCTCATTATGCAGTCCATTCCCAAATTTGCGTCCAGTGTTGAACAAGACGGTTCTCTTCTTCTTCTTCTTCTTCAGAATCAGGGTCTTCAACTCCTGTTGACCCTTGGCTAAGCTCATAACCAACTCTTGGAACTAGGCATTCTGGGCCTGGAGGGCCTTGATAGCTTGTTCAGTGGAAGGTTCAGTAGACATGATGATTGCTGAAATAAACAGCGAAGGAGATAAATGACCTGTAGAAAGGGTACCTGTTATGCATATGATGGAATGAAATGCGTATGATTTATGTATGCAATGTTTTCAAGGATCTCGCGGGGTAAATAGTTAAACTTGTTAGAATTTGAATCTGGTAGCTTGATTGAAGGAACTTCATGTTGCTGAGAGTCCTTCTTCAAGAGTCAAAGCTCACCATATCGAGTGGGTCATAGCCCCTGACTCAAGTCATCATGTTTTGATCTCCAAACAACTTTGGCTAGAGGAAAATAAATCCCCTTTTCCCCTTGCTAGACAGTTGGTTCATCATGACCTGCATCACAAACCCTTGAGATCCTTGAAATGGGTTAGTCCTTATGCATGTATGCAATGTTATGATGTTATGATGTTATGATAAAGGTACACCACAAGTATTCACAAAAGGCAAACATGGTAAGGCACACAAGTCACACAAGACAACCCTTAGAGTTTAGGCCAGCGTGGAGTTTTAGGTATTACCCTCTTGAAGTTAGTTGGCTCAAAACCTGTCCTACAAATAGTAACCGGGTTCTAGAGGATCTCAATATCACTGACTACCCTCAATCGGTCATAACTCCAACTTAGCAATCTTTTCTTGCGGCCGGAACCATCGCGAGAGTTTAGCCTCAATGAGTGTAGCATACTGCTACTGTTCTATGGCCAAGTTGGTCGATTTAAGGTTCTAAGGTCAGTTGGTGCTTAATGACTCCTCAGAAGACCCATATTCTCCTCGTTCCAACACAAGGGATATTGGTACAGACCAAGGTGTCACACCAATGTAGCTACTGCTTCACCCGTGTCGGTCTACGCCGGACAGGTCCCTCACAGTTTATTGCTACTTACCTAAAGGGTATTCCCCAGATCCGGGTTAGGATCTATGAAACTCCAATACAAGCCCACAAATATAAAGCATATAAGGCATACAATTGAAAACATAGAATGATATAATCCTAAGGTACACCTCACTTATTAAATTTCCCCAGCAGAGTCCCAAGTTCTGTGATCGGTGGAAATAGAACTGACTGTTTTGGAATGCTGGTTCGTGAAATGTCGTGGTAAGCAAGAGTCGCCACCGTCTTTTATGTTCTCCAACAAGGAAAGGACAAAAGCACAAAAAAATTCCTTTTCGATATGTCTCTCGGTTCGGGAGGTAGATTATAGAAATGGAAGGTGTTAGCACCCTTTCTATCCGTGGTTATCCACGGGCTCTTAGGTACTTGCTCACTATGTTTTCAAAAATGTTTTGCTTTTCTTGTGTTTGTGGGTTTTGAAAAAGTTTGTTTGAAGACTTCAATTTAACTCTTATATCTGTCCTCAAGAGTGTATGAAGTGTTGTTTGAAAACTTTTGTCAGAAAAGTGTAGGTGCGAAAAGTATTTTGGTTTTGAAAGAGCAAGTATCTAAGAACCTCTACCTACTCAAAAGAAATTAAGCTGTGTAAATGTCCTTTAGACAGTACTATCCCACTATTGAGAAGTAGGTAGCACCGTCGTTGGAGTTATTCGGGTCAATTCGATTATATGGGACATGTGGTCACCAAAGCAATAGTAGGACGCCTTAGCGGTAAGCCTAATGTCCTAGATCCTTTTTATCCGAGGCAACCGTTTCGAGGCAACTTGGATCTTTAGACAGGAGGGCGACCTCTAAAACACCCTATACTCAATGACCACGTCGAGGCAACCAAGTGAGGCGTACCCTAGGAGTGGCATGTGCACGTGTGTCAGGATTCAGTTTATGTCATCTTTACACATGTTATTGTGAGCTACGATTGATTTTAGTTTAAGAACAAGTCTTGTCATGCATAGCCTAATTAACATACATCTAGCAGTTAATAGTTGCGGAAAGTAAATTGCGGAAAGTAACGCTACGCTATTACAAGGCGTCGGGTATTTACATCGCCAAAAGCAAACCCTTGAAAAGTAAATTGCGGGAAATAAATAAAAGCGATAAAAAGGTCCTAATTAAAGCTATTACATCCTCGGAGCAATTACATAAATATGATCAAAAATAATAATCAAAAAGAATATGCGCGAGGGAAAATTGAGTCGGAGAAGTCCTTAGGGTTTTGACCCTTTTTTAGAAAGAAAGAAGTTTTTATCATCTTTTACGAATTAAATTAAACCTAAGCTAATTAATTAATTAAAGAAATATTTTTGAGTTTTTTATGTGTTAATGAAATAAATAAATAAAATAGTCAAAAGTTAGTAAAAACCCTAATTCTATGTTGATTTTAAATTATTGTGAAAAAGTTAAAATTAAACCTAATTAAAACTAAATTAATTACATTATTTATTTACAAAAATAACTAATTAAGGATGAAATTAATTTAAATAATAATAATAATAAAAAATATTATTTTTTAGTCATCTGAATTTTATTATGAAAATAGTTAATTATTTTTGTTAGTGAAAATAATAATAATTAATAATAGTGAAAACAATTAAATATAGAATATAAAAGAAAAAAATAAGAAATAAAACCCAGGGGGTGTTGGGCCCAGAAGGAGGTACGTTTGGAAATTGTAGCCCATTAAGCTGCAAGCCTGTTTGACCATTGAGATTGGCTAGGCGTTTGTTGACTGAGGAGCAGGGTAGTATTTCAACCTGGGCCATGGGATCTGAGTTGGAGGCCACCTGGCGCGCTGATAACTGGAGGTATATGGTAGACCTCACCTTGGAAGCCTGCATGTAAATATGTAAAGAAAAATAGAAACAAATATTTTGGGGGACCTGGGATTCGAACCCAGGTCCCAATGGTCATATGCACGCGTCCCTGCCACTCAGCCAAGTTGTTTCAATTGATATTAAAATAAAGAGCAATGATTATATGTGAAAATAAACCATATGCTGGAATTATAACAAAAACTTGCGCTTTTTTCAAACGAGCCAATAGGACATCAACGCGTCATCGTCTTCTTCATTTGTTCCTGCAAAATATAAACAGATAACGGGGGTATTTAACCCCCACAATATGCCATGAGGAAAAATAGCGATTAGCGTTGTGGTGTATATAAATATTTCGCGAAGGGTGCATCATGTTCGTCTTGGTTCAACGATTCCAACCATATGCCTTATGAGTCTTAATTTTTCCTGGATTGTAAAGCCCCAATTCAAAGCTTATGAACCCTAAAAATTCAACTATGGCATCTTTGGATTTATGGCGTTTCAGTTCAATTAAGATATACCATTAACTTCGTATGGTCCCTATTAACACAAAACAATCAAGAAAACATATTAAAGATGCATGAATCACGATATACGATTATGAATAAAAGCTGCAAACCGTGACTCTGTATAGGGTGATTCTTTGAGTTATGAAGCTGGAATTTGATTGCCACACGTTCTGGGAACCTCCTGCAATGTATTAGAATCAAGAAAAGTCCTTGAATTGGCCTGGAATGTAGAAATCAGTTTTGCAATTTTCTTGAAATTTCTCAATATGGCTATGGTCTTTCTGCAGCTTTTTTCCGTCCATGAGTTAGGGTTTACTTGCATATATATAGAGGAATGGCATTAGGTCAAAATCTTGGGAAAAAATCCATTGCAATGATGATTGAATATTTGATTGAAAATTAAATCTTTTTGCATTTTCATGATTGAATAAAGTTGCCAATTTTGGAGATTTTTGCATCTTTGATTTGCACACGAAATTGCCAGCATATCTTGACCATATTTGCTTCACAAAAAGATTGAAAAACCAAATCTTGTACTTTCCTACAATTTAAATTAATTAAATGAATTAATATTGAATAAAAATTCAATTAATTAGTAAAAATAAGAAAATAAATTCAATTAGGCTTGATGGGTCGTGCATAGGTGATGTATGAAGTTTCAAGAAGAGATTTGAGGCCCATTAGCAAAAATAAGGTGTTTTGAGCAAAGTTGACTTTTGCAAATTCATAAAAATTTCCCAACTTCTCCAATGCATATCTTGCTCAATTTTGATCATATGAACATGTTCTTGGACATTTTGGAAAGGTCTTGGAGTCCTCTAATCAATTCCTTTGGTCCCATGTCATTTGGATTTACCAATATCAAGTTATGGCCTTTGACTTAAAGTGCACTTTTGTTGACTTTTGAAATTGACCTATAATGTCAAAATTGATAACTTTTTATGAGAGAATTTCTTGGACTTGGAATATGAAGATGGATTGTAGGAAATGTCATCCTCTTCAAAATGAGCATTGGATGGGATTTTTCTGATGAAACATGAAAATGTTATGCCTTGGTCAAGATACAGTTGACTTTTCTGCTGTCCAAAAATAATAACTTTTTGCATCTTGATGATTTTTGAGCTATCCTTGTGGAATCATGATCAAGACTTGATCAAATGATGATTGTGGACTCAAAATAAGATGTTGACCAAAAATTCTGACTTTTGACTGCAAAATGACCATTTTGCCCCTACAGTTGACTGTGGATCAAATGGAGCTTTTGGCTGTGCAAATTGACACTGTGAGTCTTGAAACTTGGCATGTAGGTGCTTGAGAATATATATAGGCCTATGAGACTTGATTGAAGCATTGAAAACCTCAAATTCCTTGAAAGAACCAAAACCCTAATTTCAGCTGTCTTAGGAAGTGGTTTGACTGTACAATCTCTTGAGCAATCTTGAACCATTGGAAGATGATTCTTGACAAATCTTGGGGAATATGGGAGGGAAAATTTTGGGGTACAACACATACGATGGCTAAAAAGATCCTACTGGCAGGATACTATTGGTCCACCATGTAAGTAGACTATTATCAGCATTCACGGACTTGTCACAAGTTCCAGATCTATGATGACAAAATACATGTGCCTCTGGTTCCTCTAAATGTCATGACTGATCCTTGGCCATTCACAATGTGGGGCATTGACATGATTGGAGATATCAGGCCTACTGCTTCTAATGGACACCACTTCATCTTAGTTGCCATTGATTACTTCACGAAGTGGGTCGAGGCAACTTCATTTGCTTCTGTTACCAAGAACGTTGTGGCCCGATTCATCAGACATAATCTTATTTGTCGGTATGGTATTCCAGAGAGAATCATTATAGATAATGATACCAATCTCAACAATACAATGATCACCAGACTATGCGCTCAATTCAAGATCCAACATCATAACTCTTTTCCTTACCGACCGAAGATGAATGGCGCTGTAGAAGCCGCTAATAAAAAACATCAAGAAAATCATATAGAAGATGAAGTGACCTATAAATACTGACATGATATTTTACCATTTTCTCTCCGCGGTTACCATACCACGGCGCGCTCATCAACCGGGGCAACTCCTTTCTCTTTGGTATATGGTATGGAAGTTGTCCTACCAATTGAAGTCCAGATACCTTCTTTGAGAATCGTGAAGGATGCATGGTTGAATGAAGATGAATGGATTCAAACTCGACTTAACCAATTGAACCTGATTGATGAGAAGAGGCTTACGGATGTCTGCCATGGTCAGATGTACCAAAAACATATGATTAAAGCTTTTAACAAGAAGGTCAGACGTCAGGTATATCAGGTTGGTGACCTGGTAATCAAACGTATCATACTGCCACAAGGTGATCCCAGGGGCAAATGGACTCCTACATACGAAGGACCATTTATGATTAAAAACATATTTTCTGGTGGGGCCATGATCTTAACCACTATGGACGGCGACGACCTTTCACACCCTGTAAATGTGGACATAGTTAAAAGACACTACACATAAAAAAGACCCGCTAGGTTGACTAGCCTAGGTAAAAATTAGGGATATACAAAAAAATCTGTACACACGGCAAGCTGAAAACCTGAAAAGACGGCTTGGGTAAAAAAGGGTATCCCGGTGGACTGAAAACCCGAAAGGGTGATCCAGGAAAAAGTTAGGGATTTAAAGCGTATGACTATGTCCCGTTGGATCACCTTACAACCAACCTTCAGTATCAATTGTCAAACTCAAACGATACTAATCAATCCAATCAGCTTCGGACGAAGCAGCAAGTGGATGAGACACTCAAAGACATACAGGATATAGCAGAATGGGAACCCCATGGGATTATTTCACATAGTTGTCTCTCTTTGTATTAGTTTTCATTCTTACGACGACATTCTCTTACTAGGATGTTTGTCTCTTTGTACTAAAATGATTATTCAAGTTAATACAAAGATATTCCTTTGAAAGTGCAAAACTATCTGTTTTTCTTTTTACTTTCCTGTTTTGTTTGCAAAAACGTCCAGTGATTATTATTGAACATATGCATTTGAACGTAATTAATGTTTATAAATGAACGTATAAAAAAGGAAAAGAAAACAGAAAGACAATTACTAATGGCTTTAAGAAACAAGATAATATCTATAGGCCATTCCATAAAATCCCTGCAGGTACTTTCTCCAGCAGGAGCAGAGGCAGAGACATCTTGCTACAAGATCACTTTCGTATCTCCAGTATATATCCTAATGGTATTAGGTGTTCTCATATCCCCGATGGAGAAATATTTCCAATTACTGCTACAAAGATTCCCCAGTGAAAGTCGCCCAGCTTCTCGGGATTCCTCAGCAGGATTTCACAAAGTCCTCAAACAATGCACGGAGTTTACCTTTTTAGGAAAGATCAATCAATAGAAAATTATCATCAATAAATTTTCGACAAGACAAGACAACTATCTGTGAACAAATTGATTGTAGATCAATTCCCAAAACAGGACGGGATGACTATCTACATGACAAATACTTCTTTCAAACTTCTGATGGTTTAGTTTAAATTTATCAATGGTTTATCCTGATTCCGTTTCGGTAGACACTTACTCTGGTTCAGATAAATCGCTCCAGATATTTATTCTAATTCTTTTCTAGACCTCTGCTGGTTCAGTTTAAATTGATCAATGGTTTATCCTGATTCCTTTCTGGTAGACACTTTCTCTAGTTCAAATAAATCGCTCCAAAGATTTATCCGGGTTCTTTCCAGTTAAATAATTTTTAAGATCTTTGTTGGTTCAGTTTAAATAGATCAATGGTTTATCCTGATTCCTTTTTGGTAGACATTTTTTCTGGTTCAGATAAATCACTCTAAAGATTTTTTCTGATTCTTTTCCAGACCTCTGCTGGTTTAGTTTAAACCGATCAATGGTTTATCCTGATTCCTTTCCGATAGACACTTTCTCTAATTCAGATAAATTGCTCCAAAGATTTATCTTGATTCCCCCCAGTTAAAGAATATTCAAGATCTCTGCTGGTTCAGTTTAAATCGATCAATGATTTATCCTGATTCCTTTCTGGTAGACACTTTCTCTGGTTCAGAAAAATCACTCCAAAGATTTATTCTGATTCTTTTCCAGTTAAAGTCAAGCTTAAACTTAGTCTAATTTCTATCAACAATCACCTATGGATGACATCTATAAACCCATCTCCGACAACTATCCATCATTTCTCCAAATGGTATCTGCAAGCCCATCCCCTACACAATCAACCACCACATCCTCGAGTGAAAATGTTTGGGCACTCTAGTGTTCAATCATCTTCCACCTTCAAGTTACGAATGGCAGACTCGCCAATCTAACTCTTCAGGTTTAAGAAAATTGAACAGAGGCAGCTGTTGTACCCCAAAATTTGCCCTCTCATTTCTCAAGGAATTTCCCACAAGGATTTTCAAAAATTCAAGCTTACACAAGTACAATTTGATTTTTCAGCATCAAGTTAAAGAGGAAATTGTTAAAAAGGGCAAAGCAGATGAAAATATTCTTTTTGACAAAATTGAAGAAAAAACAAGTTTTCTTTGATTTTACATCTTTCAATTGGGAACTTTGGCTCCTTAAATGCAAGCTTTGGTTACACCCTTCATTTGGGCATTGGACTTCTTTTGGGCAAGTTCATTTCCTGCTTCGTTTGGGCACTAGACTTCTTTTAGAAAAGTTCGATTCCTGCTTTGTTTGAACATCTTAGTCTCTTTGTGCAAGATTGGTATACATCTTTCGTTTGGCCATATAGCCTCTTCCCTGCATGTTTTCCAAATTCACAAGGCATAATTTCCCACCATGATAGCATGCATAAGGCCAAAGTCTCCCTTTGAAACAACTTGTTGCAAGCTTCGACAGGGCAACACTTATATTCAAATAGCTTCAATTCACAAGGCAAAAAGCCTCTTGTTGATGTCCTTCGATTCAGGAGGCAAAGTCCTCTTTTATGGTCTCCTTCGATTGCACATTAGACCTCTTGCATTCCTCTTTCATTTGGGGCATGTGGCCTTCCTTTGTTACAAGCTTCATTTGGGCATTTAGACCTCTTGCTTGCCTCTTTCGTTCGGGGCATGTGGTCTTCCTTTGTTGCAAGCTTCGATTGGGCATTTAGACCTTCTGCATGCATCTTTCGTTTGGGGTGTGTGGCCTCATTCAACACAAGTTTTGGTCACACCCTTCATTTGAGCAAAGGCTCCTTGCATGTTTGCTTTGAGTCATAAAGCAATAGCCTCCTAAAGCTTTTCTTCGATTCAGAGGCCATTTTCCCTTTGCATGATCCCTTCGACTCACAAAAACCAAGACTCCCTTTAAGCCAGAATGCACAAGGAAAAAAGCTCCCCCCATGGCTGGCATTCACAAGGCAATAGGTCCCACAAAGCATTGGTTACTTTCACACTAGTTTCTACTGGGCAGTATCTCCCTTGTAAATAGTTTGCTTCAACACACAATGACACATAGCTATTGTCTCGTTCGAAAGACGTACCATGGTGGCACATTCGAAGGACTTGCCAGACATACTTGGATGACCCAATCGAATGACATATTTTGTTGATCCATTCCAAGGGCATGTATTTGGACCATTCGATGGAACACACAAAAGGCCTGGTCGAAAGACACATATTTGGGCCCCTTCAAAGGATACCCATACAAGCCATTCGAAGGACACTTTGATTTTAAAAAGAAATGTTGTTGAGGAGTCTGGTCGAAGGATAGGGGTAGGTTCTCAAAACAAAGGTTGAGATACCCAAAGATACTTACTGGCCAGAGTCCCATGTACTTCCAAGATCAGGCCTGATACATTGGCCATAACACTCCAAAACTGTTGCACAACAGTCCTGCAACACTGCCTTTGCTCTTGCACCAATTTGGCATACAAATACTGCTCCCTCGAAAGCTACAAGCCCAACATGCCTTTTTTGTTTAAACTTTTTATTTTCCCTCCTAAAACATCAGCCAAAGCCATATATAAATATGAGCCTCCATCATACATCTTAGGGCCTGGGGATAGTTGCAAAAATACTCTTGTTGTGAAAAAGTGATAAATCTCTCAAAAAACTCAAACAATATCCAATCTTTTTTTAATATTCCAAACACTTTTAAAAACTCAGACCCCCTTTACACACTAAGTGAACCCTTGATTCACTCCTCAAGTTTCCAGATAACTCACCTTCGACCCATTTCCAAACTACAATATAATAGCCTTTTGATTCACTCCCTTACCTGTTATAGAGTAACCTTCGATTCACTCACATATCCTCCTTCGACTCAGTAACTGCTTGAACAAAGTAGTAATTGTACTAGTCTCAAGAAGGCCCCAACGAACTTCCATTCACCACCAAGGAAGACACTTCCAGTTTCCTTTGATTTAAGCACTTCAAGAGGTAAGTTCTCTTTAAAACTTGGAACTATTTCATTTAAATATCATGTATACTTACCAATAAAGAGAAAATGTAGATATTTCATCTAGGGAGCTTGACCATGTGTGATACGGTGGGAGAACTGACTTGAGGTATTGCGTTTGTTTTCGCAAATGTTTCGGTTTAGCAAGAGTCGCCACCGACTTTTTATTTTATCCTAAGGAGAGGTTAAAAAGCACAGGAAAAACCTTTGAGATGTTTTCGTGGGTTCGGGGAGTAGATTATAGAAAGGGAAGGTATTAGCACCCTTTCTATCCATGGTTATCCATGGGCTCTTAGTTACTTGCTTAGTTCACTTGCCTTTGCTTTTCAATTGTTTGAAATGGTGCTTTGTGTGTGTGGTTTTGAAAATGTTTTGAAAAAGATGCCTTGTCTAGGCAACCCTTGTAACAATTCTTTACTCGAATGTTTTACAAAAGGTGTTTGTCTTTTTGAAAAGATGTTTCAAGGTTTTGAAAGTTGTTTTGGAAATTGTATTGTGGAGTGTGTTTTGAAAATAGGCAAGTGTGTTTTGCAAGTTTGATCAAGTAACCAAGAGCTATCTACCCTAAATTTCTCAAAGATCTTTCCTATGTTTTAACCCTTTTAACAGTATTGTTCCACCATTGTATTTGGTGGACAATCTTGTGTTAGGATGTTAACGGGACGGGCGCGGGTCATCGTTTAGACCATGAATGCAATAGTGCCAAGTGTCTTTGGCAATTTTTACTTTAAGGGACTTGATCATTTTTTAGGCAACTTGAGAAAGCGTCATTGAGGGACTATGATCATTTGATTTGTTTTTGTTTTGCCAAAGACACTCAACATGCAACATGGCCCATTTTTGAAGGCAACAAGTGGAGGAACCCTAGGGGTGCAAGTGTGAATGGTGTTGTCCATTTTCATGCATTTTTGTCTTTGTATTAGTCAAGCTATTTGTTATTTGATTTTCATACAAACCCTAGGTCTATCATGGCATAATTTGAAAGCTTTTAAATGCGGAAATTTAAAATCCTAAATTATTACAACATGATTATAGGGATGGGGGTACAAATGTTTGAATGGGGGATATTTGACAAGAAATTGAGTTCTAAGCTATTACATCCATATCGAATATACAAATATTTAATTGTACAATATTGAAATAAATACAATAAATATGCAAAATGTATTATGCACAAAAATGATTTTTTATGTATATGAAAGTGTTTTTCAATATGAAATATGAACAAAAATAAAAGGTCAATTTTTGGATATTTTTATGGTTTAGGGCAAAACCCTAGTTTTCAAATAAATAGTATTTATTTATTAATTATATATAATATTTGTTAATTAATTTATACAAAAATAAAAAAGTATATTGTAAAAAAAGGTATTTTTTTAGTGTCAAATATTAATAAAATAAAAATGTATTATTTTCATATTTTTTTATCCTAAGTATTCTAATAAAATATACAAATATTTGTATTACATATTAAATATACTAAATATATACAAAAAATAAAATATTAATTATTTACAAAAAGAAGTATATTTTAGAAAATGTTTTCAAAATGTAAATAATAAATAATGACTAAAAAATATATATTTTTGTATTATTTTCTAGGGTTTTAAATAAAAAGGTTTTTATATTTATTTACATACATATATTAAATAAAACAAATAAATGCCAAATAAATGCAAAAAAGGGTGGAAAAATATTTTTGATATTTTTGATATTTAAGCAAAAAATAATAAGTCAGAATCAAAAATAAAAAATAAAAAATGATCAATATATCACACAATGGGCCAGGGGGGTGGAAATTGGAAAAGGGAGTGCAAAGAGCAAGAACCAACTCAGGCCCAGCCCAAGTCAGCCTTCTTCAATCTCCAGCTTCGTTTGAATAACCAAAACGCGTGCTTTCCATGCTTCATTCAAACTCCTGATTCTTTGACTTTTAACAAAAACTCATAACACAAACAATGTAGAGCATCAAGAGACGAATTCATACATATAAAACACTTGACTTAACTCTAAGAAACGAAGGAGAATTTCTTCATCCCCAATTTCTGACCTAATTTTTCTTCAATGTTCATGGCCAAAATTCTCACAGCATACTCAATATAAATGAAAAGTAAATATATGGATGGCTTCAGGGCTATGAGGAGAACATGTTTCATTCACAAACCTAAGCCTAACTCTTCCTATATTGAGAGATAGAAGTTCATGTTTTTACCTGTTTCAGCTTGAATCGTGTACAACAATGGAGGTATCTTCAATGGAGTTTGACCTTTGGTACAGCTTGCCTGAAGTCCAAGGATGCTTCTCCAACACCTGGCTTGCTTTGAATCACTATGAATCGTGCTATGGAAGTTCACCTGCAAAACTGAAAAAATGAAAATGGCAACAGGGGTTAGGGATGTTACAGTTTGTATTTAGGGCTTGGGATAGTTCCAATGGATGGTAGGGAATGTGTTTGAACAAGCTTTGGCCAAAACGCACGAGCAAACTGAGTTGTGCAACTCAATCTGCAGGGATGCCCTGTTTCTTGCATAAAAATTGTGTTTTAGTGAATGAGAGAGTATTGAGGATGAAGGAATCGTGTTTTAGGTCAGCTTGGGTGTATGAAAGATGTTCACAAGGTTTTTGTTTGACTGTGTTGACAGGAAGTGAGAGTTGGATAGTTTTTGCAAGCTTTCTTCCAATGTAAGCAAAGAGATGTCAACTTGTGATATAGGCCTGTACCAAGTTCTCAAGCATGCTGCATACTTTGTTCTTGATCAGTGGGATTTTCCTACCAACTCTTGCCTCAAAGATTTGGCTTGTACTTCTTGGATTTTGAATTTGACATAAAGCACTACTTTTCAAAAATGGCAAATGTGCTTTTTCTATTTAAGGGATAATCTTGCATGTAATGACCAAATGCACAAAACAATGCTTGAACGCAATGGTTAGGCATTTAATTATGGAGTGAAAACTTGGTTTAGAGGCCTGCAAGCAAGTACCAAGCATGCTGATTTGAAAATGGAACTTGTATGAACATGCATTTGGTTATGAACAAAAGTGAATTTTGCCCAACTTTGCAAATTCGAATCTCCCTAACCACAAGGGTGTTTGAGGAGTTCTTGGAAAATTTGGAAAGCTTGGAATGTGTACTACAATCTATATTTGTAATGAAAATTGAAAATCCATGTGTAAGCATGTGAAAAATGGCCAAGAAGTTGGACAAAAATCCTGCCTAGAATAGGTCAAAATTTCTCTAAGTTAAAAATGTTTTGCACCCTTGTTCCAAAAATCATAACTTGAGCTACAAGCTTCCTTTGAGAAAACTCTGAATAAAAGTTGTAGATTTTGCAATGGACTACAACTTTCATGTTTTGAGTTTTGTTTGAATCCATTTGTATCTTGATGAAAAAATGGGACAAAGTTAGGGAAAAATAAGGGAATTTCATAACTTAGAAAATTTCTAAGTTATGAAATTTCTTCATTTTAAACCCTAATTTGCAAATTTGGATATCTTGATGAACAAGTTTCATAATTTGACATGTCTTGATGAAAAAATGAATCTTGGCACTTGATTTTGACCAACAAGTCAAAGTTTGACTTTTCAGTATACAGTCAAATTTTGATCAGTTGACTGGAAAATTCATCTGTCAATCCTGTGCATCTGGGATCTTTTGAACTTGTTGAATGGGTCAAGACAATGCCATTGAGTCCTTGAGTCCATATGTGAGCTTGGTTTGCAATTGGTTAAGTCAAACAGTCAAAATTGCCTTTGTGCAATCAAAACCCTAAAAATGACCATTTTGCCCTTTTGGTGATCTGATTAAATTTCTTGTGGAATTGTGATCCAAACTTGATAAAATGGTCCATATGAGTTCATTATGTTGATGTGGGTCAAAAATCATGAGGTTTGACTGTCAATTGGCCACAGTTGACTTTTTCCCCAATACAGCCGATTTCTAGGTCAACTGTCCAATTGACTGGGCAAAGATTGGAATCAAGGCTTGAAACTTGGTATGGATAAACTTGTGAGTCCAACATGAAGCATGAAAGTCACTTTGGGCATTTTAGGTCAAAACATCCTTGTGAAAACTCAAACCCTAATTTGGGTCAACAGTGCAAGGAGGGGTCTTGAGCAGAGCAAACCCTAACTTGATCTTGAGTTCCAAAAGTCTTGTGGTGAGAAAATGTTGATGAAATGAGAGGGAAAATTTTGGGGTACAACAGTTGCCCCTGTTCAATCTTCTTGCACCTGAAGAGTTAGATTGGCAGGTTTGCCTTTCGCGTCTCGAAGGTAAAAGGAGATTGGACACTAGAGTGCCCTTAAATTTGCACTCGTCAAGACATGGATGCAGGAATGGGCTTAAAGATTCCATTTGGAGATGGGCTTAGAGATGCCATCTGGAGATGTGACAGAATCTTATCGGGGGATGGGCTTAAAGATGCCATCTGGAATGCTTGTTGAACTGTATGTCGTTGATGAGTGAGCGAGTATCAGAAAGGTATCCGTGTTTGGAATATCTCCAAACTGGGGATCTTGAATAAGCAATGGATTGACATCCATGTTTGGAGAATCCGTAAATTATTTTCAAAAGTTGAGTCTGAACAAGCAATAGATTAACATCCGTGTTTGGAGAATCCGTAAACTGTTTTCAGAAGTTGCATCTGAACAAGCGATAGATTAACATCCGTGTTGGGAAGCATCCGTAAACTGTTTTCAGAAGTCTTAGATCTGAACAAGCGATAGGTTAACATCCGTGTTTGGAGAACCCGTAAACTATTTTCAGAGGTCTGGAATCTGAACAAGCGATAGGTTAACATCCGTGTCTGGAGAACCCGTAAACTGTTTTCAGAAGTCTTGAAGTTGAATAAGCAATAGATCAGCATCCATGTTGGGAAGCGTCCGTAAACTGTTTTCAAAAGTTGAGTCTGAATAAGCGATAGATTAACATCCGTGTTTGGAGAATCCGTAAACTGTTTTCAGAGGTTAAAGAATCTGAACAAGCGATAGGTTAACATCCGTATCTGGAGAACCCGTGAACTGTTTTCAGAAGTCTTGAAGTTGAATAAGCAATAGATCAGCATCCATGTTGGGAAGCGTCTGTGATCGGTGGATCTGGAACTGACTGTTTAACGCTGGTTCGCGAAATGTCGCGGAAGCAAGAGTCGCCACCGTCTTTTATTTTCTCCAACAAGGAAAGGACAAAAGCACAGAAAAATTCCTTATGAGATTGCTCTCGGTTCGGGAGGTAGATTTATAGAAAGGGAAGGTGTTAGCACCCTTTCTATCCATGGTTATCCATGGGCTCTTAGATACTTACTCATTTGTTTTTTCAAAATGTTTGTTTGCTTTTCAAGTGAGAGTGGGTTTGAAAAAGTTTCGTTTGAAATTTCAGTTCGACTCTTGTATCAGTCCTCAAGAGTGTTTGAAAAGTTGTTTTTGAAAGCTTTTTGAAAAGTGTCGGTGTGAAAAGAGTTTTTGATTTGTTTTGAATTAGAGCAAGTATCTACGAGTCATCTACCTACCCTAAGGAATTAGTCTGTGTAAATGTCCTTGAGGTAGTGCCATCCCACCATTGAGAGGTAGGTAGCACCACTGTTGGAGGTGTTCGGGTCAATTCGTTTGTAGGGACAGTGTGGTCACCAGAGCACTAGTAGGACACCTTAGAAGCTACCCCCATGCCATGTTCATGGACATGAGGACTTACTAAAACGTCCTCTACTCGACGACCACGTTTCGAGGGGCAAGGCAACAGTGAGGCGTACCCTAGGAGTGGTGTGTGAATTGTGTGTCATTTTCAGTTATTATTTATCTTGTACATGCTTTTGGTGATCTACGCTTTGATTTTATTTGGGCATACATTCTTTCATGTGATTAGCAGTTTAAAGGGTGCGGAAATTAAAATGCGGAAAATAAAGGTCCTACGCTATTACAAGGCGTGGGTCCATACATCGCCAAATTAAACACCGACCCGATTTGAATAAAAGTGCGGAAAGTAGATGTCCTAATTACTATTACAAAGCTTTGGGGCAATTACATAAATTTAAAACGAAAAATAAAGACAAACGCGCGAAAGGAAATTGGAATCGAAAGTGCGAGGGCGTTGGACCCTTTAAAGATTAGATTGAAATTAAAAATTAATTAATGATGAAATAAAGAAAAGAACTTGTTTTTTTGATGTTTTTTTTTTATATTTAATGGAAATAAAGAAAATTAATTGGAATTAAAAGTTAAATAAAACCCTAATTCTGAATTTGTTTTTAATTATTAAGAACTTGTTTAAGTTTAACCTAATTTAACCCTAATTAATTAAATGGCATATTTATTTACAAAAATAATTAATGGTTAATAATAATAAGAAGAAAAATTTAATTATTGAGAAAAAGAGTAAAATGCTAAAAACCCTAATTTTTATGTATTTTAATTAATTAAGAAAAACATTAAAGTTAAACTTAAAATTAAACTAAATTGGTTATTGGAATTTATTTACAAAATAAAATATTAGTAAATTAAAAATTAAATAAACATATTTTTATTTTTATGATTTCTGATTTTTTTTTTATATTTTTGTATTATGAAAATTAATTGGTGAATTAAAGGAAAAAACAATTAATTAAAAAGAATAAATAAAAGAATAGAAGGAAAAATAAATGAAAGTTGGAAATTAGACAAACCATGGGGGTATCTGGCCCCTTTGGAGGTGTTTTTGTGAGAATTTTGGCCCAATGGAACAAGCCCTGTTTGACTTCTCTGATTGAGTGGGAAGCAGCTGACCAATGCGTATGGTGGAATTCACATGATGGCCATTAAATTGAGGCTTTGGGCGCGTGGCAAGCCAGATGGTGAGGTTGTATGGTGTTCTTCTGATGGCACGCTGCATAGAAAGGTGTTAAGAAAAATAATATTGAAGAAGTGGGGGACCTGGGAATCGAACCCAGGTCCCGGTGTTTACCAAACGAATGCCTTGCCAGTTGAGCTGTTTGTGCGCTTTGTATATGGAATAGGAAATAAGTATTATAATAACACAATGAAAATTAATAGTATAACTCAAAAAAACGCGCCAGATGTTTGAACGTCCCAATCCTGCAACGACACGATAGCTTCTTCCTCGTTTTGTACCTGTAAAAATAATTAAATAGCGGGGGTTTTAAACCCCCACAAACTGAAACAATGAATAATAGCGAATACGTCCACAGGCTGCATAAATTGAGCACGAGGGTCTCATTGAATCAGGCTCCTTGCGACGAGTTAAACCATACTGGTTTTGAGGTTCAATTTTTTCATATGTGAAAAGCCCTATTTCCAAGCTTCTGAAATCCTAGCAAGCATTAATGGCAAATCTCTATATAGGCGTTGTTAGTTAAATCGAAGGGTACCATTAGCTTCAAAACCTTCATATTAGTGTAAATCCACATTCAAAACGTATGAAAAATACATGTATATTGAGACACGATTATGAAAAAGTTTGAGAAAAGTGTGACTTTATTCTACCAATTCTTTGGGCGTGGAGATTGGAAAAGGATTGAGGCACGTTTAAGAAAGTCCCAGCAAGCCTTTAGAATAGTTTTGAGACCTTGAATCACACTGCAACTATGAAAACAGTTTCAACTTTTTTTGTGAAAAAATGCAATTTTTGTTCTTGATCTTGGGCGCAGCTTTCTTGTCCTTGGCCTTAGGTCTTTGTTTGTGCATATATGTTGAATGGATTAGGTCAGAAAAATCAAGCCCAAAGCCTTGTATTCAATGATTTTCAATATTTGATTTTCATGATCTTTTTCAATCTTTTCTTGCCATGGAACTTGCCTATTTTGGAAGATCTTGCCTCTTGATGTGGTACACGAAATATCTAGGTCATGATGAGTGAATATGCTGTACCAAAAGATTCAAAACCTTTATTTGAGTATTTTTTCATAATTAATTTTAATCAAGTGAATTAATAATAATAAAAATTCAAATAATTAATAAAAAATGAGAAAATAACTCCCTTGGATGTCAATGGGTCGTGCATATCCTTTGGGTGATGATTCTTGGAAGAAATTGAGGCCCATTAGCAATTTTGAGGCATTTGAAGCAAAGTTGACTTTTCAAAATTCCCAAAAATTTCCCAACTTCCACAAGGCATATCTTGCTCAATTTTTAAGCTTTGATCATGTTCTTGGACATTTAGGAAAGGTCTTGAAGTCCTCTAACCAATGCCTTTGGTCCCATGTCATTTTGATTTACCAATCTCAAGTTATGGTCTTTGACTTAAAGTGCCTTTTTGTTGACTTTTGAAAATGACCTATAATGTTGAAATTGATAACTTTTTGTGAGAGCATTTCTTGGACTTGAAGTGTGAGGAGGAGTTGTAGGAAATGTTATTCTCTTCAAAATGAGCTTTGGATGGAATTTTTTTGATAAACCATGTGGAAGTTATGCCTTGGTCAATTTGCAGTTGACTTTTCCAACTGTCCAAAAATAGAAACTTTTGCATCTTGAGACTTTTTGAGCCATGCTTTGAGAATCATGATCAAGAATTGATCAAATTATGTTTGTGGCTTCAAAATAAGATGTTGACCCAAAATTTTGACTTTTGACTGTCAAATGACCATTTTGCCCCTGCAGTTGACTGTTGAGCAATTAGGGTTTTTGACTGTGCAATTTTGTGCTGTGAGTATTGAAACTTGGCATATGGATGCTTGACAATGTTTATAGGCATGTGGGACTTGATTGGACATTTGGAAACTTCAATTTGTTTGACAGAACCAAAACCCTAATTTTTGACTGTTAGGAGGCAATTGGACTGTGCAACCCTTGGGAGATTTTGAAGCTTGACCTTGGCAAATCTTGAAGAATATGGGAGGGCAAACTTTGGGGTACAACAGTTGCCCCTGTTCAATATTCTTAGACCTGAGGATGTAGATTGGCTGACGTGCCTTTCGTAATCCGAAGGTGGAAGATGATTGAACACTAGAGCGCCCAGAATTTTGCGCTCACATAGTGACGTATCAGCAATGTGATGTGGGGAATGGGCTTACCAATGCCTTTGGAGATTGATGGATAGGAAGATGGGCTTACAGATGCCATGTTGAGAGGTGATGGATAAGTGGATGGGCTTATAGATGCCATCTGGGTGTTGATCGCGTAAGAGTTTCCTTAGCGAGAACTTGCGTACCTGAAAAAGAAAGATAATTACCTGGCCTGTTACAGGAGTTTGACTTTAAAATTCTTTATATAGATGCGCCCTGGATGGATACAGGTATCGAATCTTTGAACTCTTCAGACGTGCCCTCAACGGGACGGTGAGAGAACCTCAGATGATTACTACCTCAACAGTAATGATGAGAGAACCTTGGGCGATTACTACCTCAACAGTAACGATGAGAGAACCTTGGATGTCTTCTACTGAGTCTTCATTAGGAAAATCTTTAGGAATTGATTTAACTGGACCAGAGAAGGCCTTTGACTGGATCGGCATCAGAAAAATCTTTAGGAGTCGATTTAACTGAATCAGGCAAGGTCTTGGAATCTTCAACTGGAATAAGAATCAGGGAGATCTTAGCGTCGATCTGACTGAACCAGAGAAGGCCTCTGACTGGATCGGCATCAGAAAAATCTTTAGGAGTCGATTTAACTGAACTAGACAAGGTCTTGGAATCTTCAACTGGAATAAGAATCAGGGAGATCTTAGGGTCGATCTGACTGAACCAGAGAAGGCCTCTGACTGGATCGGCATCAGAAAAATCTTTAGGAGCCGATTTAACTGAACCAGGCAAGGTCTTGGAATCTTCAACTGGAATAAGAATCAGGGAGATCTTAGGGTCGATCTGACTGAACCAGAGAATGCCTTTGACTGGATCGGCATCAGAAAAATCTTTAGGAGTCGATTTAACTGAACCAGGCAAGGTCTTGAAATAACTTCAACTGGATAAGAATCATAAAAATCTTTGAATCGATTTAACTGAACCAGACGAAAGTCTTGGAATATCTTCAACTGGAATAAGAATCAAGGAGATCTTAGGGTCGATCTGACTGAACCAAAGAAGGTCTTGGGTTAACTTTGACTGGATAAGAATGAGAAAAATATTAGAGTCGATTTAACTGAACCAGACGAAAGTCTTGGATTAGCTTTGACTGGATAAGAATCAGAAAAATCTTAGAATCGATTTAACTGAACCAGACTAAAGTCTTGGACATAGCTGAGAACTTAACTGGATCTTTCCTGAAGGGTAAAGGTCAGTCATATGCAATGCATGATATGGATCGAGCAATGATGTCCTCAACATAAATGAGATTGTAAGATATGATGCGTATATGCATGCTATGATGTTTATGAATGTATGTTTTTGTCTAGGAATGTAAATCCTTGACGGGTGCCGGGAAGTCACGTCCTGGGCTGATGTTGGAGAATAGTGCTTTGTTGTTTCCGCTGGGGATGATAGTTGCAAGAATACCGGTAGGAGAAGATAAATCCGTTGGGGGATAAACTTGGCGAATAGATTACTCTGCGGGGAATGCTCTGTGGGGAGAGGAATACTTCGTTGAGGTTGATGATAATTCTGCTGGGGATACCGTTGTTATGTTGGAAGTGTTAATAGACTTCGCTGGGGATAAGAAGACTTTGCCGAGGACGGTCTTTCCGTGGCTTTTGGCTGAGGATAACCCAGTTATATCATGGTAGGGAAATAACCTTTGAATAAAGCCGGGAGACGCGTTCGTGCTCTGCAGGGGGGAAACTTCCAGAATCTACTGGGGATAAGCTTCCTGCTGGGGAGATGGATTCAAACTTTTCTGGGGAAATCTGGATTGGACTCTCCTGGGGAAATTTTTTTGAGATGTACTGGGGAAGTGGCTCCGTTGAATGTCTGGTAGACCGCCGGGGAACAATCTTAGATCAAGACTGCCGGGGATGCTTGTTAAGAATATCCGTATATTGCGCTGGGGAATGTTGAGATCTGCTGGAGGATACCCAACTTCCTTAAGGCTGACAGGATAACTCTGCTTGGGGAGAGTGCATTGACTTACTGGCTCACTCTCTGGGGATTTAAGATATCTTGGCTATGTTCTTCAACTGAACTTACCTTGGTACCTTGGTGGACAGAACAATTAGATCGCTTAGACAAACATTATTGCCCCTGTTTCTAATGTTACCTGTAATTAATCCTTTGTTTCGTATGCAAATATTTATGAGTTAGCAATTAACGTCAAATGCATATATCACAAATTGAACCTTGGACGTTCTTCGCAAAACAAAACAAAAAAAGGAAAAATAATTGGCAATTGATCTGAAAAGTGAATTTATATTGATTTTTGAATTTGCCTGTAAATAGGCGTTTATGTACAAGAGGCTGACGTCCTAGTAAGAGAACGCCGCCGAATAAAAGAGTTTATACAAATTTGTACAAAGGGAAAACAAAACAGCTATGTGAAAAGAATGATCCCACTGGGTTCCAACTCTGCTATCGCCTTTATATCTTCGAGCGTCTCATCACTTGATAACCTAGTTGACGATGAAGCTGACTGATCGATGCCGTTTGAACTTGACAGCTGATACCGGATTCTGGATGCAATGTGATCCAATGAGACATAGTATTACGCTTTATCCCTAACTTTTGCCTGGACCGCCCTTTCGGGTTTTCAGTCCACCGGGATACCCATTTTTGCCCAAGCCGCCTTTTCAGGTTTTCGACTTGCCGGGTGTACAGATTTTTTTATTTCATCCCTTCATTTTGCCCTAACCCTTTTGGTTTGCCGGGAAGCCCTAATTTTTGCCTAGGTATGTCAAGCTAGCGGGTCTTTTATCATGCGTAGTATCTTTTTACTATGTCTGCATTGGCGGGGTGAGGAAGGTCGTCACCATCCATGGTGGTTAGAATCATGGCTCCTCCTGAGAACACATGTTTAACCACAAATGGCCCTTCGTATGTAGGGGTCCATTTTCCCCTTGGATCACTCTGAGGAAGGATGATACGCTTGATTACCAGATCCCCAACTTGATACTCTTGTGGTCTGACCTTTTTGTTAAATGCCCTGATCATCCGTTTTTGGTACGTCTGACCATGACAAATAGCAGTGAGTCTCTTTTCATCAATCAGGTTTAATTGATCAAGTCGTGTCTGGATCCAATCATCTTCGCTCAGATCTGCATCCTTCATTATCCGGAGAGAGGGTATCTGCACTTCGATCGGTAAGACTGCCTCCATGCCGTAGACCAAGGAAAAAGGAGTTGCCCCGGTTGACGTCCTTGCTGAGGTACGGTACCCATGAAGAGCGAACGGTAACATCTCGTGCCAATCTTTATAGGTCACTGTCATCTTCTGCACAATTTTCTTGATATTCTTATTTGCTGCTTCTACAGCCCCATTCATCTTCGGCCGGTAAGGAGAAGAGTTATGGTGCTGTATCTTGAACTGCTCGCAGAGCTCAGTGATCATCTTGTTATTGAGATTGGTACCGTTGTCTGTAATAATCCTTTCTGGGACGCCATATCGACAGATCAGGTTATGCCGAATAAACCGTGCCACGACATTCTTGGTTACAGTAGCATAAGAGGCTGCTTCAACCCACTTTGTAAAATAATCAATCGCTACCAGGATGAAGCGATGCCCATTGGATCTCGTAGGTTTAATCTCGCCGATCATATCTATGCCCCACATTGCAAAAGGCCAAGGTGCAGTCAGAAAATTTAGAGGAACAGGAGGAACGTGCACCTTATCTGCATAAATCTGGCATTTATGACATGTCCGAGAATGTTGGTAACAGTCGGCTTCCATGGTGGACCAGTAATATCCTACCCGAAGGATCTTCTTTGCCATAGTGTGTCCACTGGAATGCGTTCCGAAAGTACCTTCATGTAGCTCTGCCATAATCCTTTCTGCCTCAGTCTTATCCACACAACGCAGTAAGGTCGAATCATGGTTTCGCTTATACAGGATGTCGTTGCTGAGGAAGAACTTCACTGCGAACCTTCTCAGAAACTTCTTATCGTTGACAGATGCACCTTCCGGATACTCTTGAGCTTCCAAATACCTCTTCACCTCATGGTACCAAGGCTTCTCGGTCACCAACTCAGTCTCAAGATCACAACAGTATGCCGGTTCGTCCAGTTTCCAGATAATGACCCGGGGAGCCTCATTGTCCCATTTGACTTTGAACATGGAAGACATCGTAGCTAACGCGTCCGCCAACTGATTCTCCTCTCTTGGGAAATGTTCAAAAGTTATCTCTGTGAAATGGGGGATCAATGTCAACACACATTCTTTGTAAGGAATAAGATTCGGATGTTTCGTATCCCACTCGCCTTTGATCTGATTGATCACGAGAGCGGAATCTCCGAAGACACTCAGAAACTTGATCCTTAAGTCGATCGCAGCTTGAAGACCCATGATGCATGCCTCATACTCCGCCATGTTGTTGGTGCAGTTAAAACATAGCTGGGCAGTGAGTGGAGTATGAGTGCCTTGAGGGGATATGATCACAGCGCCGATGCCGTTACCCAAAGCGTTGGATGCTCCGTCGAAGTGCATAGACCATCGGGATCCTTCCTCAGGTCCTTCATCCGGTCCAGGTACTTCACAATCAGTCACAATCATGATGCTCTCGTCTGGAAACTCGAAGTTCATTGACTGATAGTCGTCTACTGCCTGGTGTGCCAAGTGGTCTGCCAATACACTTCCCTTGATAGCTTTCTGAGTCGTGTACTGGATGTCGTATTCTGTCAAGATCATTTGCCATCTTGCTATTCTCCCAGACAGAGCAGGCTTTTCAAATATGTACTTTATCGGATCCATCTTTGAGATCAACAAGGTAGTGTGAGTCAGCATATACTGTCTCAGCCGGCGAGCAGCCCATACCAAAGCGCAGCAAGTTTTCTCGAGCAGTGAGTATCGGGTCTCACAGTCGGTAAACTTTTTGCTAAGGTAATAAATGGCATGCTCTTTTCGGCCAGACCCGTCATGCTGCCCCAGCACACATCCCATTGAGTTGTCAATTACTGTCATGTATAGTATCAGAGGTCTCCCTTCAACCGGTGGCATAAGAATGGGTGGTTCTCGGAGATACTCTTTGATTCTGTCAAAAGCGGTCTGACATTCATCGTTCCAATGTACTACCTGATCTTTCTTCAGCAGCTTGAAGATTGGTTCACAGGTAGCATTAGGTGCGAGATGAATCGAGCAATGTAATTCAGGCGTCCTAAAAAGCCTCTGACCTCTTTCTCTGTCTTAGGGACTGGCATCTCTTGTATGGCTTTTACCTTGGCAGGGTACACTTGAATACCCTTGTCACTTACAACGAAGCCTAGCAACTTTCCAGATCTCACCCCGAAGGTGCACTTGTTCGGGTTCAACCTCAGCTTGTACAGTTTCAAACGGTCAAACAGCTTCTGTAGATGGTCAAGGTGTTCCTCCTCAGTTTGGGACCTTGCAATCATATCATCGACATACACTTCAATCTCATGATGGATCATGTCATGAAATAAAGCAACCATGGCACGTTGGTAGGTTGCCCCAGCATTTTTCAACCCGAATGGCATGACCTTGTAGCAAAAGGTGCCCCACTGAGTAACAAAGGTAGTCTTTTCCATGTCTTCAGGAGCCATCTTGATCTGATTGTAACCTGAAAAGCCATCCATGAAAGAGAACACCTTATGATGAGCAGTATTGTCAACCAGGACGTCAATGTGAGGTAGGGGAAAGTCATCTTTGGGGCTGGCCCAGTTCAGATCCCTGTAGTCAACACACATTCTGACCTTACCATCTTTCTTTGGTACCGGCACCACATTAGCAACCCACTGCGGGTAAGAAGTCACTGCAAGAAACCCGACATCGAACTGCTTCATAACTTCAGCTTTGATTTTCTCGGACATCTCTGGACGCATACGGCGGACCTTTTGCTTAACCGGTGGGCAGACTTCCTTAGTAGGCAAGTGATGGACCACAATATCAGTATCCAACCCAGGCATGTCTTCGTAGGACCAGGCAAAGATCTCCACATAATCATGTAACATCTGAGTCAACCATTGTTTCACGCTAAGCTCCAGATTGGCACCAATCTTAACCTCCTTTCTATCTGTCTCAGTACCCAGATTTATTGTTTCCACTGGCTCTTCATGTGGTTGAATTGCCTTCTCTTCCTGGAGTAACAGTCTTGCAAGCTCACCAGGCACCATGCAATCATCTTCACCTTCGTCTTCGGCTAAGTTGATCGGATTTTCGAAGTCATAACTGGCAGTAGCAGAGTCGTTACCAGTGAGATCCAGAGTGGATTAAAACCTGTATGAGTGAGTGTGTGTAAATACAGCTGTTTTTCAATATAAAGAAAGGAAAGAAAGAAAAGGAGCATAAGATTTGAAAATGCGAGAAAACGTCCAAGGTCTTTATTCATGATATATGAAATGACAATTAATATGCCCTCACAAATGAAGCCAACGGTGCCCCGGATAAGACACCGGGCCATAGAGTTTCAATTCATTGTTTATTACAAATAACAAAAACAAAGGAATTCATTACTGCGTAACAAAAGTAACAGGTGTATGATCTTTAGCAGTCCAATTGGTCAATCCACCATCAGTCGTCGGGTAGATCCAGCTATCGAACTCCGATTCTTCCACTTCGTCTTCATCCCCAGTAGCATTCACTCCTGGATTGGTGATGAGCACAGGAGGTCTTCCGATCCTAGCTTTGCGCACGTTCCTCTGAGCCTCTACAGTGAAACCCAGTCCAAACTTGTCAGTTTTTGGTGTAAAATCAGGGAGCCTGCCCCAGTTAGCACATTCACCTTTCTCGATTACAGCCCGGGCGTCCTTTAAGGAAGCCATCTTCAAAGGAGAGCTCTCTTCAGTTACTGCTTCTGCCGCTGCCAATATTGGAGGTACCTCTTAAAAATGCTGAAAGGGGGTTTCAATAAACTCCCCGTCCATCTCGATATACCGGAAGGAATTCAGATGACTCACCATATATTCCTCCTCTCCCTGCACAGTGACAATCTTCCCTCTGACAGGGTACTTGAGCTTCTGGTGTAGGGTAGAGGTCACTGCCCCAGCTTTGTGAATCCAAGGTCGACCCAGTAAACAGGAATATGATGGGCGAATGTCCATCACATAGAAAGTTGAGTCGAATACTTGAGAACCCACACGAATAGGAATGTCTACCTCACCATGGACCATTCTCTTAGAACTGTCGAAGGCTCTAACAATGATGTTGCTAGGTTTCAATTCCAGGCCCTCACAATCCAACCGGTCTAAGGCCTTTTTGGGTAACACATTTAGGGAAGAACCGGTGTCCACCAACACGTGCGCGAGAGTAGTGCCCCTGCATTCTATAGAGACATGCAGGGCATCATTGTGGTTCTTTCCCTTGGCAGTAAGGTCAGCATCCGAGAAACCCAAACCATTTTGGAGATCAACCAAGTGGTGTGGTTAATCATATACTGGCGCAGACGGCGAGCAGCCCAAGCTAAAGCACAACAGGTTTTCTCAAGCAATGAGTATCGAGACTCACAGTCTGTGAACTTCTTACTCAGATAATATACGGCATGTTCTTTTCTTCCAGTCTCATCTTGTTGACCAAGCACACACCCCATGGAATCTTCCAATATAGTCAGGTACATAATCAAAGGTCTTCCTTCCACTGGAGGAATCAAAATGGGAGGTTCAAGCAAATATTCTTTGATGCTATAAAAAGCTCTCTGACAATCTTCCGTCCATACACATCCTTGGTTCTTTCGGAGAAGCTTGAAAATCGGCCCACAGGTAGCAGTCATATGAGATATAAATCTAGAGATATAGTTCAGTCTCCCCAGGAATCCTCTCACTTGTTTTTCCGTCTTGGGTGCGGGCATTTCTCGAATAGCTTTGACTTTATCAGGATCTACCTCAATACCTTTCTGACTGACAATGAAACCCAGAAGTCTTCCAGAATGAACACCAAAAGTGCACTTGTTGGGATTCAGTCGGAGTTTGTACTTCCTCAAACGCTGGAATAACTTCAACAAATGTTCCAAGTGATCCTCCTCAGTTTGTGATTTGGCAATCATGTCATCCACATACACTTCGATCTCCTTATGCACCATGTCATGGAACAAAGCAGTCATGGCCCTTTGGTATGTTGCGCCAGCATTCCTCAAACCAAACGGCATAACCCGATAACAGAAAGTTCCCCAAGGTGTAATGAAAGCGGTCTTCTCCATATCTTCCGGCGCCATCTTGATTTGATTGTAACCAGAGAAGCCGTCCATGAAAGAAAAGACTTTGAACTTGGCGGTACTGTCGACCAATACGTCAATGTGAGGTAACGGGAAGTCATCCTTTGGGCTAGCTCTATTCAGATCTCGATAGTCTACACACATCCGAACCTTGCCATCTTTCTTTGCAACAGGCACTATATTGGCTAACCACTAAGGATAGACCGATGTCACAAGGAAACCTGCATTAATCTGTTTCTGAACCTCCTCTTTGATCTTGTCAGCCATATCGGGACGAGTCCTTCTCAGCTTCTGCTTGATCGGCGGACATTCAGGTCTCAACGGTAAACGATGCTCCACAATATCATTGTCCAAACCTGGCATATCTTGGTAGGACCAAGAAAACACATCGACATACTCTTTGAGAAGCTCCCACATCTTCTCTTTAACTTCCGGGATAAGCAATGCTCCGACTTTAACCTCCTTTCTATCTTCTTCATCACCCAAATTGACTAACTCTACAGGTTCTTCAAACGGTTGAATGATCTTCTCATCATGCTCAAGCAAACGGGAAATCTCAACAGGAATCTCTTCATCATCCTCTTCTTCGGCTCTGAACACAGGGAATTCAAAGTTGGGAGAGGGCATAGGATCATTGTTTTCGATGGTTAAGTCATGGATTAATCTGCACATATGATTATGCTTTATTTTAGAAATCGATTTGTGCAAATAAAACAAAAGGTTATTATATTTTCCTATTACTACCAATTAATTTTCATTACTATTTCCCAGAAAAAGTTAAAAATAAAACAGTAGTGGACAAAATAACATTTTTATTCATTAAAGGGAAATACTTGAAACAAGGAGCCCAGACATATCTCTTTTGCCTTGGGCAGAGCAAAAGGAATTATTTTTCATAGCCCGACACAAAATATTTTTCACTTTGGGCTGAGCGAATTTTTTCAAAGAAAAACAAAACAAAACATTACTCGGAAATGTGCATAACAACAGGAACATCAACAGCTATCCAGTTTTGGCAAGCCAATCCAGGCGTCACAAAATCGGGCAAATCTTCCTCGGAATCATCATCTATGATAGCATCAACCTCAGGATGTATAAACCCTGCACTTCGGAAAACCTCTTGAATCGGACGAACAACCACCTCCTTCTTGACTCTTGCAGACACTGGATGAAAACCAAGACCTTCCCCAGACTTGTTCTCGGGCAAAGTCAACACCTGGCCCCATCCTTCGGCTGAACCACTTTCCACCACTCGCCGCGCATCCTCAAAAGAAGAGATGGATGCCCCTTGCTTCCTCACTTCATTCTTGGTAACAGAAAGACCTTGGAACTGGGTTCCAACATCCTCGTCAGCATCAATAAAAGAGAATGATGATAAATGGCTTACCACCATAGCCTGCTCTCTCCCAATCATCACTAGCTTCCCATGCCTTACAAACTTCAGTCTCTGATGGAGCGTAGAGGTGACTGCCCCTGCATCATGGATCCATGGACGACCCAATAAGCAACTGTAGGCAGCACGAATGTCCATCACTTGGAAAGTGATTTGAAAAGTATGGGGACCAATTACTATAGGAAGATCCACTTCACCAATGACTGTCTTCCTAGAACCATCGAACGCTTTAAAATTACTCCACTATGTCTCATGGGAGCACCTGGATATGAGAGTCGAGACAATGTAGTCTTTGGCATCACATTCAACGACGAACCCGTATCTACCAACACACTTGACAAGGTATCATTTCCACAACTTACTGAGATGTGCAAAGCCATATTATGGTTTCTCCCCTCCTCTGGGAGTTCTTCATCACTGAAACCAAGATTGCTACACGAAGTAATATTTCCCACAATCCCATCAAACTGGTCAACCGTCACATCATGATCCACGAACGCCTGGTCCAAGACCTTCATCAAAGCTTCTCTATGGGCACCAGAATCTCTCAGTAAAGCAAGCAAAGAAATCTTGGAAGGAGTTTGCAAAAGTTGGTCCACAATCTTATATTCACTTCTCTTGATAAGCTTCAGAATCTCATCATCCTCAGGGTGAGGGATAGGTTCACTGGATCGGCCTATCTCAACCCTTGGTTCAACATTTATCACTGGAATTTCCGCCGGTATGGGTCTCCTGACTTGAACTTCTGGTCTCTTCAAAGGTACTGCTGCAAAAACACGCCCACTTCTCGTAACTCTACTCACATCAACAATGTTAACAAAAGACGGTCTTGTCGGTATAGGGACTTCTACCACATTCTCAATCATTGTGGCATTATACTTATACGGTACAGCTTGGTCTGAGTTGTAAGGCACAGGACCAGGTGGGTAAATAATCAAAGGATCAATAGGTGCAGTCTGACTGTCGTAAGCGATCTCTACTGATTCAGGAAAATTGAATTGTGGTATTATAACATTCACTTCATCCTCCAGATTTCTGTCATACGTAATAGTGATAACTCTCTGGTCTAGCAACTTCTGAATATCCTCCTTCACAATAGGACAATCAACCTCTCTTGAACAAAATTCACAAACATCATAATCATGCTGATGCCTAACAAAGGCAAGTCTTCTCAAACTCTGATGTAACCTGATCAACGACTCTCTTATGTGTTCAACTTGAAAAACTCGAAACTTTCCCGGACAACCTTCCACCATATTCACTGATGCTGCCCCATGTCGAGGCAAAGGATTATCTCTAACATTTGGATTAACATCCTTGAAAGACAAGATGCCATTCTTAATCAATCTCTGCACGTCCGCCTTCAAAGCAAAACAGTTCTCAAGGTTGTGCCCCGACGACCCTTGATGATATTCACAAAACTGATCCGCCTTGTACCACGGAGAAGTACTGTTTGGTGCGACAGGAGGAGGCTTTGTCGTTATGAGATTCTTTCTGATAAGAGCAGGGAACAATTCCGTATAAGTCATATGAATGGCATCGAACTGCGGTTTTCTGGGTGAACGGTTCTGATTGTTGAGTGGATAAGCCTGTTGTCGAGGCTGCTGCTGAAATGGCCGTTGTTGAGTTGGTGGGGTTTGATGAGCTGGGGTCATCAAAGCTGGGCGGACAGCCGGAGTGACCGCCGCAACGTGAGAGTAACCTCTCCTAGGTCTTCCTGGGAACAATGCGCTGACATCCTGCTCTTTTCTTTTCGGGAAAACACTTCCAAACTTCTTAGTACTGCTAGACGGACTTCCTTCTTTAACCAAACGCCCTTCACGAATCCCTTCCTCTAACTGCATGCCCATGCTTACCATTTCGGTGAAGTCACTAGGTGCGCTGGCTATCATTCTTTCATAGTAAAAGGAACCTAAAGTCTTCAAAAATATCTTAGTCATCTCTTTCTCTTCAAGAGGTGGATAGATTTGAGCAGCAATTTCACGCCACCTCTGGGCGTACTCCTTAAAAGATTCTCGGTCTCTTTGCGACATCGCCCAGAGTTGATCCCTGTCCGGGGCCATGTCAACGTTGTACTTATACTGGTGAACAAAAGCTTCGCTAAGATCGTTGAAGTTGCGGATCTGAATATTGTCTAAACCCATATACCACTTTAGAGCAGCACCCGTCAAACTATCTTGAAAATAATGAATCAACAAGTCATGATCATCGGAATACGTAGACATCTTTCTCACGTACATCTTTCTCTCAAAGTCCGGCACTTTGAATTTCGCTGGAATCTTGACATTCGGAACTAAACAAAGGTCGTGCGTGTTCTTCCCAAACAAATCCTTCCCCTTTAACGCTCTAAGCTCTTTCTGCATTTCCTGGAACTGATCCTGAAACTCTTCCATTCTATCAAAAAGACCAAAACTTTCAGCAGGCTCAGCAGGATAAGTAGGTTCATTCAAGTATGGCACGGAATGGACCACAGGAGCGACGGTTGTCATAATCGGTTGCGGAAAAGGTGTCACAGACTGAATTACTGGCGGCAAGGCAGTTGTCTCTGGCTGAGGAAGAGACAAAGCAGGTTGAAACAAAGGTTGTACGGCAGGCTGATACCCCTCTGGCACAAAGTTGTAAGGCATTCCCCACGGAAAACCTTTCGGTATCTGATGTTGAAGCGGAGAGTTGATTTGAGTCACGGACGTCGGAACGGTGACAATCTCGGAAACCACTGGAGTTGAAGTCTGAATCTCGGCAGCTGTAGTCGATGGCTGATTCTGAACTGCCACCAAACTTTCCACTAATGCAGTTAACTTTTCTATCTCGATACGAAGGGTAGCAACTTCCCCACGAAGCTCATGGTTCTCCTGTTCCAGATCTTCCATTTTCCTCTGACGATTGGCTCGAGTGTCGTATCGGTGAGACAACTTGACAACCTTTATGGAGTGGAAAAAGAAACAAGGATAAGACTCTAGGAAACATGTGAAGTGAAGTGTTGAATGATGCATGATGTGCGAATCAAATGATGATTCATTATAATAGTTTTTTCAAGGAACTCCGATAATTTTGCATACATCAACGATAAAGGAATTTGGAAAAACGAAAACTCAATCCAATAATTGAAAACAGTAAATTACAACTTACAACATGGAATATCAAAACAATAAATTACAACTTTGGGATAACACCCCAATAATAAAAGCAGTAAATTACATCTTCGAAACATGGAATCCATAATAAAGCGATAAATTACAATTTTAAAACATGAAGTCCAAAATAAAGCAATAAATTACAACTTTGGAGCATGAAGCCCATAATAAAGCAATAAATTACAACTTTGGAGCATGAAGCTCTTTTACATAGTTTTACAAAATGACATCAATAAAATAAAACTAAAAGCTAAAGATCACTCAGAATCATCAGATGAGGGACCAAACACCAACTGTAACCAGAGCTTCTTGATCTTCTCTTCATAAAAGTCTTCCATCTCTTTCTTCTCAGCTACCATTCGATCAATGATTTCCTTCTGCGGATTAGGAACGAGAGCCACGCTTACCGAACCTTCCTTCTTTCTCTTCCTTTCACTAGCATACCTCTTCAGTAAAGCATCCTTTTGACGAAGCTTCTCATCATGATCAATGAACCAGCCGTCTTGAATAAACAGCAACTCCTCCTTTTCTTTTAACTGTCGAGCCAGGACTCGATTCTCATATTCAGACAAATGGTACTTTTCTTTCCAAGCATCCCTCTCGGACTTCATCCTAGCCAGATTTCCTTGGTATTCTCCTATACTCGCGAAAGGGATAACAACAGATGATGGTGCAACGGTGGGGAATAAAGGTTTCTCAAGTTTATAGGGCATCTTGAGAGCACAAGCCCTAGCACGGACCCACTGTAGGTAAGGCTCCAAAGAAACGGCACCTCTATGTCCTAACATATCTCTCCCTTTCCTATGGATGTGGCGCCAAGCTCCTTCGATCTCCCTCTTAGCTGCCTGATGATCTTGTCCTTCCTGTAGAAAGAAACCACTCACATGGATGTTGTTTGGCTTATCTCTCATCGAGTACCCGAACTGACGGCGCGCGAGAACAGGGTTATAGTTGATTCCACCTCTCGTACCGAGAAGAGGCACGTTAGGAAAAGCACCACAGCTATCGATGATCTTCACGTCGTAGTAAACTCGATTATACCAATCAATGTCGAAATGAGTGAGAGCCATAATCTTTGGCGCCCATCGCGGCTCCTTCTCGAGATCCTAGAAAATATCAGACCCAGGCAGATGCGAAACATACCACGGATACAACAACGGTGCACAACAAATAATCATTCCTCCTTGATAAGAGTTTCGAAGATGGATGGAGTAGTAAGTATCTCCGAGCAACGTAGGGACCGGATTTCCAATCAAGAAAATTTTGATGGCGTTGATATCCACAAACTTATCAACGTTAGGGAACAAGAATAGACCATAGGCGAGTAAAGCAAACACGTCTTCAAAGGCAATAGTATCTTTTATCTCAGCGAAATGACGAGCTTTCCTCAACAAGAACTGTGCAGACAAGCCTCGGATTCCCCCTTTTGTAGTCATGTTCTCCTCTATCTATGACTTCTTCAAGTGGGTGATGGTCGCTATCTCGTGAGATTTGGGCTCCTCTTCTAATCCAGAAAAAGGAACACAGTCGGTGATCGGCAAACCAAGTATGTAGGAATACTCTTCTAAGGTGGGCATCAACTGGTAATCCGGAAAGGTGAAACATCGGTACAAAGGATCGTAGAATTGAACCAACGTATTGAGTATGCCTTCTTTCATCTTGCGCTTCATGAGAGGTATAATGGACCCATACTTTCTCTGAAAATCCATCGGGTTCTCGATCTTCGGAATCAAACTTTTCAGTTCTTCAATCTCGGGCTCCTTAAAACTAAAGCTTCAAGTATTTCTCCTTCCAAATTCCATAATAACCTGAGATGTCTGCAAAAATCATTCCGAAGTTCCTTGAAAAACAAGTTTTTTACAAAAATGTTGATGAATGCATGGATGAATGATAATGCAACAGTCACACACAAGTTTGCAAACATGGGGTTCAAAGGTTCAACGTTCAGCATGGAGTCAAGGGTAAAGCCCACCCAAAGGTATGTACTAACGGTTCAATCGCACCTGTAAGACAATGTTCTAAGAGTTCCCAGAGTCTACATTCCTCCTTCGGATATTACCAACGTCTTGATTACTCAATAATTAGCAATATTCTCAAGAGAAACTCGTCCGAACGTAGCATCGCGTAACAACTACTTCTGAATTACTCTGTTATAGTCTCCGCGCTACACCTAAAAAGGCCAAGAGGGGTTAGGGTTCTACGGTCCTCAACTTCTCGGGCTCCTAGGTCGAAAATAATAATGTCTTCCCGATTACTCGGTAAACAAATATTAAGTTCAAGAGGGCCTTCCATTGAGTGGGGGATCTCATGCCTCCTTCTTCGGGATTACTCCCTCAAAGTTAACATGACTGTACCGCTCGTCCTATTCCTTAAGTGTTACTTAATCCGGGTATAGGATTCGTCCTTTGCAAAAAACCCAAACACCCTAATTTAAACACATAATCAAGCAAATCAAATAATAGTAAACAGATAAAACAAATTAGGCTTAACCCACTTAGGGATGGACCAGCAAGAGGTCAATCTTTCCCTAGCAGAGTCGCCAATTCTGTAGCGATAAAAAATGTAGCGGGGTAAATCGGAGATCGAATTATTGATTAATTCGTCTCACAAAAGCAAGAGTCGCCACCGCGCTTTATTGTTTCCAAGGGAAAAGGGGAAAGAGCGAAATAAAACCCTAAATATGCAATGTAAATAATACTTTTTAAAAGTAATAAGAATACAAGGCGTTTTTGAAAAGATCTATGGTTCGGGGGTTGGTTATACAGTGGGAAGGTATTAGCACCCAATGTATCTATAGTACTCTATAGGAACCTTTTGAAATATCCGTTTATTAAGATTGATCGTTTGAAGAAAATGAATCGCTTTGGCTGAAAAGGGGTACGGACGGGTTTTTGAAGATGCGACGACCTAATGTCGAAGTTTTTGCTTAAAGGGTATAAGTTTTGAAAAGATTGAATATTTGAGGAAAAATTATCCTAAGTTTTGATGAAATGCGAATGTTCGCGCGATTAGACTTGAGGACATGAAGTCGACAAATTTAATCGTTTTTCCCTCAGATTTAAACGTAAACAGAATAAACAAGTCAATATGAAAAATTAAACAGAAAAAATTATGCGGATAATGATTAAATAACAACAGTTAAATAAATGACCAAATGGTGTAAATATGCATTTTTTGATTTTTATTTAATATTAATGAAAAGAAAATGTTTTTAATAGTTTCCATTTTTTACGCATTTTTTATATGGATAAAAGTAAATGAGAATTAATTAAGGAAAACAAAAATATTTTTTAAGTTTTAAGACTTTCTATTTTTATATATTTTAGAGTTCTATATGGGGCATTATTTTTAAAGAAAATATTAAATAATCAAACTAAATGAATACCTAAGAGTTATTAACTTAAAACTAATTAGAAAAGGGAATATAAAATTACTAAGTAAACCTAAAATTAAACTTAATAAATAAAAGGTAAAAAAAATTAAAATGTTTTAACTAAATTATTAATTGATTAAGCTACTAATTAATTTAAACTAAGTAGTAATATTTTAAAAAAACTAAAAAAAGAATAAATGAAAAAAAGTGAATTAAAAAACTAGAAGAACAATTATATGGGCCAAGAGTGTCTAAGGGGCCTAATCAAAACTAAGACAGGGGGGGTGCACAAAGAGGTCCGTTTGGGCTTAGGCAGAACCGGTTGGGTCCAACTATGTTCCATAATCTTGTTCAAGGGTTAACAACTTTTGGTAATTGGGATTAGGGTTAGGGTTTTGGGAGAGCGGCGTTGTTCGCTTGCTTGTCTTCTTCGCGTGATTCATGTCTTCGTCTCTTGCTTCGCTACTGCGTTCCACGGCCCAAGCCACCGGCATCTCATCCTCCTCTTCCCTCCAGTCCAAGCATTAGGGTGACGGTCACGAATTCACGGTACAAACATTATCTCTCAAATCTTATGTTTTGGTTACGGTTTGCATGCTCGTGATTTTGATTCTGTTTGTTTTATTATGTTGATTTGAGGCATTTTTTTGAAAAAATAAAAGAGAAGAGATACCTTGGGGACGGAGGAGAGGTTGAGGTGAGCTAGGAGGCTGGGCAAGGAAGGACGGCGGAGGCGCTGTAAGCTCGCTTCGGACTACCGGTACTCTGTTCCTTTTGGCCCTTTTGCTTTGCTTTTTCCTCTTCTTATCTTGCTACTGCCACTTGCTACTGTATGTTGGGTTGCCTTGAACTTTTCCTATCTTCTTCTTCACTGTGATTCTGTACGCTTTTGTTAATGCTTCATTACCTTGAACTTGACCTATGATGATTTGCTGAGGTTTTTTGGTGCCTTGAATATTTTGAATGCTATGTTGAAAAACGATTTTTTTTTACTAGCTTGATGATATTGACGCTTTTTCTCTTCTTCTTTCTGATTTCGCTGTATTTGATGCTTCCCGTTGCTTTTTGTTGCCCAGTGATAAGATAATCTGAGGCCTGATGGTATGATTGTTATTGTTTGGACATTGGTTTTGGTTCTACTGGTTTTGTGCAGTAGGAAGGGTTTTGGAATGGTTTAGGCCATTTGTTTTTAGGCCATGGTCTTGACAGGTTTATGGTTCTTATATGGTTTGATATTTGAATTGGTTTTTTTGGTTGGACAGTATATTGAAGGTTTTGGTAATGGTTATGTAATTTAATTGTTTTGGGCCATGTGTTTTGCTGGTTTTTCAGTAGGCTATGGTATATGGCATTCTTACTGGTTTTAAGCCATGAAGGTTTGATGGTTTAGACAGTAGGAATGGTTTATGCAGGTTCTTACTGGTTTTAGGCCATGAAGGTTTTATGCTTTAGACAGTAGGAATGGTTTATGCAGGTTCTTACTGGTTTTAGGCCATGAAGGTTTTATGTTTGAATTGGTTCTATTGGTTTTATGTAGTAAGTGTTTTGTTGATACAGGTTGTTGTTGATATTAGAGGTAGCAGGTTTGAAAAAAAGCTCTTACTGGTTTATGCAGTAGGTTATGTTGTTTTTTGAACACTCCGGCAGGCTTCTCCTCTTTTTTTTTTGAAAGGATTTGTGTTATGTTATAACAACTTGCTTTTGTTTACGTTACAGGCTTGGTGTATTTGGTACCTTCTTGATGCTCTGCACCAAACTGCTCCAACAGTTTGTTTGTATTCCTATTTCATGCTTCTTTTTTTTACTGAGTTACTGTTGTAGCTTTGTTTTGTATCCACTTCTGCCTAAACCAAAACCTGTAAAACCATATTTCTTTCTCTCTTCTCTCTCTTAAGTACCATGAAGCACTAAAATGTGTGTGTACTGTACTGTTCTGAAATTGCAAACATGCTGGAAAATGATGAAATGGGAAATATATTATGCTTGCATATTTGTTTAAATTGCACACTTGCTCTTTGTCTTTGCATGGAAGCCTAAGTTTTGACTTCTTCCTATATGGGCATGTTATGTTTACGTTGGAACTCCTTTGAATAATGCATGTTTATGTATATGCTGTTACTTTTTGTATGCTGTGTATATTTTTGAGATATGCATTGGACTTAGAAAATGCAATTAATTTTTTAATTATGCAGTTTTGAAAATAAAGTGCATGTTTGAAATTGTGCATTCATTTATGAAAATAAAAATTCCCCCCTTTTTTGTGAACCGGGAGAAATCCCGTGATTTGCAAAAAAGGGTAAACTGATTCCAGCCGTTTGCTTTTAATGATGAACACTAATAAATAATTTTCTACTTTTAATTATTTATTCAATTCTGACTTTTCTTTTTAATTGTTTTTGCAGGTAAAATCAAATGAGCAGACAAAAGCATTGGATAGAAGATTTAGAATTAGAATCTTAGAAATATAGTTCTATTTTACTTTAAACTTTTATGTAATTTGTTATTATAAATATTTTGTAAATAATACAATATTTAAATAACAATTGTAATAAAATAGAATAAAGTGAAATAAAATTCTATTATTTCCCCGTCAATTCTTTTCTTTCCAATTATTTTATTTATCGTTTATAATTCTTTAAATTGTATAATGATTGAAAATCAATTTCAATCACTTAAATTCAGAATAATAAACGCATAAATAAACATCATTGATCAATTAATAATTTCAATTATTTAGTTCGTTATTCACAATTTTCTAAATTATAATAATTAAAATAGAATTTCAAATATTTAACTTAGAATGATAAATAATTAAATAATCATTATTGACCAATTAATGAACTTCTTTTCAAATATTTATTATATTATTCATAAATCTTTAAATTATGTAATAACTGAAAATAAATTCCAATTATTTAAATTTAAGATAATAAATAATAAATAAACACTGTCTGAACGATTAATATGCCTCTTTTCAAATATTTATTTTATTATTTATAGATCTTTGAATTATATAATAATTGAAAATAAATTCCAATTATTTAAATTTAAGATGATAAATAATTAATAAACATCATTTAGGTCTTGATCAGTTAATAAATTTAGCGTTCAAAAATAAACAGCTCTCGACTCGAAAAAGTTATGAATTTTAAAAATCAAAAGGTCAAAACGCTTGCAATGTAATGATGCAGATGGGAGATGGTATCTTAGGTCAAAATTTGGGGTACAACAATAGCTATTGCTTCAACCGTGTCAGTATACCCCGCACAGTTTCCACAACGTATTGCTATCTATGAATGTTTCCCCAAATCTGGGTGTAGGATTTTAAGCCCAAACAAGAGAACCAAAATACAAAGCAATCAAAGCAAACAATTAGTCATGCAAGAGGGTGATCTAAGCCCTAAGGTTACTCCACTTTTAAATCATTTCCCCAGCAGAGTCGCCACTTCTGTGATACGGTGGGAGAACTGACTTGAGTTTTGCATTTGTTTTCGCAAATGTTTCGGTTTAGCAAGAGTCGCCACCGACTTTTTATTTTATCCTAAGGAAAGGTTAAAAAAGCACAGCAAAAACCTTTGAGATGTTTTCTTGGGTTCGGGGAGTAGATTATAGAAAGGGAAGGTATTAGCACTCTTTCTATCCATGGTTATCCATGGGCTCTTAGTTACTTGCTTAGATCACTTGCCTTGCATTTTTCAATTGTTTGAAAGGGTGCTTTGTGTGTGGTTTTGAAAATGTTTTGAAAAAGATGCCTTGTCTAAGCAACCGTTGTAACAATTCTTTACTCGAATGTTTTACAAAGGTGTGTGTGCCTTTTCGAAAAGACATTTCAATGTTTTGAAAGTTGTTTTGAAAGTTGTTGTGGAGTGGGTTTTTGAAAATTAGCAAGGATGTTTTCTTTACAAGTTTGATCAAGTAACTAAGAGTTGTCTACCCCTAAATTTACTCAAATATTTTTTCTATGTTTTAACCCTTTTAACAGTATTGTTCCACCATTGTATTTGGTGGACAACCTGGTGTTAGGATGTAAACGGGACAGGCGCGGGTCATCGTATAGACCATGATAGCAATTTTGCAAAGTATCTTAGTATTTTTCGAGGGACTAAGATCATTTTTATAAGGCAACTTTGGATAGCGTCATCGAGGGACTATGATCTTTTGATTTTGTTTGTTTTACCAAGATACTTTGCATGCGTAACATGGCCCATTTTTTAAGGCAACAAGTGGATGTAACCCTAGGGGTGTTTGTGTGCAAGTGTGTTTTATTGCATACAAGATTTTATCTTTGAATTAGGATTTTCTATTTCATTGATTTTATCTTGCCATACACATCCTAATTACTAGCATTTATATTTGAAAGTGATAAAAAGCAGAAATATAAAATTCTACGCTATTACAGCAATTAGGGGTGGGGATACATATTTGTACATGGGGTGGTTCAACGAGAAAAATAGATAAGAAAAGAAAATAACAAAAACAAGATAGAGAGAAAGAGAGAGAGAGCCAGCGCGCTGCTGAGAGGTCATCAGAAGTATGACTCAGGCCTGCTTCCAGATTATCAACCTTTTGGTTAAACTGTATGAGTCAGAACTTCTGACTCTGGCACCTGCAAAACAGAAACCTGTTAGTGGGAAGATCATAAGTTCTAACCCCCATGCGCTGCAAGACAAAAGTTTATTAGTGGGGATATCAGAAGTTCTGATCCTGCTGGAAATATAATAATTCTCAGAAGTTCTGATATTATTGACAGCAAAACAGGCTTCAGATGTGCTAGCGTCAAAGTCAGCACTTGGCTTCTCCCTGTGCTAGTCAGAACATCTGCAATTTTGTTATTTTTCCACAAAACAGAAAACATGTTTGGAACAGCTTCAGCAAATGTCAGAGTGTTTTAGGAGACAGAATCAACAAGGTCACAGGCAAGTTCTATGCTGACTCACTTCCTATCTAAACGTTCTGAGGTATGAAAATCCTCAGAACACAAACAGCAGCAACATGATGTTTACATTATGTTTATTTGAGCATGCAAAGCTGATGATGCTTAGCAGCGTGATAAAGGTCAGCAGGTGCTTACCTGGATGTTGGAAAAGTTTGTGAATGAGAGCTGGCCTTTAACTCTGATGGTGTCCTGGACAGGTTCTTTTTTGAAAGGGGGAGATGAAGAGGTATGTGTATGTATGGTCAGAGGCTGAAAGGGTATTCTTTAGTCACAAAGAAAACTGGGTATTGATGAAGTTTGAAGGTAAGGAGTTTAAAGTTATGAAACACTGGAGATTTTGGCAGAGTTTCACAGCACTTTCTTGCTAAAAATTTCTGTTTCTCTTCTAGCAATTTTTCTGGTTTTTGGACGCGCCTTTTCAGTGGACAATGGTTCTCTATTTATAGGCAAAACTCTTGTGGCTTCTTGAACATTAAAGGAGCCAACAGAGGTTGAATTGTTCTTTGAAAGAAGTTCCTGGGAAGTTGTGATAATAGATAGCCTTTCAGCCTAGGCTGGAACAGCAGGCATGGATTGGGGAGAAGTGACCTCTTAGGTGGACGGTGGCGCGTAGACCCATGCCTAAACCTGCATAAAGGCATTTACCAAGCCACACGTGAAGAGACCCCTTGGATGAATGTTCAGGAGTGGTTGGGAGCATTAATGAGCATTAAATGGTGATGAGACTTATCAACACCAATATTCTGGTAATAGGAAAAAAAACCTGAACCAGCAGTTCTGCTTTACCAAAAACAACGTAAATCATGCTCTGGTCTTGGCCTCTTATTGTCTTAGCAAATTCTGGAGATTCTCCTGACTTCCTGACACATTCCTTGGATTTGCTTCTGGAAATCCTGGACTTAGAGATTCTGTATCAGTGTAACACCCACTCTTCTGACCCTTTCATCTTCTGATTTCAGCATGTTCTGAAGGAGCCTTCAGACTTTCCTTGCTTCTTTTGCATAAACTCTGGCTGAACTTGCGTAACTACTAAAAGAGTCATGTTCTGTTTGAGGCTTACGTGTTGAACCACGTTTGCAACTTCTGACTTAGTTGATGTAGCTGCTGAAGAGCCAACTTCTGACTGCGTTGAGCCAAGCTTGCAACTTCTGACTGTTGAGCCAAGCTTGTAACTTCTGACCGTTTCTGTCTGGAGTTTGATCCAGAAGTTCTGAAGCGCTATTTTCTTCTTAAACACCCATTTTCTAGAGAAAAATTCCAAATGTTTAGAATTTAATTTTTTCAAGGTAAAAGCGTTGCCTTTAGAGCTTGTGTGATCATTTTGCTCTTGTAAATGGTTTGCTTGGGAAGAAATGATAATTCAGAACTTGGATTTGTTTCAGAGAGACTCTGAGAATCCAGGATGATTTCTTGAAGAAAGAGAGGGAAAATTTTGGGGTACAACACATGGGTAGGACAGCTTCCATGCCATATACTAAAGAAAATGGGGTTGCCCTGTTGAAGTACGTGCCGTGGTACGGTATCCATGCAGAGTAAACGGTAACATCTCATGCCAGTCCTTGTAGGTAACTGTCATTTTCTGAATGATCTTCTTAATGTTTTTGTTCGCAGCTTCAACAACACCGTTCATCTTCGGCCGATAGGGAGATGAATTATGATGATAAATCTTGAACTGTTTGCATAAAGCGGTGATCATAGTATTGTTCAGATTTGTACCGTTGTCTGTGATGATCCTGTCGGGGACACCATACCGGCATATGAGGTTCTGCTTGATGAAGCGGGCAACCACATTTTTTGTAACAGAGGCGAAGGAAGCTGCTTCGACCCATTTGGTAAAATAGTCAATGGCGACCAGGATGAAGCGATGCCCATTGGGCGCTGTGGGCTTGATCTCTCCAATCATGTCAATGCCCCACATTGCAAATGGCCAAGGAGCTATCAGAATGTTGAGAGGAACAGGAGGGATATGAACCTTGTCAGCATAGACTTGACATTTGTGACAAGTACGGGAATGTTGATGGCAATCAGCTTCCATGGTAGACCGGTAATAGCCTGCCCTTAGAATCTTCTTAGCCATCGTATGTCTGCTCAAGTGGGTGCCAAATGTACCGCTGTGTATCTCAATCATGATTAACTCTGCTTCAGCTTTGTCTACACATCGGAGTAAAACACAATCATGGCTGCGTTTATAGAGGATGTTGTTGCTCAGGAAGAACTTGGCAGCAAATTTCCTTAGGAACTTCTTGTCATTTACGGAAGCTCCTTCGGGAAATTCTCTAGTCTGGAGATACCTTTTGATTTCGTGAAACCAGGGTTTTTCCAATGCTTCTTCGGTATTAATCTCATGACAATGCGCAGGTTCATCCATTTGCTCGATGGTGATTTAGGGAATTACGTTATCCCAGTTGAGTTTAAACATGGAAGACATTGTAGCCAGAGCATCTGCTAGCTGATTCTCTTTTCGCGGGAAATGCTCGAAGGTGATTTGCTCGAAATGAGGCAACAATGTCAGGACATGTTCTTTGTATGGGATAAGATTAGGATGTTTGGTATCCCACTCTCCTTTGATTTGACTGATAACCAAAGCCGAGTCCCCAAATACGATCAAAGATTTGATCCCCAGGTCTATAGCAGCCTTGAGACCAAAAATGCAGGCTTCATATTCAGCCATGTTGTTGGTACAACTGAAACAAAGTCGGGCTGTGAAAGGTGTATGGCAACCTTCTGGGGAAATGAGTACCGCACCGATACCGTTTCCAAGTGCATTTAAAGCACCATCAAAGTACAGGGTCCATCGGGATCCATTTTCAGGTCCGTCATACGGTCCGTTACTTTCAATGTTGTCCAAAGTCATGATGTCCTCGTCCGGGAAGTCGAATCTCATGGATTGATAATCTTTGATAGATTGATGAGCTAGATGGTCAGCTAGTACACTCCCCTTTATAGCTTTTTGGGTAGTATACTGGATGTCATACTCAGTCAGGATCATTTGCCATCTAGCGATTCTTCCAGATAAAGCAGGCTTCTCGAAGATATACTTGATAGGATCCATTTTGGAAATCAACAGAGTGGTATGAGTCAACATATATTGTCTTAGTCGGCGAGCAGCCCATACCAAAGCGCAACAAGTTTTCTCGAGCAGTGAGTAGCGAGTCTTACAGTCGGTAATCTTTTTTCTAAGGTAATAAATGGCATGTTTTTTTCGACCAGACTCGTCATGCTGGCCCAGTACGCACCCCATTGAGTTGTCCAAAATAGTCAGATACATGATCAGCGACCTTCCTTTGACGGGTGGCATCAGAATAGGAGGTTCTAGCAAATACTCCTTGATTTTATGAAAAGAAGCTTGGCAATCATCGTTCCATTCGACTACCTGATCTTTCTTCAATAGTTTGAAAATTGGCTCACAGGTAGACCTCAGATGAGAGATGAATCTGGCAATATAGTTCAAGCGCCCCAAGAACCCCCTAACCTCCTTTTCAGTACGGGGGGCAGGCATTTCTTGTATAGCTTTCACTTTTGCTGGATCGACCTCAATGCCTTTGTTGCTGACAATAAATCCTAGAAGTTTACCAGACCTAACTCCAAAAGTGCACTTACTTGGATTCAGCCTGAGTTTGTACTCCTTCAACCTGGCAAACAGCTTCTGCAAATGTTCAAGGTGTTCCTCCTCTGTTTGTGACCGAGCTATCATGTCGTCTATGTAAACTTCGATCTCATGATGTATCATATCATGAAACAAAGCTACCATGGCGCGTTGATAAGTTGCCCCTGCGTTCTTCAGTCCAAACGGCAGCACCTTGTAGCAGAAGGTACCCCATTGTGTAACAAAGGTTGTTTTCTCCATGTCCTCGGGGGCCATTTTAATCTGGTTGTAGCCCGAGAATCCGTCCATGAAGGAAAACACCTTGTGCTGAGCTGTGTTGTCAATCAAAATGTCGATATGCGGTAGCGGAAAATCATCTTTAGGGCTGGCCATGTTCAAATCCCGGTAGTCCACACACATTATGACCTTGCCGTCTTTTTTAGGTACTGGCACAATGTTAGCAACCCATTGTGGATAGGATGTAACAGCCAGAAAGCCAATGTTGAATTGCTTCATTACTTCAGCTTTAATCTTCTCGGACATGTCGGGCCTCATTTGGCAGACTTTTTGCTTGATCGATGGACAATCCTCTCTTATAGGGAGACGGTGGACCACTATATCTGTGTCTAAACCCGGCATGTCTTCATAAGACCAGGCGAAAATTTCAACGTATTCATTCAACAGCTGTATTAATCGCTCCTTGACACTTGGTTCCAGATTGGCACCCACTTGTACTTCCTTCCGGTCTTCCTCTGTTCCTAAGTTGATAGTTTCCAACAACTCTTCATGAGGCAAGATGGCCCTTTCCTCTTGCTGTAGAAGTCTGGCTAGCTCTCCCGGCACTTCACAATCTTCGTTGTCTTCATACTCAGCCTGATTGACCAAATCTTCAGAGTTTTTGAAGGATACAGCAGAATAGTCACCCATAGAATCTAGAGTGGATGGGTACCTGCATTTGTGAGTGTGGGTGTGTGTAAGGGATAGCCATCCTTAAACAAACAAAAATGCAAAAGGAAAGAAACTGAACACAGCAGTTTATAAATGAAAAACGTCCAATGATTCATTAAACATGGCATATGAATATGAAGAGAATCAAAACCCTTACAGATGGACCTACATGCCCCGGGCAAGGCATGAGGTGAAAAATAGTGTGCAGATTGTTTAAAAGTAATTATTACAGACCAACAGGAAATGTTCGACAGATAAATTACTGATTTTCGAAAGTAATGGGGACGAAGTCTTTCGCCTCCCAGTTGTGTAGTCCCCCTTCGATGGTTGGGAAGATCCAATCTTCAATGTTGGCCTCTTCGTCTTCGTCTTCCAAAGCATTGATCCATGAGGAGAAATCTTGATGGGTGTTCTTTCAATTTTTGAGCGACGCGTAGCTTTTTGCCGCGCAGCGGTAAATCCCAACCCAAACTTGTCTGTTTTGTGAGGAATGTCAGGCAACTGTCCCCATTTTGAGCTCTTCCCCTCCTTCATTGCAGCCTTTGCATATTTTAGAGATGCCATCCTGGCCACCTGCTTGGGTACCTCAGCTACTGTCTTTGCTACTGCAACCTCGGGAGCAATTTCCTCGAAGTGTTGGAACGGTGTCTCGATGAATTCGCCCTCCACCTCTACATACCGAAAGGAGTTCAGGTGACTGATCATATATTCCTCCTCACCGTGTACAGTTATGATTTTTCCTTTGACAGGGTATTTCAGCATTTGATGTAGAGAGGAGGTGACTGCCCCAGCATTATGTATCCATGGCCTCCCTAGCAAGCAAGAGTATGACGTACGGATGTCCATCACATAGAAAGTTGAGTGGAATACTTCAGTGCCTACCTTGATGGGAATGTCGACCTCCCTATGCACCATTCTTTTAGACCCGTCAAAGGCCCTGACAATGATATTACTTGGTTTCAACTCCAAGCCTTCGCAGTCCAACCGGTCGAGAGCCTTCTTAGGCAGCACATTTAGAGAAGAACCAGTATCGACCAAGACATGGGCGAGAGTAGTTCCTCGACATTCAACTGACACATGCAATGCGTCATTGTTCTTTCTTCCTTTCGGAGTCAGGTCAACATCAGAGAAACCCAGGCCGTTGTCGGCGGTAAGGCTGGCTACACAATCCTGGAATTGGTCGGCTGAGGTTTCCTGGGGCACATGGGCTATCTTCAAAAACCTTATTAAAGCTTTGGCATGAGCCTCCGAACAAAGCAGCAAGCCTAGCATGGAGATCTTCGAGGGGGTTTTCCCCAGTTGCTCTACAACGTCATAATCACTTTTCTTTATTATTTTCAGAATCTCCTCCATTTCTTTCTTAGAGGTTTCGGGGATGACCAATGGTTGAGCCCTCGTCCTGACGAGCTCATCTTGGATCCCTTTCCCCTTATCAGCAGAAATAGGAGGGACAACCACAGGAGTAACAGCTTCTTCAATCAACGGAGCTCTTGCAGAAAGTTTTATCGGTGCAGGAGTAACCTTGGGAACAGCTGAGGGTCCAAAGATTGCTTTTGGAGGGGAAATCTCTGGAGAGAAAATTCTCCCACTTCGGGTAATCTTGCTCGTACCGGCAATGTTTCCAATGTCGGCATTTTCTTCGTCAGAGCTCTCTTCAGTTATCTCAAGTTGTTTAACACCGTGGTAGTAGATTTCTCCACCATAATTCCACGGTATCGAATTGTCAGATTTGTAGGGGACTGGCCCAGGCATGGTTATTTTCAGAGGAACAATCTTTGTAGAGGATGTAATCTTAACAGGATTTTTAGGGACCTTGGAAAGATTGGTGGAAATGGTGATTATTGAAACATCTTTGATAGGAGTTGGAGTAGCAGGAACCTTTTCGAAAAGAATTTGTTGGCTTCCCATTAGGCCTTGGATGCCTATCTTCAGCAATGGACAGTCGATTGGTAGGGAGGAACAACAGTAGCAGTCTTCTTTACATCCTGGGAAAATCCCAGCTTTCAACAGATTCAACTTGATTGTTAGCAGTGGAGTTACCAGATCATCAACAACAGCAACATATAGATCTTCTTCAATAACATGGACATTGCGACCATGCTTTGGCATCGGAGCAGATATTACATTCGGCTTCTATGGAGCGTCGAACTCAACCTATTTTGCATCTATCAAGTCTTGAATTTTATGCTTAAGCGCCCAACAATCGTTGGTGTCATGCCCGACGCTGTCAGAATGATAGGCACATTTAGCATTGGGATGATAATGCGGGGAAGTTGTATTCACATTTTTTGGTGCCTCTTTGATAGTGGTGAGATTTAGCTTCAACAAATGGGGAAGAACTTGTGCGGGTGTCATATTGATGCGGGTGAACTGCCGTTGTGGCCGTTCTCCCCATTGCTGTTTAGGTCTGGACTGATTGTTACGAGGCTGATCATTTGATGAACTTTGGATCATCACGGCCCCCACAGTCGGCCGGCGCTCAGTTCTTCCCGATCTTTTCTGAGAGCATATAACAGCTACCTCCTTCTTGGCCGGAAATGATTTCTTAACAGTTGCGGAGGCAGAGGCATCCCTTTGAATCTTCCCATTCTTAATACTAGCTTCCACCCGTTCGCTAGTCAGAATCAATTCAGTAAACCCTGCGGAAGAGCTCCCGATCAAATGGTTGAAGAACGGGCCAGATAGGGTCCCCAAGAACATATCAACTAGTTCCCTATCTGAAAGAGGTGGATGCACTCTTCCGGCCAAGTCGCGCCCTTTCTGGGCGTATTCTTTGAATCCCTCATTTGAGGCCATCCCCATACTTTGTAACTGAGTACGGGTTGGCGCCAAGTCAGTGTTATATTGATACTGGCGATAAAAGGCAGCTGCCAAGTCTTCCCAGTTATGCACTTCTGACCTCTCAAGCTGGTAAAACCAGTCTAGCTGTGTACCGGACAAGCTGTCCTGAAAGAAGTGTACCCAAAGATTTTTGTCGGATGTATGGGGTTGAATTCTTCTGACATATGACTTCAGGTGCATCTTCGGGCAAGACAGCCCGTCATATTTTGCGAAAATTGGCACCTTAAACTTTGGAGGGATCACTATCCCAGCAATCAATCCCAATTCTTCAAAATCTAACCCGGGAACCCTTTGCAGCTCCATAGTTGCCAGTCTATCCTCCAGGTTTTTGTATTTGTCGTTCGCTAGCGGGTATTGCTGCTCTGAGTAATCTTCATCTTCCTCAACCTCTTCCTCTTCAGCCTCGGACTCAGAAGATAATGCAGCCCATTTTCCTTTACCGGTTCCCTCATCAGATGTGGAGGGAAATTCAAGAACTCTCCTAGCTTCATTCTCAAATCTTCTTCCCAGTGTAGCTACCCCTACTCTATTCTTCTTCTTTTTTCCTTTTTCTTGCTCTTTGTTCCCTAACAGTGCTTTAAGATCCTCCTGACCCTTTGCCAAGGTCATTAGGAGCTGTTGAAACTGCGAGTTTTATGACTGCAGATCTTTAACCGTCTGTTCAAGATCCATCTTACTGAAATAAACAGCAGAAAGATAAGGAAACCTGGTGTGAAGACCTTCTTATGCATATGATGAATGATATGTTTATTCATGCAATGCATTCAAGGATTTAGAAATTCAAAATTGTTGCAAACAAAAAGAACACACGTCATATTAATAAGAAGAAATTTTGTCAGTACATAAATGCCCCATGGGCCAAATATTTCAAAAACTTCTTAAGGCAAAAAGACGTAGTTCATCCTCTTTGGTGCGATGTAAGTGTTGAGGGTCTCCTCCTCGTGGAGTCGGCGGGTAAGCTCCAAAACCTTCTTCTCACTGGCGTAGAAGCTGGCTTCAAAAGTATTTCGCTCTTCCTTGAGTTGGATCCAACTCTTCTGCATTTCCTCCCATGATGTTGGCATGTCAGGATGTAGGATGGTATAGGGAACTTCTCCTTCCTTAACAGGCTCTTTAATCAAAGGGAGAACATGAGGGTAAGGCATCATAAGACTCTGGGCTCAGTTTCTTACCCACTTGAGATAAGGCTCAAGAGGGATGGAGTTCTTGTGCCCCAGTGTCTTACTATCTACCTTGTTAGGCATTCTCCAAGCTCTGATGAATCTTTGGCGAAGTCCTTGCGCATCGTTGTCGAAGTCAAAAACTAGGTCAGGAATCAGCATGTCATGAGGGTCATCCCTTCATGCATATCCAAATTGTCTCAAAGATAGACAAGGGTTGTAGGTAATGTCTCCTCTAATGCCAAGTAATGGAACATTAGAGAATTCTCCACAACGATCGACGATGATGACATTTTCTCTGGACCGAGAACACCAATGTACATCAGAATGTGTGAGGGTCATCAATTGTTGTGACCACCTTAAGCCTTGCTCATTCTTCAAAACAGATTGTGGAAGGTGAGAAATAAACCACCTTGCAAGGAGAGGAGTACAACACATGAAAACACCTCTCTTTCTCATTGTTCGTGTGTAAAATGAGTGGAGGATGTCCCCAAGCAATGTAGGTATGGGATTCCTGGATAGGAAAATCTTGACAGCATTGACATCTATAAGTTGGTCAGGATTTGGGAACAAGACCAACCCATAAATAAGGAGTGCCACAATCTCTTCAAAGGCTTGCAGATCCAGGGAATTCCAACACTCTTGTGCCTTCTCAAACAAGAATTTTGCCAAGAAGCCCTTGATACCACTTCTAGTCTCCCAATGCCCCTTGATGTCAGATGGTTGCAAGTGTAGTGCTTGAGCAACATCTTCAGGCTTTGGTTCTTTTTCCGTACCGTTGAAAGGTAGTTGATTAAGAATAGGAATTCTCAGGAGTTGAGAAAATTCCTCCAAAGTAGGCACCAATTGATAGTCGGTAAATGTGAAACAGTGGTGAAGGGGGTCAAAGAATTGGAACAACACTTTCACCATGTCTTCTTCAATGCTGGTGTTGACTAGGTTGAGAAGTCTACCATGTCTTTCACTGAAGAGAGAACTTTCCAGAATTCTGGATGTAAGCTGCTTGAGTTGAGGAGGGATTCTCACAAGGTTGACTTGGATAGTTTTCCTGCGAAGAATTTCCATGACCTACAAAACAAGAACAAAGATGAAGATCCAAACCCTTGAAATGGTTAGTGGATGCATATGATGCTTTATGATGTTCATGATATATGCACAAACATATGTACAAGCAAGTCACACAAAACCCTAGTTTCAGGCTTGCATGAGGTTTCATAGGTAAATACCCTCTTGAGTGAAGTTGTCTTAAAAACCTGTCCTATAAATAGTAACCGGGTTCTAAGGAGCTCAATATCATTGGATTGTTTTCCATGTTCATTGTTTTGGTTTAGCCACTTAACTAGCGACCAAAATATTCCAAGAAAACAATCCTCAATGAGTGTAGTATCGAGTATCTACCAACTTCGGACTACACCAAAGCCGGTCATCTCACTACCCCTAATAAAAGGCCAAGATGGTCAAGTAAGGTTCTAGGTCATTAGTGCTTAGTGACATCACTCAGCGGCCCCGTACTCTCCTTGATTGAACTCAAGGGTTACCGGTACTCACAAATATGTTGCACTAATATAGCTATTGCTTCAACCGTGTCGGTATACCCCGCACAGTTTCCACAACGCATTGCTATCTATGAATGTTTCCCCAAATCCGGGTGTAGGATTTCAAGCCCAAACAAGAGAACCAAGATGTAAAGCAATCAAAGCAAACAATTAGTCATGCAAAAGGGTGATCTAAGCCCTAAGGTTACTCCACTTTTAATTTTCTCACCAGTAGAGTCGCCAGTTCTGTGATACGGTGGGAGAACTGACTTGAGGTTTTGCGTTTGTTTTCGCAAATGTTTCGGTTTAGCAAGAGTCGCCACCGACTTTTTATTTTATCCTAAGGAGAGGTTAAAAAGCACAGGAAAAACCTTTGAGATGTTTTCGTGGGTTCGGGGAGTAGATTATAGAAAGGGAAGGTATTAGAACCCTTTCTATCCATGGTTATCCATGGGCTCTTAGTTACTTGCTTAGATCACTTGCCTTTGGTTTTCAATTGTTTGAAATGGTGCTTTGTGTGTGTGGTTTTGAAAATGTTTTGAAAAAGATGCCTTGTCTAGGCAACCCTTGTAACAATTCTTTACTCGAATGTTTTACAAAAGGTGTTTGTCTTTTTGAAAAGATGTTTCAAGGTTTTGAAAGTTGTTTTGGAAATTGTATTGTGGAGTGTGTTTTGAAAATAGGCAAGTGTGTTTTGCAAGTTTGATCAAGTAACCAAGAGCTATCTACCCTAAATTTCTCAAAGATCTTTCCTATGTTTTAACCCTTTTAACAGTATTGTTACACCATTGTATTTGGTGGACAATCTTGTGTTAGGATGTTAACGGGACGGGCGCGGGTCATCGTTTAGACCATGAATGCAATAGTGCCAAGTGTCTTTTGCAATTTTTCCTTTAAGGGACTTGATCATTTTTTAGGCAACTTGAGAAAGCGTCATCGAGGGACTATGATCATTTGATTTGTTTTTGTTTTGCCAAAGACACTCAACATGCAACATGGCCCATTTTTGAAGGCAACAAGTGGAGGAACCCTAGGGGTGCAAGTGTGAATGGTGTTGTCCATTTTCATGCATTTTTGTCTTTGTATTAGTCAAGCTATTTGTTATTTGATTTTCATACAAACCTTAGGTCTATCATGGCATAATTTGAAAGCTTTTAAATGCGGAAATTTAAAATCCTAAATTATTACAACATGATTATAGGGATGGGGGTACAAATGTTTGAATGGGGGATATTTGACAAGAAATTAAGTTCTAAGCTATTACATCCATATCGAATATATAAATATTTAATTGTACAATATTGGAATAAATACAATAAATATGCAAAATGTATTATGCACAAAAATGATTTTTATATATGTGAAAGTGTTTTTCAATATGAAATATGAACAAAAATAAAAGGTCAATTTTTGGATATTTTTATGGTTTAGGGCAAAACCCTAGTTTTCAAATAAATAGTATTTATTTATTAATTATATATAATATTTGTTAATTAATTTATACAAAAATAAAAAAAGTATATTGTAAAAAAAGGTATTTTTTTAGTGTCAAATATTAATAAAATAAAAATGTATTATTTTCATATTTTTTTATCCTAAGTATTCTAATAAAATATACAAATATTTGTATTATATATTAAATATACTAAATATATACAAAAAATAAAATATTAATTATTTACAAAAAGAAGTATATTTTAGAAAATGTTTTCAAAATGTAAATAATAAATAATGACTAAAAAATATATATTTTTGTATTATTTTCTAGGGTTTTAAATAAAAAAGGTTTTTATATTTATTTACATACATATATTAAATAAAACAAATAAATGCCAAATAAATGCAAAAAAGGGTGGAAAAATATTTTTGATATTTTTTATATTTAAGCAAAAAATAATAAGTCAGAATCAAAAAGAAAAAATCAAAAATGATCAATATATCACACAATGGGCCAGGGGGGTGGAAATTGGAAAAGGGAGTGCAAAGAGCAAGAACCAACTCAGGCCCAGCCCAAGTCAGCCTTCTTCAACCTCCAGCTTCGTTTGAACAACCAAAACGTGCACTTTCCATGCTTCATTCAAACTCCTGATTCTTTGACTTTTAACAAAAACTCATAACACAAACAATGTAGAGCATCAAGAGACGAATTCATACATATAAAACACTTGACTTAACTCTAAGAAACGAAGGAGAATTTCTTCATCCCTAATTTCTGACCTAATTTTTCTTCAATGTTCATGGCCAAAATTCTCACAGCATACTCAATATAAATGAAAAGTAAATATATGGATGGCTTTAGGGCTATGAGGAGAACATGTTTCATTCACAAACCTAAGCCTAACTCTTCCTATATTGAGAGATAGAAGTTCATGTTTTTACCTATTTCAGCTTGAATCGTGTACAGCAATGGAGGTATCTTCAATGGAGTTTGAGCTTTGGTACAGCTTGCCTGAAGTCCAAGGATGCTTCTCCAACACCTAGCTTGCTTTGAATCACTATGAATCGTGCTATGGAAGTTCACCTGCAAAACTGAAAAAATGAAAATGGCAACAGGGGTTAGGGATGTTACAGTTTGTATTTAGGGCTTGGGATAGTTCCAATGGATGGTAGGGAATGTGTTTGAACAAGCTTTGGCCAAAACGCACGAGCAAACTGAGTTGTGCAACTCAATCTGCAGGGATGCTCTGTTTCTTGCAGAAAAATGGTGTTTTGGTGAATGAGGGAGTATTGAGGATGAAGGAATCGTGTTTTAGGTCAGCTTGGGTGTATGAAATATGTTCACAAGGTTTTTGTTTGACTGTGTTGACAGGAAGTGAGAGTTGGATAGTTTTTGCAAGCTTTCTTCCAATGTAAGCAAAGAGATGTCAACTTGTGATATAGGCCTGTACCAAGTTCTCAAGCATGCTGCATACTTTGTTCTTGATCAGTGGGATTTGCCTACCAACTATTGCCTCAAAGATTTGGCTTGTACTTCTTGGATTTTGAATTTGACATAAAGCACTACTTTTCAAAAATGGCAAATGTGTTTTCTATTTAAGGGATAATCTTGCATGTAATGACCAAATGCATAAAACAATGCTTGAACACAATGGTTAGGCATTTAATTATGGAGTGCAAACTTGGTTTAGAGGCCTGCAAGCAAGTACCAAGCATGCTTATTTGAAAATGGAACTTGTATGAACATGCATTTGGTTATGAACAAAAGTGAATTTTGCCCAACTTTGCAAATTCGAATCTCCCTAACCACAAGGGTGTTTGAGGAGTTCTTGGACAATTTGGAAAGCTTGGAATGTGTACTACGATCCATATTTGTAATGAAAATTGAAACTCCAAGTGGAAGCATGTGAAAAATGGCCAAGAAGTTCGACAAAAATCCTGCCTAGAATGGGTCAAAATTTCTCTAAGTTAAAAATGTTTTGCACCCTTGTTCCAAAAATCATAACTTGAGCTACAAGCTTCCTTTGAGAAAACTTTGTGAATAAAAGTTGTATATTTTGCAATGGAATACAACTTTCATGTTTTGAGTTTTGTTTGAATCCATTTGTATCTTGATGAAAAAATGGGATAAAGTTAGGGAAAAATAAGGGAATTTCATAACTTAGAAAATTTCTAAGTTATGAAATTTCTTCATTTTAAACCCTAATTTGCAAATTTGGATTTCTTGATGAAAAAGTTTCATAATTTGACATGTCTTGATGAAAAAATGAATCTTGGCACTTGATTTTGACCAACAAGTCAAAGTTTGACTTTTCAGTATACAGTCAAATTTTGATCAGTTGACTGGAAAATTCATCTGTCAATCCTGTGCATCTGAGATCTTTTGAACTTGTTGAATGGGTCAAGATAATGCCATTGATTCCTCGAGTCCATATGTGAGCTTGGTTTGCCATTGGTTAAGTCAAACAGTCAAAATTGCCTTTGTGCAGTCAAAACCCTAAAAATGACCATTTTGCCGTTTTGGTGATCTGATTAAATTTCTTATGGAATTGTGATCCAAACTTGATCAAATGGTCAATATGAGTTCATTATGTTGATGTGGATCAAAAATCATGAGGTTTGACTTTCAATTGGCCACAATTGAGTTTTTCCCCAATACAGCTGATTTCTAAGTCAACTGTCCAATTGACTGGGCAAAGACTGGAATCAAGGCTTGAAACTTGGTATGGATAAACTTGTGAGTCCAACATGAAGCATGAAAGTCACTTTGGGCATTTTAGGTCAAAACATCCTTGTGCAAACTCAAACCCTAATTTGGGTCAACAGTGCAAGGAGGGGTCTTGAGCAGAGCAAACCCTAACTTGATCTTGAGTTCCAAGAGTCTTGTGGTGAGAAAATGTTGATGAAATGAGAGGGAAAATTTTTGGGTACAACACCATGTTTTAACCTTCGATCCTGATTGCCCATATGTTGAAAATCTCAACCTTTACTAGTTAGGCTTTGGACTTTGAGACCCAATAATTTTGTGCTAACCCTTGGCCTGTAGCTTTCGAAAGTTATACTTGAATGTTGCATTTTAAATGTTTAAGACACGTTCTCTGTATCCTTTGATTGACTAAGTACTTGAGGCTTTCGAATATCAACCTGAGGGCCTAGCATTCCTGCAGTCAAAGGAGGCAGCAAGGAGCCTGAGGCAAAGAGTGCACCTCACGTTGACTCCAGGCCTCAAGTGAAAGAAGCAGCCAGAAGGATGGCCACACTGACTTCTAGGCCCCATTCGAAAGGAACAGGAGAAGGGTGAAATTGAAAGACATGACCTCACTGACTCCAGGCCAAAATCGAAGGAAGCCAGGAAGGGAAGAATCGAAGAGTGTCTCTGCCTAGATCGAAAGGCTTATCTTTCTTCCATTTATTTTTGTTTTGTCTTTATATTTCTTGCTCTTCAATATGGTTGTAATAGTGTAGGATTTATTTTCTGTATTTTTTATTATTTTTGTATAATTGTTAGTAATTAGGATGTATGGCAAGATAAAAATCAACAAGTAGATCACCTTAATCAAAGACTAAATTCATGCAAATCAAACACATTATTCACACACATGCACCTCTAGGGTAATCTCACTTGTTGCCTCGGAAAAATAATCATGTCCCTCGAATATGGGCATTTTAGCAAAGACCTTTGATAAAAGATCATAGTCCCTCGATGACCCTCAATGTTGCCTTTGGTAAACGATCTAGTCCCTAAACGACATTGCTAAAATGTCCCATAGGTTGCCTTATATTACTATACAAATGACCCACGCCTGTCCCTTTACATCCAATGATGGGGCTTGTTACCAAATCAATGGTAAGATAGCAACATCTAAAGGAGGAGGAAAAGAACATTAGACCTTTTGGGTAGGTAGGACGCTCATAGTTGCTCGCTTGCTCACAGCAAAAACATTTTATACACCAACACTTTCATTTGAAACATTTTCAAAAGACAAAACTCTTTGTACGCGTTCTTATAGAAACGAGAACCATTACAAAAACACATTTCAAAATACTTTCAAAACCCACACCACAAACATATTTTCAAACAAAAAACAAGTGATCTAGCAAGCAACAAAGAGCCCGTAGATAACTACGGATGGAAAGGGTGCTAACACCTTCCCTTTTCATAACCTACCCCCCAAACTCAAGAAAATAATATCAAAGGTCTTTCATGTTCTTTTCACCCTTTCCTTATTGGATAAAAGAAAAGTCGGTGGCGACTCTTGCTATCCGCAACAATTGCGATCAAACACAAAACACCCAAGTCAGTTCTCCCACCGTATTATAGTTTATACTTTGGACTTTAAATTAATATTTTATTTCACTTTGTAATTAGTTTATCGTATAATATGTTTAATTCATTTTCAATGTACAATATTGTGTAGCAAGTGAATATCATGAACAATGTTAGAAGAAAGCCCTCATGGCTCTTGCCTAAGATAAGTGGCCTGATTACACATTTCTTTCATTTATGTTCATGTGTGGTTGTATTCATGTAATTACTGCTTAAATTTGTAGACGAGGAAACAACCAGGGGGTTACGAGTGTGGGTATTATGTCATGAAACACATGTTAAATATTGTCCTTACCGTTGTTGTTGATTCATAGGATAAGGTATATATGTCATTAAATGTTTACATATATTATATATAAGTTAATTATTCAATTATTAGCATGCATGATATTCACTTTTTTGCTCTTTTTTATGTAGATGTTTAACGATGAAACTTCATTCCTTGTTGAGGACTTTGTAGATCTTTGTAAAGGTTGGTCGTATATCCTCAATGTACTTAAGGGTCATTCTGTTTGATTTACAGATATATGTGCTTAAACATATTATATGTTTGATGTAAATATTACATTTGGCTTAAACATATTTTGTATTTGATGTAAATATTACTTTTGGCTTTTGATACAAAATGTAGGCTGTTTTTTTATGATCTTTATGCATTGTTAACTGAAATACACGTTGCTTTTAATTCTCTGATATGGTTAAAATATATACAGGTTAAATATGGGAAAATTTTAAAAAGCAAAGAAATCCTATTTTTAAAATTTAAAATAGTAGAACTTTTGACAACAGATATAACCATAAACCGTGGTCGTATATTGAGCGCTGACCAGAATAATATAAAATACAAAATGTTGATGCTGAGAATTGAACCTAGAACCTTTAGGTCTATCACAATGGTTAAGTTAACTAACTGTTGTGATATCATGTGTACTTTCTAGTATACTACAATGGTCCCAGAACCGTGATTGTAAGTTACATATTTACAATAATACTCTACACAACAACGCATAGACCGGCGTGATTATATATGTTTTCCAATCATTGTTAAATGAGTTTTCCGTAATAGTGCTTACTTCTTATTTACAGGCTCTATAACTAGGTCAGAACCAAGTTAAATATAAGCTTAATGATCCAGCACGATTAATCAAACATTAGTATACCTTATTGTTATTTCAGTACTTTTGTTATTATCAAAACCCAAGGAGTATGCACTCAATTAGTGTGAACATATTTTGTTCCAACAATGTCCCCCTTTTTGATGATGACAAATATAAGTATTTTAAGAACAATTGGTTGGTCAATTTTAATAATTTGACAACTTTAGAGGCTAGGGTTTGTAAGCTCCCCCTGAGTCTAACAGTTTATAGGTTGAGGTTTATAAGCTCCGCCTAAGTTCTATCTAAATTACTTAAACCAATTTGATTAATAACTTGACAACATCATGGTCTGAGGTTTGTAAGCCCCCCCCCCCCCTGAGTCTAACAGTTCATAGGTCGAGGTTTGTAAGCTCTACCTATATTTTGTCCAAATTATTAATTCAGTTTAATTAACTTGAGTTCAGAGCCTGAGGTTTGTAAGCTCTCTCTAAATTTTAATAGTTCACAGGATGAGTTTTGTAAGCTCCCCCTGGTGTACTATACAATTTATTAAAACATCTTCTACTACATTAAGCACATTTTGATTAAGTTGAGGATTCGTGATCTTGACAAAAGAACATTTTCACATAGAAAATTTCTTTATTAAAGTCTTGAAATAATTTTTAATAAATCATAGACTTCTTGTTACACCACTAGGCACATACTTTAGGATATGAAAAAAAAAGCATATTTTCACATAGAAAATGTCTTGAATTCAGAATCTTGAAAGCACATTTTCACATAGAAAAAGTCTTTATCAAAGTCTTGAAGTACTTCCATATTTAACCAAATTTTTTGTTACAACTTTAAGCATAAAATAATTAAGTTGAATAAGTTGGGTTTAAGATATTGATAAAACACATTTTCTCATAGAAAATATGTTTTCATCAAACTCTTTAAATACTTTCATATTTCTCATAAAATCCCCCCCCCCCCCTCCCCTTTTGTCATGAACAAAAAGAAACCAAAAAGAAAGAAAAAAATATTTAACTGAGACAGAAAGAAAATAGAAAAAAGATTATGATCATAAGGAAAGCAATAAAAAAAACTCCATCCGTCCCAAAATAAGTGTCACATTTAGAAGAAAAAATTGTCCCAAAATACTTATCACCTTTGATTACCAATGCAATTTTATATTTAATCTTCCAATTATGCCCTCTAATAAATACTCTTAATTTATTATTTTCTCACTTAACATTAATGCTAATTTGAATACACCAATAGTTAATCAGGATAATTTGGTAAAGTCACTATTCTCTCTCTTTCATTTATTACTGTTTCTTAATTTGTGTGAAATGTTCAATTGCAACAAATAATATGGGATGGAGGGAGTAGTAGGTAAAAAAGACAGGAGCGTGTTTGATAGATAATCATTTAAACTAAAAATTCCAATATGGTTTAGAGTGATATTCATACATTATAGCATAGGTATCAAGGTTCGAGAAGCATGTCCATAAGATTTTTTGAAGATCTTTTCCAAGGAAAATTTCTCTATAAATGCAGAGGCCATATAGCTTAACCAAACCATCTTTCTCTTTTCATATTTACACAGTTCATAAGAATGGGTAGGCAAAAACCATCAAAGATAAAAGAAGACTTTGAAACATAAGAAGAAGAAAAATGAGAAGAAACAAGAGTCTGAGGAGGAATCACCAACTTATGTTTACTTTGTTATTGACTTATCAAGTACTTCTGGAGTTACTACTCGAAGTAGGAGCAAAGCTATAGAAGCCATACAAAGAAGCAGTTGGAGGATTCTCCTTCATCTGAAGATGAGGCTGATCAGGACTATTTGAAGTACCTGGATGAACTAGAGAATCATCCAGAAATCTCCATTGATAGTTCTTAGATTTTTTTTATCTTCAAGATGTAACAGTCTAGTGTTTTATCCTTGTACTAGCTTCTTCTAATGAAATGCAGAAAGTCTTGTATGTACCTTTATTAGTCTCACTTTAACACATGCACTAGACTTAGTAGATTATGCTTATCCATCAATAAAAAAATCTTTGAAAACAGTTTGAAGAAGTACAAAGTTAAAACAATTTTCAAAATGTTAATGGCTGAAGAGAAGGAAAGCACTATTTCCACAACTTACAAGATAGATAAGAGTAGATTGCTAACAAATTTATCTTCACAAGGCAATATTTAAAATATATTTTTTACTAAATATAAGATCTTCTTCTATAAATATAGTCATTCTGTGTGATAATTTTCATCTCATTCCACATCAAGAGTAAGAATGGAAAAGAAAAGTAGTTCAAGGCACATAATAAGGTTGGTAAGAATTATGTACCAAATTTGTTCAAGAAGCAGGCAAGAGAAGAGAAGCTCAAGGAGCAGGAAGCATCAAAGGCACTGACTTCCCTAGCTGAAGAACCATCTTTATCAACTGAAGTTATTCATGTGAGAAGGACTTTAGAATGTTTTATGAAGAGGCTAGAGAAGAAGAAGGAAGATTCATATGAAGAATGGGACGAAGATTAGAAGGCTTATTTGGACTTATTTCCTAAGACATATTAAGAGTTATAAGAAGAGTATTCTTAAGAAACTTATATGTAATTGTCTTTGTAATGCTTCTCTTTAATCAATTAACTCATTCCTTTAACTTATTTATTGATTGTTAATTCTCTTTAAATTATCATTTTTGTAAATTATGATAATGCTTGTTAACTGTAACACCCTCAAAAAACCAATCAAATATATGGCATAATCAGAGTAAATTAGCATGCATATCAAAGAAGGCATCGCATTAACTTCACAACAACAACACAAATACACCAGTCATATTCATAACACGCATCTAAATTCATGTCTCATACACTAACACATATGCACCTTGCAACGGAATAATCTTTGTTCATACTGATATTAATAATTGAAATCCCATAATGACAAATATATCATAAAAGTTTAGGCACTAAAGGCCACCTTCACATAATCTCAATACAACATGAATAAAGAGAGTATAATAAAAATCTCTCAAAACCAACATAAGTTCAAACATTTCTCCGTGCTACATGACCAGAGCATGACTCACTACCTAAATAAGAATAAACAAAGAACTAGCTCCACCAACTAATCCTTGCTGGAAGTACCACCGCCATCCTCGGTACCTGAACGATGTTGTATAAAACACCATTTTAACATAAGGGTGAGAATTCACATCATTATAGAAATATATAATAATAAGTAATGCATACCATACATACAAAAATTGAATTTATCACACTTCACATAATCATGTATTCAACATATTCCAACACAATTCACATATTCACATATACAACATTGCTCAACGATTCATAATCCAAAGATAATCAATCACTAATGCCACAAATGTAATATTCACACCAATATCACATATTGCACACCAATTCAACATTTCACATCAATATATGTGACTCTAATGAAACTCAATGCAATATGCATGTGGTAACAATTATTATCCTTATCGGTTCTGCCGGGTCCATCCCTCAGACAGATAACCATCAAAAAGCCAATCCCTCAGGCTTTTAAACCCATCCCCCAGGTCTGGGAAAAGTCACTAGTCTCCATGAAACTAGCAAACATTGCCTCTTGACAACAAATGATACATGTGCAATCTCAACAATTATATGCAATTAAGACCATCCCTTAATATTAATAATATAAGTGTACATCACCTAATTCATCACATTAGAATCATCATTACCATTGCACAAACATGCACATCTCATGTTATCAATCACATACCATGCATTCTCATAGAATTCATCAATTCAACATATTATAATAACATATAGAAAACAATGCCATACCATGTTATTCACATTCATCATCACTTCACAACATACATATACATAAAATCATGTGTTATGTTTCTCATCAAAAGTCATCCAAAACCAATCCAAAACACATCGAATAAATTATTAAATTTCTTGGAAATCCTTCATAAAATCATAATCATATTGGATCACCAAAAAATTACAAAAAATATAAAAAAATTTGTCCCAAGGCGCGCTAAGCAGCCTCCACCGTGCTAAGCAGCCTCACGATTATGCAGAAAAATATGCTTCGGACAACATTTTGTCCTCCATGAATTGGGTCACTAACATGCATTTCAAACAACCATTTATCACAATTTAAATGTATTATAACATATATGTAACATATAGCATCAATTACCAACATCAAAACATGAATCAAACATCAATTTCATGATTTCACATTCAAACCCTAACTTGTCAAAATCTAGAAATTAAAGAATAAAATCCCTAATCATGCTTACTACCCATTACATACTCTTATATAATCCCATAATAAGAAAATTATCCACCCTTACCTTGGATGTAGATACTCTAGGGTTCTATCTTCTTCTATTCTCTTTTCTCCCTTTTCTCCTCTTTTCCTCTTTCTTCTCTTATCTTGTTTTTACAATTCTCTTCCTTTGTTTTCACAAAACCCCTTACTAACTATTGTTTCGTTAATGGGCTTATCTCACCCAATTAACGCTAACCCATCATACTAAGGCACAATTACTTAATAACGCTATTCTCATTATCACTAACCCAAAAAACAAATAAATAATTAATCCAAATAATCCATATATTCACAAAATCACACAATTTAATTAATTACTATATCAAATAATAATTAATAAAATAAATAACTTATAAAATAACTAGTGAATAAAATTAGGGTGTTAGAACTCTCCCCCACTTAAAAGATTTTCGTCCTTGAAAATTACCTCAAACAAACAACTCAGGATAAGAATCCCTCATCTGACTCTCGAGTTCCCAAGTCATGTTTCCACCTATCAGTCCTCCCCAAGCTACCTTCACCAAGGCAATCTCTTTACCACAAAGTTGCTTCAACCCCCGATCCTCAATCCGCATAGGTGATGTCTCCACAGTCAAGTTATCTCTCTTCTGTACATCTTCTAATTGAACCAAATAAGACGGATCCACAATGTATCTCCTCAAGTGAGACACGTGAAACACTTCATAGAGATTAGAAAATGACGTTGGCAAAGTAATATGATAAGCCACTTCACTTACTTTCTCTAAAATCTAATAAGGACTAACAAAATGCAGCGTCAACTTACGCGAATTCAAAGCTCGACCAACATCCGTTAGTGGAGTAACCCTAAGAAACACAGGATCTCCCTTCTCAAACTCAATTGCTTTCCTTCTCTTATCATGGTAACTCTTCTGACGACTCTGAGAAGCCTTCATCTTCTCCTGAATCATCTTAATCTTATCCATAGTCTGCTGGACTATCTCAAGTCCAACCAGAGCACTCCCTCCATATTCATACCAACAAAAAGGCGTCCTACACCTTCTACCATGCAAAGCCTCAAACGGTGCCATTCCAATACTCGAATGGAAACAGTTGTTATAAGTAAACTCAATAAAAGGAAAGTAATTATCCCAAGTACCTTTTTGTTCCAATACACAAGCTCTCAAAAGATCCTCAAGTGACTGAGTTGTCCTCTCAGCCTGACCATCTGTCTGCGGATGATAAGCATAAATCAAATGCAACTTCGTACCTAAAGCATTATGCAAACCTTCCCAAAATCTCAAAGTGAACCTTGTATCCCTATCTGATACAATATAAGACAAAATACCATACAAACTGACAATCTTCTCTATGTACAACCTTGCAAGCTTGTCCATTGGATAATCCATTCTAATCGAAATAAAGTGAGCACTTTTCGTCAACCTATCCACAATAACCCAAATAGCCTCAAAATTATTCAGCGTTCTAGGTAGACTAGACATAAAATATATAGAGATACTATCCAATTTCCATTCAGGAATAGATAACAGCTGCATCAAACGAGACAGTTTCTGATGTTCAATCTTCGGCTTCTGAAAAATCAAATAAGAATACACAAATTACGCAATCTCTTTCTTCATACCTGGCCACTAAAATAATTTCCTCAAATCTTGATACATCTTAGTAGCTCCAGGATGAATACTCAGTCCACTACGATGCCCTTCCTCAACAATCCTCTTCCACAAATCGGCTATATCTGGAACACAAACTCTATCATGACATTTCAAGATACCATTCTCATCAATCCGAAATCACCACCTCGACCTTGGTTGATCAACATCAATCGATCCACCAAACTCAAATCAAATTTCTGACCTTCTCGAATCTCATCAAGAATACCGCTAGTAAGCTTCAATATACCAAGTTTAACACCAGAAGAAGTCTCCTCACAAATCAAACTCATATCTTGAAATTGCTTAAGTAATTCTAACTCTCGCACCATCAACATCGACATATGCAAATATTTCCTACTTAATGCATCAACCACAACATTCTCTTTATCCGGATGGTAATTCAAACCAAAAATCATAATCCTTCAAGAATTCCAACCATCTTCTTTGCCTCATATTCAACTATTTATGATCAAACAGATATTTCAAACTCTTGTGATATTTAAACACATCAAATCTCGATCCAAACAAATAATGCCTCCAAAGCTTTAATACAAACACAATAGCAACTAACTATAAATCATGAGTCGGATAACTCCTTTCATGCACTTTAAGTTTCCTTAAAGCATAAGATATAACTTGTCGATTCTGCATCAACACACCTCCTAATACCATCAATGAAGCATCACAATACACAACAAACGGTTATGCCGGATCAGGCAAAATCAAAATAGGAGCGATTGTCAACCTTCTCTTAAGCTCTTGAAAACCAGCTTCACATTGTGCATTCCAAATAAAAGCTTGACCTTTCCTAGTCAATTGTGTCAACGGCAAAGCTAACTTGGAAAACACTTCAATAAACTTCCAACAATAACCTTTTAAACCAAGAAAATTTTTAATCTCAGAAACATATTTTGAAACTTCTCGTTGACATACAACCTTAATATTTGACGGATCAACAACAATATCACCTTTTGATATCACATGCCCAAGGAAACTCACTTCATTCAACCAAAACTCACATTTAGAAAACTTAGCATACAACTGCTTCTCTTTTAACACAGATAACACAATTCTCAGATGCTCGACATGATCTTCTTCATTCTTTGAATATATCAAAATATCATCAATGAAAACAACAACAAACTTATCCAAATACCGATGAAAAATCTTGTTCATATATTCAATAAATACACAAGGTGCATTAATCACACTGAACGACATCACATAATACTCATAGTGACCATACATTATTCTAAAAGCATACCTTTGAATATCTTCGACCTTCACACGAATCTGATGATATCCAGACCTCAAATATGTCTTACTAAACACATTTGCACCAACCAACTGATCGATCAAATCATCAATCCTCGTAAGTGGATACTTATTCTTGATAGTTACCTTGTTCAGTTGTCTATAATCCACACATAACATTATAGAAACTTCTTTCTTCTTAACCAACAAAACAGATGCACCCCACGGTGACACACTAGGACAAATAAACCTCTTCTCAAGAAAATCCTCAAGTTGACTCTTCAACTCTTTCAATTCAGATGCTTGATAACACGAGAAGTCATAGCATATTCTGGCCGATTTACATAGATAAAGTTTCTGATTCTTCATTTATTATGTCGCAGTATGTCTCTATTTGTAGTATTTATAGCATATTTCAGGTATTTACTTTCTGCAAAGCATACATGAGAAAAGGAAGAAAAATGTTGGAGAAATAAAGAAGAAATGGAACTTTAGCAGTAAAATGCAAAGATTTTGTATCAGAAGGCCATGCCGCCCATCACAAGTGCATGCCACCCGCCACAAAGTTCAAAAGTGTGCCCCTCGACACACTTCTTGTCCCGATCGGTATGGAATTGAAATACGCGTGCCCCAGTCACAGACCATGCCACTCGTCACAAGTCAATATATCAGTTCAGTTACAAAGTTTTCTCCATTTTTTCTCCATTCACGCACGTCTTTCTGATTCTTCTCCATGCATGAAGAACGAAGATCAATGACTGTCCCTATTTTTCCTCAGCATATTGAATCTATAAAAGGAGGCCAGTTGCCAAAACTCAAGGGAGGCTCGTACACCTGCTCCAATTTTATTTTCTGCATTACTGAACATTGTTATATTTTATTCTAGTTTTACAGTTTTTTTGAGTATTTTCCAATTTCGTTTAAAATTCCGTAAGCAAAGAAAAACCTTACCATTAAAGAAATATTTCTCCACATCGAAGGAATATTGCACCATTAGTTTTCTTCTAGCTTTCAGAATTTTGTTTAGGCTTATTTATATTTCTTCATGTTATTTTGTTCCGAGGCTTATCCTGCCGGCTTGTGGAGGATAGCATATTGCACTATATTCTTCAGTGTTTTATTCCAAGTTCCAATTTTAAATATAGTTTCTTTACTTTTTTTACCATGACAATGTTACTGTATGCATGTTTTTATTTTATGTTATTACGCAATAAAATCGTGTTTGGCTAACTTTCCCGATACCGGTATGTGAGGTCCTAAACCAAAGGGGTTCGGTAATTAATTGCCATAAATATAATACAAAAAGACTTTTCTGGTTTTGATTTCCAATTTCGATATTAAATTGTTTTGTTACGAGAGTAAAAGACAGACTAAGGATAAAATCAATAGAGCGAGAGTTTGAGATTTTAACCAGATAGTGGTAATTGAACATTAATTTTAAATACAACGAGAGCGTTTTAAAATTAATTGGACTCTATTTGTTTTCAAAAAATAATTTTAAATTTTAAATGACACAGCAAGAGCGCTCATTTGAGTTTAATAATATGGCCTAAATCGATAGAACGAAAGTGTGACACAAGGTTTTTAAATTAATAGTTTCCAATAAAACAATGTTTTAATACTCAAAACTATGCCAATGACTTATTGAATCCCTGAAGTCGATAAATTACATACCGGTGTCCCATTATCAATTATTAGATCTTAGTTAATTCTCGTTTAAACCCCAACATCCTAGTTTTATAAGTAGCCCTAGCTTTACACAGTGACCCTAGATAATAGTAGTTTGACCATCAGTCCTTGTGGATTCAATATCTTTTAAAACTACGCGATTAGATTGTGCACTTGCAGTCATTACACCCGACAGACTCTCAAAGTCGCGATAAAATTTTTAGCACCGTTGCAGGGGAATGATTTAGTTAATATTGTGAATCCCTTATTGCACAGAATAGACTAAGGCAACCAATTTTTATTTTATTTTAACCATTGATTGTATGCCAAGCACTCGCTCTCAAGGAGAAGAATTAGAGCAACCAATCGACGAGGGTAGAGCGTTTTGTTATTATAAGACACTGAATTAGAGAATACCAAATCAAGTACAAACTTCCCGAATTCAATCTTCCTAACTATTCTCTTCCTGAACCAACAATGGCTGGAGGACCCCAAAATCGTCCTCTGAAGGATTATGCTGCCCCATCGCAAGAAGAACCCCACAACAGTATTGTTGCTCCCACCATTTCTCGGAATGATTTTGAGTTAAAACCTTCGTTATTACAATGGGTCCAATAAAACCAATTTTCAGGATGTCCTGCGGACGATCCAAACCTTCATCTGTCTGTGTTTATGCAGTAAGCAAATGCAGTGAAAGCAAATGGTGTCAGCCCTAAAGCAATAAGACTTCGTCTTTTTCCTTTCTCATTACGAGATAGAGCTAGAGCATGGTTCTAGTCTCTACCATCCAACTCTGATTACCACACGGAACGAGTTGAAGAAAGCTTTCCTAGCGAGATATTTTCCGTCGAGCAAGACAGCTATGCTAAGACCCAATATCAACGGTTTTAAACAAAAGGAAAGTGAATCTCTCTTCGAAGCATCAGAAAGATACAAAGACATGTTGCAACTCTGTCCACATCATGTTCTAGAAGAATGGATGATCATCCATACCTTTTACAATGCTCCCTTGTACAACACAAGACTAACGATTGATGCTACTATTGCAGTGCACTGATGGATAAACCATACCACGATGCCTATCAACTTATTGAAAGTATGCCTCAAAATTAATATCAGTGGGGGAGTGATAGAACCATTATGGAGAAACCTCAAATAAAAGGCGGTATGTAAAAAGTTAGTAGCTTAGACCAAGTTAACGCTAAGGTAGAAGCCCTTACCCAGAAGATAGAAAGCTTGACCATAACTCCTGCAGCCACCGTGGTTGTAGTAGCTCCAACCTGTTATTTATGAGGACTTCACGCACATGTTGCACCTGAATGTCCACTCTTAACAGGAGTACCAGTTAATCAAGTGAAATATGCTCAAGGGAACCCCTATGGAAATAACTATAACCCTGCTTAGAACAACCATCCAAACTTCTCATGCAAAAGCAACAACACTTTGTATGCACCTGGGCAAGCTCCTACTACACCCCCAAAATATCAAAAAGCCACCCAAAATGTCTCAAATATTCCGAATATCCCTAGGAAGTCCATTATTGAAATAATGATAGAAAACTTTGTATCCACCCAAGCTCAAACTAATAAATATTTCCTGAATCAAAATATTCACACCAGTGAACAACTTAAGCAATTGACAAATAAGGTTGTGCTCTTGCCACACACAACAAAATGTTAGAAACACAAATCTCCCAAGTGGCTCAACAGCGAGCAGCTACAGTTGGAACTTTTCCTAGAAAACCCCAACCAAATCCAAAGGGACATGCTAATGCCATAACACTTCGGAGTGGGACATAACTAGATGGACCAACTGAACATAGAGTCGAGAACCCAACCATGTACCAGAAACATGGAAAAGGGAATGAGAAGGAAGATGAGCTGAAGGAAATAGAAAAAGAAGGTGACGGTGATGAGGCTGTGGAAAAAGAAGAACCTTATGTGCCTCCGCCACCCTATAAACCACCTACCCCATATCCTCAAAGATTTGCTAAGTCTAAAAATGTAGGGCAATTCAAGAAATTTGTTAAACTTCTGAAAAAACTTAACATTACCATACCTTTTACAGAAGCTATCACACAAATGCCCTCCTATGCTAAATTTCTTAAAGAAATCTTATCCAATAAGAAAAAGCATGAGGATAATGAAACTGTATTGCTCACTGCTGAATGCAATGCTATAATCCAAGACAACATGCCTCCTAAACTTAAAGACCTAGGTAGTTTTTCCATACCCTGCGTAATCGAAAATTTTGTCATAGACAAAGCACTATGCAATTTAGGAGCCATTATTAGTCTGATGCCCTTATCAAATTGCAAGAAACTCAACATGGGATAACTAAGACTAATAAGGATGTTTGTACAATTAGCGGATCGATCAGTGAAATTTCCTTTAGGCATGTTAGAAAATGTTCTTGTACGTATAGGACAACTCTATATCCCCACTGACTTCATAATCATGGACATTAAAGAAGACTCTAACATTACTATTATATTAGGTAGACCATTCCTAGCCACTGCAGGAGTCATCATAGATGTTAAAAATGGAAAACTAACTTTCAAAGTCGGAGAAAAAAAATTTGAATTCATCTTGTCTAAATTCTTTAAGGCACCAGCCATTAATGATTCATGTTGTTTCTTAGATGTAATCGATAAATGCGTAAAAGAAATGGAGAAACAACAAACCACCTATTCATAAGTATTGAAGATTCCTATACCTCCAATTCTCGAAGACGATAATTGGCGCCGTGAATATCAATATGAAAATATGAGTGAATGCTTAACTCTAACTCCTGATCCTATGCCTTGTCCAAAGAAGCCAGCAATAGAACTCAAAACACTACCCGAAGACCTAAGGTATGAATTCCTAGACACAGAATTTGAACGACCAGTTATAGTCAATGCAGACCTAGGACAAATAGAAACTGAAAAATTATTACATGTCCTAAGGAAATACCCAACCGCTTTAGGTTATAACATCTTAGATCTAAAAGGAATAAGCCTTTCTATCTGCATGCACCGTATTAAGGCACCAGCCATTGATGATTCATGTTGTTTCTTAGATGTAATTGATAAATGCATAAAAGAAATGGAGAAACAACAAACCACCTATTCAGAAGTATTGAAGATTCCTATACCTCCAATTCTCGAAGACGATAATTGGTGCCGTGAATATCAATATGAAAATCTGAGTGAATGTCTAACTCTAACTCTTGATCATATGCCTTGTCCAAAGAAGCCAGCAATAGAACTCAAAACACTACCCGAAGACCTAAGGTATGAATTCTTAGACACAGAATTTGAACGACCAGTTATAGTCAATGCAGACCTAGGACAAATAGAAACTGAAAAATTATTACATGTCCTAAGGAAATACCCAACCGCTTTAGGTTATAACATATCAGATCTAAAAGGAATAAGTCCTTCTATCTGCATGCACCATATTATTCTTGAGGAACATTGTAAGACCTCTAGGGAACATCAGAGAAGAATCAATCCTATTCTGAGCGATGTAGTCAAAAAAGAAGTAGAAAAGCTATTGGAAGCAGGAATCATATATCCAATATCTGACAGTAAATGGGTTAGCCCAGTACATGTCATACCTAAGAAGTGAGGTGTTACAGTTGTCAGCAACGCTAAGGGAGAATTTGTAGCACAATGAATTCACATTGGGTGGAGAATGTGAGTCGACTATAGAAAGCTAAACAAAGCCACTCGTAAAGATCATTTTCCTTTACCTTTTATTGATCAAATGCTTGAACGAATAGCTAAACACTCCCACTTCTGCTATTTAGACGGGTATTCAAGATTTTTCCAAATTCCTATTCATCCTAACGACCTAGAAAAAACAACTTTCACGTGTCCTTATGGTACGTTCTCTTATCGATGAATGTCATTCAGATTATGTAATGCCCCTACAACATTCCAGAGATGCATGATGTCCATTTCCCCTAATTTTCTAGATGGTATGCTGGAAGTTTTTATGGATGACTTATCCGTTGGTGGAGAGAGTTTTGAAGGATGTTTATCGAACCTTGATATGGTACTAAAAATATGCGTAAGTGTCAACCTCGTGCTGAATTGCGAAAAATGCCACTTCATGGTCCGATAAGGAATTGTCTTAGGGCACATCGTATCTGATAAGGGAATTGAAGTAGATAAAGCAAAGATTGAAGTAATATAAAATCTTCAACCGCCTAAAAATGTTAGAGAAATAAGAAGTTTTCTAGGACACGTTGGTTTTTATCAATGTTTCATTAAAGACTTCTCTAAAATAACCAAACGTCTGACATAACTGCTAATGAAAGATATTGAGTTCATCTTCACCGAAAAATGCTTGGACGGATTTACAACACTAAAAGAGGCATTAACCTCAGCACCTATAACGCAACCTCCTGATTGGAACGAGCCATTTGAGATAATGTGTGATGCTAGTGACTATGTCGTAGGCGTAGTTCTAGGACAGAGAAAGGATAAAAAGCGTCATGCAATCTACTATGCAAGTAGAACCCTATATCCTGCACAGACGAATTACGCCACCACAAAAAAATAATTGTTAGCTATTGTGTTCGCTTTAGATAAATTCCGTTCTTACTTAGTATGAGCACGAATAATTATCTATATCGATCATGCTGCAATCCGGTACCTCTTAAGTAAGAAAGATGCCAAACCCAGATTACTAAGGTGGATCTTACTTCTATAAGATTTTGATTTATAAATCAAAGACAAGAGAAGCACTGGGAATGTAGTAGTTGACCACCTATCTAGAATAGAAGGCATCAAATCAGATCATGTACCTATCAATAATGATTTTCCTTATGAACGCCTTATAGCCCAATTAGAATTGGAAAGTATTACAGGAGAATACCCTGTGACATATGAAGACATGGACACAAATGAAGTCGTAGAAATAATCTACACTAAAACTATACTGCCATGGTATGCCAGTTTTGTTAACTACTTAGTTGTTGGAGTGCTTCCACCGGATATATCTTATCAACAAAAGAAGAAGTTATTTCATGATCTTAAACAATATTATTGGGATGAGCATTTTCTTTTCAAGAGAGGCACCGATAGTATTTTCTGTCGATGTGTTCCTGAAGATGAAATTGAAAACATGACTTTCCACTGTCATGCTGCTCCCTATGGGGGAAATTCAAGAACTTCAAAGATTTGCGCTAAAATCTTACAAGATGGCCTCTTTTAGCCCAATATATGGAAAGATGTCCATATCACGGTTAAAAATTGTGACCAATGCCAACACACTGGAAACATCTATAGATGTGACGAGATTCCTTAAAAGGGCATTCTAGAAGTTGAAGTCTTTAACGTATGGGGAATTGATTTCATAGGAACCTTCTCGTCTTCCTTTGGAAATCACTACATACTCATTGTTGTCGAATATCTTTCAAAATGGATCGAGGTTGTAGCCTCTCCAACAAATGACGCACGAGTAGTAATCAGACTTTTCAAGAACATAATCTTCCAGAGGTTCAGTGTACTGAGACTCATCATCAGTGACAGTGGCTCCCATTTCATTTCCAAAATCTTAGAAAAATTATTAGTGAAGTATGGAGTCTGACATTGTGTCACAACACCTTATCATCCATAAACAAGTGGGCAAGTAGAGGTCTTCAACAGAGAGATTAAGCAAATCTTAGAAAAATGGTAGCAACCTCTAGGAAAGATTGGTCATCTAAGTTACACGAAGCTCTATGGGCATATAGGACAGCCTACAAAACTCCAATCGGAACCATGCCATTTAAATTAGTCTATGGGAAATCATTTCATCTGCCGGTAAAAATTGAACATAAAGCTTATTGGGCCATTAAGACCCTTAATTTAAATTACACCACCGCGGGTGAGAAAAGAATCTTAGATATCCACGAACATGAAGAACTTAGATTTGACGCTTACGAGAATGCTCATATTTATAAGGAGAGAACTAAAAAATGGCATGATAAATGCATATCTAGGAAATAATTCAATGAAGGCGATATAGTATTCCTATTTAATTTTAGACTTAAACTATTTCCAAGAAAACTTCGCTCTAGATGGTCTGGTCCCTTCGAAGTCACTAAGGTTTTTCAAAATGGCGCAATAGAAATTAAAGGAATGTCTAGTGAACCTTTTATCGTAAATGAACAGCGTTTAAATCATTATAATTGCATTGATAATAAGGAATATTCCACAACATTTAAGCTAGATGAGCTGCCATCCCACTCATTAGATTAATCAACCGCTATGTCGAGCTTACGACTTAAAATAAAGCGGTTATTGGGAGACAACCCACTTTCTATTTTTTTATTTACTTATTTTTAGTTTTTCTTTCCTTTTCTTACTTTTGTTATTTCTTATTTCTATTTTTTATAAAATTATGTAATATTTTTTCTCTACTATTACCTACTACTAACTTAATTCTAACTGTCAACCTACTTCAGGCTAACTTAACTTTAACTAATTGCACTGACCACGATGAATCCAGTTGACACGATGGGAATTACGTTCAGAGGAAGAAATCAGAGGAGGCATCTTGAGTCATTAGATGATAGGGAGATGGTATTGATTATCTACCCTAATGGACCTGCCATGACCACACTAGGGATTAGAGACAGTGTCTTATTTTTGTTGAATCAAATAAGTTAGAACACCTCTTCCTTAAGAAGAAGATTTAGTTCCTACCGTAGATTTACCCTAGAATTTATGAGCTCTCTTGTCTATAAGCCTAACCATGGTCTAAGGTTTAACAGGGGATTAATTAGCTTTAGAATATTTGATATTGAACACACCTATAACCATAGAGAAATGGCCGAGATTTTAGGATTTCCACATGGCCTTGATACCTTCACCATAATCTAAGAGGAACTTTTAGATGTGAATGAACTTGACTATTTTTGGGGTGGTATTACTGGTATAAGCAGCCCTAAACCTAAGGATGTGCACTCTGAAAACATTCATAACCCCGCCTTCCGGTACTTTCATAAGATCTTAGCGCATACCCTTTTTGGAATGCTAGAAAACATAACCACGGTATCAAAATCCGAACTTTTTATAATGTTTTGTGCATCCCAAAACCGTCCCATCAATGGTGCTACCTTTATGATAGCTAACTTTCACTATCTCGCAAGAACTGCCCATGAACCAATCCTAATAGGAGGCCTAGTGACCATGGTAGCAAATGCTATCGGCTTGAGACAACCACTGTTAAATATTTCCCCTCTAAGTAGATTCCAACCCATGAACGTCCATTTTTGCTTCAATAGGGGAATTATTAGAAACATAGTTCCGACTACCTTTGAACTGCTCATTAACAATTAGTTAATTCCTCTTTTCACCTTGCCTAACCCTAGGACTAGCGTTCATGACTGGAACAACTGGTTATATGATTGGGCCGAACCACAAAATTCACCACCAGCTATTCCTGAGACACCCCAAATTTATGACCACCTTGATTCCTTCTTATCCGATGCAGAAATCGACCCTGAAATCCCTCCATTTTATCACCATTTTCCATCTCCTAATCATGCTGACTCAAACACCTCTACTTCTCTGATTGCTACTCCACCTCTCTCATTTGACCAAGCTACTGCTATTAATGCTCTTCATTCTAAGATTGATTTGTTGAGAGATGAACTCATTATTTTGCGGGTCGATTTTCATTCTTTTATAGACGTGGTGGCATAACAGTTGGATTATCTATATCAACACATCTACTCTACTGCTCTTCCTGCTAATCGACGTAACTAATTTTATTTCAGACTTACTGCATGTCTTCCTTTCACATTTAAACATTGAGGACACTGTTTTTGTTTAAGTATGGGAAAAAGACCAATTAGATTAGAATTTCCATTATTTTCTGTTTAAAATTCTTAAGTACATTTTTACTTCTTTCATTTATTTTCAGTTATATCTTGCTTTGTTTTTCTTTCGCTTACTTTTGAAATTCTTATTACTTTTCATTAAATACTCTATTTTATCGTGATGTTTAGATATATATTCTATGCTTTTATATTTTAAATCTAATATATATATATATATATATATATATATATATATATATATATATATATATATATACACACACACGTACCTGCAAGTATTGAAATATATACGATTAATTATTGTGAAGTCTAGGAGGCAGACATAGTTCTTTTCTTCTATTTTTCACTTCGTGTCTCTCACCATATAAGCGTGAAGACTGTCACGCTCCACAAATTGTCCCTCTCGGCACAGAAGCATGCCCCTCGACACAGAGTGAAAAACAGAATGCTTCTGTTTTAACACATAAACCCTTATCGTTTTCTATTCTTCTCATTTTCTTCAAACTTCACTTAAACTCCATTAAACCACTTCCTATATCACTCCCTCCATTATCATTATCATTAAAGCTTACTATTTCCCACACATTACCCTCTTTATTTTATTCTACTTATACACTCTCAAAACCCTATTCCATACCAAACCCCCAAATTATCACGCAAAACACCTAACCATCTTCCATCTTTAATTCAACTATGACACACAGGAACCCAAGGCCAGAACCCGGCCTTTCTAGGATTACATTTCTAAATGGAGAAGCAGAGAACACCAGAGGGCTCAGTATCTTAAATTCTACTAGCGCTCCGTAATTCCTACACGGTATGTTGATACTGAGTATCTGCGGAAATTGGGACTGCTTGATAATGTGTGATGGTTACTTAGGAATTCTGATCTAGCATACGTCTGCGCATAAAATCTTCCCACGTATGACTCGTTAACTTTGGAATTCTTAAGTTCATTCTCCTACAACCCACCATGCGACGAAAACTTGCACCTATCCAGAACAACAACTTTTAGAATGTTCAATGATGAATATTCTATAAGTCAAGCAACTCTAAGTAATTTCCTCCACTTCCCTCGTGAGGGAGAGGTATACTATTGAATCCCTACAGAGGCAGACTGGGCATCTACAGCTTTCAAAATTTGGAAAGCTATTTCTAATGAGGAACCTACTAGTTGGTAGGCACTTTATACATCATCTATACATAATCCTGCAATCCGGTACTTTCACCGTGTCATCTCCAACACAATTTTTGGGAGGATCTATAATAACAAGGTAAATTCCAAAAAACTGTTCCTCTTGCATTGTACCTTCACTCCTAACCAGAAGATCAATTCAGTACATTCCTCATGTCACATATCCAATGTTTGTGTGCAAGAGGGTCTACAACTTTCTGCATTGGAGGGCTAGTTACCTCTATAGCACTTGGCTTGCACCTGGAAGACAAGCTTGCAAATCTGCCTCCACTGCCACCCACATTTATTGACATCGACAACTATCAAGATGGACACCTGATTAAGGTTAGAAGAGATGGAAGGTATAACCTCATGGCGCATAATAGAGTAGTTCATAGTGTCATTTTACCCAACATTGCACCCACATATGTAACAAACATGGAAAAGTGGCTTTATGATCTTACTACTCCTGCACCTAGGGATAATGTGCAAAAGGGCCAAGGTAATGCCCAGGATGATGAGATGGAGCAAGAAATGGAGTAAGGGGACACTGAACAACTACCTACAACGCAAGCTCCTTTTGAAAATGTGGCAAGCACGTCCACGAGAACCAGAAGAAGACGCTAAAGAGTACCGGCCTCCAATGATGACATTATGGCTACCACATGCAACAAGATGAGAGGGTGCAAGTTATGCAAAATAATCAAAATTCAATGATGTAACTCATGCTAGCTATGAAAACTCAGTATCAAGAATATGACGAAAGGAATAAGCGTCGGGCTGCAAGAATGACCGAGGAAATGGCAGCTTTAACTATACGCATGGATGACTTTTATGAATATTTGTACCATGTGGGTATGCCTGATCCTCCGGTTGGACAGGATGGACGTGAACAAGCACGAGGGAGAGGAAGAGGACGTGACAATGAGCAAGATTAGATCGAATCTGCTTCTCTTCCCGTTTCCTCTTTGTTTATAAGCATTGGGACACTGCTTGGTTCAAGCTTAGGGGAGTTAGTTAGGAAACACTTTACCGCTTTCTAAGTAGATTTTCATTCCTGCTTGTATTTCCCATAATTAAAACATCTATGTACTTTCAATTTCTTATATGCAAACTTTTCCGCTATTATCTAATTTCCCCACTTTCTTGAGCCATAACAAAAAATTTGTTCGTTACTTGCATAACTTGACGCATTCGAAGAGTATACAGGTTGCTCACTTTCAAGATATATGAGAAACCTTGAGTAAAATAGAAACAAGATGGATATCGTAACAGTCTAAATCCCCAAATTACGCTAGATCGATTTCAGTACCCCTTATACCAAAACCTTAAGCTTTAGTTTTTAAGTAACCCCGAGTAGTTTATTTAGCAGTCATCACCGTCTTAAACATAAACTACGTAGGGAGTCAATAAATATAAGTGAATGATCCTAAGTATTTAAAAAGTTACATGCTCTACTATTAGAAAATAGGGAATGCACCAATTAAGTTAGGCAACCCTCACCCGGTCACTTAATCAAACGGACGCGGAACCTACATAATATAACATAGAAACCCATTGTCGGTTGGTTCAGAGGTGTCTGGTACTGAACTTGGTAGGGCGGACTATGGTCCAATCCCCCACAAATTTCAATCGGGTAAATTAAAGGAGGTTACCAAATATATGTTCCAGAACCTTGTGCTTAAAAGGATCATATTCACTAACCGGCTACTCTATTATGTACGTGTAAAAATAAAAGGCTTAATGTGATTGCGTTAGAATGAAGATGGGAAAAATTTAGCGAGAAGAATTAGGTTGAGCTATAATGGTATGACTGAAATTGGTCTGCACAATGGGGGGTGTTTAGGGTTATTATTGTATCTTTTGTATGATGTTGAGCTTATGTTCCCACGAAAACATTGGCGCAACCTCTTACGATTGGAATTGCATCATGTATTTACATTTAACTTGTACTCTATTGATTTTTATATTAACTATATTGCTTGAGGACAAGCAAAGGTTCAAGCTTAGGGGAGTTTGATAACACAAAAAGTCATAGCATATTCTGCCCGATTTACATAGATAAAGTTTCCGATTATTCGTTTATTATGTCACATTAGGTCTCTATTTGAAGTATTTACAAAATATTTCAGGTATTTACTTTCTGCAAAGCATACATGAGAAAAGGAACAAAAAATGTTGGAGAAATGAAGAAGAAATGGCACTTTAGCAGCAAAATGCAAAGATTCTATATCAGAAGGCCATGCCGCTAGTCACAAGCGCATGCCGCCCGCCACAAATTTCAAAAGTGTGCCCCTCGGCACACTTCTTGTCTCGACCGGCACGAAATTAAAATACGCGTGCCCCACGGCACAAACCATGCCACTCGTCACAAGTCAATATATTAGTTCAGTTACGAAGTTTTCTCCATTTTTTCTCCATTCACGCACGTCTTCCTGATTCTTCTCCATACTTGAAGAACAAAGATCAAGGACTATCCCTATTTTTCTTCAGTATATTGAATCTATAAAAGAAGGAAAATTACTAAAACTAAAGGGAGGATCTCACACCTGCTCCAATTTTATTTTCTACATTACTGAACATTGTTATATTTTATTCAAATTTTACAGTTTTTTGAGTATTTTCTAATTTCATTTAGAATTTCGTAAGCAAAGAAAACCATCACCATTAAAGCAATATTTCTCCACATCAGAGGAATATTGCACCATTAGTTTCCTTCTAGCTTTTAGAATTTTGTTTAGGCTTATTTATATTTCTTCAAATTATTTTGTTCCGAGGCTAATCCTGTCGGCTTGTGGCGGATAGCATACTGCACTATATTCTTCAGTGTTTTATTCCAGGTTCCAATTTTAAATATATTTTATTTACTTTTTTTACCATGACTATGCTACTGTACGCATATTTTTATTTTATGTTATTACGCAATAAAGTTATGTTCGGCTAACTTTCCCAATACCGGTATGTGAGGTTCTAAACCGAAGGGGTTCGGTAATTAATTGGCATAAATATTTTACAAAAAGACTTTTCTGGTTTGATTTATAATTTTGATATTAAATTGTTCTGTTACGAGAGTAAAAGACAGACTAAGGATAAAATCAACAGAGCGAGAGTTTGAGTTTTTAACCAGATAGTGGTAATTGAATATTAATTTTAAATACAACGAGACCGCTTTAAAATTAATTGGACTCTATTTGTTTTCAAAAAATACTTTTAAACTTTAAATGACACAGCGAGAGCGCTCATTTGAGTTTAATAATATGGCCTGAATTGATAGAACAAAAGTGTGAGACAAGGGTTTTTAAATTAATAGTTTCCACTGAAATAGTGTTTTAATACTCAAAACCATGCCAATGACGTATTAAATCCTTGAAGTCGACAAATTACATACCAGTGTCCCGTTATCAGTTATTAGATCTTAGTTAATTCCCATTTAAAACCTAACATCCTAGTTTTATAATTGGCCTTAGCTTTACACAATATACCTAGATAACAGTAGTTTGACCATCAGTCCTTGTGGGTTCGATATATTTTAAAACTACGCGATTAGACTGTGCACTTGCAGTCATTACACCCGACATACTCTCAATGTCACGATCAATGATAACATATGATATGGAGCCATCTATACCAGACTAGTTTCAGGAATTAAGTCGATCATAAACTCCACCTCACGCTCTGGCAGCAAATCACTTACATCTTCAGGAAATATATCAGGAAAATCATGAAATATTGATAATTCACCAATCATTCATTTCCCACCAACATTCAATGTTACCATCAAAGCTAACAACACAACACCATCCTGCACAAACTCATTCACTTGCTTGGCATACATAATCAAATCTATCACAAAACTAGAATCAAGAAAGATAACCGTCTTATCAAAATAGTTGATATAAACTTGATTTAATTCTAACCAGTTCATCCCAAGAATAACATCAAATTGATCTAATGATAGACACACTAAATCAATCCCAAAATATTTACCAAAAACACTCAACGGACAATTCAAATACACATATGAAGTAGTCACTGAACCCATAGCAGGAGTGTTAATAACCATACTTCCATTCATATCAGATAACTCAAAATTCAATCACTTAACACAATCAAAAGAAATGATAGAATGTGTCGCGTTAATTTCAATAATAGAAATCAAAGGTGTACCATTAATAAAACACGTATCTCAGATTAATCTATCCTCAACAGTAGTCTCAGAACCAGATAAAGGAAACACTTTCCCTCTAGCTTGTTCCTTCTTCGTCTTGTCCCACTTGGAACTAGTGTGCCCTTGCCCACCACAGTTGTAGCAAGTTACACTCGAACCTCCTCTGCAATAATCATACTTGTAACCTAGCTTGCCACACTTGAAACACTTCACATCAGCACTTGTGCACTCAAGAGAACAATGTCCTTCGACACCACACATGTAACACCTAATCATAGTAAAAGCTCCTCCCCCACTCGGCTTCTTGTCATCACCAACTTTTTGTTTCCCTTTACTAGTAGGAGTCATATACGGCTTCTCTCTGAATTGCCTCTTTCCCTTCTTATCATGCAAAGCCTTATAGTGAGCAACACTATCTCGACTATCCTCATCATAGGTCCTACTCTTGTTAACCAGCTCAGAAAATCGTGTTATCTGCAGATAACCTATATCCTTCTTGATCTCGGGCCTCAAACCATTCACAAACTTAAGACACTTAGATCTCTCAGCATTAACAATGTTGTAATGAGGATCAAGCTTAATCAGCTCCTCAAACTTTGCATCATATTTAGCCACAGTTCTGTTACACTTCTTTAGCTCAAGAAATTCAATATCCTTCTTTTCACGCACATCCTCTGGAAAATACTTCTTCAGAAATACATCTCCGAAAAATGCTCAATTAACCTCAATCCCATTCTCATCAAATCTTTGAACAGTGTTACTCCACCAATCATCAGCTTCTTTCTCAAGCATATGGGTGCCAAACTGCTTCTTCTGCGTATCCTAACAATTCATGACCCAAAATATCTTCTCAATCGCTTTCAGCCATACTTGTGTCTTGTCAAGTTCATGAGCTCCTTCAAAGATTGACGGATTTTTCCTCTGGAACTTCCCCAAAACACGAAATTCATCATCATCCTTGTTACCAGTATTGACGTGTGGCTGTTACCCAATCGCATCGACCAACATTGCCAATGCCTCAATAATAGCATCTTCATTCCTTCCTGCAACCATCGTCCTGAGATTCCAAATAACCAAATAACAAACAATATTCATCAGACAAACAATACTAATTGTGTATATGACACACATCTAATACAAAATGAAATAAACATATTTATAACCTAGCCAAATGGCCGACCATGCTCTGATACCACTAATGTAACACCCTATAAACCCCAATCAAATATTTGGCATAATTAGAGTAAATTAGCATGCATATCAAAGAAGGAATCACATTTACTTCACGACAATAACACAAATACACCAGTCATATTCATAACACGTATCTAAATTCATGTCTCATACACTAACAAATATGCATCTGAAGCGGAATAATATTCTTTCATAATGATATTAATAATTGAAATCCCATAATGATAATTATATCATAGAACTTTAGGCACTAAAGGCCATAATCACATAATCTCAATACAACATAAATAAGGAGTGTATAATAAAAATCTCTCAAAACAAACATAAGTTCAATCGTTTCCTTGTGTTACATGACCAGAGCATGACTCACTATCTAAATAAGGATAAACAAAGAACTAGCTCCTCCAACTAATCCTTGTTAGAAGAACCACTACTATCCTCGGTACTTGAGCGATGTCGTATAAAACATCATTTCAACAGAAGGGTGAGAATTCACATCATTATAGAAATATATAATAATAAGTAATGCATATCATACATACATCAATTGAATTCTTCACACTTCACATAATCATGTATTCAACATATTCCAACACAATTCACATATTCACATATACAACAATGCTCAATAATTCATAATCCAAAGATAATCAATCACAAATGCTACAAATGTAATATTCACACCAACATCACATATTGAACACCAATTTAACATTTCACATCGAAACATGTGACTTTAATGCAACTCAATGCAATATGCATCTGGTACCAATTTTTATCCTTACCGATCCTATCGGGTCCATCCGTCAAACATGTAACCACCAAAAAACCCATCCGTCAAGCTTTCAAACCCATCCCTCAGGTTTGGGACAAGTCACTAGTCTCCACGAAACTAGCAAACATTTCCTCTTGGCAACAAATGATTCATGTGCAATATCAACAATCATATGCAATTAAGACCATCCCTCAATCTTAATCATACAAACATACATCACCTAATTCATCATATTTGAATCACCATCGCCATTGCACAAATATACACAACTCATGTTATCAATCACATACCATGCATTCTCATAGAATTCATCAATCCAACACATCATAATAACATATAGAAAACAATGTCAAACCATGTTATTCATATTCATCATCACTTCACAACATACATATACACAAAATCAAGTGTTATGTTTCTCATCAAAAGTCATTCAAAACCAATCCAAAACACATTGAATAAATTATTAAAATTCATGGAAATCCTTCAAAAAATCATAAGCATACAGGATCACCAAACAATTACACAAAATATAATTTTTTGTCCCAAAGCGCTATGCAGCCTCCATCGTGCTGAACAACCTCGCGATTATGTAGAAAAATATGCTTCGGATAACATTTTGTCCTCCACGAATTTGGTCACTAAAGTTCATTCCAAACATCCATTTCTCATCATTTAAATGTATTATAACATATATCTAACATATAGCATCAATTACCAATATCAAAACACAATTCAAACATCAATTTCATGATTTCACATTCAAACCCTAACATGTCAAAATCTAAAAATTGAAGAACAAAGTCCCTAATCATGCTTACTACCCATTACATACTATTATATAATCTCATAATAAGAAAATTACCCATTGTTGTACCCCAAAATTTTCCCTCTCATTTTATTGAGATTTCCCCTCACAAGACTCTTTGAATTCAAGACCAAGCTAGGGTTTGCTCTGCTCAAGACATCTCCTTGCACTGTTGACCTAAAATTAGGGTTGGAGATTTTTCAAATATTTTTGGACTTCAAATGCTAAATGTGACTTTCATACTTCATGTTGGACTTATAAGATTGTTCATATCAAGTTTCAAGCCTTGAATCAAATTTTTGCCCAGTCAATTGGACAGTTGACTTAGAAATCAGCTGTATTGGGGAAAAAGTCAACTGTGGCCAATTTACAGTCAAACCTCATAATTTTTTATCCACATAAACATTATGGGCTCATATGAACCATTTGATCAAGTTTGTACCACAACTCCTCAAGAAATTTGATCAGATCACCAAAAGGGCAAAATGGTCATTTTTAGGGTTTTGACTGCACAAGGGAAATTTCTGATTTTTTGCCTAGCCAATGGAAAATTGGGTTCAAGAATGGATTCTAGGACTCAATGGCATCATCTTGACCTAATCACAAGGTTCAAAAGATCTCAATTGCATTGGATTGACAAATGAATTTTCCAATCAATTGATCAAAAATCAATTGTACATTGAAAAGTCAAACTTCGACTTTTTGGTCAAAATCAAGTGCCAAGGGTCATTTTTCATCAAGATGCGTCAAAACATGAAACTTATTCATCAAGAAACCTAATTTTGGAAATTAGGGTTTAAGATTGAAAAATTTCATAACTTGGAAATTTTCTAAGTTATGAAATTTTCTCACTTTTTCCTAACTTTGCCCAACATTTTCAACATGATGAAATTGGATTAAAACAAAACTTCCTACATGAAAGTTGTAGTCCTCCACAAAATCTACAACTTTGATTCACAAAGTTTTCCCAAAAGATGCTTGGATCTCAAGTTATGATTTTTGTAATAAGGGTCCATGAAACTTTTAACTTAGTGAAACTTTCAACTCAATCATCGTCGGACGAAGCAACGAATGGATAAGATATTCAGAGTTACAAAGACTATAGAAGAATGGGAACCCCATGGAATTGTTACACATAGCCATCTTTCTTTGTATAAATTTTTCTCATCTTTGTGACAACATTCTCTTACTAGGATGTATGTCTCCTTTGTACAAAATACTTAAACAAAGTTAATACAAAGATACTTCAAAGTGCAGAAAACTATTTTCCTTTTCTTTCTTGTTACACTTGTGTTTTATTTGAAAACGTCCAATGATTTATTAAAATGAGCATATGCATTTGAATATAATCACTCGTTTACAAATGAACGAAATACGAAAGAATAATTACTGATAGTTTGGAATTATAGGAAAATGTCTTTGGGCTATTCCAAGAGAAACCCCTTGCACTACATCATCTAGATCCCCAATGGAGCTAAAACCTTGAAATACATATCAGCGGAGTTAAGTTTCAAAATCCCCATCAGAGTTAAGTTTTCCAACTCCCAATCCCCAGCGGAGCAAAACTTTGAACTACAGATCCTCGGTGAAGATGAAACTTTCTTCCCCAACGGAGTCAAATCTTCAACCTTTAAACCCCAGTGAAAACCATCCAGTTTCTTCCAATTTCCCCGGAGAGTTATCTTAAAACCCTCTTCCCTAGCGGATTCAAACTATCAATCCACAACGGAAACCATTCAGCGTCTCTGGATTCTCCAGCAAGTTATCTTAAAGTCTGAGAATCAACCAGATAACAGTTAACTTTTGTCTTATCCCCAACCTAGGAAAATTCCCCAGTAGATTGGCACACAACCCAAGCTCCTTTCATCCTAGCAGTAAGCATCTCCCCTCAGGGTCCAGAACTTACTCTCCAGCAGCATAGCTACTCCCCACAGAGCTTTTATTCCGCAACAGAATGAAGATGCTCATTCTTAATTCCCCAGTGAAGTTGCCAGAGCCTTCTTTACTCTAAGCATGAATTCATCAGAATTTTTAATTCCCCTAGCAGATTGAAGATTCTCATTTCTTCGCAGAAGCCATCAGAGTCTTCCTTATTCTCCGGAAGATCAAGGTTTTCCTTTGTGTGATTCCCGGTAGAGATCTCTAGAGTTTCCCTTATACCCCAGCCGAGTAAGGATTCTCATCATATAATCCCCACGAGTTTCCAAGGATTCTCTATCCCCAAGAAGTCAGCAAGGATTTCTCATCTTCAGCGGTCAAAGATTTTGAATCTCCAGCAGTGGTCAAGGATTTATTTTCCCCGACAACATTCAAAGATTTTATTATCTCCAGCTATCAAGGATTTATTTTCCTCAGCAAGACAGCTAATTAGCTTGCATGCGCATACATTACAATCATATATCATAAACATTGATAAAACACATATATTGCATCATACATTTCATGCAACATAATTTTGTGTTTCAGCTAATATTTTACCCTTTTCAGGATAAGATTAACAAGCTACCGGTATAGGATCATGAAAACAGTTTACGGATGCTCCAGACATGGATGCTAATATATTGCTTGTTTAGATTCAGCCTCAGAAAACAGCCTAGAGATGCTCCAGGCACGGATATTAATATATTGCTTATTCAAATTCAAGGATCATGAAAACAATTTACGGATCCTCCAGACATGGATGCTAATCTATCGCTTGTTCATATTCAGCCTCAGAAAACAGCCTAGAGATGCTCCACACACTGATGCTAATCTATTGCTTATTCAAATTCAAGGATCATGAAAACAGTTTATGGATGCTCCAGACATGGATGCTAATTTATTGCTTGTTCAGATTCAGCCTCAGAAAATAGCCTAGAGGATCTCCAGGCATGGATGCTAATCTATTGCTTATTCAAATTCAAGGATCATGAAAACAGCCTAGAGATGCTCCAGACATGGATGCTAATCTATTGCTTATTCAAATTCAAGGATCATGAAAACAGTTTACGGATGCTCCAGACATGGATGCTAATCTATCGCTTGTTCAGATTCAGCTTCAGAAAACAGCCTAGAGATGCTCCAGACACGGATGCTATTCTATTTCTTATTCAGATCCCCAGCTCAGAAATTCTCCAGACACAGATACCATTCTGACGTTCACCTATAACTTACAATTCAACAAAAAATCTTGGATGGCATCTTTAAGCCCATCTTCGACAAGATTCTATCACATCTCAAAATGGCATCTTTAATCTCATTCCCTCAACTATGCCTTGACGAGTGCAAATTTATGCGCACTCTAGTGTCCAATCTTCTTTTACCTTCGAGTCACGAAAGGCAAACTCGCCAATCTAAATCTTCAGGTTCAAGAAGATTGAACAGGGGCAGTTGTTGTACCCCAGAATTTGCCCTCTCATTTTATTGAGATTTCCCCTCATAAGACTCTTTGAATTCAAGACCAAGCTAGGGTTTGCTCTGCTCAAGACATCTCCTTGCACTATTGACCTAAAATTAGGGTTGGAGATTGTTCAAAGATTTTTGGACTTCCAATGCTCAATGTGACTTTAATATTTCATGTTGGACTTATAAGATTGCTCATATCAAGTTTCAAGCCTTGAATCAAATTTTTGCCCAGTCAATTGGATAGTTGACTTAGAAATCAACTGTATTGGGGAAAAAGTCAACTGTGGACAATTTACAGTCAATCCTCATAATTTTTATCCACATCAACATTATGGGCTCATATAAACCATTTGATCAAGTTTGTACCACAACTCCTCAAGAAATTTGATCAGATCACCAAAAGGGCAAAATGGTCCTAAGTTATGAAATTTTCTCACTTTTTCCTATCTTTGCCAAACATTTTCACCATGATGAAATTAGATTAAAATAAAACTTCCAACATGAAAGTTGTAGTCCTCCACAAAATCTACAACTTTGATTCACAAAGTTTTCCCAAAATATGCTTGGATCTCAAGTTATGATTTTTGTAATAAGGGTCCATGAAACTTTTAACTTAGTGAAATTTTGCCCTAATTTAGGCAGGATTTTGACCTATCTTCATGGCAATTTTTCACCTAGTTCTAATGGGAATATAAAAATTCATTTCAAATATGGATTGTAGAGCATGTTTCAAGCTTTCCAAAATGTCCAAGAACTCTCCAAAATAATTTGTGGTTAGGGAGAATAGAAGGTTTGAATTTGGCAAAAAGTCACTTTGATCCATGGCATTTTTCACTATGCTACAAATTGCAATTTCTATCCAACCTTGTTTGTACTTGATTTACAGGTATCTAAACCCTTCCACACTCAAAAATTGAATGCAAACTCAATGGTTTAAGGCATTATTCTGATCAATGGAAGATTACACATTGAATTAACCTAAAAATGGCAAAAAGGTAGCATTGCCATTTTGGTAAAGTTGGCTTTATGTCAATTTGTTTCTCTTGAGCATTGCACCATTTCTTTGGCAGCAAACAAACTCCATAAACTAAGGTAAAGGTACAACAACTTTGTGCATGCTTGAAGCTAGCCTGTACAGGCCTGTCCTTGGTCACTTCACACTTTTCTTAAAAAAACAAGTCAACTTGCCAAAATCACATAACTCTTGTATCTGTTATAACCAAGCTTGGTAACCATTCCAAACAAGTTTTGCAGATCACATTGATCTAGAAACACGAGCTATCCAATCCTCAAACAACCTTGAACATCAAAACACCAAAAACTTGCAAAACAGGCAGTCTCTGCAGTTTCACCTCCATCTCACAAACCACTCGTGCGTTTTACCCCAAACCTCTTCTAACACACTCCATACAACCCACCTAAGCTCTCCCAACCATTGGCCAGTGACTGTAACTCCACTTACACTCTTCACCATTTCTGAATTATGTTTGTGCAGGTTGACTTCTACAAGCTTATTCAAGTAAGTACAAAGCCAACTAAGCATTGGGGAAGGTCAGAGGAAGTTCAGGCAAGCTCACAAACATGTCAGGCCTCACTGAAAATATCTACATTACCATACTCATGTTCAACTGAAGCAGGTATTTTCCAACTTTCTATCTCTCTATTTAGGAATCATTAAGCTTAGGTTTGTGAATAAAAAATGTAGTACTCATTGCCCTTAAGCTGTACATATGCATAGATTTTATTTAAGTTAACTAAGTTGGGAGAATTTGATTGATGAACTTTCTGAAAAAGTTAAGTTAGAAATTAGGGCCAGAGAAATTCTCTCTGGTCTTTGAGAGTTAGATTAAGTTCTTTACATGGTTGTAATCGTGTTGGAAAATGCTATAACTTTTGTGTTGTGAGTTTTTGCTTTAGAGCACGTATGCAGGATTGCCATATTTGAACAAGGAACGCGCGTTTTTGTTTGTCACAAGGTTGAAGATGAAGCAAGTGGGCTGGGCCTATGTTGTTCCATGCTTTTGACATCCCCTGAGTTGCTATTTACACCCCTCAGCCCATTTGTTTATTTTTTGCATATTTTTCTATTTCTTTTTCATTTCTGACCTTATTTTATTTTTCCTAAACATTAAAAATACCAAAAACATTTTCATAAATTTTCACATTTTATTTTATTATTTTTTATTATTTTTTGGACATGGAAATAATTATTAAATAATATATACATTATTTTCTTAATAAAAAACTTGTAAATACTACAAAAAATATTATATTTTTATTTCTATTATTTATATACTTAGATAATATTTTTCTAACATACTTTTATTTTTTCACATTTGTATATATTTTTATTTTATTGTACATAAATAAATAATACATAATATATATATATATATATATATATATATATATATATATATATATATATATATATATATATATATATATATATATATATATATATATATATATATACTTTCTTAAAAGAAATTAGGGTTTCCACTCTTAATAAAAATAATATTTTTTCTTATTTTTGATACATTAAATATTTTATTTTTACATACATAAAAATAATACAAAAAACATTTTTTGCATATTTATAATATATTGCATATTTATGTAATTGTCCATTTAAATATTTGCTTATTTATTATTTGAACAAAGAATTCAATTTGGTTGTGATAATCTTAGGGTTTTAATTTCTTGCAAATAATCCCTATTCAAAATTGTATCCCCCTCCCCATATCAATATTGTAATATCTTAGATTACTTTTACGCATTTATTGCTTTCAAATATGCCATGATAGAGATTAGGGTTTGTATGCAAAAAATCCAAAATCAACAAATAGCTAGACCTAATACAAGACATAAAAGCATGTAAATTGACAACACAATGCACACATGCACCCTTAGGGTTTCATCCACTTGTTGCCTTTAAAATGGTCATGGTATGCATGTTGAGTATCTTGGCAAAACAATAACAAAACAAAAAGATCATAGTCCCTCGATGACGCTATATTGGTTGCCTATACAAAAATGATCTAGTCCCTCAAAAAACTTGCTAAGATACTTAGCACTATTGCTATCATGGTCAATACGATGATCCGCGCCTGTCCCGTTTAACATCCAAACACAAGTTTGTTTACCAAATACAATGGTAAAACAACAATGTCAAAGGGTTAAAAATATGTAGGAAAGATCTTTAAGTAGGGTAGACAACTCCTAGTTACTTGATCAAACTTGCAAAACATCCTTGCTAATTTCAAAACATACAATTTCAAAACATTTCCCAAAACAAACTTTCAAACATTGAAACATCTTTTCAAAAGACAAACACCTTTGTATATATTCAAACAAGAATCATTTCAAAAGGTTTCCTAGACAAGGCCTCTTTTCAAAACATTTTCAAAACCACGCACAAAGCACCATTTCAAACAATTGAAAAGCAAAAGCAAGTGATCTAAACAAGTAACTAAGAGCCCATGGAAAACCATGGATGAAAAGGGTGCTAGCACCTTCCCTTTTCATAATCTACCCCTCGAACCCAAAAAAACATCTCAAAGGTCTTTCCTGTGCTTTTTGACCTTTCCTTTGGATAAAATAAAAAGTCGGTGGTGACTCTTGCTAAATTGCACAAGTGCAAACACAAACGCAAAACCTTAAGTCAGTTCTCCCACAGTATCACAGAACTGGAGACTCTGCTGGAGAATATTATAAAAGTGGGGTTACCTTAGGTTTTAGATCACCTTTACATGCTTACTTTGTTTGCTTTGATTGCTTTACATTTGGTTATATTGTTTGGGTTTGAAATCCTCTACCCGGATTTGGGAAACATTCATAGGTAAATAACAATACGTTGTGAAAACTTTGCGGGGTATACCGACATGGTTAAAGCAATAACTATATTAGTGCGACATATTTGTGGGTACCGGTAACCTTTGAGTCAATCAAAGAGAATACGGGGCCGCTGAGTGATGTCATGAAGCACTAATGGACTTTTAGAACCTTTACTTGACCATCTTGGCCTTTTTAGGGGTAGTGAGATGACCGGCTTTTGTGCAGTCCGAAGTTGGTAGATACTCGATACTACACTCATTTAGGGTTGTTTTCTTGGAATATTTCAGTCGCCAGTAAAGTGGCTAAACTGAAACAATGAACACAGAAAATAATCCAGTGATATTGAGCTCCTTAGAACCCGGTTACTATTTATAGGACAGGTTGAGCCAACTAACTTCAAGAGGGTACCTACCTATGAAACCCCATGCAAGCCTAAAAATAGGAACTTGTGTGATTTTCTTGTACATATACTTGTGCATACATCATGAACATCATGAAGCATCATTTGCATCCACTAACCATTTCAAGGGTTTGGATCTTCATCTTTGTTCCTATTTTGTAGGTTATGGAATCACTCCGCAGGAAAACAATCCAAGTCAACCTTGTGAGAATCCCTCCTCAACTCAAGGAGCTTACTTCCAAGATTCTAAAGAATTCTCCCTTCACTGAAATACATGGTAGACTTCTCAACTTGGTCAACTCCAACATATAGGAAGACATGGTGAAAGTTCTCTTCCAGTTCTTTGACCCCCTACACCACTGCTTCACATTTCCTGATTACCAACTAGTTCATACTTTGGAGGAATTTTCTCAACTCCTGAGGATTCCTATTCTCCATCAACTACCCTACAACGGTACGGAAAGAGAGCCAAAGCCTGAAGATGTTGCTCAAGCCTTACACTCGCAACCATCTGATATCAAAGGTCATTGGGAAACCAGAAGTGGTGTCAAGGGTTTCTTGGCAAAGTTTCTGTTTGAGAAGGCACAAGACTGCTGGAATTCTCTAGATCTGCAAGCTTTTGAGGAGGTTGTAGCACTTCTCATCTATGGGTTGGTCTTGTTCCCAAACCCTGATCAGCTTATAGATGTGAATGCTGTCAATATTTTCATATCTCGGAATCCTGTGCCTACATTGCTTAGGGACATCCTACACTCATTTCACAAATGAACAATGAGGAAAAGAGGTGTTCTCATGTGATGTACTCCTCTTCTATCAAGGTGGTTTATTTCTCACCTTCCCCAGTCAGTCTTGAAGAATGATCAAGGCTTGAGGTGGTCATAACGGTTGATGACTCTTACACATTCTGATGTTCATTGGTGTTCTCGGTCCAGAGAAAATGTCATCATCATTGATCGTTGTGGGGAATTCCCTAATTTCCCATTACTTGTCATTAGGGGAGGCATTACCTACAACCCCTGTTTGGCTCTGAGACAGTTTGGGTATGCCCGAAGGGATGGCCCTCATGACATGCTGATTCCAGACTTGTTTTTTGACTTCGACAAAGACGCTCAAGGACTTCGACAAAGGTTTATCCGAGCTTGGAGGATGCCCAACAAAGTGGACAGTAAGACACTGGGACACAAGAATTCCATCCCCCTTGAGCCTTACCTCAAGTGGGTACGAACACGCACCCAGAGTCTTATGATGCCTTACCCCTACATTCTCCCTGTGATCAAAGAGCCTGTTATGGAAGGAGAGGTTCCATACACCCTCCTACATCCTAACATGCCAACATTATTGGAAGATTTGCAAAAGAGTTGGATACAGCTCAAGGAAGAACGAAACACTTTTGAAGCCAGCTTCTACGCCAGTGAGAAGAAGGTTTTGGAACTTACATGTTGACTCCATGAAGAGTAGGCTCTCAACACCTACATCGCACCAAAAAGGATGCGCAACGTCTTTTTACCTTAGAATTTAGTATTATTTTGTCCATGGGGCCTTTATGTACTAACAGTTCTATCTTATTAATATGACATGTGTTCTTTTTGTTTACAACAAATTTGAATTTCTGAATCCTTGAATCCATTACATGAATACATATCATTCATCATATGCATAAACAGGTCTTCACACCAGGTTTCCTTATCTCTCTGCTATTTATTTCAGCAAGATAGATATAGAGCAGGCGGTCAAAGACTTACAAGCGCAGAATTCACAGTTCCAACAACTCCTCGTGACCTTGGCAAAGGGTCAGGAGGATCTTAAAGCACTGTTAGAGAAAGAAAAGGAAAAAGAGAAAAAGAAAAAGAAAAGAGTTGGTGTGGCTACTCTGGGTAGAAGATTTGAAGGTCAAACTAGAAGGGTCCTGGACTTTCCCTCAACATCTGATGAAGGGGTTGGTAAAGGAAAGGGAGTTGCAGTACCATCTGAGTCTGAGGCTGAAGAAGAAGAAGAGGAGGATGAAGACTATTCAGAACAGCAGTACCCTCCTGCAGATGACAAGTACAAGAATCTGGAAGAACGTCTGGCAGCCATGGAGGTAGAGAGGGTGCCTGGGCTGGATTTCGAAGAGTTAGGGTTGGTTTTTGGGATTGTCATTCCCCCCAAGTTTAAAGTTCCACTATTTTCTAAGTACGACGGGTTGTCTTGCCCAAAGATGCACCTACGGTCTTACGTCAGAATAATTCAACCTCATTCTTCTGACAAGGATCTGTGGGTCCACTTTTTCAAGATAGTTTGTCGGGTACGCAATTGGATTGGTTCTACCAGCTTGAGAGGTCTGATGTGCACAATTGGGAGGATTTGGATGCTGCCTTCTACAGACAATATCAATATAATGCGGACTTAGCACCTACTCGTACTCAATTACAGAGTATGGGTATGGTCTCTAATGAAGGATTTAAGGAGTATGCCTAGAAATGGAGGGACTTGGCTGGAAGGGTGCAGCCACCATTGTCTGAAAGAGAGCTTATTGATATGTTTTTTGGGGAATCTGTCAGGTCCATTCTTTAATCACTTGATAGGAAGTTCGTCTGTGGGGTTCACCGAGTTTATTCTGACTGGTGAAAGAGTTGAAGTTGGTATCAAGAGCGATAAAATTCAGAAGGACACATCTGCCTCCGCTGCCGTCAAGAAAACTTTTCCAGCTAAGAAAGAAGTCTCAGCTGTCTACTCTCAAAGAGGACAAGGAAGAGTTGAGCGCCGGCCAGCAGTGGGGGCCGTAATGATTCAGAAGTCTGCGGCGGATCAGCCTCGAAACAGTCAACCTAGAACCAACCAGCAAAGGGTGGAAAGGCCACAACAGCAACATACCCGGATAAACATGACACTTGCTCAGGTTCTCCCCCATCTCCTGAAGTTAAACCTTACAACCTTGAGAGAGGCACCGAAGAATACAAATACCACTTCTCCACATTACCATCCCAACGCCAAGTGTGCTTATCATTCAGATAGCATGGGGCACGACACCAACAATTGTTGGGCCCTCAAGAATAAGATCCAGGATTTAATAGACGCTAAGGAAGTGGAATTCGACGCGCCCGAAAATACGAATGTGATTTCTGCCCCAATGCCAAAGCATGGTCACAATGCCCATGCTATTGAAGAGGATCTGTATGTTGCTGTTATTGATAATTTGATGACTCTGTTGCCAATAATCAAGATGAATCTGTTGAAAGCCGGGATTTTCCCAGGCTGTGGAAAGGATTGTTACCTCTGTTCGTCCTTACAATCCGACTGTCCGTTGTTGAAGTTAGGCATCCAACGCCTAATGGATAATCAAGAAATCCTCTTTGAGAAAACTCCTGTTACTCCAATTCCTGTCAAAGATGATGCTATAATTACCATTTCCGCCAATCTTTCCAAGGTCTCCAAAAGACCTGTTAAGATTACATTTGATCCAAAGATTGTACCTCTGAAGATAACTATGTCGGGGCCTATCCCATACAAGTCCAACAAATTAATACCGTGGAATTATGGAGGAGAGATCTTCTACCACGGTGTTAAGCAGATTGAATCAGTTGAAGAAAGTTTCGATGAAGAGACTCCTGAGATAGGAAATATTGCTGGGACAAGTAAGATCACCCGCAACGAAAGAATTTTCTCTCTGGAGATTGCTCCTCCAAGGGAAATCTTTGGACCCTCAAATGCTCATAAGGTTACTCCTGTGTCGGTCAACATATCTGTGCGAACTCCAGTTATTGAAGAAATTGTTACTCCCGTGGTTGTACCCTCTGTTGTTGCTACTGATAAAGGTAAGGGGATCCAAGAAGCGCCCGTCAGGACAAGGGCTCAGCCTTTGGTCATCCTCGAGACCACTCAAAAGCAAATGGAGGAGATTTTAAAAATAATTAAGAAAAGCGACTATGATGTCGTAGAACAACTGGGGAAAACCCCTTCAAAAATCTCTATGTTAGCCCTTTTGCTCTGTTCTGAAGCTCATGCCAAAGCCTTGATCAAATTCCTGAAGACGGCCCATGTGCCTCAAGAAACCTCCGTGGACCAGTTCCAGGAGTGTGTAGCCAGCCTAACAGCTGACAACGGTCTTGGTTTCTCTGATGTCGATTTAACATCTAAGGGGCGAAAGCATAATGACGCATTGCATGTCTCGGTGGAATGCAGAGGGACTACTTTAGCTCACGTTCTGGTTGATACCGGGTCGTCTTTAAATGTCTTGTTGAAGAAAGCATTGGATAGATTGGACTATGAAGGTTTGACCCTAAAGCCCAGCAATATCATTGTCAGAGCCTTTGACGGTTCTAAAATGATGGTCCACGGGGAGGCGGACATCCCGATTAAGGTGGGAACAGAAACTTTCAACTCTACATTTTATGTGATGGACATCCGTCCTTCATATTATTGCTTGTTTGGAAGACCCTGGATCCATAATGCTAGGGCTGTCACTTCTTCTCTGCACCAAATGCTCAAATACCCAGTCCAGGGAAAAATTATAACAGTTCATGGCGAGGAGGAGTATATGATAAGCCATCTTAATTCTTTCCTCTATGTGGAGTTAGATGGCGAATTCATAGAAACCCCTTTCCAACACTTTGAAGAGGTTTCTCCTGAAGTTGCGGCAGCCAAGACAATGACTTATGTACCTGCAGTTACCAAACCTGTGTCTTGGATGTCATCCCTTAAAGATGTGAAGGCTGTGATTGAGGAAGGGGGAAGCACAGCGTGGGGTCAGCTACCAGATTTTCCTTTCAAGACAGATAAGTTTGGCTTGGGTTTCACTGCTTCTGCTCAAAAGGCTGTGCGCCACTCCCGGGCTGGAGGGTCACCATTGAAGATCACCCATCATGGAGTTTATGCTTTGGAGGATGGTGAAGATGAGAGCAACTTTGAAGAATGGATTTTCCCGACTATTGAAGGAGGACTGAACAACTGGGAGGCAAAGGACTTTGTTCCCATTACTTTCATAAATCAGTAATTTATCTTTCGAACATTTCTGTTGGTCTGTAATAATTCTTAAACAATTCGTACACTCTTTTTGCCTTGTGCCTTACCCGGGGCACATAGGTCCATTTGTAAGGGCTTAATTTTTCATCTTCATATGCCATTTTAATGAATCATAGACGTTTTCATATATAAAATTTTTGTGTTCATTTTCTTTCTTTTTACATTTTATTTGTTTGAAGGTGGCTATCCCTTACACACACCCACACTTATAAAATGTAGGTACCCTTCCATTTCGGATTCCATGGGTGACAATTCTTCTATGGCCTTCAGTGACTCTGAAGATCTGGTCAATCATGCCGAATACGAAGGTGATGAAGACTGTGAGGTGTCGGGAGAGTTGGCTAGACTTCTACAACAGGAAGAAAGGGCTATTCTTCCCCATGAGGAGTTGTTAGAGACCATCAAATTGGGTTCTGATGAAGACAGAAAAGAGGTTAAAGTGGGTGCCAACCTAAAGCCAAATGTCAAAGAGCGCTTAGTTCAACTGTTGAATGATTATGGTGAGATCTTCGCCTGGTCCTATGAAGACATGTCAGGACTCGATACAGATATTGTGGTTCACCGTCTCCCTACAAGAGAAGACTGTCCACCAATTAAACAGAAAGTCTGTCGAATGAGGTCCAATATGTCTGAAAAGATCAAAGCCGAAGTGATGAAGCAATTCAATGCTGGGTTTCTAGCTGTTACTTCCTATCCACAGTGGGTTGCTAAAATTGTGCCCGTGCCTAAAAAGGACGGAAAAGTGAGAATGTGTATGGATTATAGAGACTTAAATAGGGCTAGCCCTAAAGATGACTTTCCACTACCGCACATTGACATCTTGGTTGACAATACAGCTCAACATAAGATATTTTCTTTCATGGATGGATTTTCAGGGTACAACCAAATCAAAATGGCCCCTGAAGACATGGAAAAACTACTTTTGTTACACAGTGGGGTACCTTCTGCTATAAAGTGATGCCATTCGGGCTGAAGAATGTCGGGGCAACCTATCAGCGAGCCATGGTAGCTTTGTTTCATGACATGATACATCATGAGATTTAAGTCTACATAGATGACATGATAGCCTGTTCACAGACAGAAGAAGAACACCTCGACCATCTGCAAAAGCTGTTTGTCAGGTTGAAGGAGTACAAGCTCAAACTGAACCCTAACAAGTGCACTTCCAGAGTTAGGTCTGGTAAACTCTTGGGATTCATCGTCAGTAACAAAGGCATCGAGGTTGATCCTGCCAAAGTCAAAGCCATACAAGAAATGCCAACCCCTCGCACTGAAAAGGAGGTCAGAGGCTTCTTGGGACGCCTAAACTACATTTAAAGGTTCATTTCTCACCTTACATCTACCTGTGAGCCAATCTTCAAGTTGTTGAAGAAAGATCAAGTGGTTAAATGGAATGATGACTATCAAGTTTCTTTCGATAAAATCAAGGAGTATTTGTTAGAACCTCCTATCTTGATGCCTCCCATCGAAGGAAGACCTCTAATCGTGTATCTGGCTGTTTTGGATAATTCAATGGGGTGCGTATTGGGCCAACATGACGAGTCTGGCCGAAAAGAGCATGTCATTTATTACCTTAGCAAAAAGTTTACCGATTGTGAGACCCACTACTCACTGCTCGAGAAAACTTGTTGCACTTTGGTATGGGCTGCTCGCCGGTTACGGTAGTATATGTTGACTCATACCACTCTACTGATTTCTAAGATGGATCTGATCAAGTACATCTTCGAAAAGCCTGCTTTATCTGGAAGGATAGCTAGATGGCAAATGATCCTGACTGAGTATGATATTCAGTACACGACCCGAAAAGCTATAAAGAGGAGTGTACTAGTTGACCATCTAGCTCATCAAGCTGTCGAAGATTACCAATACATGAAGTTTGACTTCCCCGACGAGGACATTATGAAATTGGACAACATTGAAGTTAACGGACCATATGACGGACCTGAACAAGGATCCCGATGGACCCTGTACTTTGATGGTGCCTCCAACGCACTTGGGAACGGTACTGGTGTTGTGCTCATTTCTCCACAAGGTTGCCATACACCTTTCACCGCAAGAATTTGCTTTAACTGCACCAACAACATGGCCGAGTATGAAGCTTGTATCTTTGGTCTCAAGGCTGCAATCGACTTGGGAATCAAATCTTTCGTTGTGTTTGGGGACTCAGCTTTGGTTATCAGTTAAATCAAAGGAGAGTGGGACACTAAACATCCTAATCTCATCCCTTACAAAGAACATGTCCTGACATTGTTACCTCATTTCGAGCAGATTACCTTCGAGCACTTCCCGCGAGAAGAAAATCAGCTAGCGGATGCTCTAGCTACAATGTCTTCCATGTTTAAACTTAACTGGGATAATGAGGCTCCCCAAATCACCATCGAGCGGATGGAAGAACCTGCCCATTGTCACGAGATTAATACCGAAGAAGTAGTGGGCCGACCTTGGTTTCACGAAGTCAAAAGGTATCTCGAGAATACCCTGAAGGAGCTTCAGTCAACGACAAAAATTTCTTGAGGAGATTTTCTGCCAAGTTCTTCCTGAGTAATGGTATCCTATACAAGCGCAATCATGATTGCATTCTGCTTCGTTGTGTGGACAAGGTTGAAGCTGAGAAGATCATGGCTGAACTGCACAATGGTACATTTGGCACCCACTTGAGCGGACATACGATGGCTAAGAAGATTCTACGGGCAGGCTATTACTAGTCTACCATGGAAGATGATTGTCATCAACATTCTCGTACTTGTCACAAATTCCAAATCTATGCTGAAAAGGTACACATACCTCCAGTTCCTCTCAATGTCCTAACAACTCCTTGGCCATTCGTAATATGGGGAATTGACATGATCGGAGAGATCAAGCCTACAGCATCCAATGGACACCGCTTCATCTTGGTGGCTATTGATTACTTTACCAAATGGGTCGAAGCAGCCTCCTTCGCCTCTGTTACCAAGAATGTGGTTGTCCGCTTCATCAAGTAAAACCTCATTTACCGGTACGGTATCCCCGACAGGATCATCATGGACAATGGTACAAACCTGAACAACACTATGATCACCGCTCTGTGCGAGCAGTTCAAGATTCAACATCATAATTCATCTCCCTATCGGCCAAAGATGAACGGTGTTGTCGAAGCTGCGAACAAAAATATCAAGAAGATTATTCAAAAGATGACAGTCACCTACAAGGTCTGGCATGAGATGTTACCGTTTTCTCTGCACGAGTACCGTACCACGACACGCACATCAACTGGGTCAACACCCTTTTCTTTGGTATACGGCATGGAAGTTGTTCTGCCTATCGAGGTTCAGATTCCCTCCTTGAGAATCATGAAGGATGCTGGTTTGAGTGAAGATGATTGGATTCAGACCCGGCTTGATCAACTTAACTTGATTGACGAAAAGCGACTTACTGCTGTTTGTCATGGTCAGACGTATCAAAAACGGATGATCAAGGCTTTCAACAAGAAATTCAGGCGCCAGGTATATCAAGTCGGAGATCTCGTAATCAAGCGGATCATCTTGCCGCAAAGTGATCCCAGGGGCAAATGGACTCCTACTTACGAAGGACCATTTGTAATCAAAAACATATTTTCTGGTGGGGCAATGATATTAACCACCATGGACGATAACGACCTGCCGCACCCTGCGAACGCAGACATAGTCAAAAGATACTACGCATAAACGACCCGACAAGTTGAAAACCCGAAAGGGCGACTTGGGAAAAAATGGGCATCCCGGTGAATCGAAAACCCGAAAGGGCGGTTCAGGCAAAAATTAGGGATAAAACAAAAAAATCTGTACACCCGGCAAGTTGAAAACCCGAAAGGGCGATTTGGGCAAAAAAGGGTTTCCCGGTGGATCGAAAACCCGAAAGGGCGGTCCAGGCAAACGTTAGGGAATTAAAGCGTATAATTATGTCTCGTCAGATCACTTTAAGAACAATCTCTTCACAGACAAGCTCCTGGCTTCTGATTAACTCAATCATCGTCGGACGAAGCAACGAATGGATAAGATATTCAGAGTTACAAAGACTATAGCAGAATGGGAACCCCATGGAATTGTTACACATAGCCATCTTTCTTTGTATAAATTTTTCTCATCTTTGTGATAACATTCTCTTACTAGGATGTCTGTCTCCTTTGTAAAAAATACTTACGCAAAGTTAATACAAAGATACTTCAAAGTGCAGAAAACTATTTGCCTTTTCTTTCTTGTTACACTTGTGTTTTATTTGAAAACGTCCAATGATTTATTAAAATGAGCATATGCATTTGAATATATTCACACGTTTACAAATGAACGAAATATGAAAGAATAATTACTGATAGTTTGGAAGTATAGGAAAATGTCTTTGGGCTATTCCAAGAGAAATCCCTTGCAGTACATCACCTAGATCCCCAGCGGAGCTAAAACCTTGAAATACATATCAGCGGAGTTAAGTTTCAAAATCCCCATCAGAGTTAACTTTTCCAACTCCCAATCCCCAACGGAGCAAAACTTTGAACTACAGATCCTCGGTGAAGATGAAACTTTCTTCCCCAACAGAGTCAAATCTTCAACCATTAAACCCCAGTGGAAACCATCCAGTTTCTTCCAATTTCCCCAGAGAGTTATCTTAAAACCCTCTTCCCTAGCGGAGTCAAACTATCAATCCACAACGGAAACCATCCAGGGTCTCCGGATTCTCCAGCAAGTTATCTTAAAGTCTGAGAATCAACCAGATAACAGTTAACTTTTGTCTTATCCCCAACCTAGGATAATTCCCCAGTAGATTGGCACACAACCCAAGCTCCTGTCATCCCAGCAGTAAGCTTCTCCCCTCAGGGTCCAGAACTTACTCTCCAATAGGATAGCTTACTCTCCAGCAGCATAGCTACTCCCCACAGAGCTTTTATTCCCCAACAAAATGAAGATGCTCAGTCTTAATTCCCCAGTGAAGTTGCCAGAGCCTTCTTTACTCTCAGCATGAATTCATCAGAATTTTTAATTCCCCTAGCAGATTGAAGATTCTAATTTCTTCGCAGAAGCCATCAGAGTCTTCCTTATTCTCCAGAAGATCAAGGTTTTCCTTTGTGTGATTCCCGGTAGAGATCTCTAGAGTTTCCCTTATTCCCCAACCGAGTAAGGATTCTCATCATATAATACCCACGAGTTGCCAAGGATTCTCTATCCCCAAGCAGTCAGCAAGGATTTCTCATCTTCAGCAGTCAAAGATTTTTAATCTCCAGCAGTGGTCAAGGATTTATTTTCCCCGACAGCAGTCAAAGATTTTATTATCTCCAGCTATCAAGGATTTATTTTCCTCAGCAATACAGCTAATTAGCTTGCATGCGCATACATTACAATCATATATCATAAACATTGATAAAACACATATATTGCATCATACATTTCATGCAACATAATTTTGTGTATCAGCTAATATTTTACCCTTTTCAGGATAAGATTAACAAGCTACCGGTATAGGATCATGAAAACAGTTTACGGATGCTCCAGACATGGATGCTAATATATCGCTTGTTCAGATTCAGCCTCAGAAAACAGCCTAGAGATGCTCTAGGCACGGATGCTAATATATTGCTTATTCAAATTCAAGGATCATGAAAACTGTTTACGGATGCTCCAGACATGGATGCTAATTTATCGCTTGTTCATATTCAGCCTCAGAAAACAGCCTAGAGATGCTCCACACACGGATGCTAATCTATTGCTTATTCAAATTCAAGGATCATGAAAACAGTTTACGGATGCTCCAGACATGGATTCTAATCTATCGCTTGTTCAGATTCAGCCTCAGAAAACAGACTAGAGATGCTCCAGGCACGGATGCTAATCTATTGCTTATTCAAATTCAAGGATCATGAAAACAGCCTAGAGATGCTCCAGACACGGATGCTAATCTATTACTTATTCAAATTCAAGGAGCATGAAAACAGTTTATGAATGCTCCAGACATGGATGCTAATCTATCGCTTGTTCAGATTCAGCTTCAGAAAACAGCCTAGAGATGGTCCAGACACGGATGCTATTCTATTGCTTATTCAGATCCCCAGCTCAGAAATGCTCCAGACACGGATACCATTCTAACGCTCACCTATAACTTACAATTCAACAAAAATTCTTGGATGGCATCTTTAAGCCCATCTCTGACAAGATTCTATCACATCTCCAAATGGCATCTTTAAGCCCATTCCCTCAACTATGCCTTGACGAGTGCAAATTTATGCGCACTCTAGTGTCCAATCTTCTTTTACCTTCGAGTCACGAAAGGAAAACTCGCCAATCTAACTCTTCAGGTTCAAGAAGATTGAACAGGGGCAGCTGTTGTACCCCAGAATTTTCCCTCTCATTTTATTGAGATTTCCCCTCACAAGACTCTTTGAATTCAAGACCAAGCTAGGGTTTGCTCTGCTCAAGACATCTCCTTGCACTGTTGACCTAAAATTAGGGTTGGAGATTGTTCAAAGATTTTTGGACTTCCAATGCTCAATGTGACTTTAATACTTCATGTTGGACTTATAAGATTGCTCATATCAAGTTTCAAGCCTTGAATCAAATTTTTGCCCAGTCAATTGGTTAGTTGACTTAGAAATCAGTTGTATTGGGGAAAAAGTCAAATGTGGACAATTTACAGTCAAACCTCATAATTTTTTATCCACATCAACATTATGGGCTCATATGAACCATTTGATCAAGTTTGTACCACAACTCCTCAAGAAATTTGATCAGATCACCAAAAGGGCAAAATGGTCCTAAGTTATGAAATTTTCTCACTTTTTCCTAACTTTGCCCAACATTTTCACCATGATGAAATTGGATTCAAACAAAACTTCCAACATGAAAGTTGTAGTCCTCCACAAAATCTACAACTCTGATTCATAAAGTTTTCCCAAAAGATGCTTGGATCTCAAGTTATGATTTTTGTAATAAGGGTCCATGAAACTTTTAACTTAGTGAAATTTTGCCCTAATTTAGGCGGGATTTTGACCTATCTTCATGGCAATTTTTCACCTAGTTCCAATGGGAATATCAAAATGCATTTCAAAGATGGATTGTAGAGCATGTTGCAAGCTTTCTAAAATGTCATAGAACTCTCCAAAATCATTTGTGGTTATGGAGAATAGAAGGTTTGAATTTGGCAAAAAGTCACTTTGATCCATGGCATTTTTCACTATGCTACAAATTGCAATTTCTATCCAGCCTTGTTTGTACTTGTTTTACAGGTACCTAAACCCTTGCCCACTTAAAAATTGAATGCAAACTCAGTTTTAAGGCATTATTCTGATCAATGGAAGATTACACATTGAATTAACCTAAAAATGGCATTAAGGTAGCATTGTCATTTTGGTAAAGTTGGCTTTATGTCAATTTGTTTCTCTTGAGCATTGCACCATTTCTTTGGCAGCAAACAAAGTCCATAAACTAAGGCAAAGGTACAAAAACTTTGTGCATGCTTGAAGCTAGCCTGTACAGGCCTGTCCTTGGTCACTTCACGCTTTTCTTAAAAAAACAAGTCAACTTGCCAAAATCACATAACTCTTGTATCTGTTATAACCAAGCTTGGTAACCATTCCAAACAGGTTTTTCACATCACATTGAGCCAGAAACACGAGCTATCCAATCCTCAAACACCCTTGAACATCAAAACACCAAAAACTTGCAAAACAAGGCAGTCTCTGTAGTTTCACCTCCATCTCACAAACTACTCGTGCGTTTTGCCCCAAACCTCTTCCAACACACTCCATACAACCCACCTAAGCTCTCCCAACCATTGGCCAGTGACTGTAACTCCATTTACACCCTTCACCATTTCTGAATTCTGTTTGTGCAGGTTGACTTCTATAAGCTTATTCAAGTAAGTACAAAGCCAATTAAGCATTGGGGAAGGTCAGAGGAAGTTCAGGCAAGCTCACAAACATCTCAGGCCTCACTGAAAATCTCTACATTGCCATACTCGTGTTCAAATGAAGCAGGTATTTTCCAACTTTCTATCTCTCTATTTAGAAATAATTAAGCTTAGGTTTGTGAATAAAAAATGTAGTACTCATTTCCCTTAAGTTGCACATATGCATAGATTTTATTTAAGTTAACTGAGTTGGGAGAATTTGATTGATGAACTTTCTGAAAAAGTTAGGTTAGAAATTAGGGCCATAGAAATTCTCTCTGGTCTTTGAGAGTTAGATTAAGTTCTTTACATGGTTGGAATCGTGTTGGAAAATGCTATAAATTTTGTGTTGTGAGTTTTTGCTTTATAGCACGTATGCAGGATTGCCAGATTTGAACAAGGAATGCGCGTTTTTTGTTTGTCACAAGGTTGAAGATGAAGCAAGTGGGCTGGACTTGTGTTGTTCCATGCTTTTGACACCCCCCTGACTTGCTATTTACACCCCTCAACCCATTTGTTTATTTTTTGCATATTTTTCTATTTCTTTTTCATTTCTGACCTTATTTTATTTTTCCTAAACATTAAAAATACCAAAAACATTTTCATAATTTTTCACATTTTATTTTATTATTTTTTATTATTTTTTGGACATGAAAATAATTATTAAATAATATATACATTATTTTCTTAATAAAAAACTTGTAAATACTACAAAAAAATATTATATTTTTATTTCTATTATTTATATACTTAGATAATATTTTTCTAACATACTTTTATTTTTTCACATTTGTATATATTTTTATTTTATTGTACATAAATAAATTATACATAATATATATATATATATATACTTTCTTAAAACAAATTAGAGTTTCCACTCTTAATAAAAATAATATTTTTTCTTATTTTTGATACATTAAATATTTTATTTTTACATACATAAAAATAATACAAAAAACATTTTTTGCATATTTATAATATATTGCATATTTATTTAATTGTCCATTTAAATATTTGCTTATTTATTATTTGAACAAAGAATTCAATTTGGTTGTGATAATCTTAGGGTTTTAATTTCTTGCAAATAATCCCTATTCAAAATTGTATCCCCCTTCCCATATCAATATTGTAATAGCTTAGATTACTTTTACGCAATTATTGCTTTCAAATATGCCATGATAGAGATTAGGGTTTGTATGCAAAAAATCCAAAATCAACAAATAGCTAGACCTAATACAAGACATAAAAGCATGTAAATTGACAACACAATGCACACATGCACCATTAGGGTTTCATCCACTTGTTGCCTTTAAAATGGTCATGGTATGCATGTTGAGTATCTTGGAAAAACAAAAACAAAACAAAAAGATCATAGTCCCTCGATGACGCTATCTTGGTTTCCTATACAAAAATGATCTAGTCCCTCAAAAAACTTGCTAAGATACTTAGCAATATTGCTATCATGGTCAATACGATGATCTGTGCCTGTCCCGTTTAACATCCAAACACAAGTTTGTTTACCAAATACAATGGTAAAACAACAATGTCAAAGGGTTAAAAATGTGTAGGAAAGATCTTTGAGTAGGGTAGACAACTCCTAGTTACTTGATCAAACTTGTAAAACATCCTTGCTAATTTCAAAACACACAATTTCAAAACATTTCCCAAAACAAACTTTCAAACATTGAAACATCTTTTCAAAAGACAAACACCTTTGTATATATTCAAACAAGAATCATTACAAAAGGTTGCCTAGACAAGGCCTCTTTTCAAAACATTTTCAAAACCACACACAAAGCACCATTTCAAACAATTGAAAAGCAAAAGAAAGTGATCTAAACAAGTAACTAAGAGCCCATGGAAAACCATGGATGAAAAGGATGCTAGAACCTTCCCTTTTCATAATCTACCCCCCAAACCCAAGAAAACATCTCAAAGGTCTTTCCTGTGCTTTTTGACCTTTCTTTTGGATAAAATAAAAAGTCGGTGGCGACTCTTGCTAAACCGCACAAGTGCAAACACAAACGCAAAACCTCAAGTCAGTTCTCCCACCGTATCACACCCATCCTTACCTTGGATGTAGATACTCTAGGGTTCTATCTTATTCTCTTTTCTCCCTTTTCTCCTCTTTTCCTCTTTCTTCTCTTCTCTTGTTTTTACCATTCTCTTTCTTTGTTTTCATAAAACCCCTTACTAACACTATAAAATAAGTTGTGTGTTGCCACGTGACTTCCACGTCGCTAACACCAAAATCATGTCACAACTTTGTTTTTGCCACGTGAAGAAACACGTCGCTGGAGAGCGCGTGGCAATGTTGTTGCGATGTGAGAAACATGTCACAACATTGCCACGTGAAATTTACGCCGCAACAAACTTTATGGGGTTAAAGGCAGTCAGAGCAGAGCAGAGGTCAGAGCAGGTTTTATATTCACTATTACGTTGTGTATTGCGGCATGTTTTTCATGTCACTAATTTGTGATGTGGAAAACACGTCACAACTTTTTTTTAAAAATTATTTTCTGTTTTAAATATAATAATTCTCATTTAATAATTAATATTATTTTCTGTTTCATTAAATTTATAAATTAAATATTATAATTTATTTATTAAATTCAATATTATAAATTAAATTATCAAAAATAAAACTAAATATATCAAAATATATAAACTATATCCGTTCATGAGTGTGAAATTTATATCCGTTCACGAAGTATGTGTGCCATTTGTTTGCGCTTTGACGATGACCATTAGATATTGGAGTCGGTGCAACAACCCTATACAATTTCTCCTTGAACCATGTTGGAAATTGGGAATGAATGACACCGGATGTTGATTGTACACCTGTACTATCAAAATAGGCGTTGTTAAATTCCCTAAAAAGAAACACACTATAAGTTTCAAGGTAATCAATTTTATATTCACACTGTAAAGAAAATTAAAAAGTTGGATTATACTTACTCAAGATATGGTTTAACTTCAATGCAATTGATCAAGACATGAACATGTGTAGATTGCATTTCTTGTTGGGTCAACCAATGCTCACCCTTCTTTCCAGAGGGACGACTTGGAAGCCCGAAGACTGATAAGGTGTACTGACTTCTTTCGATAACATTTACAGGATTCCTTATGATTCTTGAAGTTAACATCAAGTGCTTGAAATAACATTTCTTGCTAAATTTGAAGAATACCCGTCGGGCATTCTTAAACCTTTTAGCCATCCACAAACCGCTTTAGCTTCTTGGGGGGTCAGACTGAAACAAGCTTTGGGTTTAAATAATTTTCCATTAGGTTGAGGCTTCAATTCCAACTCTTTATGATTACACTAAATTTCCATGTCTTGTTTAGCCTTCAAATTATCTTTTGTTTTGTCTTTAACATCCATCACTGTGTTAAATAAGTTATCAACAAAATTCTTCTCAATATGCATAACATCAAGATTATGGCGCAACAAATTATCTTTCCAATACGGGAGGTCCCAAAATATACTTCTTTTTGTCCAATTATGTGTGACCCCATATCCTTCAATTCTACCTATCAGATTAAAGTTTTCCTCAAATTCCATAGGCGGTTGCATAGTCGATCGACTACTTGAAGCATCTGTGTTGCTAGTCTCTGGTACATTACTCGGCAGTGTTTCACCATTATACGTCCAAACCCAATAATTTTCAATGAAACATTTTCTATACAAATGACGTGTTATTTCCTCTGGGTCACTAATTATATATCTACATCCACATTTAAGACAAGGACACCTAACTCCTCCACTTCGACAACGTTCCTGAGCAAACGTCCACGTGATAAAATCATTAACTCCGTCTGTAAAATTAGGTTTAAGTGCACGTCTTCCTGGATATAGTGCAAATTTATATAATCAAAACCTTTTTAATTAAAAATATTAATTAATCAACTTAATAATAATCCTAAACATATTGTTCTTGTTCTTATTACTACTAAAAATATACTATGTATATATACTATTAAACATAAACGTATGCTTTTATTTTAACTATTTTTAATATATAATGTTTTTTATTATATACTATTAAATATACTATTAATATAGTTTATTAAATATATAATAATTAATATAATATTTTTTATTGACATATAATATAGTTTTTATAAAACAATTTTTAATTATAAAACCGTTTTTATTAACATACATATAATATATAATAATTAAATACATAAACTAGTTTTTTATATATAATGTTTTATAACATGATATATATATATATAATATTTTATTGACATATAATGTTTTTTAACATACTATATTAATGTTTTATTGACATATAATATAGTTTTTATATAATATTTTTAATTATAAAACCGTTTTTTATTAACATATAATATAGTTTTTATATAATTTTTTTAATTATAAAACAGTTTTTATTAACATTCTATATATATGATATATAAATATTTTTTATTAACATATAATACAGTTTTTATATAAATTTTTTTAATTATAAAACCATTTTTATTAACATTCTACATAAAATATAATATTATATTTGTTTTAAAACAATATATTAACATCAAATATATATTATTTTTTATAATATTATACTGTTTTTTATAATATTATACTGTTTTTTATATATGCATAATTATAAAAGAGTTTTAAAATAATAACATTAAATATATATATTTTTTAATTATAAAACAGATTTTATAACAATAACATTAAACAGTTTTTACTAAATATATACATATTAAAACAGTTTTTTAAATATGTTTTTATTCAATATAAAAAACTTTTTTTTTATATATATTTTTAATCAATACATAAAATATTATATTATATTTATTTTAAATAAAATATATATTAACACTAAAACTGTTTTTATAAAACTTATATATTATTCTGTTTTTATTTTTTATTTTTTATAATAAATAAATTAAATAAATCAAGATATACAACTTATCATAATATATATTTTTGTTTATTAATAAATATTTATTTATATATATTTTCGTTTTTTAACAAGAAGTGCCTATATAATATATATTCTCATTTTTTAAAATTATATTTAATGAAAATTATAATATGATAATTTAACCAAATTCAACCTAAAATCTAACTAAATTCAGAAAATATACCAAATGTAAATTTTTTTCCAAGAAATACCTCTTCTCTTCTAACTCCTTCGATCTTCTTGTCCAACCTTTTTGCAATCTACTTCTACTATATCAATCTTCTTCTATTCAAAGAAAAATTAAAATATATTACAATCACATAATAAAATAAATAAAAACTTGTAAACAAAATAGAGACAAAATTAAATTAAATTTACCTGAAAAACAAGGATTAATGGAGATTGAAGTTGGATTTTATGAAAAAGAAGAGGTTTTATAATGAAGATTGAGTTGGATTTTATGAAGAAGAAGAGGGTTAATGGAGATTGGGATGGAATGAGAGAGAGAGAGTTGTGTTTGTTGAAAATATACTATTGTCTTGTGATTGGTGTAACGTAATTTAATTAAATATATAAACCATTCAACGACGTGAAAATTACGCCGCAACTTTGCCACGTGACTTTCACGTCGCAACAATGCCAACGGTCATATTTTCTTTCTTCACATGCCTGCAAAAGCTGATCATGCCAGTCTGAATTAATTTGATTTTCCCTCTTAAATGTTGCGACGTGAATACCACGACACAACTGACTTTTTCAAAATTTCAAAAATCCCTCCATCTGAACGTTAGACCAATTAAAATATTTTATATTATATATTTACTAGCGATGTGATTCCCACGTCGCAACATATTTTTTTTTATAAAAAAACTTAGACAACCATCATGCTTCTTTATTTTATTAATAAAATATGTTGCCACGTGATTATCACGTCACAACTGGCTTTTTTTAGCCACATGATAATTACGTGGCTGGAGATGATATTTCTTGTAGTGTAACTCTTGTTTCATTAATGGACTTATCACACACAATTCGCCCTAAACCATCATACTAAGGTCCAATTACTTAATGATACTATTCTCCCTCTTACTAACCCAAAACACAAATAAACTATTAATCCAAATAATCTATATATTCACAAAATCACACAATTTAATTAATTATTTTATCAAATAATAATTAATAAAATAAATAACTAATAAATAATTAATAAATAAAATTGGGGTGTTACATTAACTATCCAACCAAAAGTATAACAAAAATATTTATTGATAAAAAAACTGATAAGAAGTTTTAAATACAATCAAACATAAGAAAATTCATTCTAAGAGACCTCCTTGATTTTAACCTTCAACTTTTCACTCTAAGCTTTTGAAGAGTTATCCTCAAAAGTTAGAACCACTCCTTGTTGGATAAAATTTTTTTGAGAGAAATCGTCCATAAGAATGAAGAAGGATTTTCTCTTATAGAAGGTCGTACGAGTCTTTTTCAAGTAGTCAAACAAGAGTTGATGTGAACATCTGAAGTGAGAAGTAGAAAAATCTCTTTTTCATTAATATCTAAAGACTTTAAATCCTTATTCCTTGGCAAAGAGTTTTTGTTCAAAAGTTGTTGTCACACAGTTGCATTGAAACATAGATTAGACATAATCTAAATTTCGGTGACACCATATTCTCCATGTTGTAACTATCCACAATTATATTAAACACATTGTTCTGGATAGAATAATGTCTTTTAAGAAAGTTTTTGTGTTGTCATTCATCTTTAGATGTTAGTAAAAATATTTGCAACATAAAATTTATCCTCTCATCAGATTTTTCCTCTGCAAACTCACTCATGTATATTCATCGTTCTCAACTGCATGTCCTTATATTTCCTCCTCCTCTTCCCTTTCTTCCGCAACAACAGTGACTCTCCTTGTTGGACAAACAATTGATCAGCGGTCTCTTTCTTTACAACGATAATGTGTGTCTTAAGTGGGTTTAGCATATGTATTATTCTACCTCTAAATTGGTGATTTACCCTGCTGCACACCGTTAGGGCTTCTAGTCATCTTATTCTCAGGGTTGTAATTCCTATTTTCTATACTCTTTTCCTTGTCGCCTACTAGTTCAAAGTTATTTTGGAATGAATGCCTAAAAGATGAGAAATTTTGAGGGGATTTCTTCATCAATTGTGTCTTCAAAGCTAGACTAAATGCCTTAGCCATGGTCCATATAGTCTACAAATCCATCTTCTCCTGCAAATATCCCTCTAAGCCACTGATGTATCGATTTACCTTCTAGCTCTCTAATTCTCCCAATTTATTACGCTCAAAGAAACGCATGAACTCAATTATGTATTGTGTTGCATTTTTCTTTCCCTGAACACTCAATATACATATTATAAAGAATTTGCTCATAATCCTCCGCTAAAAGCATAAACTCTTTCATTCTTCGCCAAGATTTGACCAGCCATTTTCTTTGCCTCCGCCTGGATTATTTTGACCCGTTTGGCATCACTTGTTTCTTTTGTCTAGGTGTTCATCTGACGACGTCACATCTTTTGGTTACATGTGAAATGGTGGTCAGTTTTGGGTACAAAATTTTTAGGTGGCTTGTTATGTCTTTATTTTTTAGGTGTTTTTTTTACAGTTTTAGAGGTTATTAGATCTTTAGGGGTAGTCGCATCTTTAGATCTTGTTTAATTTTGATTTGATTTGACATACAATTGTGTGATCCATCTCAAAATTTTAAAAATGATTTCATTTGACAAAACGGTTTTGACAGATGTCGATACCGATACTGTTATAATTGTTCTCTATATTAAAAAAACAAATTATGGTTAATTCACACCGTGACGACCACAATACACTTGTATCGACCAAAATTGTAAAACCTTTACGTGACCATGATACGACCGCGACCGTTTTTTAAAATCTTGATTCCACCTTTTAAAAAAAAGTCAGCAAACAAAGAGTAATTGTTTGATTGTTTGGTTAATACATTTCTTCTTTTACTATGGATACTCAGCTACTCAAAACTTCTGCCTATAGGTTTGATCTTAATGTTGGTGAACTCCAACTCAAATCATCTAGATTTTTTTCTAGGAAAAAAAAAACTAAAACAACCAAATAAAAGTAAAGCTAATAAAATGAGCTATGACCAGCATATTTTTGAAACATGAAACGTGTAATAAGAAATAGTACTACTTCATACATAAAACTCACCCTTGCACATCACTCACATGTTATTATCACGTTTTAGATGAGGATAATAATCAAAGTTAGGTACAAAAGCAGCAGCAGAAGCAGAAGAAGAAGGATTACCATCACCACCACCAAACCCTTGATCATAATCAAAACCATAACCATAAGCATAAGAATTATTATTACTATTATTATTAAGAACCGGCATCAATGTCAACGACGGAAGCTGCTGCTGCATTGGATGAGGAGGAGGCATAGCAAGAGAAGAAGTGCGTCTAACAGAAGCAGGTTCGCCTTCACTTTCACGGTAACGATGAAGATAAAATGTTAAAGGATGAACATAATCATCAAACCCTAGTTTCCCCATTGCCCAAAGCAAATCTTCTGCTGTAACGGTTTTTCTCTGTTCCCTTTGACACCTCTCGTTTGCTTCTGCTGTTATGAAGCTTATGTACTCAGATACACATTCTTGAATCGTCTCTTTCGCATCATCGGAGATTTTGGCGTGTGATGGAAGAATCCTTCTCATTATTCTTATCACGTTTGCTATTGGCATGTATTGGTCTTGTTCTCTTACTCCAGCCATTGTTCAAACTTGCCTGAAATTAAGACCATCATAAATAAACTAAATATATTGTTTTTTCAACTAACTCTATATTATAAAACCGACTTATAAGATGAAAAATGAAATGTTTATATCGTAACTCATCCAATATTACACCGTTTGCAAGAAACCCTAATTTTTTTAGATGCGTTTATTTCACAAATAACATGTTTACTACATATTTGGATATAAGTTTTGTTAACTAAGAAGCAAAAATTAGCTTTAGCTGAGTCGCAAATTGTTTTAAGGACCACTATTTAAACGCAAATTAACCCTAAAATATATGTATGAAGGTTATTTTTGACGTAGCTTGGTTATGAAAAAGTGTGTGATCCTGTGCTATAAACCGTCTTACACACCAGACACCATGATGAAGATGCATGCAAATGGAGAAGCACTATCAAAACTAAAATGAAATATGAAAAATATATATGGTATAGGTATGGTACAAATTAAACTTCACCTTCCTATACCTAGCTTGCCTAGGAAAGTGTTTGATGTTCTTAGGAAATGTCGATGAACCAATGTGTGATGCATGCAATTTAAGGTTAAATGGTGAATGAGAAATGGACAGAAGGATAAGAAAGTGTGGATGAAAATTTGAGAAGAGATGAAGTGTGATGGTGTGTTTATTGAGGAAGACTACTTGATTTGATGCATGTGGAAATGGAAGAGGATTTATTAGAGACTGACATTTATCATCACGCGGTTAACAAAAACAACCAATGGGGTGCAAAACAAACATTTATTACTCTTGAAAATCTCAATCTTCTTAGTGAAGGCTTTAATGCAGTTTGAACTTGTTTTGATGCTTCATTAATTTTTGGTTAGATGATCAATTTCCCATACTAATATCTGCTACTTTGTCACCATATGGTGAAATTCGAGTATTTAAGTCAACTTGTTTTAAATGATCAATTTCCCGAACTATATACTATATAAATAAGTATTATAAACGTATCTATAATTTATAATTCAAGTTAATTATATCTATATCTGTTTTAAAATGACTCTCGTTTTAATAAATAAAATTCATTTTAAAATAAATATTATTTTTAATTTTCAATGTAAAAATTATAATTTTTCTTTTTATTGTGTCCTTTAACTATTACTATATACACTATTTCTAAATATTTAAAAGATTAATTTAGTAAAATTATAATATTTTATAATATTATTATTATATTATTTAATTTGTGCAAAAAAAAGTTTAAACGATATTTATTTTAAAACGGAAAGAGTAATAAAATATGTTTATAAATTTATAATAAAATATGTTTATAAATTTATAATACATTCTTCTTTAAATGTAAGATTCTTTTAAGTAAATCCCATAAATTAAAAGTTTTAGTTGTGATATTAATTCTATTGACCATAAATTAAAAGTTTAAGTTGTGACATTAATTCTATTGACCATTAAATTTTTATTTTTAAAAGGGAGAATTAGTCGATGATTCTGTAAAGTGTATTTATTATAAGATTTTTCTACATGTAGGAGTACCTGCTTGTTAATCACATTTATATTTTACAATCTGTATTTGTACTTTCAATTCTTTTTACTAAAGTGTTTACTAGTATTCTTCAGATTAGTCATCCACATTTGCATAAATTAATTAAGAATACCTTCCGTTTTTAAAAGTTTATCCGGTTGAAGTGACTTTTATTATAGTTTTGATATTGTAGGACTCAAGAATTTTCTTATTTTAGTATAAATATCAAAATTTTCTTTTAGCCTTGCAATTTATCAGATTAGTTTTCCTACCTTATCATTTAATTTAAACATGTTGGAAATCAATCATATTTATATAAAAAATTTATCAATCTTGATGAACAATATTATTATCAATACACAATAACAATGAAAGAAATAATTAGGGTTTGACAAAAAAATTGGGGAAGATGGTGATTTCTGTAGAGTTTCTCTCTGTCCATAAACTGTGGAAAATTTTATTCACTTTGCAACAACAAAATTATGTGAATACAAGTTATTTACAATATAGGGATTACTCCCTATTTATAATGAGCTTGTTTGTTCCTAAGTCAAAACCCAAAACTACAAAAATCCAAAATAAATATTTTGGTCTAAGTCGAAATTTTGTGTCAAGTAACCTGCTTCGACAATTAAACAACTTCGACACACACACTAGACTAAATCGACACACCCTTGTTCTGTTGAGCAACATGCTGCTTCGACACAAGGAAATTATAAACTCAACACACCACCTAATTCATTGTGTCTAAGTTATATATATTCATCATAGCTCTTAGTCTTCTGAACACTTCGACTTGCACACCCTTCGTCGTGATATCTGCAATCTTATTCTTAGTTCTGCAGTGTTCCAAGTTCATATTCCCTTTTACTACCTACTCTCGAAGATAATGGAACCTCATCTCGATGTGCTTGCTTCGACCATGTGCTATTGGATTCTTTGTCATATTGATAACTGACATGCATCGATCTTCATGGTAATTTCTCCAGGATTCTTTCCTGTAATCTCTTCGACCAGATTCGCCATCCATATTGCTTGACATGTACAAAGAGAAGTACCTATGTACTCTGCTTCACATGACGATAGTTCCACTACTCGTTCTTATCTTGAACTCCAAGCAATTGGTGTACCACCTAGCATAAACACATAACCAGTGGTGGATTTACTATCTTCAACATCACTACACCAACTTACATTCTTTTCCTTTATCAGCTGCAAGAAATAAAATTCCATAGTCGAATACCTTAGTATCCTCTTTACTACTACTAGATGTGATACTTTTGGCTTCTGCATGAATCTACTTACCATATCTATACTATATACTAAGTTATACCTTGTGTGACAAATGTATCTTAATGACCCAATAAATCTCTTGTATTGGGTTGGGTCGACATCATCTTTATCTGAATCTTTCGATAGTTGCAACCTTGGTTCAGCAGGTGTCGAAGTCCAGTTGCATTCTTCCATCTCAAATCTCTTGATAATTTCTCTTGCATGTCTTCTTTGATGCATCATCAAACCTCCACCACTCTTATAGAATTCGATGCCAAGGAAGTATGAAATGTCTTCCAAATCTGACATTTCGAATTCCTTGCTAAATCACCTTTGAATTCTTCGATGTCCTTCTTGCAGCTACCTGTTATCAATAAGTCATCGACATAGAGACGCAGTATAAGAAATTCACTATTGCTTCTCCTTACATACACTACATGCTCAGTTGTGCACTTCATAAATTCCTTCTCCTTAGAAAATTGTCAATCTTCTTATTCCAAACTCTTGGAGCTTGCTTAAGACCATACAAGGCTTTATGCATCCTATACACCTTTCTTTCTTTGCCATGTTTCACAAACCCAACTGGTTGTGCAACATAACCTTCTTCGTCTAAGGGTCCATTTAGGAATTCATATTTTACGTCCATCTGACATATGTGCCAACTATTCATTTCTGCTAGACCAACAACCAACCTGGTTGTTTTGATTCTAGCAACATGTGCAAAAACTTTATCAAAGTTGATTCCTTCCTTCTGAAGAAATCCTTTCGCCAGAAGTCTTGCCTTATATCGAGTTACTTCCCCTCTAGGATTTAACTTCACCTTGTATATCCATTTCACATCGATTGTCTTCTTGCCTTGAGCCAATTTGACAAATAACCAGATGTTGTTGTCTTTGATGTACTTTAGTTTCTCATTCATTATTTTCATCCACTTTGAGTTCTTCAATTTCTCAGCTACATTCACTGGTTTGACATATGCATAGAAAGCATAGTGTACCAGCTCACCTTCATCACCGACCACATCATTTGATGTAATCACAAATTCTTGCAACTTTACAGGAATGTGTCTTGTTCTTTGAGGTCTGCTTGGGCCTTCTTGACCCCTAACTTCTTCTTGTCGAACTTCTTCTCTTTCAACTTCAGTTGTTAGTTATTCACATAAGATTATTATTGAATCTTTCTTAACATTTTTAGTCTAATCCCATTCCTTAAGCTCATCTATGATCACGTCCATGTTGATTACAATTTTCTTGTTCACTGGGTCGAACAACCTGTAACCTCTAATCAAATGATATCCTACAAGGATCATCTGAGTTTACTTATCATCAAGTTTTCTTCTCAATGATCTGGCACGTGTCTATGTGTTATAGATCAAAACACTTTTAGATGACTCAAGCTAGGCTTAACACCAAACTAACATTCTTCTGCCATGATTCCTTCTAGCTTCTTTGTCGGACATCTGTTCAACATGTATGTTGAAATCAACATGGCTTCTCCGTAAAACTCTTTAGGTAAATGCTTGCATTTCAACATACTTCTCACCATATTCATGATGGTTTAATTATTCCTTTATGCAATGTCCTTCTGTTGTGGAGTGTAGGGTGGCACCACCTCATGCATAATCTCTTCTTTTTCACAATACATTTCGAAGTCTTTCGACACATATTCTCCACCACCATCCGTCCACAGAATCTTGAGCTTTTGTCCACTTTGTCTTATGACCATAGACTTAAACATGGCAAATACCTCGATCACTTTACATTTCTTCTTGATCAAGTAAGTCCATAGTTTTCGACTAAAATCATCTATGAATGTGACAATATTTGTTACCTATAGTCGAATCCACCTAGATTAGACCACATACATCAGAGTATATGACTTTAAAGATTACCTTTGACTTAATTCCTGCATCCTTGCATAATCTATTATTTGCTGCTTCGCCTGCACACATTCCTCACATACCTCGTTTGGAATATCGATTTATGGTAATCCTGAAACCATATTTCTTCTTTTCAAATCTCTAATGTCTTTGAAGTTTAGATGGCATAGTCGACAATGCCATACCCATTCATCCCTACTAGATGCAGTATCAAGGCACTTGTGCTCCATCATATTTAGTTCGATATTGAAGGTTCTATCATGAGACATATGAACCTTCAAGGTTAACCTTCCTCTTACATCGATGATTCTCATCATCTTGTCTTTGGTCGACACTTTATAATTCTTTTTTACCAACTTCCATATACTGAGTCAATTGCTCTTCATACCTGGTATGTACAACACATTGTAAATTACCGATCTCTTTCCATCTTTCCTCATAATCAGAACATCACTAATACCTTCAGTTATTAGAGTATTGTCATTTGCAAATTTCACCATGTTCTTCATTAAGGTTTTAGTTGACAAACCAATCTTTCCTTCCAAACATGTGTGATGAGCATCTTGAGTCCAAGTACCATTGGTCCTTAAATCTCTCTTCATATCTAGTTGGGGTCATCATCGCCATCTCTTCTTCTTCATGTTTTGCAAACTTTATATCACTTTCTTGATTCTTTTGTTTTTCTGGACAATCACTAGAGTAGTGGCCATACTTCTAACAATTGAAATACTGAATGTGACTCTTATCAGGATTTCGACCACCACCTCTTCCTCTACCTCCAGCACCACCTATTTGGTTGCTTTGGTATGAGGGTTTTCTTTGATTTGACATTGTTCCTTCCAGCCGGTTTCACCTACTAGACGAATTGTTGTAGCTTCCTATACCTTTATTGTCGAACCACTTTCCTTATCCTTTCTTTTCTTTTCTTTTGATGATTGCGCCTGTAAATCCAGTCTTCGAATTTCCTGCAGCTCTTTCAACCATTCTTTGTTCATGATATTCAAGCATCCCTTGAAGCTCTTCTTTTATCAACATTGACAAATTCTTCGACTCTTATATGGCTACCACCACATAGTCTAACTTTGGAGCCAATGACCTCAAGATCTTTGCAACAACTGATCTTGATATCAGTACTTCTCCATATACCTTGATTTGATTCACTAGTTTCGTAACCCCTAGTGAATAAATTAGTTATGCTTTCACTTTCTTCCATCTGAAGCAATTATACGTTCTTTTATGAGTTTGTAACCTCACCTCTTTCACCTTTTATGCACTTCCAAAAGACTTTTCCAAAATTTCCCAGGATTCTTTTGAAAATTCTACATCACTCACCTTTTCGAAATTGTCTGGACTCATACATTGATAAATTATAAAGAGAGCTTTATATTTCTTCTTCTTCAATTATTTGTGTTATACCTCTTCAGCTTCTGATGCATCTTCTTCAAGCGGTTCTAATCCATATTTCATAAGATCTCAAAGATCTTGACAATAGAATACAACCTTCATCTACTTGCACCAATTCACATAGTTATCAACTTTCAGAATTGGAAGAATTGTTGGAAAATTCCCATTCAGATGATTCATTGCCATCATGATTTTATTGTCTTGGATCGCTCAACCGGAGCTCTTGATACGATATATTGGAAATCAACCAAACCTATGGAGAATTTCTATCAATCTTGATGAACGATATTATTATTAATACACAATACAATGAAATAAAGAATTAGGGTTTGACAAAAAAATTGGGGGAGATGGTGATTTCTGTAGAGTTTCTCTTTGCCCATAAACTGTGTAAAATATTATTAACTTTGCGACTGCAAAGTTATTTTAATACAAGTTATTTAGAATATAGGGGTTACTCCATATTTATAATTAGCTTGCTTGCTCCCTAAGCCAAAGCCCAAAACTACAAAATCCCAAAGTAACTATTTTGGTCTAAGTCAAAATGCTATGTCAAGCAACCTGCTTCGACACTTCGATAACTAAACAACTTCGAAACACATTGTGATCGGTGGGAATGAGAACTGGCTATTTTTTAATGCTGGTTCACGTTTGCGTTTGTTTTCGCAAAATGTCGCGGTTAAGCAAGAGTCGCCACCGTCTTTTATTTTATCCAACAAGGAAAGGACAAAAGCATAGAAAAATTCTTTTTCGAGATGTTTCTCGGGTTCGGGAGGTAGATTATAGAAAGGGAAGGTGTTAGTACCCTTTCTATTCGTGGTTATCCACGGGCTCTTAGGTACTTGCTCACTATGTTTTCCAAAGTTTGCTTTTCTTTGTGATTGTGGGTTTTGAAAAGAGTTTTGTTTTTGAAGAGAGTGTAAGTGCGAAAAGTTTTGTTTTGTTTTTAAATGGAGCAAGTACTTAAGAACCTCTACCTACTCAAAAAGGAATTAAATTGTGCTAATGTTCTTTAGACAATGCTATCCCACTATTGAGGAGTAGGTAGCATCGTCGTTGGAGTTTTCGGGTCAATTCGATTTAAGGGACGTATGGTCACTAAAGCAACGTTAGGACACCTTAGCGGTAATCCTAATGTCTTAGATCATTTTTCTGAGGCAACCGTTTCGAGGCAACTTATGATCTTTGGACAAAAGGACGACCTCTAAAACATCCTATACTTAATGACCACGTTTGAGGCAACCAAGTGAGGTGTACCCTAGGAGTGGCATGTGCAAGTGTGTCAATTTTTAGTTTATATTATCTTTGTACATGTTATGGTGAGCTACAGTTGATTTTAAGTTAAGAGTTAATCTTGTCATGCATAGCCTAGTTATCATACATCTAAACAGTTAATATATGTACAAGAATTTAAAGTGCGGAAATTGTAAATCCTACGCTATTACAAAGCTTCGGGGAGGGGGATTATTTACATGTCCAAAAATTGGGGGAATAAAGCAGTAAAACGTAAAAGTCTTAGCTAAGTTATTACAAACCAGTAGACAGTTACAAATAAAATAAATGCGCGCGAATCTGAAAATAAACTCTAAAAATTCTAAGAATAAAATCTTTTTGTTGTTTTATTTTATTTTGAGAAAATGATCTAAATCTACTTAATTTTAGTTTTGGAAAAATGTTAAGATAATTAAAAGATTAATTATAAAAGTTAATTTAATAGAAAAAGAATTAGCCTAATGTTTTTGTGGTTTTTTTATTTTAATGTTAATTAAAAAGATAAAAGGAAGTCTATGAAAAAACAAAAATAAAGTACAAGGGGGATCCTTCGATCCAGGGAAAAAGGAGTTTCGACCCAGGGAGGGAAAGGAGGCTTCGATTGGGAGAGGGTCCTGGTCCTTTCGATTGGGCCAAACAGTAAGGCGTGAACAGCCTTCGATCCAGGGAAGAGGATTGTCTTTTGATCATGGAGGTTATGGCTTTCGATCCAGGAACGAGATGCCTCCTTCGATCCAGCATGCTAATGGGTTCGATCCAGAGAAGGTGTCTCCTTCGATCTGGGATGTTATACCTGCAAAAGTATGTTAGCGAAATAAAATGCAGGGCCTGGGTATTGAACCCTAGGCCCTTCGATCCTGCGCTTGCTGGATCTCTTCAGGCTATGTCTGCAGCAAGTGTTAGCAAACGAAAAACATGACCTGGGTGCCAAACCCAGGCCTTTCAATCCTGTCTAGGATGGCAGTTCAAAGGTAACAACAAGTAATAATGTATTATGCAAAATGAAAAGTTTTTTGACAATTTACCCTCTCTTACAGTAGTTGGAACCTTCGATTTGGCACTGGCTGGATGAGAGCACTTTCAATCTGAGGGCTTCTGGGCGTGGGCACCTTCGATCTGAAGGGCTGCTTTGGCTTGGAAAATTCTGACAACCTTTGATGGATTGTATGGGCAGCGTCTCTCCAATGCTTCTCCCTGTTTCTTTTCTCTATTTTTTTCTGTATGTTTTCGTTCTGTTCCTGCAGAGTGTTTTTTTGTGTGTGTTCTCCTGCAGAGTTTTTGTGTAATTTTCGTGTCCTGTAATGTGTATGCTGGCCCTGTATTTATAGGAGTGGGGTGGAGGGGACAGGAAGACAAAGGTTTAAATGACCTTGATTATGTGTTTGACAGCCATGAATGAGAATTCGTAACATTGGCTAAACACATGGGATCTTGTCCCTTTTCGAATTTTGAATGACATGTAACTGGCCTTCGAATGCTCCCTTTCGAATGGGTTGATGGCCTCCTTCAAATGCTCCCTTTCGAATGGGCTGATGGCCTCCTTCGAATGCTTTTCGAAAACTTCTTCGAATGGACCCTTTGAATGCTTCTTCGAATGGACCTTTTTGGAATTCCAATCGAAGGACACTGTTATAATGCCAATCGAAGTACTTGTCCATAATGCCAATCGAAAGGCTCCTTTAGAATACCAATCGAAGGGTCTTTCAGAATTCCAATCGAAAGCCTTGACATAATGCCAATCGAAAGCCTTGACATAATTCCAATCGAAAGGCTTGGCAGAATTCCAATCGAAAGGCTCCTTCAGAACACCAATCGAAGGGTCTTTCAGAATGCCAATCGAAATGTACTTAAAGCAACACTCAAAAAATTTCCTTTTCCTTAGGCAAGAGTTTGTGATCAACCATGCAGGGGGAAGACTTTGGGAAACATGAGAGGGAAAATTTTGGGGTGCAACAGTTGCCCCTGTTCAAATTTCTTAAACCTGAGGATATAGATTGGTTTTCGAGCCTTTTGTGATCCGAAGGTGGAAGATAATTGAACACTAGAGTGCCCAGAAATTTGCACTCGCATGGTGTAGTATCAGCATTGTGATGTCGGGAATGGGCTTACAGATGCCATTTGGAGATTGTTGGTAGGAGGATGGGCTTATAGATGCCATCTGCAGGAGTGTCGATCGCATAAGAGATTCCTTAGCGAGAACTTGCATACCTGTTGTTGTAGAAGATTCCGCTGGGGAAGTCTAACTTTGTTGAGATTTAGGAACCTGCCTGTACTTCAACTGAGAGAATGCTTCAACTGAGTTTTAAGAACTTGTTCATAATTCAACTGGGGGGAAACATCTTCATCAAGATCTAGGAACTGTCTCGTGCCCACCGGGAGTATACCGCTGAGGTTATAGTACTTGTCCTGTCTGGTTCCGAGTATTAATCTTCAATATCTTCATGTAGATAACTTTCCTGGCTTGTTACAGGTATTAATCTACAATCAGTCGTCCACAGATATTTTCCTGGCTTGCTACAGGTATTAAACTGGGACCTGAAAAGGTTGGTCGAGGAGATATCTGTCCTGGCTGGTTTCAGGTATTAATCTCTGACCTGAGAAAGAAAGGTCTTCCTGGCTTGTTACAGGTATTAATCTTCAATCTCTTCATGTAGATAATTTTCCTGGCTTGTTACAGGTATTAATCTACAATCAGTCGTCCACAAATATTTTCCTGGCTTGCTACAGGTATTAAACTGGGACCTGAAAAAGGTTGGTCGAGGAGATATTTGTCCTGGCTGGCTTCAGGTATTGATCTCTGACCTGAGAAAGAAAGGTCTTCCTGGCTTGTTACAGGTATTGATCTTCAATCTCTTCATGTAGATAATTTTCCTGGCTTGTTACAGGTATCAATCTACAATCAGTCGTCCACAGATATTTTCCTGGCTTGCTACAGGTATTAAACTAGGACCTGAAAAAGGTTGACGGTAGCCATCTTTTGATTGACCTTTTCCTGAAAAAGGTAAAATGTTAGTTGTATGCAATGTCATGATGTATGAAATGCATGATGTCATGATGTTCTCAAAATAAATGAGATTTGTGTTGTATGATGTGTATGCATGTCTCATGATGTATGAAGATGTGATGTTTTAGTTGGGGAAAATAAATCCCAGAGTTGTTGGAGAATAGTGTTGAGTTCTTCGTTTCCGCTGGGGATGATGAACGAAGATGATTGCAAGAATAAACCTGCAGGAGAGGATGACTCAGTTGGGGAATAAACTGATGAGGAGATTACTCCGAGGGGAATTACTCTGTGGGGAAGAGATGTTCTGCTGATGACTTGAACGATAACTCCGTTGGGGATTCCATTGATAAGCTTTGTTGGGGATTTCAATGATGAACTCCGCTGGGGATGGATTACCGTTGCTGGTGATATTGAACCTGTTGAGGATAGAAGTCCTGCTGGGGAAAGAAAGAACTTCGCTGGGGATGATCTTTCAATTGCAACTTGCTGAGGATAACCCAATTAGACTCTTGTGAGGATAACCTTATGAATTTGGTTGGGGAGATACATTTGTATTCTGCAGGGGACAAGCTTCCAGAATCTACTGGGTAAGATGATTCAACTCTGGCGGGGAAACCTTTTTAGACTGCGCTGGGGAAATGGCTCCACTGGGGGTATCTTGTATTCCTCCGGGAAACATTCTTATACTCTGTTGAGGAATATTAAGACTGTCGGGGATGCTCTTACGCTTGCTGGAGAATGTCTTTATACTCCGTTGGGGAATATTAAGACCTTTTGGGGATACCCGACCTTTTCAGGGCTGATGGTAGACTGACTCTGCTTAGGGGAGAGTATTGCTGATTTGTACATAGTTGCAAGTCTCAGCTGATAGAGCTATCATTATTGTCTTACTCTACGGGAAGTGAAAGTATCTTAGCCATATTCTTCCACTGAATATATACCTTGGTACCTAGTGGATAGAACAACTTGTACAGTTCAGACAATTCTTATTTGCCCATGTTTCTGCAGGAGGAGGTGCCTGTGGAGGCCCTGTGGATCGAGTATTATCCCAACCTATGAGGTGCTTGGTCATTTCCAATTGAAGTGACAAATCTTCTTCTGGTAGGCAAGTGACGAGATGACGGGACACAGTCGTACGCTTTGATCCCTAATTTTTGCATGGACCGCCCTTTCGGGTTTTCAGTCCATCGGGATACCCTTTTTTGCCCAAGCCTCCTTTTCAGGGTTTCGACTTGCCGGGTGTACAAATTTTTTTCATTTTCATCCCTTATTTTTTCCCGAACCCTTTTGGTTCGCCGGGAAGCCCTTATTTTTGCCTAGGCCTGTCAACCTAGCGGGTCTTTGTTCATGCGCAGTACTTTTTGACTATGTCCATGCTCTCAGGATGTAGAGAGGTGTCACCGTCGGTAGTGTTGTGTTGCCATACTACCAGAAGATCTTCGTTTGATCATGCAAGATTCGTTGCTGGAATTCATGTCCAATGCCCCAAGTGACTCAGATGGAGATCTGCCCCTAGCTATTTGGCATCTTTGAGAGGCTCCTTGAATCTTGACTTGACTGCCCCAGATGATGGACAATGATCATGCCGTGCCCCTTGATTGGAAGTGTTTCTTCCACTTGAGATGACCCTTTTTATTGAGAAGGTTTTTTTTGTTCACTAGATATTCGTCGTGTGAATTTCTCTGCTATTTGAACAAATAGTCATATGCAAACAATGTTATTTTAAGAATGCAAAGCTTATGTATGTCTTGAAGTTTTTGAAAATGCATTTTTTCAGTAAGATAGGAAAATTTTGTAAAATGTGACGTCAACTCAGGATTTACAGCAAGCCCTACAGGAGTCAGGATACCTTTTGTAACAGTATGCTTTCGGACTAACCCATGCTTCAGTTAGGACTTTTGAAGGGTTATAACGTGGCCTGGTTCACGGTTTAAGAAACAAAGGATAAAGGCTCAACATTTATTTGTACCCACCCGCTCTTCGTGATGTTCTTCGATCCTAAACTCAGCTAATCGTGCATTAGACCTTGTTTGAGTCTTTGCTCTGATATACCAGTGATGGTTCGGATACTGACAATTTATTTTGAATAGGCAGTCATTTTTATTGAGAGTTTGTAGGACCTCTTTTTTTATTTTATTATCCCCGTCTTTTGCCTGAACTGTTTCTTTTTGTATTCACAGTCAGCGGGATGCCCCAGTTTTGTAAGTCTCCTTCATAGGTTTTGACTTAATGGGTTTTTATTTCTGAGAGATAATGACTGCCTGTCCTTACGATTATACGGAACCATCACCGTCTCTTGTTTCGGAAGGACTTCTTTGATTCCATTCATTGTGCACCTGGATCAACTGAGAAAACTACCCTGCCCCAGGTTATAATTAAGGGTTTTAATTTGTGAAAAGAAAAACTCCAACTTCTTTGGCTCAAAGGGGTTGACGAGGGATTATCTTCCTTATAACTCCACTGTTTAGGATTTGAAACAATGCCTGTACATCGTCAGCGGGGTCTGTTCAAAAGCATACTGTAAAGATCGTGGTATCGTTTTCGTCATCCTCCCTCTAAAGGCTTAGAATTTTTAATCTTTGATCGAGAGTTGAACATCACAAAAAGGAAATATGAATCAATTTAAGCATAATGAAAACAATTAATTCAAAACAAGACACGTGCATTGCATTAATGAAATAACAAAAGTTTGACATGACAATAATTGTTTGAATAAGCAAAGAAAAATACAATTTCAAAATTCAAATGAACAAAAGTGCTTTCAATCCTAGCCATATTTTGGAAAGGGAGCAGTGATCACATTGGGAGTCTCAGGAGGGTCGAGTTCGATCTCTTTCGCATCAATCAAGTCTTGGACCTTGTTCTTCAAAGCCCAACAATCATCTGTATTATGCCCCCGGCTATCAGAGTGATAAACGCAGCGGGCATTAGGGTTATGCCTTGGTGATGTTGTATTTAAAATCTTCGGAGCTTCTCTTAGAGTCACCAGGTTGTTCTTCAGCAACTGTGGCAACATCTGAGATAAAGTCATGCTAAGAGGAGTGTACTGCCTTCGAGGTTTCTCGCCCCTTTGTTGGTTGTGATGCTGAGGAGCACCAGCAGGTTTTGAAATAACAACCGCGTTGACAGCTTGGCAGTGTTCAGGTCTATTCTGTCTTCTTGAACTGTAGACAGCACTGGACTCTTTCTTAAACGGCTTCTTATCGGTACCCGATGAGGCACCCTTCTGTATCTTCCCCTCCTTAATACCAGCTTCAATCCTCTCACCAGTCAAGATAAGGTCTATAAACCCGGCTGAAGAGTTTCCAATCAAATGGTTAAAGAATGGACTAGACAGGGTCCCCAGGAACATATCAACCAGCTCACGTTCAGCCAAAGGTGGTTGCACCCTTCCGGCCAGGTATCTCCATTTTTGAGCATACTCTTTGAATCCTTCACCCGTTCCTATTGACATACCCTAGAGTTGGGTACGCGTAGGAGCGAGGTCGGAGTTGTACTGATACTGCCTATAGAACGCAGCAGCCAAATCCTCCCAGCTGCGAATACTAGCTCCGTCTAACTGATAGAACCACTCAAGTTGAGTCCCTGAAAGACTGTCTTGAAAGAAATGGATCCACAAGTTCTTATCAGCAGTGTAAGGTTGGATCTTCCTCACATATGACCGGAGGTGCAGCTTTGGACAGGAAGCTCCGTCATACTTGGCAAAGGCAGGTTCCTTGAACTTATGGGGAATCACCACCCCAGATGATAGACCCAGATCTCCGAAGTCCAGATTGGGCACCTTCTGTGTCTCCATAGCGCTCAAACGGTCTTCCAGCTGTTTTTACTTATCCTCAGCAGGAGGATATTGTTCTTCATCATAGTCCATCTCGTTGTCGGAGACCATAGGGCTAGGAGCCCTCCTTTCTTGTGGACCGTCTTTCTCTCCAGATGGGGTGGTTAGATCAATTTCATTCTGCATCCCGTTTCCAAACCTGCGTCCAGTATTGAACAGGATGGTCCTCTTCTTCTTCTTCTTCTTCCTCTCTTTCAGAATTAGAGTCTTCAAGTCCTGCTGACCCTTAGCTAGGCTCATGACCAACTCCTGAAATTGGGCATTCTGGGCCTGGAGGGCCTTGATAGCTTGCTCAGTGGAAGGTTCAGTAGACATGATGATTGTTGAAATAAACAGCGAAAAAGATAAGAGACATGTACTGGGAGACCTGTAATGCAATGATATGTATGATATATGTATGCAATATTTTCAAGGATCTCGCGGGGTAAACAAGAAACTGTTAGAATTTTAATCTTGTAGCTTTGATTGAAGGAACTTCATGTTTCTGAGAGTCCTTCTTCAAGAGTCAAGCTCACCATATCGAGTGGGTCATAGCCCCTGACTCAAGTTATCGTGTTTTGATCTCTAGATGACATTTGCTAGAGGAAAATAAATCCCCTTTGCCCCTTGCTGGACATCTGATTTACCATAGCCTGCATCACAGACCCTTGAGATCCTTGAAATGGTTAAGGAAATGTTAAGGCATGATGTTATGATGTGTATTTTATGCGTTTAAGAAAAAGTGTGAGGTGATGTAAGTAAGCCCTGCAATAAGTCCAAATTATTGGATAAGGACTGTAAACAAAACCTGCAAGGAACCCATGTTGTTAGATAACAAGTATGTGCAAGTAGTTCAAGTTTGAAGGCACACAAGTCACGCATATAGCCTTAAGTTTAGGCTGGCATGGAGTTTAGGCATTACCCTATTTCAGTTGAGTTGGTTTAAACCTGTCCTAAAAATAGTAACCGGGTTCTAGAGGATCTCAATCTCACTGACTACCCTCAATCGGTCATAATTCCAGCTTAGCAACCTTTTCTTGCGGACGGAACCATCGCGAGAGTTTAGTCTCAATGAGTGTAGCATACTGCTACTGTTCTATGGCCAAGTTGGTCAATTTAAGGTTCTAAGGTCAGTTGGTGCTTAATGACTCCTCAGAAGACCCATATTCTCCTTGTTTCAACACAAGGGATATCGGTACAGACCAAGGCGCCACACCAACGTAGCTACTGTTTCATCCGTGTAGGTCTACACCGGACAGATCCCTCACAGTTTATTGCTACTTACCTAAAAAGGGTATCCCCAGATCCGGGTTAGGATCTATAGAACTCCGATACAAGCCCACAAAATTTAAAGCATACAAAGCAATACAATTGAAAACACAAGTGATCTAATCCTAAGGTACACCTCACTTATAATATTTCCCCAGCAGAGTCGCCAGTTCTGTGATCGGTGGGAATGAGAACTGACTGTTTTTTAATGCTGGTTCGCGTTTGCGTTTGTTTTTGCAAAATGTCGCGGTTAAGCAAGAGTCACCACCGTCTTTTATTTTATCCAACAAGGAAAGGACAAAAGCACATAAAAATTCCTTTTCGAGATGTTTCTCGGGTTCGGGAGGTAGATTATAGAAAGGGAAGGTGTTAGCACCCTTTCTATCCGTGATTATCCACGGGCTCTTAGTTACTTTCTCACTATGTTTTCAAAAGTTTTCTTTTCTTTGTGATTGTGGGTTTTGAAAAGAGTTTTGTTTTTGAAGAGAGTGTAAGTGCGAAAAGTTTTGTTTTGTTTTTAAAAGGAGCAAGTACTTAAGAACCTCTACCTACTCAAAAAGGAATTAAATTGTGCTAATGTCCTTTAGACAATGCTATCCCACTATTGAGGAGTAGGTAGCATCATCGTTGGAGTTTTCGGGTCAATTCGATTTAAGGGATGTGTGGTCACTAAAGCAACGTTAGGACGCCTTAGCGGTAATCCTAATGTCTTAGATCATTTTTCCGAGGCAACCGTTTTGAGGCAACTTATGATCTTTGGAAAAAAGGACGACCTCTAAAACATCCTATACTTAATGACCACGTTCGAGGCAACCAAGTGAGGTGTACCCTAGGAGTGGCATGTGCGAGTGTGTCAATTTTCAGTTTATATTATCTTTGTACATGTTATGGTGAGCTACAATTGATTTTAAGTTAAGAGTTAATCTTGTCATGCATAGCCTAGTTAGCATACATCTAAACAGTTAATATATGTACAGGAATTTAAAGTGCGGAAATTGTAAATCCTACACTATTACAAAGCTTCGGGGAGGGGGATTATTTACATGTCCAAAAATTGGGGGAATAAAGCAATAAAGCGTAAAAGTCTTAGCTAAGTTATTACAAACTAGTAGACAGTTACAAATAAAATAAATGCGCGCGAATCTGAAAATAAACTCTAAAAATTCTAAGAATAAAATCTTTTTGTTGTTTTATTTTATTTTGAGAAAATGATCTAAATCTACTTAATTTTAGTTTTGGAAAAATGTTAAGATAATTAAAAGATTATTTAACAAAGTTAATTTAATAGAAAAAGAACTAGCCTAATGTTTTTGTGGTTTTTTGATTTTAATGTTAATTAAAAAGATAAAAGGAAGTCTATGAAAAAACAAAAATAAAGTACAAGGGGGATCCTTCGATCCAGGGAAAAAGGAGTTTCGACCCAGGGAGGGAAAGGAGGCTTCGATTGGGAGAGGGTCCTGGTCCTTTCGATTGGGCCAGACATTAAGGCGTGAATAGCCTTCGATCCAGGGAAGAGGATTGTCTTTTGATCATGGAGGTCATGGCTTTCGATCCAGGAATGAGATGCCTCCTTCGATCCAGCATGCTAATGGGTTCGATCCAGAGAAGGTGTCTCCTTCGATCTAGGATGTTATACCTGTAAAAGTATGTTAGAGAAATAAAATGCAGGGCCTGGGTATTGAACCCTAGGCCCTTCGATCATGCGCTTGCTGGGTCTCTTCAGACTATGTCTGCAGCAAGTGTTAGCAAACGAAAAACATGACCTGGGTGCCAAACCCAGGCCTTTCGATCTTGTCTAGGATGGCAGATCAAAGGTAACAACAAGTAATAATGTGTTATGCAAAATGAAAAGTTTTTTGACAATTTACCCTCTCTTACAGTAGTTGGAACCTTCGATTTGGCACTGGCTAGATGGGAGCACTTTCAATCTGAGGGCTTCTGGGCGTGGGCACCTTCGATCTGAAGGGCTGCTTTGTCTTGGAAAATTCTGACAACCTTTGATGGATTGTATGGGCAGCGTCTCTCCAATGCTTCTCCCTGTTTCTTTTCTCTATTTTTTTCTGTATATTTTCGTTCTGTTCCTGCAGAGTGTTTTTTCGTGTGTGTTCTCCTGCAGAGTTTTTGTGTAATTTTCGTGTCCTGTAATGTGTATGTTGGCCCTGTATTTATAGGAGTGGGGTGGAGGGGACAGGAAGAAAAATGTTTAAATGACCTTGATTATGTGTTTGACAGCCATGAATGAGAATTCGTAACGTTGGCTAAACACATGGGATCTTGTCCCTTTTTGAATTTTGAATGACATGTAACTGGCCTTCGAATGCTCCCTTTCGAATGGGTTGATGGCCTCCTTCGAATGCTCCCTTTCGAATGGGCTGATGGCCTCCTTCGAATGCTTTTCGAAAACTTCTTCGAATGGACCCTTTGAATGCTTCTTCGAATGGACCTTTTTGGAATTCCAATTGAAGGACAATGTTATAATGCCAATCGAAGTACTTGTCCATAATGCCAATCGAAAGGCTCCTTCAGAATACCAATCGAAGGGTCTTTCAGAATTCCAATCGAAAGCCTTGACATAATGCCAATCTAAAGCCTTGACATAATGCCAATCGAAATCCTTGACAGAATGCCAATCGAAAGGCTCCTTCAGAACACCAATCGAAGGGTCTTCCAGAATGCCAATCGAAATGTACTCAAAGCAACACTCAAAAATTTTCCTTTTCCTTAGGCAAGAGTTTGTGATCAACCATGCAGGGGGAAGACTTTGGGAAATATGAGAGGGCAAATTTTGGGGTGCAACACACACACTAGACTAAATTGACACACCCTTGTTCTGTCGAGCAACATGCTGCTTCGACACAAGGGAATTACAAACTCAACAAAACAATGGGAAAAATTCTTTTTTTAATAGTAAAATAATATATTAGTATGAGATGAAAATCACCAAAATGATGGTCACATAACAGTAGACGCATGAAAAATACTAACAAAAAAACAAATAAGATACAACAAAAGAATAACAATCAACAAAATAGCTCAGAAAATACAATGGACTAAGAATACTCTACTGATAAAGGTCCAAACAACTAAAAATCAATATTGTTAAAAGCATACTAGATCTCAAATCGTTAGTTCCACGATCAAAGAATTGGAACTCATCAAGAAAACACCAAAATCAAAAGTCAATACTTACTTAAGAACCAATTCAAACACACTATCCATTATTGGTACATGTAGGATTCTGGAGCAATTTAATATTCGTATATGACTTATTGATACTCAAAATTCATATATTTTTTGTAAGAAAGGTTTCATTGAAAAGAGTATTATGGATACTTTTACCCGATTACAAAAAGTAGACAGAACTGTAGGACAGAAAAAATTCCAAGTCAACAAAACTTACAAGTTATCTAAAGGATCCTTTAAAACCTTATAAAAATTACATTTGGAATAAGGAATTTTACCTATAATTGACCACTTCCACATTGATGGTTTAATAGACTACATCAAATTTGAGAAATTTCAAACCGCACCATTGAAGTTAATGTCATTCTCAAGCTTCCAGATGCACCAGCAAACTGTCAACCAAGTTGTTCCTTCCTTCCCAGCAGTAACTTCTTTCTCTTTAAAATATTAATCCAATTTGAGAAGGTCCTCCAAGACTACTTGACATTATATTCCATTTTTAGGATAATTATTTTTTATTCTTGTATTAAAGTATTGTATTCTATTTGGTGTTGAAATATTTTGTTTTAATTTGACATTTAAAATATTTGATCATTGTAAAATTTAGTAGTTGATGTTATTTCTTTATTTGTTGAAAATGTACTTATTTTTAATCGTGTATTATTTTATTTTATTTTATTTTGTAGCAATGAATAGAGAAATATTTATTTAAAGTATCCACTACTACTTTTTTCAAGTGACATTTTATGGAAGTGGACCACCTCCTCCTCCTTATGTCCAAACTTTTTTCCTATGATTATCCAATGGTTGAGAATTCATAAAAAAAAACAATAAAAAATGCAATTTTGAAAAGATAGACAAAATGTGGATGAACGGTTCTGATGAGTGCAATAGAGACATCAAGAGAGAACGAACAAGAGAGGATTCATATCCACTTTTTATGCATGGAGTCGTGAACTATTGAGTGAACGAATATGTATATTATATTATTCTATTTTATCAAGTTTGTGCAAAACATGATGAAGACGAATGTAAAACAGTTAGAAAAGAGAGAGAAGAAAGTATTGAACTCATTCATTATGTCAAGTTAGCTACATTGTGTGTTTACATAGAGGATCATCATGTAACAACCTCTAAATAAATTCTAACTAAGTTATGTATGAATATAATTATCTATAGTGTGTCTACACTAAGATAACATGATCCATCATTGGTGTGCATGCGTTCAATGATATTATGCTATCTTGCATGGTTAGCTTTCCATATAAGTTACTACCGCAAATATGCTTCAACTGTAACACCCTCTAACCCAACATATTTATTCGTTTAATTTACGAAATAAATCAAGATAAAATCACCACTCAAGGGTGTCACACTTCATAAAAATATTATAACAACAAATCCTGCTCTGTAACACAGGTTTCCAAAATTCATAATCATCCCCTTTTCGAAATATCAACACATAAATCAAAACTTCACAGCGGAATCTTAGTCTTAAAATAACTTCATTATATTCTCCAAAATATCATCATCATAACCTTTCAAAAGTTGTAATTTAAAACCACTTAGACCATCAAAAAAACTCATAAAATATGTGAACAAAAAGGAACATAAGATTAACTCAAGTGTTCCCAACCCGATGTTACATATCAGAGAAAGACACCTAATATTCAACAGAAAACTAAATAAATAATTGCAGATCTATCTTTAATGCTTTTACGAGCTACTCCTAAGAATATGTGAGTTACCCACGTCGAGGAAACATTCAAACAGAAATTGTGAGTAATCACAATTCTTTACAAAAGATATATGAAAAAGATATAGTAGTTACAAACAACATCATCATGAAATCCATATATCATCATTTACCAAGTATTATACTCATACCTTCATATCATAATAACATATACACATCTTCGTCATAAAATCATCAAAACACCATTTAATTCACAACATCATCGAATCGCTTAATCAATAATCATCATCAAAGCATCATTTAATTCACAACATCACCAAATCACTTAATCAACAATCATCATCAAAGCATCATTTAATTCACAACATCATCAAATCACTTATTCAACAACTCATGCAATGTCACATAGGATGCTAATGCAACATCAATGACTCATGCATGTGGTACCAAAACTTTGATGAACATTTGGTCATCACTCTCCAAAGTTCCCCACCATAAGATCGATTTCTTCTTGGAATTGGAGCACGTCATAAACGCACACAACTCACACAATAAGATTGAGGCTCGTCAAAAGCAGAACACCTTCTAAAATAGTGGACCACCGTCCAAAAATGCTATGAATGCATGATGCATAACAACATCATATGAAAATACGACCACGACTAGTAAACTGCATCATCATTCACATAAAAATCACATAATCATCTTCACATAACATGCTTATATATTTAAACATGTACATTTGTTAAAACATCGCCACATATATATTACTTACATTATAGCAGCAACGTCAAGTTTCATCATCATAACAAATCATCATGGTACATCATTAGCGCAATAGTACAACAATTCATTAATAGAGCATATACACAATTGAATTCCCAAACATATTAGACATGAAAATACTGGGCAAACTATAACACCCCATTTAAATATTTGGTCATTTTGTGTTTTTAATTGTACAATTATTTGGGCATTGACATAGTTAAGGGTATGTGTTTAAGGGTGAGCGTAATAACTTAGTATAATTATTTAATTTAAGTACGTAAAACATTATAATAATATTACAGTAATAATATAATTGGTGATAAATGAAAAATGTCATTATTATTGCTAATATTATTGTTATAGTATAGGGTATTTCCCACTAGTAATATTAGTATTAATATTATTGTTATTAAAAATTAAGAAAAATAAATATAATTAGGGAGAAGTGGTAAAAGGGTTAAGGAGGTAGTTAACACGTAGAAAGAAAAGAGAACAGAAGAAAGAGCTAGGGCAAGTAGATCTTACACCATTGTTAGAAAGATCAAGCTTGAAATTAAGGTAATGGGGAGAATGGGTTCTCTAATGGTGATTAAAGCTTGAGAGGGTAGTGAAGGTTCCTTTCCCTCTTAGGTTTTCATGAATATTCTTCTTGTATTATTTGATTCAGTATCCGTGTAATTGTTATTGAATTCGTGTTGGTGTGATGATACTGATATGAAAATCGTAGAAATCACATATTGTTGTTGGGTTTTACCATGAATTAGATCTATAAAATATGGGTTTGGGGGAAACGATGAATTTATGATTTAAACTATGAAAAACCTTGATATAATGATATATTAATGAAGTAGAATAGATCCTTTAGGCTTATACTAGTATGCATATTGTTTCGGGTCAAATTTAGGAACTTGAAGGTGCTCCATTGGATGGAAAATCATACTGATGCTAAAATAAATTTTTTGATGTTGCAGACTGCCCATACACGTATGGGGAGAGGCAATACGCAGATGAGGGGACTTCTCAGGGGAATTACGCATATCATATGCACCCTATCCCCAAGGCCATCTCACTCGTCTGTTGATACGCGTAAGAGGGAGCAGGATATGCGTAAGAGAGTGAGGCAATATGCGTATGGTGGGGCCATTACGCGTATGGGAGTTTCTTGAGAGTATTTTGAGGGAAATCCCCTTCTGGTCATACGCATAAGGCATGAGGCATTACACGTATAAAGCCTGGGCATTTTGGCCTTATCTGTAACATACACAGGGATTGGGGCAAGGCAGCAAGGCAATACGCGTATGGAGCAGGGCCATACACGTATGAGCAGGCATGTGTGGAAATTTTCCAATTTTCGGGATTTCTTTCCTGATTTTGCGTGTAATACAATTACCTTTGGTTCGTAAGACTAGTATGACATAAATAGACATAAAGAGGCCAGTAATGATAGGAAATATGGTCAAACATGGAATTTTGTGTGGATTTCTATGGGATTTGAAGTTGTTGCCTATGTTAACGAGATTGTTGTTACGTGGGAAGTCTTGGGTAAGGTTGGTGATTCTAGAGGGAGTTACAATGAGTATATGACTCATGTGTGATCATTGTGGATTGTGTGTTATGCATTAATGATTAATTGAATTGTTCATAGTGTATGTCATGCATTTTTATGTTGTCTTATGTGGAGATAAGCCTATGTGGAAATCCATGATGGGTGCTGTTGTACCCCAAAAATTTCCCTCTCATTTTATCAAGATTCTCATCACAAGACTCTTTGGACTCAAGACCAGACTAGGGTTTTGCTCAGCTCAAGACATCTCCTTGCATTGATGACCTGAAATTAGGGTTTGAGTTTGCACAGGGATTTTTGGACTTCTAATGCCTCATGGGACTTTCATACTTCATGTTGGACCTACAAGATTGCCCATACCAAGTTTCAAGCTTTGAATCAAATTTTTGCCCAGTCAATTGGACAGTTGACCTAGAAATCAACTGTATTGGGGGAAAAGTCAATGGTGGCCAATTTACAGTCAAACCTCATAATTTTTTATCCACAACAACATTATAGAATCATATTAACCATTTGATCAAGTTTGGACCACAACTCCTCAAGAAATTTGATCAGATCATCAAAAGGGCAAAATGGTTATTTTTAGGGTATTGACTGTATAAGGGCAATTTCTGATTTTTCACCTAGCCAATGGAAAATTGGGTTCAAGAATGGATTTAAGAACTCAATGGCATCATCTTGACCTAATCACAAGGTTCAAAAGATCTCAATTGCATTGGATTGACAGATGAATTTTCCAGTTAACTAATCAAAAATCAACTGTACATTGAAAAGTCAAACTTTGACTTTTTGGTCAAAATCAAGTGCCAAGGGTCATTTTTCATCAAGATGTGTCAAAAAATGAAACTTGTTCACCAAGAATCCTAATGTTGAAGATTAGGGTTTAAAATGGAAAATTTTCATAACTTAGAATTTTTCTAACTTATGAAATTTTCTTATTTTTTCCTAACTTTGCCCAACTTTTTCACCATGATGCAATTGTATTCAAAGAAAACTTCCAACATAAAAGTTGTAGTCCTTCACAAAATCTACAACTTTTATTCACAAAGTTTTCCCAAAAGATGCTTGGATCTCAAGTTATGATTTTTTGAACAAGGGTCCATGAAACTTTTAACTTTGTGAAATTTTGCCCTAGTTTAGGCAGGATTTTGACCTATCTTCATGGCAACTTTTCACCTAGTTCCAATTGGAATCTCAAAATGCATTTCAAATATGGATTGTATATCATGTTACAAGCTTTCCAAAATGTACAAGAACTCTCCAAGATCATTTGTGGTTAGGGAGAATCGAAAGTTTGAAAATGGTAAATTATCACTTTTGGCCAAGGCATTTTGCACATTGATACAAGTTGCAAATCAGTTTGGATCATGCTTGTACTTGGTTTAAAGATTCTAATCCTTTCTACACTCATAAATTAAATGCAAACAGATTGGATTAAGGCTTTGTTCTGAGCTTTAGAACATTACACATTGAATTAATCCATTTTTGGCAAAAAGATAACAATGTCATTTCCATGAAGTTCACTTTATGCAATTTTGTTTCTCTTAAGCTGTGAACCCAATCTTTTGCAGAAAACCAACTCCACAAATATCAGGAAAAGTATACCAACCATGTTCAGGCTTTGAGCTAGCAAGTACAACATTTGTCATTGTCAACTCACCTTTTGCTTCAAAAACAAGAAAGCTTGCAAAAGTGAGATAACTTTGTAATCTGATAAGAGCAAGCTTTGTAAACATTTCAAACAAATTCAGCACATCACACCAGGCCTAAAACACGATTCCATAAGCTCTCAAACACCCAAATACCCAAAACACTCCATTTCTGCCCAAAATAGGGCAAGCCCTGCAGAACTCAAGCCATCTTCACATTGCCTCGTGCGTTTTGTCCCAAACCACTTCAAACACTTTCTAAACAATACACCTAAAATATCCAAGCACCTGTCCAGCCACTGTAACTCCATTTTCAAGCTTCACCATTTCCAAATTCTGAGTTTGCAGGTTGAGTTCTACAAGGAGTTTCAGACCATTTCAAAGCAAGTTAAGCATTGGGAAAGGTCAAGGGAACATCAAGCAAGCTCAAAAGTCCTCCAGGCCTCATCAAAAGTTGCTGCATTGCCATAGTCGAACTTGACTGAAACAGGTATTTTCTAAACTTCTATCTCCTTATTTAGGAATCATTAGGCTTAGGTTTGTGAAGCAAAAATGTAGCCCTTAATTTCCTTGAACTGTACATATGCATAGAATTCATTTATGTTAACCGAGCAAGGAGAATTTGGATGTGGAAGTTGCTGAAAAAACTAGGTCAAGAATTAGGGCCAATGAAATTCTCTCTGGTCTTTGAGAGTTAGATCAAGTTTTTTACATGGTTAGAATCGTATGATCATGAGCTATAACTTTCATGTTGCAAGTTTTTGTTTTTGAGCACGTATGCAGGAGTTCCAGATTTGAACATGGCGTGCACGTTTTCTTTGTCTCAAGGTCAGGGATGAAGGCAACTTGGGCTGGGCCTGGCTTGCTTTGCTTTTGACACCCCCTAGCTTACTTTTTGCACCCCCTTGGCCCATTTCTTTATTCTTGCATATTTTTTTATTTCTTTTACATTTCTGACTTTTATTATTTTTTCTAAATATTAAAAATCACCAAAAACATTTTCTTAATTTTTACATTTTTATTTTATTATTTTTATTATTTTTTGGGCATAAAAATAGTTTACTAATAATATATACTTTATTTTTCTTAATTAAATTGCAAATAATTTTAAAATACTTATATATTTTATTTTATTATATTATACATTTAAAAATAATATTGTCATACATATTTTATTTTTTAACATTTTTGTATATATTTTATTTTATTTTCTTGTACATAAAAAATGAATAAATAAATAATTAGAATATATATTTTCTTTTAAACAAAAACTAGGGTTTCCACCCTTTCCAAAAAAAAAAATAATTTTTATTTTCTTATTTTTAATACATGAATAAACCTATTTTTACATACATAAAAATAATAACAAAAACATTTTGCATATTTATATTTAATTGTCCATTTAAATATTTGTCTATTTATTTATTTGTACAATATTTCAATTTGGTTGTAATAATAGTTTTAGGGCTTTATTTTATGCAATATCCCCCTATTCAAACTTGTATCCCCTTCCCCATAATAATGTTGTAATAGTATTAGATTTACTTTTACGCACTTTATTGCTTTCAAATATGCATGATAGTAAGATTAGGGTTTGTATGCAAAAAACCAAAATCAAACAAATAGCATGACTAAATTCAAGACAAAAATGCATGGAAAATGACAACACAATGCACACAAGCACTCCTAGGGTTTCACCCACTGTGTTGCCTTAAAACATGGCCATGGTATGCATGCTAGGTATCTTGGCAAAACAAAATCAAACAAAAAGATCATAGTCCCTCGATGACGCTATCTTGGTTGCCTATACAAAAATGATTTAGTCCCTCAAAAACTTGCTAAGATACTTGGCAATATTGTTATCATGGTCATACGATGACCTGCGCCTGTCCCGTTTAACATCCAAGTACAAGGTTGTTTACCAAATACAATGGTAAAACAACAATTTCAAAGGGTTAAAAATGTGTAGGAAAGATCTTTGAGTAGGGTAGACAACTCCTAGTTACTTGATCTCTTGCAAACCATCCTTGCTAATTTAAAAACACACACAATGTCAAAACATTTCCCAAAACAAACTTTCAAACATTGAAACATTTTTCAAAAGACAATACATCTTTGTATACATTCTTCAAACAAGAATCATTACAAAGATTACCAAAACGATGGCCTCTTTTCAAAATACTTTCAAAACCACACAAAGCACCATTTCAAACAATTGGAAAAGCAAAGCAAGTGATCTAAACAAGTAACTAAGAGCCCATGGAAAACCATGGATAAAAAGGGTGCTAGCACCTTCCCTTTTCATAATCTACCCCCCGAACCCAAGAAAACATCTCAAAGGTCTTTCCTGTGCTTTTTGACCTTTCCTTTGGATAAAATAAAAAGTCGGTGGCGACTCTTGCTAAACCGAAACATTTGCGAACACAAACGTAAAACCTCAAGTCAGTTCTCCCACCGTATCACAGAACTGGCAACTCTGCTGGGGAAGAATTCTAAAAGTGGGGTTACCTTAGGGTTTAGATCACCTTTACATGCTTACCTTGTTTGCTTTGATTGCTTTACATTTTGGTTCTATTGTTTGGGTTTAAATCCTCTACCCGGATTTGGGAAACATTCATAGGTAAATAGCAATACGTTGTGGAAACTGTGTGGGGTATACCGACATGGTTGAAGCAATAGCTATATTAGTGTGACATATTTGTGGGTACCGATAGCCTTTGAGTCAATCAAAGAGAATACGGAGCCGCTAAGTGATGTCATGAAGCACTAATGGACTTTTAGAACCTTTACTTGACCATCTTGGCCTTTTAGGATGTAGTGAGATGACCGGCTTTGGTGCAGTCCAAAGTTGGTAGATACTCGATACTACACTCATTGAGGGTTGTTTTCTTGGAATATTTCGGTCGCCAGTAAAGTGGATAAACTGAAACAATGAACACAGAAAATAATCCAGTGATATTGAGCTCCTTAGAACCCGGTTACTATTTATAGGACAGGTTGAGCCAACTAAACTTCAAGAGGGTACTTACCTATGAAACCCCATGCAAGCCTGAAACTAGGAACTTATGTGATTTGCTTGTACATATATACTTGTGCATAACATCATGGACATCATGAAGCATCATTTGCATCCACTAACCATCTCAAGGATTTTGGATCTTCATCTTTGTTTCTGTTTTGTAGGTTATGGATTCACTTCGCAGGAAAACAATCCAAGTCAACCTTGTGAGAATTCCTCCTCAACTCAAGGAGCTTGCTTCCAAGATTCCAAAGTATTCTCCATTCACTGAAAGACATGGTCGACTTGTCAACTTGGTCAAATCCAACACAGAGGAAGACATGGTGAAAGTTCTCTTCCAGTTCTTTGACCCCCTACACCATTGCTTCACATTTCCTGACTACCAGTTAGTGCCTACTTTGGAGGAATTTTCTCAACTCCTGAGGATTCCTATTCTCCATCAACTACCTTTCAACGGTACGGAAAGAAATCCAAAGCCTGAAGATGTTGCTCAAGCCCTACACTTGTAACCATCTGATGTCAAAGGTCATTGGGAAACCAAAAGTGGTGTCAAGGGTTTCTTGGCAAAATTCCTGTTTGAGAAAGCTAAAGAATGCTGGAATTCTCTAGATCTGCAAGCTTTTGAGGAGATTGTAGCTCTTCTCATCTATGGGTTGGTCTTGTTCCCAAACTCTGACCAACTTATAGATGTGAATGTTGTCAAGATTTTCATATCTCGGAATCATGTGCCTACATTACTTGGGGACATCCTCCACTCATTTCACACTCGAACAATGAGGAAAAGAGGTGTTCTCATGTGTTGCACTCCTCTTCTAGCAAGGTGGTTTATTTCTCACCTTCCCCAACCAGTCTTGAAGAATGAGCAAGGTTTGAGGTGGTCACAACGATTGATGACCCTTACACATTCAGATGTTCATTGGTGTTCTCGATCCAGAGAGAATGTTATCATCATTGATCATTATGGGGAATTCCCTAATGTCCCACTACTTGGCATTAGGGGAGGCATCACCTACAACCCCTGCTTGGCTCTAATACAGTTTGGGTATGCCCGAAGGGATGGCCCACATGACATGGTAATTCCAGACTTGGTTTTTGACTTCGACAACGATGCTCAAGGACTTCGACAAAGGTTCACCCGAGCTTGGAGGATGCCCAACAAGGTGGACAATAAGACATTGGGACACAAGAATTCCATCCCCCTTGAGCCTTACCTCAAGTGGGTACGAACCTGCGCCCAAAGTCTTATGATGTCTTACCCCTACATTCTCCCTGTGATCAAAGAGCCTGTTATGGAAGGAGAGGTTCCATACACCCTCCTACATCCTGACATGCCAACATCATTGGAAGATTTACAAAGGAGTTGGATACAGCTCAAGGGAGAACGCGATACGTTTGAAGCCCAATTCTACGCCAGTGAGAAGAAGGTTTTAGAACTTACTCGTCAACTTCATGAAGAGCAGACTCTCAACACCTACATTTCACCAAAATGGATGCGCAACGTCTTTTTACATTAGAATTTTGTATTATTTTGCCCATGGGGCATTGATGTACTAACGAATTCTATCTTATTAATATGACGTTTGTTCCTTTTTGTTTAAAACAAATTTGAATTTCTGAATCCTTGAATGCATTACATGAATACATATCATTCATCATATGCATAAACAGGTCTTCACACCAGGTTTCCTTATCTCTCTGCTGTTTATTTCAACAAGATGGATATTGAGCAGACGGTCAAAGATTTACAAGCGCAGAATTCACAGTTCCAACAGCTACTCATGACCTTGGCAAAGGGTCAGGAGGATCTTAAAGCTCTGTTAGAGAAAGAAAAGGAAAAAGAGAAAAAGAAAAAGAAAAGAGTCAGTGTGGCTACTCTGGGTAGAAGATTTGAAGGTCAAACTAGAAGGGTCCTGGACTTCCCCTCAACATCTGATGAAGGGGTAGGTAAAGGTAAGGGAGTTGCAGTACCATCTGAGTATGAGGAAGAAGAAGAGGAGGAGGATGAAGACTATTCAGAACAACAGTATCCTCCTGCAGATGAAAAATACAAGAATCTAGAAGAACGTCTGGCAGCCATGGAGACTCAGAGAGTGCCTGGGATGGATTTCGAAGAGTTAGGGTTGGTTTCTGGGATTGTCATTCCCCCCAAGTTTAAAGTACCTCTTTTTTCTAAGTACGATGGGGTGTCTTGCCCAAAGATGCACCTACGGTCTTACATCAGAAAAATTCAACCTCATTCTTCTGACAAGGACCTGTGGGTCCACTTTTTCAAGATAGTTTGTCGGGGACGCAATTAGATTGGTTCTACCAGCTAGAGAGGTCTGATGTGCACAATTGGGAGGATTTGGCTGCTGCCTTCTACAAGCAGTATCAATATAATGCGGACTTAGCACCTACCCGTACTCAATTACAGAGTATGGGCATGGTCTCCAATGAAGGCTTTAAGGAGTATGCTCAGAAATGGAGAGACTTAGCGGGACGAGTGCAACCACCTCTATCTGAGAGGGAGCTAGTTGATATGTTATTGGGGACTTTGTCAGGTCCATTCTTTAATCACCTGATAGGAAGTTCATCTGCGGGGTTCACCGAGTTGATTCTAACTGGTAAAAGAGTTGAAGCCGGAATCAAAAGCGGTAAAATTCAAAAAGATACATCTTCTTCCGCTGCCATCAAGAAGCCTTTTCCAGCAAAGAAGGAAGTCTCAGCTGTCTATTCCCAAAGAGGACAAGGAAGAGTTGAGCGTTGGCCAGCGGTGGGGGCCGTAATGATTCAGAAGTCTACAGCTGATCAGCCCGGAAACAATCAACCTAGAACCAACCAAGCAAGGGTGGAAAGGCCTGTACGACAATTCACTCAGATAAACATGACTCCTGCTCAAGTTCTACCCCATCTCTTGAAGTTAAACCTTACAACCTTGAAAGAGGCACCGAAAAATTCGAATACAACTTCTCCGTACTACCATTCAAACGCCAAGTGTGCTTATCATTCAAGGAGTATAGGGCACGATACCAACAATTGTTGGGCCCTGAAAAATAAGATTCAGGATTTAATAGATGCTAAGGAAGTGGAATTCGACGCGCCTGAAAAGCCAAATATGATCTCTGCTCCAATGCCAAAGCATGGCCACAATGCCCATGCTGTTGAAGAAGATATTTTTGTTGCTACTGTTGATGATTTGATGACTCCGTTATCGATAATCAAGATGAATCTGTTGAAGGCTGGGATTTTCCCAAGTTGTGAAAAAGACTGATACCTTTGTTCATCCTTACCATCCGACTGTCCATTGTTGAAGTTACGCATCCAACGCCTAATGGATAATCAAGAAATCCTTTTTGAAAAAACTCCTGTTACACCGACTCCTGTCAATGATGTTTCGATAATTACCATATCCGCCAATCTTTCCAAGGTCTCCAAAAGACCTGTTAAGATTACATCCGATCCGAAGATTGTACCTCTGAAGATAACCATGCCGGGGCCCATCCCGTACAAGTCCAACAAATCAATACCGTGGAACTATGGTGGAGAGATCTTCTACCACGGTATTAAACAAATTGAATCAACTGAAGAAAGTTCTGATGAAAAGACTTTCAACATTGGAAATATTGCTGGAATGAGTAAAATCACCCGCAGCGGAAGAATTTTCTCTCTGGAGATTTCTCCTCCAAGGGAAATCTTCGGACCCTCAATTTCTCCTAAGGTTACCCCTGTGCCAGTCAACATATTTGCGAGAACTCCAGTTATTGAAGAAGTTGTTACTCTTGTGGTTGTCCCCTCTGCTATTGCTGATGATAGAGGGAAAGGGATCCGAGAAGTGCCCCTCAGGACGAGGGCTTAGCCATTGGTCATCCCTGAGACCTCTCAAAAAGAAATGGAAGAGATTTTGAAAATAATCAAGAAAAGCGATTATGATGTTGTGGAACAACTGGGGCAAACCCCCTCAAAAATATCTATGCTGGCCCTGTTGCTCTGTTCCGAAGCTCATGCTAAAGCCCTGATCATATTCTTGAAGACGGCCCACGTGCCACAGGAAACCTCCGCGGATCAATTCCAGGAATGTGGAGCTAGCCTAACAGCTGACAATGGTCTAGGCTTCTCCAATGCCGATTTAACATCTAAGGGGAGAAAGCATAATGACGCTTTGCATGTCTCGGTGGAATGAAGAGGGACTACTCTAGCACATGTTCTAGTTGATACTGGGTCGTCGTTAAATGTCTTGCCGAAGAAAGCATTGGACAGATTGAACTGTGAAGGCCTAACCCTGAAGCCCAGCAATATCATTTTCAGAGCCTTTGATGGTTCTAAAAGGATGGTCTATAGGGAGGTGGACATCCCGATTAAAGTGGGAACTGAAACGTTCAACTCCATATTCTATGTGATGGACATCTGTCCTTCCTATTCTTGCTTGTCGGGGAGACCTTGGATTCACAATGCAGGAGCCGTCACTTCCTCTCTGCATCAAATGCTTAAGTACCATGTCCACGGGAAAATTATAACAGTTCATGGCGAAGAGGAGTACATGATAAGCCATCTAAATTCTATCCGCTATGTAGAATTGGATGGTGAATTCATAGAAACCCCTTTCCAACACTTCGAGAAAGTTTCTGAGGAGATTACAACAACCAAGACAGTGTCTTCCGTACCCATGATTACCAAACCTGTGCCTCGGATGTCATCCCTCAAATATGTGAAGGCTATGATTGAGGAAGGAGGAAGTACAATCTGGGGTCAACTACCAGACTTTCCTTTCAAATTAGATAAATTCGGCTTGGGTTTCACCGCTTCTGCTCAAAAGGTTGTACGCTGCTCCCGGGCTGGAGGACCACCAGTGAAGATCACGCATCATGGAGTCAATGCTTTAGAGGATGGAGAAGAGGAGAGTAACTTGGAAGACTGGATTTTCCATGTTGTTGACGGAGGACTAAACAACTGGGAGGCAAAGGACTTTGTTCCCATTACTTTCATAAATCAGTAATTTATCTTTCAAACATTTCTGTTGGTTTGTAATAATTCTTAAACAATTTGTACACTTTTTGCCTTGTGCCTTACCCGAGGCACATAGGTCCATTTGTAAGTGTTTGATTTTTCATCTTCATATGCCATTTTAATGAATCATGGACGTTTTCACATATAAACTTTTGTGTTCATTTTATTTCTTTTTTTACATTTTATTTTGTTTAAAGGTGGCTATCCCTTACACACACCCACACTCACAAATGCAGGTACCCTTCCATTCCGGATTCCATGGGTAACAATTCTGCTATGGCCTTTAGTGACTCTGAAGATCTAGTCTACCATGCCGAATACGAAGGTGATGAAGATTGTGAAGTGCTGGGAGAATTGGCTAGGCTTCTACAACAGGAAGAAAGGGTTATTCTGCCTCATGAGGAGCTGTTGGAGACAATCAACTTAGGTACTGATGAAGACAGAAAAGAAGTCATAGTGGGTGCCAACCTAGAGCCAAGTGTCAAAGAGCGCTTAATTCAGTTGTTGAATGAATATGTTGAGATCTTCGCTTGGTCTTACGAAGACATGCCGGGACTCGATACAGATATTGTGGTTCACCGTCTCCCTACAAGAGAAGATTGTCCACCAATTAAACAGAAGGTCCGCCGCATGAGGCCCGGCATGTCTGAAAAGATCAAAGCAGAAGTTATGAAGCAGTTCAACAATGGGTTTCTTGCTGTTACATCCTATCCACAATGGGTTGCTAACATTGTGCCAGTGCCTAAGAAGGACGGCAAAGTGAGAATGTGCATGGATTACAGAGACTTAAACAGGGCTAGCCCTAAAGATGACTTTCCACTACCGCACATTGACATCTTGGTTGACAATACAGCTCAGCACAAGGTATTTTCTTTCATGGATGGATTTTTAGGGTACAACCAGATCAAAATGGCACTTGAATACATGGAGAAAACTACTTTTGTTACACAATGGGGTACCTTCTGCTATAAAGTGATGTCATTCGGACTGAAGAATGTCGGGGCAACCTATCAACGCGCCATGGTAGCTTTGTTTCATGACATGATACATCATGAGATTGAAGTCTACGTAGACGACATGATAGCCCATTCACAAACAGAAGAAGAACACCTCGACCATTTGCAAAAGCTGTTTGTCAGGTTGAAAGAGTACAAGTTCATATTAAACCCTAACAAGTGCACATTCAGAGTCAGGTCTGGTAAACTCTTGGGTTTCATAGTTAGCAACAAAGGCATCGAGGTTGATCCTGCCAAAGTCAAAGCTATACAAGAAATGCCTGCCCCTCGCACTGAGAAGGAGGTTAGAGGTTTCTTGGGACGCCTAAACTATATAGCGAGGTTCATCTCTCACCTAACATCTACCTGTGAGCCAATCTTCAAGCTGTTGAAGAAAGATCAGGTGGTTAAATGGAATGATGACTGTCAAGTTGCTTTCGATAAAATCAAGGAGTATTTGCTAGAACCTCTTATCTTGATGCCACCCGTCGAAGGAAGGCCGCTAATCATGTATCTGACTGTTTTGGATAATTCAATGGGGTGCGTACTGGGCTAACATGACGAGTCTAGCCGAAAAGAGCATGCCATTTATTACCTTAGCAAAAAGTTTACCGACTGTGAAACAAGATATTCACTGCTCGAGAAAACTTGCTTCACTTTGGTATGGGTTGCTCGCCGGCTAAGGTAGTATATGTTGACTCATACCACTCTACTGATATCTAAGATGGGTTCGATCAAGTACATCTTCGAAAAGCCTGCTTTATCTGGAAGAATAGCTAGATGGCAGATGATCCTAACCGAATACGATATCCAGTACACGACCCAAAAAGCCATAAAGGGAAGTGTACTAGCTGACCATCTGGCTCATCAAGCTGTCGAAGATTACCAATCCATGAAGTTTGACTTCCCCGACAAAGACATATTGACCTTGGACAACATTGAAGATTTCAGACCATATGACGGACCTGAACAAGGATCCCGATGGAACCTGTACTTTGATGGTGCCTCCAATGCACTTGGCAACGATATCGGTGCGGTACTCATCTCTCCAGAAGGTTTCCATACACCTTTCACAGCCAGACTTTGCTTTCACTGCACCAACAACATGGCCGAGTATGAAGCTTGTATCTTTGGTCTCAAGGCTGCAATAGACCTGGGAATCAAATATTTGGTTGTGTTTGGGGACTCAGCTTTGGTCATCAGTCAGATCAAAGGAGAGTGGGACACTAAACATCCCAACCTCATCCCTTATAAAGAACATGTCCTGACATTGTTACCTCACTTCGAGCAGATTACCTTCGAGCACTTTCCGCGAGAAGAAAATCAGCTAGCAGATTCTCTAGCTACGATGTCATCCATGTTTAAACTTAACTAGGATAATGAGGCTCCCCAAATCACCATTGAGCGGATGGACAAACCTGCGCATTGTCACGAGATTAATACCGAAGAAGTAGTGGACCGACCTTGGTTTCACGAAGTCAAAAGGTATCTCGAGGCGCAAGAATACCCTGAAGGAGCTTCAGTCAACGACAAAAAGTTCTTGAGGAGATTCTCTGCCAAGTTCTTCCTAAGCAATGGTGTCCTATACAAGCGCAATCATGATTGCATTCTGCTCCGTTGTGTAGACAAAGTTGAAGTTGAACAAATCATGGCTGAACTGCATAATGGTACCGTTGGCACCCACTCAAGCGGGCATACGATGGCTAAAAAGATTCTACGGGCAGGCTATTACTGGTCTACCATGGAAGCTGACTGCCATCAACATTCCAGGACTTGTCACAAATGTCAAATCTATGCAGACAAGGTACATATACCTCCAGTTCCTCTCAATGTCTTAACAGCTCCTTGGCCATTCGCTATGTGGGGAATCGACATGATTGGAGAGATCAAGCCTACAACATCCAACGGACACCACTTCATCCTGGTGGCCGTTGATTACTTCACCAAATGGGTCGAAGAAACTTCCTTCGCATCTGTCACAAAGAATGTTGTTTCCCGCTTCATCATGCAGAACCTCATTTTCCGGGACGGCATCCCCGACAGGATCATCACTGACAACGGTACGAAACTGAACAATACTATGATCACAGCCTTGTGCGAGCAGTTCCAGATTCAACATCACAATTCATCTCCCTATCGGCCAAAGATGAACTGTGTTGTTGAAGCTGTGAACAAAAATATCAAGAATATCATACAGAAGATGACAGTCACCTACAAGGACTGGCATGAGATGTTACCGTTTTCTCTTCACGAGTACCGTACCACGGCGCGTACATCAACTGGGGAAACACCTTATTCTTTGGTATACGGAATGGAAGCTGTTTTGCCTATCGAGGTTCAGATTCCCTTCTTGAGAATCATGAAGGATGCTGGTTTGAGTGAAGACGATTGGATTCAGACCCGGCTTGATCAACTTAAATTGATTGACGAAAAGTGACTTACTGTTGTTTGCCATGGTCAGACGTATCAAACACGGATGATCAAGGCTTTCAATAAGAAAGTCAGACGCCAGACATATCAAGTCGGAGATCTTGTAATCAAGCGGATCATCTTGCCACAAAGTGATCCCAGGGGCAAATGGACTCCAACCTACGAAGGACCATTTGTGATCAAAAACATATTTTCTGGTGGGGCAATGATATTAACCACCATGGACGGCGATGACTTGCCACACCCTGCGAACGCAAACATAGTCAAAAGATACTACGCATAAACGACCCGCTAGGTTGACACACCTAGGCAAAAGAGGGCATCCTGGTGAATCGAAAACCCGAAAGGGTGGTTCAGGAAAAAGTTAGGGATAAACAAAAAAAATTTGTACACCCGGCAAGTTGAAAACCCGAAAGGGCGACTTGGGCAAAAAAGGGTTTCCCGGTGGATCGAAAACCCAAAAGGGCGGTCCAGGCAAAAGTTAGGGAATTAAAGCGTATGACTATGTCTCGTCGGATCACTTTAAGAACAATCTCTTCACAGACAAGCTCCTGGCTTCTGATAAACTCAATCATCGTCGGACGAAGCAGCGAATGGACAAAATATTCAGAGTTACGAAGGCTATAGAAGAATGGGAACCCCATGGAATTTTTACACATAGCCATCTTTCTTTGTATAAATTTTTCTCATTTTTTATGACAACATTCTCTTACTAGGATGTCTGTCTCCTCTGTACAAAATAATTACACAAAGTTAATACAAAGATACTTCAAAGTGCAGAAAACTATTTGCCTTTTCTTCTTTTTTACACTTGTGTTTTATTTGAAAACGTCCAATGATTTATTAAATGAGCATATGCATTCGAATATAATCACATGTTTACACATAAACAAAATGGGAAAGAATAATTACTGACAGGTTGAAAGTATAGGAAGACGTCTTTAGGCTATTCCAAACGAAATCCCCAACAGTACATCATTTGGGTCCTCAGTGGAGCTAAAACCTTGAAATGCATATCCCCAGCGGAACTAAATTTCAAAATCCCCATCAGAGTTAAAACTTCAAACTCCCAATCTCCAGCAGAGCAAAAAACTTTGAACAACAGATCCTCAGCGAAGATGATGTTAGAACATAGTTTGATTCTACAACCCTTAATTAGAGTTTTGATGATAACAAAATACAAAGAATAAAATAAATTCAAATATATATTTATATAGAACAAATATGCTGCTTAAAGTTATGTTTTGTGTATACAGAAGTTCTGATGGAATCAGCATCAGAAGATCAGCAACATATCAGCATCAGAAGATCAATAACATGTGCTACACGTTGAAGCTACCAGATCATACGCTGAAGCTTGATGAACATAATCTGCACATAAAACACTCTGACTCTGATCAAAGATCTTTACCAAGTCATCAGCACTCAGAAGCGTCAGCATAAGTTAAAGCAAAGAACACTCTGATTACCATAAGCAGAGAACACTCTGAAGCGTTACTAAGCATTCAAGACAGATTAATTACCAACGGCTTTATTCAAGACAAGATATTCTCAAAAAGGAAAGAACGTTATTATCATTGAAATGGTGTTATGGACATTATGGTCAACGTATCTCTTCATTGGCTATTTAAACAAGTCTGTGTGAGAAAAGAAAAGGCTAATCTTCACGCACGCACTCATACAATTTGCTAAGCTTTCAAATCACGCTTACTCAAACGCATTAGCAATCCAGTTTCATTCTAAGCTTAAATTTGTGTATTATCACAGTTGTGGTATACTGTTTTATTAGAAAACATCAAACACATTATTGTTCAATTATCTGTAAAGAGATTTCCTTGAGATAAACCGGATTGTGGTTATACTCAAGAAGGCTTTAACAGTTGTTAAAGTAGTTGTTGTATTCCTTTGAAAATAGTGGATTAAGACCTCGTTGGAGAGAGGCGAAATCACCTTGACGGGTGGATTGGAGTAGTTTGAGATCAAACGAACCAGGATAAAAATACAGTGTTGTCTAAGCTTTTGATTTAAGATTTACAATTCAACCCCTCTTCTTGTGTTTTTCACATCTTCAATTGGCATCAGAGCGCCTGGTTTTGAGCTTATAACACTTAACCGTGTCAGTACAAGATCCAGCGTCAGAAAAACACAATGGCAGGACCACATCAAAACATCAACAATGACAACAATGAAGAAAGAGACAGATTCAGTGGCAAACCTCCAGTCTTTGATGGAGAGAACTTTGACTACTAGAAAGATAGAATTGAAAGTTTCTTTCTGGCCCATGATGCTGATCTGTGGGACATGGTGACTGATGGATACACGCACCCAGTGGATGGAAGTGGTCAGAAGATTGACAGGAAAGCAATGTCTGATCAGCAAAAGCGTGAGTTCAGAAATCATCACAAGGCCAGAACAATTCTTCTCAGTGCCATCTCTTATTCAGAATATGAAAAGATATCAAACAGAGACACTGCAAAGAATATGTTTGACTCTCTGAGAATGACGCATGAAGGAAACATTCAATTCAAAGAAACCAAAGCCCTTGCACTCGTTCAGAAGTATGAGGCATTCAAGATGGAAGAGAGTGAATCAATAGAAACTATGTTCTCAAGATTTCAAATTATGGTTGCTGGTCTAAAAGTTCTTGACAAAGGGTATTCTACTGTTGATCACGTTAAGAAGATCATCAGAAGCTTGCCAAAACAATGGAGGCCAATGGTCACAGCGCTAAAGCTAGCCAAGGATCTCAACAAAATCTCTCTGGAGGAACTTGTCAGCTCCCTCAGAAGTCACGAGATAGAGCTAGAAGCAGATGAACCTCAAAAGCAAGGTAAGCCATTAGCTTTAAAATCTAACAAAAAATCTGACTCCAAAGTTTTGCAGGATGTAGAAGAAACCTCTGATGAGTCCTCATCAGAAGAAGATGAACTGTCTCTCCTCTCCAGAAGGGTGAACCAACTGTGGAAACAGAGGCAAAGAAAGTTCAGGAATCCCAGAAGATCAGAAAATCAGAATGAATCTTTCTCCAGATATAGAAGGTCAGAATCCTCCTCTAGACACAAAAGATCTGAAGGTTCTTCAGGAAACAGAAATCCATACAACAAAGACATCATCTGCTATGAATGTAACGAGCAAGGGCACTACAAAAGTGATTGCCCAAAGCTTCAGAAGGAAAAGCCCAAAAAGAAGTTTGGCAAGGTAAAGAAGAAAAGTCTCATGGCTACATGGGATGATTCTGACACATCTGAAGCTGACTCAGAATCAGATGATGAAAGAGCAAACATAGCTCTCATGGCAAACATAACAGAAGACAGTGAAGCTTCTGAGTCAGAATCTGAATCAGATACAGAAGAGGTATTCCCTGACTTTACTATAAACTTTACTAAGGCTGAACTAGCTGAAAGCCTTAATGAAATTCTGGAAAGATATCAGCAGATCAGAGTCAAATTCAGAAACATGAAAAAGGATCTTGCCTCTGACTCTGATAAGACTGAGAGTCTCAAATTGGAGAATTCTGAGTTAAAAGATAAAATTTCAAAATTAGAAAACAAATTGCAAAACTCTCAGAAGGAAACAATCCCTGAAACTTCCAGCAGTGCTGATGAGATCATCAAGGAGTATGATCACAACTTTCATAAGTTTCTAGCTAAAAACATAGACAGAAGCAAAATGGCTTCAATGATCTATGGAGTTAGCAAAAATGTCAGAAAAGGAATAGGATACCAAGGTAAGGTACCTACACCAAAAAATGCCATGGATTTAGTTATAAAACGTACTCCACTTGATTCACACTTTATATATGGGCACACACATGACATAAAATATACTAGTAGTGATTACTCTGTCAAACCAAAATTCAACCAGAGTTTTGGTAAAACTAACAAATCAGGACCCAAGAAAATATGGGTACCTAAGGATAAAATAATACATGTGGAAGATATCTTTAGCAGCAAAGCAGAAACACCAATCGTGGTACCTGGACTCTGGCTGCTCACGACACATGACGGGAAGAAGGCATATGTTCCAAAGCCTGGAACTTAAGCCTGGAGGCCACGTAGGCTTTGGAGGCAATCAGAGAGGAAAGATCATTGGCTCTGGAACAGTAGGTAATGGAAATCTTCCCTCTATAAGTAATGTTTTATTAGTAGATGGATTAATGCATAATCTGTTATCCATAAGTCAATTAAGTGATAACGGTTATGATATAATCTTTAATCAAAATTCATGCAAAGCTGTTAGTCAGAAAGATGCGACTATCCTATTTAATGGAAAGAGGAGAAACAACATTTATAAAATAAAACTTTCTGAACTAAAAAGTCAGAATGTAAAGTGTCTTCTGTCTGTTAACAACGAGCAATGGATCTGGCACAGAAGATTGGGACATGTTAGTATGAGAAGAATATCTCAGATTAACAAATTCAATCTGGTCAGAGGACTTCCTAACCTGAAGTTCAATTCAGATGCTCTGTGTGATCGGTGGAAATAGAACTGACTGTTTTAAGCTGGTTCGCGAAATGTCGCGGTAAGCAAGAGTCGTCACCGTCTTTTATGTTCTCCAACATGGAAAGGACAAAAGCACAGCAAAATTCCTTTTTCGAGAATGCTTCTCGGTTCGGGAGGTAGATTTATAGAAAGGGAAGGTGTTAGCACCCTTTCTATCCGTGGTTATCCACGGGCTCTTAGGTACTTGCTCTTATGTTTTCAAAAGTTTGTTTGCTTTTCAAGTGTTTGTGGGTTTTGAAAAAGTTTCGTTTGAAAAATTTCTAGGTAACTCTTGTATCTGTCCTCAAGAGTGTATAAAAAATTTGTTTGAAAACTTTTTGAAAGTGTAGGTGCGAAAAGATGTTTTTATTTTTTGAGAGAGCAAGTACCTAGGAGAAATCTACCTACTCTAAGGAATTAGGCTGTGTAAGAGTCCTTTAAACAGTGCTATCCCACTATTGAGAAGTAGGTAGCACCTTCGTTGGAGGTATTCGGGTCAATTCGATTATTAGGGACAATGTGTGGTCACCGAAGCAATGGTAGGACACCTTAGCGGTAACCCTAATGTCCTAGATCCTTTTTTATCTGAGGCAACCGTTTCGAGGCGACTGGATCTTTAGACAGGAGGGCGACCTCTAAAACACCCTATACTTGACGACCACGTTCGAGGCAACCAGTGAGGCGTACCCTAGGAATGGCATGTGCATGTGTGTTGTTTTCATGTTATATTATCTTGTACATGTATCATGGTGATCTACGAGTTGTTTTTAATTTTCATCCAAGTCTTGCATGCATATTAACAGTTAAGAGTGCGGAAAATAAAGTGCGGAAAGGTAAATCTACGCTATTACAAGGCGCGAGTCTATACATCGCCAAAAACATAACCCGTTTTGGAAAATAAATGCAGAAAGTAAATAAAGCGGTAAAAACCTAATTAACTATTACATCCTCGGAAACAGTTACATAAATATGATAAAAAGGAATTAAAGCGAGAAAAGAAATTAAATCGGGACGTCCTTAGGGTTTTGACCCTTTTGAGAAAGCATGAGTTTTGGCCCTTTGCATTTAATTAACTATTAAACCTAATTTACTAATTAATTAATTAATTAAAGAAAAAGTATTTTTTGTGTTTTTTAATGTTTTTTAAGTCTTAATGAGAATAAAAATAAAAAGAAATTAAAAGTCAAGAGAACCCTAATTCTAAGTTTATTTTATTTATTATGAAAAAAAAAAGATTAGAGTTAACCTAATTAAACAACTAAATTAATTAATTTACATTTTAATTACAAAAATAAACTAAGGTGAAATTAATAAATAATATAAAAATATTTGCATTTTGATTTTTTCTGAATTTTATTGTGAAAAATAATTAATTAATTGATAGTAATAATTATTATTAAAAGAAATAAAAAGAAAGAAAAAAAAGAAGTAGAAAGAAAACCAGGGGGTGTGTTGGACCCATTAGGAGGTGTGAAGAAGCAATTTGGCCCATTGAGAATCAAGCCTTTGTTGACTTTCCTGAATCGTCCAGAGATGCATTGACTCATGAGCACCATGATCTCCACCCTTTGACCATTGGATTGAGGATTATGGACACATGGCATGATGATGCATGGAGCGCATGATGGAAGACGTTTAGGAAGCTGCATGCAATCATGTTAGAAAAAATAATATGGAACTTTTGGGTGGACCTGGGGATCGAACCCAGGTCCCATTGATTGCCAGACACCTCACTATCCACCAAACCACTTGCTTGCTTTTGTTATAATAATAGGCAATGAATATATTATATAGAATAACAACACATGCTGGAAATTATGAAACCACGCGCGCGCTTTTTGAATGAACCAGTAGCATGTCACCACGTCTTCGTCTCTTTCGTTTGCCTGCAACAAAACAAAACAGATAGCGGGGGTTTTTAACCCCCACAAAGTGAAACGACCAAAAATAGCGACTAGCTCCCTAGGCTATATAAATAGGGCGCGATATGTCCTTTGGATTCGTCTGGTTGTAAGGATCACAACCATATGCATAAGAGATCCCAATTTTTCCTGTATGACAAACCCCCAATTTGAGAGCTTGGAAAACCTAAAATTCAACAATGGCGTTTTCTGTTTCAGGACACCATAATGCAATTCACCTATACCATTAGCTTCAGAAAGGTTATAGCAATGCAAAGCAATGATTATATCATGTTAATGATGCATAAAAAGTGAGTTTCGATTATGAAAAAGAATGGGCAAACTGTACGACTGTTCTTAGGATTCCTTGGGTGTTAACACTTGATTTTGATTGCAATACGTTCCTGGGAGGCCTAGAAATGTATTGGAATCAAGAAAAGGCTTTGAATTGGCCTGGAAGGTTGAATTCAGTTTTGAGTTTTTTTGATATTTTTGGAATTTGTTATGGTGTTTCTTGCAGCAATCTCACGTTAATGGCATTAGGGTTAGGTTCAGCATATATAGTAGCATGGAATTAGGATACAATCTTGCCAAGAAATCCATTGTATTGAAGTTTCAATATTTGATTGGAAATCAAATAATTTTCAATATTTTTAATTGACAAAACTTGCCAAACATGGAGATTTTGATGTCCTTGATGTGCACACGAATTTGCCAGCTTGCCCTGAGTTTATTTGCTTCACAAAAGATTTGAAAAAACATATCTTGGTATTTTCCTACAATTAAATGAATTAAATGAATTAATAATCAATTAAAAATCCAAATAATTAATAAAAATAAGAAAATAATTCAATTTAATCTCAATGGGCCGTGCATAGGCCTTTGACAATGTTTCAAGAAGAAATTTGAGGCCCATTAGCAAAAATGATGTGTTTTGAGCAAAGTTGACTTTTGCAAATTCCCAAAAATTTCCCAACTTCTCCAATCCATATCTTGCTCAATTTGGATCCTATGAACATGTTCTTGGACATTTTGGAAAGGTCTTGAAGTCCTCTAACCAATGCCTTTGGTCCCATATCATTTGGATTTACCAATCTCAAGTTATGATCTTTGACTTAAAGTGCATTTTTGTTGACTTTTGAAATTGACCTATAATGTAGAAATTGATAACTTTTTGTGAGAGCATTTCTTGGACTTGGAATGTGAAGATGAGTTGTAGGAAATGTCATCCCCTTCAAAATGAGCATTGGATGGGATTTTTATGATGAACCATGAAAAAGTTATGCCTTGGTCAAGTTACAGTTGACTTTTTAGTTGTCCAAAAATAGCAACTTTTGCATCCTTGATGATTTTTGAGCCATTCTTGTGGAATCATGATCAAGACTTGATCAAATGATGATTGTGGCTTCAAAATAAGATGTTGACCAAAAATTCTGACTTTTGACTGTAAAATAACCATTTTACCCCTGCAGTTGATTGTGAAGCAAATGGGACTTTTGACTGTGCAATTGGACCCTGTGAGTCTTGAAACTTGATATGTAGGTGCTTGACAATGTATATGGTCCTATGTGACTTGATTGGACCATTGAAAACCTCAACTTCCTTGAGAGAACCAAAACCCTAATTTGGACTGGCTTAGGAGGATGTTTGACTGGGCAACCCTTTGAACAATCTTGAACCATTTGAAGATGATTCTTGACAAACTTTGAGGAATATGGGAGGGCAAATTTTGGGGTACAACAGTTTCCCCTGTTCAATCTTCTTAGACATGAGGATGTAGATTGGCTTGCGTGCCTTTCGTGATCCGAAGGTGGAAGATGATTGAACACTAGAGTGCCCAGAAATTTGCACTCGCATAGTAGAGTATCAGCAGTGTGATGTCGGGAATGGGCTTATAGATGCCATCTGGAGATGTGACAGAGTCTTGTCAGGAATGGGCTTATAGATTCCATTTGGAAGTGTAGCGGATAGTTGCGGAGATGGGCTTAAAGATGCCATTCGGGGTGTCGATCGCGTAAGAGATTCCTTAGCGAGAACTTGCGTACCTAAGAAAGAAAGATAATTACCTGGCCTGTTACATGGGTTGATCTTCAAACTCTTCATGCAGATATGCCCTGGCTAGATACAGGTGTCGAATCTACAATCAATTACTCACAAATATGCCCTGGCTAGATACAGGTATCGAATCTGGAATTGGTCGTCTACAGATATGCCCTGGCTGGATACAGGTGTCGAATCTCTAAACTCTTCATGCAGACATGCCCTGGCTAGATACAGGTGTCGAATCTACAATCAATTACTCACAGATATGCCCTGGCTAGATACAGGTATCGAATCTGGAATTTGTCGTCTACAGATATGCCCTGGCTGGATACAGGAATCGAATCTCTAAACTCTTCATGCAGATATGCCCTGGCTAGATACATGTGTCGAATCCATAATCAATCACTCACAGATATGCCCTGGCTAGATACAGGAATCGAATCTGGAATTGGTCGTCTACAGATATGCCCTGGCTAGATACAGGAATCAAATCTCTAAACTCTTCATGCAGATATGCCCTGGCTGGATACAGGTATCGAATCTACAATCAATCGCTCACAGATATGCCCTGGCTAGATACAGGTTTCGAATCTGGAATTGGTCGTCTACAGATATGCCCTGGCTGGATACAGGTATCGAATCTCTAAACTCTTCATGCAGATATGCCCTGGCTGGATACAGGTGTCGAATCTACAATCAATCGCTCACAGATATGCCCTGGCTAGATATAAGAATCGAATATGGAATTGCGACAGTTGATAGTAATCATCTTTGGATTGACCTTTTTCCTGAAAAGGCAAAACATCAGTTGTATGCAATGTCATGATGTATGAAATGCATGATGTCATGATGTTCTCAAAAATAAATGAGATCGTGTGATGTGATGCGTATATGCATGTATCAGGATGTATAAAATGTGAAATGTTTATGAATGTATTTCGTCTGGGAGAATAAATCCTAGACGAATGCCGGGAGCTTGTTGAATCCTGGGCTTGGTGTTGAAGATTAGAGTTCTTCATTTCCGCTGGGGATGATGGTTGCAAGAATAAACCGGTAGGAGAAGATGACTCTGTGGGGGAATTAACTTGTTGGAGAGATTACTCTGGGGGGAATTACTCTGTGGGAAGAGATACTTCGCTGAGGTTTTGGTGATAACTTCGCTGGGGATTCCATTGATAAGCTTCGTTGGGGAATTTGATGAACTCCGCTGGGGGATAGGAAGGACTTCGCCGAGGACGATCTTGCCGTGGTAATTAGCTGAGGATAACCCAGTTATAAGCTCTGGTGGGGAATAACCTTTGCATATGGTCGGGTACGCATTCCTACTCTGCAGGTGACAAGCTTCCAGAATCTACTGGGGATAAGCTTCCAGAATCTACTGGGGATAAGCTTCCAGAATCTACTGGGGAGATTGATTCAACTCTCCTGGGGAAGCTTTTGGACTGTACTGGGGAAGTGGCTCCACTGGGGTGTCTGTATTCCGCCGGGGAACAATCTTATATTAAGACTGCCGGGGATGCTTGCTTGGGAATATCTGTATACTCCGCTAGGAAATGTTGAGATCTTCTAGGGATACCCAACTTCCTTAAGGCTGACAGTAGACTAACTCTGCCTTGGGGAGAGTATTGCTGACTTGCTAGGGATACTGTGCCTTTCGGGGCTGATGGGAGACCAACTCTGCTTGGGGAGAGTATTGTTGGTTCTTGTCTTGCTCTGCGGGGAGTGAAGGTATCTTGGTTACATTCTTCAGCTGAACTTACCTTGGTACCTTGGTGGACAGAGCAACTAGATCGCTTAGACAACTCATTATTGCCCCTGTTTCTAATGTCACCTGTAATTAATCCTTTGTTTCGTATGCAAGTATTTATGAGTTAGCAATTAATGTCAAATGCATATATCAAAAATGAACATTGGACGTTCTTTGCAAAACAAACAGATAAAGGGAAAATAATTGGAAATTTGTCTGGAAAAGTGGATTTGTATTGATTTTTGGAATTTGCCTATAAATAGGCGTTTTTGTGTACAAGAGGCTGACGTCCTAGTAAGAGAACGCCGCCGAACAACATAGAGTTTATACAATTTTGAAAAGGAAAACAAAACAGCTATGTGAAAAATAATCCCACTGGGTTCCAACTCTGCTATCGCCTTTATGTCTTCAAGCGTCTCATCACTTTGCTGCTTAGTTGAAGATGAAGCTGACTAATCGATGCCGTCTGAACCTGATAGTTGATACCGAAGTCTGGATGCAGGGTGATCCAATGAGACATAGTATTACGCTTTAATCCCTAACTTTTTCCTGGACTGCCCTTTCGGGTTTTCAATCCACCGGGATACCCATTTTTGCCCAAGCCGCCTTTTCAGGTTTTCGACTTGACGGGTGTATAGATTTTTTTCATTTCATCCCTTATTTTTGCCCGAACCCTTTTGGTTCGCCGGGAAGCCCTTATTTTTGCCTAGGTGTGTCAACCTAGCGGGTCTTTAATTCATGCGTAGTATCTTTTTACTATGTCTACATTGGCGGGGTGAGGAAGGTCGTCACCATCCATGGTGGTTAGAATCATAGCTCCTCCTGAGAAGATATGTTTAACCACAAATGGCCCTTCGTACGTAGGGGTCCATTTTCCCCTGGGATCACTTTGAGGAAGAATGATGCGCTTGATTACCAGGTCTCCGACTTGATACTCTTGTCGTCTGACTTTCTTGTTAAATGCCCTGATCATCCGTTTTTGGTACGTCTGACCATGACAGATAGCAATGAGTCTCTTTTTGTCGATTAGGTTTAATTGATCAAGCCGAGTCTGGATCCAGTCATCTTCGCTCAAACCTGCATCCTTCATTATCCGGAGATAGGGTATCTGGACTTCAATAGGCAAGACTGCCTCCATGCCATAGACCAAGGAAAAGGGAGTTACCCCGGTTGACGTCCGTGCTGAGGTACGGTACCCATGAAGAGCGAATGGTAACATCTCGTGCCAATCTTTGTAGGTCACTGCATCTTCTACACAATCTTCTTGATATTCTTATTCGCTGCTTCTACAGCCCCATTCATCTTCGGTCGGTAAGGAGAAGAGTTGTGGTACTGTATCTTGAATTGCTCGCAGAGCTCAGTGATCATCTTGTTGTTAAGGTTGGTACCATTATCCGTAATGATCCTTTCCGGGACGCCATATCGACAGATCAGGTTATGCCGAATGAACCGTGCCACGACGTTCTTGGTTACGGTAGCGAAGGAAGCTGCTTCGACCCACTTCGTAAAATAATCAATCGCCACTAGGATGAAGCGATGCCCGTTAGATGCCGTAGGTCTGATTTCGCCGATCATATCAATGCCCCACATTGCAAAAGGCCAAGGTGCTGTTAAGACGTTCAGAGGAACTGGAGGAACGTGCACCTTATCAACATAGATCTGGCATTTGTGACATGTCTGAGAATGTTGGTAACAGTCGGCTTCCATTGTGGACCAGAAGTATCCAGCCCGAAGGATCTTCTTTGCCATGGTATGTCCACTGGAATGCGTTCTGAAGGTACCTTCATGTAGTTCTGCCATGATCTTTTCTGCTTCAGTCTTGTCCACACAACGCAGTAAAGTTGAATCATGGTTTCGTTTGTAGAGAATGTCGTTGCTGAGGAAGAACTTTGCAGCGAACCTTCTTAGGAACTTCTTGTCATTAACAGATGCACCCTCGGGGTATTCTTGAGCTTCCAAGTACCTCTTCACTTCATGATACCAAGGTTTTTCAGTTACCTCTTCAGCCTTAAGGTCACAGCAATGTGCAGGTTCATCCAGTTTCCAAATAATGATCCGGGGAGCCTCGTTGTCCCATTTGACTTTGAACATGGAAGACATCGTAGCTAGCGCGTCCGCCAACTGATTCTCCTCTCGTGGGAAGTGTTCAAAAGTTATCTCCTCGAAGGGGGGAATCAACGTCAATACATATTCCTTGTAAGGAATAAGATTTGGGTGTTTCGTATCCCACTCGCCTTTGATCTGACTGATCACGAGAGCGGAATCTCCGAAGACACTCAGAAACTTGATCCTTAGGTCAATTGCAGCTTGGAGACCCATGATGCATGCCTCATACTCCACCATGTTGTCGGTGCAGTTGAAACATAGTCGGGCAGTAAGTGGAGTATGAGTGCCTTTAGGGGATATGATCACGGCGCCAATACCGTTACCCAAAGCGTTTGAGGCTCCGCCAAAGTGCATAGACCATCGGGATCCTTCCTCAGGTCCTTCATCCGGTCCAGGTACTTCACAATCAGTCACTACCATGATGTTCTCGTCTGGAAATTCAAAGTTCATAGATTGGTAGTCGTCCACTGCCTGGTGTGCCAAGTGGTCTGCCAATACACTTCCCTTGATTGCTTTCTGAGTCATGTACTGGAATGTTATATTCCGTCAAGATCATCTGCCATCTTGCTATTCTTCCAGACAAGGCAGGCTTTTCGAAGATATACTTTATTGGATCCATTTTTGAAATCAATAGAGTAGTGTGAGTCAACATATACTGTCTCAGCCGGCGAGCAGCCCATACCAAAGCGCAGCAAGTTTTCTCGAGCAGTGAGTATCGGGTCTCACAGTCGGTAAACTTTTTGCTAAGGTAATAAATGGCGTGCTCTTTTCGGCCAGACTCGTCATGCTGCCCCAGCACACACCCCATTAAGCTGTCAAGTACTGTCAAGTATAAGATTAGAGGTCTCCCTTCAACCGGTGGCATAAGAATGGGCGGCTCTTGGAGATACTCTTTGATTCTGTTGAAAGCGTCCTGACATTCATCATTCCAACGTACTACTTGATCTTTCTTCAGTAGCTTGAAGATTGGTTCACAGGTAGCAGTTAGATGTGAGATGAATCGGGTAATATAGTTCAGCCGTCCTAGAAAGCCTCTGACTTCTTTTTCTGTCTTGGGGACTGGCATCTCTTGTATGGCTTTCACCTTGGCATGGTCCACTTGAATACTTTGTCGCTTACGACGAAGCCTAGAAATTTTCCAGATCTCACCCCAAAGGTGCACTTGTTTGGGTTCAACCTCAGCTTGTACAACTTCAAACGGTCAAACAACTTTTGTAGATGGTCCACGTGTTCCTCCTCAATTTGGGACATTGCAATCATATCATCGACGTATACTTCGATCTCATGATGGATCATGTCATGAAACAAAGCAACCATGGCACGTTGGTAGGTTGCCCCATCATTTTTCAACCCAAAAGGCATGACCTTGTAGCAAAAGGTGCCCCACTGAGTAACAAAAGTGGTCTTCTCCATGTCTTCAGGAGCCATCTTGATCTGATTATAACCTGAGAACCCATCCATGAAGGAGAATACCTTGTGCTGAGCAGTATTGTCAACCAGAACATCGATGTGAGGCAAAGGGAAATCATCTTTAGGGCTTGCCCTGTTCAAATCCCTGTAATCAACACACATCCGGACCTTACCATCTTTCTTCGGCACTGGAACCACATTGGCAACCCACTGAGGGTAAGAAGTCACTGCTAGAAACCCGACATCAAATTGTTTCATAACCTCAGCTTTGATTTTCTCGGACATCTCTGGGCGCATACGGTGGGCCTTCTGTTTTACTGGAGGGCATTCTTCCTTGGTAGGCAGGTGATGGACCACAATGTCAGTATCCAACCCAGGCATGTCTTCGTAAGACCAGGCAAAGATTTTCACATAATCATGCAGCATCTGAATCAACCGTTGTTTCACACTGAGCTCTAGATTGGCACCAATCTTGACTTCCTTTCTGTCTGTCTCAGTACCCAGATTTACCGTTTCCACTGGCTCTTTATGTGGCTGAATGGCCCTCTCTTCCTGGAGTAACAGTCTTGCAAGCTCACCAGGCACTTCGCAATCATCCTCACCTTCGTCTTCGGCTAAGTTGATCGGATTTTCGAAGTCATAACTGGCAGTAGCAGAGTCGTTACCAGTGGGATCCAGGGTGGATTGGAACCTGTATAGGTGAGTGTGTGTAAATATAGCTGTTTTGCAATATATATAAAGAAAGAAAGAAAGGGAGCGCAAGATTTGAAATGCGAAAAACGTCCAATTCTTTTATTCATGATATATGAAAATGACAAATAATAAGCCCTCACAAATGAAGCCACGGTGCCCCGGGTAAGACACCGGGCCATAAAGTTTAAAATTATTGTTCGTTACAAATTCAAAACAAAGGAGTTCATTACTGAGTGACAAAAGTAATAGGTATGAAATCTTTTGCAGTCCAGTTGCTTGGTCCACCGTCGGTCGTTGGGTAGATCCAGCTGTCAAATTCGGATTCCTCCAGGTCATCTTCAATAGCATTTACTCCCGGGTTGGTGATGAATACGGGAGGTCTTCCAATCCTTGCCTTACGCACAGCCCTCTGAGCCTCTGCAGTGAAACCCAAACCAAATTTGTCAGTCTTCGGAGTGAAATCAGGAAGTCGGCCCCAGTTTGCACACTCACCCTTCTCAACCACAGCCCGAGCATCCTTTAAGGAAGCCATCTTCAAAGGAGAATCTTCTTCAGTCACAGTCTCTGCTGCTGCCAATGTCTGAGGCACCTCTTCAAAGTGTTGAAAGGGGGTCTCTATGAATTCCCCATCCATCTCTATGTACCGAAACGAATTGAGGTGGCTGACCATATATTCTTCCTCCCCTTGAACTGTTACGATCTTCCCTCTGACCGGGTACTTAAGCTTCTGATGTAATGTGGAGGTCACAGCTCCAGCCTTGTGGATCCAAGGACGACCCATCAAACAAGAATAGGATGGTCGGATATCCATCACATAGAAAGTAGAATCAAAGACTTGAGAACCAACCCTGATTGGAATGTCAACTTCACCATGTACCATCCTCTTCGACCCGTCAAAGGCCCGGACAACAATGTTACTTGGCTTGAGCTCTAAACCCTCACAATCCAGCCTATCTAGAGCTTTCTTGGGTAATACGTTCAACGAAAAACCAGTGTCTACCAACACATGGGCAAGAGTAGTTCCCTTGCATTCAATGGAGACATGCAGGGCGTCGTTATGGTTCTTTCCCTTGGCAGTCAGATCCGCGTCAGAGAAACCCAACCCGTTATCAGCAGTCAAGTTGGCCACACAATCGGTAAATTGATCAGCAGACGTTTCTTATGGCACATGGGTTGTCTTCAGGAAGGAAATCAGGGCCTTGGCATGGGCCTCTGAACACAACAACAGTGATAGCATAGAGATTTTAGAGGGGGTGTACCCCAGCTGCTCAACTACATTGAAATCACTCTTCTTGATAATTTTGAGAATCTCTTCCATCTCTTGCTTGGAAGCTTCAATATTGACGGTCTTCGGTGCCTCCATCTGGGCAGGCACATCAGTAGCAATCCCTTTGCCCCGAGCGTCAGATGACTCGGCAGCAGGGGTAGAAACAGGAACTTGATCAGGAAGGGAAGCATGCATACTTGCAGGTGTGATGACAAGAGGTCTCTGAATAGCTGGTGGCGCGATATCAGGCGAGAAGAGCCTACCACTACGAGTGACCTTGGCAGGCCCGGTGATGTTGCTGACACCGGTACTTGTATCAAACTCTTGTTTTACCCCAATCACATAAACATCTGCCCCATAGCGCCACGGGACAGCTTTGTCAGATTTATAAGGGATGGGCCCCGAAACAGTGATGATGATGGGTGCAACCTTCTGAGTAGACATGATTTTGACAGGCTTCTTTGAGGGTGCCTTAGGAGGGTTGTTGAAAATAGTAACAATAGACACTTCTTCAGCAGGGATAGCAGGAACATCGATTTTCTCGAACAAGATCTCTTTATTATCCATCAGGTTTTGGATACCCGATTTCAACAAAGAACAACCAGCGGGTGAAACAACACATAGAAGGCAACCTTTACTACATCCCGGAAATAAACCGGCTAGCAACAGGTTTCTTTTGACATTCAATAACGGAGTAACAATCTCATCCACAGAGGCTACATACAGGTCTTCTTCCACAGCATTCACTCCATGCTGGGGCATGGGAGCAGTCACAACATTGGGCCTTTCGGGCGCCTTGAACTGTATTTCTTTAGCATCAATAAGGTCCTGAACCTTATTCCTCAGAGCCCAACAATCGTCCGTAGAATGCCCCGGGCTGTCAGAGTGATAAGCACAGCGGGCGTTGGGGTTGTACTTCGGAGATGTGGTGTTCACTACCTTCGGAGCTTCTTTGACAGTTACCAGATTGGTTGACAACAGTTGCGGAAAAATCTGAGACAGGGTCATACTAAGTCGAGTGTACTGCCTTTTGGGTCTTTCACCCCTTGGTTGGTTGTATTACTGAGGAGCAGCAGCAGGTTTAGAAATAACCACCGCGTTGACGGCTTGGCGGCGTTCCGGTTTGTTTTGTCTTCTGGGACCATACACAGCACTAGCTTCCTTCTTGAAGGGCTTCTTTTCAGTACTCGAGGAGGCACCTTTTTGTATCTTCCCCGACTTGATACCAGCTTCTATCCTCTCACCAGTTAAGATCAGATCTGTGAACCCAGCAGAAGAATTACCAATCAGGTGGTTAAAGAATGGACCGGACAGAGTCCCCAAGAACATGTCAACAAGCTCACGGTCCGTCAAAGGTGGCTGCACCCTGCCAGCCAGGTCTCTCCACTTTTGCGTGTACTCCTTAAAACCTTCTCCCGTCCCTAGCGACATACCCTGGATTTGGGTATGTGTAGGAGCGAGGTCGGCATTGTACTGATACTGCTTATAAAAAGCAGTTGCCAAGTCCTCCCAGTTACGAATACTGGTTCCATCCAGCTGATAGAACCATTCGATTTGAGTCCCTGAAAGACTATCCTGGAAGAAATGGATCCATAAGTTCTTGTCTGCATTATACAGTTGGATCTTCCTTACATAAGAACGGAGGTGCAGCTTGGGGCAGGAAGCTCCGTCATACTTCGCAAAAGAAGGCGCCTTGAACTTGTGTGGGATCACCACCCCAGAAGATAAACCTAGATCTCCAAAATCCAACCCAGGCACGTGTTGAATTTCCATGGCACTCAGACGGTACTCTAGTTGCTTGTACCAGTCCTCAGCAGGAGGGTACTGTTCATCATTGAAATCCGTCTCGTTGTCGGAGACCACAGGACTAGGAACCCTTCCCCCTTGGGGACTGTCTTTCCCTACAGAGGAAGTAGCCTGATCAGCCTCATTTTGCAGTGTATTCCCAAACCTCTGTCCAGTGTTGAATAGCACATTCCTCCTCTTCTTCTTCTTCAACAGCAGAGTCCTCAATTCTTGTTGACCCTAGGCTAAGCTCATGACCAGCTCTTGAAATTGGGCGTTCTGGGCCTGGAGGGCCTTGATAGCTTGTTCGTTGGTAAGTTCAGGATTCATGATGATTGCTGAAATAAACAGCGAAGAAGATTAAGCAACCTATAGAAAAAGGGTACCTGTTATGCATATGATGAATAGAATGCGTATGATTTATGTTTTCAAAGACAATCGGGATTCAACTTTGTAGACAAAAAAGGAAACACACTTTATTAGATTAAACTTTGAATTGTTCAAGAAATTGCCCTTAGGCGTTACAAGAATGAAAATACTGAAAAGGAAATAAAAGCTGTAAAAGAAACATCCAAAGCCCATCAGTGCTCCCATGTCCTCCTCTTCTCAGTACGGATATAGTCATTCAGGGTTCGCTCGTTCTCTAATTGCTTAGTCAGCTTCTGGATCTTCTGTTCTTGTTCATTGAACTTTTCCCGATAAGAATCCCGTTCTTCCCGCAGTTGCGCCCAAGACCTCTTTAGAGTATCAACATCAGTGGGTATCTGAGGAGGGAGTACAATTGGAGGAACCCCATCTTTGTCAGGGAATTCAAGAATGATAGGTCTGAAGGCTTCGTATGACATACCTAACTTCTGAGCACGGATGCGGACCCATCTGTAGTAGGATTCCATAGGCAGAGAAGTCTTCGGTCCCAACTCATGTGGGTCAGCTTTATGAATTCTGTCCCAAGCCTTGATGAATCTACAACGCAGCTCGTCACTGTCTACCTGAAACTCAAAACTGATGTGAGGTACCAACATCTCATGAGGCCCCGCTCTTCTGGCTCTTCCAAACTGACGGAGAGCTAGACATGGATTATAAGAGATTCCGCCCTGGGTACCGATCAAAGGAACATTAGGATATTCTCCGCAACGATCAATAACAGCTACCTCATCCAAACCTCTGAGAGTCCAAATGATGTCATTATCAGTGAGAGACATTAACCTATGAGCCCAGCCTCTTCCTTCTTTGTTCTTCAGCACGAACTTAGGGAGGTGCGAAATAAACCACCTCACTAACAAAGGAGCACAGCACCACAGAGTTCCCCGTCTTCGGGAAGTACGAGCATAGAGTTGTTGCAGGATATCACCCAAAAGAGTGGGCACAGGGTTCCGAGACATGAAGATCCTTATGGCATTGACATTGACAAAGTTATCAGGATTTGGGAACAATACCAGACCATGGATTAAGAGAGACAGAATGTCTTCGTACGCCCTGAAGTCTAAGTCATTCCAGAAACTGTTAGCTTTACCAATCAGAAACTTAGCCAAAAAGCCCTTAACTCCGCTTCTAGTCACCCAGTTGTCCATTACCTCTTTGTTGGTCAAGGGAAGGGCTGCAGCAATATCCTCAAGCCTAAGAGTCTTTTCCCAACTAGTGAAGGGAGTCTGTTCCAAAACAGGGATACCAAGCAAATCAGAGAATTCTTCCAGGGTAGGGACCAGCTGGAAGTCTTGAAAGGTGAAGCAATGGTACAGAGGATCATAAAACTGGGTTAGGACACTCATCAGTTGTTGGTCCCACTTAGAAGTGACTAAACCGAGAAGAGAGCCATGCCTCTGGATGAAGGAAGTAGTATTTGGAATTTTGTCAACCAATTCTTTAAGAAAATCAGGTGGGTGCACAAAGTTGAGTCGGATAGTGTTCCTTCGCATAGGCATCATAATGTCCTACAAAACAGAGCAAAGATGAAACCCTCTTGTCTTTGAAATGGGTCAGTCCTTATGCAGGATGCATGCAATGGTATGATGGTATGATGTTATGATAAAGCACACCACAAGTATTCATAAAGGCAAACATGATAAGGCACACAAGTCACACAAGACAACCCTTAGAGTTTAGGCCAGCATGAAGTTCATGTACTACCCTCTTTCAGTTTCGTTGGTTAAGACCTGTCCTATCAAAAGTAACCGGGTTCTAGAGGATCCCAATATCACTGACTACCCTCAATCGGTCATAACTCCAGCGTCGCAATCTTTTCTTGCGGCCAGAATCATCGCGAGAGTTTAGCCTCAATGGGTGTAGCATACTGCTACTGTTCTATGGCCAAGTTGGGTCAATTTAGGGTTCTAAGGTCGGTTAGTGCTTAATGACTCCTTAGAAGACCCATATTCTCCTCGTTGCAACACAAGGGATATCGGTACAGACCAAGGTGTCACACCAATGTAGCCACTGCTTCACCCGTGTCGGTCTATGCCGGACATGTCCCTCACAGCTTATGCTACCTAAAGGGTATTCCCCAGATCCGGGTTAGGATCTATGAAACTCCGATGCAGCCCACAAATATAAAAGCAATCAAGACATACAATTGAAAACATAAGAGTGGTCTAATCCTAAGGTACACCTCACTTTATAATTATCCCCAGCAGAGTCGCCAGTTCTGTGATCGGTGGAAATAGAACTGACTGTTTTAAGATGGTTCGCGAAATGTCGCGGTAAGCAAGAGTCGTCACCGTCTTTTATGTTCTCCAACATGGAAAGGACAAAAGCACAGCAAAATTCCTTTTTCGAGAATGCTTCTCGGTTTGGGAGGTAGATTTATAGAAAGGGAAGGTGTTAGCACCCTTTCTGTCCGTGGTTATCCACGGGCTCTTAGATACTTGCTCTTATGTTTTCAAAAGTTTGTTTGCTTTTCAAGTGTTTGTGGGTTTTGAAAAAGTTTCGTTTAAAAAATTTCTAGGTAACTCTTGTATCTATCCTCAAGAGTGTATGAAAAATTTGTTTGAAAACTTTTTGAAAGTGTAGGTGCGAAAAGATGTTTTTATTTTTTGAGAGAGCAAGTACCTAGGAGAAATCTACCTACTCTAAGGAATTAGGCTGTGTAAGAGTCCTTTAAACAATGCTATCCCACTATTGAGAAGTAGGTAGCACCTTCGTTGAAGGTATTTGGGTCAATTCGATTATTAGGGACAATGTGTGGTCACCGAAGCAATGGTAGGACACCTTAGCGGTAACCCTAATATCCTAGATCCTTTTTTATCCAAGGCAACCGTTTCGAGGCGACTGGATCTTTAGACAGGAGGGCGACCTCTAAAACACCCTATACTTGACGACCACGTTCGAGGCAACCAGTGAGGCGTACCCTAGGAGTGGCATGTGCATGTGTGTTGTTTTCATGTTATATTATCTTGTACATGTATCATGGTGATCTACGAGTTGTTTTTAATTTTCATCCAAGTCTTGCATGTATATTAACAGTTAAGAGTGCGGAAAATAAAGTGCGGAAAGGTAAATCTACGCTATTACAAGGCGCGGGTCTATACATCGCCAAAAACATAACCCGTTTTGGAAAATAAATGCGGAAAGTAAATAAAGCGGTAAAAACCTAATTAACTATTACATCCTCGGAAACAGTTACATAAATGTGATAAAAAGGAATTAAAGCGCGAAAAAAAATTAAATCGGGACGTCCTTAGGGTTTTGACCCTTTTGAGAAAGCATGAGTTTTGGCCCTTTGCATTTAATTAACTATTAAACCTAATTTACTAATTAATTAATTAATTAAAGAAAAAGTATTTTTTGTGTTTTTTAATGTTTTTTAAGTCTTAATGAAAATAAAAATAAAAAGAATTAAAAGTCAAGAGAACCCTTATTCTAAGTTTATTTTATTTATTATGAAAAAAAAATTAGAGTTAACCTAATTAAACAACTAAATTAATTAATTTACATTTTATTTACAAAAATAAACTAAGGTGAAATTAATAAATAATATAAAAATATTTGCATTTTGATTTTTTCTGAATTTTATTGTGAAAAATAATTAATTAATTGATAGTAATAATAATTATTAAAATAAATAAAAAGAAAGAAGTAGAAAGAAAACCAGGGGGTGTGTTGGACCCATTAGGAGGTGTGAAGAAGCAATTTGGCCCATTGAGAATCAAGCCTTTGTTGACTTTCCTGAATCGTCCAGAGATGCATTGACTCATGAGCACCATGATCTCCACCCTTTGACCATTGGATTGAGGATTATGGACACATGGCATGATGATGCATGGAGCGCATGATGGAAGACGTTTAGGAAGCTGCATGCAATCATGTTAGAAAAAATAATATGGAACTTTTGGGTGGACCTGGGGATCGAACCCAGGTCCCATTGATTGCCAGACACCTCACTATCCACCAAACCACTTGCTTGCTTTTGTTATAATAATAGGCAATGAATATATTATATAGAATAACAACACATGCTGGAAATTATGAAACCATGCACGCGCTTTTTGAATGAACCAGTAGCATGTCACCACGTCTTCGTCTCTTTCGTTTGCCTGCAACAAAACAAAACAGATAGTGGGGGTTTTTAACCCCCACAAAGTGAAACGACCAAAAATAGCGACTAGCTCCCTAGGCTATATAAATAGGGCGCGATATGTCCTTTGGATTCGTCTGGTTGCAAGGATCACAACCATATGCATAAGAGATCCCAATTTTTCCTGTATGACAAACCCCCAATTTGAGAGCTTGGAAAACCTAAAATTCAACAATGGCGTTTTCTGTTTCAGGACACCATAACGCAATTCACCTATACCATTAGCTTCAGAAAGGTTATAGCAATGCAAAGCAATGATTATATCATGTTAATGATGCATAAAAAGTGAGTTTCGATTATGAAAAAGAATGGGCAAACTGTACGACTGTTCTTAGGATTCCTTGGGTGTTAACACTTGATTTTGATTGCAATGCGTTCCTGGGAGGCCTAGCAATGTATTGGAATCAAGAAAAGGCTTTGAATTAGCCTGGAAGGTTGAATTCAGTTTTGAGTTTTTTTGATATTTTTTGGAATTGGTTATGGTGTTTCTTGCAGCAATCTCACGTTAATGGCATTAGGGTTAGGTTCAGCATAGATAGTAGCATGGAATTAGGATACAATCTTGCCAAGAAATCCATTGTATTGAAGTTTCAATATTTGATTGGAAATCAAATAATTTTCAATATTTTTGATTGACAAAACTTGCCAAACATGGAGATTTTGATGTCCTTGATGTGCACACGAATTTTCCAGCTTGCCCTGAGTTTATTTGCTTCACAAAAGATTTGAAAAAACATATCTTGGTATTTTCCTACAATTAAATGAATTAAATGAATTAATAATCAATTAAAAATCCAAATAATTAATTAAAATAAGAAAATAATTCAATTTAATCTCAATGGGTCGTGCATAGGCCTTGGACAATGTTTCAAGAATAAATTTGAGGCCCATTAGCAAAAATGATGTGTTTTGAGCAAAGTTGACTTTTGCAAATTCCCAAAAATTTCCCAACTTCTCCAATGCATATCTTGCTCAATTTGGATCCTATGAACATGTTCTTGGACATTTTGGAAAGGTCTTGAAGTCCTCTAACCAATGCCTTTGGTCCCATGTCATTTGTATTTACCAATCTCAAGTTATGGTCTTTGACTTAAAGTGCATTTTTGTTGACTTTTGAAATTGACCTATAATGTAGAAATTGATAACTTTTTGTGAGAGCATTTCTTGGACTTGGAATGTGAAGATGAGTTGTAGGAAATGTCATCCCCTTCAAAATGAGCATTGGATGGGATTTTTATGATGAACCATGAAAAAGTTATGCCTTGGTCAAGTTACAGTTGACTTTTTAGTTGCCCAAAAATAGCAACTTTTGCATCCTTGATGATTTTTGAGCCATTCTTGTGGAATCATGATCAAGACTTGATCAAATGATGATTGTGGCTTCAAAATAATATGTTGACCAAAAATTCTGACTTTTGACTGTAAAATGACCATTTTACCCCTGTAGTTGATTGTGAAGCAAATGGGACTTTTGACTGTGCAATTGGACCCTGTGAGTCTTGAAACTTGATATGTAGGTGCTTGACAATGTATATGGGCCTATGTGACTTGATTGGACCATTGAAAACCTCAACTTCCTTGAGAGAACCAAAACCCTAATTTGGACTGGCTTAGGAGGATGTTTGACTGGGCAACCCTTTGAACAATCTTGAACCATTTGAAGATGATTCTTGACAAACTTTGAGGAATATGGGAGGGCAAATTTTGGGGTACAACACTCTGTGTGAAGCATGTCAGAAAGGCAAGTTTTCAAAACCAGCTTTCAAATCTAAAAACGTTGTTTCCACCTCTAAGCCATTAGAACTTCTGCACATTGACTTATTTGGACCAGTTAAAACTGCTTCAGTCAGTGGCAAGAAGTATGGGTTAGTAATCGTAGATGACTATAGCAGATGGACATGGGTAAAGTTCTTAAGACACAAGGACGAGTCACACTCTGTGTTTGTTACCTTCTGCAACCAAGTTCAGAATGAAAAGGATCTTAGAATCGTCAAAGTCAGAAGTGATCATGGTGGAGAATTTGAAAACAAAGATTTTGAGTCATTCTTTAATGACAAAGGCATTCTGCATGATTTCTCTTGTCCTAGAACTCCCCAGCAAAATGGAGTTGTAGAACGAAAGAACAGAACATTGCAAGAAATGGCCAGAACCATGATCAACGAGACTAACGTTGCTAAGGTCTTCTGGGCAGAGGCATTAAACACAGCGTGTTACATTCATAATAGAATCTCCGTAAGACCTATTCTGGAAAAGACTCCATATGAATTGTGGAAGAACAGAAAGCCCAACATTTCCTATTTTCATCCATTTGGATGTATTTGATTTATTTTGAATACAAAAAATTACTTGAACAAGTTTGACTCTAAAGCACAAAATTGTATTATGTTAGGATACTCTGAACGCTCAAGAGGGTACAGAGTATACAATACAGAAACACAGATTATGGAAGAATCAATCAGTGTTCGTTTTGATGATAAGCTTGACTCTCAAAAGTCAAAGCAGAATGAGTTCCTTGCAGGTATGGAAGTTGAACTTACAGGTACTAAAGACAATTCATCATAAACTCTTAACAGAGACACTCCCTCAACATCAGAAAGAGGCACTGCAAGCAATGCAGCACCTTCTGTTGATCAACTTCAGAAAAGACTATTCAGAAGCAGCATGGATCACCCATAAGAGACAATCTTAGGAAGAAAGGAAGATCCAATCAGAACAAGATCTAGCTTCAGAAACTCTGAAGAATCCCTCATGGGACTTGTTTCTCTAATTGAACCATCAACAATTGATGAAGCACTTATGGACAATGACTGGATTCTAGTAATGAAAGAGGAGCTAAATCAATTCACAAGAAATGACGTATGGGATCTAGTTCCCAAACCAAAAGGATTCAACATCATTGGAACAAAATGGGTGTTCAGAAACAAACTGAATGAACAGGGTGAAGTCATCAGAAACAAAGCATGATTGGTAGCACAAGGTTATAGTCAGTAAGAGGGGATAGACTATACAGAAACCTTTGCTCCAGTCGCCAGGTTAGAATCTATCAGACTCTTAATCTCATTTGTTGTTAATAAAGGCATCACTCTGTATTAGATGGTTGTTAAGAGTGCATTCTTAAATGGCTATATAGAAGAAGAGGTATATGTGCACCAACCCCCTGGTTTTGAAAGTTCCAAAAATCCAGAATATGTTTTCAAACTAAAGAAGTCACTCTATGGTCTGAAACAAGCTCCCAGAGCTTGGTATGAAAGACTAAGTAACTTCCTGTTAGAAAAGGAATTCACCAGAGGGAAAGTGGACACAACTCTATTCTGTAAGACAATTAAGAATGACATTTTGGTATGTCAGATTTATGTTGATGACATCATATTTGGATCTACTAAACCCTCTCTGGGAAGAAAGTTTGCTAAATGTATGCAGGTAGAATTTGAGATGAGCCTAATGGGGGAACTGAAATTCTTTCTGGGCATTCAGATCAATCAAACCCCAGAAGGAACTTACATTCATCAGAGCAAATATGTCAGAGAACTTCTGAAGAAATTTGATCTCTCAGAGTGTAAGCCATCAAAAATCCCAATGCATCCCACGTGCATTCTGGAAAGATAAGAGGTAAGTAAAAAGGTAGAACAGAAGGTCTACAGAGGTATGATTGGTTCTCTTCTCTATCTGACGGCTTCAAGGCCTGACATTTTATTCAGTGTTTGCATTTGTGCTAGATTCCAATCAGATCCTAGAGAATCTCACTTAACAGCAGTTAAGCGAATTTTCAAGTATCTGAAAGGTACTACTAATCTGGGTTTGTTTTATAGAAAATCAAGTGATTACAGCTTAGTAGGATATTGTGATGCTGATTTTGCTGGAGACAGAGTAGAACGTAAAAGTACTTCTGGAAGCTGCCAGTTTCTGGGAGAAAATCTGATCTCATGGTCCAGCAAAAGACAATCCACAATTGCTCTATCAACAGCAGAAGCTGAATACATAGCAGCAGCTGGATGTAGCACACAAATGCTCTGGATGAAAAGTCAACTTGAGGACTTCCAGATATTTGAGAGTAACATTCCTATCTTCTGTGACAATACTTCTGCTATTTGTCTTAGTAAGAATCCTATTTTGCATTCTAGGGCTAAGCATATAGAAATAAAACATCATTTTATTAGGGACTATATTCAGAAAGGGATTTTAAATTTAAAATTTATTAACACAGACCATCAATGGGCTGATATTTTTACAAAACCTCTTTCTGAAGATAGGTTCAACTTCATTCTGAAACATCTCAGCATGAAGCTCTGCCCATAATAAAATTGTTTTGATTCCATATATTAACCTTCAGAACTTTGTTTATTTTTCTGTAAACTACTGATCAATCTTTCTTCAGATCTTTAGAAGTACAGATTGTATCAGAAACTATCCATGAAGATCTGAGCGCTTCATTTCAAGGATAGAAATGTGCTGTTCACTCAAGCAAACAAGTGTCATCCAGTCATCAGCTATTTTCTGAGGCTGAACACGCGTTCACGTTTCTGAAAAGGCAAAAGCGCTGATTGGATGCATTGAGACACATGTCATGGGTAACCGTTCCAAATATCTTTCTGAATCCCCTAAAATCAGCTATCATTAAATGCTAATAATCATTATTAATTTCTCTCTCTTTACGTTTATGTTTTCAAAACCTTTTTAGAAATCTATTTAAACACACTTCACACCATTTACACTCTTTACCTTCACTTTCATTTTCTCTCAATCTTACTGATTTCAGTTTGCATATTTTCGCAAAACCCTTTCATTTTTTTCTTCACAAAAACCTTTGTGTGAACATGTCTTCCTCCAGCATTCCTACCTCAAGTTCTCAGAAATCAGTTTCATCTGAACAATAAGAAGAACCCCAGAGAACGCTTCTCACACCAATCAAAAATCTAGAGGTTCTGTCAGAATTGATCGTGGATTTCAACAGTCTCCAAGAGAATGGGTTTGATCTATCTGAAGAGGTTAAAGCTCAAGGCTGGGAAAAGTATTTTGACAGACTGGTGGGTCTAACATTTCCTATTCTGGTAAAGGAATTTTGGATTCACGCTTCTTCTTCAAACCATCAAGTTACTTCATATATCATGGGGAAGAAGATTGTTATTACTAAAGAGCTCATTGCACATTTAATAGGCTACAATGGTGGTGGTGTTCGTTGCATTGACATGGCAGAAAGGTGCGCTGATGCTGCCCTAATTGCAACGGAAATCTTCACTCTGGGGCTTCCCTCCAGCAAGATAAGGGATTTGAAAGACAAACACAAAATTTGGGCCAAGATCATTCTGGGGTGCATCAACCACAGGAAGCCTACCAGCTCTCCTGATTACATTAATATTGATCAGCAATTTCTGATCTATTTCATCTCTCAGAAGGTCAAGATAAATCTGGCTCATCTGTTGTTCAACCATCTCAGAACAAGTGTTAAGGAAACAAGAGAAGAGGAACATACAAAAAGGGATTGGATACCCTTAGGAAGAATGATATCAGATATTCTAACATAGAATAAGTTGATTGATCATCTGACAGAGGCTCAGGAAATCAGCACTCTGGAAGCTACTGTTGGCAAACAGCTGAATGCCAAGAATCTGAAGAAAATGAAGTTTATAGAGAACATCAAGAAGGAGCCCAGCGTCACTCCTTTTGCTGCAATATCCAGCAGAAGAGTCCCTCTGGATGACTTCCCACTGTTCTCAGAAATTAACTCTAAACCTGATATCATACTCAGATATCTGGATGCTTGCAAGGCTGATGGTACAGCACCAAATCTGAATATTCAAGATCTTCAGCAGAAGGCTCCAGAGGTTGTTCTGAAGAAGACAAAGAAAAGGAAAGCTGCAGCAGAAGGATCATCTCAGAAGACTCCTAAGAAGAGAGGTAATCCTTCTTCTGTAACTGTTTTAGATTCAATTGCTGTATCAATATCTATCCCAATACCCACTCCATCTGAAAACCCAACACCACAAACTTTTGATGATTTTGACCTTGATTTTGACCCTTCTGAATCATTAACCCTCAGAAGATCTCGCTCCCAACCACAAAATACAAATACTGAAGCCATACCAGAACAAGAACTTGCAAAAGTTCTTTCTGATATAGACCAACACACTTTTGCTCCCGAACCAGAAAATCCAAATCCAAACACAGAACCACAACCAGAAATTCCCATCTCACCACAACCAGAAATTCCACTCTCTCCAGAACCAGAAATCCCACTACCTTCATCTCCTCAACCAGAAATTAATCCACCCTCTCCTCAACCTGGACAATCTCCACAACCTGAGATTCAAACCTCTGAGGCTCAACCCTCTGAATCCCCTGAACCAGTACCTCTGGCCATTTCTTTGCCCCTTGGTACCATTGTGAATATTCCTCAACTTCCCTCTTCACCGGAATTAACTCCACCAAATTCCCCATCAAGTCCAATCATAATTCCTGACTCTCCCACTCCCTCACCAAAAGACAATTCAGATGACCACATCAAGACTGTCATTGATTTAACAGTCTTTGAACGCCTTGCTGCAATAACCAACAAAACAGCCATCCTTAAACCAAAACATCCAGATGTTGGTTCCAGCATATTGAACTTTGAAACAGAAGTACAGAAATGGATCACTTCTTTAAAACAAGCTAGTCTTGAGCTGGTTGATCCTGCTGCATCAGACTACCTATGGACAAAGTTCAGAAGATGGGTATGTTCTGAAACCTTTAAGTTGCAAGAACAGAGCTATGGACAAGCTCAACAGAACTTCAGCAATCTGCTGAATGAAATTGAAGGTCCAGTTCTGAGCAAGCTGCTTAAGGAAGAAGTTCTCCTTCTGGACAATGCTCATTGGTCTGAATATCGTCCAGCATCCAAAGTTCAACCTGATACTCAAGAGCAGATGGTTCCAGCTGAAGACATGGGTCAAGAAGAAGATATTACATAAAGCTCTGAGAATCATCCTGTTTCTGAAGATCCTCAAGCTTCCTCCCTTGACAGGCAGACCCTAGAGGACTTGAAAAGATCTGATATGCTGATGAATGAAAGAATGGATAAGCAGGACATCAAAACTGATGCAATAGCGAACATGTTAACTCAGCAACAGGAAACCAGCACCCAAATCAAGAGCATGTTGGAAGCTCTGTTCACACGTCTTCCACCTCCCTCTTAGAATTTCCTTGTTTACTTTTAACATGTTTGTCTGTAATATTTTTACATTGTTCTGAACTTATCATTGCTTCTATTTTTAATATTAAACGCATTTTAGCTCTGATTATTTGTGCTTTTTGATAACTGACAAAAAGGGGGAGAAAGAATGATATTTTTCAATAATGGATTACTGAGACATAAGTCTCAAACATTCTGATCTACTTAATTTTCTCTCTTCTGAAAAGCTTACAGGTACAAAACTCTGATGAATCTGATGAACTCTGATACAGTAAAGTTTTGATGCTCAAAGTCTCATGGAATTAAAGGGAAGTAATCAACTCAGGGGGAGTTTTCTCTTCTTATCTCTGATACCTTTTATTCTTTATTTTTAATCTCTGATACCTTTTATTCTTTATTTTTAATTGAAAAAAATCTGGTTTTGTCATCAACAAAAAGGGGGAGATTGTTAGAACATAGTTTGATTCTACAACCCTTAATTAGAGTTTTGATGATAACAAAATACAAAGAATAAAATAAATTCAAATATATATTTATATAGAACAAATATGCTGCTTAAAGTTATGTTTTGTGTATACAGAAGTTATGATGGAATCAGCATCAGAAGATCAGCAACATATCAGCATCAGAAGATCAATAACATGTGCTACACGCTGAAGCTACCAGATCATACGCTGAAGCTTGATGAATAGAATCTGCGCATAAAACACTCTGACTCTGATCAAAGATCTTTACCAAGTCATCAGCACTCAGAAGCATCAGCATAAGTTAAAGCAAAGAACACTTTGATTACCATAAGCAGAGAACACTCTGAAGCGTTACTAAGCATTCGAGACAGATTAATTACCAACGAATTTATTCAAGACAAGATCTTCTCATAAAGGAAAGAACGTTATTATCATTGAAATGGCGTTATGGACATTATGGTCAACGTATCTCTTCCTTGGCTATTTAAACAAGTCTGTGTGAGAAAAGAAAAGGCTAATCTTCACGCACGCACTCATACAATTTGCTAAGCTTCCAAATCACGCTTACCCAAACGCATTAGCAATCCAGTTTCATTCTAAGCTTAAATTTATGTATTATCACAATTGTGGTATACTGTTTTATTAGAAAACATCAAACACATTATTATTCAATTATCTGTAAAGAGATTTCCTTGAGATAAAACGGATTGTGGTTATACTCAAGAAGGCTTTAACAGTTGTTAAAGTAGTTGTTGTATTCCTTTGAATATAGTGGATTAAGACCTCGTTGGAGAGAGGCGAAATCACCTTGACGGGTGGACTGGAGTAGTTTGAGATCAAACGAACCAGGATAAAAATACAGCGTTGTCTAAGCTTTTGATTTAAGATTTACAATTCAACCCCCCTTCTTGTGTTTTTTACATCTTCAGATGAAACCTTCTTCCCCAGTCAAGTCAAGACTATCGATCCTCAGCGGAAACCATTCAGTTTTCCCCAAATTCCCCAGCAAGTTGTCTTAAAATCTGAGAATCAACTAGGTAATAGTTAACTTTTGCTTTATCCCCGACAGAATGAAGATTCTCATTCTTGAATCCCAGGTAGATTGGCATACAACCCAAACTCCTGAAGTCCCAACAGAATGAAGATTCTCATTCTTGACTCTCCAACAGAATGAAGATTCTCATTCTTAAAGTGGCATACAACCTAAGCTCCTGATATCTCCAATAGAATGAAGATTCTCATTCTTAAAGTGGCATACAATCCAAACTCCGGAACTTTTTCCAAACATGAATAAGCTTTTCCCCAGAGTCCTGAGCTTACTCTCCAGCAGGATAGCTACTCCTCAGCAGTATAGCTACTCCCTACAGAGTTTTTCATCCCCTAACAGAGTGAAGATTCTCATTCTAGATTCCCCAGTAAAGTTGTTATAGCCTTCTTTACCCCCCAGCATAAATTTGTCAGAACTTTTAATCCCCTACAGATCAAAGATTCTCATTCTTGACTCCTCAACATGAAGTCTCCAAAGATTCGAATTCCCCTAGCAGAATGAAGATTCTCATTCTCAGTTCCCCGCAGAAGCCATCAGAGCCTTCCTTATTCTCCAGTAGATCAAGGTTTTCCTTTGTTTGATCTCCGGTTGAGATCTCCAGAATTTTCCTTATTTCCCAGCCGAGTAAGGATTCTCATTGTGTAATCCCCAAGAAAGTCGTGAAAGATTCTCACCTCCCCGCAGAAGTTGTCAAAGTTTTTGATAATCCCCACGAGTTGCCAAGGATTCTCTATCCCCAAGCAGTCAGTAAGGATTTCTTATCTTCAGCAATCAAAGACTTTGAATCTCCTACAGCGGTCAAGGATTTATCTTCCCCGACAGCAGTCAAGGATTTTATCATCTCCAACTTTCAAGGATTTATTTTTCCTCAGCAAGACAGCCAATCAGCTTACATGCGCATACATTACATTCATATATCATAAACATTGATAAAACACATTATATTGCATCATACATTACATGCAACATAACTTTGTGTTTCAACTAACATTTTACCCTTTTCAGGATAAGATTAAAAGTTATCTTTAACAAATAATTCAAAGATTTCAGATACAGTATAGATACACCCCAGACACGGATGCCATTCTATTACTCATTCAGAATTCAAAGTCAAGATACAGTACAGATACACTCCAGACACGAAAGTCATTCTGTTACTCATTCAGATTCTATTCAGATACACCCTAAACACGGATGCCATTCTGGCCCTTACACCAGAAGTTCGATTCTCCCCAGTGCAGTCGCCATGGAAGTCATTCTGTCACTTATTCAGATCGCAGTTACAGTTTTAGATACACTCCAGACATGGAAGTCATTCTGCTACTCATACAGATTTCAACTTCAGATACAATCCAGATACGCTCCAGACACGGTAGCCATGCTGTCACTTATTCTGACTTTTTCCCCAGCCCAGAGGTGTTCCCAGCCCAGAGGTGTTCCAGACACGGATGTCCTTCTGTCACCTATTCAGATTCAAATACAGTTACCGCTCGGATATGCTCCAGACACGGACGCCATTCCATTGCTCATACAGACTCAGTTTCCAGATACAGTTCAGATACGTAGCAGACGCGGATACCATTCTGATACTCATTCTTCTGACTTACAACATGAAATTCAACAAACATTCTTGGATGGCATCTTTAAGCCCATCTCTGACAAGAGTCTGTCACCTCTCCAAATGGCATCTTTTAATCCCATTCCTTCAACCATACTTTGACGAGTGCAAATTTATGGGCACTCTAGTGTCCAATCATCTTTTACCTTCGAGTCACGAACGACAAACTCGCCAATCTAACTCTTCAGGTTCAAGAAGATTGAACAGGGGAAGCTGGTGTACCCCAAAATTTTCCCTCTCATTTTATCAAGATTCTCCTCACAAGACTTTTTGGATTCAAGACCAGACTAGGGTTTTGCTCAGCTCAAGACATCTCCTTGCATTGATGACCTGAAATTAGGGTTTGAGTTTGCACATGGATTTTTGAACTTCTAATACCTCATGTGACTTTCATACTTCATGTTGGACCTACAAGATTGCCCATACCAAGTTTCAAGCTTTGAATCAAATTTTTGCCCAGTCAATTGGACAGTTGACCTAGAAATCAGTTGTATTGGGGAAAAAGTCAATTGTGGCCAATTTACAGTCAAACCTCATAATTTTTGATCCAAAACAACATTATAGACTCATATGAACCATTTGATAAAGTTTGGACCACAACTCCTCAAGAAATTTGATCAGATCATCAAAAGGGCAAAATGGTCATTTTTAGGGTTTTGACTGTATAAGGGCAATTTCTGATTTTTCACCTAGTCAAAGGCAAATTGGGTTCAAGCATGGATTCAAGAACTCAATGGCATCATCTTGACCTAATCACAAGGTTCAAAAGATCTCAATTGCATTGGATTGACAGATGAATTTTCCAGTCAACTGATCAAAAATCAATTGTACACTAAAAAGTCAAACTTTGACTTTTTGATCAAAATCAAGTGCCAAGGGTCATTTTTCATCAATATGTGTCAAAAAATGAAACTTTTTCACCAAGAAACCTAATTTTGAAGATTAGGGTTTAAAATGGAAAATTTTCATAACTTAGAATTTTTCTAAGTTATGAAATTTTCTTATTTTTTCCTAACTTTGCCCAACTTTTTCACCATGATGCAATTGGATTCAAAGCAAACTTCCAACATGAAAGTTGTATTCCTACACAAAATATACAACTTTGATTCACAAACTTTTCCCAAAATATGCTTGGATGTCAAGTTATGATTTTGTGAGCAAGGGTCCAGGAAACTTTTAACTTAGTGAAATTTTTCCCTAGTTTAGGCCAGATTTTTCCCTATCTTCATGGCAACTTTTCACCTAGTTCCAATTGTAATCTAAAAATGAATTTCAAATATGGATTGTATAGCATGTTATAAGCTTTCCAAAATGTCCAAGAACTCTCCAAGATCATTTGTGGTTAGGGAGAATCGAAAGTTTGAAAATGGCAAATTATCACTTTTGGCCAAGGCATTTTGCACATTGATACAAGTTGCAAATCAGTTTGGATCATGTTTGTACTTGGTTTACAGATTCTAATCCTTTATACACTCATAAATTAAATGCAAACACATTAAATTAAGGCTTTGTTCTGAGCTTTAGAACATTACACATTGAATTAATCCATTTTTGGCAAAAAGATAACAATGCCATTTCCATAAAGTTCACTTTATGCAATTTTGTTTATCTTGAGTTGTGAACCCAATCTTTTGCAGCAAACCAACTCCACAAATATCAGGAAAAGTATACCAACCATGTTCAGGCTTTGAGCTAGCAAGTACAGCACTTGGCATTGTCAACTCACCTTTTGCTTCAAAAACAAGAAAGCTTGCAAAAGTGAGATAACTTTGTAATCTGATAAGAGCAAGCTTTGTAAACATTTCAAACAACTTCAGCACATCACACCAGGCCTAGAACACGATTCCATAAGCTCTCAAACACCCAAATACCCAAAACACTCCATTTCTGCCCAAAACAGGGCAAGCCCTGCAGAACCAAGCCATCTTCACATTGCCTCATGCGTTTTGTCCCAAACCACTTCAAACACTTTCTAAACAATACACCTAAAATATCCAAGCATCTGTCCAGCCACTGTAACTCCATTTTCAAGCTTCACCATTTCCAAATTCTGAGTTTGCAGGTTGAGTTCTACAAGGAGTTTCAGACCATTTCAAAGCAAGTTTAGCATTGGGAAAGGTCAAGGGAACATCAAGCAAGCTCAAAAGTCCTCCAGGCCTCATCAAAAGTTGTTGCATTGCCATACTCAAACTTTACTGAAACGGGTATTTTCTAAATTTCTATCTCCTTATTTAGGAATTATTAGGCTTAGGTTTGTGAAGCAAAAATGTAGCCCTTAATGTCCTTGAACTGTACATATGCATAGAATTCATTTATGTTAACTGAGCAAGGAGAATTTGGATGTGGAAGTTGCTGAAAAAACTAGGTCAAGAATTAGGGCCAATGAAATTCTCTCTGATCTTTGAGAGTTAGATCAAGTTTTTTACATGGTTAGAATCGTATGATCATGAGCTATAACTTTCATGTTGCAAGTTTTTGTTTTTGAGCACGTATGCAGGAGTTCCAGATTTGAACATGGCGTGCGTGTTTTCTTTGTCTCAAGGTCAGGGATGAAGGCAACTTGGGCTGGGCCTGGCTTGCTTTGCTTTTGACACCCCCTAGCTTACTTTTTGCACCCCCTTGGCCCATTTCTTTATTCTTGCATATTTTTTTATTTCTTTTACATTTCTGACTTTTATTATTTTTTCTAAATATTAAAAATCACCAAAAACATTTTCTTAATTTTTACATTTTTATTTTATTATTTTTATTATTTTTTGGGCATAAAAATAGTTTACTAATAATATATACTTTATTTTTCTTAAATAAATTGCAAATAATTTTAAAATACTTATATATTTTATTTTATTATATTATACATTTAAAAATAATATTGTCATACATATTTTATTTTTTAACATTTTTGTATATATTTTATTTTATTTTCTTGTACATAAAAAATGAATAAATAAATAATTAGAATATATATTTTCTTTTAAACAAAAACTAGGGTTTCCACCCTTTCCAAAAAAAAAAATTTATTTTCTTATTTTTAATACATGAATAAACCTATTTTTACATACATAAAAATAATAACAAAAACATTTTGCATATTTATATTTAATTGTCCATTTAAATATTTGTCTATTTATTTATTTGTGCAATATTTCAATTTGGTTGTAATAATAGTTTTAGGGCTTTATTTTATACAATATCCCCCTATTCAAACTTGTATCCCCTTCCCCATAATAATGTTGTAATAGTATTAGATTTACTTTTACGCACTTTATTGCTTTCAAATATGCATGATAGTAAGATTAGGGTTTGTATACAAAAAACCAAAATCAAACAAATAGCATGACTAAATTCAAGACAAAAATGCATGGAAAATGACAACACAATGCACACAAGCACTCCTAGGGTTTCACCCACTGTGTTGCCTTAAAACATGGCCATGGTATGCATGCTAGGTATCTTGGCAAAACAAAATCAAACAAAAAGATCATAGTCCCTCGATGACGCTATCTTGGTTGCCTATACAAAAATGATCTAGTCCCTCAAAAACTTGCTAAGATACTTGGCAATATTGTTATCATGGTCATACGATGACCTGCGCCTGTCCCGTTTAACATCCAAGTACAAGGTTGTTTACCAAATACAATGGTAAAACACCAATGTCAAAGGGTTAAAAATGTGTAGGAAAGATCTTTGAGTAGGGTAGACAACTCCTAGTTACTTGATCTCTTGCAAACCATCCTTGCTAATTTCAAAACACACACAATTTCAAAACATTTCCCAAAACAAACTTTCAAATATTGAAACATTTTTCAAAAGACAATACATCTTTGTATACATTCTTCAAACAAGAATCATTACAAAGATTGCCAAAACGATGGCCTCTTTTCAAAATACTTTCAAAACCACACAAAGCACCATTTTAAACAATTGGAAAAGCAAAGTAAGTGATCTAAACAAGTAACTAAGAGCCCATGGAAAACCATGGATGAAAAGGGTGCTAGCACCTTCCCTTTTCATAATCTACCCCCCAAACCCAAGAAAACATCTCAAAGGTCTTTCCTGTACTTTTTGACCTTTCCTTTGGATAAAATAAAAAGTCGATGGCGACTCTTGCTAAACCAAAACATTTGCGAACACAAATGCAAAACCTCAAGTAAGTTCTCCCACCGTATCACAGGTGCCTTGTCTCATCCGGACTCCGTGTGGGAGTCAAGTTAGAGATAAGTTATAGTTCAGAGGAAGGTATACAACTTATCCAGATTCCAACGGGAATCAAGTTCAAAGGATGAATCATATGGATTGTGTTAGTACCGCATGCATGGTGTATCGTCAGTTGAGTTACATTGCATATATGCATGACTAAACATGAATTAAGTGTAAGGAATATTGGTGTGGTATTGTACGTGCTTTATAATTGTCTGATTAGTGTGATTTATGTGATTACTACTCCTTAGCATGTGATTTTCACCATGTAATTATTGAATGCAATTCTCACCCGTTTTCTGTTATTGTGTTTGTGCTACATGGAGAGTACAGATAATCAGATACCTGAGTAGTGCTTGGAGTGTGTGTTGTTATTGATAGAGTCTTAGGAGTTGCTCGGATACGTAACACGGGAAAAATGGGATCTTGTTTTGTTTTGTGTTGTTTTTCATTTGTTACGTATCTTATTTCCAGAACTATGATGAACACGAATGTTGTTGAAGTTATTGTTGTTAAATCCTTATTGCTATTGAAGTGAACCAATTTGAATATTCCACTATTTAATTCATTTTGATGAGAATTAAATTTATGAAGTGACATGATACTTGCATGAGTTTTTATGGGATGTGATATCCTACTTGTGTGTACTCTGATTATTCCACAAACTATTCTTTTTATTATTTATAACTAATTATTGGGGAATTTAGGAAGTTACATAAACAATTATCTTATCTATATTATGTTATAGTTTAATTCATTAGCTTTCTGAATCTTCAAATGGTTCTTGATTTACACTTACGATTCAAAAGTTATGGCATTTTCAGCTTTATTTCAAAAACATTTCGCTGCCAGACTGCAGTAATCGATTACTGATAAGTGGTAATCGATTACCGTACCAGAAAACTAAAAAAACTTAACTTTTAATCTAGTAATTGATTACCAATAAGTGGTAATAAATTTTCACATAACCTATGACAAAAATGCTCAATTTTCTTCATTCTAAAACTCTTTCAAACATGTCACAACATATCCAAACCTCTTATATCAACAATCCAACATTACATATCATTAACACAATATATATGCATCAATTTTAACATAATTCATCAATACAAATACATTTACTCAATAATTTCATGATTTAGCATTATACCTAAAACCTTCAAAACCTTAACAATGGCATAAACATGGAATTGACTCAAAACAAAATATTATTCTACAATTATCAACACTCATCATCAATACAACCACCACATCATTATAATCAAATAATTTCTTCAAAATTTTCATCAATCAACATACACACACAGAGCTCTACATCCATCTTAACTCCCATATCAAATATAATAAACTAGATCATCCCATTACCTCAATTCCTAGCATTTATCTTCTCCCTTTGTGTTCCTATGGAAATCCCCTTTGGTTCTCTGTGCCCTGGCCCTTTCTCCATAACTTTTCTCCAATTCCACGATCTTAACAATTAAACAAAAACTCTCTAATTCTCCCTTTGTCACCCTTACCCCCTTAGACCATTTTTATGACATTCCACTTATGCCCTCACTTAACCTCTTAAAATTACCAACAAGCCCTCAATATATCTACACTAATATTACCTCTATTTTAATTATTATTATTAATTCTAAATATTCTCAAATAAATTATTTAAATTAAAATAATTTAAATGATCACATAACTTCAACACTACCCCACAACACACATTATTCAACAATAATTCACATATATTCACCAATAAATCACAATTAACCAATTAAATAATTAATAATAATTTTTAGAGTGTTACAACTCTCCCCCACTTAGTACCCTTAAGTGTGCATGGGTATTATGTTTGCTTCGATCTGGTGCTCATGATTGGATGTTCTAATGTGTGTTTTCATCTGTGGTATTGCCTGGATGCAATATGAAATGTGTGTTTCTATTGTTGGTGTACATTTACTCTATTTATTTTTGTCAATATTTTGGCTAAAAAGGGGAAGTAAAGTATTGTGTCTTGATGTTACATCACATGTCTTAACATGTTAATTTAAGATAATGATAAGACATTGTGTTACTGTTTTTAGGAGAGTAGTTGTTTGTGTTTGTATGGTTACTCATGTAACTGTTCAGGGGGGGCATGATTATTCATGCTTGTTTTTGTTGAAGTTGCAGCTGCTGCTTCTACTGTTCTGCTGCATGTGCTCTATTGTGTGGAAGTTTTCCCTTGAGGGGGAGGACTAATTGTGTATGACAGGGGGAGTTTTGTAACATGTCTGGTTGTACAAGCTTTTAAGTTGTGTTATGTTTATAGATTTTATATGGTTTCATGTAACTCGTGTTTATGGTTTTATTCCTCTCTCTTGGTTAATTTGCCTTTGGTTATTTTAGCTAACATTTTCCAAAGGGGAGATTTTTAGGTCTGTAATTTTATGGTTGGCAACAATTTTGGTAAAACAGATAGTTGACAATAATTTTATCAAAACATGTTTCATTGGGTAAAACATGTATTACAGCCTAATGTTGAACAAAATGTCATAACATCTTGACCAACTGGTACAACAGAGTATGCTGGTACTTATTTGACAGATGTTCTATCAGATGTTATAACATGTTGCAATAGAACATCATGATAGTACATTTGGATTTTTTCGTTGAAGATTTGATTGAAAAATATGAGATTCTGGAGGTTTCTAGTACTCATAACAGGCGCAAAAAATCAAAGATTTTTAGGAACAATTACAGATTTGATTTGTTTCACAAAAATGATCTTTGAGACGTTTTAGTAAATATTTGAAAGATTTGTTTTGTTTCTATTTTCGTGGAAAATATTTTGCAGGGATTTAGAGCTGAAGATTATATTTGATTGAAGAGTCCAAACCGAACTGTAGAAGTATATATAAGGAGTAGTCCAAGACCTAATTTTTGAAGCATAGTTTTTATTTGAAAAACCTTGTTAAAAATAAGGGTTTAGGGTTTAATAGTTCCTTAGATTCTCCGTGTGTTTTTTTTGTACATCCTCGTGTATATTTTGATGCATTTAAGTTGACTAATTATTGCTTGTTTGTCAAGTTCTTGTTCTCCTCGAAGCTTTTAAGCAAGAGTTGAGTATTGTTCTTAGTGAATCTTTTAAGAAAACTAAGTATTTTAATTGGGAAGTGTGTTATTCCTTTTTGGTTTCTTGAGACATTCCATGGGATTGGGATTGTTTGATATCACCGCGGTGATTGGGAGTGAGAGGGGTTCTCATATCTAGGAGGTGCCTAGGTAGAAGTTGCACTGGGTAGGTGTCATACCCCGAATTTTCCCTACTGGTATTAATAGTCAATGTATTCTACTTTATCATTTTTCTATTAAATTTTGGTGTTATTACACATTTTCTTTAAAAATTATATACATGCATTATTTGGTTTTGCTTATATATAATAAAAGGGTTTGATCTTTGGGGAAGGGTGTATTTATCATTTTTATTAAGGGTGCATTATTCTAAAATCATCAAATGGCCCGCCCATTAAGAATAGTGAGAGGCCCATGTTGAGTAAATTTTATTAAGTTGACCGAAGTCAACAAATTTGTTAGTCAATTTGTTTTATATTTTTTTGTTATAATTATTATTATTACAAAGTATATATATATATATATATATATATATATATATATATATATATATATATATATATATATATATATATATATATATATATATATATATATATATATATATATATATATATATATATATATATATATATATATATATATATATATATATATATATATATAAAATTTGTTTTTAGTTGACCCGAGGGTTAATGTGTTAGGGTGTCTTTACCCTAACACCAAGTTGTGCCTAGTCTTCTTCTACCCTAAGTTATCCAAGGCCCAAATTCCAGAAGTTGTTCAAATCAAATCTGGATAGAATATTTGATTTTTATTGATTGAATATGAATTTACAACATAAAAAAGTCCAAATGCATTGCAATTACAGAAACCATGATTTCTATTTTACACTAAATCAAATCAAATCCCAAATATAATTACAATTTCCAACCAATCTGATTTATAATAGAAATAAATTACAGATTTCCAAACGGAACTAATTCTAAACCTATATAAACCTAAGACTAATACAAAATGAAGGACAGACAAAAATCCAGGAAAAAACCTCGTTTTTGCGCATTCCCCACCACTCAATAGAGCTCTTCATCCAAAAAGGAATATGGTTCATCATTAGAACCCTAACCCCTTTGAGCTAAGCCCCATTTTGATACCTGCAAATCAGAAGAAGAAGAAGAAGAAGAAGAAGAAGAAGAAGAAGGATTATATAAGGATAGTTAACAAATTATGACGAGATTCACTGCAAAGAAGGTAACACTTAGCTTTAATTTTGTTGAAATTGTTGAATCTGGAAATTTGGGATTAGGGTTCTTCGTGGTTCAAGGTTAGGGTTATGGATCTTAGGGTTAGGTTATGCATTCATAGGTTTCTTAGGGTTTGGATAACATTCTCGGTGGATGTTCATCAGTGACGGCAGCCTTGACGGCCGCCCACAACAGACAAGGGTTTGGGTTCTTAAGAGCTACCTAGGGTTCTAAGGTTTTTGGGTTTTGGTTGAAGATCCCAGTTGAACTTCAACTAGAGATCTGGGTATTCACGGTAGGTGGGTGATGGTTCGTGGTGGCTCAGTTGGTTGAGGTGATTTCCGGTGGCTTTTTTTCTAGAGAGAGGTCAGAGCCTCTCTCTCTCTCTAGGTTTTTGTTTTAGTGAGAAGAAGGGTGGGATAGAGAGAGAGAGAGACGAAGAGGAGAAAATGAGAATTTTGGAGGAAAACGAATATATAACATCTCTCCTCGCTCTGCATAAATGTATTACCCTTCTCCCTCAATCAAATTCTCAATCAAAGTCGTCTATTTATCATACTCTAGATCATTATCTCAAAATTAACTTCTGATGGCTACACGATCTGGATCAAACGTCTCAAGCCCTGCAATGCACAATAGCTCCCTGATCTCGCACACACCCTGGCTAACGGATCACAATAATTTTTTTTGGGCCAAGCTATTTCTATTAGCACCCTTCCTTTTACTCTCCCAACTGAAATCAACACCCCTAATTATTGGCCCTCAAATGAACTCTGGGCTTAAGCCCTTGCTATTTTAACCCCCTATCTTACTATGCTAACTAAGAATACAACCCCTGTTTTTATTTAAACAATTTATTTAATATATTTATATTATTTATTTATTTTATTAATTTTATTTATTTAATTTATTTATATCATATATTTATCAATTTTCCTCTCGTATCATTTTCTATCATTTGCAATAAAATAATATATTTTTTATTAATCATAAAATAATCTTGTTGATAAATAAATATTTGCCTATTATTATTATAAATATTCAACATATTTCTAATAATAAGAATATAATTATTTACTAACTATTTTCTAAAATACTAACCCTTTTTTATCAATTCATCAAAAAAAAAAATTCTTTTTTCCATCATTCAAACTTATTTTTTTCCAAAATTGCATCATGCATTCAAGACATCTAACCCATCAAACTTTACAATATTTTCCCTAACTTAATTTCAAATTCAATATTATTTTCAAAAAAAATATTGTGGATATATTTTCTAAATTAACTGTGAACTTCGTCTACGACTACGCAATTTTCAAACCCAGACAAGGTTCAAGGATAATTCGAAAACATATACTCAATCCATAAAAAAACTAACCAAACACATATGAACTACGAATTTGGACTCTGATTCTTCACAAGGAGATACGTAGGCACGCAGTTAAAACCAAGGAGAGTCCCTTAATTAAAAACTTAAATCTTTTCTTATATACATAATAATAGGATGCCCTAAAGAGAAATTGTTGATTTACCCTAAAACCTGAAATGGGATACCCCTTGAGAACAAGGGAGACGAAGGGTGCCTAGCACCTTCCATTCGTCTAATCAACTCACGAATTTAGAATCTCTATACAAATTAGGGTTACCTGTTATTTTTATATCCTTAGGATATAAATTAATGGTGGTGATTCTCGTTATTTTTTGCTGGTTACGACAGTTGGCGACTCTACTGGGGAATACAACCATAGGTTTAGAGTTTTCCCCTCTTTTAGGTCTAGGGTCTTTTTAGGGTTCTTCCTATGTTTTGTTCCCGTGTTTATTTATTGGTCTATTATTTATTTTATCATTTATCACATTATTATCATTTTTTTGGTGGGATTTAATTTCAAAAATATCAAACCTTAGAAGAAGGATTGTCAAATGACCAAGGGGGTTTAACATCCCTATGAGTTTTTGCGATGACTTCGCCAAGATTCGGTTGAGTTCCAAGGAATATATTTTAGAGGGCTAAACTCTCTTGGAGGTATGACTTCAGGACTTGGCCAATGACTCTTTGTATAACCCTAAAATAAAATCTCATGGTGAGACCCTGTACGACTTAAGAGACGAAAGTATCGGTCTACAAAGAGGCTTCATTTAAGGGAGACCCTTGTGCCTTTTCCCTTTTGTGTTATCCATGATACCCTTAAGGAAGCCATATTTATGGGAAGGGTAGAATATTCGTAGGACGAAACTAGGAACCTACCTACTAAGGATATCTTTCATAATCCCACCACCATGTTACATCACCATGCATACATATATCTTGCATTTTCAAAATATTCATTATTTTTGCATTTGTGTGTCTTATTTACAGGATTCCTAAGAAAAAAATAATCAAACATTTTTGGTGAGTATCCTTAAGATGAATACCAATAAGAAATAAACCATCTGAGTTAGCGTTGTGGTTCCTGATATGAAGAAGGCCAAACTGATTAGGGGGGAACTAACAGAGAAAACTATGAAGATGTTTGTTCGACGCTATGGGAATATCCTTGAGTTGACCAAGATAATTGTGTAAGTGGAAGCAGTCACTGCCCTTGATCAATTCTATGACCCTTCGCTAAGATGTTTCACTTTCCAGAACTTTCAACTAGCACCTACCTTGGAAGCATTTGATAGGATCTTGGATTTCTATAGGATAAAAGATGAAGCTTACATAGGGATTGGACATATTATCAACATCATAAATTTGGATAAGGAGATAGGGATACTATTTACTGATTTAGTGCTCAATTATAAGAAAGACAGTGAAATTCAAGGGATTAAAAAATAATACTTAGAATCAAAGGCTCATTCTTCTGTTGATAAGAAATAGTGGGAAGCTTGTGTGGACTGTTTGGCACTACTAATTTTTGGTTTGGTTTTATTTCCAAATAATATCGACTATATTGATTCTGCAACCGTTAATGTATTTTGGGACGTAAAGGTGTTAAATGATGGTCCTACTCTTTCTCTACTTGCTAATGTTTACTACGCCCTTCATACACGTTATAAAAAGGGGGGGTGTGATAAATTGTTATATTCCTCTCTTATACTCTTGGCTCATTTCTCACCTCTACGAAGAGGACTACATGGTTAAGGACTTAACAAATAATGAATGGTCCCAAAAGTTGAGGGCTCTTAGTGTTGATTTTGTTTTGTGGTGTGCTGGGAAGTTGAACATAGGTGATATTATTTATAGTTATGGAGAATTTCTATATGTTACTCTAATTGGGACGAGAGGATGTATCAACTATAACCCTATTTTCTATTTACGTCAACTCGGGTACCCTTTGGAAGATAAACCTTCCGACGAGCAAATTCAACAATTGGTCCTTTATGGGTAAGAGCAACCCTGAGCTACTTAATAAAGTCATATAAGATTGGGGTAAGGTTCAAAATAAAGGTTCTGAATTTGGTAGGAAAAATGTTATGGCAAGGAAGCCTTACATTCAATGGGTTTTGGAGAGGGTTCGAATCGTCAAACTTCCATTTGATATTGATCCTACCTATACACCAGACATACCAGATCCCCTTCCGATGTCACCAACCCGATATACCTGGCGTCTGACCTTCTTGTAAAAGCTTTGATCATACGTTTTTGGTACATCTGACCATGATAGACAGCCGTAAGCCTCTTCTCATCAATCAAGTTCAACTGGTCAAGTCGAGTTTGAATCCATTCATCTTCATTCAGCCCTGCATCTTTTATGATTCTCAAAGAAGGTATTTGGACTTCAATTGGTAGGACGACTTCCATACCGTATACCAAAGAGAAAGGAGTTTCCCTTATTGATGTGCGCACTGTGGTACGGTAACCATGGAGAGTAAATGGTAACATTTCATGCCAGTCCTTATAGGTCACTGTCATTTTTTGTATGATCTTCTTGATGTTTTTATTTGCGGCTTCGACAATGCCATTCATCTTTGGCCAGTAAGGAGAAGAGTTATGGTGATGGATCTTGAATTGCGCGCATAGTGCGGTAATCATAGTATTGTTGATATTGGTACCATTATCCGTAATGATTCTCTCCGGGATACCATACCGACAAATGAGATTCTGTTTGCTGAATCGGGTCACAACGTTCTTGGTAACAGAAGCGAATGAAGCTGCCTCGACCCACTTCGTGAAGTAATCAATGGCAACCAAGATGAAATGGTGTCCATTAGAAGTTGTGGGTTTGATCTCTCCAATCATGTCAATGCCCCACATTGCAAAGGGCCAAGGAGCAGTCAGGATGTTTAGAGGAACTGGAGGCACATGTACTTTGTCAGCATAGATCTGACACTTGTGATAGGTTTGTGAATGCTGATGGCAATCTGCTTCCATGGTAGACCAGTAGTACCCCTCCTGTAGGATATTTTTAGCCATCATGTGCCCACTAGAATGGGTGCCAAAAGTTCCTTCATGTAGATCATCCATGATCTTGTCTGCCTCACTCTAGTCTACGCAGCGAAGCAAAGTAGAGTCGTGGTTGCGCTTGTAGAGAATGCCATTACCGAGGATGAACTTAACAGAGAATCTTCTCAAGAACTTCTTATCATTGACTGAAGCTCCCTCCGGATACTCTTGGACCTCGAGATACCTCTTAACTTCATGGAACCAAGGCTTGTCCATTACTTCTTCAGTATCGATCTCGTGACAGTATGCTGGTTCATCCATCCGCTCAATGGTGATTTGGGGAGCCTCATTATCCCACTTGATTTTAAACATGGATGATATAGTGGCTAGCACGTCCGCTAGTTGATTTTCCTCTTGTGGAAAATACTCAAAGGTAATTTCCTAAAAATGTGGGATTAATGTTAACACATGTTCTTTCTAGGGGATGATATTAGGGTGCTTCGTATCCCATTCTCCTTTGATCTAACTGATGACCAAGGCTGGATCTCCAAATACCCTTAAGGACTTGATTCACAAATCTATGGCGACTTTGAGACCCATAATACACGCTTCATATTCCGCCATATTATTGGTACAATTGAAACAAAGTCTTGCAGTGAAGGGAGTATGACATCCTTCAGGCGATATGATCACAACACCTATGCCATTGTCGAGTGCATTGGAAGCTCCGTCAAAAACCAAGGTCCATCGGGATCCTTGTTCAGGTCCGTCATATGGTCTGAGTTCTTCACAATTGTTTACTAACATGATATCTTCATCGGGGAACTCGAATTTCATGGACTGGTAGTCATCCACGGCCTGATGAGCAAGGTGATCGGCTAGCACACTGCCCTTTATTGCTTTTTGGGTAGTGTATTGAATGTCGTATTCAGTCAGGATCATCTGCCATCTTGCTATTCTTCCAGAGAGGGTGGGCTTCTCGAATATGTATTTAATTGGATCCATCTTGGATATCAATAAGGTAGTATAGGTCAACATATATTGTCTTAGCTGGCGAGCAGCCCATGCCAGAGCATAACAAGTTTTCTCGAGCAGTGAATATCTGGTTTCACAGTCGGTAAACTTTTTGCTCAGGTAGTATATTGCATGCTCTTTTCGGCCATACTCGCCATGCTTCCCTAGCACACACCCCATTGAATTTTCCAAGACAGTTAAATACATGATCAAAGTTCTCCCCTCGACTGGCGGCATCAAAACAGGAGGCTCTTGAAGGTACTCTTTGATCTTGTCGAAGGCAGCCTGGCAGTCGTCGTTCCAATCCAACACTTAATCTTTCTTCAGTAATTTGAAGATTGGTTCACAAGTAGCGGTCAGGTGAGAAATAAATTTGGCGATGTAGTTTAGCCATCCTAAGAATCCTTTGACTTTCTTCTCGGTGCGAGGAGCGGGTATTTCTTGTATTGCTTTTACCTTTACAGGGTCCACTTTGATACCTTTACCGCTGACGATGAAGCCTAGGAGTTTATCGGACCTCACTCCAAATGTGCACTTACTCGAGTTCAACCTTAGCTTGTATTCTTTAGCCTTTCAAACAGTTTCTGCAAATGGTCAAGATGTTCCTCTTCAGTTTGAGATCTGGCTATCATGTCATCCATGTAGACCTCTATCTCGTGATGGATCATATTGTGAAACAGAGCTACCATGGCGCGCTGATAAGTTGCCCCAGCGTTTTTCAAACCGAATGGCATAACTTTGCAACAGAACGTGCCCCACTGTGTGACAAAGGTCGTTTTCTCTATGCCCTCAGGTGCCATTTTGATTTGATTATAGCCTGAGAAACCATCCATAAATGAGAACATTTTATGTTGTGCGGTATTGCCAACCAGAATATCGATATGGGGAAGCGGGAAATCATCCTTAGGGCTTTCCCTATTCAAATCTCTGTAATCTACACACATGTGTATTTTACCGTCCTTTTTAGGCACTAGAACAACGTTGGCGACCCATTTTGGATAGGAGGTGACAGCTAAGAATCCGGTGTTGAATTGTTTCATGACTTCAGTCTTAATCTTCTCTGACATTTCTGGCCGCATGCGACAGAATTTATGTTTTACCGTAGGTCAGTCTTATTTTGTCGGTAGACGATGGACCATGATATCAGCGTCAAGTCCTGGCATGTCTTCATATGACCAGGTAAAGACCTCAACATAGTCATATAGTAACTGAGTTAAGCGCTTCTTGACACTAGGTTCCATATTGGCTCTTACCTTGACTTCTTTCTTGTCTTCTTTGGTACCTAAGTAAACTGTGTCAACCGGTTCTTCGTGGGGTTGTATGGTCCTTTCTTCCTGTTGTAGTAACCTGGCTATTTCCCCTGGCACCTCACCTTCGTCTTCGGCTTGGTAGATCGGATTTTCAAAGTCACAATAGGCCATAGCAGAATTGTTACCCATGGGATCCTGAGTGGATGTGGATCTGCATTTTGATATGTGAGTGTGTGTGTAAGAGCATAACTATCTTTGAAAAAAATAAAAATGTAGAAAAAGAAGAATGAAGAGCTTAAAATTTGCATGAAAAAACGTCCATGATTCATTGATGAAATATGAAAATGAAGTAACAACCCTTACAAATGGACCATTGTGCCTCGGGTAAGACACAAGGTTTTAAAAGTCTAAATTGTTAATTATTACAAGTCCGACAAAAATTTAAAGACAATTATTGTTGGATAAAAGTAATAGGGACAAATTCTTTGGCTTCCCAGTTGTTGTGTCCTCCGCTGATATTTGGAAAAATCCATTCTTCCAAGTCACTGCTGTCATCACTATCCTCTACTGTGTTGACTCCATGGTTGTTGATCCGCAAAGGTGGTTCCCCGGCACGAGCACAACGAACAGCTTTCTGGACTCCTGAAGTAAAACCCAAACCAAATTTGTCAAATTTGTAGGGAATATTCGGGAGTTGGCCCCAAATGGTACACCCACCTTCTTCGACTACTGCCTTGGCATCTTTCAGAGAAGCCATCTTCAGCGGAGATCTGGTAATCTTCGGAATTTTGGAAATAGTCTTGGTTGCCGCAACTGTTTGTGGGACTTCCTCGAAATGCTGACACGGAGTTTTGATGAATTCACCATCCATTTCCACATATCTAAAGGAGTTCAGGTGACTGACCATATATTCCTCCTCTCCATGGACAGTGATGATTTTTCCCTTGATTGGGTACTTCAACATCTGATGTAACGTAGAGGTGATGGCACCAGCGTTATGAATCCAAGGTCGGCCCAATAAACAGGAATATGAAGGGAGAATATCCATCACATAGAAAGTTGAATCAAAGGTCTGAGTTCCAACTTTAATGGGGATGTCCACCTCCCCGTGCACCATTCTCTTCGAACCGTCGAAGGCCCTTACCACTATGTTGTTGGGTTTTAAGGTCAAACCTTCACAGTCTAGTCTATCCAGAGCCTTCTTAGGCAGCACATTCAATGATGAACCAGTATCTACCAGGACATGGGCCAAATTAGTTCCCCTGCATTCGACAGAGACATGCAACGCCTCATTGTGTTTCCTCCCTCTAGGTGTAAGATCAGCATCAGAAAAGCCCAAACCGTTATCAGCTGTCAAACTGGCCACACAATCCTCGAATTGGTTAGCAGATATTTTCTATGGCACATGGGAAGTTTTAAGATATTTCACCAAGGCCTTCACATGAGCCTTGGAGCACAATAGTAAAGCTAGCATAGAAATCTTTGAAGGGGTCTGCCCTAGTTGTTCGACTACATTGTAGTCACTTCTCTTTATAATTTTCAAAATTTCTTCCATCTCCTTCTTGGAATCCTCTGGGATAGATACTGATTGCACCTTCATCCGGACACGTTCAACCAAAATTCCTTTGCCCCGAGTCTCGGTCGACTCGGTGATAGGGGTGTCAGCAGGGGTAACCACAGGAACTGTAGTAGTAGTATCAACAGGAACAAAAGCAGGAATGATCACAGGATCGGTAACAGTTTTTAGAGAAGCAATCTCAGGAGAGAACACTCTTCCACTTATGGTTATTTTGCTGGTTCCCACAATGTTTCAGATGTCGGGGTCAGCCCTCTAAAAAACCAGGTCTTCAACAGCCAACCATTCTTGCTTGACGCCATGGTAGTAGACGTTTCCCCCATAGTTCCAGGGAACAGTTTTATCTGAGGAGTACGGGATCTACCCTGGCATAGTAATTATTAGTGGAGTCACCTTCAGAACAGATGTAATCCTAACGGGTCTTTTGGTGGAGACCCTGGAGGATTGGCAAAAATTGTTACTATTGAAACATCCTTGTAAGCAATGGTTGGAACGGGAGTCTTTTCTAACAAAATCTCTTTGTTATCCATCAGGCGCTGGACACCTGCCTTCAATAAATGATAACCAGTTGGTAGGGATGAACAGAGGTGGCAGCCTTCGCCATAGCCCAGAAGTAAACCGGCCTTCAACAGATTCCTTTTGACGGTTAGGAGAGGAGTAACAAGTTCATCAACAAAAGCAACAAACACATCATCTTCAACAGCGTTAACACCACGGTTTTGCGTGGGCATATGAGCGGTGATATTATTTGGGATCTCAGGAGCGTCAAATTCAATTTCCTCTACTTCGAGAAGGTCTTCACCTTATTTTTCAAAGCCCAGCAGTCGTTTGTATCATGACCTGGACTTTCTGAATGGTAAGCACAATGGGAATTTGGGTTATAACGGGGAGAGGCAGTGTTGGGATTCTTCGGAGCTTCCCCAAGGTCACCAGATTAGATTTCAATAAATGCGGAAAGACTTGAGACAGTGTCATATTTATCCGGGTAAACTATCTTACTGATATTTCCGCTCTAGGCTGGTTGTTCCTTTGTTGAATAGGTGCATGCTTAGAGATCATGTCAGCCCCTACCGCTGGACGGTGTTCAGTTCTGTCCTGATTTCTATGGTCATATGCAACACTGACCTCCTACCGCTGGTTGTTCCTTTTTATACCCGCTTCTACCCGTTCACCGGTCATGATTAATTCGATAAATCTAGCCGAGGAGCTTCTGATCAAGTGTTTGAAGAATGGACCAGATAGTGTGCCTAAGAACATATCCATCAATTCTCTGTCAAATAGATGGGGTTGGACCCTTCCCGCGAGATCCCGCCATTTTTGGGCATAGGTCATGAAACCTTCACCTGCACCCATAGACATGCCTTGCAACTGTGTCCGTGTTGGAGCTAAGTCAGCATTATACTGGTATTGCTTGTAAAAAGTGGCTGTCAAATCTTCCCAATTGCGGATGTTGGTCCCTTCCAAATCATAGAACCAATCCAAATGCGTTCCTGACAAGCTTTCTTGGAAGAAATGCATGCATAGATTCCTATCCGCAGTATGGGGTTGAATTTTCCTGATGTATGATCTCAAATGCAGTTTTGGATAAGAGACACCGTCATATTTAGCGAAAGTGGGGACCTTGAATTTTTGCGGTATGACCACCCCTGAGACAAGTCCTAGATCCTCAAAATCCAACCCGGGTACTTTCTAGATCTCTATAGAATTTAAGCGATCTTCCAATTGTTTGTATTTGTCATCAGCTGGAGGATACTGCTCTTCAAAGTAGTCAGCCTTTTCTTCCTCTTCAGATTCTGGATGGTCAGTCACTTCCTTGTTTTTACCTTCTTGATTTTCCCCTTCACCCGATGATGTTGCGAATTCTAGGGTCCCCCTAGCTGGTCCTTGGAACCTTCTTCTAAGGTTTAAAACACTGGCGGATTTATTTGCTTTCTTCTTCTTTTCTTTGATCAGCAGAGTTTTCAGCTCCTCTTGTCCTTTTGCCAGAGTCAAGAACATTTGTTGAAACTAAGTGTTCTGCGCCTAAAGATCTTTTACTGTCGGTTCCATATCCATCTCACTGAAATAAACAGTAGAAAGATAAGGAGAACTGTTGTAAGAAACCTGTTTGTGTTATGATGAATGAAGATGCATATGCAAATGATTTCAAGGAAATTAGAGATTTACATGTGCTTTAGACAAAAAGGAACACACGTTATATTAATAAATCAATGTTAGAGTACATCATGCCTCTTTGGGCTTGCAAAGAAATGAAAATATAAAACTTTAAGACAAAAAAGTTGAACGCATCCTCTTCGGTGTGATGTAGGCGTTCAGACTCCTCCCTTCATGAAGTTTTTTGGTGAGTTCCAAAAATTTCTTCTCGCTGGCATATAATTGGGCCTCGAAAGTGTCTCGCTCCCCCTTAAGATGTATCCAATCCCTTTGCAAGTCTTCGAGATAGATGGGCATGTTAGGATGAAGGATTGTGTATGGGACATCTCCTTCCACAACAGGTTCTATGATAACTGGTAAGATGGAAGGATAAGGCATCACAAGTTTCTGAGCACGAGCTCGCACCCAGTTAAGGTAAGGCTCAAGGGGGATGGAATTCTTGTGCCCCAGCGTCTTGCTATCTACCTTGTTCAACATCCTCCAAGCTCGGATAAACCTCTGGCGCTAACCTTGATCGTTATTCTCGTAATTAAATACCAACCCTTGAATAATCATCTCATGTGGACCATCCCTTCGGGCGTAACTAAATGGTCGTAAGGCCAAGAAGGGGTTGTAAGTGATACCTCTTCTAATGCCAAGTAGGGGGGCATTATGGAATTCTCCACAGCGGTCGATGATAGTAACATTCTCCACAGATCGGGAACACCAATGAATATCTAAATGTATGAGCATCATCAACCTATGGGACCACCTTGAACCTTGATCGTTCTTCGATACATATTGGGGAAGATGCGAAATAAACCATCTTTCCAAGAGAGGAGTACAACACATGAGGATACCTCTTTTCCTCATAGTCCGAGAGTGAAAAGAATGTAGGATGTCTCCTAACAAAGTAGGCACCGGGTTACGAGACATGAAGATTTTGACGATGTTTACATCTATGAGTTGGTCAGGATTTGGAAACAAAGCCATCCCATAGACGAGGAGGGCCACAATTTCCTCAAAAGCTTGCAAGTCCAAGGAGTTACAACAGTCTTGAGCTTTCTCAAACAAGAACTTGGCTAAGAAACCTTTGACACCACTCCTTGTTTCCCAATTAGTTGTGACATCAGATTGTTGCAAGTGTAGGGCTTGAGCAATCTCTTCTGGTTTTGGATCTCTTTCCGTACCATTGAAGGCTAGTTGATTGAGAATGGGAATCCTCAAGAGTTGGGAAAATTCTTCCAAAGTTGGCACAAGTTGATAATCGGGAAATGTGAAGCAATGGTGTAGAGGATCAAAGAATTGGAAGAACACCTTCATCATATCTTCATCAGTGTTAAAGGTAACCAAGTTTAGGAGGCAACCATGTCTTTCGGTAAATGGAGAATTCTCAGGAATCCTTGATGCTAACTCTTTAAGTTGAGGAGGGATTCTTATGAGATTGACTTGAATGGTTTTCCTGGGAATAGAATCCATGTCCTACAAAACAAAACAAAGGTAAATCCCAAAAATCCTTGAAATGGTTAGTGAGTATGAGTATGATGTTATGATGTTTATGATGTTATGTACAAGTAAATATATACAAACAAAACAAACAAGTCCTTAGGTTTAGGCTTGCATGGAGTCTCATAGGTAAGCACCCTCTTGAAGTTTAGTTGGCTCAAACATGTCCTTGCAATAGTAATCGGGTTCTAAGGGAGCTCAATATCACTGGTTTGTCTCCTCGGGAATTGTTTCAGCGCAAGCCTCTTTAATGGCGACTAAAATATCCCAAAAAACCAAACCTCAATGATTGTAGTATCGAGTATCTACCAACTTCGGACTGCACCAAAGTCGGTCATCTCACCACGTCCTAATGGCCAAGTTGGTCAAGTAAAGGTTCTATAAGTCAGTTAGTGCTTTATGACATCACTCAGCGGCCCTGTATTCTCCTTGACTACTCAAGGGCTACCGATACCCACAAATATGTCACACTAACATAGCTATTGCTTAGACCATGTCGGTATACCCCACACAGTTTCCACAACGTATTGCTACTTACCTATAAGGTATCCCAAATCCGGGTAGAAGATTTAAACCCAAACAAAGGACTAAAATGTAAAGCAAATAAACCAAACAATAAAAGCAAGTAAATGTGATCTAGCCCTAAGTTAACCCATCTTTTAAAATTTTCCCCAGTAGAGTCGCCAGTTCTGTAACGCGGTGGAAGAACTGACTTGGTTGTTTTGTGTTTGATTGCAATTGTGCGAATAGCAAGAGTCGCAACCAACTTTTCTTTTATCCAAAAGGAAAGGCTGAAAAGAACGGGAAAGACCTTTAGAGATGTTTTCTTGAGTTCGGGGGGTAGATTATGAAAAGGGAAGGTATTAGCACCCTTTTCATCTGTAGTTATCTATGGGATCTTTGTTGCTTGCTAGATCACTTTCTTTTGTTTGAAAATGTGATTTGTGTGGTTTTTGAAAGTGTTTTGAAAAGGCGCCATCGTTTAGGAAAACTTTGTAATAGTTCTCGTTCGTAAGAACGTATAAAAAGTGTTGATCTTTTGAAAATGTTTCAAGTTCGAAAGATGTTTTGAAAGTGTTGGTGTTTGTTTTGAAAATAGCAAGGATGTTTTGGTTTGAAAATGAGCAAGCAACTAGGAACATTCTACCTACTCAAAAGTCTTTCTTGTTTATTTCCTCTTTCCTTTGACATTGTTATTTTACCATGGATTGGTAAGTAACCTTATCTTTGGATGTAAAAGGGAAGGGCAAGGGTCATTGTATAGTCATGATAGCAATGTTGTGAGATATCTTAGCAATTCTCTTTGAGGGACTAAGATCATTTTGAAAAGGCAACATTGATAGCGTCATCGAGGGACTATGATCTTGTATTTTTTATTTGTTTTTGCTAAGGTACCCCACATGCATAACATGGCCATTTTATAAGGAAACAAAGTGGATTTACCCTAAAGATGTAAGTATGCAAGTGTGTTGATTTACATGCATTGTTTTGTCTTGATTAGGATTTGCTAATCATAGGTTTTAGTCTTGCCATACAAACCCTAATTACTAACATTTATATAAAGCGATAAATTGCAAAAAGTAAATATTCTACGCTATTACATTATTTGGGGGATGGGGTATACATTTTTACAAATGGGGATTGCAAGAATTTTAAATCTAATTAACTATTACAACCATATTGAACAATACACAAGAATTGAAATAATAATGTACAAGCATGAATAAATGGGAAAGAGTATGAATTTGTTTCGATTTTTGTTAAGAAATGTTTTGTTTGTTTTAACCTAAATAAACTAGAAGAAAATATTTAACGTAAAGAAATAAGAAAATTTAATTAAGTTAATTAGAGAAGAAAAGTTTTTTAGGTTTTTTATGAAAGGGGTTTTGAATATTAAACTAGTATTAATTAAATAAAAGAAACTAGGTCTCCTAAATTAATCTTAATTAATTAAAAAAAATTAAACCTAAGTCTATTATTACTTAAATAAAAAAAGAAATTAATTTGTTAAAGAAACATGTTTTTTGTCTTTGTATTTTTAGTCTTAAAAGAAATAAAATATAAACGTATTATTATCTAAATAATAAATAAAATAATTTTTGGGATTTTTACTAATAAAAATAAATATTATAATAATATTAATAAAAATAAAAATAAAAAATATAAATAAAAAAATATATAAAAGGGTAAGTCAGGGGTGAAAAAATTAATTTGTGGTGTTTTCAAGCAAAAAAAACAGTTTTGTGACTAAGCCTGGCCCATTAGCATTTTTGAAATCAGAAATAAAAAAAAGGTTGGACTGCATGTATATAAGAAAACAGGGGGGTGATGTTCAGTAAAAATAGAGGAAGCCCAAAGGGGGAGGCCCAGCGCTGCAAAGGGAAAAGAGAAGAAAAATGAAGGCGAAAAAAAGAAACAAAAGGTAGCACGCTGGGTGTTGAGCCCGCGCCCTCTTGGTTACCAGCGTGATGCTTTACCACTGGGGTGGATATACATCCATTTATTAAAATGAAATGATAAATACATAACACATAATACTTCCAAGGCTTCTACTTCATCTTCAACCTTCAGCCAGCCAGAGCACCTTTAACTTGTTCATCTCTTAACAAAAATGGAAAGTACAAACATGAAAGTTATGGCATTTCTTCCCATGAAGCCAACCATATAAATAACTAAAGCTATAAATCCAAGATGAGTGAGAATTTTTTTGGCCCTAATTTAAAACCTAAAAATTTCATAAACTTCAACTCCAAAATTCTCTAAGCTCAGACCATATAAATGTAAATTGTGGACATGTACAGCTTCGTGGCAATGAGGTCTACATTTTATCTTTGAAAATGAAAGCTTAACAATGCCTATATGAGGAGTTCAAAAATCTGAAAACTCACCTTGTAATAGGGTATCTTGTTTTGAGTTGGAGCAGCTTTCAATGAGTTCTAGTGATTGGGTTAGCTTCCTCAAGTTCCCAGGAAGCTAATGTGATGCTTGGCTTGAGCTGAAAGTTGCTGAGGAGTTCTGGAGAAGTCAAGTTGCAGACCCCTGTTTTTGAAAATGGAACTTGATGATGGAAGTGTTACAATTTGGCAAAAGGACTTTGGATGGTTTGTATTTGATGTTTAGAAGCTTTAGAAACCAAAAGGCTTGGAAACGCACGAGGGAGATGTGAGTTTCAAGTTTTTGGTCAGATTATGCAACAATGGAGTTTTTGTATGTGATTATGAGTTCTAGGGAGTTTGAGGGCTTAAGCATGCGTGTGTTATCTTTCAAATAGTGTATGTATTTATAGGCAAGAGGTTTTGTGTTCTACAACAAGTCAGAATTTGAATTTACATGTTGTAAAACCTTTACTTGTTTTTGAAGCAAACATGACAAACATCTTCCCAAAGCTTGTACCATGCTATTGTAGAGTGGTTTAACTTTAAACAAGCTTGCTTCTGACTTCTAGATGTTGTGTGTGTAGAATGATCCATTGAGAGGCTCAAGAAGGGTTGACATTTGCAAAAGCATACTTTTCCAAAATGGAAGTCTTGCCTTTCTTCCAAAAATGGCAAGTTAACTTAGACAAAGCTTGGGTTTAATGGATAATAGCCATAAAGTTTGTGTAATCTTCTGATTAAGGATATATACACAAGTTAGAGGGCCTGAAAAGTGGGATTATGCAGCATGGCTAGTGATTTGGTTCATGTTCATCACAAAATATGACTTGCAAAACAAGTTTGAAACCCTAACTTTTGGCCTTCGATTCTCCTTGCTCAAAAATAATCTCAAGGAGTTCTTGGATATTTTAGAAAGCTTGTAATGTTATCTACAACCCCTCTTTGAATCACCTTTTCAAAATCCAATTGGAACTATATGAAACTTGGCCCAGAAGTTAGGTCAAAATGCTCAAAATTTCACTAAGTGTTTTAGTTTCATGACCATGATTTCATGGATTAATAACTTGAAATCCATACATTTCTAGGAGGAGTTGTGTTCATCAATCTTTAGATCTCACTTAGATATAAAACTTTCATGTTGAAAGTTTCCTTTGAATCATCTTACATCATGGTGAAAAATTATCTCAAAGTTGTGAAAAAATATGAAGTTTTCAACACTTGAAAAAATTTCTAAGTTTGGAAACTTTGACTTTTCAAAATGAAATCTTGAATTTTTGATTTCTTGATGAAAAAGTTTCATATTTTGACATGTTTTTATGAATTGTGATCTTTGACACTTGATTTTAACCAAAAAGTCAAAGTTTGACTTTTCAGTATATAATTGACTTTTGATGAGTTGACTGAAAATCAACTATCAATCAATTGATCTTGAGGGAAGTTTTGAGTCATACCATTAGGTCAAATGATGCATTTGAAACCTTGAGATCATGTCTCAAACCAATTAACCATTCTCTAGGTCAAAAATCAAAAATTGCTCTTTCTCAGTAAAAACCCTAATTTGACCATTTTGCCCTTTTAATGATCTGGTCAAATTTATTGAGGAATTGTGGTCCAAACTTGATAAAATGACATATAGTAGTTCACAATGTTGATAAGGATCCAAAATTATGAAGTTTGACTGTAAATTGGCCATAGCTGACCTTTTCCCCAATACAATTGATTTTTAGGTCAACTGATCAATTGACTGAGCAAAAATATGATCCAAGACTTGAAACTTGACATGAGAAATATTGAGGGTAAATAATGATTCATTAAAGTCATATGAGGAATTAAAAGTTCAATTATCCTTGTGCAATCTCAAACCCTAATTTCAGTCATCAGTGCTTAAGGAGGTGTCTTGAGTTGATCAACCCTTGTGCAGTCTTGAACCAAAGGAGATCTTGTGAGAAAAATACTTGATAAATGAGAGGGAAAATTTTGGGGTACAACAAATATCTAGTGAAAAAAACTTTCTCAATGAAAAGGATCACCTCAAGTGGAAAGACACTTCCAACCAGGGGGCACGGCAAGATCATTGTCCATCATCTAGGGCATTCAAGTCAAGATTCAAGGAATCTCTCAAAAATGCCAAATAGCCAGGGGAAGACCTCCATCTAAATCAATTAGGGCATTAGACGGGAATTCCGACAATGAATCATGTACAATCAAGCAAACTCAATGTTCCTCAACGGATTTCTTATCAAAACAACGAAACAAGAATTCCCAACGGAATAATTCCGAATAAAGGGCATCATCTAGAAACAGTTCAGGTACAATCCAAAGACGAATGTCATCCTGATACTTATTTAGATCATCTTCTAGAAACAGCTCAGGTACAATCCAGAGATGGATATCATCCTGATAATTATTCCAGATTATCTTCTAGCAACAGTTCAGGTACGATCCAGAGACGGATGTCATCCTGATACTTATCCAGATCATCTTCTAGCAACAGTTCAGGTACGATCCAAAGCGAATGTTGTTGTACCCCAAAATTTGCTCTCTCATTTATCAAATATTTTCTCACAAGATCTCCTTTTGTTCAAGACTGCACAAGGGTTGATCAGCTCAAGACACCTCCTTAAGCACTGATAATTGAAATTAGGGTTTGAAATTGCACAAGGATAATTGAACTTTTAGTGCCTCATATGAATTTAATGGATCATTGTGGACCCTCAACATTACTCATGTCAAGTTTCAAGTCTTGGATCACATTTTTGCTCAGTCAATTAATCAGTTGACCTAAAAATCAGTTGTATTGGGGAAAAAGTCAATTGTGGCCAATTTACAGTCAAAATTCATAATTTTTTATCCATATCAATATTATGAAATCATATGTATCATTTGATCAAGTTTGGACCATGATTCCTCAAGAAATTTGATCAGATCATCAAAAGGGCAAAATGGTCAAAATTAAGGTTTTGATTGAGAAAGGGCAATTTCTGATTTTTGACCTAGCAAATGGTTAATTGGTTTGAGGCATGATATCAAGAGTTCAATTGCATCATTTTTACTGAATTGCATGACTCAAAACATTGCTCAAGGTCATTTGATTGATAGTTGATTTTCAGTCAAGTGATCAAAAGTCAATTGTACACTGAAAAGTCAAACTTTGACTTTTTGGTCAAAATCCAGTGTCAAAGATCACAATTCATAAAGACAAGTCAAAATATGAAACTTGTTCATCAAGAAATCAAAAAGTCAAGATTTCATTTTGAAAAGTCAAAGTTTCCAAACTTAGAAATTTTTCTAAGTGTTGAAAACTTCATATTTTTTCACAACTTTGAGCTAATTTTTCACCATGATGCAAGATGATTCAAAAGAAACTTTCAACATAAAAGTTGTAGATCTCCATGAAATCTAAAACATTGCTTTACACAACTTCTCCTAAAAATTCTTGGATCTCAAGTTATTAATCCATGAAGTCATGGTCATGAAACTAAAACACTCAGTGAAATTTTGAGCATTTTGGTCAGGATTTTGACCTAACTTCTGACCCAAGTTTCACATAGTTCCATTTGGATTTTGAAAACGTGATTCAAATAGGTGTTGTAGAGCACATTACAAGCTTTCTAAAATGTCCAAGAACTCCTTGAGATCATTGGTGAGCAAGGAGAATCGACGGTCAGAAGTTAGGGTTTCAAGTTGTTTTGCAAGGCAAAATTTGTGATGCAACATGAACCAAATCCATAGCCATGCTGCATAATCTTCACATTGCAGGCCTCAAACTTGTTTGTCACTCCTTAATTTAATGTTTACACAACTGATTGATCAATTGTCCAATTGATTTAAGCATTGTCCAAAGCATTTTTCCATTTTAGGGAGAAAGTCACCATTTCCATTCTTGTAAAGCAAGCTTTATGCACAAAGTCAGCTTCTTGAGCTCCTAACTTGTTCACTTTAAGTACAATCCATCCACAAAGTTAGAAGAAAATGTGTTTAAATCATAACCACTCTATCTTAGCAAGTACACAAGACTTTGAAACTTGGATTTCTCAAAAATCACATGTTATGCTTAAACTTGTGATTTTGAATTATGATCAACAACAAGCTTCCAAACTTGTTGCTTATAAATAGAGGCACTATTTGTGAGCTATAGCACGAGCTTAAGCACCCTGAAACACTCCCAAACTCTCTCAAATCATAAATTTCCCAAAAACTCCATTGTTGCACAGTTCCTGACCTTGGACTTGTAACTCATATTTACCTCGTGCGTTCTTTGGCCTTTTAGTTCCTAAAGATTCCTTACATCAAATACAACTCATCTTTGTCCCTGTTACACGACTGTAACTCCATTTCCATCATCCTCCATAACCAAAAACAGATCATTGCACATTGACTTCTCCAAGCCATTTCAGCCACTCTCAACTCAAGCTAACCATTGCATTAGCTTCCTGGGAACTTGAGGAAGTTAACCTGATCATTGCAGCACCTTGAATCAAGCTCATTTGCATTTCACGATTTCCAGTTTTTAGGTATTTTTCTTGAACTTCTATCTCATTACTTAGGCCTTGTTAGACTTGCATTTGTGAAGATAAAATGTAGATATCATTATCCTGAAACTGTACATATCCATAGATTTCATTTATATTGATTGAGCTTAGAGAAATTTAGGTTTAAATCTCTGAAAATATTTAGGTTAGAATTTGGTACTTTTAGAAATTCTCATTCTTCTTTGATTTATAACGGATGATATTTATATGGTTGGATTCGTATGAAAAAATGGAGCAACTTTCATGTTTGTATCCTTTATTTTCGTTGAGAAATGAGCAAGTTACAGGAACTATGGCTGGAGGTTGAAGATAAAGTTCATTTCTGGAACTTGTTTTGTGTTATGTTTTTATTGTTTCAGTTATATCAACGAATGTATAGCCACCCCGGTGGTAAGGCAGTGCGCTGGTAACCAAGAGGGTGTGGGTTCAACACCCAGCGTGTTGCCTTTTGCTATTTTTTCACATTTTACACTTTTTTATTATTTTTTGCAGCGCCTCGGCCAGCAAAACATTGGCCCTTTGCTCCTTTTTACTATTGTTAACCCCATTTCCATTTTTTAACCCCTGACTTTAATTTTATATTTTTATTTTATTTCATCTTTTATTATTATTATTATTATTATTATTTTCATTAATAAAAAATCCAAAAATAATTATATTTTATTATTTATATTTATTTAGTCTATTTTTCTTCATAAAAACTAAAAGAACAAAAAAAAAACATTTCCTTTAATAAATTAATTTCCTTTTTTAAATACTTAGATAATTAGTCTTAATTATTATTATATTATTTTCTTGTAAATTAAAATCAATTTTGAACTTAGGACTTTTATTTAATTAATTTTATTTACTAATTTAATTAAATTCACAAAAACCCTAAAAAAATTGTTTTCTTTAATAAATTAACTTCTTTTATTAACTTAGTTTTAATTTTCTTATTCTATTCAATTATTTTATTTTAATTTAATTAGGTCAAAACTTTTAATACAAAAAAATCCATTCCCTTACCTATTCATACTTGTACATTATAGTTATTCATTTTTGTACATTTATTCAAATTCAATACGGTTGTAATATAGGGTTTTAATTTCTTGCAATTCCCCATTTGTAATTTGTAGACCCCATCCCATAAAGCGTTGTAATAGCGTAGGACATTTAAATTCCGCAATTTAATACTTTATATACAAATACTAGTAATTAGGGTTTGTATGGAAAGATAAAATCAAAGCTTAGCAAACCCTAATCAAGACAAATTAAGCATGTAAACCAATACGCTTGCACACTTACACCCTTAGGGTAAACCCACTTTGTTGCCTTACAAAAATGGTCATATTATGCATGTGAGGTATCTTAGCAAAAACAATCAAAAAATACAAGATCATAGTCCCTCAATAACACTATCAAAGTTGCCTTTCAAAAATGATCTTAGTCCCTTAAAGAAAATGCTAAGATATCTTACAACATTGCTAATCATGGCTATACGATGACCCTTGCTCAGCCCTTTTACATCCAAATATAGGGTTACTTACCAAATCAATGGTAAGATAACAATATCAAAGGAAAGAGGAAATAAACATGAAAGACTTTTGAGTAGATAGAATGTTCCTAGTTGCTTGCTCAATTTCAAAACTAAAAATATCCTTGCTATTTTCAAAACAAACACCAACACTTTCAAAAAACATCTTTCAAACTTGAAAACATTTTCAAAAGATCAACACTTTGTATACATTCTTACGAACGAGAATCATTACAAAGTTTTCCTAAACGATGGCTTCTTTACAAAATACTTTCAAAAACCACACAAAGCATATTTTCAAACAAAGGAAAGTGATCTAGAAAGCAACTAAGAGCCCGTAGATAACTACGGATGAAAATGGTGCTAATACCTTCCCTTTTAATAATCTACCCCCCGAACTCAAGAAAACATATCAAAGGTCTTTCATGTTCTTTTCAGCCTTTCCTTTTTGGATAAAAGAAAATTCGATGGCTACTCTTGCTAACCGCAACATTTGCGATAAAACGCAAAACAACCAAGTCAATTCTCCCACTGCGTTACAGAACTGGCGACTCTGCTGGGGATATTTTAAAAGTGGGGTTACCTTAGGGATATATCACATTTATTTTCTTTCATTGTTTGACTTGTATGCTTTACATTTTGGTTCTTTGTTTGGGTTTGAATCCTCTACCCGGATATGGGATACCTTATAGGTAAGTAGCAATACATTGTGGAAACTGTGTGGGGTATACCGACATGGTCTAAGCAGTAGTTATGTTAGTGTGACATATTTATGGGTACCGGTAGCCCTTGAGTATTCAAGGAGAATACGGGGCCGCTGAGTGATGTCATGAAGCACTAACTAACTTCTAGAACCTTTACTTGACCAACTTGGCCATTAGGACGTAGTGAGATGACCGACTTTAGTGCAGTCCGAAGTTGGTAGATACTTGATACTACACTCATTGAGGTTTGGTTTTTTTGGATATTTAGGTTGCCATTAAATATGCTTGCGCTGAAATAATTCCCGAGGAAACAAACAAGTGATATTGAGCTCCCTTAGAACCCGGTTACTAATTCTAGGACAGGTTTGAGCTAACTAAACTTCAAGAGGGTACTTACCTATGAGACTCCATGCAAGCCTAAACCTAAGGACTTGTTTTTTTTGTTTGTATATATTTACTTGTACATAACATCATAAACACCATAACATCATACTCATACTCACTAACCATTTCAATGATTTTGGGATTTATCTTTGTTCTGTTTTGTAGGACATGGATTCTATTCGCAGGAAAACCATTCAAGTCAATCTCCTAAGGATCCCTCCTCAACTTAAAGAGTTAGAATCAAGGGTTCCCGAAAATTCTCCATTTACCGAAAGACATGGTCGCCTCCTAAACATGGTTACCTTCAACACTGATGAGGATATGATGAAGGTGCTCTTCCAGTTCTTTGATCCTCTATACCATTGCTTCACATTTCCTGATTATCAACTTGGGCCAACTTTGGAAGACTTCTCCAAACTCTTGAGGATTCCCATTCTCAATCAACTACCCTTCAACGGTACGGAAAGAGATCCAAAACCAGAAGAAATTGCTCAAGCCCTACACTTGCAACCATCTGATGTCACAACTAATTGGGAAACAATGAGTGGTGTCAAAGGTTTCTTAGCCAAGTTCTTGTTTGAGAAAGCTCAAAATTGTTGGAACTCCTTGGACTTGAAAGCTTTTAAGGAAATTGTTGCTCTCCTCATCTATGGGATGGTTTTGTTTCCAAATCCTGACCAACTCATAGATGTAAACACCGTCAAAATCTTCATGTCTTGTAACCCGGTGCCTACTTTGTTAGGAGACATCCTACATTATTTTCACACTCGCACTATGAGGAAAAGGGGTATTCTCATGTGTTGTACTCCTCTCTTGGAAAGATGGTTTATTTCACATCTTCCCTCATCTGTATTAAGGAACGAGCAAGGTTCAAGGAGGTCACATAGGTTGATGACACTCATACATTCAGACATTCATTGGTGTTCCCGATCTGTGGAGAATGTTACTATCGTCGACCGTTGTGGGGAATTCCCAAATGTCCCCTTACTTGGCATTAGGGGAGGTATCACTTACAACCCCTGCTTGGCCTTACGAAAGTTTGGTTACACCCGAAGGGATGGCCCACATGAGATGCTTATTCAAGGGTTGGTACTTGACTACGAGAATGATGATCCAGGTCACCGCCAGAGGTTTATCCGAGCTTGGAGGATGTTGAACAAGGTAGATAGCAAGATCTTGGTGCATAATAATTACATCCCTCTTGAGCCTTATCTCAAATGGGTACGAGCTCGTGCTCAAAGTATTATGATGCCTTACCCCTCTATTCTCCTGGTCATCAAAGAGCCTGTTGTGGAAGGAGATGTCTCATACACTATCCTGCATCCTGACATGCCCATCTCTCTCGAAGACTTGAAAATGGATTGGATACAGCTTAAGGGTGAGAGAGACACTTTCGAGGCCCAATTCTACGCCAGTAAGAAGAAAGTGCTGGAACTCACCAAGAAACTTTATGAGGAGCAGAGTTTGAACGCCTACATCGCACCAAAGAGGATGCGTTCAACTTTTTTATCTTAGAGTTTTTGTATTTCTTTGTAAGCCCAAAAGAGGCATGATGTACTCAAACTTTGATTTATTAATATAACGTGTGTTCCTTTTTGGTCTAAAGCAAATTTAAGTCTCTAATTTCCTTGAAATCATTGCATATGCATCTTCCTTCATCATCACATAAACAGGTTTCTTACAACAAGTCTCCTTATCTTTCTACTGTTTATTTTAGTAAGATGGATCTTGAGCAGACAGTAAAAGATCTCCAAGCGCAGAATGCTCAGTTTCAACAAATGTTCTTGACCCTATCCAAAGGACAAGAGGATTTGAAAACTTTGATGATCAAAGAAAAGAAGAAGAAAGCAAAGAAATCAACCGGTGTTTTGAATCTAGGAAGAAGATTCCCAGGGCCATCCAGATGGACCCTAGACTTTGCAACATCATCAGGTGAAAAGGATAATCAATAGGGGGAAAACAAGGAGGTGATTGTCCATCCAGAATCTGAAGAGGAAGAAGAAAATGATTACTCTGAAGAGCAGTATTCTCCGGCTGACGATAAATACAAACATCTGGAAGAGCGCCTAAGTGCAATGGAGATTCAGAAAGTGCCCGGGATGGACTTTGAAGAGTTGGGTTTGGTGTCTGGGATTGTTATTCCACCAAAGTTCAAGGCACCAGTGTTTGCCAAGTACGACGGGGTTTCGTGTCCCAAGTTACATCTCTGATCTTATGTGAGGAAGATACAGCCTCACACTGCTGACAGAGATTTTTGGGTCCACTTCTTTCAGGATACTCTATCCGGGACTAGGCTAGATTGGTTCTATCAGCTGGAAAGAGCCAATATCCATAATTAGTAAGACCTTGCCACTGCTTTTGATAAACATTATCAATAAAACACAGGCCTTTCTCTCATCCGTAGTCAACTCCAAAGTCTGACTATGGGTTCGAACGAAGGTTTCAAAGACTACGCTCAGAAATGGAGGGACTTAGCAGGAAGAGTCTAGCCTCCCCTGTCTGACAGGGAGCTAGTGGACATGTTTTTGGGCACCCTGTCCGGTCCTTTCTTTAATCATCTAATTGGAAGCTCCTCAGCCGGCTTCACTAAATTAATCTTGACTGGGGAGAGAGTGGAAGCTGGGATTAAGAGTAGGAAGATCCAAAAAGACGCATCCTCTAGTGCCATGAGAAAACCATTCATTAGGAAGAAAGAGGTTGGTGTTGTGTACCCTCAAAGGAATCAGGATAGAACTGAACACCATCCAACGGTAGGGTCCGTCATGATCCCTAAGCCTGGACCTACTTAACAAAGGAATAACCAGCCTAGAACGGAAAGACCAGTAAGATAATTTACCTGGATAAATATGACACTGTCTCAAGTCCTGCCACATTTATTGAGATCTAATCTGGTAACTTTGAAGGAATCCCCGAAGAATCCCAACACCGCATCTCCTCATTACAACCCTAATGCACGTTGTGCTTACCATTCAGAAAGTCCAGGCCATGATACCAACAACTGTTGGGTTTTGAAAAACAAGGTACAAGACCTTCTCGAGGCAAAAGAAATTAAATTTGATGCTCCTGAGATCCCAAATGTTATCACCGCTCCTATGTCGAAGCATGGACGTGATGTTAACGCTGTTGAAGATGATATGTTTGTTATTGTTGTTGATGAACTTGTTACTCCTCTCCTGACTGTTAAGAGGAACCTGTTGAAGGCCGGTTTATTTCCGGGCTGTGGCGAAGGCTGCTACCTCTGTTTATCCCTACCAACTGGTTGTCAATTATTGAAAGCAGGTGTCCAGCGCCTGATGGATGACAACAAGATTTTGTTTGAAAATACTCCTGTTCCAACCATTTCTTACAAAGATGTTTCGATAGTAACCATTTCCGCCAATCCTTCCAGGGTCTCAACCAAAAGACCCGTTAGGATTACATTTGTTCCTAAGGTGACTCCACTGATAATCCTATGCCAGGTCCAATCTCGTACTCATCAGATAAAATTGTCCCCTGGAACTATGGGGGTGACGTCTACTATCATGGCGTCATGCAGGATTGGCTGGCTGATGAAGACTCGATTTTTTAGAAGGATGACCCCGACGTCGGCAACATTGCGGGAACCAGCAAAATAACCCGAAGTGGAAGGGTATTCTCCCCTGAGATTGCTCCTCCGAAAACTGTTACTGGCCCTGTGATCATCCCTGCTTTTGTTCCTACTACTACAATCCTTATGATTACCCCTACTGACACCCCTACCACCGAGTCGACCGAGACTCGGGGCAAAGGAATTTTGGTTGAGCCTGTCTAAATGAAGGCACAATTAGTATCTATCCCAGAATCCTCCAAAATAGAGATGGAAGAAATTTTGAAAATTATAAAGAGAAGTGACTACAATGTAGTCGAACAGCTACGGAAGACTCTGTCAAAGATCTTTATGCTAGCTTTACTGTTGTGCTCTGAGGCTCATGCGAAGGCCTTGGTGAAATTTCTTAAAACTGCCCATGTGCCACAGGAAACCTCTGCTGACCAATTCCAAGACTGTATGGCCAGTTGAACAGATGACAATAGTTTGGGTTTCTCTGACGCTGACCTGACACCTAGAGTGAGGAAACACAACAAAGTGTTGCATGTCTCTGTCGAATGTAGGGGCACAACTTTGGCCCATGTCCCGGTTGATACTGGTTCATCTTTGAATGTTCTACCTAAGAAAGCTCGGGATAGACTCGACTGTGAAGGTTTGACCTTAAAACCCAGCAACATAGTGGTAAGGGCCTTCGACGGTTCAAAAAGAATGGTGCATGGGGAGGTGGGCATCCCTATAAAAGTTAGAACTCAAACCTTTGATTCAACTTTATATGTAATGGATATTCTCCCTTCCCATTCCTGCTTATTGGGCCGACCTTGGATTCATGACGCTGGTGTCGTCACCTCTACATTACATCAGATGCCGAAATACCCAACCAAAGGGAAAATCATCATTGTCCATGGAGAAGAGGAATATATGGCCAGTCACTTGAACTCCTTCAGATACATAGAAATGGATGGTGAAATCATCAAAACACCGTGTCAGCATTTCGAGGAAGTCCCACAAACAGTGGAAGTAACCAAGACTATTTCCCAAGTCCCGAAGATTACAAGACCTCCGCTAAAGATGTCTTCTATGAAAGATGCCAAGGCAGTGGTCGAAGAAGGAGCCCAGAAAGTTGTTCGTTGTGCTCATGCCGGGGGACCACCTTTGCGGATCAGCAACCACGGAGTCAACACAGTGGAGGATAGTGATGACAGTTGTGACCTGAAAGAATGGATTTTGCCAACCATCAATGGAGGACTCACCAATTGGGAAGCCAAAGATTTTGTCCCAATTACTTTTACCTAACAGTAATTGTCTTTAAATTTTGTCGGACTTGTAATAATTAAACAATTCAGACTTTTAAAACCTTGTGTCTTACCCGAGGCACAACGGTCCATTTGTAAGGGTTGTTACTTAATTTTCATATGTCATCAATGAATCATGGACGTTTTTGCATGCAAACTTTGTGCTCTTTGTATTTCTTTTTCTACATTTTTATTCTCTCAAAAATAGCTATGCTCTTACACACACTCACATATCAAAATGTAGATCTACATCCACTCAAGATCCCATGGGTAGCAATTCTGCTATGGCCTGTTGTGACTTTGAAAATCTAATCTAGCAAGCCAAAGACGAAGGTGAGGAAGATTTTGAGGTGCTAGGGGAAATAGCCAGGTTATTACAACAGGAAGAAAAGACCATGCAGCCCCACAAAGAACCAGTGGACACAGTTAACTTAGGTACCGAAGAGGACAAGAAAGAAGTCAAGGTAGGAGCCAATATGGAATCTAGTGTCAAGAAGCGCTTAATTCAGTTACTACATGACTATGTTGAGTTCTTTTCCTGGTCGTACAAAGACATGCCAGGACTTGATGTTGATATCGTGTTCCATTGTCTACCGACAAAATAAGACTGCCCTCTGATAAAATAGAAAGTCCGTCGCATGCGGCCAGACATGTCAGAAAAGATCAAGACTGAAGTCATGAAACAATTCAACGTCGGATTCTTAGTCGTCACCTCCTATCCACAATGGGTCGCCAATGTTGTTCCAGTGCCTAAAAAGGACGGCAAAGTACGCATGTTTGTGGATTACCGAGATTTGAATAGGGCAAGCCCTAAGGATGATTTCCCACTTCCCCATATCGATATTTTGGTTGACAATACCGCACAACATAAAGTGTTCTCGTTTATGGATGGTTTCTCAGGCTACAATCAAATCAAAATGGCACCTGAGGACATGGAGAAAACGACCTTTGTCACACAGTGGGACACATTTTGTTACAAGGTTATGCCATTCGGGTTGAAGAATATTGGGCAACTTATCAGCGCACCATGGTAGATCTATTTCACGACATGATCCATCATGAAATAGAGGTCTATGTGGACGACATGATAGCCAGATCTCAAACTGAGGAGGAACATCTTGACCATTTGCAGAAACTGTTTGAAATTCTAAAGAAATACAAGCTAAGGTTAAACCCGAATAAATGCACAGTTAGGGTGAGGCCCGATAAACTCCTAGGCTTCATCGTCAGCGGTAAAGGTATCAAAGTAGACCCTGCCATGGTGAAAGCAATACAAGAAATGCTTGCTCCTCGCACCGAGAAGGAAGTCAGAGGATTCTTAGGTTGGCTTAACTACATCTCCAGATTCATTTCTCACCTAACCGCTACTTGTGAACCAATCTTCAAATTATTGAAGAAAGATCAAGCAGTCAAATGGAATGATGAATGCAAGCTTCCTTCGACAAGATCAAAGAGTACCTACAAGAGCCTCCTGTTTTAATGCCACCAGTCGAGGGAAGACCTTTGATCATGTATCTAACTGTCTTGGAAAATTCAATGGGGTGTATGTTGGGGCAGCATGACGAGTCTGGCCGAAAAGAGCATGTTATTTACTACCTGAGCAAAAAGTTTACCGACTGAAAAACAAGATATTCACTGCTCGAGAAAACTTGATGCACTCTGGCATGGGCTGCTCGTCGGCTGAGACAGTATATGCTGACCCATACTACCTTATTAATATCCAAGATGGATCCAATTAAATACATATTCGAGAAGCCTGTCCTCTTTGGGAGAATAGCAAGATGGCAGATGATCATGACTGAATACGACATTCAGTACACTACCCAAAAAGCAATAAAGGGCAGTGTGCTAGCCAATCACCTTGCTCATCAAGTTGTGGATGACTATCAGTCCATGAAATTTGAGTTCCCAGATGAAGACATCATGATGGTAAACAATTGTGAAGAACTCAGACCATATGACGGACCTGAACAAGGATCCCGATGGACTTTGGTTTTTGATGGAGCCTCCAACGCACTCGACAATGGAATAGGTGTTGTAATCATATCCCCTGAAGGATGTCATACTCCATTCACTGCAAGACTTTGTTTCAACTGTACTAATAATATGGAAAAATACGAAGCATGTATTTTTGGTCTCAAAGCTGCCATATATTTGGGAATCAAGTCCTTAAGTGTATTTGGAGATTCAGCCTTAGTCATCAGTCAGATCAAAGGAGAATGGGACATGAAGCACCCTAACCTCATCCCGTACAAAGAAAATGTGTTGACATTAATCCCACATTTCGAGGAAATTACCTTTGAGCATTTTCCACGAGAGGAAAATCAACTAGCGGACGTGCTAGCCACTATGTCATTCATGTTTAAACTCAAGTGGGGTAACGAGGCTCCCCAGATCACCATTGAGCGGATGGACGAACCAACTTACTATCACGAGATCGATACTGAAGAAGTGGTGGACAAGCCTTGGTTCCATGAGGTTAAGAGGTATCTCGAGGCTCAAGAGTATCCGAAAGGAGCTTCAGTCAATTATAATAAGTTCTTGAGAAGATTCTCTGCTAAGTTCTTCCTCAGTAATGGCATTCTCTACAAGCGCAACCACGACTCTGTTTTGCTTCATTGTGTAGACAAGGTTGAGGTAGAAAAGATCATGGATGGTCTACATTAAGGCACTTTTGGCACCCATTCCAGTGGGCACACTATGGCCAAAAAGATCCTACGGGCAGGGTATTACTGGTCTACCATGGAAGCAGATTGCTATCAGCATTCACGAACTTGTCACAAGTGTCAAATCTATGCTGATAAAGTACATATGCCTATAGTTCCTATAAACGTCCTGACTGCTCCCTGGCCATTCGCAATGTGGGGCATCGATATGATTGGAGAAATCAAACCTACAGCTTCTAATGGACACCGCTTCATCTTAGTGGCCATTGACTACTTCACGAAATGGGTTGAGGCAGCTTCTTTCGCTTCCGTTACCAAGAATGTTGTGGCTCGGTTCATCAAACAGAATCTCATATGTCGGTATGGTATCCCAGAGAGAATCATCCCAGACAATGGTATAAATCTCAACAATACTATGATCACTGCATTATGCGCGCAATTCAAGATCCAGCACCATAATTCTTCTCCTTACCAGCCAAATACGAATGGTGTTGTCGAAGCCGCAAATAAAAACATCAAAAAGATCATACATAAAATGACAGTAACCTAGAAGGACTGGCATCAGATGCTACCATTCCCTCTCCACGGTTACCGTACCACGGCACAAACATCAACGGTGGTAACTCCCTTCTCCTTGGTATACGGCATGGAAGTTGTTCTACCAATTGAAGTCTAAATACCTTCTCTGAGAATCATAAAAGATGCAAGGCTAAATGAAGATAATTGGATCCAAACTCAACTTGACCAGTTGAACCTAATTGATGAGAAGAGGCTTACGGCTGTCTGTCATGGCCAGATGTACCAAAAACGTATGATCAAAGCTTTTAACAAGAAGGTTAGACGTCAGGTATATCAGGTTGGTGACTTGGTAATCAAGCATATCATATTACCACAAGGTGATCCCAGGGGAAAATGGACTCCTACATACGAGGGACAATTTGTGATCAAAAGCATATTCTTTAGTGGAGCAATGATCTTAACCATTATGGATGGTGACGACCTTTCGCACCCTGTGAATGCGGACATAGTCAAAAGATACTACGCATAAGATACCCGCTAGGTTGACACACCTAGGAAAAACAAGGGCATCCCGGCGAACCAAAAAGGTTCGGGTAAAAATTAGGGATAAAATACAAAAAAAAATCTGTACACCCGGTGTAACACCCCTTCTAAATAACCCGCGAATATATTAATTAAATCAGAGTAACATGGAAAACAGGGATGTCACAATTCAAGATAAATATAAAACCTCAAATCTACAGTTGTCATGCTTTACTGAAGGAATTATTAAAATAAATATTCGAATCAACATCATGTTCTACACAGCGGAAATATCTCAAAACTGGAATAACTTCACTTCATAAGTATTCCCAACATAAATTAAACAATAGAGTATAAAATAAAACTCGTCATTCAGACGTTTCCCCCAGTGTTACAACCTATCGGAGCACGACACTGACACGCGGACTTAAAATAACATAGCTCTAGAGCCATCCTCACCAACTCCTGAGCTGCTAACTTTAATCTGAAATCATTAAAGTAAGGGTGAGATTTCTCATAATTAACATGCATTATAAGTTTCTCAATCAACATTATATCACAAGCATATTATTTCACCCATTTCAGATAAACTCAGATTCAACACACAGTTCCAATCATACAAGTCATTATGCACAAATCAATAATCAACCAAAGAATTGTAACACTGGAAGACATCCTAACATGTTACAATTCCATGCAAACACAAATGCAAACACTATGCATGTGGTACCAATCACGTGACTAAGTCACCCATCACTGATCCCTCATAAATCGGATACAGCAACCATCGATTCGTCCATAACACTCGGACATGAATCCAGCCGAAGCAATCATCGATTCGTCCATAACACTCGGATACGAATCCAGCCTAACCACCCATCATCTCTCAGGTATCGGTTAACGACAATACAAGTCAAATTCCATACAATGGGAATTAACTTCACCAAAACAATGCATATGCATGCACATCACCAGCATGCAACATCAAATCAGTCTATGAAATACATCAATTTATCATAACTGAACCAAAACCAAAAGAAACATGATATCATTATTTATCATACACACATCAAACAGCATAAACATGCACTTCATCCACAAGGACCTGATACAATCAATTATCATGGATACACCATTGCATATACACCAAATATGCACATAATAACAAACCGCATAATCGGAAAGTCAACATCAAGTCAACGGAATATGATCACAACATAATTCCAAATAATGCCAAAACCAATATATCACATGATCACATCTCAATCATAATGGATAGCAGGCACAACACATAAGTATCAGTTCTCCTTCACCAAATCAGAATAATTTACAAACAATTCGACATCGTTCTCAAAATACCAAAGTTTACAAAAATCGGGAATTCGACTCTTTTTAAAATAATTTTCATAAAATAATATTTTTCTTATTTTATAATATAGTATTTTTAATTTAAGAAATACTGCCGAAAACGGCACTCAAATCGGACTTACGGTTTGAAAGTTATGAATTTTCAAAGTTTAGTATTTTTCAAAAAGTTACGTTTCTGGAAAATGTACTGGAACCCGGTTCCTACGTTGAAAAAGTCAGTTTCTTCGCAAATTTACACTGGGAACCCGGTTCCTCCCCACTGGGAACCGGTTCCTGCGACCTGAAAAGTCAAAAACTGCTATTTTGACAGCACTTATTCATTCCAATCCCATCCAATTCATACACATACGAATCCAACTCAGAGCAATGTCAAAACAAGCTATAGTGCATGATTCTAATGAGATTATAACACACCATAACATCATACAATTTCCTCATAACCTCAAATTGAATCAAAACATAAATTCATGGGATTTGGGGTTTGGGGTTTGAATTTCATAAATCCTAAATTGGGATTCCTAACATGCTTAATCAATTCTATTGATCCCAAAATCTATAAGGCATATTAAATAATCGAAATCACCCCTTACCTCGCGATGATCCTTCGAATTCACGGTGTTTGGCTTTTTCCTCTCTTCTCTTCTCTTCTCCAATTTCACGTACAATGAGTTTTTCCAAAACCTTCTTTTCCTTTTTCCTTTTTATCCTTCTTTTTCTTTTCCTTTTATTATTTTCCAAATAATAATAATAAATTAGTAATTATTTTAGTAGAGCTTTTTACTACACACACCTCTAATTCAACCTTACACCCCCGATCTTCCTTTTTTTAATTTCATAATTAATTCATCCATTTAATCTAAAATATTATTAATTAAGCCTTTAATTAATTTAATAATTAAATTCCTAATTATTTAACACTTGAACAAATTTGGGGTGTCACAACTCTCCCCAACTAAAAGAGTTTTCGTCCTCGAAAACATACCCTAGACGAACAATTCGGGATACGAGTCCTTCATCTGGCTCTCCAGCTCCCAAGTGACATTTCCATCTGCTGGTCCTCCCCAAGCCACTCTTACCAACGCGATCTCCTTGCCTCGTAACTGTTTCAACTTCCGATCCTCAATTCTCGCAGGTACCGCTTCCACAGTCAAATTCTCTCGTACCTGTATATCGTCTACCCGAATCTCATGAGACGGATCAGCAATGTACTTCCTTAGCTGAGATACATGAAAAACATCATGCAAATTTGCAAGTGACGGCGGCAAAGCAATCTGATAAGCAACTTTCCCAACTCTCTTGGTAATCTGAAACAGACCAATAAAACATGGAGTCAACTTCTTTGACTTCAAAGCTCGACCAATACCAGTCATCGGAGTAACTCGCATAAAAACATGTTCTCCTTCGCTAAAATCAAGATCTTTCCTCCTCTTATCGTGATAACTTTTCTGACGACTTTGAGAAGTCCTCATCTTCTCCTGAATCATCTTAATCTTTTCTGAAGTCTGTTGGACAATTTCCGGTCCAATCACAGCACTCTCTCCAGATTCATACCAACACAACAGTGTCCGACACCTCCTACCATACAATGCCTCAAACGGAGCCATACCAATGCTCGAATGAAAACTATTGTTGTAGGTAAACTCAATCAATGGTAGATAACTATCCCAAGCTCCACCTTTCTCCAACACACAAGCTCTTAACAAATCTTCCAACGACTGAATCGTCCTCTCCGTCTGACCATCTGTCTGTGGATGATAAGCGGAACTCAAACGCAACTTAGTACCCAAAGCTTCTTGCAATCCCGTCCAGAATTTAGATGTAAACCTCGGATCTCGATCCGACACAATACTAGAAGGAATACCGTGCAAACTCACAATCTTCTCAACATACAATTCTGCCAACCTTTCCATCGGATAATCCATTCTTATCGGAATAAAGTAAGCAGATTTCATCAACCGATCAACAATAACCCAGATAGAATCACAATTCTTCGATGTCCTTGGCAAACCAGACACAAAATCCATAGAGATTCCATCCCATTTCCATTCCGGAACAAACAATGGTTCCATCAATCCTGACGGTTTCTGATGCTCAATCTTCGACTTCTGACAAACCAAACAAGCATACACAAACTCAACAATTTCCTTTTTCATTCCCGGCCACCAAAACAACTTCTTCAAATCATGTTACATTTTAGTAGCACCAAGATGAATACTCAATCCACTACGATGTCCTTCTTCCAAAATACTCTTCCTAATCTCTGCAACATCCGGAACACACACCCTATTACCAAATCTCATAACACCATTCTCATCCATCCGGAACTCGCCTCCTTGACCTTAGTTGATCAATGTCAATTTATCAACTAACCCAACATCAGACTTCTGTCCATTCCGAATTTCTTCCAGAATACCACTAGTCAGTTTCAACATACCCAATTTCACACTATTCGGAGTAGTTTCACATACCAAACTTAAATCTCTGAACTGCTCAACCAAATCTAACTCACGACCATTAACATCGACATATGCAAGGACTTCCTACTCAAGGCATCCGCAACAACGTTTGCCTTACTAGGATGGTAATTCAAACCGAAATCATAATCCTTTAGAAATTCTAACCATCTCCTCTGCCTCATATTCAACTCTCTCTGATCAAAGAGATACCTCAAACTTTTGTGATTACTGAACACCTCAAACCGAGAACCATATAAATAATGCCTCCACAACTTCAAAACAAACACAATAGCTGCCAACTCCAAATCATGAGTCGGATAATTCCTTTCATGTACTTTCAATTGTCTCGAAGCATAAGCCACCACCTGCTTATCTTGCATCAACACACCACCTAATCCCATTAATGATGCGTCACAATACACAACAAAGGACTTAGTCGGATTTGGCAAAATCAAGATCGGAGCACTTGTCAACCTCCTCTTCAGCTCTTGAAATCCTTTCTCACATTCAACATCCCAAACAAACATCTGACCCTTCTTGGTCAACTTAGTCATCGGTAAAGCTAATTTGGAAAATCCTTCTATAAACTTCCTGTAATAACCTGCAAGACCCAGAAAACTACGGATCTCAGAAGCATTCTTCGGCGCTTCCCACTGAGATACTGCTTCTACCTTCGTAGGATCCACAGCAATTCCATTCTTGGAAATTACATGGCCAAGAAAACTTACTTCACTTAACCAGAATTCACACTTGGACAACTTCGCATAAAGCTTCTTCTCTTTCAACAATTCCAACACAACTCTGAGATGTTCTGCATGCTCTTCATCGCTCTTCGAATAAATTAGAATATCATCAATGAACACCACCACAAACTTATCAAGATACGGATGAAATATCCTGTTCATATACTCCATGAAAACACCAGGTGCATTAGTAACTCCAAACGGCATAACAGAATACTCGTAATGTCCATACCTCGTTCTAAATGCAGTTTTATGAATATCTTCCGACTTCACACGAATCTGATGATATCCAGATCTCAGATCAATCTTACTAAATACACAAGATCCAACTAGTTGATCCATCAAATCATCGATCCTCGGCAAAGGATACCGATTCTTGATTGTAACTTTATTCAGCTGTCTGTAATCAACACATAATCTCATTGAACCTTCTTTCTTCTTAACCAACAACACCGGAGCACCCCACGGCGAAACACTCGGACGAATAAACTTCTTCTCAAACAAATCCTCAAGTTGCCTCTTCAACTTTCTCAATATAGAAGCAGACCTCTTATAGGCATCCTCGAATTCAAACTAGTTCTAGTAACAAAACCCATTAAGACTTCACCTTGCACTCTCACACCATTCCACTTACTTCATCACGGAACACTTCATAAAAAAATTACATCCCATAGGTCACATGCCTTTATCTTGCTCTCGCCGAGATCTAAATCTCTCGTTACGTAAACCATAACGCTTCTCTTCTTGCCGACTCAACTAATTTCACACACTGTAAAGCTGGCACAATAAGTACATCCCATCCAATGCGATCCCGACTACTATCAACAAGAGATTAAGGGTGATCAGTTCCTCAATTTTTCAATAGATAGTCAACAATCATGAGGTGGCATCAACCATCGTTACCAAACCACAACAGCATCTTCAATCTTACCCTTCAAGCTACTTAAACATAACCATGCTTAAAGCATCAACTGCTCGGTAATACTTACATCTTACAATCGGCGGTATACTGAACCAACCTCTTGCACAAAACTTCAGAGAAGAAACTTCTCCCCCACTTATTTCACACGTACCTCTGCAGACAACGAAAAGGAAACAATCAAGTACCGACAGTGTTTCACACACATGTCGCATACCAAAAGGGAGTAAACACATAAACAACCTGGCCGATAGACCGACCTGCTCTGATACCACTGTTGAAACGCCCCTTCTAAATAACCCGCGAATATATTAATTAAATCAGAGTAACATGGAAAACAGGGATGTCACAATTCAAGATAAATATAAAACCTCAAATCTACAGTTGTCATGCTTTACTGAAGGAACTATTAAAATAAATATTCGAATCAACATCATGTTCTACACAGCGGAAATATCTCAAAACTGGAATAACTTCACTTCATAAGTATTCCCAACATAAATTAAACAATAGAGTATAAAATAAAACTCGTCATTCAAACGTTTCCCCCAGTGTTACAACCTATCGGAGCACGACACTGACACGCGGACTTAAAATAACATACCTCTAGAGCCATCCTCAGCAACTCCTGAGCTGCTAACTTTAATCTGAAATCATTAAAGTAAGGGTGAGATTTCTCATAATTAACATGCATTATAAGTTTCTCAATCAACATTATATCACAAGCATATTATTTCACCCATTTCAGATAAACCCAGATTCAACACACAGTTCCAATCATACAAGTCATTATGCACAAATCAATAATCAACCAAAGAATTGTAACACTGGAAGACATCCTAACATGTTACAATTCCATGCAAACACAAATGCAGACACTATGCATGTGGTACCAATCACGTGACTAAGTCACCCATCACTGATCCCTCATAAATCGGATACAGCAACCATCGATTCGTCCATAACACTCGGACATGAATCCAGCCGAAGCAATCATCGATTCGTCCATAACAATCAGATACGAATCCAGCCTAACCACCCATCATCTCTCGGGTATCGGTTAACGGCAATACAATTCAAATTCCACACAATGGGAATTAACTTCACCAAAACAATGCATATGCATGCACATCACCAGCATGCAACATCAAATCAGTCTATGAAATACATCAATTTATCATAACTGAACCAAAACCAAAAGAAACATGATATCATTATTTATCATACACACATCAAACAGCATAAACATGCACTTCATCCACAAGGACCTGATACAATCAATTATCATGGATACACCATTGCATATACACCAAATATGCACATAATAACAAACCGCATAATCGGAAAGTCAACATCAAGTCAACGGAATATGATCACAACATAATTCCAAATAATTCCAAAACCAATATATCACATGATCACATCTCAATCATAATGGATAGCAGGCACAACACATAAGTATCAGTTCTCCTTCACCAAATCAGAACAATTTACAAACAATTCGACATCGTTCTCAAAATACCAAAGTTTACAAAAATCGGGAATTCGACTCTTTTTAATATAATTTTCATAAAATAATATTTTTCTTATTTTATAAGATAGTATTTTTAATTTAATAAATACTGCCGAAAACGGCACTCAAATCGGACTTACAGTTTGAAAGTTATGAATTTTCAAAATTTAGTATTTTTCAAAAAGTTACGTTTCTGGAAAATGTACTGGAACCCGGTTCCTACCTATACAGGAACCGGTTCCTACGTTGAAAAAGTCAGTTTCTTCACAAATTTACACTGGGAACCCGGTTCCTCCCCACTGGGAACCGGTTCCTGCGACCCGAAAAGTGAAAAACTGCTATTTTGACAGCACTTATTCATTCCAATCCCATCCAATTCATACCCATACGAATCCAACTCACAGCAATGTCAAAACAAGCTATAGTGCATGATTCCAATGAGATTATAACATACCATAACATCATACAATTTCCTCATAACCTCAAATTGAATCAAAACATAAATTCATGGGATTTGGGGTTTGAATTTCATAAATCCTAAATTGGGATTCCTAACATGCTTAATCAATTCTATTGATCCCAAAATCTATAAGGCATATTAAATAATCGAAATCACCCCTTACCTCGCGATGATCCTTCGAATTCACGGCGTTTGGCTTTTTCCTCTCTTCTCTTCTCTTCTCCAATTTCACGTACAATGAGTTTTTCCAAAACCTTCTTTTCCTTTTTCCTTTTTATCCTTCTTTTTCTTTTCCTTTTATTATTTGCCAAATAATAATAATAAATTAGTAATTATTTTAGTAGAGCTTTTTACTACACACACCTCTAATTCAACCTTACACCCCCGGTCTTCTTTTTTTTAATTTCATAATTAATTCATCCATTTAATCCAAAATATTATTAATTAAGCCTTTAATTAATTTAATAATTAAATTCCTAATTATTTAACACTTGAACAAATTTGGGGTGTCACACCCGGCAAGCTGAAAACCTGAAAAGGCGGCTTGGGCAAAAAAGGGTATCCCGGTGGACTGAAAACCCGAAAGGGAGGTCCAAGCAAATGTTAGAGAATTAAAGCGTATGACTATGTCCCGTTGGATCACCTTACAGGCAACCTTTATCATCGATTGACAAACTCAACGGTTCTAATCAATCCAATCACCTTCGGACAAGGCAGCGAGTGGATGAGACGCTCAGAGACAGGAAGACTATAGCAGAATTGGAACCCCATGGGATTATTTTACATAGCTATCTTTTCTTTGTATCAATTTTCATTTTCTACGACTATATTCTCTTACTAGAATGTTCGTCTCATTGTACAAAAATACTTATTCAAGTTAATACGAAGATATCCCTTTGAAAGTATAAAACTATCTGTTTTTTCTTTTATTGTCGTGTTTTGTTTGCGAAAACGTCCAATGATTTATTTTTGAACATATGCATTTAAACATGACTACTGTTTACAAATGAACAAAAAATAAGAACAGAAAATAGAAATACAATCAGTAATGGCTTTAATAAATAGGATAGTATCTTTAGACTATTCCATAAAGTTCTCCACAGGTACCTTTTCCAACAAGAACGGAAATCATGGCGTCCTGTTGTAGGATCGCCGTCATATCTCCAGTACACGGTATAATGGTGTCAAGCTCTCTCACATCCCAGACAGAATAAAACTTTCAGTTACCGTTCCTAAGATTCCCCAGTGAAAGTCGCCTAATTTTTCAGGATTCCCCAACAGGATTTCATGAGGTCTACAAGCAACACACGGTGTTTCCCTTACACAACAGAGTTTATTTCTCTAAAAATTGGAAACTCATCAACACTTCAAAACAAGAAGACTTGCACTCCTCATTCTCAGCAATGCTCAGGGATTTATTTTTCCTGACTCCAGCAATACTGCGGTATAACAATTAATATGTCCATACATTATATCCGTACGTCATAGCATTGACAGCACAAATACATACGACACAATCTCATTTATCTTGAGAACATTATTGCACCATGCATTTCATACATCATGAAATTGCATGCAATTAACCTTTCATCTTTTCAGGAAAGATCAATCAACAAAAAATTATCGTAAAATTTTCAACAAGTCAATTACATATCAATTCCCAAGAAAGGACTGATCAACCATATACATAACAGATATTTCTTTCAGACTCCTTCCAGTTCAGTTTAAATCCCTTAACGATTTATTCTGATTCTTTCCCGCAGACGTCTTCTCTAGTTCAGATAAATATCTCAATGATTTGTCCTGATTCTTCTCCAGATCCCTGTCAGTTCAGCTTAAACCTCTCAACGGTTTATTCTGATTCTTTCCCGCAGACGTCTTCTCGGTTCAGATAAATCTCTCAATGATTTATTCTGATTCTTCTCCAGATCCCTGCTGATTCAGTTCAAATCTCTCAATGGTTTATTCTGATTCTTTCCTGCATACCCTTTCTCTAGTTCAGATAAATCTCTCAATGATTTATTCTGATTCTTCTCCAGATCCCTGCCGGTTCAGCTTAAATCTCTCAACGGTTTATTCTGATTCTTTCCCGCAGATGCTTTCTCTGGTTCAGATAAATCGCTCAAATATTTACTCTGATTCTCTCCAGTTAAAGAATATTCAAGACCTCTTTTGGTTTAGTTTAAATCTCTCAAAGGTCTATCCCGATACTTTCCAAAAGAAACATTTCTGGTTCAGATAAATATCCCAACAATTTATTCTGATTCTTCTCCAAATCCCTGCCGGTTCAGTTTAAATCTCCTAACGGTTTATTCTGATTCTTTCCCGCAGACGTATTCTCTGGTTCGGATAAATCTCCCAATGGTTTATTTTGATTCTTCTCCAGATCCCTGTCGGTTCAGCTTAAATCTCTCAACGGTTTATTTTGATTCTTTGCCGCAGACGTATTCTTTGGTTCAGATAAATCTCCCAACGGTTTATTCTGATTCTTCTCCAGATCCCTTCCGGTTTAGCTTAAATCTCTCAATGGTTTATTTTGATGCTTTCCCGTAGATACTTTCTCTGGTTCAGATAAATCGCACAAAGATTTACTCTGATTCTTTCCAGTTAAAAAGAATATTCAAGATCTCTTTTGGTTCAGTTTAAACCCCTCAACGGTTTATCCTGATACTTTCCAAAGGAAAACTTCGGGTTCAGATAAATCTCTCAATGATTTATTCTGATTCTTCCCAGTCAAATAACATACAAGACTTCTTCTGGTTTAGATAAGTCGCTCCAAAGATTTATTTTGATTCTCTTCTAGTTGAAATCAAGTTCAGACTTAGTTCATTCTCTGTCAACAGTCACCCTTGGATGGCATCTACAAGCCCATGTCCGACAAACCTACACCATTCCTCCAAATGGCATCTATAAGCCCATTCACAATCCATCTTCGAGTGCAAATTTCTGGACACTCGAGTGTCCAATCATCTTCCACCTTCAAGTCACGAATGGAGGATCTGCCAATCTAAGTCTTCAGGTTTAAGAAGATTGAACAGGGGCAGTTGTTGTACCCCAAAATTTTACCTCTCATTTATCAAGTATTTTCTCACAAGATCTCCTTTGGTTCAAGACTGCACAAGGGTTGATCAGCTCAAGACACCTCCTTAAGCACTGATGACTGAAATTAGGGTTTGAAATTGCACAAGGATAATTGAACTTTTAGTGCATCATATGACTTTCATGGATCATTATGGACCCTCAAGATTACTCATGTCAAGTTTCAAGTCTTGGATCACATTTTTTCTAAGTCAATTAATCAGTTGACCTAAAAATCAGTTGTATTGGAGAAAAAGTCAATTGTGGCCAATTTACAGTCAAACTTCATAATTTTTTATCCATATCAATATTATGAACTCATATGTATCATTTTATCAAGTTTGGACCATAATTCCTCAAGAAATTTGATCAGATTATCAAAAGGGAAAAATGGTCAAAATTAGGGTTTTGACTGAGAAAGGGCAATTTCTAATTTTTGACCTAGCAAATGGTTAATTGGTGTGACACGGTAGGAGAACTGACTTAAAGGTTTTGCATTTTATCGCAAATATTGCGGTTAGCAAGAGTCGCCACCGACTTTTCTTTTATCCAAAAGGAAAGGTGAAAAAGCACAGGAAAGACCTTTGAGATGTTTTCTTGAGTTTTGGGGGTAGATTATGAAAAGGGAAGGTGTTAGCACCCTTTTTATCCATGGTTTTCCATGGGCTCTTAGTTACTTGCTTAGATCACTTGCTTTGGTTTGTTTGATGTGGTTTTGAAAGTATTTTGTAAAAGAGGCCATTTGTTTAGGCAATCTTTGTAATGATTCTCGTTTGTAAGAATGTATACAAAAATGTTTGTCTTTTGAAAATCTTTTCAATGTTTGTAAGATGTTTTTGAAATGTGTGTGTGTTTGTTTTTGAAAATAGCAAGGATTGTTTGAAATGGAGCAAGGAACTTAGAAGCTATCTACCTACTCAAATGTCTTTCTTATGTATTTTCTATTCCTTTGACATTGTTGACTCACCATTGATTTGGTAAACAACCCTATATTTGGATGTAAACGGGACGGGCGTGGGTCATCGTATAACCATGATAGAAATGTTGCAAAGTATCTTAGCATTTTTGAGGGACCAATATCATTTTGTTTAGGCAACTTTTGAATAGCGTCATCGAGGGGCTATGATCTTATATTTGTTTTGTTTTGCTTTTGCCAAGATACTTCGCATGCGTAACATGGCCATTTTATTTTAGGCAACCAAGTGGGAGAAACCCTAAGGATGCTTGTGTGCAAAGTGTATCATTTTTCATGCTTTTGATTTTGTCTTGTATTTAGGATTTTCTATTTTGTTGTTTTCATCTTGCCATACACACTTATTTACTAGCAATATATGAGAAGCAAGTAAAAAGCGAAAAGTAAAATCTAAGCTATTACATCATTTTAGGGGGATGGGGGTACAATTTAACAATGGGGGTGAAGTAGGAATTAAAATATTACAACCATATCGAATGATAATAAAAAGAATGAGAAAACAGTGCAAAATAAAGGAAAAATGCACTTTTGAACTGCTAGGTGTCGACCCATGCTGCTATGCATCGACACATAGCTTCTCCTTGCCCTTGTAAAGTGAAATCTGTTCAGTATGGGTCGACATGTAATGGGATGTGTCGACTCATGCATCTTCTTGTATCGACGCGAAAAGCGTATGTATCGACTTATAGGCTTTTCCAGCTTTTCTAAAGTGAAATTTGTTCAGTATGAGTCGACACATAATGGGATGTATCAACTCATACACCTTTTTGCATCGACGCGAAATCCGTATGTGTCGACTCATAGTCCTTTCCAGCTTCTGTTTTGTGACCTGAACTCAGTATGGTTCGACACATGAGGGTTATGTGTCGACTCATACCCTGCATTTTCACTAAGATGGGTCGACACATGTGGATATGTGTCGATACATCCTGCATTTTCCTGCCTTAAACATAGTTTTTACTGATTGTACAGGTTAGTTTATGGCATATAATGGATAAGTATGAACCATAAATGATTGAATAAGCCTAAACAAGATACAAATGACTAGTTCAGAAAGGTACTAAAGTACTACATCTTGTCTTTAAAATAAATGAATCCTTTAATGATGTATGGAGAGATATCAAGTCAAGGAGACTTACCTCTGAGTTGCACTGGCTGTTTAAATCTGAATGCTTTTTTTCAAATGTTATGAAGACCTCAATGAATCTCCAAGAAGCTGCTCCAGACTGTTGAAATTGAGTTAGACTGTGTTGTGATGTTTTTGGTGTTTTGAAGGTGAAGATGATAGCACTACAGGGACCGTTTTTGTGATGTTTTGGACCAACTTTGTATGTGATGAGTTGTTTGGTTTAAAGGAGAGTTTGTATGGTGGAATGACGGATTGGGTTTTCTATTTTGAACAAGAGTAGACTTAGTTTTGAAAATGAATCAAGGTTGCACAGAATATTATTTTTATGCTCAACAAACTCTCTATTCTTTCTCTCTAAAACTTTTTCACTTCCAAAAACCAACCCCTTGTCTTGCAAATGTTTCTTCTATTTATAGAGAAGGTTTGAGACTTGAGAAACTCATACCTTTGAAAAATCCCCTGTTATGCCTTTTTTTAAATTCATAATGACAAGTTTCTTCATGATGAAGAAAGGAGTGAATTAAGGAACTTAGCCATGCTTTGCAGGTCTTGTGGATTGCTTCTGATGTTGAGAGATTTTTCTGTCATCTTTGGAACAGATTTCAAGCTTTGAAAGAAAAGAGTGGTTGGAAAAGTGAAACTTTATGCAAATGGAAATGTTGCTTTTGCATTTCTAACCATAAATGGTATCAAGACTTGGACAAAGCTTCAAATGCTTGTGTAGACACTTAGGGTTTATGTAATTGTTTGATTATGCACGGATTTGGAGAGAACATAGCCTGAAAAGAGAGATTTTGTAGCTTTGGTTGGAATTTTAGTCAAGTGTTCATCACAAATTCTGCTTTGTAATTCAAGAATGAAGCCCCAACTTCATCTCTTCGATCCTCTCAGCTCAAGAATGATCTCGATGAGTTCTTGGACTTTTCGAAAAGATTGGAAAATCCCCTATAACTTTCATGTTGATCACTTTTGTTAAATCAAACTGGAACTTGATGAAAATTGGCCAAGAAGTTGGGATAAAAACCTGACCAAAACTGCTGAAAATTTCTAAGTGTTAAATGAAAATGTCGTGACTTCATGAATTTATAACTTGAAATCCAAGCATATTTAGGAGAAGTTGTATAAAGAAATGTTGTAGATATCATGGAGATCTACAACTTTCATGTTGGAAGTTTCTCTTGAATCATCTTGCATCATGGTGTAAAAGTGGCCTAAAGTTAAGAATAAAATAAGAAAATTTTCTATACTTAGAAAATTTCTAAGTTAGAAAAATTTTCAAATTCAAACCCTAACTTTCAAATTTGGTTTTGACTTTCTTGATTTCTTGATGATCAAGTTTCATATTTTTGAATGTCTTGATGAAATTTGATCCTTGGAATGTAATGTTGACCAAAAAGTCAAAGTTTGACTTTCTAGTATGCAATTGACCATTTTGCGCTTTTGCCAATTCCAAGCCTAAATTGATGTATCAGTGCTGCAAACTTGATGTCATAGAAGATCTTGTGAGAAAATCCTTGAGAAATGAGAGGGCAAATTTTGGGGTACAACAGCTGCCCATGTTCAATCTTCTTAAACCTGAAGAGTTAGATTGGCGAGTTTTGTCATTCGTGACTCGAAGGTGAGAGAATGATTGGACACTAGAGTGCCCAGAAATTTGCACTCGGTGACGCGCGGTTGAAGGAATGAGCTTAAAGATGCCATTTGGAGAGGTGATAGAATCTTGTTGGAGATGGGCTTGTAGATGTCATCCAAGAATGCTTATTGAATTGTAATTTGTAAGTTGGAAGAATGAGTATCAGAATTGCGTCCATGTCTGGAATGTATATGAACTGTATCTGAACGAGTATCAGGATGACATTCGTATCTGGAGCGTATCTGAACTATATCTAGAAGTTGAATCTGAATGAGTATCAGGATGGCATCCGTATCTAGTGCGTATCTGAACTGTATCTGAAAGCTGTCTTTGAATGAGTAACAAGATGGCATCCTTATCTGGTGCGTATCTGAACTGTATCTGAAAGCAGTCTTTGAATGAGTATCAGGATGGCATCCGTATCTGGTGAGTATCTGAACTGTATCTGAAAGCTTTCTTTGAATGAGTATCAGGATGGCATCCGTATCTGGTGCGTATCTGAACTGTATCTAAAAGCTGTCTTAGAATGAGTATCAGGATGGCATCCGTATCTGGTGCGTATATGTACTTTGAAATCTAAATGAGTAACAAAATGGCTTTCGTTTCTGGAGCGTATCTGAACTGTGAAAATCCGAATGAGTATCAGGATGGCATCCTTGTCTGGAGCGTATCTGTACTGTATCTAGATTGCATATTGTTAATGGCAACTTATTAATATTATCCTGAAAAGGGTAAAATGTCAGCCGAAACACAAAGTGATGTTGCATGAAATGTATGATGCAATATATGTGTTTTATCAATGTTTATGATATGTGGATGTAATGTATGTGCATGTAAGCTGATTTGCTGTATTATTGAGGAAAATAAATCCTTGACTGCTGCTGAGGATATGGCGATTCTTCATGTCTTGAAGTTGGGGTATTTGACAAAAATTCTATTGTGAGTAATATCGTATACTGCTTGAGTAATCTGCTTGGGGAATCCAGAGAATTTTGATAACTTCTACTGGGGATTTAACAATGGGAATCTTCGTTCTGTTGGGGAACAATGAAAACTCTATGGGGAAAAAGCTTATTCCCATTTGGAAAAAGTTCAGGAGTTTCGGTCACCTGCCACTCTACTGGGGAATTATCTTAGGTTAGGGAGAAATAGAAGTTAGCCGTTATCCAGTTGATTTTCAGGTTTCAAGACAACTTGCTGGGGAACTTGGAGAAACTGGATGGTTTCCACCGGGGATTAATAGTTTTGAAGTTTCAGCTCTGATGGGGATCTTGATGACGTACTGTAGGGATTGTTCATGGAATAGCCTAAAGACATTTTCCTATTCTTTCGACCTGTCAGTAATTGTCCTTTTTCATTTCGTTTATTTCTAAACAGTAATTATGTTCAAATGCATATGTTCATTAATGAATCATTGGACGTTTTTTGCAAATAAAACTCAAGTGTAAAATAAAAGGACAAATAGTTTTCTGTACTTTAAAGAGATATCTTTGTATTCACTTTGATTAAGTATTTTGTACAAAGGAGACAGACATCCTAGTAAGAGGATAGTGTCATTAAAAATAAGAAAAATTTATACAAAGAAAGATAGATATGTGTGATAATCCCATGGGGTTCCCATTCTGCTATAGCCTCTGTATCTCTGAATATCTTGTCTATTTGTTGTTTCGTCCGAAGATGATTGAATTGTTCAGAACTCCGAGTTTGTCAGTGAAGAGATTGTCCTCAAAGTGATCCAACGAGACATAGTCATACGCTTTAATTCCCTAACTTTTTCCTGGATCGCCCTTTCGGGTTTTCAACTTGCCGGGTGTACATATTTTTTGTTTTTATCCCTAATTTTTGCCTAGGTGTGTCAACCTAGCGGGTCTTTTATGCATAGTATCTTCTGACTATGTCTGTGTTCGCAGGGTGTGGCAGGTCGTCATCGCCCATGGTGGTTAAGATCATTTCCCCACCGGAGAAGATGTTCTTGATTACAAATGGTCCTTTATAGGTAGGAGTCCATTTGCCCCTGGGATCACCTTGTGGCAAGATGATGCGCTTGATCACTAGATCTCCAACTTGATATACCTGGCGTCTGACTTTCTTGTTGAAAGCCTTGATCATCTGTTTTTGATATATCTGACCATGGCAAACAGCAGTAAGTCTCTTTTCATCAATTAAGTTCAGTTGATCAAGCCGGGTCTGGATCCAATCGTCTTCACTCAAACCTGCATCTTTCATAATTATCAAAGATGGGATTTGAACCTCAATAGGCAAGACAACCTCCATGCCATAAACTAAGGAATAGGGTGTTGCCCCAGTTGATGTGCGAGCCGTGGTACGGTACCCGTGGAGAGCAAATGGTAGCATCTCATGTCAGTCCTTATAGGTGACTGTCATTTTCTGTATGATCTTTTTAATGTTTTTATTTGCAGCTTCGACTGCACCATTCATCTTTGGCCGATAGGGGGATGAATTGTGATGTTGAATCTTGAACTGCTCGCATAAGGCGGTGATCATAGTATTGTTAAGGTTCATACCATTATCAGTGATGATCCTTTCTGGGATACCGTACTGGCAAATAAGATTCTGCTTGATGAAGCGGGCAACAACATTCTTAGTAACGGATGCGAAGGAAGCTGCTTCGACCCACTTTATGAAATAGTCAATGGCCACTAGAATGAAGCGGTGTCCATTGGAGGTTGTAGGCTTGATCTCCCCAATCATATCGATTCCCCACATAGCAAAGGGCCAAGGAGCTGTTAAGACATTTAGAGGAACCGGAGCCACATGCACCTTGTCTGCATAGATTTGACACTTATGACAGGTCCGGGAGTGTTGATAGCAGTCTGCTTCCATGGTAGACCAATAATAGCCTGCCCGTAGGATTTACTTCGCCATCGTATGTCCACTAGAGTGAGTGCCAAAGGTGCCTTCATGTAATTCGGCCATGATCTCTCCAGCTTCAATTTCATCCACACAACGGAGCAGAATAGAATTATGACTACGTTTGTACAGGATGCCATTGCTCAGGAAAATCTTAGCAGAGAATCTCCTTAAGAACTTTTTATCATTGATTGAAGCTCCTTCTGGATATTCTTGAGCCTCGAGATACCTTTTGACTTCATGAAACCAAGGATGGTCCACTACTTCTTCAGTATTAATCTCGTGACAGTGTGCTGGTTCGTCCATTCGTTCAATGGTTATTTGGGGAGCCTCGCTATCCCAATTAAGTTTAAAAACATAGATGACATTGTTGCTAGAGCATCTGCTAGCTGATTTTCTTCTCGCAGGAAATGCTCGAAGGTAATCTGCTCGAAATGTGGTAACAATATCAAAACATGTTCTTTGTAAGGGATAAGGTTTGGATTCTTAGTGTCCCATTCTCCTTTGATCTGACTGATGACCAAAGCTGAATCTCCAAACACATCTAAAGATTTAATTCCCAAGTCTATGGCAGCCTTGAGACCAAAGATGCATGCTTCGTATTCCACCATGTTGGTCGTACAGTTGAAGCAAAGTCTGGTAGTAAAAGGAGTATGGCATCCTTCCGGAGATATGAGTACAGCGCCGATACCATTACCAAGTGCATTGGATACCCCATCAAAGAACAGGGTCCATCAGGATCCTTGTTCAGGTCCGTCATATGGTCTGATTTCTTCGCAATTGTCTAATGTCATGATGTCTTCGTCCGAGAATTCAAACTTCATGGATTGATAATCTTCTACAGCTTGATGAGCAAGATGATCAGCTAGCACGTTGCCCTTTATAGCTTTTTGGGTAGTGTAATGTATGTCATATTCTGTTAGGATCATCTGTCATCTAGCTATCCTCCCAGACAGAGCAGGCTTCTCAAAGATGTACTTTATCGGATCCATCTAGATATCAGCAAAGTGGTATGGGTCAACATATACTGTCTTAGCCAGCGAGCAGCCCATACCAGAGCGCAGCAAGTTTTCTCGAGCAGTGAATATCTGGTTTCACAGTCGGTAAACTTTTTGCTCAAGTAGTAAATAGCATGCTCTTTTCGTCCAGACTCGTTATGTTTCCCCAATACACACCCCAATGAGTTTTCTAAAATGGTCAAATACATGATCAATGGTCTTCCCTCGACTGGTGGCATCAAGACATGAGGCTCTTGTAAATACTCTTTGATTTTGTCAAAAGCAATCTGACACTCATCATTCCATCTGACTACTTGATCTTTTTTCAACAGTTTGAAGATTGGTTCACAAGTAGATGTTAGGTGAGAAATGAATCTGGCAATATAGTTCAAGCGTCCCAAGAATCCTCTGACTTCCTTCTCAGTATGAGGAGCAGGAATTTATTGTATCACTTTGACCTTGGCAGGATCAACCTCGATGCCTTTGTTGCTGACAATGAAACCTAAGAGTTTACCGGACCGGAATCCGAATGTGCACTTGTTTGGATTCAATCTTAACTTGTACTCCTTCAACATTACAAACAACTTTTGCAAGTGATCGAGGTGCTCCTCTTCAGTTTGTGATCGGGCTATCATTTCATCTACGTAGACCTCTATCTCATGATGTATCATATCATGAAACAAAGCTACCATGGCGCGTTGATAGGTTGCCCCGGCGTTCTTCAGTCTAAATGGCATCACTTTGTAGCAGAACGTGCCCCACTGTGTGACAAACGTAGTTTTCTCCATGTCCTCAGGTGCCATTTTGATCTGGTTATAGCCTGAGAATCCGTCCATGGAGGAAAATACTTTATTCTGGGCCGTATTATCAACCAGGATGTCGATGTGTGGAAGTGGAAAATCATCTTTAGGGCTGGCCCTGTTTAAATCTCTATAATCCACGCACATTCTTACTTTGCCATCCTTTTTAGGCACGGGAACAATGTTGGTAACCCATTGAGGATAGGAAGTAACAGCCAGAAATCCAGCATTGAACTGTTTCATGACTTCCGCTTTTATCTTCTCTTACATGTCAGGTCTCATGCGGCATACTTTTTGTTTAACTGGTGGACAGTCTTCTCTTGTGGGTAGACGATGTACCATGATGTCTGTATCGTGTCCCGCATGTCTTCGTATGACCAAGAAAAGATCTCAACATAATCATGCAACAACTGAATTAGGCGCTCCTTGACACTCGGCTCTAGATTGGCACCCACTTTGATTTCCTTTTTATCTTCCTCGGTACCCAAATTGATTGTATCTAACAGCTCCTCATGAGGCTGAATAGCTCTTTCCTCTTGTTGTTGTAGTCTGGCCAATTCCCCTGGCACCTCACAATCTTCCTCACCTTCGTATTCGGCTTGGTAGATTAGATCTTTAGAGTCACTGAAGGCTATAGCAGTATCGTTACCCATGGGATCCGGAATGGAGGGGTACCTGCATTTGTGAGTGTGGGTGTGTGTAAGGGTATAGCCATCTTAAAATAATAAAATGTAAAAGAAAGACAATGAGCACAAAAGGTTTATATGTGAAAACACGTCCATGATTCAGTGAATGTCATATGAAGATGAAATAAAAACCCTTACAAATGGACCATTGTGCCTCGGGTAAGACACAAGGTTTTTAAAGTGCGAATTGTTCGTGAATATTACAAGTCCAACATAAATGTAAAAGATGAATTACTGAGAGATGAAAGTTATTGGGACAAAGTCTCTGGCTTCCCAGTTGTGAAGTCCTCCGTTGACAGTAGGAAATATCCAATCTTCCAAGCTGCCATCCTCTTCATTGTCTTCTACTGCATTGACCTCTTGGTTGCTAATCTTCATAGGTGACCCCCCAGCACGGGCTCGGCGCACAGCCTTCTGAGCAGTTGAAGTAAACCCTAAGCCAAACTTTTCTGATTTGTACGGAATTTCTGGAAGCTGCCCCCATATGGTACATCCACCCTCCTCTATTACTGCCTTTGCGTCCTTTAGAGATGACATCCGAAGTGGAGGTCTTGTGATCTTGGGAATCGAGGATAATACCTTGTTTACCGCTACTTCTTGAGAGACCTCTTCAAAATGTTGAAAAGGAGTTTCAATGAACTCGCCATCCAACTCCACATATCGGAAAGAATTCAGATGACTAATCATGTACGCCTCCTCCCCGTGGACAGTTATGATCTTTCCTTGGACCAGATACTTCAGCATCTGATGCAATGTGGAGGTGACAGCACCGACATTATGGATCCAAGGCCGTCCTAACAGACAGGAATAAGAGGGACGGATGTCCATCACATAGAAGGTTAAATTGAAAGTCTGAGTTCCCACCTTTATCGGGATGTCCACCTCCCCATGGACCATCCTCTTTGAGCCATCAAATGCTCTCACAATTATGTTACTGGGTTTCAACGTCAGCCCTTCGCAATCCAATCTGTCAAGAACTTTCTTTGGTAAGACATTCAAAGATGAACCAGTGTCTACCAAGACATGGGCTAGGGTTGTTCCTCTACACTCCACTGAGACATACAATGCCTCGTTGTGTTTTCTCCCTTTGGATGTCAAGTCAGCATCAGAGAAGCCTAGGCCATTATCAGCTGTCAAACTGGCCACACAATCTTGGAATTGGTCAGTAGACGTCTCTTGTGGCACATGAGCCGTCTTTAGAAATTTTACCAGAGATTTTGCATGTGCCTCAGAGCACAGCAGTAATGCTAGCATGGAGATATTGGAAGGGGTTTGCCCCAACTATTCAACCACTTCATAATCACTTTTCTTTATTGTCCTCAATATTTCTTCCATTTCCTTCTTGGGTGTTTCGGGGATAGCTAACGATTGAGCCTTCATTTGGACAGGCTCTTCTTGAATGCTTTTTCCTTTATTCTCAATAGTGGAAGTATTGGTAGGGATACGGATTGTGTTGTCTTTGTCGGTAAGTACACTTGCAGGTATAATCACTGGTACAGAGGTAATCTTTGGAACGGCCATGGGTCCAAAAACTGCCTTTGGAGGGGCAATCTCTAGAGAGAAGATTCTACCACTACGGGTAATCTTGCTAGTTCCGGCAATATTGCTAATGTCGGAATTTTCTTCTTCGGAGCTTTCTTCTTCGGTAGACAGTTCATCTTATTTGATACCATGGTAGTAGATTTCTCCACCATAATTCCATGGTACTGTTTTATCTGACTTGTACGGGACCGGCCCGGGCATTGTGATCTTAAATGGAGTAGTCTTTGGAGCAGGTGTAATCCTAACAGGCCTTTTGGGGACCCTGGAAGGATTGGCGTAGATGGTTATGATAGAAATGTCTTTAACAGGAACGGGTAAAACGGGAGCATTCTCAAACAGAATTTCTTGGTTATCAATCAGGCGTTAGATACATGTCTATAATAGAGGGCAATCGGAGGGTGAGGATAAGCAATGATGGCAGTCTTCCTTATATCCTAGGAATACATCAGCTTTTAACAAATTCATCTTAATGATCGGGAGCGGAGTCAAAAGTTCATCCACTGTGGCAACAAATAAATCTTCCTCGACAGCATTGGCATTGTGACCATGCCTAGGAATCGGAGCGGAAATAACATTTGGTTTCTCAGGTGCATCAAACTCAACCTCCTTCGCATCTATCAGGTCTTGAATCTTGTTCTTTAATGCCCAACAGTTGTTGGTGTCATGCCCTGGACTTTCAGAATGGTATGCGCATCTGGCATTCGGGTGATAATGAGGGGATGCAGTATTGGGATTCTTCGGGGCCTCTTTTAAAGTTGCTAGATTTAATTTCAGAAGATGTGGTAGAACCTGGGCTAGAGTCATGTTAATCCTGGTGAATTGTCGGACTGGCCTTTCCACCATTTGCTGGTTATTTCTAGGCTGGTCTAATGCAGGCTTTGGAATCATAACGGCCCCCACCATTGGTTGGTGTTCAGTTCTTCCTTGATTCCTATGTGAATAAACAGCAGATATTTCCTTCTTCCCAGTGAAGGGTTTTTTCATGGCTGTAGACGCAGACGAATCTTTCTGAATCTTCCCACTTCTTATACCAGCTTCCACCCTTTCGCCGGTTAATATCAACTCAGTAAACCCTGCAGAGGAACTCCCAATCATATGGTTGAAGAAAGGGCCCGATAGAGTTCTTAAGAACATGTCCACCAACTCCCTTTTAGATAGAGGGGGTTGCACTCTTCCGGCTAGGTCTCTCCACTTTTGCGCGTAATTTTTGAAGCCCTCATTTGAAGCCATAGCCAGATTCTGAAGTTGAGTACGGGTAGGCGCCAAATCGGCGTTGTACTAGTATTGTTTATAGAAAGTTGCGGCCAGGTCTTCCCAATTGTGAACGTCGGCCCTTTCTAATTGGTAAAACCAATCAAGTTGTGTTCCTGATAAACTGTCTTGGAAAAAGTGTACCCACAAGTCTTTGTCAGCAGAATACGGCTGAATCTTTCTGACATATGATCGGAGGTGCATTTTAGGACACGACACTCCATCATATTTCGCAAATAATGGCACTTTAAACTTTGGTGGGATCACAATTCCTGACACTAACCCCAATTCCTCGAAATATAGCCCCGGTACTCTCTGTATTTCTATAGCGGTTAAATGCTCCTCCAGGTGTCTGTACTTATCATCAGCCGGAGGGTATTGTTGTTCAGAGTAGTCTTCCTCTTCCTCAGAGTCTGACGGAACTGTCATTTCTTTTCCTTTTCTTTCCACTTCATCAGACGTTGTTGTAAAATCTAAGGTCCTTCTAGCTTGTCCCTGAAACCTTCTGCCCATGATTACCACACCAGCTGGTTTCTTCTCTTTCTTCTTTTTCTCTTTCTCTAGCAGAGTCTTCAGCTCTTCTTGCCCCTTAGCTAAGGTCATGAGTAACTGTTGAAATTGTGTGTTTTAAGTGTGAAGGTCTTTGACCGTCTGTTCGAGATCCATCTTACTGAAATAAACAATAGAGAGATGAGGAAACTTGTTGCAAAGACATGTTTATGTTTATTATGAATGATATGTATTCATGCAATGTTTTAAAGGATTTAGAAATTCAAATTTGTTTCAAACAAAAAGAAACACACGTTATATTGATAAGATAGAATTTGAGTACATCAATGCCCCTTGGGCAAAATAATACAAAATTCTAAGATAAAAAGACATTGCGCATCCTCTTTGGTGCAATGTAGGTATTGAGAGTCTGCTCTTCATGAAGTAACTGAGTGAGTTCCAAAACCTTCTTCTCGCTTGCGTAGAATTGGGCTTCGAAAGTATCGCGCTCTCCTTTGAGCTGTATCCAATCCCTTTGTAGGTCTTCGAGTGATATAGGCATGTCAGGATGTAGGATAGTGTATGGAACTTCTCCCTCCTTAACATGCTCAATAACCACTGGGAGAATGGAAGGATAAGGCATCATAAGACTTTGAGCGTGGGTTCGTACCCACTTGAGGTAAGGCTCAAGAGGGATGGAATTCTTGTGTCCCAAAGTCTTGCTATCCACCTTGTTTAGCATCCTCCAAGCTCGGATGAATCTCTGGCGAAGTCCTTGATCGTCGTTGTCGTAGTTGAAAACCAAACCTTGAATCAGCATATCATGTGGCCCATCCCTTCGGGCATAACCAAACTGTCTTAGAGCCAAGCACGGGTTATAGGTGATGCCTCCCCTAATGCCAAGTAGAGGTACATTATGGAATTCCCCACAACGGTCAACAATGATAGCATTCTCTTTAGATCGAGAGCACCAATGAATATCTGAATGTTTAAGCGTCATTAACCTTTGTGACCACCTCAAACCTTGATCATTCTTTAAGACTGATTGGGGAAGATGAGAAATAAACCATCTTTCCAAGAGAGGAGTGCAACACATAAGAACGCCTCTTTTCCTCATTGTACGAGTGTGAAAAGAGTGTAAGATATCCCCAAGCAATGTAGGCACCGGGTTGCGTGACATGAAGATTTTGACAGCACTCACATCTATGAGTTGGTCAGGATTGGGGAACAAGACCATCCCATAGATGAGAAGAGCTATAATCTCCTCAAAATATTGCAAGTCTAGGGAATTCCAACAGCTTTGGGCTTTCTCAAATAGAAACTTTGCCAAGAAGCCTTTGACACCACTTCTAGTTTCCCAATGAGTTGTGACATCAGATGAGTGCAAGTGCAGGGCTTGAGCAATCTCTTCTGGCTTTGGATCTCTTTCCCTACCTTTGAAAGGTATTTGATTGAGAATAAGAATCCTCAAGAGTTGAGAGAATTCTTCCAAAGTGGGCACAAGCTGATAGTCAGGAAATGTGAAGCAATGATGCAAAGGGTCAAAGAACTGGAAGAGAACCTTCAACATATCCTCCTCTGTGTTGGAGGTGACCAAGTTGAGTAGACGACCATGCCTCTCGGTGAATGGAGAGTTCTTAGGGATCCTTGAAGCTAGCTCCTTGAGTTGTGGAGGAATTCTTACAAGGTTGATTTGGATAGTTTTCGCGCGAAGTGAATCCATATCCTACAAAACAAAAATGAAGATGAATTTCCAAAATCCTTGAAATGGTTAGTGAATGCATATGATGTTCATGATGTCCGTGATGTTATGCACAAGTATATATGTACAAGAAAATCAAACAAGTTCTTAGTTTAGGCTTGCATGGGGTTTTATAGGTAAGTACCCTCTTGAAGTTTAGTTGGCTCAACCTGTCCTAATAATAGTAACCGGGTTCTAAGGAGCTCAATATCACTAGATTGTTTCCTTGGTCTTTGTTTCAGCTCAAGCCTCTTTAATGGCGAGCGAAATATCCCAAGAAACCAACCCTCAATGAGTGTAGTATCGAGTATCTACCAACTTCGGACTGCACCAAAGCCGGTCATCTCACTACAGCCTAAAGGCCAAGTTGGTCAAGTGAAGGGTTCTAGAAGTTCATTAGTGCTTCACGACATCACTCAGCGGCCCCGTGTTCTCTTTGATTAACTCAAAGTCTATCGGTACCCACAAATATGTCACACTAACATAGCTATTGTTTAGACCATGTTGGTATACCCAGCACAATTTCCACAACGTATTGCTATTTACCTATAATGTTTCCCAAAATCGGATAGAGGATTCAAACCCAAACAAATAACCATAATGTAAAGCAAACAAGTTAAACAATGTAAGCAAATAAATGTGATCTAGCCCTAAGGTAACCCCACTTTTATAATGATCCCCAGCAGAGTCGCCAGTTATGTGATACGGTGGGAGAACTGACTTGAGGGTTTTGCGTTTTATCATAAATGTTGCGGTTAGCAAGAGTCGCCACCGACTTTTCTTTTATCCAAAAGGAAAGGTGAAAAAGCACAGGAAAGACCTTTGAGATGTTTTCTTAAGTTCGGGGGGTAGATTATGAAAAGGGAAGGTGTTAGCACCCTTTTCATCCATGGTTTTCCATGGGCTCTTAGTTACTTGTTTAGATCACTTGCTTTGGTTTGTATGAAATGGTGTTTGATGTGGTTTTGAAAGTATTTTGTAAAAGAGGTCATTTGTTTAGGCAATCTTTGTAATGATTCTCGTTTGTAAGAATGTATACAAAAATGTTTGTCTTTTGAAAATGTTTTCAATGTTTGTAATATGTTTTTGAAATGTGTGTGTGTTTGTTTTTGAAAATATCAAGGATTGTTTGAAATGGAGAAATTAACTTAGAAGCTATCTACCCACTCAAATGTCTTTCTTATGTATTTTCTATTCCTTTGACATTGTTGACTCACCATTGATTTGGTAAACAGCCCTATATTTGGATGTAAACGGGACGGCCGTGGGTCATCGTATAACCATGATAGCAATGTTGCAAAGTATCTTAGCATTTTTGAGGGACCAAGATCATTTTGTTTAGGCAACTTTTAAATAGCGTCATCGAGGGGCTATGATCTTATATTTGTTTTGTTTTGCTTTTGCCAAGATATTTCGCATACATAACATGGCCATTTTATTTTAGGCAACCAAGTGGGAGAAACCCTAAGGGTGCTTGTGTGCAAAGTGTATCATTTTTCATGCTTTTGATTTTGTCTTGTATTTAGGGTTTTCTATTTTGTTGTTTTTATCTTGCCATACACACTTATTTACTAGCAATATATGAGAAGCAAGTAAAAATCGAAAAATAAAATCTAAGCTATCACATCATTTTAGGGGGATGGGGGTACAATTTAACAATGGGGGTGAAGTAGGAATTAAAATATTACAACCATATCGAATGATAATAAAAAGAATGTGAAAACAGTGCAAAATAAAGGAAAAATACACTTTTGAACTGCTAGGTGTCGACCCATGCTGCTATGCATTGACAAATAGCTTCTCCTTGCCCCTGTGAAGTGAAATCTGTTCAGTATGGTTCGACACGTAATGGGATGTGTCGACTCATGCATCTCCTTGTATCAACATGAAAAACGTATGTATCGACTCATAGGCTTTTCCAGCTTCTGTAAAGTGAAATTTGTTCAGTATGAGTCAACACATAATGGGATGTATCGACTCATACACCTTTTTGCATCAACGCGAAATGTGTATGTGTCGACTCATAGTCCTTTCCAGCTTCTGTTTTATGACCTGAAATCAGTATGGGTCGATGCATGAGGGTTATGTGTCGACTCATACCCTGCATTTTCACTAAGATGGGTCGACACATGTGGATATGTGTCGATACGTCCTGCATTTTCCTTCTTTAAACATAGTTTTTACTGATTGTACAGGTTAGTTTATGGCATATAATGGATAAGTATGAATCATAAATGATTGAATAAGCCTAAACAAGATACAAATGACTAGTTTAGAAAGGTACTAAAGTACTACATCTTGTCTTTAAAATAAACGAATCCTTTAATGATGTATGGAGAGATATCAAGTCAAGGAGACTTACCTCTGAGCTGCACTGGCTAATTAAATCTGAATGCTTTTTTTCAAATGTTATGAAGACCTTAATGAATCTCCAGGAAGCTGCTCCAGACTGTTGAAATTGAGTTAGACTGTGTTGTGATTTTTTTGGTGTTTTGAAGGTGAAGATGATAGCACTACATGGATTGTTTTTGTGATGTTCTGGACCAACTTTGTATGTGATGAGTTGTTTGGTTTAAAGGAGAGTTTATATGGTGTAGTGACGGATTGGGATTTCTGTTTTGAACAAGAGTAGACTTGGTTTTGAAAAAGAATCAAGGTTGCACAGAATATTATTTTTCTGCTCAACAAACTCTCTATTCTTTCTCTCTAAAACTTTTTCACTTCCAAAAACCAACCCCTTGTCTTGAAAATGTTTCTTCTATTTATAGAGAAGGTTTGAGACTTGAGAAACTCAGACCTTTGAAAAATCCCCTGTTATGCCTTTTTTTTTAATTCATAATGACAAGTTTCTTCATGATGAAGAAATGAGTGAATTAAGGAACTTAGCCATGCTTTGCAGGTCTTGTGGATTGCTTCTGATGTTAAGAGATTTTTCTGTCATCTTTGGAACAGATTTCAAGCTTTGAAATAAAAGAGTGGTTGGAAAAGTGAAACTTTATGCAAATGGAAATGTTGCTTTTGCATTTCTAACCATAAATGGTATCAAGACTTGGACAAAGCTTCAAATGCTTGTGTAATACACTTAGGGTTTGTGTAATTGTTTGATTATGCATGGATTTAGAGAGAACATAGCCTGAAAAGAGAGATTTTGTAGCTTTGGTTGGAATTTTAGTCAAGTGTTCATCACAAATTCTGCTTTGTAATTCAAGAATGAAGCCCCAACTTCATCTCTTCTATCCTCTCAGCTCAAGAATGATCTTGATGAGTTATTGGACTTTTAAGAAAGATTAAAACATCCCTTACAACTTTCATGTTGACCACTTTTGTTAAATCAAACTGGAACTTGATAAAAATTGGCCAAGAAGTTGGGATAAAAACCTGACCAAAACTGCTGAAAATTTCTCTAAGTGTTAAATGAAAATGTCGTGACTTCATGAATTTATAACTTGAAATCTAAGCATATTTAGGAGAAGTTGTGTAAAGAAATGTTGTAGATATCATAGAGATCTACAACTTTCATGTTGGAAGTTTCTCTTGAATCATCTTGCATCGTGGTGTAAAAGTTTCCTAAAGTTAAGAAAAAAATAAGAAAATTTTCTATACTTAGAAAATTTCTAAGTTAGAAAAATTTTCAAATTCAAACCCTAACTTTCAAATTTGGTTTTTGACTTTCTTGATTTCTTGATGATCAAGTTTCATATTTTTGAATGTCTTGATGAAATTTGATCCTTGGAATGTAATGTTGACCAAAAAGTGAAAGTTTGACTTTCTAGTATGCAATTGACTATTTTGCCCTTTTGCCAATTCCAAACCTAAATTGATGTATCAGTGCTGTAAACTTGATGTCATAGAAGATCTTGTGAGAAAATCCTTGAGAAATGAAAGGGTAAATTTTGGGGTACAACAATTGGTTTGAGACATGATCTCAAGAGTTCAATTGCATAATTTTTACCTAATGGCATGACTCAAAACATTTCTCAAGGTCATTTGATTGATAGTTGATTTTCAATCAACTAATCAAAAGTCAACTGTAAACTGAAAAGTTAAACTTTGACTTTTTGGTCAAAATCCAGTGTCAAAGATCACAATTCATCAAAACATGTCAAAATATGAAACTTGTTCATAAAGAAATCAAAAAGTCAAGATTTCATTTTGAAAAGTCAAAGTTTCCAAACTTAGAAATTTTTGTGTTGAAAACTTCATATTTTTTCACAACTTTGAGCCAATTTTTAACCATGATGCAAGATGATTCAAAAGAAACTTTCAACATGAAAGTTGTAGATATACATGAAATCTAAAACATTTCTTTACACAACTTATCCTGGAAATGCTTGGATATCAAGTTATTAATCCATGAATTCATGGTCATGAAACTAAAATACTTAGTGAAAATTTGAGAATTTTGGTCAAGATTTTGACCTAACTTCTGACCCAAGTTTCACATAGTTCCATTTGGATTTTTCAAAAGTGATTCAAATAGTGCTTGTAGAGAACATTACAAGATTTCTAAAATTTCCAAGAACTCCTTGATATCATTGGTGAGCAAGGAGAATCGAAGGTCAGAAGTTAGGGTTTCAAGTTGTTTTGCAAGGCAAAATTTATGATGCAACATGAACCAAATCCATAGCCATGCTACATAATCTTCACTTTGCAGGCCTCAAACTTGTTTGTCACTCCTTAATTTAATGTTTACATAAATAATTGATCAATTGTCCAATTAATTCAAGCATTGTCCAAAGCATTTTGCCATTTTAGGGAGAAAGTCACCATTTCCATTCTTGTAAAGCAAGCTTTATGCACAAAGTCAGCTTCTTGAGCTCCTAACTTGTTCTCTTTAAGTACACTACATCCACAAAGTCAGAAGCAAGTGTGTTTAAAGCATAACCACTCTATCTTAGCAAGTACACAAGACTTTGAAACTTGGATTTCTCAAAAATCACATGTGTGATACGGTGGCAGAATCGGACTGTTTTGAGAAAAATGTTGGTTTGCGTTTTACGTTTGTGTTTGCAAAATGTCGCGGTAAGCAAGAGTCGCCACCGACTTTTATTTTATCCAACTGGAAAGGACAAAAGCACAGAAAAATTTCTTTTTCGAGATTTTGAGTACGGGGGTAGATTATAGAAAGGGAAGGTATTAGCACCCTTTCTATCTGTGGTTTTCCACGGGCTCTTAGGTGCTTGCTCATCATTTTAAAATTGATTCCATGTTTCTGTGTTTTGAAAAGTTTTGTTTGACTTTGTTTTAACTCTTTCTTTTGTCTTCAAGAGTGTTACAAAGTGTTTTTTGAAAACTGTTTGGAAAATTGTAAGTGTGAAAAAGTTTGTTTTGAGCAAGTACCTACTAGCATCTACCTACTCGAAAAAAGAATTTTTTTGTTCTTGTTTCCTTTAGACCATGCTATCCTACTATTAAGGAGTAGGTAGCACCATCGTTGGATTTGTAAGGGTCAATTCGAAAGGGACGTAAGATCACTAAAGCAATGTTAGGACGTCTTAGTAATAACCCTAATGTCTTAATATCATATTCGAGGCAACGTTTCTGAGGCAACCTTTCCGAGGCAACTTTTCCGAGGCAACATTTCTGAACGGGACATTTGATCTTTGTTTATACAAGAGGGAAACCACTAAGACACCATATACTTAACGATTGTTTACCGAAGGCAACCGAAGTGAGAGTATACCCTAGGAGTGCGCATGTGCGAGTGATTTGATTTCAGTTATTATCTTTGCACATTAGGGTTTTCTAACCATTTTAAATTAACATACAGTCTTGTCATGCAATCCTATTATCATACATCTAACAGTTAATATTTTGCGAGAATTAAAATGCGAGAATTAAAAACTACGCTATTACAAGGCTTCGGGGAGAGGGATTAATTACATAGCCAAAAACCCGTAAAACGATAAATAAAATAAAATCCTAATTAAACTATTACATACCATGAGCACTTACATTAATATCGTAAAAATAATAAATGCACTCGATGAATCGAGAACGAGAAAAAAATAGGGTTTTGACCCCGTCTAAACCTAATTGAAAGAAAAAACATATTTTTGTGGTTTTTGCATTATTTTGAGAAAAATAGAGTTTAATTGAATAAATAAAGAAAACTAATTACTAATTAATTTAAATTAAGAAAAATAACTAATTTAACCTATTTTGTATTTTATTTTATTGAGAAAAGAAATAAAAATTAAATCATATGATAACCCTAATTTTTCTAATTCATTTTAAATATTTACAAAAAGTTAGAATTACCCTAAAATCAAAACTAATATAAAATTAATTTAATAAAATAAAATAAAACCTAAATTCTAAATTGGTGAAATTGATTTTATGATTTTTTGTAAGAAAAGAAATTAAATTGTGGTTAGGAAATAAATTAAACAAATTAAATAAAAGAAATAATTAGGAAGGAAATTAGAATGGCCCTGGTGTTATAGCAAAGAGGGGGTCTGGATTGCAATTTCTTGGCCCAAATGCTAAGAGCCCATTTGACCTTTCCAGATTCCATGCGCCTGCTTGACTTGTGTCTATGGTGGACCTTCATTGGGAATCCTTGGATCTAGCATGTGGATGATCTGATTGGTTGAGTGTTGATGGTGTATGGTGGTCATATGAGAAGCCTACACACTTGAACATACAAGGCAAAATAATATTGAACAAATAGGGTGACCTGGGGATCGAACCCAGGCCCTTTGGCATTTTCAATTGCACGCTGACCATCTGAGTTGGCTTATTCTTTTGTACATGGAACAAAAAATAATCATTGTATTGGAAAAACAAAATAATATATTATAAAATGCGCGAATTTTGAATAGGAAAATCAGGGAGTGCCACGCCACCCTTCTTCTTCCTCCCACCGTTGCTAAAAGTCCTGACTTTTACCTACAGTCATCTGGGTGTAGGTATAAGCCTGCGTTTCTCCAAAATCTTTTACAAGCAATATAAATGCCCAACAATGGTACCAATCAACTCGTGACAACCTCATGAGCATCATGGTACCCTTGTCCATGGCCAATTGTACCTGTAATGGAAAACCCCAAAAATGGGCCAAGAACCCTAACTATGGCATCTTGTTGTATAGCCAATAAAAATGAAATTGGATATTACCATTGGCTTGCAAATGATTCAAGGACTCAGAATATGCAAATAAATCATGCTAAAAGTGACAGAATTGTGATATTCGATTTGAAGAAAGTATGGATATCGTGAGATACTTACAGTGAAATTCCGGACATTATGAGGCTTGTTAATGATTGCAAAATGTTCCTGGGATGTCCAGCAAACGTTTGGGATGCTTAAGATGCTTTGAATTGGTCTGCAACTTCGAAATCAGTGTGCCACTTTTTCCATTTTTTTTAAAACTTGCTTTCTTGTTTTCACGCCTCCCATCCCCTTGCTTTTGGTCTGCTAATGTTCTATATGTACCCTAGAACGAATTAGGGTTACAAACTTGTTTCAAATCTTCCTCCATTAAGATCATTGATTCAAGATTTGATCCTTATGCAAATATTTCCAAATCAAGCCAAATCCAATCTTTTGTGTCAAAATGAAGCTTGCATGATTTGATTCTCTTTCCAGCTGTATAAGAGGCCTAAACATGCACAAAATCTCAAGCTTTGATTAGTTTTGATATTTTCATGATTTTATTTTGATTTTATTTGATTTAATTGAAATAAAAATCAAAATAAATGAAAAAAAATAAAATAAAGACAGGTGGGAGAGATCATGGGTCTTGGATCATGTTACAAACTCAATGCAAGCATAAAAGGTTGGGCCCATTTGACAAAAATTGCAATTTTGGCCACATTTGACTTTTGGCAATTTTGCAAAGAAGGTCAACTTTGCCAATGCATAACTCCTATAATTTTGACCCTAGAGATGTGTTCTTGGACTTTTTATAAAGCTTAGGATGTCCTCTAAGTAAACCATTTTGTCTCATCTCAATTGAGTCTTCCATGTTCATGCATAAAGCTTTGACAAAAAGGGTGTTTTTGTTGACTTTTCAAAATGCTTATAATGTCCAAATTTATATCTTCTTGTGAGTGCATATTTTGAACTTGGGATATGAAGATGAATTGTAGGGAATTGCATCCTCTTCAAAATTAGATTTGGATCGGTCATTTTTGATAAAGTATGAGAAAGTTATGTTTGGTCAAAGTTGAGTTGATTTTTCCTGCAAACCCCTAATTTAGCAACTTTGGGTTTTGATGAATTATGAGCAATCTTTGAGGAATCATGATCAACCCTTGATCAAATGACGAATAATACTTAAAAATGAGGATGTTGACCAAAATTTTTGAAGTTTGACTGTATGTGGGCCACAGTTGACTTTTGCCCTAGCACAGTCGATTTTCAGGCCTTTGAGCAATTGCCTGAGCAAACTTTCTCGGCTCGAAACATGGTATGGATGATCTTGAGAACATATTAGGACAATGGTGAGCATTTGGGATCCTTTGGACTTAGACATATTGATGCAAACTGAAACCCTAATTTGAGGTAGACTGCCTTGGGAGAGAGTTTGTCTGGTCAACCCTTGGACCTCCTTGAGCAATTTGAGGACCTCACTTGAAATGTATTGAGAAATATGGGAGGGAAAATTTTGGGGTACAACAACATGTTATGCTTAAACTTATGATTTTGAATTCTGATCAACAACAAGCTTCCAAACTTGTTGCTTATAAATAGAGGCATTATTTGTGAGCTAGAGCATGAGCTTAAGCACCCTAAAACACTCCCAAACTCTCTCAAATCAGAAATTTCCCAAAAAATCCATTGTTGCACAGTTCCTGACCTTGGACTTGTAACTCATATTTCCCTCGTGCGTTCTTTGGCCTTTTAGTTCCTAAAGCTTCCTTACATCAAATACAACTCATCTTTGTCCTTGTACATGACTGTAACTCCATTTCTATCATCCTCCATAACCAAAAACAGAGCACTGCACATTGGCTTCTCCAAGCCATTTCAGCCACTCTCAACTCAAGATAACCATTGCATTAGCTTCCTGAGAACTTGAGAAAGCTAACCCGATCATTGCAACACCTTGAATCAAGCTCATTTGCATTTCACGATTTCCAATTTTGAGGTATTTTTCTTGAACTTCTATCTCATTACTTAGGCATTATTAGGCTTGCATTTGTGAAGATAAAATATAGACATCATTATCCTGAAACTGTACATATCCATAGATTTAATTTATATTGATTGAGCTTAGAGAATTTTAGGTTTGAATCTCTAAAAATATTTAGGTCAGAATTTGGTACTTTTAGAAATTCTCATTCTTCTTTGATTTATAGCTCATGATATTTATATGGTTGGATTCATATGGAAAAATGGAGCAACTTTCATGTTTGCATCTTTTATTTTTGTTGAGAAATGAGCAAGTTACATGAGCTATGGCTGGAGGTTAAAGATGAAGTTCATTTCTGGAACTTGTTTTGTGTTATGTATTTATTGTTTCAGTTATATCAACGGATGTATAGCCACCTCAGTGGTAAGGCAGCGCGCTGGTAACCAAGAGGACATGGGTTCAACACCCAGCGCGCTGCCTTTTGCTCTTTTTTCACATTTTACATTTTTTTTATTTTTTGCAGCGCCTGGGCCAGTAGAACATTGGGCCTTTGCTCCTTTTTACTATTGTTAACCTCATTTCCATTTTTAACCCCCTGACTTTAATTTTATATTTTTATTTTATTTCATCTTTTATTATTATAATTAATATTATTATTATTATTATTATTATTTTCATTAATAAAAAATCCAAAAATATTTATATTTTATTATTTATATTTATTTAGTCTATTTTTCTTCATAAAAACTAAAAGAACAAAAAAAAACATTTCCTTTAATAAATTAATTTCCTTTTTTAAATACTTAGATAATTAGTCTTAATTATTATTATATTATTTTCTTGTAAATTAAAATCAATTTAGAACTTAGGACTTTTATTTAATTAATTTTATTTACTAATTTAATTAAATTCACAAAAACCTAAAAAAATTATTTTCTTTAATAAATTAACTTCTTTTATTAACTTAGTTTTAATTTTCTTATTCTATTCAATTATTTTATTTTAATTTAACTAGGTCAAAAAATTTAATACAAAAAAATCCATTCCCTTACCTATTCATACTTGTACATTATATTTATTCATTTTTGTACATTTATTCAAATTCAATATGGTTGTAATAGATAATTAGGGTCTTAATTTCTTGCAATTCCCCATTTGTAATTTGTACACCCCATCCCCTAAAGCGTTGTAATAGCGTAGGACATTTAAATTCCGTAATTTAATGCTTTATATACAAATGCTAGTAATTAGGATTTGTATGGAAAGATAAAATCAAAGCTTAGCAAACCCTAATCAAGATAAATCAAGCATGTAAACCAATACGCTTGCACACTTACAGCCTTAGGGTAAACCCACTTTGTTGCCTTACAAAAATGGCCATATTATGCATGTGAGGTATCTTAGCAAAAACAATCAAAAAATACAAGATCATAGTCCCTCGATGATGCTATCAAAGTTTCCTTTCAAAAATGATCTTAGTCCCTTAAAGAAAATGCTAAGATATCTTACAACATTGCTAATCATAGCTATACAATGACCCTTTCCCGTCCCTTTTACATCCAAAGATAGGGTTACTTACCAAATCAGTGGCAAGATAACAATGTCAAAGGAAAGAGGAAATAAACATGAATGACTTTTGAGTAGATAGAATGTTCCTAGTTGCTTGCTCAATTTCAAAACTAAAAACATCCTTACTATTTTAAAAACAAACACCAACACTTTCAAAAAAAATCTTTCAAACTTGAAACATTTTCGAAAGATCAACACTTTGTATACATTCTTACGAATGAGAATTATTACAAAGTTTGCCTAAACGATGGCTTCTTTACAAAATACTTTCAAAAACCACACAAAGCACATTTTCAAACAAAAGCAAGTGATCTAGAAAGCAAATAAGAGCCTGTAGATAACTACGGATGAAAAGGGTGCTAATACCTTCCCTTTTCATAATCTACCCCCCGAACTAAAGAAAACATCTCAAAGGTCTTTCCTGTTCTTTTCAGCCTTTCCTTTTTGGATAAAAGAAAAGTCAGTGGCGACTCTTGCTAACCACAACATTTGCGATGAAACACAAAACAACCAAGTCAGTTCTTCCACGGCGTTACAGATGTCATCCTGGTACTTAGTCCAGACTATCTTCTAGCAACAGTTCGGGTACGATCCAGAGACGAATATCATCCTGATACTTATTCTGGATTATCTTCTAGCAACAGTTCAGGTATGACCCAGAGACGGATGTCATCCTGATATTTATTCAGACCATCTCTAAGAATAGTGCAGATACGATCCAGAGACGGGTGTCATTCTGACACTCATCCAACACATGTTTCAAGTACAGTGTAGATACGATCTAGAGATGGATGTCATTCTGACACTCATCCAATACATGTTTCAAGTACAGTGCAGATACGATCTAGAGACGGGTGTCATTATGACACTCATTTAACACATGTTTCAAGTACAATGCAGATACGATCCAAGAACGGATGTCATTCTGACACTCATTCAATACATGTTCAAGTACAATCACGACATAGATCCATCCACGAAATCCCCAGCAGGTACAGGGGCAGAAACATCCTGATGCAAAGTCATCGATGTCTCCTTAGCATATGATCCTGTAACATCTATGTTTCCCACAAAGAAGAAACAACCAAAGTTCTGCCCTCTTCTTCCCCAAGCAGGGATTACCTTCTCCAACTGAAGTATGTTTTCCCCAGCCCAGTTCAAACAGTTATAAAACCTCCTCCCAGATAGAGTTTGTTTCTCAAACTATGGAAGTTCATTCCCCAACAGAGTTTATTTCTCTACAGCGGCAGAATCTTCCAACAAGCATCTCTCTCCATAGAGTTATTCTCAAACATAATCAATTCTCAGGCAGAGTCAATCCCCAGCAGGTTATCCTCAAACATAAAGAGGAAATCTCCAGCGAATCATCTCTATTCATCATCCCCAGCGGAAATGAAGGATTCAACTTCCCAATACTCTCCAACAGTAATCCGAGATTTATTTTCCTAGACTGGGAACATCTCAATAACATCCCATATGCATACATCATGGCATATGCATATACATCGCATACAACATAATCTCATTTATTTTGAGAACATCATCACAATGCATTTCATACATCATGATATTGCATATGACTAACTCTTTACCTTTTTCAGAGAAAGAACAAATCAGCAAACACCGCTACTTATGTGACTTTGTAGTCTTTTCAAAAGTTATGTCTAATGAAGGGCTATTTCAACAATTTCCTCAGAAAGATGTCCTCCCAAGATTTTCTCATGTTCAGTCATATCGACACTAAGATCTCTCTGATTTCCATTCCAATTGAAGAAACTGTAAAGCCTGGATTTCTACCAGATAACAGTATAAGGTGCTACGAAGCCTAGAATCCGACCAGATAGTAGTTCACTTCTTTGAAGACACTGTGAAGCCTAGATTTCAACCAGATAATAGTATAAGGTTCTGCGAAGTCGGGAATCCGACCAGATAGTAGTTCACTTCTTTTAAGACACTGTGAAGCCTGGATTTCGACCAGTTAATAGTATAAGGTGTTACGAAGCCTGGAATCTGACCAGATAGTATTTCACTTCTTCAAAGACATTGTGAAGCCTGGATTTCGACCAGATAACAATATAAGGTGCTGCGAAGCCTGGAATCCGACCAGATAGTAGTTCACTTCTTCAAAGACACTGTGAAGCCTGGATTTCAACCAGATAATGGTATAAGGTGCTGCGAAGCCCGGAACCCGAACGTATGATAGTCAATCAATAATTTAAGAAACTATGAAGCCTGGATTTCGACCAGATAATAGTATAAAGCACTGCGACGCCTGGAATCCGACCAGATAGCATTTTACCATGTCAGTTACTATGAAGCCCGAAACCCGACCTTATAATAGTCAATAAAAAATTTAAGACACTGTGAAACCTGGATTTCGACCAGATAACAGTATAAAGCGCTGCAAAGCCTGGAATCCGACCAAATAGCAGTTTACTCTGTCAGTTACTATGAGGCCTGGATTCGACCGGATAGTAGTATACCTCAGATTCAAGTTGAAGCCTGGACCCAGCCAGATAACAACTTAATTTCTTCAAATCACGGAAGCCTGGACACGACCAAATAACAGTTTAATCTCATTCCTCTAGTAAGTCACTATGAAGCCTGGAATACGACCAGATAGCAGTCAGCATTATCATCCTCAGCAAGTCACTGTAAAGCCTGGATCCTGACCAGATAGTAGTTCACTTCAATCTCTTCAGTCAAGATATGAATCCCCAGTAGAGTAATGGACAACCGAAGCTCCTAGACTCTATTCCCCTGAAAAACATTCCCCAGAGGACTCCTCCTCGGACAACAAGAGCAGGAATCCCCACAAAGAGAATTCTTATGAAGTCAACATCTATTTTGGATGGAATCTTTAAGCCCATCTCTGACGACTCTCTGTCATACTCCTTGGATGGCATCTTTAAGCCCATCTCCGATAGTCTCCTATCACCTTTTCTAAATGGAATCGGTAAGACCATTCCCGATATTATTCACCAAGAGTATCACTTCATACGAGTGCAAATTTCTGGGCACTCTAGTGTTCAATCCTTTTCCACCTTCACATCACGAAAGGCATGCAAGTCAATCTACATGTTCAGGTTTAAGAAGATTGAACAGGGGCAACTGTTGTACCCCAAAATTTTCCCTCTCATGCTTTCCAAGGTCTTCCCCTACATGGTTGGTCACAAACCTTGCCTAAGGAAAAGAAAAATTTGTGAGTAGTGTTTTCAAGTTTCCTTTGATTGGCATCTCCAAAATTCCCTTTGATTGGCATTTCAGTAAGCCTTTCGATTGGCCTTGCAACGGGATCCTTCGATTGGAATTCAGAGCTTCCTTCGATTTGGAGCATCAGAGTTCCCTTCGATTTGGAGCATCAGAGCTTCCTTCGATTGGAGCATCAAAGCTTACTTTGATTGGAGCATTAGAGCTTCCTTTGATTGGAAGCATCAGAGCTTCCATCGATTGGAACATCAGAGCTTCCTTCGATTGGAGCATCAGAGCTTCCTTCAATTTGGAGCATCAGAGCTTCCTTAGATTGGAAGCATGAGAGCTTTCTTCGATTGGAACATCAGAGCTTCCTTCGATTGGAGCATCAGAGCTTCCTTCGATTTGGAGCATCACAACTTCCTTCGATTAGAGCATCACAACTTCCTTTGATTGAAACATCAGAGCAAAGGCCCTTAGATTAGCATTCCAAAAGAGTCCATTCAAAGAAGCTTGCAAAGAGTCCATCCGAAGAAGCTTTCAAAGGTCCATTCGAAGAAGCTTTCAAAGGAGCATTCGAAGGAGGCTATCGGCTCATTCGAAATGGAGCATTCGAAGGCCTGTTATATATCATTCAAATTCAAAAAAAAGGGACAAGATCCTTTAACTTTGGCCAAGGTTACGTTTTACATTCATGGCATTCAAATGTCTGTTTCCAACGTTATTTCTCTTGTCCCCTCACACTCCTATAAATATAAGGACAAGGACACATTACAAAGGGGAACGAGAGGAAGAGAACTAAAAAACATTGGAGAGAGGCTGCCCACAAAATCCATCAAAGGTTGCCATAATTTTTCAAGCAAAAATCCATCCCTCAACAAAAGCAGCCACGCCCAGAAGCCCCAGATTGAAGGTGCTCACCTCCAGCAAGCACCCAAATCGAAGACTCAATCAGCTGGTAAGAAAGGGTAAATTTTCCAACTTTACATTTTCATAACACCTCATTACTTGTTGTTACTTTTGATTTGCCATCCTAGGCAGGATCAAAAGGCCTGGGTTTGGTACCCAGGTCATGTTCTTCGTTTGCTAACATTTGCTACAGACATAGCCTAAGAAGACCCAGCAAGCGCAGGATCGAAGGACCTGGTCTTCGATACCTAGGTCCTGCATTTTGTTTTGCTAACGTACTTCTGCAGGGACAACATTCCAGATCAAAGGAGATACCTTCTCTGGATCGAAGCCAAAGCCTCCTGGATCGAAGAAGGCATCCCCTTCTGGATCGAAAGAAATACTCTTTCCCTGGGTCGAAGGACACCCATCCTTCCTGGATCGAAGACTTCATCTACCTCCAAATCGAAGAGACCATATCTCTTCCCTTTGAGATCGAATTCCCCTTTTCTTCACCCCAATCAAAGGGGTGCTTCATTGTACTTTTATTTTGTATTTGTTTCTTTTTTTTTTTTTCTTAGTAGACTTTTTAACTTTTAACATTAAAATAAAAATTACAAAAAATATTAGGCTAGTCATTTTTCCAACTAAATTAATTTTTGTAAATAAATTAATTAATTATTTTAACACTTTTTCTTAAAATTAAAATTAAAATAGACTTAGGCCTTGTTTTCTTTTATAACAAAAACAACCAAAAATATTTCTTTTCTTTAGGATTTTTTAGACGTCTTTTCTATTTCACACGCGTTTATTTAATTTCCTATTTTACTATTATTGTATCTGCCTACCTGATGTAATAGATAAATTAGGATATTTACTGTTTTTATTCCCCATTATCCTTGTATAATGTAAATCCCCTCTCCGAAGCATTTTAATAGCGTAGGACCTCTATTTTTCTGCATTTTTACTGCTTTTCATATTAACTGCTAGTAATTAGGCTTGTATGATAAGACTAATAATCAAACGCTAGTAAAACTTAATAAAAAGACAAAAATAACTGAAACACAACATAATTGCACACAAGCACCTTTAAGGCACGCCCACTTTGGTTGCCTTTAAAAAACAGTCATGGGGCAAGAATGCTTTAGCAAAGACCCGTAAAAACAAGATATCATAGTCCCTCGATGACCCTACAGTTGCCTTCTCAGTAAATGATCTAGTCCTTAAAACAGAATTGCTAAAGCATCTTCGTAATTACCTTCATGACTGTAACGTCCCTTCGGTTGTCCCTCAACATCCAACGATAGGGCTACCTACTCACTAATAGTAGGATAGCACGGTTTAAAGGAAAAGAGAAAAGAACTACCTTTTCGAGTATAAAAGTAGATAGCTGTTAGACGTTTGCTCAAAAAATACATTTTTTGCACTTATAGAGAAAACTACTTTTTAAAAACAATTTCAAAACACTTTGTATACTTTCTCTACTATCTCGAGAAACATTACAAAGTTCGTCATACTAAGGCGTTTTCTGAACATTTTCAAACACAAAGCACAAAAGCATTTGAAAAATGAGCAAACCTCTAAGAGCCCGTGGAAAACCACGGATGGAAAGGGTGCTAACACCTTCCCTTTCCATAATCTACCCCCTTACTCAGAAACGTCTCGAAAAGGTCTTTTTCTATTCTTTTAACCCTTTCCTCTGTTGGATAAAAGAAAAGACAGTGGCGACTCTTGCTTACCGCACATTTTGCAAACAAAAAATGCAAAAACCAGTATATAAACAGTTGGTTCTGCCACCGTGTCACACATGGGAATCTGAAGAGTACCTGGTTTGGACTTTGAAGAAATGGGTTTGGTTTCTAGAGTGGTCATCCCACCGAAATTCAAGATCCCTACTTTTTCCAAGTCTGATAGCGTCTCTTGTCCTAAGATGCATTTGAGATCTTATGTCTGCAAGATTCAACCATACACCACTGATCAGAAGCTCTGGGTCCATTTATTCCAAGAGAGTCTAGTTGGGACTCAACTTGAATGGTTTTATCAATTGGAAGGTTCTCGCCTCCACACCTGGGAGGATCTAGTTGTTGCTTTCTGCAAGCAGTACCAATACAACGCTGATCTTGCACCAACTCGTGTGCAGTTGCAGAATATGACTATGGGTTCCAACAAGGGCTTCAAAGAATACGCCTTAAAGTGGAGAGACCTGGTTGGCAGGGTGCAGCCACCCTTAACTGGCAGGGATCTAATTGATATTTTTATGGGAACTTTGACAGGACCATTCTTCAATCATCTAATCGAAAGCTCCTCTGCTGGGTTCATCGAGCTAATACTGACAGGCGAAAGAGTAGAAGCTGGCATCAAAAGTGGAAAAATCCAAGGGGATACATCCTCTGATACTCATAAGAAGCCATAAAATGGGAAGAAAGAGTCCAGTGTCGTGTACAGCCAGAAGGGTTGTAACAAGAGCAACCACGATCAACATCTGGCGGCAGTCCTGATCTCTAGTCCTGCATCGATGCGACAACAATAACGGGGAAATCAGCGAAGGCAAGACGATCCCAAAAGACAGTTTACCAACATCAACATGCCCATGTCTCAAGAATTGCAACACATGTTGAGGGTGAATTTGATTACGTTGATAGGGCCTCATCCAAATCCCAAAACTTCTTCTCCTAACTATAATCCTGATGCAATATACGCCTATCATTCCGGCAGTCTTGGGCATGATAGTAATGATTATTGGGTGCTGAAATACAAGATTCAAAACATGATTGATGCTAAGGAGGTTGAATTCAATCCTCCTGAGACCCCCAACATGATCACTGCTCACATGCCAAATCATTGAGAACGTCCAGTTCCTTTTGAATTTTCAATTGTAATCTCTTTTGCTTGTTCGAACACTTATATGCATGTCAGACTTTGGTTATTTTCATTAATGCATTAAATATGTTTGTCTTAAATTAATTCATTAATTGTCACTACAATTAAACTATGTTTTCTACTCTTTTTTGTGATAATCAACTCTCGTTAAAAGTTGCAAGCCTTTAGAGGGAGGATGACGAAAACAATGCCATGATCTCATACAGGATGCTTTTGGACAGACCTTGCTGACGATGTACAGGCTTTCTTTCAATTCCTAAACACTGGAGTTATAAGGAAGATAATCCCCAGTCAACCCTTTTGAGCCAAAGAAGTAGGAGTTTTCTTTTTCACACAAATTGAAACCTTTAATCAAAACCTAGGGCAGGGTAGTTTCTCAATTAATTCAAATGCGCGTTCAGTCATAAGCTTTCACTTCATACACAATGAGTGACGTTAAAAACATCCTTCTAAATCAAAATACGGTGATGGTTCCCCCTATAAAATAGGCAGTCATTATATCTCAAAATAAAAAAGCCCGCTGAGTCAAAACCTACGAAGGAGACTTAAGAAAAAGCGGGGGCATCCCGCTAGCTGTAATCTCAAAACAAGAATAGTCAGGCAAAAATAGGGACAATAAATCAAAAAGAGGTTGTTACAAATCCTCGATGACATGAAAAATGTTGCAAAATTGATTGTCTTCTCAAATAAACTTCCAATATCTGAACCATCACCAAAACTTCAATTGGAATTCAAAAGGCACAATTAACTGAGTATAGGGCTGAAGAACATCATGAAGAACGGGTGGGTAGAAATAAACTTTGAGCCTTATCATTTGTTTCTTAAAACCGTGAACCAGGACACGTTACAACCCCTTAAAAGTCCTAATTGAAGCATGGGTTAGTTCGAAAGCATATTGTTACAAAAGGTATCCTGACTCCTGTAAGGCTTACTGTAAATCTTGAGTTGAATTATATTCTTACAAAACTCTTTATTTGTTAAAACTGCATTCTCAAAACTTCAAGACAAGCATAAACTTTGCATTATTTGAATATCATTGTTTGCATATGGCTAATTATTTGACAACGGAGAAATTCACACGACGATTATCCGTTGAACAAAAACTCTTTTAATGAGAAGAATCACTTCAAATTGGAAGACACTTCCAATGACAAATCTCCTATAAGCAAGGGGGCATGACATGTCACTATCCAACTTGTCTGGGGCAGTCAAATCAAGATTCTAAGAAATCTCTCAAGAAGTGCTGAATTACCGGGGGCAGATCTGCATTTGAATCACTTGGGGCGTTGAGCACGAATTCCATCAAAGGGTCACATACGACCAAGCAAACATTTTTTGGCAGTACTAAAACACTTACTAATAGGGGCAATGGAAAATTCCCGCAAAGTCCTTTTCATAGGGTGAACCCCAGTCAGATACCCCCAGAATAATCTTCACGGATAAGGGTACAAAACCCTCAGGGCCAAATTCATGGATATCCCCATAAAATTGGATCCATGCAATCCCCAGCCAGAGTTTCAGTCTCCGGAAAACCTCTCCCCAGCTGAGTTGGTCTCAAGAAGAATCCTCAAGAATATTTTCCAAAAGAAAACACCTCTTCAACAGTTCGTCAATTATTCTCTTCAACAGGGTTTATTTCCCCAACAAACTACAGATTCCCCCAGCTTGATTTTGCCTCCCAGATTGTCATAAATTAAGGGACCACAACCCCTAATCCCTAGTGAATTCATCAACAAAGTCATTGTTATCTCTGAATTTGCTGTAAAGCCTGGACCCGACCAGATAACAGTTCAAAAGCTCCTCTTTCCCCAGTAGAGTTTGCCATTATCCCCAGTGAGTTATTGTGAAGCCTGGAATCTGACCAGATAACAGTTAACTTCTTTATCCCCAACAAGTTGTTAACTTCCATTCTCTCTAATCAAGAGATAACTTCCCCAATAGAGCAACGGATAACCAAAACCCCTGAACTCTTTTCTCCAAGAAGAAATCAACACTCTCCACGGATTTTCCCTCAAGAAAATTTAATATTCCCCAGTGGAGTTCTCCTCAAACAACAAAACAGGAATCCCCAGTGGAAACATTCTAAACAAAATTTGAAGAGGTGTATATTCTTCATCCCCAATAGCATTTCGGGATTTAACTTCCCAAAGCTCCCCAGCACTTGTCAAGGATTTATTTTCCGAAGCAAAGATACATTTCAACAAATATTTCAAATTCATACATCATATTACATACATGATAAATGCATACATCATAATCACATTTATTTTGAGAATATCATCAAGCCATGCTTACATCTGCATGCAACTAACCCTCTTCTTTGCAGGGAAAAGTCAATTAACAAAAGTCCTTTTTGGTAAATACCACAACCATTTCTCAATAGGTTAGAGATTAATTCCTGAAACAAGCTAGGGCAACTATTTTTATGACAAAAAAAAACAAATTCCAGATTAATACCTGAAACAAGATAGGATAACTATCTGTGAACAACTGATTATAGATTAATACCTGAAGCAAGACAGGACAACTATCTACATGAACCGATTGAAGATTAACTCCTGAAACAAGCCAGGGAAACTATCTTTCTTTTTCTATAGGTCAGAGATTAATTCCTGAAACAAGCCAGGGCAACTATCTCTACGACCAACAAAAACAAATTTCAGATTAATACCTGAAACAAGACTGGACTACTATTTGTGAATAACTGATTGTAGATTAATACCTGAAACAAGACAGGACAGCTATCTACATGAACCGATTGAAGATTAACTCCTGAAACAAGTCGGGGAAACCATCTTTCTTTCTCTAAGGTTAGAGAATAATTCCTGAAACAAGCCAGGGCAACTATCTCTACGACCAACAAAAATGAGTTCCAGATTAATACCTGAAGCAAGACAGGACAATTATCTGTGAGCGACTGATTATAGATTAATACCTGAAATAAGAGAAGATAACTATATACACGTCCAGCTGAAGCAGCCCTACCCAGACTCCTTCTCACATTTCCAGGTGCAGTTTCACAGGAACTCATCCTAAAGCAACCCTACCCAGGTTCCTTCTCAAAATTTCCAAATGCAGTTTCACATACTCATCCTGAAGCAACCCTACCCAGGTTCCTTCTCATGAATTTCCAAATGAAGTTTCACACAGACTCATCCTTAAGCAACCCTACCCAGGTTCCTTCTCATGAATTCCCAAATGCAGTTTTACACGGACTCATCCTGAAGCAACCCTACCCAGGTTCATTCTCATGAATTTCCAGATGTAGTTTTACACAGACTCATCCTGAAGTAACCCTACCCATGTTCCTTCTCATGAATTTCCAGATGAAGTTTTACAGACTCATCCTGAAGCAATCCTACCCAGGTTCCTTCTCATGAATTTCCAGATGCAGTTTTACATGGACTCATCCTGAAGCAACCCTACCCAGGTTCCTTCTCATGAATTTCCAGATGAAGTTTCACACAGACTCATCCTGAAGCAACCCTACCCAGGTTCCTTCTCATGAATTTCCAGATGCAGTTTCACACAGACTCATCCTGAAGCAACCATACCCATGTTCCTTCTCATGAATTTCCAGATGAAGTTTTACACTGACTCATCCTAAAACAGCCCTATCCAGGATCCTTCTCATAAATTTCCATATACAGCTTCACGTTGGATCATCATAAAGAAATCTTACACAGATTCCTTTTCATATACCTCCAGACACAGTTTCGCGATCTTATACAGATTCCTTCTCCAGATACAGTTTCATACGAATTCATCCTGAAGCAGTCTTACACTTATTCCTTCTAACACATTTCCAAACACAGATTAACACGGGTCCATTTCAGCATGGTATTCAGAATTAAATCGACCAAAGATTTATTCTGACACTTCTCTCAGTTACAGTCAAGCTTAGACTTGGTTTAATTTCTATCAACAATCACCTTTGGATGGCATCTATAAACCCATCTCAGATAACTTTCTATCATCTCTCCAAATGGAATCTTTAAGCCTATTCCATACATAATCAACCACAACATCATCGAGTGCAAATCTCTGGGAACTCTAGTGTTCAATCATCTTCTACCTTCAAGCTACGAACGACAATGTGCCATACTCGCTTTTCAGGTTTAAGAATATTGAACAGGGGGCAGTTGTTGTACCCCAAAATTTGCCCTCTCATTTCTCAAATATTTTTCTCACAAAATTTCTACTGAGTCAAGACTGCACAAGTTTCCATGGGTCATATTGGGCTCTCAAGCATCAAATCAAAGAAGAGCAAGTTTGCTTTGATTCTTAAGCTTTGATTAGGCACTTATCTTCCTTCGAGTAGGCTTGATTCTAAAGCTTCGATTAGGCATCTAGCTTCCTTCAATCAGTCTTGATTCTTAAGCTTTGATTAGGAATCTAGCTTCCTTCGAGTAGGCTTGATTCTTAAGCTTCGATTAGGCATCTATCTTCCTTCAAGAAAGTTTGGTTCATAGGTTTCGATTGAGCATCTGGTCCCCTTCGAGCGAGCTTTGGTCCACAAGCTTCATTCAAGTAGTGGCCTCCTACATGCATCCTTCGATTCACAAACATTAGCCTCCTGCATGCTTGTTTCAATTCACAAGCAGTACTTCCTTCATGCCTACAAGGCAAGTACATCCTTCATGCCTACTTTTCATCCACAAGACAAGTTCCTCCTTTGTTCTTGCTTTCAACCCACAAGGAAATGGCTTCCTATGTGCTTGCCTTCAATGCACAAGGCAATGGCTTCCCTTCATGTTAGCACCCACAAAACAGTGGGCTGCTTTCACACTAGCTTCGACTAGGAAATATCTCCCTTGGAAACAGTTTGTTTCGATTCCACAAAGTTTCTACACTATGACACACAACTGGCGTATTCGAAGGACATGCATATGGTCCATTCGAAGGACATACATTTTCCCCCTTCAGAGGACATACAGGACATATATGGGTGATGTAACGCCCGTTAATTTAATTAATTATTTAATTATATTATATTTTTGGATTATTTATAAGGTTGTGAGATGTTAAGAATGATTGGATTATTATTAATTTATTAATTAGTTGATTAATAATAATTCTTATGTTGGGATTAATGAAATATTATTTAAGTGATGGATTGATTAAGTGGTAGAAATATTATAGAATTGATTTATAAGAAATAAGAATAGAATTAGTAATGGGCTTATGTTATGGCGTCGAGAAGTAAAAGTGGGTGTAGCATTTAGGCCCAATTGGATTTAGTTGGACTAGATAGAATAATATTATATTATTATTAGAAAATAAGAGAGGAAGAGAAGTTAGTTATCAGTAAGAAGAGGAAGATTGGGTTTTTGGAGAAGAAGAGGGTTACGTGAATTTGAACCAAGAGGCCAAGAGGAGATTCAATCGGAGACCCATAAAGTTGCCTTCAAATCAAACCAGGTAAGGGTGGGATTTCTTATCCTATGATGGGGCTTATGAGAAATTATATGTGGGAATTTAGGGTGTAAATTTCATTACTGATTGTGTTTGTTTGTAGCAATTGATGTTAGGAATTAATTAGTGTTGATTATTGGTGAAATTTCATGTCCCTGTATTATACGTTGGTTAGTCTGTGAATCGAATGAAATTGGAGAAGTAACAGGAATTTGTAGAAAATTATACGATAGGCATTGACGATCGGCAGACTATGGTGTTGCTGCCGAACAGCGGGTTGTTGGTGGTGGGTGCTGTTGATCGGCACCATTGAGGAAGAGAGGAGAGTGTCGTTTGGCACTGGATGTTGTTGTTGAAGGAGAGTGTCGTTCGGCACTGGTTGTTGGGGCAGGCACTTATTTTTTCTGTATCTTAGCAATATACTATCATACAGAAAGTATAACGGATAATTTCAGTAACAGGAAGAATAAGTTGAAATTGGTTTTGGTTTATAACTAATAATTGTCACTGGCAGGAAGTTGTAGTAATAAAAGTTGTAGATAGCAAACAAGTAGTTTTGGCATAGACCAATGTGATCGGTGGAAATAGAACTGACTGTTTAAAGCTGGTTCGCGAAATGTCGCGGTAAGCAAGAGTCGCCACCGTCTTTTATGTTCTCCAACATGGAAAGGACAAAAGCACAGCAAAATTCCATATTCGAGATGTCTCTCGGTTCGGGAGGTAGATTTATAGAAAGGGAAGGTGTTAGCACCCTTTCTATACATGGTTATCCACGGGCTCTTAGGTACTTGCTCTTATGTTTTCAAAATTTTGTTTGCTTTTCAAGTGTGTGTGGGTTTTGAAAAAGTTTCGTTTGAAAAATTTCTAGGTAACTCTTGTATCTGTCCTCAAGAGTGTATGAAAAATTTGTTTGAAAACTTTTTAAAAGTGTCAGTGTGAAAAGTATTTTTGTTTGTTTTGAAAAGAGCAAGTACCCATGAGATCTACCTACTCTAAGGAATTAGGCTGTGTAAGAGTCCTTTAAACAGTGCTACCCCACTATTGATAAGTAGGAAGCACCGTCGTTGGAGGTGTTCGGGTCAATTCGATTAAGGGACATGTGTGGTCACCGAAGCAATAGTAGGACACCTTAGAAGTAACCCTAATGTCCTAGATCCTTTTTATTCGAGGCAACCGTTTCGAGGCAACTGGATCTTAGACATGAGGGCGACCTCTAAAACACCCTATACTTGACGACCACGTTCGAGGCATCCAGTGAGGCGTACCCTAGGAGTGGCATGTGCATGTGTATGGAATTCAGTTTATGTTTATCTTTGATCATGCATTTGTGAGCTACGGATTGTTTTTATTTGGCATACAGTCTTGCAGGCATAATTAACAGTTAAGAGTGCGGAACATAAAGTGCGGAAATATGAATCTACGCTATTACAAGGCGCGGGTCTATACATCGCCAAAAAAACAAAAACCCGTTTTGGAAAATAAATGCGGAAAGTAAAGAAAGCGGTAAAATCCTAATTAACTATTACATTTCCAGAAACACTTACATAAATATGATTAAAAATAAATTAAAGCGCGAAAGAATCGAATCGGGACGTCCTTAGGGTTTTGACCCTTTTTGAAAAAAAGAATGAAAATTGTCCTTTGCATTTAATTAAATATTAACCCTAAATTAATTAATTAATTTAAAAGAAAAATGTTTTTTGTGTTTTTTTAGTTATAATGAAAATAAAAAGAAAGGAATTTAAAAAGTAAAAAGAAAAAACCTAAGTCTAAGTTTATTTTATTTATTGTAAAAAGTTAAAATTACATAATTAAACTAATTAATTTGTTAGTATTTTATTTACAAAAATAACAATTAAGGTGAAATTTAATAATAATAATATAAATATTTTAAGTTTCTGATTTTATTATAAAAATAATTTGTTTATGAATTAATAATAATAGTTATTAATAATAATAATTAGTAAAGATAATAAAAAGAATGAACAAAAAAAAGAATAAACCAGGGGTGTTGGGCCAACTTGGAGGTGAGTTTGGCAAATCAGGCCCATCAAATTGTAAGCCACGTTTGACTTTCTGGAAGTTGTCTACGTGCCTGTTGACTGAGGAACATGGTGGTCATCCATCCCTGGCCTTTGGATTGTTGATTGGGACACATGGCATGATGATGCCTGGAGGCATATGGTGGACATCATTGCAAAGCCTGCACGTGAACACATTAGTAAAAATATAATCAAAGGTTTGGGGGACCTGGGAATCGAACCCAGGTCCCAATGGTTATTGGACGCGCTTTCCACCAACTCAACCACCTGCATGCTTTGTTAATATAGTGGGTAATGAAATTAATATATGAAAATAACACTTATGCTGGACAAAACAAAACGCGCGCCATATTTTGAACGGACCAACCACGTGCTTACACCTATTGTCTTCTTCCTCGTTTCCCTGTAAAATAAAAGCAATTAGCGGGGGTTTTTAACCCCCATAACCTGCATCAAGAGAAAATAGCGAATAGGCGTGTGATGATCAGAAATTGTTCGCGAGGGTTGGGTTGGATTCGTCTGGCCTTGACGAATTCAACCATGTGCGTCTCAAGGTCCAATTTTTCCTATAGAGCAAACCCCCAAATTCAGAGTTTGAAAACCCTAGAAAACGTCCATGGTGATTCCTGTTCTAGGACGTTTTAATCCAATTGAATCACACCAAAAGCTTCACCTGAGTTCTATGAATACAAAGCAACCAACAAAAGATGTTAAAAATGCATGAATCGATGATTATGATTTTGAAAAAAATGGTAAACCGTGAGTTCGTTTATGGTGATTCCTCAAGCTTTGGCACGCGAATTTGATTGCAATAGGTTCCTGAATGTCCCAGCAACGTGTTTGAATCTTTAAATCTCCTTGAAAGGGCCTAGAAGTGAGAAAACAGATTTGACTTTGTTCTTGATTTTTTGGAATTTTGTTATGGTGTTTTGCAGCAGCTTGCACGTTAATGGAATTAGGTTTAGCTTTTGTATTTGTATTGGAATGGAATTAGGGTTTAATCTTTGCCAAGAATCCATTGTATTCATGTTTTCAATATTTGATTTCAATCAAATCTTTTTCAACTTTTTTGATTGATAAAACTTGACAAAATTGGATGTTCTTGTCTCTTTGATTGGCACACGAAATCTCCAGCTCATATTGGTCATATTTGCTTCACAAAAGATTTGAAAAACATATCTTGGCATTTTCCTACAATTAAATCAATTAAATGAATTAATAATCAATTAAAAATCCAAATAATTAACAAAAATAAGAAAATAATTCAAATTAATCTCAATGGGTCGTGCATATGCTTTGGGTAAAGATTCAAGAAGGAATTTGAGGCCCATTAGCAAAAACAAGGTGTTTTAGGCAAAGTTGACTTTTGTAAATTCCCAAAACTTTCCCAACTTCTCCAATGCATATCTTGCTCAATTTTGATCCTATGAACATGTTATTGGACATTTTGGAAAGGTCTTGAAGTCCTCTAACCAATGCCTTTGGTCCCATGTCATTTGGATTTACCAATCTCAAGTTATGGTCTTTGACTTAAAGTGCCTTTTTGTTGACTTTTGAAAATGACCTATAATGTAGAAATTGATAACTTTTTGTGAGAGCATTTATTGGACTTGGAATGTGAAGATGAGTTGTAGGAAATGTCATCCCCTTCAAAATGAGCATTGTATGGGATTTTTCTGATGAACCATGAAAAAGTTATGCCTTGGTCAAGATACAGTTGACTTTTCTATTGTCCAAAAATAGTAACTTTTGACACCTTGATGATCTTTGAGCCATGCTTGAGGACTCATGATCAAGAATTGATCAAATGATGATTGTGGATTCAAAATAAGATGTTGACCAAAAATTTTGACTTTTGACTACCAAATGACTATTTTGCCCCTGCAGTTGACTGTGAAGCAAATGAAGCTTTTGACTGTGCAATTTGATGCTGTGAGTCTTGACACTTGTCATGTAGATGCTTGACAATGTATATGGGCACATGGGACTTGATTGGACCATTGAAAACCTCAATTTATTTGAAGGAACTAAAAGCCTAGTTTTTGACTGGCTTAGGAGGCTGTTTGACTGTGCAACCCTTGAGAGATTTTGAACCATTTGGAGATTGATCTTGACAAATCTTGAAGAATATGGGAGGGCAAATTTTGGGGTACAACAGTTTCCCCTGTTCAATCTTCTTAAACCTGAGGATGTAGATTGGCTTGCGTGCCTTTCGTGATCCGAAGGTGGAAGATGATTGAACACTAGAGTGCCCAGAAATTTGCACTCACATAGTGGAGTATCAGCAAGGTGACGGCGGGAATGGACTTACAGATGCCATTTAGATAGATGGTGGATAGGAGGATGGGCTTATAGATGCCATCTGGAGATGTGACAGAACCTTGTCGGGAATGGGCTTATCGATGCCATTTGGAAGTTTCGATCGCGTAAGAGATTCCTTAGCGAGAACTTGCGTACCTGAGAAAGAAAGATAATTACCTAGCCTGTTACAGGGGTTGATCTTCAATCTCTTCGTGTAGATATGCCCTGGCTAGATACAGGTATCGAATCTTCGATTAATCGCTCACAGATATGCCCTGGCTAGATACAGGTGTCGAATCCGGAACTGGTCGTCTACAGATGTGCCCTGGCTGGATACAGGAATCGAATCTCTAAACTCTTCATGCAGACATGCCCTGGATGGATACAGGTATCGAATCCACAATCAAATCACTCGCAGATGTGCCCTGGCTAGATACAGGAATCGAATCTGGAATGTGGTCGTCCACAGATATGCCCTGGCTGGATACAGGAATCGAATCTCTAAACTCTTCATGCAGACATGCCCTGGCTGGATACAGGTATCGAATCTACAATCAAATACTCACAGATATGCCCTGGCTAGATACAGGAATCGAATCTGGAATTGGTCGTCTACAGATATGCCCTGGCTGGATACAGGAATCGAATCTCTAAACTCTTCATGCAGACATGCCCTGGCTGGATACAGGTATCGAATCTACAATCAAATACTCACAAATATGCCCTGGCTAGATACAGGAATCGAATCTGGAATTGGTCGTCTACAGATATGCCCTGGCTGGATACAGGAATCGAATCTCTAAACTCTTCATGCAGACATGCCCTGGCTAGATACAGGTATCGAATCTACAATCAAATACTCACAGATATGCCCTGGCTAGATACAGGAATCGAATCTGGAATTGGTCGTCTACAGATATGCCCTGGCTGGATACAGGAATCGAATCTCTAAACTCTTCATGCAGACATGCCCTGGATGGATACAGGCGTCGAATCTACAATCAAATACTCACAGATATGCCCTGGCTAGATACAGGTATCGAATCTGGAATTGCGACAGTTGATAGTAATCGTCTTTGGACTGACCTTCTTCCTGAAAAGGCAAAACATCAGTTGTATGCAATGTCATGATGTATGAAATGCATGATGTCATGATGTTTTCAAGAATAAATGAGATTGTGTGTTATGATGCGTATATGCATGCGTCATGGCGTATGATAATGCGATGTTTATGAATATGTTTTCGTCTAGGAAAATAAATCCTTGACGAATGCCGGGAAATCGTGGGATCCTGGGCTGATGTTTGAAGGATAGAGTTCTTCATTTCCGCTGGGGACGATGGTTGCAAGAATAAACCGGTAGGAGAAGATGACTCCGTTGGGGAATAAACTTGTTGGAGAGATTACTCTGCAGGGAATTACTCTGTGGGAAGAGATATTTCGTTGAGGTTTTGATGATAACTCCGTTGGGGATACTGTTGATATGTTATGTTGGAAGATTTGATGACCTCCGCTGGGGGATAGGAAGAACTTCGCCGAGGACGATCTTTCCGTGGTAATTAGCTGAGGATAACCCAGTTATAAGCTCTGGTGGGGAATAACCTTTGAATAAAGTCGGGGAGATGCGTTCGTACTCCGCAGGGATAAGCTTCCAGAATCTACTGGGGAGATGGTTCAACTCTCCTGGGGAAACTTTTGGACTGTGATGGGGAGCGACTCCACTAGGGTGTCTTGTATTCCGCCGGGGAACAATCTTATATTAAGACTGTCGGGGATGCTTGTTCAGGAACATCTGTATACTCCGCTGGGGAATATTGAGATTTTCTGGGGATACCCAACTTCCTTAAGGTTGACAGTAGACTAACTCTGCTTGGGGAGAGTGTTGCTGACTTGCTGGAGATATTGTGCCTTGTTAGGGCTGCTGGGAGACTAACTCTACTCGGGGAGAGTATTGCTGATTCTGGTCTTACTCTACGGGGAGTGAAGGTATCTGGGTTATATTCTTCAGCTGAACTTACCTTGATACCTTGGCGGACAGAGCAACTAGATCATTTAGACAACTCGTTATTGCCCCTGTTTCTGATGTCACCTGTAATTAGTCCTTTGTTTCGCATGCAAATATTTATGATTAGCAATTAATGTCAAATGCATATATCAAAAATGAACATTGGACGTTCTTTGCAAAACAAAACAGATAAAGGAAAAACAATTGGCAATTTGTCTGGAAAAGTGAATTTGTATTGATTTTTGAATTTGCCTGTAAATAGGCGTTTATGTACAAGAGGCTGGCGTCCTAGTAAGAGAACGCCGCTGAATAACATAGAGTTTATACAATTTTGAAAAGGGAAACAAAACAGCTATGTGAAAAATGATCCCACTGGGTTCCAACTCTGCTATCGCCTTTATGTCTTCGAGCGTCTCATCACTTCGCTGCTTAGTTGAAGATGAAGTTGACTGATTGATGCCGTCTGAACCTGATAGTTGATGCTGAAGTCTGGATGCGAGGTAATCCGATGAGACATAGTATTACGCTTATCCCTAACTTTTGCCTGGACCGCCCTTTCGGGTTTTCAGTCCACCGGGATACCCATTTTTGCCCAAGCCGCCTTTTCAGGTTTTCGACTTGCTGGGTGTACAGATTTTTTTCATTTCATCCCTTATTTTTGCCCGAACCCTTTTGGTTCACCGGGAAGCCCTTATTTTTTCCTAGGTGTGTCAACCTAGCGGGTCTTTTGTTCATGCGTAGTATCTTTTACTATGTCTGCATTGGCGGGGTGAGGAAGGTCGTTACCATCCATGGTGGTTAGAATCATATCTCCTCCTGAGAAGATATGTTTAACCACAAATGGCCCTTCGTACGTAGGGGTCCATTTTCCCCTGGGATCACTTTGAGGAAGAATGATGCGCTTGATTACCAGGTCTCCGACTTGATACTCTTGTCGTCTGACTTTCTTGTTAAATGCCCTGATCATCCGTTTTTGGTACGTTTGACCATGACAAATAGCGGTGAGTCTCTTTTCGTCAATCAGGTTTAATTGATCAAGTCGAGTCTGGATCCAGTCATCTTCGCTTAAACATGCATCCTTCATTATCCGGAGAGAAGGTATCTGGACTTCAATAGGCAAGACTGCCTCCATGCCATAGACCAAGGAAAAGGGTGTTGCCCCGGTTGACATCCTTACTGAGGTACGGTACCCATGAAGAGCAAACGGTAACATCTCGTGCCAATCTTTGTAGGTCACTGTCATCTTCTGCACAATCTTCTTAATATTCTTATTAGCTGCTTCTACAGCCCCATTCATCTTCGGTCGGTAAGGAGAAGAGTTGTGGTGCTGTATCTTGAATTTCTCGCAGAGCTCAGTGATCATCTTGTTGTTAAGATTGGTACCATTGTCCGTAATGATCCTCTCAGGTACACCGTATCGACAGATCAGGTTATGCCGAATGAACCGTGCCACGACGTTCTTGGTTACCGTAGCATAGGAAGCTGCTTCAACCCACTTTGTGAAGTAATCAATCGCTACCAGGATGAAGCGATGCCCTTTGGATGCCGTAGGTCTGATCTCGTCGATCATATCAATGCCCCACATTACAAAAGGCCAAGGTGTTGTCAAAACGTTCAAAGGTATTGGAGGAATGTGCACCTTATCTGCATAGATCTTGCATTTATGACATGTCCGAGAATGCTGGTAACAGTCAGCTTCCATTGTGGACCAGAAATATCCTGCCCGAAGGATTTTCTTTCCCATTGTGTGTCCACTGGAATGCGTTCCGAAGGTACCTTCATGTAGCTCTGCCATGATCTTTTCTGCTTCAGTCTTATCCACACAACGCAGTAAGGTTGAATCATGGTTTCGCTTGTACAGAATGTCGTTGCTAAGGAAGAACTTTGCCGCAAACCTTCTCAGAAACTTTTTGTCATTAACAGATGCACCCTCGGGGTATTCTTGAGCTTCCAAGTACCTCTTCACTTCATGATACCAAGTTTTTTCGATTACCTCTTCAGCCTCAAGATCACAGCAATGTGCAGGTTCGTCCAACTTCCAGATAATGATCCGGGGAGCCTCGTTGTCCCATTTGACTTTGAACATAGAAGACATCGTAGCTAGCGCGTCCGCCAACTGATTCTCCTCTCTTGGGAAGTGTTCAAAAGTTATCTCCTCAAAATGGGGGATCAATGTCAACACATACTCTTTGTAGGGAATAAGATTTGGGTGTTTCGTATCCCACTCGCCTTTGATCTGGCTGATCACGAGATTGGAATCTCCGAAGACACTCAGAAACTTGATCCTTAGGTCAATTGCAGCTTGAAGACCCATGATACATGCCTCATACTCTGCCATGTTATTGGTGCAGTTGAAACATAGTCGGGCAGTGAGTGGAGTATGAGTTCCTTTAGGGGATATGATCACAGCGCCAATACCGTTACCCAAAGCTTTTGAGGCTCCGTCAAAGTGCATAGACCATCGGGATCCTTCCTCAGGTCCTTCATCCGGTCCAGGTACTTCACAGTCAGTCACTACCATGATATTCTCGTTTGGAAATTCAAAGTTCATAGATTGATAGTCGTCCACTGCTTGGTGTGCCAAATGGTCTGCCAACACACTTCCCTTGATTGCTTTCTGAGTCGTGTACTGGATGTCGTATTCTGTCAAGATCATCTTCCATCTTGCTATTCTTCCGGACAAGGCAGGCTTTTCGAAGATATACTTTATTGGATCCATTTTGGAAATCAACAGAGTAGTGTGAGTCAACATATACTGTCTCAGCCGACGAGCAGCCCACACCAAAGCGCAACAAGTTTTCTCGAGCAGTGAGTATCGGGTCTCACAGTCGGTAAACTTTTTGCTAAGGTAATAAATAGCGTGCTCTTTTCGGCCAGACTCGTCATGCTGCCCCAGCACACACCCCATTGAGTTGTCCAGTACTGTCAAGTATAATATTAGAGGTTTTCCTTCAACCGGTGGCATAAGAATGGGTGGTTCTTGGAGATACTCTTTGATTCTGTCGAAAGCGGCCTGACATTCATCGTTCCAACGTACTATTTGATCTTTCTTCAGCAGCTTGAAGATTGGTTCACAGGTAGCAGTTAGATGTGAGATGAACCGGGAAATATAGTTCAGCCGTCCTAGAAAGCCTCAGACTTCTTTCTCTGTCTTGGGAACTGGCATCTCTTGTATGGCTTTCACCTTGGCAGGGTCCACTTGAATACCTTTGTCGCTTACGACGAAGCCTAGCAATTTTACAGATCTCACCCCGAAGGTACACTTGCTTGGGTTCAACCTCAGCTTGTACAACTTCAGACGGTCAAACAGCTTCTGTAGATGGTCAAGGTGTTCCTCCTCAGTTTGGGACCTTGCGATCATATCGTCGAGATATACTTCAATCTCGTGATGGATCATATCATGAAATAAAGCAACCATGGCACGTTGGTAGGTTTCCCCAGCATTTTTCAACCCAAAAGGCATGACCTTGTAGCAAAAGGTGCCTCACTGAGTAACAAAAGTGGTCTTCTCCATGTCTTCAGGAGCCATCTTGATCTGATTATAACCGGAGAAGCCGTCCATGAAGGAGAATACTTTATGCTGAGCAGTGTTGTCAACCAGAACGTCGATATGAGGCAGAGGGAAATCATCCTTAGGGCTGGCCCTGTTCAAATCCCTATAATCAACACACATTCGGACCTTACCATCCTTCTTCGGTACTGGAACCACGTTGGCAACCCACTGAGGGTAAGAAGTCACTGCTAGAAACCCGGCATCAAATTGTTTCATAACCTCAACTTTGATTTTCTCGGACATCTCCGGACGCATACGGCGGACCTTCTGTTTTACCGGAGGGCATTCTTCCTTGGTAGGCAGGTGATGAACCACAATGTCGGTATCCAACCCAGGCATGTCTTCGTAAGACCATGCGAATATTTCCACATAATCATGCAACATCTGAATCAACCGTTGTTTCACACTGAGCTCCAGATTGGCACCAATCTTGACTTCCTTTATGTCTGTCTCAGTACCCAGATTTACCGTTTCCACTGGCTCTTCATGTGGCTGAATGGCCCTCTCTTCCTGGAGTAGCAGTCTTGCAAGTTCACCAGGCACTTCGCAATCATCTTCACCTTCGTCTTCGACTAAGTTGATCGGATTTTCGAAGTCATAACTGGCAGTAGCAGAGTCATTACCAATGAGATCCAGAGTGAATTGGAACCTGTATAGGTGAGTGTGTGTAAATATAGCTGTTTTGCAATATATATAATAAAGAAATAAAGGGAGCGCAAGATTTGAAATGCGAAAAACGTCCAATGCTTTTATTCATGATATATGAAAATGACAAATAATAAGCCCTCACAAATGAAGCCACGGTGCCCCGGGTAAGAGACTGGGCCATAAAGTTTCAAATTATTGTTCGTTACAAATTTAAAACAAGGGAGTTCATTACTGAGTGACAAAAGTAATAGGTATGTAGTCTTTGGCAGTCCAGTTGCTTAGTCCATCGTTGGTCGTTGGGTAGATCCAGCTGTTGAATTCAGATTCTTCCGCCTCGTCTTCAATAGCATTTACTCCCGGGTTGGTGATGAATACAGGAGGTCTTCCAATCCTTGCCTTACGCACAGCCCTCTGAGCCTCTGCAGTGAAACCCAAGCCGAACTTGTCAGTCCTCGGAGTGAAATCAGGAAGTCTGCCCCAGTTTGCACACTCACCCTTCTCAACCACAGTCCGGGCATCCTTTAAGGAAGCCATCTTCAAAGGAGAATTATCTTCAGTCACAGTCTCTGCTGCTATCAATGTCTGAGGAACCTCTTCAAAGTGTTGAAAGGGGGTCACTATGAACTCCCCATCCATCTCTATGTACCGGAACGAGTTGAGGTGGCTAACCATATATTCTTCCTCCCCCTGCACCGTAACTATCTTCCCTCTGACCGGGTACTTAAGCTTCTGATGCAACGTGGAGGTCACAGCTCCAGCCTTGTGGATCCATGGACGACCTGGAAAACAAGAATAGGATGGTCGGATGTCCATCACATAGAAAGTAGAATCAAAGACTTGAGAACCAACCCTGATTGGAATGTCAACTTCACCATGTACCATCCTCTTCGACCCGTCAAAGGCCCGGACAACAATGTTACTAGGCTTGAGCTCTAAACCCTCACAATCCAGCCTGTCTAGGGCCTTCTTGGGTAATACATTCAATGAAGAACCGGTGTCTACCAACACATGGGCAAGAGTAGTTCCCATGCATTCAATGGAGACATGCAAGGCGTCGTTATGGTTCTTTCCTTTGGCGGTCAGATCGGCGTCAGAGAAACCTAACCCATTATCAGCAGTCAAGTTGGCCACACAATCAGTAAATTGATCAGCGGACGTTTCTTGTGGCACATGGGCCGTCTTCAGGAAGGAAATCAGGGCCTTGGCATGGGTCTCTGAACACAACAATAGTGATAACATAGAAATCTTGGATGGGGTTTGCCCCAGTTGCTCCACTACATTAAAATCACTCTTCTTAATAATCTTCAGAATCTCTTCCATCTCCTGTTTGGAAGCTTCAACATTGATTGTCTTTGGAGCCTCCGTCTGGGCAGGCACATCAGTAGAAATCCCTTTGCCCCGAGCGTTAGATGACTCGGCAACAGGGGTAGAAAGAGGAACTTTCTCGAACAAGATCTCTTTGTTATCCATCAGGTTTTGGATGCCTGACTTCAACAAAGGACAACCAGCAGGTGAAACAGAACATAGAAGGCAACCTTTACTACATCCCGGAAATAAACCGGCTAGCAACAGGTTCCTTTTGACGGTCAACAACGGAGTAACAATATCATCCACAGAGGTCACATACAGGTCTTCTTCCACAGCATTCACTCCATGTTGGGGCATGGGAGCAGTAACAACATTGGGCCTTTTGGGCGCCTCGAACTGTATTTCTTTAGCATCAATAAGGTCCTGAACCTTATTCCTCAAAGCCCAACAATCATCAGTAGAATGCCCCGGGCTGTCAGAGTGATAAGCACAGCAGGCGTTGGGGTTGTACTTCGGAGATGTGGTGTTCACTACTTTCAGAGCTTCCTTGACAGTTACCAGATTAGTTGACAGTAGTTGCGGCAATATCTGAGACAGGGTCATGCTGAGCCGAGTGTACTGCCTTTTGGGCCTCTCACCTCTTGGTTGGTTATATTGATGAGGAGCAGCAGCAGGCTTAGAAATAACCACCGCGTTGACAGCTTGGCGACATTCCGGTTTGTTCTGTCTCCTTGACCCATAAACAGCACTGGCTTCCTTCTTGAAAGGCTTCTTTTCAGAACTTGAGGATGCACCTTTCTGTATCTTCCCCAACTTAATACTAGCTTCTATCCTCTCACCAGTCAATATCAGATCTGTGAATCCAGCAGAAGAATTACCAATCAGGTGGTTAAAGAATGGACCAGACAGGGTCCCCAAGAACATGTCCACGAGCTCATGGTCAATCAACGGTGGCTGCACCCTGCCAGCCAGGTCTCTCCACTTTTGCGCGTACTCCTTAAAACCTTCTCCCGTCCCTAGCGACATACCCTGGAGTTGGGTACGTGTAGGAGCGAGGTCGGCATTGTACTGATACTGCTTATAAAATGCAGTAGCCAAGTCCTCCCAATTTCGAATACTGGCTCCATCCAGCTGATAGAACCACTCGAGTTAAGCCCCTGAAAGGCTATCCTAGAAGAAATGGATCCATAGATTCTTGTCTGCAGTATACGGTTGGATCTTCCTCACATAAGAACGGAGGTGCAGCTTAGGGCAGGAAGCTCCGTCATACTTCGCAAAAGAAGGTGCTTTGAACTTGTGTGGGATCACCACCCCAGAAGATAGACCTAGATCGCAAAAATCCAATCCGAGCACATGTTGGATCTCCATAGCACTCAGACGGTCCTCTAGTTGCTTATACCTGTCTTCAGCAGGAGGGTACTGTTCATCGTTGAAATCTGTCTCGTTGTCGGAGACCACAGGACTAGGAACCCTTCCCCCTTGGGGACTGTCTTTGCCTACAGAGGAAGTAGCCTGATCAGCCTCATTCTGCAGTGTATTCCCAAACCTCCGTCCAGTGTTGAATAGCACAGTCCTCTTCTTCTTCTTCTTCAAAAGCAGAGTCTTCAATTCCTCTTGACCCTGGGCTAAGCTCATGACCAGCTCTTGAAACTGGGCGTTCTGCGCCTGGAGGGCCTTGATAGCTTGTTCGTTGGTAAGTTCAGGATTCATGATGATTGCTTAAATAAACAGCGAAGAAGATTAAGAAACCTATAGAAAAGAATACCTGTTATGCATATGATGAATGGAATGCGTATGATTTATGTTTTCAAAGACAATCGGGATTCAACTTTGTAAACAAAAAAGGAAACACACTTCATTAGATTAAACTTTGAATTATTCAAGAGATTGCCCTTAGGCGTTACATAAATGACAATACTGAAAAGGAAATGAAAGATGTAAAAGAAACATCCAAGACTCATCAGTGCTCCCATGGCCTCCTCTTCTCAGAGCGAATATAGTCATTCAGGGTTCATTCGTTCTCCAATTGCTTGGTCAGCTTCTGGATTTTCTGTTGTTGTTCATTGAACTTTTCCCGATAAGAATCCCGTTCTTCCTGTAGTTGCACCCAAGATCTCTTTAGTGTATCAACATCAGTAGGTATTTGAGGAGGGAGTACAGTTGGAGGAACCTCGTCTCTGTCAGGAAATTCAAGAATGATGGGTCTGACAGCTTCGTATGGCATACCTAACTTCTGAGCACGGATGCGGACCCATTTGTAGTAGGATTCCATAGGCAGAGAAGTCTTCGGTCCCAACTCATGTGGGTCAGCTTTGTGAATTTTATCCCAAGCCCGGATGAATTTACGACGCAGCTCGTCACTATCTACCTGAAACTCAAAACTGATGTGAGGTATCAACATCTCATGAGGCCCCGCTCTTCTGGCCCTTCCAAACTGACGGAGAGCTAGACATGGATTATAAGAGATTCCTCCCTGAGTACCGATCAATGGAACATTAGGATACTCTCCGCAACGATCAATAACAGCTACCTCATCCAAGCCTCTGAGAGTCCAAGTGATGTCATTATCAGTGAGAGACATTATCCTATGAGCCCAACCTCTTCCTTCTTTGTTCTTCAGCACGAACTTAGGGAGGTGCGAAATAAACCACCTCACTAATAAAGGAGCACAACACCACAGAGTTCCCCGTCTTCGGGCAGTACGAGCATAGAGTTGTTGCAGGATATCACCCAAGAGAGTGGGCACAGGGTTCCAAGACATGAAGATCCTTATGGTATTGACGTTAATAAAGTTATCAGGGTTTGGGAACAATACCAGACCATAGATTAAGAGAGCCAGAATGTCTTCGTACGCCCTGAAGTCTAAGTCATTCCAGAAACTATTAGCTTTACCAATCAGAAATTTAGCCAAAAAGCCCTTAACTCCGCTTCTAGTCACCCAGTTATCCATTACCTCTTTGTTGGTCAAAGGAAGAGCTGCAGCAATCTCCTCAAGCCTAAGAGTCTTTTCCCAACCAGTGAAGGGAGTCTGATCCAAGATAGGGATACCAAGCAAATCAGAGAATTCTTCCAGGGTAGGGACCAGCTGGAAGTCTTGAAAGGTGAAGCAATGGTATAGGGGATCATAAAACTGTGTTAGGACACTCATCAGTTGTTGGTCCCACTTTGAAGTGACCAAACCGAGAAGAGAACCATGCCTCTGGATGAAGGAAGTAGTATTTGGAATTCTGTCAACCAATTCTTTGAGCAGATCAGGTGGGTGAACAAAATTGAGCCGGATAGTGTTCCTTCGTACAGGCATCATGATGTCCTACAAAACAGAGCAAAGGTGAAACCCTCTTGTCTTTGAAATGGGTCAGCCCTTATGCAGGATGCATGCAATGGTATGATGGTATGATGTTATGATAAAGCACACCACAAATATTCACAAAGGAAAACATGATAAGGCACACAAGTCACACAAGACAGCCCTTAGAGTTTAGGCCAGCATGAAGTTTAGGTACTACCCACTTTCAGTTTCGTTGGTTAAGACCTGTCCTATCAAAAGTAACCGGGTTCTAGAGGATCCCAATATCACTGACTACCCTCAATCGATCATAACTCCAGCGTCGCAATCTTTTCTTGCGGCCAGAACCATCGCGAGAGTTTAGCCTCAATGGGTGTAGCATACTGCTACTGTTCTATGGCCAAGTTGGGTCGATTTAGGGTTCTAAGGTCGGTTGGTGCTTAATGACTCCTCAGAAGACCCATATTCTCCTCGTTGCAACACAAGGGATATCGGTACAGACCAAGGTGTCACACCAACGTAGCCACTGCTTCACCCGTGTCGGTCTACGCCGGACAGGTCCCTCACAGCTTATGCTACCTAAAGGGTATTCCCCCGGATCCGGGTTAGGATCTATGAAACTCCGATGCAGCCTACAATAATAAAGCAATCAAAGCAAGCAATTGAAAACATAAGTATGATCTAATCCTAAGGTACACCTCACTTATCAATATCCCCAGCAGAGTCGCCAGTTCTGTGATCGGTGGAAATAGAACTGACTGTTTAAAGCTGGTTCGTGAAATGTCGCGGTAAGCAAGAGTCGCCACCGTCTTTTATGTTCTCCAACATGGAAAGGACAAAAGCACAGCAAAATTCCTTATTCGAGATGTCTCTCGGTTTGGGAGGTAGATTTATAGAAAGGGAAGGTGTTAGCACCCTTTCTATCTGTGGTTATCCACGGGCTCTTAGGTACTTGCTCTTATGTTTTCAAAAATTTGTTTTCTTTTCAAGTGTGTGTGGGTTTTGAAAAAGTTTTGTTTGAAAAATTTCTAGGTAACTCTTGTATCTGTCCTCAAGAGTGTATGAAAAATTTGTTTGAAAACCTTTTAAAAGTGTTAGTGTGAAAAGTATTTTTGTTTGTTTTGAAAAGAGCAAGTACCCATGAGATCTACCTACTCTAAGGAATTAGGCCGTGTAAGAGTCCTTTAAACAGTGCTACCCCACTATTGAGAAGTAGGAAGCACCGTCGTTGGAGGTGTTCGGGTCAATTCGATTAAGGGACATGTGTGGTCACCGAAGCAATAGTAGGACACCTTAGAAGTAACCCTAATGTCCTAGATCCTTTTTATCCGAGGCAACTGTTTCGAGGCAACTGGATCTTAGACATGAGGGCGACCTCTAAAACACCCTATACTTGACGACCACGTTCGAGGCATCCAGTGAGGCGTACCCTAGGAGTGGCATGTGCATGTGTATGGAATTCAGTTTATGTTTATCTTTGATCATGCATTTGTGAGCTACGGATTGTTTTTATTTGGCATACAGTCTTGCAGGCATAATTAACAGTTAAGAGTGCGGAACATAAAGTGCGGAAATATGAATCTACGCTATTACAAGGCGCGGGTCTATACATCGCCAAAAAAACAAAAATCCGTTTTGGAAAATAAATGCGGAAAGTAAAGAAAGCGGTAAAATCCTAATTAACTATTACATTTCCGGAAACAGTTACATAAATATGATTAAAAATAAATTAAAGCGCGAAAGAATCGAATCGGGACGTCCTTAGGGTTTTGACCCTTTTTGAAAAAAAGAAAGAAAATTGTCCTTTGCATTTAATTAAATATTAACCCTAAATTAATTAATTAATTTAAAAGAAAAATGTTTTTTGTGTTTTTTTAGTTTTAATGAAAATAAAAAGAAAGGAATTTAAAAAGTAAAAAGAAAAAACCTAAGTCTAAGTTTATTTTATTTATTGTAAAAAGTTAAAATTACATAATTAAACTAATTAATTTGTTAGTATTTTATTTACAAAAATAACAATTAAGGTGAAATTTAATAATAATAATATAAATATTTTAAGTTTCTGATTTTATTATAAAAATAATTTGTTTATGAATTAATAATAATAGTTATTAATAATAATAATTAGTAAAGATAATAAAAAGAATGAACAAAAAAAAAGAATAAACCAGGGGTGCTGGGCCAGCTTGGAGGTGAGTTTGGCAAATCAGGCCCATCAAATTGTAAGCCACGTTTGACTTTCTGGAAGTTGTCTACGCGCCTGTTGACTGAGGAACATGGTGGTCATCCATCCCTGGCCTTTGGATTGTTGATTGGGACACATGGCATGATGATGCCTGGAGGCATATGGTGGACATCATTGCAAAGCCTGCACGTGAACACATTAGGAAAAATATAATCAAAGGTTTGGGGGACCTGGGAATCGAACCCAGGTCCCAATGGTTATTGGACGCGCTTTCCACCAACTCAACCACCTGCATGCTTTGTTAATGTAGTGGGTAATGAAATTAATATATGAAAATAACACTTATGCTGGACAAAACAAAACGCGCGCCATATTTTGAACGGACCAACCACGCGCTTACACCTATTGTCTTCTTCCTCGTTTCCCTGTAAAATAAAAGCAATTAGCGGGGGGTTTTAACCCCCACAACCTGCATCAAGAGAAAATAGCGAATAGGCGTGTGATGATCAGAAATTGTTCGCGAGGGTTGGGTTGGATTCGTCTGGCCTTGACGAATTCAACCATGTGTGTCTCAAGGTCCAATTTTTCCTATAGAGCAAACCCCCAAATTCAGAGTTTGAAAACCCTAGAAAACGTCCATGGTGATTCCTGTTCTAGGACGTTTTAATCCAATTGAATCACACCAAAAGCTTCACCTGAGTTCTATGAATACAAAGCAACCAACAAAAGATGTTAAAAATGCATGAATCAATGATTATGATTTTGAAAAAAAATGGTAAACCGTGAGTTCGTGTATGGTGATTCCTCAAGCTTTGGCACGCGAATTTGATTGCAATAGGTTCCTGAATGTCCCAGCAACGTGTTTGAATCTTTAAATCTCCTTGAAAGGGCCTGGAAGTGAGAAAACAGATTTGACTTTGTTCTTGATTTTTTGGAATTTGGTTATGGTGTTTTGCAGCAGCTTGCACGTTAATGGAATTAGGTTTAGCTTTTGTATTTGTATTGGAATGGAATTTGGGTTTAATCTTTGCCAAGAATCCATTGTATTCATGTTTTCAATATTTGATTTCAATCAAATATTTTTCAACTTTTTTTATTGATAAAACTTGCCAAAATTGTATGTTCTTTTCTCTTTGATTGGCACACGAAATCTCCAGCTCATATTGGTCATATTTGCTTCACAAAAGATTTGAAAAACATATCTTGGCATTTTCCTACAATTAAATCAATTAAATGAATTAATAATCAATTAAAAATCCAAATAATTAACAAAAATAAGAAAATAATTCAAATTAATCTCAATGGGTCGTGCATATGCTTTGGGTAAAGATTCAAGAAGGAATTTGAGGCCTATTAGCAAAAACAAGGTGTTTTAGGCAAAGTTGACTTTTGTAAATTCCCAAAAATTTCCCAACTTCTCTAATGCATATCTTGCTCAATTTTGATCCTATGAACATGTTCTTGGACATTTTGGAAAGGTCTTGAAGTCCTCTAACCAATGCCTTTGTTCCCATGTCATTTTGATTTACCAATATCAAGTTATGGTCTTTGACTTAAAGTGCCTTTTTGTTGACTTTTGAAAATGACTTATAATGTAGAAATTGATAACTTTTTGTGAGAGCATTTCTTGGACTTGTAATGTGAATATGAGTTGTAGGAAATGTCATCCCCTTCAAAATGAGCATTGGATGGGATTTTTCTGATGAACCATGAAAAAGTTATGCCTTGGTCAAGATACAGTTGACTTTTCTACTGTCCAAAAATAGTAACTTTTGACACCTTGATGATCTTTGAGCCATGCTTGAGGACTCATGATCAATAATTGATCAAAAGATGATTGTGGCTTCAAAATAAGATGTTGACCAAAAATTTTGACTTTTGACTGCCAAATGACCATTTTGCCCCTGCAGTTGACTGTGAAGCAAATGAAGCTTTTGACTGTGCAATTTGATGTTGTGAGTCTTGAGACTTGTCATGTAGATGCTTGACAATGTATATGGGCACATGGGACTTTATTGGACCATTGAAAACCTCAATTTCTTTGAAGGAACCAAAACCCTAGTTTTTGACTGGCTTAGGAGGCTGTTTGACTGTGCAACCCTTGAGAGATTTTGAACCATTTGGAGATTGATCTTGACAAATCTTAAAGAATATGGGAGGGAAAATTTTGGGGTACAACAACCAATAATAGCAGTAAGCTAAATAACAGAGGTAGCGTAATTTAGTAGAATAAATTGATTAGTAGAAGTATAAATAAATAATAGTAATAACAATATATAAAACAGTTTCGATTAGCCGAATTTGTAGATTTAGGCGGTAAAAGTAGTTAACCGGAATTAGTTGAAATTTTCGGAGTAATTCGTATATACATATAGGTATTTTTAGTTGGTTTGTTTTGTTAGAATTATGTAGAATAAAGTTGATTTGCAGGTGAAGTCGAATTAAGTTGAATGGTTCCGTTTTATGGAATTGTGTTGTTGGTTATTGCTGTGAATAAGTTGTTGTCGAATACATTATTGTTATTGAATATGTTGTTGTTTATATGTTGTGATTGATAAGTTGATTAAGTTGTAGGCCTATGGCCAGGGTTGAAGCGACGATGAGTACCTCTAATTATTGGTAAAGTGACGATATAGGCTTATGCCTTGTGATGGATGATGATTATTGTGAGTATGTGATAGTACATTCATTGAGTCACACACATTTGCATATTTTGTGATAGCCTGGATTAGAAAAATATGAAGAAGGCTTATGCCTTGTTGATGCCTCTAATTATTGGCAAATTCTTAAGATGGGAGTTTTGCTCCAATGGTACCACATGCATTTGCACAATTGTGTCTCATCGGGTCTTGCATAAGTAATAATGATGTGAATTGTGATGATTTAAGTTGTGATTAAAACAAGTGAGGTTTATGAAAAGATGTATTATGAAGGGCATGACAATGTTGATATTTGAAATGTGATGATTTTATATTCCTGAATTCTAATATATGATTTATCATACGCTCACTTATACGATTTGAGAATCTCACCCCTTACTGTTTGAATGTTACCCTTATGTTGGTAACATGCAGGTAATCCAGAGTGAAGGCGGTAGACCTTCAGTAGTTCGAGTCGGTATCATTGCTCTGATACGTAACACTCAGGGGATGAACGCTAGTTGCTTTAGTATTTGTTATTTCAGTTGTTGAACTTTAAGTTGATTGTTGTCAAGTACCTATTATTTTGAAGTTGCTTTAACGTTGGAAAAAGATGTTATTATGATTCCATTGTGTAGTTGTGCAAGTTGTTGATTTAGAAGATTAATTTATTTTGATGTTGGTTCATCCAAAGTTTTAAAGTGTTATTTATCCATGTTGAATGCAATGGATTTTAAGTTGAATTTGTGGCATCCTGATTTAGTTGTATAAGTTTTTGTAACTCTGATTTACATTTATACTATCGAGTAAGAATTGGGGTGTTACAAAGTTGGTATCGTAGCTAGGTTGGTCCATCCGACCAAGTTGTCGAGTCGCTGTTTCGTTTAACAATCGAGTATTTTTAATTTGAGTTCTAATTGTTGTTTATGTTGTAGTGATAAGTTGAGATGGCTGGAAGGAATGATGTTGCACTTGCTTCTTCTTTAGAAGCAATGGCGCATGCTATGGAGAATGAGTAGAACACTGACGGGAATGCTGGATCTCATAGTTTGGCGACTTACCAGAGGGAGAATCCTCCTACGTTCAAGGGTAAGTATGATCCTGACAGAGTGTTGGATTGGTTGAAAGAGATTGAGAGAATCTTCTGTGTGATAGACTGCACTCCAACGTAGAAGGTTCGGTATGGTACTTATATGCTAGCAGTCGAGGCTGATGACTGGTGGCTAGAGACTTGTTAGAGGTTAGAAGTTGCAGGTGAAAATGTTACTTGGGTTGTGTTCCGTAGGGAATTTATGAGGAAGTATTTTCCTGAAGATGTTCGTGGTAAGAAGGAAATGTATTTCCTTGAGCTGAAGCAAGGAAGTATGTCGGTTGTTGAGTATGTTGTAAAGTTTGCTGAGTTGGCTAAGTTTTATCCACACTATAGCGATGTGACTGCTAAGTTTTCAAAGTGCATCAAGTTTGAGAATGGGTTGCACCCAGAGATCAAGAAGGTAGTTGGATACCATAAGATCCGTGTCTTTGCTGATTTGGTCGATAGTTGCAGGATTTATGAAAAGGATAATAATGCTCATTACAAGATTATCAGTGAGAAGATGGGTAAACACCAACAGAATCATGGTAAGCCTTATGATGCCTCAACTGGTAAAGGTAAACAGAAAGCTTCTCAGGGTCATAGGCCTAGTGGGGGAGATGCTCCTGCTGGTGTGGTTTGTTTTAAATGTGGAAAACCTGGGCATAAGAGTAATGGGTGTGCTGTTGAGGTAAAGAGGTGTTTCTGTTGTGGTAAGAATGAACATGTTATATCTAAATGCAAGCATAACAATGTGATATGTTTCAATTGTGATGAAGAAGGGCACATTGGTGGTCAGTGTCAGAAACCAAAGAAGGCGCAAACCAGTGGTAAAGTGTTCACTTTGGTTGAAAACCAGATGGCTACTAAGGATAGACTCATCAGAGGTACATGTTTCATTAATAGTATTCCTTTAATTACTATTATTGATACTGGTGCTACTCATTGCTTTATTGCTACCGATTGTGTTGAAAGTTTGGGTCTTATGTTATCTTCTATGAATGGAGAGATGGTCGTCGATACTCCAGCTAAGGGGTCGGTGACTACTTCTTTTGTGTGTTTAAAATTTCCATTGTCGGTCTTCGATAGAGACTTTGTGGTTGATTTGGTTTGTTTGCCTTTAAGAGGATTGGATGTGATTCTAGGTATGAACTGGTTAGAGCATAACTATGTTCATATTAACTGCTATAACAAGACGGTGAGGTTTTCTACTCCTGAAGAAGTGGATGATAGTTTGTTGTCTGCTAGACAGTTGCGATAGTTGATGCAAGAAGAAGCACATATGTTCTTATTTATGGAGTTGCTATTTGTCGAGAATCAAGCTATAATTGAGGAATTGCAAGTGGTGCGTGAATTTCATGAAGTTTTTCCTAATGAAATTCATGATGTACCGCTATTGTACCCCAAAATTTTCCCTCTCATTTATCAATATTTTCTCACAAGATCTCTTTGACTCAAGACTGGATTAGGGTTTGATCAGCTCAAGACATCTCATCTTACACTGATGACCCAAAATTAGGGTTTGAGTTTGCACAAGGACTTTTGGACTATCCATGCTTCATATGAATTTCAAGTATCATCATGGACCCCTAAGATTACTCATCACAAGTTTCAAGCTTTGAATCACATTTTTTATCAATCGATTGGACAGTTGACCTAAAAATCAGTTGTATTGGGGGAAAAGTCAACCATGGCCAATTTATAGTCAAACTTCATAATTTTTTATCCACATTAATATTCTAGACTCATATGTATCATTTGATCAAGTTTGGACCATAATTCCTCAAGAAATTTGCTCAAATCATCAAAAGGGCAAAATGGTCAAAATTAGGGTTTTGACTGAGAAATGGCAATTTCTGATTTTTGACCTGGCAAATGACCAATTTATTTGAAGCATGATTTCAAGGATTCAATTGTATTATCTTGACCTAATGAAATGGTTCAAAACATTTCAATTTCATTGGATTGATAGATGAAATTTGCAGTCAATTGATCAAAAGTCAATTGTATACTGAAAAGTCAAACTTTGACTTTTTGGTCAAAATCAAGTGCCAAGGATCACAATTCATTAAAACATGTCAAAATGTGAAACTTGTTCATCAAGAAACCAAAGATTTAATTTTTTATTTTGAAATTTGAAATTTTTCTTAACTTAGAAAATTTTCTAAGTATAGAAAAATTCTTTTTTTTTCTCAACTTTAAGCCATTTTTCGCCATGATACAAGATGATTCAAAGAAAGTTCCCAACATGAAAGTTATAGACATCCATGAATCTAAAACTTTTCTTCACACATTTTTCTCTAAAGATGCTTGGATCTCAAGATATAATTTTGTGAATACATGCTCATGAACTAAAATAACTTAGTGAAATTTTGCCCTAATTTAGGCAGGTTTTTGACCTAACTTCATGGCAATTTTTCACCTAGTTCCAAGAGGAATCTTGAAATTAATTTCAAATATGAGTTATAGATCACATTTCAAGCTTTCCAAAATGTCCAAGAACTCCTTGATATCATTTTTGAGTAGGGAGAATCGAAGAGATGAAGTTGGCAATTTCTCACTTTGAATTCAAGCCATTTCATGAAGAACAAAACTCCAATCTGAACCTATGCTGCCTAATCCTTGCTTTACAGGCCTAAAACTTGTTTCTCACTTCATAATTTAATGCTTACTCAGTTGAAAAAGCCTTAATCCAAGCACAAGAGTCTTTGTCCAAGTTTTAATTCCATAAATGGCACAAAGTTGTCATTGCCATTTTGGAAAAGCATAACTTTTGCAACTTTTCAATTCTTGAGTACTGGACCTGTCTTCTCTGCACACACAAGTCCTACAAACCTAAAGCAATTTTTATAGAGCTTGTACCAACTCCAAGAAGACATGTACAGGCATGTAGAGACTTGTCTTCTCACTTGGCTTCAAAAGCAAGCAAGAGTGCAAAAAGGACACAACTCAGAAATCTGTTGAGGAGTGGATTTGAAACTTGCTCCATACTAATACACAAACACATTACAGCTTAGAACACGATTGAAAAAGGCCTGAAACACTCCAAAACTGCCTCTCACCAAAAACCTGTCAAAACTTGCAGTTTGAGCATAAGCATAGCAATCGACAAATTTGCTCGTGCGTTTCAAGTTTTAATCATTCAAACACTTTACCTACCTCATATCTAAGTGATCCAGACCATCATCCCTCCACTGTAACACCTCCTTCTCCATCTGCCATTTTTTGTTTTTCAAGCTTGCAGGTTGACTTGGATAAAGAGTTTCAGACACTTTCAAAGCAAGGTAAGGATTGGAACACACTCAGGGAGGTTCAAGAAAGCTAAAGGGATCTTCAGGCCTTCATAAATATCACTCAAACTCCATTCACGATCTCAGCTGAAAGAGGTAAGAACTCCAACTTTTATCTCTTCATACAGGCAACCATTAGCCACGATTTGTGAAAGGAAAATGTAGATATTATTGTGTTAAAGCCAACCATGTGCATAGATTTCATTTCTGATCATTATGTATAGAGAATTTTAGAATTCAAATTTCTGTAAAAATTAGGTTTAAAATTAGGGCCTTTAAAATTCGTTTTGATCTTTGACTGTTAGTTTCCATAAGTTACATGTTTGAAATCGTGGGAAAGAGTACTATCATTTTCATGTTAGAAGTTTCCATTTTCATGGAGAAATGAGAAAGATATGCTTGGTCTGGATAGCTAGAGGAAGAAGACGAAGTACAGGGCAAAGGAAGCTTTTTGTGTTATGTTTTTCTTGTTTCATTTAAACTAACGGATGTACAGCCACCCCAGTGGCAAGGCAGCGCGCTGAGAATACCAAGGTCATGGGTTCGAGCCTTGGTGCCTGCCTTTTGCATATTTTCTGATATTTTGCCATTTCTCTCACTTTTTTTGCAGCGTTGGGCTTTGTTCCATTGGGCTTACGTTTTTTTTCTAATGCTTACATGTCGTTTACTCAGGATACCCCCCTGGCCCCTACATTTTATTTATTTGTTTTATTTCCTTTTTTTGTTTTATTAAATATTTTCTTTAATACATAAAATCATGAAAAATATAAATATTATAAATATTGCATTTTTGACTTATTTTATTTTATTTTCACATAAAAAAATATATTTTATTTTAACTATATATTAATTATTTTCTTAAATAAACTTGTAAATATAAAAAAAATAGAATTAGGTTAATTATTTTATTCCTTTTCATTCATACTTGTAAATATTTATTTTGACATATAAAAAGACTAAATATTTTCATAAATATTATTTATTATTTTCAATACAAAAAATACACAAAAAATAATACTTAAAGAGCTTTATTTTCTTTTAAATTAGAAATTAGGGTTAACCATTTTTTTCAAGAAATAATTTCCTTTTTAATATCTTTAGGATTAGGTCAAGATTCTTTTGCATATGAAAAATAAAACAATTTCTTTTCCTTGCATATACATAATATTGCATATTTAAATATTGTATATTTGTTTATTCAAATATTCGTACAAATTCGATTTGGTTGTAATAGCTTAATTAGATTTACATTATTGCAAATCCCCATTCACAATTTGTATTCCCCCCTCCCATAAAATGTTGTAATAGCGTAGTAATATTTAAATTACGCAATTTACCGCTTTTACCTATCATGCTAGTAACTAGGGTTTGAATGGCAAGATAAAAACAAATCAAATAGAAAACCCTAAATCCAAGACAAAATCAAAGCATGAAAATAACACACTTGCACACAAGCATCCTTAGGGTTTCTCCACTTGGTTGCCTTATACAAAAATAGCCATATTACGCATGCGGAGTATCTTGGCAAAACAAACAAATATAAGATCATAGTCCCTTGATGACGCTATTTCAAGTTGCCTTACAAAATGATCTTAGTCCCTCAAAAATGCTAAGATACTTTGCAACATTGCTAATCATGGCTATACGATGACCCACGCCCGTCCCGTTTACATCCAAAGATAGGGTTTCTTATCAAATCAATGGTAAGACAACAATATCAAAGAAAAATAAAATGAACAAGAAAGACATTTGAGTAGGTAGATTACTTCTAGTTACTTGCCCCTTTTCAAAGTAATTGCCCTTGCTACTTTTTCAAAACAAAACACACACACACATCACATCCAAAGAATTTTTACAAACATTGAAAACATTTTCAAAAATACAAACATCTTTGTATACATTCTTACGAATGAGAATCATTACAAAGATTGCCTAAACAATGGTGTTGTACCCCAAAATTTGCCCTCCTCTTTTCACAAGAAATCACAGCTTCAGACTTTTCCTAATTTTTCAGATTGGTTTAAGAATCGGTCAAACAGACTTTTCTCATCAGTCAGACAAAATTAGGGTTTTTCATTGATTTTGAATCAGTCAAATAGATTATCAGGGTCTTGGTTAATTTGTTTGAGTTTGGGCTCAGGGTTTTGATCAGGCTGGCGTTTCTTTGACAATAAATCAAGAATTAGGGTTTGCACGCGCATTCTCAGAAGAATTTGAATCCACGGTGTATTAATTGGCTTTACACTACTTTGATATCTGCTCAAGATTTCAGTTTGGTTCTCAATAAACTTGAACCTCTGGTTTGGAAGCTGAGGCTTCTGGTTGGAAATTTGCAGTGCTTGGTTTAATCAGTAAAAGGAAAGGCATATGGATGTTTGTTTGACTGTACAATGCTTATGGCTATTTGGAATGTCGGGTTTATTATTGATTAATGCGAAGTTGCAAGACTACGGTGTTTATTAATTATTTATTCTCAGTTAGAATAGTTGGGATTCACTTCCAATTATTTTAATTAAGGAAACTTAAATAATTAAGTAAACGGTGGATTAAGAGAGTTTGACTGTGCAATACTTTTGATTATTCGGAATGCCGGACGTTTATTGATTATTTATCATTTCTAAAGTTAAAATTATTGGATACTTTCCAGTTATTATAATTCAAGAAATATAAATAATTAAATAAATAATTGAAGAAGAACTGAAAAGAGAATTAACTGACAAAAAAGGATTTTTATTCATCTTTAATTGTTTGTTACAAATTATTATTGGAACATTGTAAATTTATTTACATTTTGTTTACAATAATAATATTACAAATGGTTAAAATAAAATAAAACTGTATCCTAAAGTTTCCTAAGTCTTCATCTTCTGCTGATGCTCCCCATTGCTCGATTAATTTTTATCTGCAAAAACAAAGAAAAGAAAGAAATCAAATGCAGATAAATTTAATTAAAAAGGCAGACAGATATTTAAAACTCATCATTAAAGATTTTGGCCGGAATCAGTTTATTCGTCCTCTCTGCAAATCGCAAGAAGATGTTTCTTCTTGGTTCACAAAGAGGAAAGCAATGTTTTACAAGCATATGAATTATTTTTGCAAAATGCACAAAGCTGCATAAACCCAAAATTGCAAAGTGTCAACAAATTCAAATTGAACAAACAGCATAAGTGCCAACAACCAAGTTACAAAGGCAAACTAAGTTGTCCAAGGCAAACTGAATGTCAAAACAAGCTGTCAAATGGCCAACTAAAGTCACAATGTCAACAAAACAAACTGTCAAAAGCGGTCAACAAGCACAAAAGCAAGGCAGAAATTTAGAAGTATGCAGAGGAAAGACAAAAGCAAGCTTATGAAAGAATACATCATTTTCCAGGCCAAAGTCTCTTCAGAAAAAATGAATATTCTAAGCAAATATGTGCTTACTGTGGAGAAAGAAAAAGAGAAAAGTAGCAGGCTTACAGTTTGCCAGGCAGGCCTAAAGATCAATATAACAAAACCAGGATATTGTCAGAGAGAGAGAGAGAAGAATACATACAGCAGAAGATATCACAAAAAAATGAAAACCTCAAGCCTTGCAACCTGCTCAAGCATTGGTATTCAAACCAAGGATTGCTTGAAAAAACAAGCATGAAGCCTGTACCAAGGGGACCTGCCTGCATAATACCAAAAGGAGAGGCAAAAAGCAAGAGGAAACAAATTCAAAAAAACTTGTTAAAAAAGCAAAGAGCCTGCCTACAAACAAGGAGAACGAATTCATACAAAGAGAAAAAAAGACTCATGCCTTTCAACTTACCAGCCAACATCCTGTAAGTTATAAAACTCAACATTAAAGCTTTTAGCCAAACAGAACCACAAATCCTACAAACTGTCAAACAAACTAACAGCCAAGCCTGTAACCTGCTTCAATGCATCAAGCCATACAAACTTGAAGCCTAAACCTTAAGCATCAAACCAGTTCACACAGCTATAACATGGCAAACTGCATCAAAGCAAGCCTAAAACAAATTGACTCGAACCTGTTCTAAGCCAACAAACGACAAGCCCACAAACTTCAAACAGCCTATCAAACACAAACCTGTCTCAAGTCAATCCAAACAACAACATCAAGATAACTCTCAGGAATCATCAATCATCATTGAGAAAAAGGTCAAAGAAAAGAAGATTGTGAAAGTGTCTCAGAATCAAAGAATAAATATTCTCAGAGCAAGCATACAGAAGCGAAGAGCAAGCATACAGAAACGAAGAGCAAGCATACAGAAGCAAAGGGCAACCAGTCAGAAGAGGAAAAGAAGCAACAAGCAAGGTTTTCAGTACTCATCATTAAACCATAAAAAGCAAATACGAGTACCAGTTTTCCACATAGCAAGCATAGCATCACGTATTCCTCCGCCCTTGGCCGCCTGAGACGCCCCCCTATCCATTTCTCCTCCTCCATTTCCAAAAGCCAACGAAGGTATAATTCTTCTCTCTTTTTCTTTCATACCTCACACAAATAATGATAACATGAAAAATCAGAATTTGTCAAAGAGCTAATAACATGCACAAACTTAAAACCCTAAAACAATTGTTACCTCTCTTTATCGCTACTGTGTTCAACCATGGAAGAAGAAGGAGAAGATGGGAGCGCCTGGTAGCCTAAGACGAAGAGGGGTATCAGTGGCCTCCGTTCAGAAAGCTTGAAGGGACGAAGATGAAGAAGACGATGAGGAACGGCGCCGCTCTCAAGCTCTGTAACCATAAATGAACCAAACAACGAAAACCCTAAAGAAAATGTTGTAACACATTGGGCCGGTTCCCCTTTTGCAAATGCCTAAGCCCAGCGCTATCTGGCGCATACCCCCCTTTCCTAACCTTGTCCATTTCTGTTTGGGCTAAACAAAGACCCCCTTTAGCCCATTTACTCTTTAACTCTTTTTTCTATTTATTTTCTATTTATTCAAACTAAACATTTTTATTTATTTTCTTTTTATATAACACCATTTATTTTGTAGATAAAACAATACATTAACTCTTTATTATAAAATGTTCTTAACTACTTTTTTATTTTAGCTAGTATAATTAAAATATATAAGAATAGAACTTCGAGTTAAATAATTTTCTTGAACATAAAACATTTTTATTTTCTTTAATTAAAACTCTTGTACATAAAAAATACTAATTAAAATACATAAAAACATTAATACATAAAAATAGAATTTCTGAAATATTTTCTTTTTCTTTTATTAAATCTCAAGTTTATAAAAGATTAACAAAAAAATACAAAAAAAAGAATAAAATACTTGATAAATATGATAGGTTAATATTTGCACCATTTGTAAATAATCATGTGCATCTTACATACTTTTGATTCTTATACATTGCTACATTTTACATTGAGATTGCAATTCGATCTGGTTGTAAATATATTTGGACACCACTATTCCGATAAATCTCATCCCCCATTGGTAAATAATTGTACCCCCATCCCCGGATACTTATTTGTAATAGTTTAGGACTTTAAATTCCCGCAATTTATCGCTTTCAATTATACCATGTTTAGACCTAGGGTTTGTATGTAAATAAAATCAACCGCTAGATAACCTAATACAAGGTAAATGCATGAAAATCAATACACAATTCACACTTGCACCCTTAGGGTAATCCCGCTTGTTGCCTTCAAAAATGGGCCATGCTTGCATGTCGAGTTCTTTGGCAAAACAAAACAAACAAAATGATCATAGTCCCTCGATGACGCTTTCGAAGTTGCCTAAAAATGATCATAGTCCCTTCAAACAAAATTGCCAAAGACACTTGGCATCATTGCATTCATGGTCTATCCGATGACCCGCGCCCGTCCCATTAACATCCTAACACAAGATTGTCCACCAAATACAATGGTGGAACAATACTGTTAAAAGGGTTAAAACATGAGAAAAATCTTTGAGTAAACTTAGGGGTAGACAACTCTTAGTTACATGATCAAACTTGCAAAACACACTTGCCTACTTTTCAAAACCCACTCCACAACACAACTTTCAAAAACAACTTTCAAAACATTGAAACATCTTTTCAAAAAGACACACACCTTTGTAAAACATTCGAGTAAAGAATTGTTACAACGGTTGCCTAGACAAGGCATCTTTTTTCAAAAAAAATTCAAAAATACACACACACACACCATCATTTCAAGCAATTGAAAATCAAAGGCAAGTGATCTAAAACAAGTAACTAAGATCCCATGGATAACCATGGATGAAAAGGGTGCTAATACCTTCCCTTTTCATAATCTACCCCCCGAACCCACGAAACATCTCAAAAGGTTTTTCCTGTGCTTTTTAACCTTTCCTTTAGGATAAAATAAAAAGTCGGTGGCGAATCTTGCTAAACCGAACAAGTGCGAATACAAACGCAAAAACTCAAGTCAGTTCTCCCACCGTATCACAAATGGCCTCTTTTACAAAATACATTCAAAAAAACACACAAAGCACAATTTCAAAACAAAAAGCAAGTGATCTAGCAAGTAACTAAGAGCCCATGGAAAACCATGGATGAAAAGGGTGTTAATACATTCCCTTTTCATAATCTACCCCCTGAACTCAAGAAACAATCTCAAAGGTGTTTCCCGTGCTTTTTCACCTTTCCTTTTGGATAAAATAAAAGTTGGTGGCGACTCTTGCTAACCGCAACATTTGCGATAAAATGCAAAAACCTCAAGTCAGTTCTCCCACCGTATCACAACCTCCAGAGAGAGAAGTTGAATTTTCTATTGATCTTGTACATGGTACCATACCTGTTTCTATGGCACCATACAGAATGTATGCATCTGAATTATCATAATTAAAGAAGCAACTGGAAGAGTTGCTTAAAAAGAAGTTTGTAAGACCAAGTGTATCACCGTGGGGAGCTCCAGTGTTATTAGTGAAGAAGAAATATGGAAGTATGAGGTTTTATGTTGATTATAGGCAAGTGAATAAGGTGACGGTTAAGAAAAAGTATCCGCTTCCAAGAATAGATGACTTGATGGATCAATTGGTGGATGCTCATGTGTTTAGTAAGATTGATTTGAGGTTGGGATATCATCATATTAAAGTGAAGGATGAAGATATCTAGAAGATGGCCTTCATAACACGTTATGTACACTATGAGTATTCGGTGATGCCTTTCGGTGTTACCAATGCACCGGGAGTATTCACGGAATACATGAAGCATATCTTTCATACTTATTAGGATCAGTTTGTAGTGGTGTTCATTGATGACATTTTGATTTACTCTAAGTTAGAAGAAAAGCATACAGAACACTTCAGAATAATATTGCAAGTATTGAAAGAGAAGAAGTTGTATGCAAAGCTGTCTAAGTGCGAATTTTGGTTAAGGGAGGTTAGTTTTCTTAGTCATGTGATCTCAGGTAGTGGCATTGTTGTAGACCCATCAAAAGTAGATATTATGTTGCAATGGGAAACTCCGAAGTCGGCTATTGAGATTATAAGATTTTTGGGATTAGCTGGTTATTATAGAAGGTTTATCAAAGATTTATCTAAGTTGGAACTTCCATTGACTAAGTTGACTTGTAAAGGTAGAGCTTTTGTGTGGAATGTTCAGTGTGAAGAGAGTTTTACAGAATTAAAGAAGAGATTGACGTCGGCTCCTATTTTGACATTACCAAATCCAGGAGAACCTTTTTTGGTATATTATGATGCTTCTAATATGGGTTTAGGAGGTGTGCTTATGCAGAATGAGAAGGCAGTTGCTTATGCGTTAAAGCAGTTGAGGACTCATGAGAAAAACTATCATGTGTGCGATTTAGAGCTTGCTGCAGTTGTTTTTGTGTTGAAGATTTGGAGGAATTATCTTTATGGTTCTAGGTTTGAAGTTTTTAGTGACCACAAGAGCTTAAAGTATTTATTCGATCAGAAGGAGTTGAATATGAGGCAACGAAGGTGGTTGGAATTGTTAAAGGATTATGATTTCGGTTTGAATTATCATCCAGGAAAAGAAAATGTGGTAGATGATGTGTTAAGTCAAAAGACTTTGCATATGTCGGAACTGATGGTTAAAGAGTTGGAATTGATTGAACAGTTTAGAGATATGAGATTAGTTTGCAAGGTGACACCGCAGAGTGTTATGTTGGGGATGTTGAAGATTAACAATGAATTTCTGGAGAGTATCAAAGAGACTCAGAAGTTGGATGTGAAACTGGTAGATTTAATGGTTGGAATAGATCAGTATGGGAATAGTGATTTCAAGTTAGATGCGCAAGGTGTGTTGATATTCTTTAATCGGATTTGTATTCCTGATAATGCAAAGATGAAGAAATTAATTCTTGAAGAGAGTCATAGAAGTAAGTTGAGTATTCATCCAGGAGCTACAAAGATGTATCAGGATTTGAAGAATTTGTTTTGGTGGCCTGGGATGAAGAGTGATGTGGCTCGGTTTGTGTATGCATGTTTAACTTGTCATGAGTCAAAAGTTGAACATCAGAAGCCTGCAGGGTTGATGCAACTGTTAGAAGTTCCAGAATGGAAATGGGATAGCATTTCGATGGACTTTGTGACGAGGTTACCTAATACTTTAAGAGGACATGATTTAATTTGGGTGATTGTTGATAGTCTTATGAAGTCGGCTCATTTTATTCCTATTAACATCATCCTTCCAGTGTCGAAATTGGCCGAGATTTACACTAGTGTAATTATGAAGTTGCATGGCGTTCCTTTGTGCATTGTTTTAGATAGAGATCCGAGGTTTACTTCTGATTTTTGGAAGAGTTTGCAAGAGGCATTGGGTTCTAAGTTAAGGTTGAGTTCGGCATATCATCCTCAGACGGATGGTCAGACAGAAAGGAATATTCAATCGTTGGAAGATTTATTGAGAGCATGTGTTCTTAAGCAAGGAGGTTCGTGGGATACTTATCTTCCGTTGATAGAGTTCACTTATAATAACAGTTACCATTCTAGTATCGGAATGACACCTTTTGAAGCGTTGTATGGTCGGAGATGTAGAACTCATATATGTTGGTATGAATCTGGAGAAAGTGTAGTACTTGGACCTGAACTCAAGTCAATCCAAACAACAACATCAAGATAACTCTCAGGAATCATCAATCATCATTGAGAAAAAGGTCAAAGAAAAGAAGATTGTGAAAGTGTCTCAGAATCAAAGAATAAATATTCTCAGAGTAAGCATACAGAAGCGAAGAGCAAGCATACAGAAACGAAGAGCAAGCATACAGAAGCAAAGGGCAACCAGTCAGAAGAGGAAAAGAAGCAACAAGCAAGGTTTTCAGTACTCATCATTAAACCATAAAAAGCAAATACGAGTACCAGTTTTCCACATAGCAAGCATAGCATCACGTATTCCTCCGCCCTTGGCCGCCTGAGACGCCCCCCTATCCATTTCTCCTCCTCCATTTCCAAAAGCCAACGAAGGTATAATTCTTCTCTCTTTTTCTTTCATACCTCACACAAATAATGATAACATGAAAAATCAGAATTTGTCAAAGAGCTAATAACATGCACAAACTTAAAACCCTAAAACAATTGTTACCTCTCTTTATCGCTACTGTGTTCAACCATGGAAGAAGAAGGAGAAGATGGGAGCACCTGGTAGCCTAAGACGAAGAGGAGTATCAGTGGCCTCCGTTCAGAAAGCTTGAAGGGACGAAGATGAAGAAGACGATGAGGAACGGCGCCGCTCTCAAGCTCTGTAACCCTAAATGAACCAAACAACGAAAACCCTAAAGAAAATGTTGTAACACATTGGGTCGGTTCCCCTTTTGCAAATGCCTAAGCCCAGCGCTATCTGGCGCATACCCCCCTTTCCTAACCTTGTCCATTTCTGTTTGGGCTAAACAAAGACCCCCTGTGATCGGTGGATCTGGAACTGACTGTTTAACGCTGGTTCGCGAAATGTCGCGGAAGCAAGAGTCGCCACCGTGTTTCCAGTGATTTCTGGTAAACAACCGCTAGTCTTCCAAACTATCGAATAATCTTTTTGACTGTTATTCAATTCCTCTGGTAACTCACAGGATCGACTAGATTGATCCTAGGACTCCTTGGATATTAAAGTTACTCTCACAATCGAACAGATATTCATGGTTGATGTTGTATAGGTGTTTGGCTTATTTCGATTTCTCTCTCTCTAAGATTCTAAAGATGTAATCAAAATGTGTGTGAAAACTAAGTTACACGAATAAATGCTAATTGTAATGCTAATTGTAAAGACATGTAAAACTGCATAAAAGTGAAGTAAATGGTTTCGACTTACAAAACATTTAATATAAAGGATTTCTGGAACGTAAAAGTTTGAAATGTAAAGAAAGCGTTTGATACAAGAAATCTGTAAATGATTTTAGGTAAATATATGTGTTCGAAGGATAAGACTTGAATGTAAAAGTATGGAAAATATGACAGTGTTCTGAAACATAAAGTGCTCGAAATACAAAGAAAACATAAAAGTGTAAAACTTTGAAGAAGAGATTTCGAAGTGACAAGACTGTAAATAAGAAAACTTATAAATGCTATTTTACAAAAGGAATAAAGGAAAGTACTGGAAATGATAAAAGGTTTTCATTAAATCAAAAGTACATGGTGTTATCATACATACATTTCTCTTGCATTCGTTTCCCTTGCCATGTGGTAGTTTGAATGTTATTGAGTATTTGTATAATAGATATGACACACGAAATCCTAATACTAAGACTTCTATTTATACTAATTCGACCATAACGGTCTTGCTATAGGATTATGCCACGTTTCGAACATGCAGGACAATGTTTCTTTCATCTTTCCACGTGTCCTCAAATGCTCCAACACATCATTTTCAAACTTCGAAAGTCCCGCTTCCATTTGAATTTCAAATGCTTTAGTGTTTCTCCGTTTCGAACGCTCTTCCCAGACAAAGCTTCGCTGTTGTTTCGATACTCCTTTAGGTATATTCCCATAATTGCTGTTTGAAACTCCAAGCTTTGACACACTTATTCGAAATACTGCTTCTGCTACTTCGAAATATGACGTTTAATTCCATTTCGATCAAAACGCTTAATTCATTTAGCTTCTAAATAACATTATCAAAATCTTCAGCCAACAAATTGCCCCTTTAAAATATGTATTTCGATTCCTCTGGGAAATACTTATTTTAAACATCTACACAAGATTTTGATAGGACCTTCGAATCATCGTAACATTTAATGTAATTGACCCCAGTCACATCAATCATAGCACCTTTTGGATTCCTCAACCGCCCGGAGTCACTTCACAGCGTGGTGCAGTTATAACTAATGATTATCTTTTAAATCACGCCTAATACCTATGTTAACTTCACGCCACCTCTTCATCACACCAACCCATGATCTCCACGTATCATACCTCTACTCGGTGGATGCTTAAACTTCCTCATTATAAAACATCAACTTAATCTTCTTCTTTCCTTTTTACACTCTAAATCTTTCACATTCTGAATCTTTTACCCTCCTTCTCTCATAAACAATCTAAGCTTTCAAACATCTGTCAAAATGTCTTCTTCTACTTCATCCCAACTCAAGAAAGTCTCCAAGAAGAAAGGAAAAACTACAGGAGCTTCCATGGAAAGCAAAATTATCACCATCCAAGGCCAATCTGCTCTTGCCCCTCAGATGATTTCCAAAGAAAAAGAAATGTTGTATGCGTCACAGGTACTCATTCCTACCCATGTTGCTGGTAAGAGGTTAGCTTTAAATGGCCCTCTTACGGTTTTTGAAATATTAAAGGACACCAGGACGATTTTCCCAGTCTGTTATAGCTTAAAACCCTTATTCAACAAAATGGACGCCCCTAGGGCAGTAGAATCTCTTAGTTCAAATACCATAGAAACCCCAACGATTCCACCCAAGGACCCCTTTGTTTTGGATTATGTAAAAAGTAACTTTAAGCCATTTCGATCTTGCCCTACTTCTGATATCGCTTATCAAAATTGGTTCACGAAAGTAGAGGCTAAGAAATCCCAACAATGGGAGGAGTTAGGCATCTATAACCTGATTAAGTTATCGAAACCGGGATTCACCTACAGCCACCCCCTGCTATTCGCGTCCCTTTATTTCTGGGACAGCACCTACAACACTTTCCATCTCCCAGGTGGAATGATCACCCCAACCTTCTTCGATATAGCGGCCATTACTGGGTTGTCGCCAGTGGGAGAAACTTATATACCCGACAACGAAGAGCACTCAAGCATAATTGACTTCGAAATCAAGCTAGCCAGCTTCTCCAAATTTATCAGTCATTATCATGCTGAAGGGGACAATGTATCTGACGTAGAGCACATTGCTTTCTTAACCCTGTGGTTGTCAAGATATGATTTCTGTAGTAGATCCCTACAGGTAGCTAGTAGGTTCATTCCTCTAGCTAGGGATTTACATGAAAATCGAAAAGTATGCCTAAGTGAGCTACTCTTAGTTGACCTCTATGAAAGCCTGAGGTCAGCTGTTTCGAGCCTCAAATCCCACACCTCCAAAAATATTTTATTAGCTGGCCCATTTTGGTTACTCCAACTATGGCTAAATGCCATGTTCGAACCTTCCCTATCAACCGCTAACACCATTGATGAGCAAGATTCTGAAATAAGTGATAGGATAGTCGAAGGCACTAGGCTTCGAAGATTAACCCCCAATGATGACAAGGATGACTTCAAAGTTCAATTCTCGAAGTACATCATGATATTCTCCAAAAGGCACAAGTTCGAAGAGAGCATGGCGCCTTTCGCTTCGAGGGCTCATGGACCTTCTTGGTTTACCATGTCTCTCTCAGAAGCTATCAAGAGTAAGGAGATTCAGGATGTATGGAGAGCTTTCTTGTTGCCTAGACTTATTTCTTCAAGAATAACCCCAGCCAAGAACCAAATTTTCCTCTTTGCCTACCAACCAAACTTCGTTTCGAGGCAGTTTGGCTTATGCCAATTAATTCCTGAACCTCTGTTTCAAACTGAGAGTGCAATCACTTCTGGACGAACTTTCAAGGCACGGGAAGCCAAAATACAGCAAGAACAATATCAAGGCTTTGCCCAATTTGAGCTGATAGCCTTCGAACCTACCCATCTCGCGGCTAAAGGATTTCTAGAGTGGTGGATTAAGTTTTATCAAACTTACATGTTCGATACACTTACAATTCGACAGAAACTAATTGATGCCTTCGATGTGCAGGTACCAGCAAAGAAAGGTATGTTTACTCATGCCAAAGAGATTAAAGCTTTCCAAAATTATTTTGAAACTACTTACGACCCCACGCGCTTGGACTCCACTATGCATCAAGCAGCTGAGACCTTGAAGGAAAAATTTAAACAAAAAGTTTCTAAGTTAAAACTTCCTTCAGGGCTGTCACCTGAGGATAGGTATGGGTTGGCATTCGAAATGCATCCACCTAAATTTCCCAGATTACCTACCTCAGAATTGGCTCTGGCTTGGTTTCCCCCATACCCATGGTGGTTTACTTGCAAAGAGATGTTCAAACATCTTCAAAGGAAACCAAAGCCATCTGAGACTGTGACATGGGCTCGATACTGGCTTCATGATTTCCCATGACACCTTCGATACGACCTTTCCGCCATGTCAATTAAATCTGATCAAGGCATAGGTGCGAATGCTTGGGAAAATCCCAAATGTCTTTTATTTTCCATATCTTTAACCTTTGCTATAATTGTTTCGATTTTCAGCTATCAGGATAAAGACCACTGCCTCGAAGTCGAAGGAGGGGAGTGCCTCTCAAGCCTCCATCGAAACTACTGGCAAAGTGACTCCACCCGAACCAACTACTACTGCTGCAACCACAACAACAACAATCACACCAACAACAACCAGTGTTCCAATTCCAACGGTAATCACTTAGCCTTGACGTTTCGAATTCACTCAAGCTTTATGGTTTACATCTTAACTTTTCGTTAAAAATTCTTTCAGACCAACAAGCTTCCTCCTACTACTCCCAAGAAGCGGAAATCAAGCACCACTGGGGAAGACCCCAAGGCTGGAGGAAACTTAAATACTGCTTCGAAGAAAAAGCCAAAGAAAGATACTTCTAAAGGCACTGTTCCGACTAGTATCTCTGAACTCGATTCCAGGGATGCTGCTCCCTTACCCAAATCCAAAAATCCACCTTCGACCTCCAACCCAACGTTGGAACGTATAGCTAGTAACCTCTCTTCTGAGGGTCCACAGGTAAATTGAACCTTTAAAAATTGTTTCTAATACTAACTTCTTATTACCTTGGTGAATGTTTTCTTTAACACTCTATTGTTCCTTGCAGAACATCTTGCATCCAGCTTCCACCATTTCGACCTCACCATCCAGAGCTGCTGCTCCGCTCAACTCCTCTCCGCAAGGAGATTCCAGCAACTTGGTCCAAAATAAAGGTTCCTCCAATATGGCGGTTCTGGCTGGAACCTCTGAACAGCAGGATGATCAAGGTACCTCTATTCCTCTGAAAGAGGTCAACGAAACCATACTTCAACCGTCTGCAGAAGATTTGCAAAGGGCTTCTCTCCAAAAGTCCCCTCTTGAAACTCTTCAGGAGGACCCAAAGGACATTCAAACTGAAGAAGAGGAAGCTGTTTCTGGGCAAAGAAACGAAGAATCTGCAGACGAAGAATCTGAGGAGGAAAATGCCGATGAGGAGGAAAATGCCAATGACGGTTCGACTGCTGGGACGGAGTCTAACGCAAATAGCCGCGAAAAGGATGGTATCGAAGTGGTAGACTTGGACGAGGACGAAGAAGACCAAGAGCACGAAATGAATGAAGGGGCTGGTAATGCAATCAACGAACCCCTCGAGGTTGAAACAAACGTGACTCCCCTACGCGTGGAACTTCCACAATCCTCTCTGTCTCGAATGACTGACGAGGAACTGGCACTTCTGAGACGAAATGACCCTATTGGGTACATGAAGGCAAAGTTGGCTCAGAGGGACGTCCCACTCGCTAGGGCAGGCACAAGTTCGACCAGTTATCCCCTTCCCACAGATGAAAGAATCATTCTTCTTAACAAAATTAGGAAAACCATTCTCAATGTGGATATATTCGAAGTGCTTAAGCAAGATAGTACTGCCTGCTATACTATGAAGGAGCTGCTCACAAAGGTCAATCTTTCCACCTGCTCCTTGCCAGTTAGTACTCTCTTGTTCGATCTTCAGAATTTGCTGGACAACGTAACTGGCTACCTTCTCCAAGACGAATCTGCTGCCAAGAAGGTTCAAGAGAAACGCATTGCCATGGATGCCGCATATGAACAAGCTTCGAAACTCTCTCAAGAAGCTGAGGATCAAGCTATGCATCTGAAGCAGGCGAAAACTGAATATGAGGCTCGAGCTGAGTCCATCCTTCTTTGGGAAAGGCAGATTCTGGAACTTCAACAGAAAGTTAAGGAGGCTAAAGAACAACAACTAGCCTTCGAAACTAATCCTGCTGGTAACCAATTCGAAGAGCTTCTCAACCAGGGGCTTGCAGAAATGGAGGCTGCAGAACAACTTAAAGGAGAAGTGGCAACCTTGGAGGGAGCCAGGCGGTTTGCTCAGCAAAAACTTGAATCATTTCGAAGCACTTTTAATCGATTGAAAAATAATTCTTACTTCTAGATTTTGATGTTTATTTGACTATAATTTTGGTTTCTTACATGTAATATTCGAACAACGCCATTTTGGCATTCTATCTTGCCATCTTGGCTCTTTATAATATTTTGTTTACGTCGTTACTATTCGAATCTCCCGTAGGCTTGGCTTATATTTCTTTAAATATTTCCCATTAACCTTTAGGATACGTTTATCATCCATGAGTTCTTCAATTTCGTATGCATTGTTTGAGAACACTTTTGATATTCGAAAAGGTCCTTCCCAATGAGGTGACCATTTACCTAACGCTTTACTCTTCTTATCCATAGGCAATATGACTCTCCAAACCAAGTCATTAATAATGAATACTTTTCTCTTCACCCTTTTATTGTATGTTCTGGCCACTCTTTCTTTTTGCCTCATCAAAATTTCCAACGCATGTAATCTGATTTCGTCCAACTCAACTAATTCATTCATCATCATTTCCCAATATAATGCAGTTGGGATTTCGTTTTGTCTCTGAATTCGAACTGATTGCAGATGAATTTCTACTGGCAACACTGCATCATGACCAAATGTGAGTTGGAAAGGCGTAGTGTTAGTAGCTTCCTTAGGAGATGTTCTACAAGCCCATAATATTTGGTCCAGAGTTTTGTGCCAATTTCTTGGCTTCTTGCCAATATGCTTTTTGATTTTTCCTATTATTACTTTATTTGCTGCTTCGACTTGTCTGTTTGCTTGAGCATAATATGGTGTTGATGTTAGAAATCTAAACCCCATTTCTTGGGCAAATCCTTGCATCTTTCTACCAGTAAATACAGAGCCTTGGTCTGTAGTTATGCTCTCTGGCAATCCGAACCTATAGATAATGTGCTTTTGTATAAATTCAATAATTGCCTCTTGATCAGCAACTACCAGAGGTATAGCTTCGATCCATTTGGTAAAATAATCTATTCCCACTAAGATATATTTCTGTCCTTTGGACGAAGCAGGATTTATTTCTCCTATCAAATCCAATGCCCATCCTCTGAATGGCCACGGTTTGATGATCGAATGCAACTCACTTGCAGGGGCATGTTGAATTCCTGCATGTTTCTGACATTCTTCACATCCTTTAGCAAAGTCTATGCAATCTTTGAGCATGCTAGGCCAATACAAGCCGTATCGAAACAACAACCATTTCATCTTATGGCCTGCTTGATGTGCCCCACATGCCCCATTGTGAACTTCAGACAATGCTAAGTATGCCTCACTTTCTCCTAGGCATTTCAATAATACACCCTCTTGGGTCTTTTTAAACAATTCATTCCCCATGAGGAGGTATGACAATGCTCTATATCTTGTTTTTCTATCCACCTTTAAAGTTGGGTCCGCTAAATAACTCTTCAATGGACTTCGCCAATCTGCATCTGACAAAGTATTTATGGCTAATATTTCGAATCCATGTTTCTCAGCATATCCCAATCTCATACTTTCCAGATCCGATGGCGTGAATCTAGTAGCCATAACTCTTCCCCTTAATTCAACCAAATCTTTAAAGTTCTTGGTAGACACTTTATAACCTGAAGCCAACGGCGCTAAGTCATTTGCCTCTTGGTTCTCTATTCTTGGTATGTGTTGAATATCCATGTATTCAAATTTCCTCAATAGCCTATTGACTATGACGAAATATACCATTAGATTTTCCTTTATGCACTTGTATTCCTTTGTGATTTGTTTGACTACCAATTCAGAGTCTCCTTTAATTTCGACTCTGGTTGCCCCCAATTCCAACAAAGCTTCAAGTCCAACAATGAGCGCTTCATACTCAGCTTCGTTGTTTGAGCAACGAGGACCATCTAATTTATACTTGAATTTTGTTGGGATTCCTTCAGGAGAAATCAGAAGGACTCCAACACCACTTCCATTCCTGTGGGTTGAACCATCGAAGTACAATTTCCATGGTTGCATTTCGACGTAACTCATAACCGTCTGCTCAACCAACGAATGGTCCACAATGAAGTCAGAAATCACTTGACCTTTCATAGCTTTTAAGGGCATGAAAGTCAACGAATATTCTGTTAAGGCTAAAGCCCACTTGCCAACTCTGCTATGCATTATTGGTTTTGAAAGCATATGTTTAATGACATCGAAATGAGATGAAACATAAACATCAACAGGTTTTATATAATACTTGAGTTTCATACAAGAGAAATACAAACAGAGACATAGCTTTTCTAAATTGCTATATCTGGTCTCTGCATCATTTAGCACTCTACTTAAATAGTATATGGCTCTTTCGACGCCATTGCTATCCTCTTGTGCTAGCATACTACCTATACTAACTTCAGAGGCAGATATGTACAATCTCATGGGCTTCCCCCATGATGGTGGAGACAAAATAGGAGGCTGAGAAAGATATTCTTTTATTTTGTCAAACGCCTCCTGGTGAGCTTCGTTCCATTCGAAGGCTTGACCTTGCTTTAGACGAAGTAACAGAGAGAAAGCTTGGGTTCTTCCACTTAGGTTCGAGATGAATCTTCTGAGGAAGTTAATTTTCCCTAGCAGGGATTGCAACTCCCTCTTTGACGCAGGTGCCTTCGTCTCCATTATGGCTTTAGTTTTGTTCTGGTTGATTTTGATTCCTTTCTTGTGAACCACAAAACCAAGAAAATCTCCAGCCTGCACAAAAAATGCACATTTAAGGGGATTCATCTTTAAGCCGTGTTTTCTCATTCGCTCGAATGATTGGCTTAAATGATGCAAATGTGTTTCTGCAGATATAGATTTGATGACTATATCGTCAATATATACCTGCATGAAGGTTTCAATGAAATCATGAAAGATTGAATTCATTGCCCTTTGGTAAGTTGCCCCAGCATTCTTTAGACCAAAAGGCATCACCACCCATTCGTAGGTGCCTAAGGCTCCTGGGCAACGAAATGCTGTCTTTGCAATATCTTCTTCAGCAATGAAAATCTGGTTATACCCAGAGTATCCATCTAACATACTCAAGTATTCGAACCCTGCAGCAGAATCTACTAGCATTTCTTCCACGGGCATGGAGTATTCATCTTTAGGGGTTGCAGTGTTTAAATCCCTAAAATCTATACAAATTCTTAAAGAACCATTTTTCTTAATAACGGGTACTATGTTCACTAACCATTCGACGTACCTTGTTGTTCTGATGAATTTGCAACGCAGCAACCTTTCGATCTCAGCTTTAATTTTTATGAGCACCGCTGGTGCGAACCTTCTGGGAGTTTGCTTGATGGGCCTCTTGCCATCTTTTATCGGCAGTCTGTGTTCGACCAACTCCCTCTTTAAACCCGGCATCTCGTCATAATCCCATGCGAAGCAATCTTTGTTTTGTTTAAGGACTTTGATCACTTTAAACCAGGTGTGCCAATTTGTTTCCAGTGATTTCTGGTAAACAACCGCTAGTCTTCCAAACTATCAAATAATCTTTCTGACTGTTATTCAATTCCTCTGGTAACTCACAGGATCGACTAGATTGATCCTAGGACTCCTTGGATATTAAAGTTACTCTCACAATCGAACAGATATTCATGGTTGATGTTGTATAGGTGTTTGGCTTATTTCGATTTCTCTCTCTCTAAGATTCTAAAGATGTAATCAAAATGTGTGTGAAAACTAAGTTACACGAATAAATGCTAATTGTAATGCTAATTGTAAAGACATGTAAAACTGCATAAAAGTGAAGTAAATGGTTTCGACTTACAAAACATTTAATATAAAGGATTTCTGGAACGTAAAAGTTTGAAATGTAAAGAAAGCGTTTGATACAAGAAATCTGTAAATGATTTTAGGTAAATATATGTGTTCGAAGGATAAGACTTGAATGTAAAAGTATGGAAAATATGACAGTGTTCTGAAACATAAAGTGCTCGAAATACAAAGAAAACATAAAAGTGTAAAACTTTGAAGAAGAGATTTCGAAGTGACAAGACTGTAAATAAGAAAACTTGTAAATGCTGTTTTACAAAAGGAATAAAGGAAAGTACTGGAAATGATAAAAGGTTTTCATTAAATCAAAAGTACATGGTGTTATCATACATACATTTCTCTTGCATTCGTTTCCCTTGCCATGTGGTAGTTTGAATGTTATTGAGTATTTGTATAATAGATATGACACACGAAATCCTAATACTAAGACTTCTATTTATACTAATTCGACCATAACGGTCTTGCTATAGGATTATGCCACGTTTCGAACATGCAGGACAATGTTTCTTTCATCTTTCCACGTGTCCTCAAATGCTCCAACACATCATTTTCAAACTTCGAAAGTCCCGCTTCCATTTGAATTTCAAATGCTTTAGTGTTTCTCCGTTTCGAACGCTCTTCCCAGACAAAGCTTCGCTGTTGTTTCGATACTCCTTTAGGTATATTCCCATAATTGTTGTTTGAAACTCCAAGCTTTGACACACTTATTCGAAATACTGCTTCTGCTACTTCGAAATATGACGTTTAATTCCATTTCGATCAAAACGCTTAATTCATTTAGCTTCTAAATAACATTATCAAAATCTTCAGCCAACACACCGTCTTTTATTTTCTCCAAATGGAAAGGACAAAAGCACAGAAAAATTCCTTATAGAGATTGCTCTCGGTTCGGGAGGTAGGTTATGGAAAGGGAAGGTGTTAGCACCCTTTCTATCCATGGTTATCCATGGGCTCTTAGATACTTGCTCATTGTGTTTTCAAAATTTCTTGTTTGCTTTTCAACTGTGGGTTTAAAAAAGTTTCTTTGAATATTCCAGTTCGACTCTTGTGTCGGTCCTCAAGAGTGTTTGAAAAATTGCTTTCGAAAGCTTTTTGAAAAGGTGTCGGTGTGAAAAGTATTTTTTGATTTGTTTTGAAATTAGAGCAAGTATCTAGAGTCGTCTACCTACCCTAAGGAATTCGTCTGTGTAAATGTCCTTTAAAGTAGTGTCATCCCACCATTGAGAGGTAGGTAGCACCACCGTTGGAGGTGTTCGGGTCAATTCGAAGGTTCGGGACATGGTGATCACCAGAGCAATGGGAAGATACCTTAGAAGCTACCCTCATGCCAGGTTCCCGGATCATGAGGACTTACTAAGACATCCTCTACTCGACGATCACCTTTCGAGGCAAGGCAACAGTGAGGCGTACCCTAGGGGTGGTGTGTGCGATTCGTGTGTCGTTTTCATTTATTTTTGTCTTTTGTCATGTTATTGGTGTTCTACGCTTGTTTTTATTTTTGTCCATATATTCTTTCATGCCATTATTTACAGTTAAAATATTGCGGGAAAGTAAAAATTCTAAGCTATTACAAAAGGCGCGGGTCCACATCGCCAAAATTTCCAGGACCCGATTTGACAGAAAAAATAAAGAAAGTAAAGAAAATAAAAGAGTGCGAGACATTAATTACATGGCTTCGGGAGAGATACATAAATATTTAAACGAAATAAAATAAATATGCGAATAAGAATTAAATCGAAACGAGGGCGTTGGACCCTTTTTGCAAAATTAAATTAATGAATTAATTAATTAAAAAAGAAAAGAAAGAAATTGTTTTTTTTGGTATTTTTATTATTTTAGGATTTAATATGAAAGAGAATTAATTGAAATAAATACTAACCCTAATTCTAGTGGCTTTTAATTTATTAAGAAAATATTGAAGTTTTTAACCTAAAATTAACCCTAATTTTTATATGCAAATTTAATTATAAAAATAAATAAAATAAATAATATTAAATATTTGATTATTATGAAAGAAAAAATAAAAAGGATAAAAATTAATCAAACCCTAGTTCTATGTATTTTTTAGATTTTTATTAAAAGAATTAAAATTAAAACCTAATTTAAAGCTAAATTTAATTATATGCAATTTATTTACCAAAATACTTAAAATAAAATGTTCATTATGTTTTTTATCTTTCTGATTTTTTTATGTTTTTTATGAAAATAATAAATTATTAATCAATAATTAAAAGAAGATAAAAATAAATGAAAAGATAAAGAATAATAAAAATTTTGCAAACCTAAGGGGGTATCAGTCCCCAATGTGGAGGTATAGCCCATGAATTTGAGCCCAATGATCTTCAGGTCCGTTGACTTTTCCAGACACCGTGTGGCATCTTTGACTAGGACCTACCATGTCCTTTGGCTCTGAACCCTTGGATGACTGATATTGACCAAGTGGATGGCTTGATGGAGAGGCGCATGATGGTCTCCGGCATGTGAAACTGCACGTGAACGTTGATTGAAAAATAATATGGAGATTGTGGAGACCTGGGGCTCGAACCCAGGTCATTAACGTTGCCAACACATACGCCTTGCCACTGAAGCGCTTTGTTTATCTGTAAACTAATATAACAAATAAATATTATAAAAGAAAATTGCGTTAGTGTTTCGTTTTCCGCGCGAAATTTAAACAGGCCAATCGCTCCCTGCCACCTAGTCGTCTTCTTCTTCGTTTCTGAAAATATAAAAACAATGGCCACGGTTTTGCAAGCGTTCTTTTAGGTCGGTTTTGGGAAAATAGCGACTAGCCCTGTGACGCTCATAAATTGAGCACGAGGGTGCCGTCTTCTTCGTCCAAACGCGCTGATCATGACCATGGTAACGTGGTGTCCCAATTTTGCCTCATGTTAAAACCCCTAATTCGAAACTCTGCAAACCCTAAAAAGCAACAATGGTATATTGGCACACAATGCATAAAAATACAATTAAACATATGGGTTAGCTTCAGAATTGCATAAGGAGTATGAATCAACAATTAAAATGCCATGAAAATGCATAGATGTTAAAACACGATTATGAATTTTTCTCTGTATAGGGCCGGTTCATTGTACCAATTCTTTGAGTTTTGATGAATGTTTTTGATTGGAAAACGTTCTATGAAGCTTCAGCAAGCTAATGAAACAAAAATCGTGCCTTGAATCGCCCTCGAATGAGGTTTTCAGTTTTGAGTTTTTAAACCAAAATTTCAAGGTTGTCAATGGAGTTCCTGCGCAGCTCAGTGGTTTTTTGCATTAGGTTTTCATTCTATGCTTATGTAGGAATGAATTAGGTTAAGAAATTTGATCCAAATCTTTGAATTGATGATTTATGAGATTTGATTTTCAATCATATTTTTTCCAATCTTTTTCATGCAATTTTGTACCAATCATGATCCAATCTCTCCAAATCTTTCCATATTGAACCATGCACGAATTATTGAGTAGATTTTATGCACAAAAAGATTGTAAAACTTAGGTTAAATATTTTCCATGTATTTAATTTGATTTAAATGAATTATTATAAATAAAAATTCAAATAAATAAATAAAAATGAAGAAATACTTCCCTTTGGGCCAAGTGGTCGTGCATATGCCTTGGATGATGAATTGTGGAAGAAAAATGGGCCCATTAGCAATTTTAGGTCATTTGAATCAATGTTGACTTTTCAAAATATCCAAAAATTTCCCAATTTCTACAAGGCATAACTTGCTCAATGTTTAAGCTTTTCTCATGTTCTTGGACATTTTGGAAAGGTCTTTGAGTCCTATAACCAATGCCTTTGGTCCCATGTCATTTTGATTTACCAATCTCAAGTTATGGCCTTTGACTTAAAGTCCCTTTTTGTTGACTTTTGAAAATGACCTATAATGTTGAAATTGATAACTTTTTGTGAGAGCATTTCTTGGACTTGAAGTATGAAGATGAGTTGTAGGAAATGTCTTTCTCTTCAAAATGAGCTTTGGATGGAATTTTTCTGATAATCCATGTGAAAGTTATGCCCTGGTCAATTTACAGTTGACTTTTTCAGCTGTCCAAATAAGGAAACTTTTGCATCTTGATGATTTTTGAGCCAAGCTTTGAGAATCATGATCAAGCATGGATCAAATGATGTTTGTGGCTTAAAAATGATATGTTGATCAAAAATTTGAACTTTTGACTGTCAAATGACCATTTTGCCCCTGCAGTTGACTGTAGTGCAATTAGGGTTTTTGACTGTGCAATTTTGTGCTGAAAGCCTTGAAACTTGATATGAGGATGCTTGACCATATTTGTAGGCATGTGGGATTTGATTGGACCTTTGGAAACTTCATTTTCTTAATCAGAACCAAAACCCTAATTTTGACTGTTCAGGAGGCTCTTGCACTGTGCAACCCTTGGGGAATTTTGCAGCTTGACTTGGCAATTTCTTGAAGAATATGGGAGGGCAAATTTTGGGGTACAACACCCCCTTTAGCCCATTTACTCTTTAACTCTTTTTTCTATTTATTTTCTATTTATTCAAACTAAACATTTTTATTTATTTTCTTTTTATATAACACCATTTATTTTGTAGATAAAACAATACATTAACTCTTTATTATAAAATGTTCTTAACTACTTTTTTATTTTAGCTAGTATAATTAAAATATATAAGAATAGAACTTCGAGTTAAATAATTTTCTTGAACTTAAAACATTTTTATTTTCTTTAATTAAAACTCTTGTACATAAAAAATACTAATTAAAATACATAAAAACATTAATACATAAAAATAGAATTTCTGAAATATTTTCTTTTTCTTTTATTAAATCTCAAGTTTATAAAAGATTAACAAAAAAATACAAAAAAAAGAATAAAATACTTGATAAATATGATAGGTTAATATTTGCACCATTTGTAAATAATCATGTGCATCTTACATACTTTTGATTCTTATACATTGCTACATTTTACATTGAGATTGCAATTCGATCTGGTTGTAAATATATTTGGACACCACTATTCCGATAAATCTCATCCCCCATTGGTAAATAATTGTACCCCCATCCCCGGATACTTATTTGTAATAGTTTAGGACTTTAAATTCCCGCAATTTATCGCTTTCAATTATACCATGTTTAGACCTAGGGTTTGTATGTAAATAAAATCAACCGCTAGATAACCTAATACAAGGTAAATGCATGAAAATCAATACACAATTCACACTTGCACCCTTAGGGTAATCCCGTTTGTTGCCTTCAAAAATGGGCCATGCTTGCATGTCGAGTTCTTTGGCAAAACAAAACAAACAAAATGATCATAGTCCCTCGATGACGCTTTCGAAGTTGCCTAAAAATGATCATAGTCCCTTCAAACGAAATTGCCAAAGACACTTGGCACCATTGCATTCATGGTCTATCCGATGACCCGCGCCCGTCCCGTTAACATCCTAACACAAGATTGTCCACCAAATACAATGGTGGAACAATACTGTTAAAAGGGTTAAAACATGAGAAAAATCTTTGAGTAAACTTAGGGGTAGACAACTCTTAGTTACTTGATCAAACTTGCAAAACACATTTGCCTACTTTTCAAAACCCACTCCACAACACAAATTTCAAAAACAACTTTCAAAACATTGAAACATCTTTTCAAAAAGACACACACCTTTGTAAAACATTCGAGTAAAGAATTGTTACAACGGTTGCCTAGACAAGGCATCTTTTTTCAAAACATTTTCAAAAATACACACACACACCATCATTTCAAGCAATTGAAAATCAAAGGCAAGTGATCTAAAACAAGTAACTAAGAGCCCATGGATAACCATGGATGAAAAGGGTGCTAATACCTTCCCTTTTCATAATCTACCCCCCGAACCCACGAAACATCTCAAAAGGTTTTTCCTGTGCTTTTTAACCTTTCCTTTAGGATAAAATAAAAAGTCGATGGCGACTCTTGCTAAACCGAACAAGTGCGAATACAAACGCAAAAACTCAAGTCAGTTCTCCCACTGTATCACAGAACTGGTGACTCTGCTGGGGACGATTTTAAAAGTAGGGTTACCTTAGGGTTTTAGATCACCCTTTTGCATGATTAATTGTTTGCTTTGATTGCTTTACCTTTGTGGTTCTCTTGTTTGGGCTTGAAATCCTACACCCGGATTTGGGAAACATTCATAGATAGCAATACGTTGTGGAAACTGTGCGGGGTATACCGACACGGTTGAAGCAATAGTTATATTAGTGCGACATATTTGTGAGTACCGGTAACCCTTGAGTTCAATCAAGGAGAGTACGGGGCCGCTGAGTGATGTTACTAAGCACTAATGACCTAGAACCTTACTTGACCATCTTGGCCTTTTATTAGGGGTAGTGAGATGACCGGCTTTGGTGCAGTCCGAAGTTGGTAGATACTCGATACTACACTCATTGAGGGTTGTTTTCTTGGAATATTTTGCTCGCTAGTTAAGTGGCTAAACCAAAACAATGAACATGGAAAACAATCCAATGATATTGAGCTCCTTAGAACCCGGTTACTATTTATAGGACAGGTTCTTAAGCCAACTACATTCAAGAGGGTACTCACCTATGAAACCTCATGCAAGCCTAAAACTAGGGTTTTGTGTGAATTGCTTGTACATGTGTTTGTGCATACATCATAAACATCATAAGGCATCATATGAATCCACTAACCATTTCAAGGGTTTGGATCTTTATCTTTGTTCTTATTTTGTAGGTCATGGAAATTCCTCGCAGGAAAACTATCCAAGTCAACCTTGTGAGGATCTCTCCTCAACTCAAGGAGCTCACATCCAGAATTCCCGAAAGCTCTCCCTTCAGTGAAAGACATGGTAGACTGCTCAGTCTAGTCAACACCAGCATTGAATAAGACATGATGAAAGTGTTGTTCCAGTTCTTTGACCCCCTTCACCACTGTTTCACATTCCCCGACTACCAATTGGTGCCTACTTTGGAGGAATTTTCTCAACTCTTGAGAATTCCTATTCTTAATCAACTACCTTTCAACGGTACGGAAAAAGAACCAAAGCCTGAAGATGTTGCTCAAGCACTACACTTGAAACCATCTGACATCAAGGGGCATTGGGAAACTAGAAGTGGTGTCAAAGGCTTCTTGGAAAAATTCTTGTTTGAGAAGGCACAAGAGTGTTGGAATTCCTTGGATCTACAAGCCTTTGAAGAAATTGTGGCACTTCTCATTTATGGGTTGGTCTTGTTCCCAAATCCTGACCAGCTTATAGATGTCAACGCCGTCAAGATCTTCTTATCCAGGAATCCCATACCTACATTGCTTGGGGACATCCTCCACTCATTTTACACACGAACAATGAGAAAGAGAGGTGTTCTCCTGTGTTGTACTCCTCTCCTTGCAAGGTGGTTTATTTCGCACCTTCCACAATCTGTTTTGAAGAATGACCAAGGCTTAAGGTGGTCACAACGGTTGATGACCCTCACACATTCTGATGTACATTGGTGTTCTCGGTCCAGAGAAAATGTCATCATCGTCGATCATTGTGGAGAGTTCCCTAATGTTCCATTACTTGGCATTAGAGGAGGCATTACCTACAACCCTTGTCTAGCTTTGAGACAATTTGGATATGCACGGAGGGACGGCCCTCATGACATGCTAATTCCTGACCTAGTTTTTGACTTCGACAATGATGCGCAAGGACTTCGCCAAAGATTCATCAGAGCTTGGAGGATGCCTAACAAGGTAGATAGCAAGACACTGGGGCACAAGAACTCCATTCCTCTTGAGCCTTATCTCAAGTGGGTAAGGACCCGAGCCCAGAGTCTCATGATGCCTTACCCCCACATTCTCCCTTTGGTTAAAGAGTGTAAGTGTTTAGTTATTGGCATGTATTTTTGGTAAAACCAGGTGTGTGAATGTCATGACTGATGTCATAACATTCTGGTTTATTAGGTACTTTATGCAGAAAAATTATGGCATACAGTAGCTACTGTTTATGAGTTTGTATCTGAGCAATTTGCAATGATCACATTTATTGCCTTCTACCAAAATCAGTAAACAGGAATTCTGATGTCATAACAAATGTTAAGACATCCTGTACTGATCTAACAGTTTGCAGTTTGGTTAATTCTGAGATTTTTCAGGAAGTTGGGTCATTCTTTCCAGAACAGAATCTCACGTGGACCTTAGGTTAACCTAGATCAACCCTAATCTGGTTGATAAAGTCTTGTGACCAAGTCTTAAGGTTAACCCTAGCTTTTTGTGGAAACCCTAACTGAAGAAACAGCTGCATATATATTCAACAGGAATGCTGGTTGCAAAGGAACTCTTTTGACTGAAGATCAATTAGGAGCTGTATAGTTTTAACTACTGTAATCCAAGCAAGTATCATTGTGATAAGTGACTTGGAATAGGTTTTGATTGTAAGGGTTTTTGTATCACTCAAAGCTTTGAAGCAAGAGTTTTTTGTGTCTCTTGACTAAAGCTTTGAAGCAAAGTCAAGTTAGGTTTATGTATCACTCAAAGCTGTGAAGCACGAGTGTTTGTGTTACTTGATTAAAAAGCTGTGAAGCATAATCAAGTGTATGTTCTGAAGAGTGTCTTCATTATTTCATTAGTCAATTGTTTTAAGTATCACTGCTGTGATTGAGGGGGAGTGAGTAGGAACTCATATTTAAGTTGAACTTAGATTGAAGTTGCATTGGGTAGGTCTTAAGTGAAGGAGATAAACTGGTTGGTTTATTCCTGAATTAATATCTCTTATAGTGGATTTCCTCCCTGGCTTGGTAGCCCCCAGAGTAGGTGTTGTTTCACACTGAACTGGGTAAAAAATTGACTGTGTTCTTTACTGTTTTTATTTACTGTCTTATAGAAAGTCAGATACGGTGTCATAACATTCACTGTGACATTGAGTATCTGCTGCCAGAATTTCAATTGGTATCAGAGCAGGCACCCTGCCTGTATTACTGGGTGAGATCTAGGGATATCACTTTCTGGCACTATGGACAAAGAAGGAGTTTTTGGAAATAGACCATCCATTCTGGATGGAACAAATTATGACTACTGGAAACCTCGTATGATTGCCTTCTTAAAATCACTGGACAAAAAGGCTTGGAGAGCTGCTGACAAAGGATGGAACCATCCCACCATAACTGAGAAAGATGGGACAATCAGTCTGAAGCCTGAGGAAGAATGGAGCAAAGAAGAAGATGAGTTAGCCCTGGGTAATTCCAAAGCTTTAAATTCCTTGTTCAATGGAATTGATAGAAACATATTCAGAATAGTACATCAATGTGAACTGGCCAAGGAAGTGTGGGACACTCTCAAAACTACCCATGAGGGCACATCCAAAGTAAAAATGTCAAGGCTTCGGATGCTGACTACCAAGTTTGAGAACCTAAGGATGAAGGAAGATGAAACCATTCATGAGTTTCACATGAACATCTTGGAGATTGCCAACACCTCAGGAGCATTGGGTGAAAAGATGTCTGAAGAAAAACTGGTGAGAAAGATTCTCAGATCCCTGCCTAAAATATTTGCAATGAAGGTAACTGCTATAGAGGAAGCCCAGGACATCAGCAAACTAAAGGTGGATGAACTCATTGGGTCTCTTCAGACTTTTGAGATGGGGATCAGTGACAATGTTGACAAGAAAAACAAGAGCATAGCACTTGTAACCAACTCTGAAGATAAAAACAAGGAGGATGAAGAAGAAAATATTTCAGAAGCTATAGCCATGCTTGGAAGACAATTCAACAAACTCATCAAGAGAATGGATCCAAAGTCAAGGTCAAATGTTGAGAACATCCCCTCTGACATTAACAGATCTTATGACTCCAGCAGAAGACCAAGGTCTGAAGAGAAGGGAAATCAAGGCAGAGGAATTCAATGCCATGGTTATGAAGGATATGGGCATATTCGAGCTGAATGTCCTACCTTTCTTAAGAAACAAAAGAAAGGAATGACTGCTACCTGGTCTGACTGTGATTCAGAAAGTAATTCTGAAGAAGAATCTGCCAAACTAGTTACTGCACTAACTGGTGTTTGTACCTCTGAAAGTGACACTAGTGATGAGGAAGTGACATTTGAAGAACTGGCTGATACTTACAAGAAATTATGTATCAGAAGTGCTGAAGTCTGTGTGCAAAATGAGAGACAAACAAAACTCATCATAAAGTTAGAGGCTGAAAAAAGGGCAGACCTTGAAACTATAAGTCATCTAGAAGGGGAAGTTCAAATGCTAAACTCAAAATTGAACCAGATGACCAAATCTATCAAGATGCTGTCAAATGGAACTGACAAATTGGAAGAAATCCTTCAGGTTGGACAAAACGTGAGAAACAAGTCTGGTCTAGGATTTGTGGCAGCAAAGAAATCTGGTGCAGACAAGAAGATCAGGTCTGATAAACAAATGTCAAAGCAGATGTCTCAACATAACACTCAACATCGGGAACAGAGAAATATGAAGAAAAAGTACCAAAGATGGAGATGTCATCATTGTGGGAGGTTTGGTCACATAAAGCCTTTCTGCTTCAGATTGTATGGATACCCTAATCAGAACCCAGGTGTCAAACCTAAGTCTAACAGGGTACCACATACTCCTCAATGGAAGAAAAAGGCTACTGCCCTGATAGCCCACACTTCCCTGAGAGTCTCTGCAAAGGAAGACTGGTACTTTGACAGTGGGTGTTCTAAGCACATGACTGGAATCAAGAACCTTCTCAATAATGTTAAACCTCACACCACTAGTTATGTGACCTTTGGAGATGGTGCTAGAGGTGAAATCAAAGGAGTTGGTAATTTGGACTGCCCTAGAGTTCCAAATCTGAATGAAGTACTATTGGTATAAGGCCTGACTGCTAATCTCATTAGTATCAGTCAATTATGTGATCTAGGATTCAAGGTCAACTTCTCAAAATCTGAATGTCTTGTAATTAATGAAAAACAAGAAGTTGTAATGAAAGGAGTCAGATCTAAAGACAACTGTTACTTGTGGGAGCCTGAGAACACTAATTACTCCACTGTGTGTTCTATTGCCAAAGAAGAAAAAGAGGTGAAACTGTGGCACCAAAAACTTGGCCATCTTCATCTAAGAGGAATGAAAAGGATTATCTCCATGGAGGCAGTCAGAGGGATTCCAAGACTGCAAATTGATGAAGGGAGAGTTTGTGGTGAATGTCAGGTTGGTAAGCAAACTAGGATGTCACATCCAAAGTCAAGACATCTGACCACCTCTAAGGTTTTGGAACTTCTACATATGGATCTGATGGGACCAATGCAGGTGGAAGGTCTTGGTGGAAAGAGATATGCCTATGTTGTTGTGGATGACTATTCCAGATTCACCTGGATTAACTTCATTAAGGAAAAATCTGATGTGTTTGAAGTTTTTAAGGAACTGTGCAAAAGAATTCAAAGAGAAAAAGAAGGGTGTATTGTTAGAATCAGAAGTGATCATGGCAAGGAATTTGAAAACAGTAAGTTTAATGAGTTCTGTTCCTCAGAAGGAATTAGTCATGAATTCTCTTCTCCTATAACTCCTCAACAAAATGGAGTTGTAGAAAGAAAAAATAGGACCATACAGGAATCTGCCAGAGCTATGATACATGCCAAAAGACTTCCTATTCATTTTTGGGCTGAAGCTATGAATACAGCCTGTTATGTCCATAACAGAGTCACTTTGAGAAAGGGAACCTCATCCACCATTTATGAACTCTGGAAAGGAAGAAAGCCAACTGTGAAATACTTCCATGTATTTGGCAGCAAATGCTATATTCTGGCAGATCGTGAACAAAGGAGAAAGCTGGACCCTAAAAGTGATGAAGGTATATTTCTAGGATACTCCTCCAACAGCAGAGCTTATAGGGTATTCAATTCCAGGACCAAAGTCATGATGGAATCAATAAATGTCATAGTTGATGATTATCATGAAGAAGCATATGTCCCTTGTAATGTTGAGACATTCTTTGAGACTCCAACTCAACAGAATGACCTTCCTAACACCACTACAGCAGACTCTGAATCCAAGGAAGCTAGCAAAATCCCTTCCATCAGAATTCAGAAAGATCATCCTAAAGAACTCATTATAGGGGATCCAAATAGTGGAGTCATTACAAGATCTAGAGGAATCATCTCAAACTCTTGCTTTGTGTCTAAAATTGAACCAAGAAATGTTAAGGAGGCCTTAACTGATGAATACTGGATTGGTGCAATGCAAGATGAATTGAACCAATTTAAGCAACATGAAGTTTGGGAGTTAGTTCCTAGACCAGAGGGAACAAACATCATTGGCACAAAATGGATATACAAGAACAAATCAGATGCTGAAGGAGTTGTCACTAGGAATAAGGCAAGACTTGTTGCCCAAGGATACACTCAAGTTGAAGGGGTTGATTTTGATGAGACCTTTGCCCCTGTAGCCAGACTGGAATCTATCAGACTCCTATTGGGAATTGCTTGTCTCCTGAAGTTCAAGTTGTTTCAGATGGATGTAAAAAGTGCCTTCCTAAATGGGTACTTAAATGAAGAAGTTTATGTGGAACAGCCTAAAGGTTTTGTGGATCCAAACCACCCTGATCATGTCTACAAATTGAGGAAAGCTCTATATGGCCTGAAACAAGCTCCTAGAGCATGGTATGACAGGTTAACAAAATTTCTCTCAGACAAAGGATACAGAAAAGGAGGCTTGGATAAAACCCTCTTTGTCAAAAATGAAGGAGGGAAGTTAATGGTAGCTCAAATATATGTTGATGACATAGTGTTTGGGGGAATGTCAGAACAAATGGTTAAACATTTTGCTGACCAGATGAAGGCTGAATTCGAAATGAGTCTCATGGGAGAACTGACTTATTTTCTTGGACTGCAAGTCTCACAGATGGAGGACTCAATCTTTCTATCTCAAAGCAAGTATGCAAAGAGCATTGTCAAGAAGTTTGGTATGGAGAATGCCAGTCACAAAAGGACCCCTGCACCTACTCATTTAAAGCTATCCAAAGATTCAAGTGGGGTTAAGGTGGACCAAAGTCTGTACAGAAGCATGATAGGAAGTTTGTTGTACTTAACAGCCAGCAGACCTGACATTGCTTTTGCAGTTGGAGTTTGTGCAAGATACCAAGCTGATCCTAAAGTCAGTCATATCAACCAAGTAAAGAGAATTTTGAAGTATGTAAGTGGAACTTACAACTATGGCTTGCTGTACTCTCATGGTTGTGAACCAACTCTGACTGGTTATTGTGATGCTGATTGGGCTGGAAGTGCTGATGATAGAAAAAGAACCTTTGGAGGATGTTTCTTCTTAGGAAATAATTTGGTCTCCTGGTTCAGCAAGAAACAGAACTGTGTGTCTCTCTCTACTGCTGAAGCTGAATACATTGCAGCTGGTAGTAGCTGTTCTCAAATGATCTGGATGAAACATATGCTTACTGAGTATAATGTCACACAAGATGTTATGACATTGTACTGTGACAATTTGAGTACAATCAACATTTCCAAGAATCCTATTCAGCATAGCAGGACCAAGCATATTGACATAAGACATCACTTTATCAGAGACCTTGTAGAAGAGAAGACGATTAAACTGGAACATGTTGCCACTGAGCTACAGCTGGCTGACATTTTTACCAAGGCACTTGATGCAAATCAATTTGAAAACTTGAGGGGCAAGTTGGGTATTTTCCAACAGGAGGAATTGTAGCAATTAATTTTGCTTAAAACAAGGGTTGAAGGAGTTATTTTTGTTAAGTCTATTTTGATTGGGTTAATCATATGCTTTCCCATTTCTTTCATAATTATTAAGAAGCTGAATAGACACTCATTTGCCTCCTTCCTCTCTCAACTCTGCAACAAATCCCATTCTCTCAATCAAAGTTCTCTCTCTAGTTGGAACAGGAGGAGACTGAAGGAGACTGAAGGGAAGAGGGTGCTGCTGAAGATCAGCTCAATGCTGAAGAAAGTAGCTCCTCTGAAGATGACAGGGCTTAAAGTTTGGAGGAGTTGACAAGCCTGATGCTGGTTCCTGTTGATGCAAGTGTTTTCAGATTTTATTTTTTGCTTTTATTACTCATTTTGGATGACTATATAACATTTAAGTACATGTATCTTTGGCCTATTTGTGGCTAAAGAGGGGGAGATATTTTGTGTTAATTTCTTGGTAGACATTATATTCATTCTGCTGCTCTCTATTCTCTGATTGCTTAGGGGTTTTAGCCAAAAATCTGCCAAAGGGGGAGTTTGTAAGTGTTTAGTTATTGGCATGTATTTTTGGTAAAACCAGGTGTGTGAATGTCATGACTGATGTCATAACATTCTGGTTTATTAGGTACTTTATGCAGAAAAATTATGGCATACAGTAGCTACTGTTTATGAGTGTGTATCTGAGCAATTTGCAATGATCACATTTATTGCCTTCTACCAAAATCAGTAAACAGGAATTCTGATGTCATAACAAATGTTAAGACATCCTGTACTGATCTAACAGTTTGCAGTTTGGTTAATTCTGAGATTTTTCAGGAAGTTGGGTCATTCTTTCCAGAACAGAATCTCACGTGGACCTTAGGTTAACCTAGCTCAACCCTAATCTGGTTGATAAAGTCTTGTGACCAAGTCTTAAGGTTAACCCTAGCTTTTTGTGGAAACCCTAACTGAAGAAACAGCTGCATATATATTCAACAGGAATGCTGGTTGCAAAGGAACTCTTTTGACTAAAGATCAATTAGGAGCTGTATAGTTTTAACTACTGTAATCCAAGCAAGTATCATTGTGATAAGTGACTTGGAATAGGTTTTGATTGTAAGGGTTTTTGTATCACTCAAAGCTTTGAAGCAAGAGTTTTTTGTGTCTCTTGACTAAAGCTTTGAAGCAAAGTCAAGTTAGGTTTATGTATCACTCAAAGCTGTGAAGCACGAGTGTTTGTGTTACTTGATTAAAAAGCTGTGAAGCATAATCAAGTGTATGTTCTGAAGAGTGTCTTCATTATTTCATTAGTCAATTGTTTTAAGTATCACTGCTGTGATTGAGGGGGAGTGAGTAGGAACTCAGATTTAAGTTTAACTTAGATTAAAGTTGCATTGGGTAGGTCTTAAGTGAAGGAGATAAACTGGTTGGTTTATTCCTGAATTAATATCTCTTATAGTGGATTTCCTCCCTGGCTTGGTAGCCCCCATAGTAGGTGTTGTTTCACACTGAACTGGGTAAACAATTGACTGTGTTCTTTACTGTTTTTATTTACTGTCTTATAGAAAGTCAGATACGGTGTCATAACATTCACTGTGACATTGAGTATCTGCTGCCAGAATTTCAAAGAGCCTGTTAAGGAAGGAGAGGTTCCCTACACCATCCTATATCCTGACATGCCAACATCATGGGAGGAGATGCAGAAGAGTTGGATCCAACTCAAGGAGGAACGAAATACTTTTGAAGCCAGCTTCTACGCCAGTGAGAAGAAGGTTTTGGAGCTTACCCGCCGACTCCACGAGGAAGAGACCCTCAACACCTATATCGCGCCAAAGAGGATGCGCAACGTCTTTTTACCTTGAGAAGTTTTTTGTAATATTTGGCCCATGGGGCATTTATGTACTGACAAAATTTCTTCTTATTAATATGACGTGTGTTCTTTTTGTCTGCAACAATGTTGAATTTCTAAATCCTTGAATGCATTGCATAAATAAACATATCATTCATCATGTGCATAAACAGGTCACCACACCAGGTTTCCTTATCTTTCTGTTGTTTATTTCAGTAAGATGGATCTCGAACAGACGGTCAAAGACCTGCAGTCACAAAACTCACAGTTTCAACAACTCCTAATGACCTTGGCAAAGGGTCAGGAGGATCTAATAGCACTGCTTGGGAACAAAGAGCAAGAAAAAGTGAAAAAGAAGAAGAAAAGAGTCGGGGTGGCTACCCTGGGAAGAAGGTTTGAGAATGAAGCAAGAAGAGTTCTTGAATTTCCCTCCGCATCTGAAGAGGGAACCAGTAAAGGAAAAGGGGCTGCAGTACCTTATGAGTCTGAGGCTGAAGAGGAAGAGGTTGAGGAAGATAAAGACTACTCAGAGCAACAATACCCGCCGGCGGACGACAAATACAAAAACCTGGAGGATAGGCTGGCAGCTATGGAGCTGCAAAGGGTCCCCGGGTTATATTTCGAAGATTTGGGACTAATTGCTGGAATTGTGATCCCTCCAAAGTTTAAGGTGCCCATTTTTGCAAAGTATGACGGGATGTCTTGCCCGAAGATTCACCTAAGGTCGTACGTCAGAAGAATTCAACCTCACACATCCGACAGAAATCTTTGGGTACACTTCTTCCAAGATAGCCTGACTGGTACGCAGCTAGACTGGTTTTACAAGCTTGAGAGGTTAGAAGTACATAGTTGGGAAGACTTGGCAGCTGCCTTTTATCGCCAATATCAATAAAACTCTGACTTGGCGCCAACCCGTACTCAGTTACAAGGTATGGGAATGGCCTCAAATGAGGGGTTCAAAGAATACGCCCAAAAATGGCGCGACTTGGCCGGAAGAGTACAGCCACCTCTTTCAGATAGGGAACTAGTTGATATGTTCTTGGGGACCCTATCTGGCCCATTCTTCAACCATTTGATCGGTAGCTCTTTCGCAGGGTTTACTGAATTGATTCTGACTGGCGAACGGGTGGAAGCTGGTATTAAGAGCGGAAAGATTCAAAGGGATGCCTCTGCATCCGCAACTGTTAAGAAACCATTCCCGGCGAAGAAGGAAACGGCTGTTGTGTACTCTCAGAGAGGAGTAGGAAGAATTGAGCACCGGCCGACTGTAGGGGCCGTGATGATCCAAAATTCATCAAATGATCAGTCTCATATCAACCAGTCTAGACCTAATCAGCAACGGGTAGAACGGCCACAACGGCAGTTCACCCGCATCAATATGACGCCTGCACAGGTTCTTCCCCATTTGTTGAAGTTGAATCTCACCAATATTAGAGAAGCGCCAAAGATTGTGAATACCGCTTCACCATACTATCATCCCAATGCTAAATGTGCCTATCATTCTGACAGCGTCGGACATGACACCAACGATTGTTGGGCGCTTAAGAATAAAATTCAAGACTTGATAGATGCAAAAGAGGTTGAGTTCGATGCTCCAGAGAAGCCAAACGTAATATCCGCTCCAATGCTGAAGCATGGTCGCAATGTACATGCTATTGAAGAAGATCTGTATGTTTCTGATGTCAATGACCTGATGACTCCGCTGTTAACAATCAAGTTAAATCTGTTGAAGGCTGGGATTTTCCCAGGATGTAAAGAAGATTGCTACTGTTGTTCCTCTCTACCAATCGACTGTCCATTGCTGAAGATAGGCATCCAAGGCCTAATGGACAGTCAACAAATTATTTTCGAAAAGATTCCTGCTATTCCAACCCCTATCGAAGATGTTTCAATAATCACCATTTCCACCAATCTTTCCAAGGCCGTCAAAAATCCTGTTAAGATTACATCCTCTACAAAGATTGTTCCCTTAAAAATAACCATGCCAGGGCCTGTCCCCTACATTTCTGACAAAACAATACCATGAATTATGGTGAAGAAATCTACTACCATGGTGTTAAACAAGTTGAGATAACCGAAGGAAGCTCTGATGAAGAAGATGCCAGCATTGGAAACATTTCCGGTACAAGCAAGATCACCCGAAGTGGGAGAATATTTTCTCCAGAGATTGCCCCCCCAAAGGCAATCTTTGGACCCTCAGCTGCTGCCAAAATTACTCCTGCACCGATAAAACTTTCCGCTAGAACCCCGTTGATTGAAGAAGTTGTTATTCCTGTTGTTGTCCCTCCTACTTCCGCTGATAAGGGGAAAGGGATCCAAGATGAGCTCGTCAGGACGAGGGCTCAACCTTTGGTCATCCATGAAACCTCTAAGAAAGAGATGGAGGAGACTCTGAAAATAATTAAGAAGAGTGATTATGACGTGGTAGAACAACTGGGGCAAACCCCCTCGAAGATCTCCATGTTAGCATTACTACTTTGTTCAGAGGCGCACGCCAAAGCATTGATAAAATTTCTGAAGACGGCCCATGTGCCCCAGGAAACCTCAGCCGATCAATTCCAAGATTGTGTAGCCAGCCTTACCGCAGACAATGGCCTGGGTTTCTCGGATGCTGACCTGACTCCAAAAGGAAGAAAGCACAATGACGCATTACATGTGTCAGTAGAATGCCAAGGGACTACTCTGGCCCATGTTTTGGTCGACACTGGTTCTTCTCTGAACGTGCTGCCTAAGAAGGCTCTTGACCGATTGGATTATGAAGGCTTGGAGCTAAAGCCAAGTAATGTCATTGTAAGGGCATTTGACGGGTCAAAGAGAATGGTACATAGGGAGGTAGACATTCCCATTAAGGTAGGCACAGAGGTGTTCCCCTCAACTTTCTATGTGATGGACATCCGTCCGTTATACTCTTGCTTGCTAGGGAGGCCATGGATACATAACGTTGGCACGGTCACCTCCTCCTTACATCAAATGTTGAAATACCCTGTCAAAGGAAAAATCATAATCGTGCACGGTGAAGAGGAATATATGATCAGCCACCTGAACTCTTTTCGGTATGTAGAGGTGGAGGGTGAATTCATTGAAACACCATTCCAGCACTTTGAGGAAGTCTCTCCTGAGGTGGCAGTAGCAAAAGCGGTAGCCGAAGTACCCAAGCAGGTGGCCAGGATGGCATCTCTAAAAGACGCAAAGGCTGCGATGAAGGAAGGGAAGAGCTCAACATGGGGGCAGTTGCCTGATATTCCTCACAAAACAGACAAGTTTGGTTTAGGATTCACTGCTGCGGGGCAAAAAGCTATGCGCCGCTCAAAAGTTGAAAGAACACCCATCAAGATTTCTCCTTATGGAATCAATGCTTTGGAAGGTGAAGACGAAGAGGCCAACATTGAAGATTGGATCTTCCCAACCATCGAAGGGGGACTACGCAACTGGGAGGCGAAAGACTTTGTCCCCATTACTTTTATTAATCAGTAATTATCTGTCAAACATTTCTTGTTGGTTTGTAATAATTACTTTTGAACAATCTGCACGCTACTTTTTCACCTCATGCCTTGCCCGGGGCATGTAGGTCCATTTGTAAGGGTTTTGATTATCTTCATATTCATATGCCATGTTTAATGATTCATTGGACGTTTTTCATTGATAAACTGATGTGTTCATTTTCTTTCTTTTTACATTTTTGTTCGTTTAAGGATGGCTATCCCTTACACACACCCACACTCACAAATGCAGGTACCCATCCACTCTGGATTCTATGGGTGACTATTCTGCTATGTCCTTCCATAACTCTGAAGATTTGGTAAATCAGGCTGAGTATGAAGATGACGAAGATTGTGAAGTACCAGGAGAGCTAGCCAGACTTCTACAACAGGAAGAGAGGGCCATCTTGCCTTATGAAGAGTTGTTGGAAACTGTCAACTTAGGAACAGAGGAAGACCGGAAAGAAGTACAAGTGGGAGCCAATCTAGAGCCAAGTGTCAAGGAGCGTTTGATACAGCTGTTAAATGAATACGTTGAAATCTTCGCCTGGTCTTATGAAGACATGCCGGGTTTAGACACATATATCGTGGTTCACCGTCTCCCCACAAGAGAGGATTGTCCACCGATCAAGCAAAAAGTCCGCCGAATGAGGCCCGACATGTCTGAGAAGATTAAAGCAGAAGTGATGAAGCAATTCAACGCTGGCTTTCTGGCTGTTACATCCTATCCACAATGGGTTGCTAACATTGTGCCAGTACCTAAAAAAGACGGCAAGGTCAGGATGTGTGTGGACTACTGGGATTTGAATAGGGCTAGTCCTAAAGATGATTTTCCGCTACCGCACATCGACATTTTGATTGATAACACGGCTCAGCACAAGGTGTTTTCCTTCATGGATGGATTCTCGGGCTACAACCAGATTAAAATGGCCCCTGAGGACATGGAGAAAACGACCTTTGTTACACAATGGGGTACTTTCTGTTACAAGGTGATGCCGTTCGGACTGAAGAACGCAGGGGCAACTTATCAGCGCGCCATGGTGGCTTTGTTCCATGATATGATACATCATGAGATCTAGGTTTACGTAGACGACATGATAGCTCGATCACAAACAGAGGAGGAACACCTTGAACATCTGCAAAAGCTGTTTGCCAGGTTGAAGGAGTACAAACTCAGGCTGAATCCAAGTAAGTGCACCTTTGGAGTTAGGTCTGGTAAACTTCTAGGATTTATTGTCAGCAACAAAGGCATTAAGGTCGATCCAGCAAAAGTAAAAGCTATACAAGAGATGCCCGCCCCCCGTACTGAAAAGGAGGTCAGAGGATTCTTGGGGCGCTTGAACTATATTGCCAGATTCATCTCTCATCTGACGTCTACCTGTGAGCCAATTTTTAAACTATTGAAGAAAGATCAGGTAGTCGAGTGGAACGACGATTGCCAAGCTGCTTTTGATAAGATCAAGGAGTATTTGCTAGAACCTCCTATTCTGATGCCACATGTCGAAGGAAAACCGTTGATCATGTATCTGACCGTGTTGGAAAGCTCAATGGGGTGCGTATTGGGCCAGCATAATGAGTCTGGTCGAAAAGAGCATGCCATTTATTACCTTAGCAAAAAGTTTACCGACTGTGAGACTCGCTACTCACTGCTCGAGAAAACTTGCTGCGCTTTGGTATGGGCTGCTCGCCGACTAAGGCAGTATATGTTGACTCATACCACTCTGCTGATTTCCAAAATGGATCCTATCAAGTATATCTTCGAGAAGCCTGCTTTATCTGGAAGAATTGCTAGATGGAAAATGATCCTGACTGAGTTTGACATCCAGTACACTACCCAAAAAGTTATAAAGGGGAGTGTACTAGCTGACCATCTAGCGCATCAAGCTATCGAAGATTATCAATCCATGAGATTCGACTTACCGGACGAGGACATCATGACTTTGGACAACATTGAAGGTGACGGACCGTATGACGGACCTGAAAATGGATCCCGATGGACCCTGTACTTTGATGGTGCTTCAAATGCACTTGGAAGCGGTATCGGTGCGGTACTCATTTCCCCGGAAGGTTGCCATACACCTTTCACAGCCCGACTTTGCTTCAGCTGTACCAACAACATGGCTGAATATGAGGCTTGCATCTTTGGTCTCAAGGCTGCTATAGACTTGGGGATCAAATCTTTGACCGTATTTGGGGACTCGGCCTTGGTTATCAGTCAAATCAAAGGAGAGTGGGACACCAAACATCCTAATCTCATCCCATATAAAGAACATGTCTTGACATTGTTGCCTCATTTCGAGCAAATCACCTTCGAGCATTTCCCGCGAGAAGAGAATCAGCTAGCAGATGCTCTGGCTACAATGTCTTCCATGTTTAAACTCAACTGGGATAACGATGCTCCCAAAATCACCATCGAGCGAATGGATGAACCTGCGCATTGTCATGAGATTAATACCGAAGAAGTAGTGGAACAACCCTGGTTTCACGAAATCAAAAGGTATCTCCAGACTAGAGAATATCCCGAAGGAGCTTCCGTAAATGACAAGAAGTTCCTAAGGAAATTTGTTGCCAAGTTCTTCCTGAGCAACGGCATCCTCTATAAACGCGGCCATGATTGTGTTTTACTCCGATGTGTGGACAAAGCCGAGGCAGAGTTGATCATGACCGAGATACACAGCGGTACATTTGGCACCCACTTGAGCGGACATACGATGGCTAAGAAGATTCTAAGAGCAGGCTATTACTGGTCTACCATGGAAGCTGATTGCTATCAACACTCCCGTACCTGCCATAAATGCCAAATCTACGCCGATAAGGTGCACATTCCTCCTGTTCCTCTCAACGTTCTGACAGCTCCTTGGCCATTCGCAATGTGGGGCATTGACATGATTGGAGAGATCAAACCCACGACATCCAATGGACATCGCTTCATCCTGGTCGCCATTGACTATTTCACCAAATGGGTCGAAGCAGCTTCCTTCGCCTCTATTACAAAGAATGTGGTTGCCCGCTTCATCAAGCAAAACCTCATATGCCGGTATGGTGTCCCCGACAGGATCATCACAGACAACGGAACCAATCTGAATAATACTATGATCACCGCCCTATGCAAACAATTCAAGATTTATCATCACAATTCATCTCCCTATCGGCCGAAGATGAACGGTGTTGTTGAAGCTGCGAACAAAAACATCAAGAAGATCATTCAGAAAATGACAGTTACCTACAAGGACTGGCATGAGATGTTGTCGTTTGCTCTGCATGGATATCGTACCACGGCACGTACGTCAACAGGGGAAACCCCATTTTCTTTGGTATATGGCATGGAAGTTGTCCTACCCATGGAAGTTCAGATTCCTTCTTTAAGGATTATGAAGGACGCTGGTTTGAATGAAGACGATTGGATTCAGACCCGACTTGATCAACTCAATTTGATCGACGAGAAGCGACTCGCTGCTATTTGCCATGGTCAGGCGTACCAAAAACGGATGATCAAGGCTTTCAACAAGAAAGTCAGACGTCAAGTATATCAAGTCGGAGATCTCGTAATCAAGCGGATTATCTTGCCGCAAAGTGATCCCAGGGGCAAATGGACCCCTACCTACGAAGGACCATTTGTGATCAAGAGCATATTTTCTAGTGGTGCAATGATTCTGACCACCATGGACGGCGACGATTTGTCGCACCCTGCGAACGCAGACATAGTCAAAAGATACTACGCATAAAACAACCCGACAAGTCGAAAACCCGAAAGGGCGGCTTGGGCAAAAATGGGCATCCCGGTGAACCGAAAACCCGAAAGGGCGGTTCAGGCAAAAATTAGGGATAAAACAAAAAAATATGTACACCCGGCAAGTTGAAAACCCGAAAGGGCGGCTTGGGCAAAAAAGGGTTTCCCGGTGGATCGAAAACCCGAAAGGGCGATTCAGGCAAAAGTTAGGGAATTAAAGCGTATGACTATGTCTCGTCGGATCACTTTAAGGACAATCTCTTCATCAACCAACTCCAAGTTTCTGGTCAATCCAGTCACCAGTAGACGAAGCATTGAATGGACAGATATTCAGAGTTGTGAAAGCTATAGCATAGTGGAATCCCATGGAGTTGTTTCACATAGCCATCTTTCTTTTGTATAAAATTTTCAATTTTTACGGCGACATCCTCTTACAAGGATGCTTGTCTCCTTTGTACAAAGATACTCATAGAAAGTTAATACAAATACTTTTCCAAATACAGAAATTTGCTTTGTCTTCCTTTTTCTCTTTTGCACTTACGTTTATTTGAGAAACGTCCAATGTTTTGTTAAGTAGGCATATGCATTTGAACATAGTCATTTTCTTACAAATCAGGAAAAGATGATTACTGATAGGTTGAAGGTACGGATAGATATCTCGATGCCCTTTCAGAAGGAATCCCCAGCAGATTTAAACTCCAAATTCCTCGATAAAGTCAAAATCCAGAACTTAATTCCCCAAATAGAGCTAAACTCCAGGATCCTCAGCAGAACAGGAGCTTTCTCAAAACTGATTTCCCCAGCCAGAGAGCCTTCCAGAACTTAGTTCCCCTCAGAGTTAAGTTTCAGCATCCCCAGTGGAGCCCTAAAATCTGAAAATCCTATCCCCAGCGGAGCTAAAACTTCCAACTATCAATCCCCAGCGGAACCAGACTAGTGAACCCTCTCCCCACAGAGATACTTCCCACCAGACTGAAGATTCTTAGTCATACCTCTCCAGCATAAGTCTACCAGGTTCTGAACTCCCCAGCAGAGATCATCAGAATTCTCTTACCCCGCAAGTCACTAAGGAGTTCCAATCCCCAGCAATGGTCCTAAGATCCCTCAACAATTGAAGATCTTGTTCCCCAAGCAGTCAGCAGACAACAAGGATTTCTCACCCTCAGTAACCAAAGGATTCTTCTATCCCCAGCTTCGGTTATGGGTTTATTTCCCCAACATTTGTCAAGGATTTATTCTCCAAAACAAATTACATTTCAAATTGATCGGTCGTTCAAAAGTTCCTTCATCATCTGTTGGAAGCTACAGTCGTCAAAGATCAAATTCTCACAAAATTCAAGTTACAAAGCCCGGATTTGACCGGATAGTATCTTGATCCCTACAGCCTATTGTGAAGCCCGGAGTACGACCAGATAACAATGCCAGACAACCGCCAAGCCTGGATTGCGACCAGATAGTGATATCCCCTCAGAGCAAGCTATGAAGCTCGGATTCGACCGGATAATAGTTTAATCCCCAACAAATTCCTGCGAAGCCTGGATTACGACCAGACAGCAGTCAAGAATACCACGAAGCCTGGAGTCGACCAGATAGTGATACATCTTTAACACGAGCCGTGAAGCCCGGATTCGACCGGATAACAGTTTAACAAAGCTATTGTGAAGCCTGGATTACGACCAGATGACAATACAAATTTCTGCGAAGTCTGGATTACGACCAGACAGCAGTCAAGAATACTACAAATCCTGGAGTCGACCAGATAGTGGTATATCTTCAACACGAGCCGTGAAGCCCGGATCTGACCGGATAACAGCAAAGCTATTGTGAAGCCTGGACTACGACCAGATGACAATACAAATCTCTGCGAAGCCTGGATTTACGACCAGACAGCAGTCAAGAATACTACGAAGCCTGGAGTCGACCAGATAGTGATACATCTTTAACACAGGCCGTGAAGCTCGGATTCGACCGGATAGCAGTTTAGCAAGCTATTGAGAAGCCTGGATTACGACCAGATGACAATACAAGTTTCTGTGAAAGCCTGGAGATTGACCAGATAACAGTTAAGTGTTATCAGAATGAAGATTCTCACCCTTGAAGCCTAAGGAGATTGATATACTCCTAATTTCTGACCCAAGAAGAATGAAGACTCTCATTCTCAGTTCCTCACAAAGTATTAAAATATTCTCCATTGAAGGTCCCCTCAAGACAGGAATCCTCAGTAGATTGGCATACAACCCAAGCTCCTGATTCCCCAACAGCGGTCCCAGGACTTCTCATTTTCAACGATCCAAGGATTTTCAATCCCCTGCAGCAGTCAAGGAATTACTGTCTCCAGCAGCAGTCAAGATTATTTTATCTCCAGCCATCCAGGACTCATCTATCCTCAGCAAGGCAGCTCATCAGCTTACATGCACATTCATCACATTCATATCATAAACATTGATATAACATACATTTCATCATGCATCATGACATTGCATACAACTAACTCTTTACCTTTTCAGGAAAGATCAGTCAACAGACAAAGATCTTCATCTTCCGAGATTCTTTCTAGAAATAGTTCAGATGTGACCCAGACATGGCGACATTCTGATACTTATTCCAGATTCACCCAGAGATAGTTCAGATGTGACCCAGACATGGTGACATTCTAATACTTATGCCAGATTCACTCAGATGCAGTTTTACACAAACTCATCATCAGGAAACCCTACACCGGTTCCTTCTCCACTTCCAGATTTCTGAAAATAGTTTACGGGTTCTCCAAACACGGATGTCAACCTATCGCTTGTTCAGATTCTTCAACTTTTGAAAACAGTTTACGGACGCTTCCCAACATGGATGCTGATCTATTGCTTATTCAACTTCAACTCCTGAAAACAGTTTATGGATTCTCCCAACAACGGATGTCAATCTATTGCTTATTCAGACCCCCAGTTCAGAGATGTTCCAAAACATGGATACCCTTCTGATACTCGTCCACTCACCAATAACATACAGTTCAAACAAACACTTCTAGATGGCATCTCTAAGCCCATCCCCCGACAAGATTCTGTCACATCTCCAGATGGCATCTTTAAGCCCATCTCCAAATGGCATCTTTAAGCCCATTCCCTCTACCATCACATCGCCGAGTGCAAATTTTTCGGGAACTCTAGTGTCCAATCTCCTCTTACCCTCGAGTCGCAAAAGGCAAACTTGCCAATCTAACTCTTCAGGTTCAAGAAGATTGAACAGGGGTAACTGTTGTACCCCAAAATTTGCCCTCATCTTTTCACAAGAAATCACAGCTTCAGACTTTTCCTAATTTTTCAGATTGGTTTAAGAATCGGTCAAACAGAATTTTCTCATCAGTCAGACAAAATTAGGGTTTTTCATTGATTTTGAATCATTCAAACAGATTATCAGGGTCTTGGTTAATTTGTTTGAGTTTGGGCTCAGGGTTTTGATCAGGCCGGCGTTTCTTTGACAATAAATCAAGAATTAGGGTTTGCACGCGCTTCTCAGAAGAATTTGAATCCACATTGTATTAATTGGCTTTACACTACTTTGATATCTGCTCAAGATTTCAGTTTGGTTCTCAATAAACTTGAACCTCTGGTTTGGAAGCTGAGGCTTCTGGTTGGAAATTTGCAGTGCTTGGTTTAATCAGTAAAAGGAAAGGCATATGGATGTTTGTTTGACTGTACAATGCTTATGGCTATTTGGAATGCCGGGTTTATTATTGATTAATGCGAAGTTGCAAGACTACGGTGTTTATTAATTATTTATTCTCAGTTAGAATAGTTGGGATTCACTTCCAATTATTTTAATTAAGGAAACTTAAATAATTAAGTAAACGGTGGATTAAGAGAGTTTGACTGTGCAATACTTTTGATTATTCGGAATGCCAGACGTTTATTGATTATTTATCATTTCTAAAGTTAAAATTATTGGATACTTTCCAGTTATTATAATTCAAGAAATATAAATAATTAAATAAATAATTGAAGAAGAATTGAAAAGAGAATTAACTGACAAAAAAGGATTTTTATTCATCTTTAATTGTTTGTTACAAATTATTATTGGAACATTGTAAATTTATTTATATTTTGTTTACAATAATAATATTACAAATGGTTAAAATAAAATAAAACTGTATCCTAAAGTTTCCTAAGTCTTCATCTTCTGCTGATGCTCCCCATTGCTCGATTAATTTTTATCTGCAAAAACAAAGAAAAGAAAGAAATGAAATGCAGATAAATTTAATTTAAAAGGCAGACAGATATTTAAAACTCATCATTAAAGATTTTGGCCGGAATCAGTTTATTCGTCCTCTCTGCAAATCGCAAGAAGATGTTTCTTCTTGGTTCACAAAGAGGAAAGCAATGTTTTACAAGCATATGAATTATTTTTGCAAAATGCACAAAGCTGCATAAACCCAAAATTGCAAAGTGTCAACAAATTCAAATTGAACAAACAGCATAAGTGCCAACAACCAAGTTACAAAGGCAAACTAAGCTGTCCAAGGCAAACTGAATGTCAAAACAAGCTGTCAAATGGCCAACTAAAGTCACAATGTCAACAAAACAAACTGTCAAAAGCGGTCAACAAGCACAAAAGCAAGGCAGAAATTTAGAAGTATGCAGAGGAAAGACAAAAGAAAGCTTATGAAAGAATACATCATTTTCCATGCCAAAGTCTCTTCAGAAAAAATGAATATTCTAAGCAAATATGTGCTTACTGTGGAGAAAGAAAAAGAGAAAAGTAGCAGGCTTACAGTTTTCCAGGCAGGCCTAAAGATCAATATAACAAAACCAGGATACTGTCAGAGAGAGAGAGAAGAATACATACAGCAAAAGATATCACAAAAAAATGAAAACCTCAAGCCTTGCAACCTCCTCAAGCATTGGTATTCAAACCAAGGATTGCTTGAAAAAACAAGCCTGAAGCCTGTACCAAGGGGACCTGCCTGCATAATACCAAAAGGAGAGGCAAAAAGCAAGAGGAAACAAATTCAAAAAAACTTGTTAAAAAAGCAAAGAGCCTGCCTACAAACAAGGAGAACGAATTCATACAAAGAGAAAAAAAGACTCCTGCCTTTCAACTTACCAGCCAACATCCTGTAAGTTATAAAACTCAACATTAAAGCTTTTATCCAAACAGAACCACGAATCCTACAAACTGTCAAACAAACTAACAGCCAAGCCTGTAACCTGCTTCAATGCATCAAGCCATACAAACTTGAAGCCTAAACCTTAAGCATCAAACCAGTTCACACAACTGTAACATGGCAAACTGCATCAAAGCAAGCCTAAAATAAATTGACTCGAACCTGTTCTAAGCCAACAAACGACAAGCCCACAAACTTCAAACAGCCTATCAAACACAAACCTGTCTCAAGTCAATCCAAACAACAACATCAAGATAACTCTCAGGAATCATCAATCATCATTGAGAAAAAGGTCAAAGAAAAGAAGATTGTGAAAGTGTCTCAGAATCAAAGAATAAATATTCTCAGAGCAAGCATACAGAAGCGAAGAGCAAGCATACAGAAACGAAGAGCAAGCATACAGAAGCAAAGGGCAACCAGTCAGAAGAGGAAAAGAAGCAACAAGCAAGGTTTTCAGTACTCATCATTAAACCATAAAAAGCAAATATGAGTACCAGTTTTCCACAGAGCAAGCATAGCATCACGTATTCCTCCGCCCTTGGCCGCCTGAGACGCCCCCCTATCCATTTCTCCTCCTCCATTTCCAAAAGCCAACGAAGGTATAATTCTTCTCTCTTTTTCTTTCATACCTCAAACAAATAATGATAACATGAAAAATCAGAATTTGTCAAAGAGCTAATAACATGCACAAACTTAAAACCCTAAAACAATTGTTACCTCTCTTTATTGCTACTGTGTTCAACCATGGAAGAAGAAGGAGAAGATGGGAGCGCCTGGTAGCCTAAGACGAAGAGGAGTATCAGTGGCCTCTGTTCAGAAAGCTTGAAGGGACGAAGATGAAGAAGACGATGAGGAACGGCGCCGCTCTCAAGCTCTGTAACCCTAAATGAACCAAACAACGAAAACCCTAAAGAAAATGTTGTAACACATTGGGCCGGTTCCCCTTTTGCAAATGCCTAAGCCCAACGCTATCTGGCGCATACCCCCCTTTCCTAACCTTGTCCATTTCTGTTTGGGCTAAACAAAGACCCTCTTTAGCCCATTTACTCTTTAACTCTTTTTTCTATTTATTTTCTATTTATTCAAACTAAACATTTTTATTTATTTTCTTTTTATATAACACCATTTATTTTGTAGATAAAACAATACATTAACTCTTTATTATAAAATGTTCTTAACTACTTTTTTATTTTAGCTAGTATAATTAAAATATATAAGAATAAAACTTCGAGTTAAATAATTTTCTTGAACTTAAAACATTTTTATTTTCTTTAATTAAAACTCTTGTACATAAAAAATACTAATTAAAATACATAAAAACATTAATACATAAAAATAGAATTTCTGAAATATTTTCTTTTTCTTTTATTAAATCTCAAGTTTATAAAAGATTAACAAAAAAATACAAAAAAAAAGAATAAAATACTTGATAAATATGATAGGTTAATATTTGCACCATTTGTAAATAATCATGTGCATCTTACATACTTTTGATTCTTATACATTGCTACATTTTACATTGAGATTGCAATTCGATCTGGTTGTAAATATATTTGGACACCACTATTCCGATAAATCTCATCCCCCATTGGTAAATAATTGTACCCCCATCCCCGGATACTTATTTGTAATAGTTTAGGACTTTAAATTCCCGCAATTTATCGCTTTCAATTATACCATGTTTAGACCTAGGGTTTGTATGTAAATAAAATCAACCGCTAGATAACCTAATACAAGGTAAATGCATGAAAATCAATACACAATTCACACTTGCACCCTTAGGGTAATCCCGCTTGTTGCCTTCAAAAATGGGCCATCTTGCATGTCGAGTTCTTTGGCAAAACAAAACAAACAAAATGATCATAGTCCCTCGATGACGCTTTCGAAGTTGCCTAAAAATGATCATAGTCCCTTCAAACGAAATTGCCAAAGACACTTGGCACCATTGCATTCATGGTCTATCCGATGACCCGCGCCCGTCCCATTAACATCCTAACACAAGATTGTCCACCAAATACAATGGTGGAACAATACTGTTAAAAGGGTTAAAACATGAGAAAAATCTTTGAGTAAACTTAGGGGTAGACAACTCTTAGTTACTTGATCAAACTTGCAAAACACACTTGCCTACTTTTCAAAACCCACTCCACAACACAACTTTCAAAAACAACTTTCAAAACATTGAAACATCTTTTCAAAAAGACACACACCTTTGTAAAACATTCGAGTAAAGAATTGTTACAACGGTTGCCTAGACAAGGCATCTTTTTTCAAAAAAATTTCAAAAATACACACACACACACCATCATTTCAAGCAATTGAAAATCAAAGGCAAGTGATCTAAAACAAGTAACTAAGATCCCATGGATAACCATGGATGAAAAGGGTGCTAATACCTTCCCTTTTCATAATCTACCCCCCGAACCCACGAAACATCTCAAAAGGTTTTTCCTGTGCTTTTTAACCTTTCCTTTAGGATAAAATAAAAAGTCGGTGGCGAATCTTGCTAAACCAAACAAGTGCGAATACAAACGCAAAAACTCAAGTCAGTTCTCCCACCGTATCACAAATGGCCTCTTTTACAAAATACATTCAAAAAAACACACAAAGCACAATTTCAAAACAAAAAGCAAGTGATCTAGCAAGTAACTAAGAGCCCATGGAAAACCATGGATGAAAAGGGTGTTAATACATTCCCTTTTCATAATCTACCCCCTGAACTCAAGAAACAATCTCAAAGGTGTTTCCCGTGCTTTTTCACCTTTCCTTTTGGATAAAAGAAAAGTTGGTGGCGACTCTTGCTAACCGCAACATTTGCGATAAAACGCAAAAACCTCAAGTCAGTTCTCCCACCGTATCACAACCTCCAGAGAGAGAAGTTGAATTTTCTATTGATCTTGTACATGGTACCATACCTGTTTCTATGGCACCATACAGAATGTATGCATCTGAATTATCATAATTAAAGAAGTAACTGGAAGAGTTGCTTAAAAATAAGTTTGTAAGACCAAGTGTATCACCGTGGGGAGCTCCAGTGTTATTAGTGAAGAAGAAATATGGAAGTATGAGGTTTTATGTTGATTATAGGCAAGTGAATAAGGTGACGATTAAGAAAAAGTATCCGCTTCCAAGAATAGATGACTTGATGGATCAATTGGTGGATGATCATGTGTTTAGTAAGATTGATTTGAGGTTGGGATATCATCATATTAAAGTGAAGGATGAAGATATCTAGAAGATGGCCTTCATAACACGTTATGTACACTATGAGTATTCGGTGATGCCTTTCGGTGTTACCAATGCACCGGGAGTATTCACGGAATACATGAAGCATATCTTTCATACTTATTAGGATCGGTTTGTAGTGGTGTTCATTGATGACATTTTGATTTACTCTAAGTTAGAAGAAAAGCATACAGAACACTTCAGAATAATATTACAAGTATTGAAAGAGAAGAAGTTGTATGCAAAGCTGTCTAAGTGCGAATTTTGGTTAAGGGAGGTTAGTTTTCTTAGTCATGTGATCTCAGGTAGTGGCATTGTTGTAGACCCATCAAAAGTAGATATTATGTTGCAATGGGAAACTCCGAAGTCGGCTATTGAGATTATAAGATTTTTGGGATTAGTTGGTTATTATAGAAGGTTTATCAAAGATTTCTCTAAGTTGGAACTTCCATTGACTAAGTTGACTTGTAAAGGTAGAGCTTTTGTGTGGAATGTTCAGTGTGAAGAGAGTTTTACAGAATTAAAGAAGAGATTGACGTCGGCTCCTATTTTGACATTACCAAATCCAGGAGAACATTTTTTGGTATATTATGATGCTTCTAATATGGGTTTAGGAGGTGTGCTTATGCAGAATGAGAAGGCAGTTGCTTATGCGTTAAAGCAGTTGAGGACTCATGAGAAAAACTATCATGTGTGCGATTTAGAGCTTGCTGCAGTTGTTTTTGTGTTGAAGATTTGGAGGAATTATCTTTATGGTTCTAGGTTTGAAGTTTTTAGTGACCACAAGAGCTTAAAGTATTTATTCGATCAGAAGGAGTTGAATATGAGGCAACGAAGGTGGTTAGAATTGTTAAAGGATTATGATTTCGGTTTGAATTATCATCCAGGAAAAGCAAATGTGGTAGATGATGCGTTAAGTCAAAAGACTTTGCATATGTCGGAAATGATGGTTAAAGAGTTGGAATTGATTGAACAGTTTAGAGATATGAGATTAGTTTGCAAGGTGACACCGCAGAGTGTTATGTTGGGGATGTTGAAGATTAACAATGAATTTCTGGAGAGTATCAAAGAGACTCAGAAGTTGGATGTGAAACTGGTAGATTTAATGGTTGGAATAGATCAGTATGGGAATAGTGATTTCAAGTTAGATGCGCAAGGTGTGTTGATATTCTTTAATCGGATTTGTATTCCTGATAATGCAAATATGAAGAAATTAATTCTTGAAGAGAGTCATAGAAGTAAGTTGAGTATTCATCCAGGAGCTACAAAGATGTATCAGGATTTGAAGAATTTATTTTGGTGGCCTGGGATGAAGAGTGATGTGGCTCGGTTTGTGTATGCATGTTTAACTTGTCATGAGTCAAAAGTTGAACATCAGAAGCTTGCAGGGTTGATGCAACCGTTAGAAGTTCCAGAATGGAAATGGGATAGCATTTCGATGGACTTTGTGACGAGGTTACCTAATACTTTAAGAGGACATGATTTAATTTGGGTGATTGTTGATAGTCTTACGAAGTCGGCTCATTTTATTCCTATTAACATCATCCTTCCAGTGTCGAAATTGGCCGATATTTACACTAGTGTAATTATGAAGTTGCATGGCGTTCCTTTGTGCATTGTTTTAGATAGAGATCCGAGGTTTACTTCTGATTTTTGGAAGAGTTTGCAAGAGGCATTGGGTTCTAAGTTAAGGTTGAGTTCGGCATATCATCCTCAGACGGATGGTCAGACAGAAAGGAATATTCAATCGTTGGAAGATTTATTGAGAGCATGTGTTCTTAAGCAAGGAGGTTCATGGGATACTTATCTTCCGTTGATAGAGTTCACTTATAATAACAGTTACCATTCTAGTATCGGAATGACACCTTTTGAAGCGTTGTATGGTCGGAGATGTAGAACTCATATATGTTGGTATGAATCTGGAGAAAGTGTAGTACTTGGACCTGAACTTATTCGTGAGACTACTGAGAAGGTGAAGTTAATTCGAGAAAAGATGAAAGCTTCCCAAAGTAGACAGAATAGTTATCACGACAAGTGAAGGAAGGACTTAGAATTTCAAGTAGGTGATCATGTTTTTTTGAGAGTTACGCCTGCAACTGGTGTTGAGCGAGCACTGAAGTCTAAGAAGCTCACTTCTTGTTTTATTGGTTCGTATCAAATTTAGGAAAGAGTTGGAAATGTTGCTTATAGAGTGGCTTTACCGCCTAATCTTTCGAATTTGTATGATGTGTTTCATGTGTCACAACTCTGGAAGTACATTTCAGATCCATCTCATGTGATTCATATGGATGATATGCAAGTACGGGATAATCTTACTGTTGAGATGATGCCTATACGTATCGAGGATCGTGAAACGAAGACTCTGAGAGGCAAGGAGATTGCTTTGGTGAAAGTAGTCTGGTTAGGAGTTGCTGGAGAAAGCCTGACTTGGGAGTTGGAAAGCAAGGTGCGGGACTCCTATCCTGAGTTGTTTGAATAAGGTAAATTTTCAAAGACAAAAATATTCTAAGTGGGGGAGAGTTGTAACGCCCGTTAATTTAATTAATTATTTAGTTAAATTATATTTTTGGATTATTTGTGATGTTGCAAGATGTTAAGAATTATTGGATTATTATTAATTAATTAATTAGTTGATTAATAATAATTCTTATATTAGGATTAATGAAATATTATTTAAGTGGTGGATTAATTAAGTGGTAGAAATATCATAGAATTAATTTATTAGAAATAAGAATAGAATTAGTAATAGGCTTATGTTATGGCGTCGAGAAGTAAAAGTGGGGTGTAGCATTTAGGCCTAATTGGATTTAGTTGGACTAAATAGAATAATATTATATTATTATTATAAAATAAGAGAGAAAGAGAAGTTAGTCATCAGTAAGAAGAGGAAGATAGGGTTTTTGGACAAGAAGAGGGTTACGTGAAGTTGAACCAAGAGGCCAAGAGGAGATTCAATCGGAGACCCATAGAGTTGCTTTCAAACCAAACCAGGTAAGGGTGGGGTTTCTTATCCTATTATGGGGCATATGAGAAATTGTATGTGGAAATTTAGGGTGTAAATTTCATTATTGATTGTGTTTGTTTGTAGAAATTGATGTTAGGAATTAATTAGTGTTGATTATTGATGAAATTTCATGTCCCTGTATTATACGTTGGTTAGTCTGTGAATCGAATGAAATTGGAGAAGTAACAGGAATTTGCAGAAAATTATATGATGGGCATTGACGATTGGAAGACTATAGTGTTGGTTCCGAATGGCAAGTTGTTGGTGGTGGGTGCTGCCGGTCGGAACCATTGAAGAAGAGAGGAGAGTGTCGTTCGGCACTAGATGTTGTTATTGAAGGAGAGTGTCGTTCGGCACTGGTTGTTAGGGTAGGAACTTATTTTTTCTGTAGCTTAGCAATATACTATCATACAGAAAGTATAACTGAGAATTTCAGTAACAGGAAGAATAAGTTGAAATTGGTTTTGGTTTATAACTAATAATTGTCACTGGCAGGAAGTTGTATTAATAGAAGTTGTAGATAGCAAACAAGTAGTTTTGGCATAGACCAATAATAGCAGTAAGCTAAATAACAGAAGTAGCATAATTTAGTAGAATAAATTGATTAGTAGCAGTATAAATAAATAGTAGTAATAACAGTATATAAAACAATACCGATTAGCCAAATTTGTAGATTTAGGCTGTAAAAGTAGTTAACCGAAATTAGTTGAAATTGTCAGAGTAAGTCGTATATACATATAGGTATTTTTAGTTAGTTTGTTTTGTTAGAATTATGTAGAATAAAGTTGATTTGTAGGTGAAGTTGAATTAAGTTGAATGGTTTCGGTTTATGGAATTGTGTTGTTGGTTATTGTTGTAAATAAGTTGTTGTCGAATACATTGTTGTTGTTGAATATGTTGTTGTTTATATGTTGTGATTGATAAGTTGATTAAGTTGTAGGCCTATGGCCAGGGTTGAAGCGATGATGAGTAACTCTAATTATTGGTAAAGTGACTATATAGGCGTATGCCTTGTGATGGATGATGATTGTTGTGAGTATGTGATAGTGCATTCATTGAGTCACATACATTTGCATACTCTATGATGGCCTGGATTGGCAAACTGCGAAGAAGGCTTATGCCTTGTTGATGCCTCTAATTATTGGCAGATTTTTAAGATGGGAGTTCTGCTCCAATGGTACCACATGCATTTGCGCAGTTATGTCTTATCGGGTCTTGCATAAGTAATAATAATGTGAATTGTGATGATTTAAGTTGTGATTAAAACAAGTGAGGTTTATGAAAAGATGTATTATGAAGGGCATGGCAATGTTGATATTTGAAATGTGATGATTTTATATTCCTGAATTCTAATATATGATTTATCATGCGCTCACTTATACGATTTGAGAATCTCACCCCTTATTGTTTGAATGTTACCCTTATGTTGGTAACGTGCAGGTAATCCAGAGTGAAGGCGGTAGACCTTCAGTAGTTCGAGTCGGTGTCATTTCTCTAATACGTAACACTCGGGGGATGAACGCTAGTTGCTTTAGTATTTGTTATTTTAGTTGTTGAACTTTAAGTTGATTGTTGTCAAGTACCTGTTATTTTGAAGTTTCTTTAACGTTGGACAAAGATATTATTATGATTCAGCTGCATAGTTGTGCAAGTTGTTGATTTAGAAGATTAATTTATTTTGATGTTGGTTCGTCCAAAGTTTTAAAGTGTTATGTATCCACGTTGAATGCAATGGATTTTAAGTTGAATTTGTGGCATCTTGATTTAGTTATATAAGTTTTTGTAACTCTGATTTATATTTATATTGTCGGGTAAGAATTGGGGTGTTACAGGTGCCTCATTCGAAGGACATACATGGATGTCCCATTTGAAGGATATACTTGGGTGTCCCATTCAAAGGACAAATATTGGTGGCCCATTCGTAGAATTGCAAATGGTCTATTCGAAGGACACGCATTGGTTGGGAACAAATATTGTTGTCTGAAGAGGAGTCTGGTCGAAGGTTGGACCTATGTGGTCAAAACGAAAGGGTGAAGTATTCAAAGATGCTTGCTGGCTAGAGTCCTATGTGCTGCCAAGTATAAGCCTACTACACTGGCCACAACATGCCAAAACTGCTGCAAAGCAGTCTTGCTATGCTGCTCCCATATTAGCACCAAATTGGAATACAAAAATTGCACCTCAAAGGCTACAAAAACAACATACTCAATTTGTTCAAATATCATTTGTTCCCCCCCCCCCCCCCCCCCCCAAACCTCAGCCAATTTCATCTATAAATAAGAGGTTCCACCACACATCTAAGGGGGGGATTTTTGGTGGCTAGAGAGGAATTTGTTAGCAAGGAAAAGGGAGGAGAAAAAACTTAAACTCAGAATCAAAAAAATCCAAAACTTTGTTTCTTTCTTTCGAATCCAGCACTAAAGTCCACACCTTTGTCTTTGTTCCTTCAAATACAGTCCTACAAACACAACTCTACTTTTCTTGGATTTTTAATCCAGTCAAAGAAACACAAACACTTGTTTCTCTCCCTTTGAATCCTAGAGCATCAAGGGCAATCACTCAAGGTCCAGAAACACCAACTCCAAATTCAAGGTAAGTCCTCCTGACTTTAACCCTTTCATTTCAAGCATATAAATAACCTTTTTGCGCATTTTTTTTCGTTTCTACCCTTTTGGTTTGTTTTTTCCTTCAAGAAAGAACTAACATGTACAAACCCAAACGAAAGAAAAATGTTTGTATGAATTGAAGCCCTAGGCTTCTCCCCTTACTGCTTCACAGTTGCAAACAGAAAAAGAAGGTGGTATGAATCAAAGGTTACAGACTTTGATACACACTAGGTACAGGCCTAAATCGAAAGAAGGAAAGATTGTGGCAATCGAAAGGCATATCCTTCGATCCAGGATGCCTTTTCTTTCTCTCTTTTACACTTTTTTTGTATATTTTCTATATATTTACATTTTCTTGCTATTCAATATGGTTGTAATAATTAGGACTTTTATTGCTTTTCAACTCCTATTTGTAAACTTGTATACCCCATCTCCTAAAACATGTAATAGCATAGGAAATTTACTTTCCGCAATTTACCGCTTTGATATAATTGCTAGTAACTTAGGGTGTGTATGGCAAGATAAAACCAACAAGTAGACCACCCTAAATTCAAGATAAAAATGCATGCAATCAAACACACTATTCACACACATGCACCTCTAGGGTAATTTCACTTGTTGCCTCAGAAAATAGTCATGTCTCTCGAATATGGGTGTTTTAGCAAAGACCCTCGATAAAAAGATCGTAGTCCCTTGATGTCCCTCGATGTTGCCTTCGGTAAATGATCTAGTCTCCATACGAAAATTGCTAAAATGTCCCATAGGTTGCCTTCTATGACTATATAAATGACCCACGCCCGTCCCTTCACATCCAACGATGGGGCTTATTACCAATCAATGGTAAGATAGCAACATTTAAAGGAGGAGGAAAAGAACACTAGACCTTTCGAATAGGTAGGACGCTCATAGTTGCTTGCTCTTGAACTAAAACCATTTTTCACACTTACACTTTCAAAACATCTTCAAAAACAAACATATCTTTGAACTATTTTCAAAACAAACACATTTTACGCATTCTTATAGAGACGAGAATCGTTACAAAGTTTGCCGCAACAAAGGAATTTTGCAAAATATTTTCAAACTTACACCACAAAGCATGATCTAGAAAGAAACTAAGAGCACATAGATAACTATGGATGAAAAGGATGCTAATACCTTTCCTTTTCATAATCTACCCCCTGAACTCAAGAAATAATCTCAAAGGTCTTTCCTGTTCTTTTCACCCTTTCCTTATTGGATAAAAGAAAAGTAGGTGGCGACTCTTGCTATCCGCAATAATTGCGATCAAAACGCAAAACAACCAAGTCTGTTCTCCTACCGTATTACAGGAAGATTCACTGCCATCATGATTTTCTTCCCTTGAATCGCTCAACCGGAGCTCTAGATATCAGATGTTGGAAATCCACCAAAACCTATGATGAATTTCTATCAATCTTGATGAACAAGATTGTTATCACTACACAATGACAATGAAAAGAAATAAAAATGAGGAAGAAAGAAAGAAGATTATATTCTGCAGAGTAACTCTCTGTCCACAAACTATGATAAATCTTTATTCACTTGCAACTGCAAATTCTGTGAATACAAGTTGTTATATTATGTTTAATAATAGGGGTTACTCCCTCTATTTATAGTTTTAGGTTAGCTTGGTCTCTAAACCAAAGCCCAAAACACAACAGCCTAAAATATCTATTTTAGATCTAATTTAAAATCATATGTCAAACAAATTGCTTCGGCACACTATACAACTCACCTACAACTTCAACACACACACACTCTAGATTATTTTTTTACACACCTTATATCGAGCAACCAAATTGGCCCAATTAATCTGAAAACCCTGCTCTAATTTAAAAAGTGAGCCTAATTTTTTATTTAAAAAATACAATTTTAATAATTAAAAATAACACCCCAAAAATAAATTTATATATTAACCAAATAAAGCACAAAAAACTCATAGTATTTTTTGAACTATAAATACCATTATGGGAAAAGAGCACATCATTTTGTTTTCTAATATCGGCCAAGAATTTGTATTTCTTATGTTATATTTTGTTTATCTAATAAAATAATTTAGGCCCCAAAATCTAGAACCCAATACTATGGAACAAATTGTACGGTAAAGTTTCGGCCCTGATAGTATTTAAAGTGCAGAGAAATTAACATGCCATCCTCAAAATTAAACATGTCATTCTTCCAAATTCTTTTATTTCAATTTTGCCCCTAATTAAATATAAATAAATTTTTGGACAAAATTTTTGGTAGAAGGTTGAAATTTCCGGTACATATGAAATTTGTTAGTGCGTGAGGCACTTTTAGTGAGGAGAGAAAGAGAGAATAATAAAGGAAATAAGGATTTGTATGATTGAATTGTACAAATAATGATACACACTATGACTATTTATATACAATCCTAATTGGGTTTGGGCTAACATAACTTGAATTATATTTAAATATTAAATCAAATCTAATCTAATCTAATCTAATATTTCAACACACCCCCATAATCTAAGTTGTCGAACATCTTCAAAAATAGTCAATCTGAATTATTCCTAATTTCTTTCTCAAATTCAAGAATTTGTCGATCTTCAATCCTTTGGTGAAAATGTCGGTCAACTGTGCTTCACTTGAGCAATGCCTAACTTCAAGTTCACCTTAATTTACTTTTTCCCTCAAGAAGTGAAACCTTGCTTCAATATGTTTACTTCTTCCATGCAGAACTGGATTCTTCGCCAAATTTATGGCTGACTTGTTGTCGATTTGTAATACTAGAGGTTTCTTCACTTTGACAATCATTTATTCAAGTACAAGTCTGATCCAAATTGCTTGACATGCAGCATAGGGTCCTGCTATATATTCAGCTTCACACGATGACAGTGCCACCACAGGTTGCTTCTTCGAACACCATGACATTGGGGCACCAAATACTTGAAATAAATATTCAGTTGTGCTTCTTCGATCTTCCTTATCTCCATACCAATCAGCACCTGAAAAACAATTAACTATTACTTATTTGCCTTCAGAATCTCGTCGAAATAGTATTCCACAATTTATCTAACCCTTCAAATATCTCAGGATTATTCTTATAGCCTTCATATGTGACACTCTTGGTTTACCCATATATCTGCTTACTAATCCGACTGTGAAACCTATATTAGGTCGGCTGTTGCACACATACCTCAGAGATCCCACAATTTGCTTGAACAAAGTTGCATCAACTTTGTCTTCCTCTCCATTCTTCTCCAACATCACATTTGGTTCGACAGGTGAGGATGCAGGATTTGAATCATCCATTTTGAATCTCTTGCGTATCTCTTTGACATACTTTCTTTGATGTAGCACCATACCTTGCTTCGACATTTGAAATCCCATGCCTAGAAAATAAGAAAATTTTCCTAGATCTGACATTTCAAATTCCTTCGTCATCAGCTCTTTGAACTTCGACAAGTTCTCCAAACTATTTCCAGTTACTAGCAAGTCATCAACATACAAGCAGATGATTCTTATATCTTGTGCTACAACCTGAACATAGACACCAAACTCTAATTTGCATTTGACAAATCCCAATTCGACTAAGTATGAGTCAATCTTCTTATTCCATTCCCTAGGTGCTTGCTTGAGTCCATAGAGTGCTTTGTGAAATCTATATACTTTACTCGCTTCCTTCTGAATCACAAACCCAGGAGGATGTGTGACATAAACTTCTTCGTCTAAAGGACCATTTATGAATGCTGATTTCACATCTATATGGAATGTTGACCAGCCTTGGTTGCATGCCAATGCTACCACTAGTCGAACAGTCTCTAATCTTGCTACTGGAGAAAATACATCAGAGTAGTCGAGTCCTGCTCTTTGAAGAAAACCTCGATCTACTAATCTTGTTTTATGTCTTGCTATTGACCCATCTTCATTATGTTTCAACTTGAACACCCATTTTACTTCGATAGCTTTTGTATGTTCTGGCAATTCGACTAACTCCCATGTGTTGTTTCTTTCGATTGCTTGTAACTCTTCTAACATAGCTAACTCCCACTTGTTAATATTCAAAGCTTTATATAGTTGATTGGTTCAGCACCTTCAAGTAAAGCAAAATGAACTAATTCTCCATCTGGTGTTATTTCATCATCACCCACCACTTCATAATCATGAAGTCTTGTTGGAAGAACTCTATTTCTTTGAGGTCTTTGGCTTGTTTCAGCCACAACCTCTTTGACTTCAACTGTGTCGAGAGTGTCAGCAACTGCTTCTTCTTTGACTTCGACTGGATTCTCAACAATTCCTTCGACCTCTATTTCATCAGTTTCTTCGTCGAAATCAAAGTTCATTAATGGCTTGTTAATTCAATTGCTAGAATTCCAATCCCAGGCAGAATTTTCATTAATCACAATATCTCGACCCAACACAATCCTCTCATTAACTTGATTGAATAGTCTGTATGCACCAGTTTTATGATATCCTACTAGAATCATAGGTTCACTCTTGTCATCAAGCTTCCTTCTCCTTACATTAGGAACATGCTTGTAACACATAGAGACAAACACCTTCAAATGACTTACTGATGGTCTTTTGCCACTTCACACTTCTTCAGGAACCTTGTTCTTCAATATCTTAGTAGGACACCTATTCAAAATATAAACTGCAGTCGAAACAGCTTCTCCCCATAAATACTTTGGCAAATTCTTTTGCTTCAGCATCCATCTCGCCATATCTAATTTGGTTCTATTTCTTATTTCAGCAATTCCATTATGTTGAGGTGTATAAGGAGTAGTTACCTCATAATCAACACCATGTTCTGCACAGAAATCTTTAAACATCCTGGATGTGCATTCGCCACCTGCATTTGTTTGCAGAACTTTGATCTTCTTCTCACTCTGGTTTTCAACAAGTATCTTGAATCTCTTAAATATTTTGAATACTTCGTCCTTTTGTTTGATCACATAGATCCATATCTTTCGACTAAACTCATCGACAAACGAAACAAAATATATGTTTCCACCAATTGTATGTTCTTCGAATGGACCACATACATCTGAATGCACCACTTCAAAAATGCAGGATGATCCCATTGGCATAGTCAAAATGAAAGAATTTATGGATTGCTTTCCCACTAAACAACCTTCACAAAGTTTTTCAGGAATCTCAAGGCTTGGAATACCAGTAACCATATCTTGAGTAATTAGTTGATTAAGTGATCGAAAATTCAAATGTCCAAACCTCAAATGCCATAACCAAATATCCTTATGGTCGACAACAGTTTTCAAACATTGAACTTATGTCGAACTAATCATAGTGTTAAATGTCCTATTCTTCGACAATGGAGATTTTAAGACCAAATTGTTCTTGGTGTCGAACAATTTCAAAACTCCATCTTTCATGACAACTGAGAAACCCTTTTCGACTAGTTGTCCAACACTTAGCAAGTTGCATTTCATTCCAAGTACATAGATCACATCTTTGATCATATCTTTCCCTCCATTGCTCATTTGAAAGACTATGTTGCTAGTACCTTCTACTTGCAACAAACTATTACCAATAAGTTTTACCTTGCTCTTCTTCGACTCGTCAAAATCTGCCAAACACTCCTTTCGACCAGTCATGTGGTTCGAGCAGCCTGAGTTGAGAAACCAGATCTTGGATTCGACATGGTTATCTGTAACTATAGCCATAACCACCATACCACCTTCAGAATCATCTGAATCTTGGCGTTCAAGGTTCGCTCCTTCGTCCTTGCTTGTGGATCCCTTGTCTTTTCTGTACCAACAATTTTTGGCTAAGTGTCCCCACTTTTCACAGTTATAACATTGTTGTAATACGGTGGGAGAACTGACTTGGGTGTTTTGCATTTTATCATAATTGTTGTAGATAGCAAGAGTCGCCACCGACTTTTCTTTTATCCAATAAAGGAAAGGGTGAAAAGAATAGGAAAGACCTTTTGAGATATTTTCTTGAGTTCGGGGGGTAGGTTATGAAAAGGGAAGGTGTTAGCACCCTTTTCATCCGTAGTTATCTACGGGCTCTTAGTTGCTAGATCACTTTGAAAATTCTTTATTTGAAATGTGTTTGTGATTGTTTTTGGAAGTAGTTTTGAAAAGTTCCTTCGTTTAGGAGAACTTTGTAATGATTCTCGTCTCTATAAGAATGTATACAAAGCATTTGACTTTTGAAAATAATTCATTGAAAGTGTTGGTGTGTTTGAAAAATGTTTTGTTTGAAATGTTTATGAGCAAGCAACTATGAACGTTCTACCTACTCAAAAATTATTAGTTCTTTTCCTCCTCCTTTAGATATTGCTATCTTACTATTGATTGATAAGAAGCCCTATCATTGAATGTGAAGGGACGAGCGTGGGTCGTCGTATAGTCATAGAAGGAAACCTATAAGACGCTTTAGTAATTATTGTAAGGGACTAAGATTATTTTACCGAAGGCAATGTCGAAGGGTCATCGAGGGACTACGATCTTTTTTATCGAGGGTCTTTACTAAAGCGTCCCACATTCGAGGGACATGACTATTTATTCGTAGGAAACAAGCGAGGTTACCCTAGAGGTGTGCGTGTGAAAAGTATTTGATTGCATGCATTTTTGTCTTTGAGATTAGGGTTCGCTAAGATTGATTTTATCTTGCCATACACACCCTAATTACTAATAATTATATTAAAAGCAATAAATTGTGGAAATTAGAATCCTACGTTGTTACATCATTTGGGGATGGGGGTACAAATTTACAAATGGGGAGGTAAAAGAAAATAAAACCTAATTTTACTAGTACAACCATATTGAATGAATAAATAATATACAAGAATGTAAAGATAAATAAAGATTAAAAAAAAGGAAAATTGTTTTTAAAAAAAACTTTTATGTATTGACACATGCACTTATGCATTGATACAAAAACTTTTACGCATTGACGCATGCACTTGTGCATCAATACATATCACTCCTTGTTCTTGAAAGTCAAAACCAACTCAGTATGAGTTGATACATAAAAGTTTGTGTCGGCTCATAACCTGTTTTGCATCAACACATACACTTATGCATCGACACATATCATTTCTTGCTCCTGGAAATCAAAACCAACTCAGTATGAGTCGATACATAATGGTTTGTAGCGACACATTTTTGTTTTGCATCGATTTATTCGTGTTTTGTATTGACTTATAACTTGTTTTTTACCTAATATGTGTCGACACATAGAGATATACATCAACTCATAACCTATTTTGTACCATATATGTGTCGGCTCATAGAGATATGCATCGACTCATATTGCTGTTTTTTTACTTCTAACATTGTTCTGTCACATATATAAGTTAGTTCTCAACACATGGTTAGTGAAAAATGAAAAATAATCATATAGTTATCTTTAGAGCTATGATATCTACATTTTATCTTCACAAATGAACCATTAATGATGCTTGTATGAAGAGCTCAAAATCAAGAAAACTTACCTTGAAACTGAAACTTGTGTTTTGAGTTTGAGTTGTTGTATTGTCTTAGAGAAATCAAGTTGGAGGTGGTTGTTTTTGAGTTTGGAAAATAGTGATGTTACAAAAATTGTTCTTGTGTTTGAACAATTTCTATGTTATGTATATGAAGTATTTGGATAGTTGGTTTAGGGGAAAACTTGCAAGGTTGTACAATGGGTTGAGTTTTTTTTCTGTTTTCAGTTTTTGTTTTGTGAATGAAAATAAAGTTGAAGGTGAGCAGAGTTTACAAAGAATTCTGTTAAATTTTCCAAATCCTCTTTTTTCTCTTTTTTCCCCTTTTCTCTCTCAAAACCTATCCCTTTGTGTATTGTGAAACAGCTTATTTATAGATGAAATTGACTAAAATTTGGGAGGGAAATAGATAAGTTTTTGAACTATTTGGGTACATTGTTTCATTGCTTTTTAGATGCAGCTCTTATGTGCTAAGTTTGTGCAAATATGTGACTGATATGATGCAGATTTTGCAGGGTAGCATTGCAGGTTTTGGAGCAGGTTTTGACAGTTTTCTTGGCATTACTATGCAGGTTTTAGACAACAGAATATGTAGCATGATGCAGGTCTGGTTTTGTGGACAAATTTATGCAGCTTGTAACAAAGACAAGGCATACTTGTGGACAACATAGTGGCAAAGTTTGAAGATTGAGTCAAAGGGGAAAGTTCAAACAAGACAAAGCTTAGGATTTCTAACTTACAATTTTTAACTTAAAAATGCAGTCTTGTTGTTTACTTGAAAACTTGTAACAACTTAAATTATCTTGAATTGTGGTGAAAAGATGTTATGAAGTAATGAAATTAACATGTATGAAAACACTTAGAAAAATCTCTAAATCTTGCAAAGTTTGACTTTTCAAAATGACTTTTGACCTTCTTGATTTCTTGATGATCAAATTTCATATTTTTGAATGTCTTGATGAAATGTGATCTTTGAAACTAAAATTTGATCAAAAAGTCAAAGTTTGGCTTTTCAGTGTACAGTTGACTTTTTTTATCAATTGACCAAATTTCATCTATCAATCCACTGATCTCGGGAGATGAATTGGAATTTTTTTTATTAATAACCAAGTATTAAAATAATATTTCGCAAATAACCGGGTTTCGGAAAAAATTACGCAAATAACCATGTTTCAGATGGCTCCACAAAGGAGGAGCCATCTCACTTGGCGCATGCACCTCCTTTTTTAAGGGAGGCGCCATCTCACTTGGCGCCTAAGTTCTTAGGGCATGCCCTAAGCCAAGTGAGATGGCGCCTAAGTGTAATTTTAGGGCAAAAAAATTTTTTTTTATTTTTTTTCCTGTGCATTGCCTATTGGACAGAGATCAACAAAATGGAATTTTTATTTAAAAAAAAAATAATTACATCCAACTGTATTACATTAAAATAACAGTAAAAAAAATGGATACAAAAATACTGGGAAAAAAAAAGATACATCAGTGATCCCCCGGAACCCGGTAATGACCCCCAGTTCCGCATCCCCGTCCTCGCCTTTCTCTTGCTGGGTGCCGTCGCGTTTCCTACTGCGGCAAGGTCGATGGCCCAGCGAAGTCAATGCGGTCCGAATCCATAAAATCAGTAAGATCTCCATATCTAGAAGATCCGCTCTGGTACAGTCGGTTACCCATACCCTCAAAGTTTGGTCGTGTTGGCGGTGGGTGGGGTTCCATGGTTGGTCGGTAGCATTGGTCGTCTGAGTATGGGGGGTAGAAAGGAAATGGATCTTGGGGTGTTTGGTATTGTGGATGTTGGGTGGTTTGGTGATATGGTGGGTGATGGTAGGTTTGGTCGGCTTGGTCATAATCTTCCGGCATTCCCATATCAGGGCTAAGGCTGGATGTTGAGGGCGCCATATTGGGATATGTGGAAGACTGAAATTGTGTGTGGGGTATTTGGGTGTGCTGGTATTGGGGTTGGTATTGTGGTTGGGTTTGAGGCATATCGGGGTATTGGTAGTTTGGTGGTGATTGTGGTTGGTAGTACGGCATTTGATTGTAGTTGTGTTGTGGTGGGGAATGTGGTTGGGTGTTTGTGGGTCTGTTTCTTCTTGGGGGTTGGTTGGAGGTTGATGGGTTTTGGGTTTGTTGATGGGGAATCGAGGGTTGTGCCCATTGTGTGCGTGGGTCAACCAAGTACCTCGGATGAGACACGTGCATTTCTGGGTTACTAACCGACCTGTACCACGACATATATTGATTTGTGTGTCGCATGTTACCTTGAGTAAGGAAAACCGGGAATTGCAAGACGTAGCGGTGACGCCTCTGCCACATCTTACACCATTCCGGAGCAAAGTCTTTCTAGTTGGTAAGACCCCACTGGGTGTCGACCCTTTTAAGATGCCATGGGGACAAATCTGTTGGATCACTTGGTATCTCTTGATGCATTCCGAACTGCATCTTCACACGGTCGCTGTGGTGCATCTCCACAATGTTGAACCGAATGAGTGAAGTCTTTGCAGTCCAAGTTGCTGCATCCTCTGGGTTTGGATCATGGCCCAAGCCCAAATATGGTCTCCAGACGAACTGCGATAAAAATTAAATCAGGTTAGCGCAAAAGTAATGTATAAATAATTAAAATGAACAAAAGTTAAAAGCTACGACGTACGTCGTCTGGGCCTAAGTGATCCAACAGATTCCGGTAGAGTGCGACATTGAATCTTGGATTCTTGCCGTAATCCATACCCCTCACGCAGTACCTAAAGGAAATGAGAAACATGTTATTTTTAGCATATATTTTGGAAAGAGCATAATAGTTATAAATGCTATAACTTAATGACTTACTTTGTTGCGTACGGGAAACCAAAAGTGTTGTTGTTGACGGGGTTTAAGGACTCCATCCTCCACCAAACCCAGGCTTGTAGTAAAAATGCGCACCCATAAAATGTACATTTTTCCTTGACTGCGTTTTTGCACAAGGAACTGTATAGGTGGGCTAATACTGCAGAACCCCAACTATATTTTCTAGTTTTTTCAAAATTTGTTAGTAAATGTAAGTACATAAAATTTACACTATTTCCCATACTTTCGGGAAATAAAAATGTACCAAAAAGTATCATAAGATACGTTCTGGATTTTACTACTCGGTTATTCTCTGAGGAATTTTCATTTAATTCCATACTTGCATAATGACGTTTCAGGTCAGTGAGTAGTATTCCCTGCCCTCTTGCTCCACCACCTTCTACCATATCCCTACCCAACAGTTCTTCACACTGTGAGTTGGGTTGTTGAACCGACCCGTTCACCGCCTTACCGTCGATAGGGAGGCCCAGTAGCATGTACACATCCTCGAGCGTATGAGGTTGAAGTTCAAGATGACGAGGATCTCCAGAATATGATTTCCAGCCATGTCTATTCTGGATACGACTCTATTAAGTTGTACGTTTTGCTTCAAGAGCCTCCGGTGACATAAGAGGTAGAGCCTCCGGTGACACAGGAGGTTGATCCTTTGGAGAATGAACAAGATGAGGTAGATGCAGTTGATGATGAAGAAGAAGATAACGAGTTAGAGTTTGATGAAATGGTGAACGATGATTCTGACGATGATGGCATCCCTAGTATTCCTACAGACAAAATCTACACACCACCTCCGCACATGACAAACTTCAACATGGGCGGAGATGAACCTTCTACTGACTTATTTTTCAAACCGTATATGCAGTCGGATGAAAATTTAAAAGAGAAGGACAAGTTTCGTAACAGAGAGGAATGCATCAGGGCCATTAAAAAATTTCACATGCTCAACTCGGTTGATTTTAAGGTGGATCGTGTCAACCCGGAAAGGTACAAGATCAAGTGTGTCCACCCTGACTGTATGTTCAAGCTGACCGCATCATACAGATTAAGGGGTGACTGCTGGGTCATAGGTTCCATGACTACCCACACTTGTGTAAGTTCCACTCAATCACAGGACCACCGAAAACTCAACTATGATCTAATCTGTCAAGAAATCCTACCCCTGGTCAGCAACGACCCATCTTTGAAGGTGAAAACAATCATCTCCCACATCACCACGGTTTTTAACTACACTCCGTCTTACCGTAAGGCGTGGTTAGCAAAGACTAAGGCGATTGAAAGGGTGTACGGAAACTGGGAGGAGTCATACCGAGAACTTCCCCGCTACCTGAATGCACTCAAGACGTATTCTCCAGGTAGTGTTTATGTTCTGGAAACATTGCCAGCGTACGCCCAAGATGGTAGTCTACTGCATGGCAATGGAATATTCAGTCGCGTGTTTTGGGCATTTCAACCATGCATCACAGGGTTTGCATCATGCAAACCAATTCTACAAATTGACGGGACTTGTTTGTATGGGAAGTACAAAGGCATGCTATTGATGGCAGTTGCACAAGATGGCAACAACAACATTTTCCCCGTTGCGTTTGCCCTTGTCGAGGGGGAGACCGGTGGTGCTTGGAGCTTTTTCCTGAAAAATCTTCGGACACACGTGGCTCCTCAACCAGATCTATGTTTGATCTCGGACAGACATGCCTCCATTGAAAGTGCCTATAACAATCCAGCAAATGGTTGGCATGACCCTCCTTCTACGCATGTCTATTGCGTCAGGCATATCGTCCAGAATTTCTCGAGGGAGGTCAAGGACAAAACATTGAGGAAAGCGGTTATGAATGCGGGATATGCATTGACACAACCCACATTCAAATATTACCGCAATGAGATCCGTTTGTCTAATCCAGAAGCCGGTAGGTGGATCGACAATATTCCGGTGGAAAAGTGGACTAGGTCATACGACAATGGCCAAAGATGGGGGCATATGACAACGAATCTTATTGAATCAATGAATGGGGTATTCAAGGGCATACGAAACCTCCCAATCACTGCCTTGGTAAAATCTACGTATTTTAGGATGGCTGCGTTATTTGCCAAAAGAGGTGAAATATGGAATGCGGTGTTGCAATCAGGACAACTATGGAGTGAAAGCTGCATGAAATACATTAAGGCTGAAAGTGCTAAAGCCCACACTCACATGGTTACACGGTTTGACCGACACAGTCACAACTTCATTGTGAAAGAGACAATCGACCACAATGAAGGCCTGCCAAGACAAGAATACAGGGTCATTTTACCTTCTCAATGATGCGATTGTGGCAGGTTTCAAGCATTTCGTATGCCTTGCTCTCATGTCATTGCCGCTTGTGCTCATACCCATCAAGACGCGCTTCAATTGCTGTCAAACGTTTACAAATCTGAAACGTTGCTCACTGTTTACAACAACAACTTTCCTTTGGTGGCAAAACTGGATTACTGGCCTGAATACAACGGCGATATAGTTTGGCACAATGACCAAATGCGAAGGAACAAGAAGGGTCGTCCCAAAAGTAAGCGCATCACAACAGAAATGGACGATCTTGACAGGTTGGAAAGAAAGTGTGGTTTATGCCGTCAGGTCGGACACAATCGCAAAAACTGTCTGAATCGGGCGTCTGGCTCGACCACATAAATATTGTAATACAATAAATCTTTTCAATATTTGTGTTGTAAACATTAGGGTTTTCCGTTAACAGATTTTGCTACAGTTAATAAAACGCGTACAACAATAATTAACGATATTCAATCTAGGAAATTACAACTGTTAACACAATTTCATCTGACCCATGCATCATCAGCATTACATCACTGTCTGTTTTGACTTCCTCCAACCACATATTAGGTCTTCCTGTCGCATGTGAGGTTGTTGTTCGTTTTCGCTGGATCCTTCGAATTTTTCCCCCTCCGCGATGTCTCCATCTAGCCACCGCATCAACTCCCGCTTCAGACGCTCCATGGAGTGAATGTGCCAGAATTTCATTTTCATCGCAGGTTTCGTGGCGGAGAATATAACGTAACCATCTTTGCTAAAAATCATAGGCGACGTCATTACGCAAATAACGGAGTACAAAATAAAAATATAGTGCGAGAAAGTGTGGGAAATTTCAAAGAAACGGACGAATTATTTATAAAACAGCATTTTGCCCCAGTTTTGCCCTAGGCGCCAAGTGAGATGGCGCCTCCTCTCATTTTTAAGGAGCATGCGCCATCTCACTTGGCTAAAAGCCAAGGGAGGCGCCAAGTGAGATGGCGCCTAGGGCAAAACCCTAGGTGCATGCGCCAAGTGAGATGACTCCTCCTTTGTGGAGCCATCTGAAACATGGTTATTTACGTAATTTTTTCCGAAACCCGGTTATTTGCGAAATATTATTTTAATACATGGTTATTAATAAAAAAAATTCGATGAATTGAAATATGCGATTAGGTCAAAATGATGTACTTAAATCGTTGAGATCATGTTTCGAACCAATAAGTCATGTACTAGGTCAAAAGTCAAAGATTCGTCATTCTCAGTCAAAACCTTAATTTTGACCATTTTGCCCTTTTGATGATTTAAACAATTTTATTGAAGAATTATGATCCAATCTTGATCAAATGATACATATGAATTCAAAATGTTGATATTGGTCAAAAATCTTAAAATTTGACCGTAGGTTGACCACAATTGACTTTTTTCCAATACAATTGATTTTTAGGCCATTCGATCAATTGACTGAGCAATTTTCTGATCTAAGACTTGAAACTTGACAGGAGAAATCTTGAGGGTCCATAATGATCTATGAAAGTAATTTGAAATATTATAAGTCCAACTGTCTTTATGCAAACTCAAACCCTAATTTGAGGCATCAGTGTTTAGGAGATGGTTTGACCTAGTCAATACTTGTGCAAGCTTGAATCATTGAAGATCTTTGTGGGAAATATCTTGAGAAAAGGGAGGGAAAATTTTGGGGTACAAAAATTGCATACCTTTCTTATCTTCTTTGTCCTTTCGATAGTTTCCTCCTCCTTTTTTTGAGGATTCAGAAGATCTATCTTCGACCTTATTCTTATGGGGATTCGACCAAGACTTCTTGTCATGAGTCTTGTCGAACTTGCCTTTAAATTTGTTGGAACCACCATCCTTTTTTCATGACTGATCTTGCAGTGCCTGTATCGAGTCCTGAACTCCTTTCCTTTCGAAAATCCTCATCTCATGCGCCTCCAACGAACCAACCAAATCTTCCACTTTAGTGGTTTCAAAATTATTGGATTCTTGAATAGCTACGATAACGTGATCAAAGTCAGAGGTCAACGTTATCATTACCTTCTCAACTATCATCTTATCAATAATGGTTTCACCACAGCCCTTCATGAGATGGACGAGTTTCTGAACCTTCGACACATATTTTGCAACTTTTTCATCTTCTCCCATTGACAACAACTCATATTGTCGGTGCAAGGTTTGTAATTTGACAACCTTGACTTTCTCACCTCCTTTGTAATACTTCACCAGAATATCCCATGCCTCCTTCGCCGTTTCAGCTTGAGAGATTTTGTCGAAATTAGCAGCATCGACGGTCGTTTGAATACAATAAGCAGCCTTGCAATCTTTCTTCTTGACTTCATTATGGGTTTTTTTCTGTTCGTCGGTTGCATTTGTAGCCAGCGCAAGAATACCGTCAGTAACCACTTCAAGGGTTTCATGGAAGCCAAACAAGGATTGCATCTATTTTTTCTATCAGATCCAATTTTTATCGTCAAGCATTGGAAGAGAATTCGGAATGCCCTTATCACTAGCCATCTTCGTAACAGTTGATTCACTTGCCCTAGAAACACGATCTCTGACGTGAAATTCTTGAAAACATGATCAAGAACAATAACCAGAAGCTCTGATACCACTGTTGGGGGGAGATACTAGGAACATTGATACATAGTGTAGGACTAGGCACCTTTGTGAGAGACACATCACTTATCCACCTAAAACTTTAAGGTGATGGGTGAGTGAGTTCTCTCACTTATATATGCTTAAGTCTCCACATTCCTATCCAATGTGGGACTATTTCCCCACTTACTCACACTTGCTATATTATTTCAACATTCCCCCTCAAGTGTGAGTCCACAATGCTCTCTCACTTTTTCCGGTCCCTTTCTCAAACTAAAGATTCTGATACCATGTTGGGGGGAGTTACTAGGAGCATCGATACATAGTGTAGGAATATGCGCCTTTGTGAGAGACACGCCACTTATCCACCTAAAACCTTAAGATGATAGGTGAGTGAGTTCTCTCATTTATATATGCTTAAGTATCCACATTCCTATTCAATGTGGGACTATTTCTCCACTTACTCACACTTACTATATTATTTCAACACTCCTCCTCAAGTGTGAGTCCACAATGCTCCCCCACTTATACCGTCATTAACATTTTGCAACGAGGCACCACTTACTGGGCGTATTTCGATACAAGTATCTTCCAGTCCCTTTCTCGAACCAAATGCTCTGATACCAATTTGTTAGTGCGCGAGACACTTTTAGTGAGGAGAGAAAGAGAGAATAATAAAGGAAATAAAGATTTGTATTATTGAATTGTACAAATAATGATACACATTATGACTATTTATATAAAACCCTAATTGGGTTTGGGCTAACACAACTTAAATTATATTTAAATATTAAATCTAATCAAATCTAATCAAATCTAATCAAATCTAATTTAATATTTCAACAAAATTTCCAATACACCCCTACTAAATTTTCGATAAGAGTAAACTTTTGGTAGTATATTTGAAATTTTCGGTAAATCGAAAATTTCAAATTTACGTGACAATTTGAACTTTCAAATTTTAAAATTGAACTACCGAAAATTTTAAAATTGAACTATCAGAAATTTCAAAATTTCCGATATCATGTAAAGTTCCAGAAATTTTGAAATTTCTGGCACAAAAGGAAAATGTTTATACCAGATATTTCAAAAATTTCAGTACAGAAATATTTGAATTTTTTAAAAATCCGATATAAAATACTAGATATTTCGTAAATATAGCATAAATTTCTTATTGTCTCACTAAATTTCTTGTGTCACCTTAAAATTTCTGATATTATCATCAGGAGATACATGTCAATTCCTCAAAATCTAACGTAAGAATCTATGTTGATTGTAAATAAATGTAAATCAAGTACAACGTATTAGGATGATATTTGTCAATATAAGATCTATTTTATGTCTCACATTTGGTTATAATTTGGTAGTATAAATTATGCATAACGCAAATGCTTCGGCTGACATAGCATATACTACCCAAGCATGGTGTAAATGAAAAACATAGTAACAGTATATATGACTTTTTAGTTTAAAAATTTATGAGGCCCTTTTAACTATGAGCCCCGTAATATATTGCTTTCGACTTAAGAAATTATATTCTCAATATTGTTTTAAAGGATAATTACATTGATTTCTTCTTAGGTCTATTAAAATGATATAGATATTTTTTTTAATTTTAAAATGTTGGATTCAGATTTTGAAATATTTGTCACCGAAGAAATTACTAGGTTGAGTCGCGGACTAGGTCGCTCTCTTTAAGACGTTTTGCGGCACTGCTCAAAAATTATGCAAAGCAGTCAAACTACCGCGCCGCCTCCAGGAATTTCTTAAACAAACAGAAATTCAAATAATTCTCCAAAGAGAAATTAATAATGGTCATTTGACCACTCATAATAATTTCTCTAACAAAGAGAAATTCAAATAATTCTCCAAAGAGAATCCAAAAGATTAAACTTGAAAATTTCTCAACTCAGATGAGGAGAAATTAACATAATTCTCTAAAGAGAATTCAAGAAAATACTCGGAAAATTCAACGAGTAGGAAGAAAGGGGAAGAAGATGGCGCTTCGACAATTCGAAAGACGCAGAGTTATGAGAGTGAGGAAGGAAAAACTAATAGAATAGTTTTTGGTGTGATTTGGAATGAAACATATGCACTCCTTATATAGTGAAGTAGGATAGTTAATATTTCTCACATGAGCAATGTGGGACTAAATGGTTTTTTCAACCAAAAAAATATTCTAACAATGTGGGACTTGAGAAATTTTTAAATTCAACATATTGAAACATGGACATGTTCCAACAATCCCCCACTTGAATTTAAAAAATTGATTTTAGAAGTAACGTCAAACATTTCTAAGATTGTGCATAAACAAAGGTGTCTACGACTTGAACCTTTGCATAGCAAGTATGATTCCAATTCAACAAGAGTGACGCAAATGTCTTGAACTCTATCTCAGACATCAAACTCGCACACAATATTTTCTTAAGGTGTATTCTAATAGCCCGTGCTTTAATGGCCCTGCACGTGTATCCCAGTTTAATGAAGGCTCTAGGAATTATGCCTCGAAATTCCATAGGAACCAGCCTAAGTTCCACAATCACATAAGTGAGTCTATCAAGAGTACTCTTGTAGCCTAGGTACTCCCTCATACAGAGTATAGATCTCATTAAGAGTTTCTATTATCTCATCCTCTTATTACTTCAGGATTCATGCTTTACTTGCATGATCATCTCATATTACTCATAACTTGTTATTACCCATTGAACCTATTTCTTGGGATCTCCAATCATTTAGGTCGGGTTACCATCATGAGCAACTCATTTTCCTATAGGCATTAGTCCCATCTTATATGATGTATTATAGACTTTCTCTCTAGCTAATCCTTTCGTCAAAGGATCTGCTAAATTTTCATCAGTGCGTACATGATCCACTCTTACAGCTCCTTTAGAGATACAATCTCTAACAGTGATGTGCTTTCTTCTTATTTGACGTCTTTTACCATTATAATAACGGTTCTTAATTTTTGCAATAGTCGCAGTACTATCGCAGTGGATCAACATAACTGACATATGTTTTTCCCATAAAGGAATCTCAGTTAGCAAGCATCTTAACCAACTTGCTTCTTCACTAGCAGTCGCTAATGCTATATTCTAAGGATAGTATATTTCTTTGATTTCCAAGATACAACTCATCTAGCTATGTTGAATACATAGCCACTAGTTGCTTTGGAATCATTTGATAAGGTATTCCAATCTGCATCATTGTATCCTTCAGGTACAACAGGAAATCTCTGTTAATGTAAACCGAGATTCATGGTCCTTTTAAGGTACCGTATGACTCGCTCAATATCTTGTCAATGTTCATTACTTGGTCTACTAGTAAACCCGCACAACAATCCCTACGACATATGCAATGTCAGGTTTAGTACAATCAATGGAATACTTAAGACTTCCAATGATGCTCGTATGTTCTGTTTGCCTAACACTTTCACCAGTGTTCTTAAACAGCTTCACACTTGGATCATTTGGTGTGCTCACAGGTTTACTGTCAAAGTAATTATATTTCTTTAAGATCTTTTTCACATATTGTGATTGATCCAAAGAAATTCCTTGCTCGGATTTTGTGATCTTCATACCAAGAATCACACTCACTTCTCCGAGGTCTTTCATATCAAAGTTGTTGCACAACAATGATTTCATATCATTAATGGCCTGGATGTTTGATCCAAATATGAGTAGATAGTCTACATATAGACATATGATAGTGAAAATACAATTCTCAAATTTGTAATAAACGTATTTGTCACTTTCATTCACTTTGTACACATTCGATATCATTAAGTTATTAAACTTTACATGTCATTGCTTTGGAGCTTGTTTTAGCCCACACAAAGACTTATCTAACTTATAGACCTTGTTTTCTTATCCATAGATCACAAACCCTTCCGGTTGTTTCATATAGATTTCTTCTTCTAAGTCACCATTTAAAAAAAACTGTTTTAACATCCATTTGGTGTACTATTAAGTTATAAATAGCAGTAATTGAAATAAGTACCCTAATGGATGTAATTCTAGTGACAGGAGAAAAGGTGTAAAAAAAAATCTATATTTTCTCATTGTCTAAAACCCTTTGCAACAAGGCGAGCCTTGTATTTATCAGTAGTTCCATCAGGTTTTAGTTTCTTTTTCAAAACCCATTTACAACTGATTGGTTTGCAACCAGGAGGCAAGTCTACTAAGTGTCAGGTCTTGTTAGATTCTAGAGATTATATCTCATCATTGATAGCTTCTTGCCATAACTAAACATCCAGAGATGACAAGGCTTCTTGAAGATTCATTGGATCTTCTTCTACATTATAAGCCGCACAATCAGGCCTATAGTCTTTAGAAACTCTTACTCGTTTACTTCGTTGAAGTTCTGTTTCTACACTGTCGTTGCTTTCTGTGCTTCTTATCACATGAATGTGACTCGATTGTGTGCCCCCACTATTTCTCAATTTGAAAGGAAATTTGTCTTCATAGAATTCAACATCAGTTGATTCTATGATCACTTTTGCCTTTAGGTCATAAAACCTATATGCTTTACTGTTTACTGCATACCGAATGAAAACACATTCATATGCTCTACTAGCGAGTTTAACTCGTTTCGGATCCGGAATTCTGACATAAGTTAGACAACCCCAAGTTCTCAAATAAGACAAGTTTGATTGTCTTTTCTTTAATATCTCATAAGGAGAGATCTTACATTTTGACTTGGGGACTCTATTCAGGATATAGCAAACAGTCAATAAAATTTCCCCCCACCAGTGAGGAGCAGCATCATAATTCATCATAATTGCAACAACATGTTCAGTAAAAGTTATATTCTTTCTTTCTATTTTACCATTCATTGCAAGATAGTATGGTGCAATCGTTTCATGTACAATTCTATGTATAAAATTCATTAATAAACTAGACTCGTACAGTTTCTCTATCACTATAAATTCTTATTATATCATTTTCAAATTCTTTACAAAAGTTTTAAACATATAAACTTCATTCTTCGTAATGGCGTATAAATCTACCCCAATAGACTGACTAAACCATGTCTTATTAAAAGAAAACCATAAACAATATTCTTTCTAATCTTAGGAACATGCATAACATTCCTTAAGATTAAAGTCTTTTTGAAGGTGAAATTTAGCTCCATGTCTACAATTCCAGCAACATTCATGGTCTGGCCATATCCCAACAACACTTTATTATCTTTAGTATTCGTGTATGTTTAAACATAACACGATCATAACAGACACAACGAGAGACGCATGTGTCTATCCACCAACCAACATATCCATCAACCATGTTGATTTCAATGACCATAGCAATAAATTGCCCATTAGTCAGGTTGACCCATGCATTAGGGACAACACCAAGAAGTTCAAGCTTACTTCTACATTTCTTAGTCATATGACTTGATTTTCCATAGTTAAAACAAAGGGAAACCAACATCATTTCTTTTAGGTGGTGGTTGTTGCCTAGTTGGAGCTATTGGGATCATAGAAGGATTCTCATTCTTAATTCGGTTCGTAATATTGTGGTTCTGATTCTTTAATCATTTTCCAAATGGCTCCAGAACTACACCGAATTTCTTTTTGTTGTTTGAAACAACCAAGACTTTTTCTTTTTGATATTGTCTCTAAGATTCCTTTTTTTTTTTAACATTCAAACTATGGAGTAGTTTGTCAATAATAAAACCAATTTGAAATTGTTCATTTAAACACATACCTTTTGTGATGATCTTTTAAGCAATCTTTTGAAGTTCGTAATATTGAGCCTCCATCGACCTTAGATTTTTGCATTTGATACTTGAAGTGGCGGCTAACAACATACTTCTTTGCTCCAGCTTCTACGTCATACTTCTTTTTCTGAGTCTTTCAATCTTGTTTTGCAGTATCACATCAACTGTAATTATCATACAGATCATCTGCGAGTCTATTCAAAATATGATTTTGTAGAGATTTTCATTCTCTTTCTATAAGGTGATTTCTTTACTATGTTGTAAATCATCCGCTTTAATCTGTGCAGCAGATTCAACTTCAACACTATTAAGTGTTCCTTCTAAATCTCCAGATTTACTACCGTTAGTTTGTTCGATTGATCCAGAAGGAGCAACAGAATGTCATCGATCAAAACGTTAGCAACTTTTTTTCAATATTAAGAACTTCATCTTTTGTTGCCAACATTTGAAGTGACTTCTCTCAAACATGAACGATTTCTCAACGACAATATCCGCAAAAGAACCAATAATTTCTTCGGTAGCCGTGGCAGTTTGAAACGTCTTAAAATTGTTGGATTCAGATTTTGAAATATTTGCCACCGAAGAAATTACTAGGTTGAGTCGCGGACTAGGTCGCTCTCTTTAAGACGTTTCGCGGCACTGCTCAAAAATTATGCAAAGCAGTCAAACTATCGCGCCGCCTCCAGGATAAAACAGCCCAGTTCTATATTGTACGATTACTACTTGCATGATAGATAATCGGTCTAGAAATACACCCTCTGATGGTACAAGACCATTCAAATATGGTATCAACACCATTCGTAGTATCTGGTACAAAGACCAGTCATAATAATTTCTTAAACAAAAAGAAACTCAAATAATTCTACAAAGAGAAATTAATAATAGTCATTTGACCACTCATAATAATTTCTCCAACAAAGAGAAATTCAAATAATTCTCCAAAGAGAAATTAATAATGGTCATTTGACCACTCATAATAATTTCTCCAACAAAGAGAAATTCAAATAATTCTCCAAAGAGAAATTAATAATGGTCATTTGACCATTCATAATAATGGCGCTTCGACAATTCGAGAGACGCAAAGTTATGAGAGTGAGGAAGGAAAAACTAATAGAATAGTTTTTGGTGTGATTTAGAATGAGCAATGTGGGACTAAATAATTTTTTCAACCAAAAAAATATTCTAACAATGTGGGACTTCAGAAATTTTTAAATTCAACTATTGAAACATGGACATGTTCCAACATAAACTATGCATTAATCTTTCATAAATTCAGTTATATCAACGAAATTATTTAATAACAAATAAAAAAAACGTAATTAAATATTATTTATACCAACAATTTTTTAATATCACTAAAAATTAAAGGAGAATGTCAATGTTATTTTAATAAAACTCAAAGGAAGTTAGCGCATAATTTAAAACTAAAGATAATGTTTGTACTGTTTTAATAAATTTCAAAGGAGTTGAGTGTAATTTTCTCTTATTTTAATTAATTGAATCATGTTTAATGCCCCCATAGTCTTTATATTTTTTCGATTTTAGGTTTGATTAAAATAATTGAGATAGTTAAAAAATGTAAAGATCATTGCAAAATAAAGACTTAATTTTTTTTTTAAAATGTAAAATTATAGAAATAGTATTTTTAAAAACTTTGAAACAAACTGCTGAATTATATATCAAAGTTGGTTCATTTTTATCGTGATATACAGCTGATATATAAAACAATTTACATCCAATCTTCATGCAAATATCTCAAAAATGTGTTACATGCAAATATCTCAAAAATTCTACGAGGCATTCAAGCATTGTAGCCTCTCCCTCAAATCTCCACACATTGCTCGCAAACTTCACGCTCAACTCATACTCTCCGGTTTACACACTTCCCTTTTCTTGCTCAACAATCTACTCCACATGTACTCCAACTGTGGCTTAACACACGACGCTTTTCAAGTCTTTCAAGAGACCAATCACCGTAATATCTTTACTTGGAACACTATGATTCGCGCTTTTGTTAATTCCGGTAGAATTAATGAAGCGGATAAACTGTTTGACGAAATGCCTGTGAGAGTTAAAGATTCGGTTTCATGGACCACTATGATTTCGGGTTATGTTCAAAATGGTTTTCATGAACGTGGTGTTGAGACTTTTAGTTTAATGCTTAGGGACTCGAATGGTCTAGACCCCTTTTCGTTTACTAGTGTAATGAAAGCTTGTGGTTTACTTGGAGACTCTCGGTTGGGTCTTGAGTTACATGGCTTGGTTATTAAGTTTGGTTTTGGAATGGAGACTTGCATTCAGAACTCGCTTGTTGGTATGTATGTTAAGTGTGGAGATGTTAGTTTGGCGGAGACGGTTTTCTTTGATATTGAAAGACCGAGTTTGTTTTGTTGGAATAGTATGATTTATGGTTATTCTCAAATGTATGGACCTTATAAAGCTTTAGAGATATTCAACCAAATGCCTGAGCGTGATGAGGTTTCTTGGAATACGCTGATCTCGATTTTCTCTCAACATGGTTTTGGGGTTGAGTGTCTTGCTATGTTTGTAGAGATGTGTAATCAGGGTTTTAGTCCGAATTTTATGAGTTATGGAAGTGTACTTAGTGCTTGTGCCAGCATTTCTGATTTGAAATGGGGTGCTCATTTGCATGCTCGGATTCTTCGCATGGAACATAGCTTGGATTTGGTTTTGGGTAATGGTCTTATAGATATGTACGCTAAATGTGGACGCTTAGGATTGGCTAGGCGTATCTTTAGCAGTTTAAAGGATCGCGATCATGTTTCTTGGAATTCTTTGATCACTGGTGTGGCACAATTTGGCCTTGATGAAGATGCTTTGATATTATTTAACCAAATGAGACAGAGTTCTGTGGTGTTGGATGAATTTATTCTTCCTACCGCTCTTGGAGTTTGTTCGGGTCAAAATTATGCCACTACTGGAGAACTACTCCACGGGTATACAATCAAAAGTGGGATGGATTCCTCTGCTCCTGTAGGGAATGCAGTCATTACAATGTATGCAAAATGTGGAGATACTGACAAAGCTAATTTTGTGTTCAGATTAATGCCACTTAGAAATACCATATCGTGGACCGCCATGATCACTGCATTCTCTCGGAGTGGAGACATTGACAAAGCCCGAGAATGTTTTGATACGATGCCTGAGAGGAACATCATAACCTGGAACTCCATGTTAAGCACATATGTTCAAAATGGTTTCTCCGAAGAAGGTCTCAAGCTGTATGTTTTGATGAGGAGCAATAGAGTCCAGCCGGATTGGATCACTTTCACAACTTCAATCCGGGCCTGCGCTGACTTAGCTATAGTTAAACTCGGGATGCAAGTTGTTACTCATGCTATAAAGTTTGGACTCAGTTCAAACATTTCAGTTGCAAACAGTATCATTACTATGTATTCAAGATGTGGACAAATCGAAGAAGCCAAGAATGCTTTTGACTCAATATATGCCAAAGACCTGATTTCCTGGAATGCTATGCTTGCAGCATTTGCTCAAAACGGTTTCGGTAGGAAAGTAATTGAAACTTTCGAGGATATGTTGAAGTCGAAATGTAAACCCAATCACATAAGCTATGTTTCTGTTTTATCGGGTTGCAGCCACATGGGGCTAGTAGATGAAGGGAAACATTACTTTGATTCCATGACTCAAGTTTTCGGAATTTCTCCGACAAATGAGCACTTTGCTTGTATGGTAGATCTGCTCGGACGAGCAGGGTTACTAGAGCAGGCAAAGAATTTGATAGAAGGAATGCCTTTTAAGCCAAACGCAACCGTTTGGAGCGCTCTACTAGGAGCATGCCGAATCCATCATGATCTGAGACTAGCAGAAACTGCTGCAAAGAATTTGATGGAATTAGATGTTGAAGATTCTGGAGGTTATGTTCTTCTAGCAAATATATATGGTGAATCCGGAGAGTTAGAAAATGTTGCTGATATGAGAAAACTTATAAAAGCAAAAGGAATTCGAAAGAGTACGGGTTGTAGCTGGATAGAGGTTGATAACAGAGTAAATGTTTTCACTGTAGATGACACCAGTCATCCACAGATAAAGGAAGTTCATATAAAACTGGAGGAGATAATGAAGAAGATAGAAGATACCGGAAAATATATTAGTGTAGACTCTTCTGTTCATAGAAGTCGTAAATATCACAGTGAAAAGCTGGCTTTTGCTTTTGGGTTGCTTAATCTTCCATCTTGGATGCCAATACGTGTAATGAAGAATCTTCGTGTCTGCGATGATTGTCATTTGGTAATAAAGCTTCTGTCTTTAGTCACCTCAAGGGAACTTATTATGAGAGATGGATATAGATTTCATCATTTTAAAGATGGGTTTTGTTCCTGTAAGGACTATTGGTAATTTGTGGTATGCATTCACTATTTACTTTCTCATCGGCTTAAGACACCAAGCCACCGTGCTAAGCACCGTTACCAAAAGGACACACATGCCACAGTGCTAAGCACCTTTACCAAAAGGACACACGTGCCACAGTGCTAAGTCTGCCAGGGAAGGAAGAGTACTGGAAGTTCCTTCTTTGAGTTTCTTGGAATCCCTCTTGTGGTAATTATTTTCGTACTCCAACCATTATATTTGATTGGCAATTCATTTATTCAGTTTTCTCAGGAAATGTTTTGAATCAGTGTAAAGATTATATAGGCCAAGCTAATTCATATATTCCAGTAACTGTGTTATAATCCTTTTTTATAGCTTACCCGTCAAGGAAGATAATTGTTAAGTCTTATCGTTGACTCATTACACAAAGTGTTTTAATATCTGAATTAAATGGCAGAGGCATTTTATTAAAAGTCATGCATGGGAGACCAATTGAATGGCAACCCAAAAAACCGTGAATGATTTCCATGCAATAGCTCTGAAGTGTGAACACTAATTTACCATAAAATGAAGGTAAGAAGTTTTTTTTGCTTCTGTATCAATTTCTAAAGTGGATCTCAGAAATCATAAATCCTTGATTCGGTGTTATCAAATTGTGGCGCCATGGTCACTGTGGCGGATATACATGGTAGTTTTTGGGCTCGCTGTAATGATAAATATTGGTCCAAATTGTGATTTTTCTACCATAATCTCGGATATACATGGTAGTTTTTGGACTCTCCAATGATAAATATTGGTCAAAATTGCGGATTTTCCTATTATAATCCGCTATAATGGCGATGCAAAGCGGCTGGTATGACTTGGCTCTCAGCCATGAACTGCCATTCGCCATTGACAACACTGCCTTGATTTCTTAGAAAAATATAGTATAGATTATTCTTGGTTGAAATAAAATATTATCACCGTTGGTATTTGTAGAAAATAAATAATATTGCAATGCTGTGTCAAACTTACATGCTCTGATCTGTTCAAATAAGTTAATATAACCTAATGAGTTTGACTAATGGACCAAATACAAACCATTACAATAATTATAAAAAAAAATACACATTAGATTGAAAATAGTACTCGTTCTAAAATAGTGTTTTTTTAGCAAATAAATTTTATTTTATCAATAATGTCTTTTTCAATTGTTTCGTTTAATTATCATTGTGTTCTCTACTACTAACACCTTAATACGATTAATGAAGTAAAAGTTTAATGTTTTTTTTTGACAATTTTATTGCATTCTTAATTTTATTGTAGACACGGGATGTTATCAAGATGGTTTCATAACAATGGGTTGTGTGATTAAGAACCAATCAAACAAAGTCACCCCAGCTGCAAGTAAAAAGGAAAATATATCCATGGAACCAACTCTAGATGAAGTCTTAGCAATCAACTGTCTACAAATTGCGTGTGATCTAAAGTTGGAATTTGTGCTTGTTCGATCAGATGGACTTATTGTTGTTGACTGTTTAAATTCAGTTATTTTCTCTACTGTTTTATAACCTATTGTGTTAGATTGTAGAGTTGGATTATAACCTATTGTGTTAGATTGTAGAGTTGGAAAAATTATTGGCTCGAGGACTTGGCAGGGTTGCATGGATGGATGAAATGGAGCGGAATTGAAATAAATAAGGTTATGTTTCATCGTTAGGATTGATTAAAAATAGATGGAATAGAGGAAAATTTGATGGAGCACATTACATCTCATTCCATAATATTTTTTTATACTCTCCAATTTGAATGAAATGACAAAATTGTTCTATTCTATCATGAACTACTCAAACAATAGAATGACATATTTATTCTATTCTGCTTCGTTCTGCTCCATTTCGCTCCGTTTATTTTACAATATCTAAAAATAGACTAATACAAACTTATGGCGTGTAAAGTGTTTCATATAGTAAATAAACTTCTAATTTGTCCAATTTGATTAAAAAAATTGTAGTTATTGTTTGTTGGATTAAGCACATTCAAACATAATAAAATAATTTTCCATTACAAAATTATGTAGAGTTTATTTAAGAAATATTCACACAAAGCGGCTTTATTTCCTTTTTATTAAGTCACTTCAAATCATGTTACATTTGAGACAAAAGCCAGAGTGCCACAGCCCTTGCTCATAGCTCATCTTTGAACCTTTCATCTATTTCATGTTCATCATAGGACGCATATGCTTTAATAATTGACTCATATATTTTGATTCCTTTCAAGTATTCATCTTTGTGGAGAAACTGCACAAAGAAGAAACAAGACATAAGTCAAAGTTAAACTCTAAACTAAGGTGCATGACATTAATGTACAATTTCAAAAGCTAAGCTTTGTTTGGGAGAGTTTGGAGAGGAGAAGAAGGTGAGGGAGTACTAAGAAACCACATGGAAACAAAATAAAGGAAAAAAATCAACCGAAAACTTTTTTGTCCAGAACTACCCTGTTTTAGGCATAGCATAGCCAATGCAACCTCACTTTCTAGTTCTAAATAACAAATCATATGTATAATTGTACAAACAATGACTGACTTGTGTTGATAAGCATACTGACATCAAATAATTAAATATGCACAAAATATACTATAAGAATCACCTCATTGTGGTCATGGAGTAGATCAGGAGTGTTTGCAATAGGTGAAAATCCAATAGCTGGAAATCCAAGATTGCGGAAATATCGTGCATCAGTGGACGCGGGAAAGATCTCTGGCTTGCCAAGTTTTCCACCAGCCTCTTGAACAGCATTTTCTAACAATGCCCACCAAGGATTTGAACTGTCAGTTTTGGTGATGGCTGGTTTCCCAGATGCATCGCGCCCATACATCTTTTGTTTGAACTGCCCAAGCTAAAATGTATTAGAGGGCAATCTAATAATAGGTAATTTGTTCACGAAAAGTAGAAAGTCGTAAAATAATTAATCTGGTTGTCTAGTTGATAAAATTCAACAGTCGTTTTTATTATACACCTCTTCATCAACCATAACATTAACCTTTTCACATAGAAAAGATGATGAAATTGCAGAAGGTGAAGGCCGTTATAGATAGATACATAGATGCTACTTCTAAGAAGAAAAAGAAGAAAGTTTCAATCTTAATGTTAGAAATACCGAAATACTTTCGATAGCTCTAAATTTCTATATAATTGAAAGATGAAGTAGACACTTATTAGTAGAGTATTGTGTAATTATAATACATGGATGTTAAATATAAAGCAAAATGGATAAGTAGCTACTTACGGTGAAAGACATATTGCGCCAAGTAGGTGCCCACTCTTCAGAAATTCGCCTCTCCAGGGATTCTGTATCCACAGTTGGTGGCACTCTAATATCAAATCCAGCTTCTGCTTCAGATGGCTGCAAATTCATGACAAAGCCCTGGTGCACAGCAAAAGAAAGATATAATAGAATCATTAACCATGACAATTGGTGGAATTTCTTATTGGAGTTGATTGACTTACTGTTGGTGATGGAGTTCCAGCTTTCAAAAAGACTGTATTAATAGAAACAACATCCCCAATAGCCTTTAACCCGGCCTTTATGGAGTCGAACTGCGAGGCACGATACCTTTGGATGCTCTCAATACTCTTCAAAAGATTCTCCATGGCAGAGTTATCATAAAGCTTGGCTCCATGTCCAGGAATCCCAACAGCCTTGATCACCAACCACCACGGACTCTTCTCCGCATAGAATGCCCTGTAATTGGCATCCGGAGAAGGAAGCCCTGTGTGTTTGTAAGTGAATACAAAGTTGAAATGAATTAAATAATGAGTAAGTACAGTTTGAAATCAATGTTCCATTAAGAAGAGGCAATGTTTAGTTACCTTCATCAAGCACTATAGCAACATTCAAATCCTGAAAAACCCTAGAAAGGGAAAACTTTTCAGCACCATCATGTCCACCAATCTCCTCATCAGGAGCAAAAGCTAAATAGATACTCCGTTTGGGTTGAAAACCCCATTGTTTAAGCTTGCGAACAGCTTCAAGATACTGCATGGCAACACACTTCATATCCTGAGAGCCTCTGGCATAGATTCTTCCGTCAGAATCGAGATGGGCTTCAAAGGGAGGATGGTCCCATTTATCGTGTTCTGCAGGGACAACATCAGTGTGAGAGTAGAGCATGATGGCGGGAAGGTCTGGACTTGTTCCGACCCATTTGAGAAGGACTAAAGGTTTTCCTGGAACGAGTTCGATAGTTTGGGAATGGAGTGACAGGGAATTCGCTTCAGATATTAGGAACTCCGAGGATTGTTTGTAGTTTGGGCTTGGATGGTTGGTTTTGATTTTGAGGTATTGTTGAAAACGTGAAATGATGTCGGATTCTGATGATTCTGATTCTGATGATTCTGATTCTGAAAATGTGACCGCTACTGTTGATAATAGAAAACCGATGAACATGATGTTTGGCCACTTCAACTTCATCGTTCTTCTGTTTTAAGCACTGCTCAGTGCTGACTATGGTTGTTAGCTTACTCTTGATGTCCTCGCCTGCACTTCTTTATGTTAGCATCAAGAATGTTTTAGTAACTTTAAAGAATAAATTGTTAGTATTTTAAAATGAAAAAGGTGTTTTTTTTTAAAAATAAATTTTATATAAAGATTGATTTATATTAAAATTTATGCATATTTAATCTCTAAATCTCTCTTATTAACCTAATTTTTAAAAATAAATTAGTGTTTATAACCATAATACATAAAAACCAATAAATTGAAAACATATTAACTGAATGGGTTAGTCTCGAAAATATTAAGTTTAGGTTAAAATGTATTATTTTAGTTATTTAAAATGATAATTCATTAAAAATATTAACAAAAATAATTTAATAAAACTTGAAAAATTAATATAAAAACGTAAAAAAAAATATAATAATAAAGAAACTTAAAAAGTAAGAAAACTAAAATAATAAATAAATCATAATTTAAAAAATATCACATGATTAAAAAATGTCACTAGCCTTATTGGGGGGCGGCGTATATCAACTTTATTTCGATTATTTTATTTGGTCTTTTTCTTTAATTTCTGATAAAAAAAATGTTTAGTTCTGGTGATGTGGATGTACAATAAGATTCAAGGTCAAAATCTGACTCAGCATTTGTACTATAAAGTAGGATTTTCATTTAATATTGTATTATTGTAACCATCTTTATGACACTTACTTAAGTGGAAATCATACTTTATAGTATAAATATTTAGTTGCATTTGCATTTTGAGCCTTGTTGTATATCTCGTCACCAAAACTTAATATTTTTCGACAAATATTGATGGAAGGGACCAAAAATAAATTAATCATAGTTAAGTTACGGAACTTATTTATAATATTTTTTAGTTAAGAGACTAAAGCAGAACATTAAATTAAGTTAAGCGACTTAGAAATTAAATATGCCTATATTTTTTTGGTACATTTGATTGTTAATGTATCTAGTTCATATATGAACTAGATACATTAATAGTCAAATGTATAAAAATAAAATTCTTATAATAATAACTAAAAGATGTAATTTTTTTCAAATTTATTAACTAAATAGTATATTTAATCTACATATAAATTAAATACATGAATGAATCTATAAAATAAAATAAAAATTATAATAGAATTTTGGGAAAGTAATTAAAAATAAAATTATAAAAAAAATTCTAAAGGTTGAAATAAAACAACAACAATTAAAAGGATAAACTAATATAGTTATAAGAATTAAAACTTCAAAAATACTATTTTTGATCCGAAGAAAAATTTATTTTTTTAAATTTATTGAAGAATTAATGTATCTAACATATATATATATATATATATATATATATATATATATATATATATATATATATATATATAGTTCAGATAGATTGATTCTTCAATAAATTTATAAAGCAAATTTTTTCTTATATTAGAAACCAATAATTTATTTGAGATAAATATAAAGAGATAAACTCTTGTATGGATACAAGAGTTTTAGGTTTGCTGAATTTATAAAACGAGAAAGATCACCTCGAATTTTAGGAGTTGAGATATTTATTAGTCACGATTCATTGACCAAGAAATTCATAACTTGTTTCAATTCAACTCTTTAGTTAGAATGTGGGATAGAAAGTGTTTATATATATATATATATATATATATATATATATATATATATATATATATATATATATATATATATATATATATATATATATATATATATATATATATATATATATATATATATATATATATATATATATATATATATATATATATATATATATATATATATATATATATATATATATATATATATATATATATATATATATATATATATATATATATATATATATATATATATATATATATATATATATATTATAATATTTTTTAGCTCATTTAGAATAGAATATATGATATTGTAGATGCGTTGCATATTTTTCATGTAATTAATACGATAAGTGATAAATCTTACAATATAATATAATATTTGTAGTGTTATTCAAATATATGATTTTATTCAAATGTCTCACATTCTCTCATATTTCAACAAGGTATCCATATCCTATTGAGTAGGTATGACAACGAGGCGGATCGAGGACGGTTTTTATCTCCTCTAAACCCAAAATCAAACCCCAAACAATATTCATTCCCCGTTCCAATCCCCATTAGGAATGGATAATTAAATTTCAAACTCGTCCTAAACTGATTTGGGTTAGATTCGGGTATCTCCATCTCGCCACCATATATATAGTAAAATTAATTTTTTTAATAGAAATACTTATTTCTTTACAAAATTAAATTACATTACAAATAATAAAATAAAATAATCTCAAAATATTTCATCCATACATTTCAATTATTTTAAATAATATATACAAATCAAAATATCAATACATTGATCATATATTTAGTATTCCAAATTATCAAAACTAAATAATAAAGTACATAATGAAATAAACAACGCATGTTCAGTGTGGATACCAGTGTCCTCATTAATGGAACAAGTTTGATTTTGTAACTATCTTTAAGTTTTGATGATAATAAATAATGCATTCTATGAAGAATAATTTTGTATTATAATAGTTTGTTAAGTGTGCAGGATCTAATAACTAGTTATGGAATCTGAGCTAGCAAGTTGTGGTCTCTGGACTAGTGAAAGTTCTAGACTCTGAACGAGCAACTCTGAACGAGCAACTCTGAACTCTAGACACCAAATGCACTCTAAAGTCTGAACCAGTGGAGAATAGAAAGATGTGTTTACAAGCAAATCTGCATTTGAAAGCATCAAGTCAAATCCTTAAAGGATCTTATCCAAATTGACTCTGGTTCAAGATTATGAAGTCCCAACGTTCTCAAGATCTGAAGACCAACTCTAATCAAGCTTCAATAACTTACATTCATAAGCTTCTGGCTCAAGAAGTTTACTATAAAGTGAGATAGAGACTCTGACCTCTGATCAAGCTTCATCATTACTTATCTGAAGCTTCTGATAAGAATCTCATGACAAAAGAAGATCACGTGACAATAATATAATATCATATCCACTACCCTAAAAATATAAATAAATGACTATACTTTACACCATCATTGATATCACATGTCCCATCATCTATCCTAAATGCAGCAAGCGCCGCTCTAGACTAGTACTAGTTAACGTCTCCAACAACTATATATTTTGTGGATACTCATTAATTTATTCTCCAAACGACTTTATTTCTTTACCTATTTAAAGAGGACTAGGAAGAATGTAAATGATGCGAGTGTGAAGTTGCATAGAAAGGATACACACAACAAAAAGAAAAATATATGTGTGCAAGTTTTCATGAAAGGATGTATAATTGAAGTGAAGATATGAATAAGATTAGTGAAGATATACAACAAAGAAATGAAGAAGAATAGTAAAGAGATACAACAAATAAATACATGAAATTGAAGAAACAAGCAAACATGTTGTCAATGGAAACAAAAAGAATATTCGGCAAGAAGATAAGGAGCAAGTGTTAAGAAGATCTTCAAGAACATCAAATAGAGAAACACTTAGAGCTTTACATTTCAAATCATCTAAAGTGTTTTATTTTAAAGCTTAAATATGTGTAATCTACTTTTGTAGAAGCAATTATGTATACATACAAACATTGTATTTAATCAATTGATTAAATTACTTGAGTGACTAAGTTTAGTCAGAATACTCAAAATGTCATTGACAATTTTTATTTGAATTGTATTTCCTTGAATGACTAAGTTTATTCAGAATATTCTAGGTGTCATTGACAATTTGTCTTTGAGTTGTATTTCCTTAAGGGACTATGGTATTATCAGAATCCTTGAGAAGACATTGATGGGTAGTCATTATGGTTGTAATCAAAGAATTGATTATTGAATTAAGTCCTTGTGATTATGCAAAATCACCTTGCTAGGTGGAATGGAGGTAACCTTGTTAACGGTGAACTAGGATAAAATCTCTTATTTATTTATCATTGTTGCTTATGTGATGTTTGTAGTTGGGTAATCAAAATTTTTTTTATCATGAAACCCAATTCAAACCCCTTATTCTTTGTGTTTCATTGAACCTTCAATTGATATCAGAGTCTCGGTTCTATTATTGATAGTTCAAACACTTAATTATGTTAGAAAAATATCTAACATTTGAAACACATTGGGAGAAGCTATTTCACATGCTAACAACAATGACAAAATGAACTTGTAGTGATCCCTGATGAAGACGATGTGTCTCTAATGTCTATAACTTTTTAACCAACTTGAGAAGAAAATACGGGAAGTTTTTAGAAGCAACAGAAGATCAGAAGGACAATCTTTGTCATCATATGACATGAAAAGTCTGATGAGGACAAAATATGTCATTTGTTTAGTATGCGGCAAGCCAAGATACTACAAGAAAGAATGTCTCAATCTATTGAAAGAAAAGACTAAAGAATAAAGCTATTTTGAAACCTGGAGAAACACATCAACATGGCTTTGCAATATTAAAGCATCTATCTTGAAGCCTGAAATATGGATGCATATTTCATTAACGAAATCTTGAAACCAGGAGAGTGGATCATGTACACGCTGATGAAAAATTAGCAGATCCATTAACGAAAGGATTAGCTAGATATAAATTCTATAATACATCCAAGAAGATGGGGCTAAGACCTATAAAGAAATAAGTTTCTCATTATGGTAATTCGGCCTAATATATTGGAGATTTCAAGAAATTGGTTAAATGTGTAATAACATGTTATGTGTAAAATGAGATTATCATGCTAGTATAAATAAGAGAATCATGAATCTTGAAGAAAAAATAGGATCATATAATAGAAACTTTAATGAGATCTATACTATATATGATAGAGTACATATCTACAAGAGTACTCTTGATAGAATCACATGTGTGATTGTGGAACTTAGGTCATTTCTTAAGGAATTTCGAGCCAAAATTACATGAGTTTTCACTCAAGCGTGAGTTTTTTATAATACACCTGAAGAAAAGATTATGTGAGTGTTTGATGTCTGAGATAGAGTTCAACATAATTGTGTCACTCTTGTTGGATCAGAATCTTACTTGTTACACAAAGGTTCAAGTCGTAGACACATTTGTTTATGCACAATCTTAGAAATATTTTATGTTACTCCTAAAATCACTTTTTTAAAGTCAAGTGGGTATTATTGGAAATGAAAGGTCTACTGAAAAATTGAAAATGATTATTGGTATTAAATTGGCAATAAATAAGCACAAGTAAGAGCTAGCGTGTGCAATGGTGAATTTGAAAAAGTTCATTAAAGTCTCACATTGGAAGGATACCACACTTCACTAGTATTTATATATGGAAGGTTAGTCACTTGGAGCGTGCCCCAAGGATGCAGTACTGTGAACCATCACAAGTGCGTCTGCAGCTGCCCCATCTAATTGTCCGACTCGGTTCAGATCGGGTTTGGTCTTGAGTTATCAGTTATGTTTGGTACCCAAAATAACGAAAACTATTTAATATTATTTAATATTAATTATTTTAATCACTAGTGTGTGCTGTAAATTAATTATTTTATTAGTTTATTATTAATATGCTATAAATAAATTAATTATTAATTAATTAATAATTAATAACAATAATCCTAATGTTTTACCAACTCTTCACGATTTTGCCTTGCCTGTCACGTTTTCACTTTCCTTGTTGACCAAGTTACATAATGGCTACTTTTGAGTTCGATCTGTTCCATTCCCCCCACTTTTTCTCTCATTGGATCAATTTTCCCCTATAAATAGAGGCATTTCCATCTCATTTTATTCTCTCTAGATTTTCGCATTCTGAAATCGTTCTCATCTCTCTTGTATCTGCTTCATCTTAAAATTTAGTTTCTATTTTTATTTTCGAGTGGCTTCTTCACGCCATCCACGACTAGTATAAAAACGAGATACTAAGAGTGATATTTATATCACATTTGACTGGTCATAGTTTCAAAAGATGGTGTAATTCTAGATCTATTACCTACCTTGCAAGTAATAATTGTACAATATAGAAATAGAGTGTTTTATCCTAGAGGCGTCGTGGTTGAATGATTGTTTTGCATAATTTTGAGTAGTATCATGAAACGTCTTAAAGAGAGCGACTTGTTGAAGCATATTCTGGTTTTGAATCTAACAAGCTATTTTTCTAAAGAAACTCTAATACAGTTCACTTTGATAAAGTCAACTTCATGGAATCAAAAGCTTAGCAAGACTTTCTCAAACAAAGGCTTCATGCAACTTGAAGACTCACAAACATTATTAAAAGATAAGCCTCTCTCTAGGATAAGAATTATTTGAGGATAGCCAGTATCCGAAGATAAGAGGTATACGAGGATAAACATTATTCAAGAATAAGAAAATACAAGTATTGTACAAAAATAGTACTCCTCGGCTTTTGTCAAGACCATGTAGAGGACATCTAAAATATCAATTCATATCCTCTGGACCATTTCGTAACTATGAAGAAAGACAAAGGACATTCTTTACAAATGTTTCAACAGTTTTATTTGTTCTTCTATAAAATACAACTCATGTTTCTTTCAAACACACTAAACCAACATGAAGAAAATCATAAACATTATCAAGCAAAAGCATCATACATCTTATATTCATTTCATATCCTCACTGCCATATAGTGAGCATTTAAAGCATATTGTAAACATACTATAAGCCTCATATTCATTTCATATCCTTACTGCCATATAGTGAGAAATTAAAGCTTATTGTAAATATACTATAAGCCTCAGATTCATTTCATATCCTCACTGCTATATAGTGAGTACTCAAAGCTTGTAGTATAAGTATATCATAAATACACAAACTCAATACTCTTGTAAGCTCCCTGAAAGCTTTATCGTTCAGAAGTGTAAGCCTGTTGAGGCTATAGAATACATATAAAGAAAAGATATTGCAAGGAGAATCAATAAATAATAATCTCACTAGGTGTGAGGACTGGACTAACCAAGTTGGCAAACCAGGATAAGTTATTTGTGTTCTTTCTATTACTTCTTTACTTCATTTGATCTATGCTACACAATTAAACACTTTCTCACATATTAATATTTGATCTAACTAATTTTGTTAGTTATAAACCACTTCATTATTTGTATACTCATAATATAGTCATGTCCTCAAATAATTTTTATAACATCACTATAAAACTATAATTTTAAAAAGGGCACAATCCATCCCCCCCCCCCCCCCCTTCTTGTGAATGTTATATTTACATCAAATGGTATCAGATCTTCGGGCTTAGAATCTAAAAGAAACACTTAACAATGTTAGAGTAAGACGATCTTAACAAGAATGGATGAAACGAAATTCATAGCAGAAGAAGGGTCCTCACACAAACCTCCATACTTTAATGGTTCAGACTACTACTACTACTAGAAAGGAAAGATGATATTATTTCTACTCTCTCAAGACAATAACATGTGGACTATTATAGAAAATGGAAACTACACACCTATGAATACTGCAATAGAAACTGCACCATCAATTCCAAAAATTCAGTCAGCCTGGACAAAAGAAGAAAACGATAAGGTACTCCTAAACTCTAAAGATTAATTTACACTATCAAGTGCTCTTAGAAGAGAAGAATATGATAAAATAGAAGAATGTACAACTGCCAAAGAAATATGGGACGCTCTCAAAATACATCATGAAGGTACCAGTCTCGTTAAAGAGGAACATATTAACATGGGTGTTTGAAAATTCGAAACATTTGAAATGAAAGAAGAAGAAACTATAGATGAAATGTTTGCTAGATTTACAGCCGTTGTCAATGAACTCAGATCTCTTGGAAATAATTATACTACTCACGAAAGAATCAAGAAAATTCTAAGGCGTCTCCCTAAAATTTGGAGCCTATGGTAACCGGTATTTCACAAGCAAAGGAACTGAAAGCACTGCAGGTTGAAGAACTTATAGGATCTCTTCGTGCTAATGAAGGAATTTTGAATGAGGATAAACCATAAAGGAAAGGGAAATGATAGCTCTCAAAACCTCACTAAAATATGAAGCTCGAACCGAAGTCTCATCCTCACAAAGTTTAAATGAAGAAGAATCAAAATTAAAATCAGATGACGAAAACGATATGGCCTTAATATCAAGAAGAATTCAACAAATGATACTCAAGAAAAGCCAAAACAGAAGATCTTTTCAACCTAGGAAAGACCACCAAATACTTAAGGTTGATAAAAGTAAAATCACTTGTTATGGTTGCAACAAACTAGGGCACTTGAAAACTAAAAGTCCTCAAAGAACTCAAAGGAACTTTCCATCCAAAAAGAAATCAATGTTGGCGTCATGGGATGATTTAAAGAATTCGGGCTTTGAAGCTGAGGATGAAGAAGCTAACTTATGTCTAATGACCAACTTAGACTCTAAAGAGGAATGTCTTCTAACTCTCAAGAAAAATCCTTGGTACTTGGACAGTTATTGCTCGAGGCATATGACTGGAGATAAAGAAAACTTCACAACTCTCAAAAACAAAGAAGAAGTATCGGTAACCTTCGGAAATAATGACAAAGTAAAGATCAAAGGCATAAGTTTCATAGGTAAGAATGGTATTCATGTTATAAATAATGTACAATATGTTGAAGGATTGAAACATAACTTACTAAGCATTAGTCAACTATGTGACAATGGTTATGAAGTTAATTTCAACCAAGATTCTTGTATTGTAAAAATTCCATCCTCTAGTAAAATTCTTTTTATAGGAAAAAGACAGAAAAATCTTTATACAATATACTTAGATGACCTCTCATCTGAATAATGCTTCCTAACCATAGAAAAATATAAATGGTTATGGCATAGAAGATTTAGTCATGTAAGTATGAAAAATATTTCAACTTTATCAAAATCGGATCTTGTTAGAGGACTTCCTAAAATAAATTTTTATAAAGACACTATTTGTGAAGCATGCATTAAGGGGAAACAAGTCAAAAGTAGTTTTTATTCTAAGAATGTTGTCTCAACCTATAAACCTCTATAACTTCTACATATTTACTTATTTGGTCCAGTTAAAACCTTAAGTCTAGATGGTAAAAAACATGGGTTTGTTATAGTCGATGATTTCTCCAGATACACTTGGGTACTATTTTTAAGACATAAAGATGACTCCTTTGAAGCATTCAAAATATTTTGTAAAAAAGTTCAAAATTAAAAAGGTTTGAATATCATAGTTGTAAGAAGTGATCATGGAGGAGAGTTTGAAAAAATTTCTTTTAAAAACTTCTTTGGTGAAAATGGTATATCTCACAATTTGTCTTGTCCTTGAACACCTCAACAAAATGGTGACGTAGAAAGAAAAAAATAGAACTCTTCAAGAAATAGCAAGAACTATGATAAATTAATCATAAGTTGAAAAATATTTTTGAGTTGAGGCTATCAACATATCATGCTATATTTTAAATTGTGTGTCCATCAGAAAAATTCTAAAGAAAACTCCTTATGAACTCTGGAAAAATAGGACACCAAACATCTCATATTTTCATATCTTTGGTTGTTATTGTTATATATTTAACAATAAATAACTTTTAGGAAAATTTGATTCAAAATCTGATAAAGGTATTTTTCTTGGATATTCATCCACCTCAAAAGCTTACAGAAATTTTAATCTAAAAAATCAATGTGTAGAAGAAAGCATGCATGTTATATTTGATGAGTTTAATGACACGACTTTAGAAAGATCTCTTGAGGATGAGATTGATAACCAGAACATCATAGCTAGAGGACAAGAAACATGTGCGAGTATTACTTCTGAGGATAAGGAAAAATCAAATAAACTTGCATCTAATGCTCTGAAAATCTGGAAAAATGTAACCTATCATCCTCAAGAGCAAATCATAGGAAGCACATTTGATCAAGTGAGGACAAGACAATTTTTCAAGGATAATCCAAACAACGTGGCATTGATTTCTCAAGTAGAACCAAAGAACATCAAAGATGCTTTAAAAGATGAACATTGGACATAAGCCATGTCCGAAGAATTATCTCAATTTGAGAAAAGTTAAGTCTTGAAATTAGTGCCTTATCCTCAAGACAAAACCATTATAGGAACAAGATGGTTTTTCAAAAATAAACTTGATAAAAATTGCAAAGTCATCAGAAACAAAGCTAGGCTAGTTGCTCAAGGATATAATCAGAAAGAAGGAATAGACTATGATGAAATAGTGCACTAGTTTCCAGGTTAGAAGCAATTCGAATACTCCTCGCCTATATTGCTCATAAAGGTATAAAACTCTTTCAAATGGATATCAAAAGTGCTTTTTTAAATGGCCTCTTAAATGAGGAGGTTTATGTTCATCAACCCCCTGAATTTGAGAAATCTTATCATTCTAACTATGTGCTTAAATTATCAAAAGGTTTATATGGTCTTAAACAAGCTCCAAGAGCATGGTACGAAAGACTTAGTGTGTTTATAATCAAAAATGATTTTCAAAGAGGATATTTGATACCACGCTTTTTAAAAAATCACATAAAAATGATCTTTTTACAGTTCAAGTTTATGTTGATGATATTATCTTTCGGTTAGCAAATGAAAAAATGTGTAATGAATTCTCAAATCTTTTTGTTGTATTTTTGAGTTGCAAACTATGTATAATTTACTGATATTAAGTTGCAATCTATGTATGCTGCAAACTTTGAGCAATTACTTGTAATTTGCCGATGTATTAAGTTGCAAAATTAGTTATTTTGGTTAATGTACAATCTCAATCCATGTAATGGATCTGTTTGAATAACCTATATTAATGATAAAGCTATCATGTCACTTTGAGCATAATTTGTTGACTTCCAATCTAGCTTACCTATAATGTCACTGCTTTATAAATGCCAACTTGGTGCAAACTATGTCCAATTTTATAAGTGACTTTCACATGATTGAAAACTTACTTTATGAAAACTATGCAAAACTATGTATAAAATAAATCAGTTTTGAAGAACTTACTAAAACAATTACAATTCCTTATTCAATACATCATTACAATTACAATTACTCATACAATCTTACATCATAACTGTTGGCTCCTAAATTCGACACCCTTGTTTGTTATCAATATAGACCATTAATTATTAGTCTGAAGAGTTTCCAGGTTTCGACCAGCTGATCCTGTCGAATGCTCATCAGAAAATGGCAAGGTACTTAGAGAATTTCTTTTAAGTAGGAATCTTGTTACCTTCGACGTCGAAGGAACTCCTCGACAAAGGTATCTGACGCCCAGGGTGGAACGGTTTGAGATTCAAATGTTTGGAGGGAAAACAGTTCCCAGCAGTTACTAAACGCAACGTGCCAAGATCAAGAGCGTCGAATGCTATGAGCATGCCAAGTGGTGTCATCTCGAAGCAACGTAACTGCCCAACGGTTACTTAAGATGTGTTTTAGTATAAATACTAGTTGTTCACGTAGTTTTCGCGCGTGTTCATCATTATATACAAGTCACTCATCTAGATTCAAGTACCTAGTGTGAGCGAAAGAATTGTTGAGAATGTATGTGTGAAACACCATTTAAATTAATCAAAGTCTTTTATATTCCAGCACTTTATTGCCTTTCATTTACTCTTCTCCGTCGAAGCCTTTTATTTAACGCTTTCATTTATTCTATCAAGCTTTTCTTCATGCAATTTACATAAAGTGTCTTTACTTTACTGGCATTAATCATCATTATATTTAGTCAAACCCCAAAAAATCAACCATGTCTTAGGATCAATCTGAACGATCCTGCGAGTCACCAAATAAGTAACCTTTTGGAAGATTAGCGGTTGTTTACCAATTTCCAAGGTAAACAAATTGGCACACCTGGTGGGACAGTGTGTTGATTTTTAAGGTTAACCGTATTTATACAGAATATCATCTTTTTCGAGAAGTATTGCATGTTATTGAGAAGTGGTAGAATATACACTAACGATACCAATACTAGGAGAAGAAGAGAAGCGATGGCGAATCCGCCAAACAATAGCGAAATCCCACAAACAAATGCGGGAACAACGGTTATCCCAACCGTAAGTGAAACGGTAACCGCTGGTTCAACACCAGCAGTAACAGTTACACAAACGGGGCCATTACCTCCATTCACTGGCCCCAGAATGCCTTTGGGAACTCCCCCACCAAGGGGAAACCCAGGAACTAGGCCTTATGTTCCCCCAGGATTTTCGACAGCCGGTCTAAATCGAGAACCACTATATGGTATGCCAACTTCTGAATTGGCTAGCCTGACGAATGTTGCGTCCACTTTTTCAGACCCTTTAGTGAGCGCCTCTTCGCCACTCCAAGGTTCCGGAGTTGGTATGGAGAACAGGGGTAGGACCCAACTCTTAGGAGGAACGTTCCAAGTAGCGCAAGGCCTTACGAATGCCTCGACAGCAGTCTTGAGGCAGCAAATGGACGAAAGCAACCACGATATGGTTCAAATGTTGGCGCAAACTTTAAGCACAGTGCTAAATCCTCTAATACAAAATACCACCCAGTCGAATCAGCAGATGACAGCGCAAATGGCGCGTCTGGCCGATTTTTTTGGGGGTACCCCAACCTATTCGACAGCCCCAAAGGGCGCAAATGAGGGGAAACCAAGGTATACTTCTAGAGGAAGAAACCACTATTAACCAAGTCCAGCAGCCTGTCGAAGAAAACCTTAGGACGCGATTGGAACAACCCGGGGTCGAAGAACCTAGGGTCATAGCCCCGGAAGTAAGATTAGTCAATAGAAACCAAAATGCTGACGAAGTAGTTCAGCATATCCAATACCAGAATATGGGTTTGGAAAATAACTTGACAGCCATGATCGAAAGAATCATGATGCAAAATGGGATGAATACGGGCTTCCGTAGGCCTAACTTTACATCCCCACTGTCAGAATATGTGTTACAAACAGACTTACCTCCTAGATGTAAAGTCCCTAAGTTCACTAAATTTTCAGGGGACACGACAAAATCTACTGTCGAACATGTGGCGAGATACTTGATTGAAGCAGGAGATATTTCAAACAACGAAAACCTGAGGATTAAGTATTTCCCAAGTTCCCTAACAAAGAACGCGTTTACTTGGTTCACAACTCTTCCCCCCAATTCGATCCACCATTGGACCCAGTTGGAGAGATTGTTCCATGAGCAATTCTACATGGGACAAACCAAGATAAGCCTGAAAGAATTGGCCAGTGTAAAGAGGCGATTCACTGAACCTATAGACGAATATCTAAATAGGTTTAGGTTGCTCAAAGCAAGATGCTTTACGCAAGTGCTAGAACATGAGTTAGTCGAAATAGCCGCAGGAGGCTTAGATTATTCCATTAGGAAGAAATTTGACACTCAATACCTAAGAGACATGGCCCAATTGGCCGATAGGGTTCGACAGGTAGAACGCCTTAAAGCTGAAAAAGCCAAGGCGACAAAAACTCATAAAAGAGAAAGGATAGCATATGTCGAAATGGACGATGAAGATCCAGAAACCTTCGACGAAACTATAACCGTCGAAGAAAGCGAGGTCGACTTAGCGGAGCTAAAACAAGGGCCACCATACTCTTGCAAACTTCTAGTCCCCTCAAGTGGAAAAAAACCCACTGGTCCTGAAAGGGCCAACGATAGGTTCCCAAAAAAGACTTACAGTTTTGATATTATAAAGTGTGATGAAATTTTTTACTTACTTGTAAAAGATGGCCAAATGATAGTACCCCCAGGGGTAAAAGTGCCTCCTCTTGATCAAAGAAAGAAAAGAGGCTTTTGTAAATATCATAATTTTCTGGGCCATAAAACATCTCAATGTTTTCTTTTCAGGAATCTCGTGCAAGATGCTATCGAAGAAGGGAGGTTGAAATTTTCCGATAAGACCCCCATGACTGTGGACTCTAACCCTTTGCAGGCTGAAGCCCATTATGCTGAACCTTCAGAGGTGAATGTGATCGAGGCGTCCAGAAGTCAGGTGAAAAGGCCAGGAATAACTATGGTCGAAGTCACCAAGGATCATGTCAACTTGCCAATCTTTGGCAGTTTTTCTGGGAATCTTTCTAGGAAAACAATCGAAGCAGTCCAAAAAGCTGTTGAAAGCCCAAAGCTGGAGACAGTTGGAGCCCCAAAATATGGAGCAAAACCCAGTTCCTACTTGGCAGCAGTCCAAGGCCAGACAGAGGACCTGGAGGCCCAGATGAAGCAGATGACTCTTGCCACCAAAGACACCATGAATGTCAACATGGTCGAAATCTCTGAATCAAAAGCATCAGAGGAGGCCATTAGGCAAGAGCAGGCAAACAAAACGGCTTTCCCTCGGGAAAACAAAAATCTGGCAGATTTCCTGCAAAGATGCCAGAAGAAGAAGTCAGAAGTGATGTTGTGTCCTCGATGCAGCTCGATTTTCGACAAAAAAGCTGCTGAACACATCCAAGGTGTAAGAGCAGCAAACAGAAGAAGGGAAGGTGTTGATATTCGACATGACCCCAGAAGAACCCACCAAAAGGGTTCAAATCAAGAGAAGAGGCCACTGACTTTCAGGCCTCCAACCAATGTGCCAGTGGATACGTGGTATAAAACATCAGGTCGAAAGAGACCGAGCGAGGAAAGATGGCACTCCTTCGAAGTGCCAAGAGGTTCATCTTTGACACACAAGAAAGAACCTCAGGTTGTCGCCTCTAAAGTGACCCAGGTATCAAGTAACTACAAGGGAAAGAATCCCATGTCTCGATCCCAATGGAGAAGATACCAGAGGCGGCGAAAGGCTGAGAGGGAAGCTACCAATGAACCAAAGCCAGAATCGAGTTCAAATGTCCCTCAGAGAAAAAAGAGAAAGCCTCTGAAAAGGCAACCAGTGACCAATAGACTGGTATGGCCTAACCAGGGCGAAGTCGATGACGAAGATGGCTCTGAGTCTGATGACACCCTAGATATCATGGTGAACATAGTCTCAGTTTTGCCAAGAGAGTTCAACCGCCAGATGGAGGTCGAATCGAACGATTGGGAAGTCGAACAAGAAATGGCCAAGCATAGGCCAGTATGCTACTTCGTCATGGATAATGGCGGTACTGAAGAGCAAAATGGTTTCTTCGAACCACCTACTGAGGCGATGAAAAATCACCTCAAGCCTTTATTCATAAGGGCAAAACTCGAAGAAACCACCGTAAATAAGATCTTGGTGGACTGTGGGGCAACCATCAACATCATCCCTCACTTTATGCTGAGAAAAATAGGCAAGAGTGATGAAAACATCAAGCCTCACAACATGGTCCTGTCGAATTATGAAGGCGAAATAGGGACCACTATGGGTGTGATCCAACTAGACCTCAAAGTAGGATCCATCCTTCGACCAACTATGTTTATGGTCATATCGGCCAAACCAAATTATAATCTTTTGTTGGGCCGAGAATGGATACATGGTGTTGGAGCAGTACCATCATCAATGCACCAAAGGTTGATACTATGACGTCCTGATGGAATGGTCGAAAATATAGAAGCGGATCAGAGCTATTACTTGGGCGAAGTAAATCACCTAGGGAGAGCTGACTTCGACAAAAATTTGGCTCACATTGGGCCATGCCCAGCACCTGACTTCGACTTGGCGCCAGCGCCAAATGCTTTTTGTTCCTTGTACCTGCACCCTGAGCATGGTTTTCAATGGGACAGAGAAGACTTGTCCCACATTGATTTCAGTGGGTTAACTGACATCCAGCCAACTGGTTGGGGAAGCGAATTCAGTGACAATGACTGAGTCACAATCACTGCAACGAATTTCGGCTTATGTAGCCGAAACAAGGATGATAACGGCTCTCGAAGCCGAAGTAAAATATATGGCCACTCAGGCCAATGATCAAGAGCTACCTTCTGCAGGTCCTGGAAAGGATTTCGACCCAGAACCTCCTGATATCATGCCAGAAGGAATGCAGGAGCAAAGGCTCGACGCCATCTACGACGATGAGCCTTTGGGATTCGAAAAGGACCCCCTGGCGAACAACATCAAAATGTTAGCACAGGATCCTTTAGAAGAAATCAACTTGGGCGAAGGGTTAGAGAAAAAGCCAACTTACATTAGCGCAAAAATAGACCCAGAGCTCAGGTTGGAAGTGATCCATTTGTTAAAAGAGTTCAAGGACTGCTTTGCATGGGATTACGACGAGATGCCTGGTCTCAACAGAGGATTGGTAGAACTTCAGTTGCCAATCAAACCTGGGAAGAAGCCAGTCAAGCAAAGTCCAAGACGCTTCGCTCCAGAAATACTGTCGAAGATCAAAGCAGAAGTTGAAAGACTGCTGAAGTGCAAATTCATACGAGCTACGAGGTATGTCGAATGGATTGCAAACATTGTGCCAATGATTAAGAAAAACGGCACATTGAGGGTATGCATAGATTTCAGAGATTTGAATGCTGCTACACCCAAAGATGAATATCCTATGCCTGTGGCGGAAATGCTAGTCGATTCTGCCGCTGGCCATGAGTACCTGAGCATGCTCGATGGTTATTCAGGATATAATCAAATTTTCATTGCTGAAGAAGATGTGTCGAAAACAGCTTTATGCCTTTTGGCCTAAAGAACGCTGGGGCAACATATCAGCGAGCGATGAATTCTATCTTCCATGATTTTATTAACACTTTTATGCAAGTGTATATTGATGATATTGTTGTAAAATCTGTTTCCAGGAAGAACCATATAGACCACCTTCGACAATCATTTGAAAGAATGAGAGAACATGGTCTGAAAATGAACCCTTTAAAGTGTGCGTTCTGTGTAAAAGCTGGAGATTTCTTGGGCTTCGTCGTCCACAAGAAAGGAATCGAAATCAACCAGAACACGACGAAGGAAATCTTGGAAGCGAAAGCGCCAGCGAACAAAAAGGAACTGCAATCTCAGCTGGGCAAGATAAATTTCTTAAGGAGATTCATATCTAACCTAAGTGGAAAAGCTCAAGCCTTCTCACCCTTACTTCGATTGAATAAGGAAAGATTCGAGTGGGGGCAAGAGCAACAAGAAGCCTTCGACAAAATCAAAGGATGTCTCACCAAGCCACCTATTTTGGTGCCTCCTTGCAGCAACAGGAGTATGAGATTGTACATAGCTGCATCCGACAAAACTTTGGGAAGCATTTTAGCCCAAGAAGATGAAAATGGAGTCGAAAGACCCATTTACTATCTTAGTAGAGTTTTGAATGATGCAGAAACTAGATATAGCGAAGTTGAAAAATTATGTCTATGTATTTATTTATCTTGTACAAAGCTCAAACAATATATAAAACCAGTTGATGTGTACGTTTTGTCTCATTTTGATGTTTTCAAATACATGTTGTCGAAACCCATCCTGCACAGCCGAATTGGCAAGTGGGCGCTAGCGTTAACTGAGTACTCATTGACCTTTATGCCTCTTAGGGCAGTGAAAGGGCAAGTGGTAGCAGACTTTATAGTCGACCACTCAATTCAGGTTGAGAATATAAATTATGTGGAGATAGAGCCTTGGAAATTCTACTTCGATGGTTCCAGCCATAAAGATGGAACAGGAGTAGGGGTCTTGATTATTTCTCCAGAAAAAATTCCAACAACATTCAAGTACAAGATATCAGGTACTTGTTCGAACAATGAGGCTGAGTATGAAGCTCTAATTACTGGCCTTGAGATATTGTTGGAATTGGGGGCAACTCGAGTCGAAATAATAGGAGACTCAGAGTTAGTCATTAAACAAGTCACAAAAGAATATAAGTGCATAAGAGAAAATCTTATTATGTACTTTGTGATAGCAAATCGTTTATTGAAAAAATTCGAAGTGGTCAACATTCGACACATACCTAGATTGGAAAATCAAGTAGCCAATGATTTGGCACAAATTGCATCTGGGTACAAAATTTCAAAAACGAGATTACAAAGAGCGATCAAAGTTCGAGAAAAAATAAAAGCAACTAGCCTGTCCCCAACAGATTTGAAATCGACAAGACTAGGGTATGCTGATCAAAGGAACTTTGAAAAATCGTTCATAGATAATTTGTCAGAGCAAGATTGGAGGAAACCCATCGTAGATTATCTACAAAATCCAGCAGCTTTGACAGAACGAAAAATAAAATATAGGGCGTTGAGTTACGTACTCATGGGTAATGAGTTATTTAAAAAGACGCCTGAAGGGGTATTGCTAAAGTGCTTGAGTGAAACTGAAGCATACACAGCCCTTTCGACTACGCACGCTGGAGCATGTGGGGCTCACCAAGTAGGCCATAAGATGAAATGGTTGTTGTTTCGAAAAGGACTATACTGGCCCACCATCTTGAAAGATTGTGTTGAGTTCGCGAAGGGTTGCCAGGAATGTCAAGTCCATACGGGCATCCAACATGTACGAGCAAGCGAACTTCACTCAATAGTGAAACCTTGGCCTTTTAGAGGATGGGCGTTGGATCTTATTGGAGAGATTCGACCAGCATCATCAAAGAGCCAGAAGTATATACTGGTAGGCATTGATTATTTCACTAAATGGATCGAAGCTATTCCTTTAGTCAATGCAGACCAAGAAAATGTCATTGAATTTATTCAAAAGAACATTATCTTCAGATTTGGAATCCCTGAGACTATAACGACTGATCAAGGATCAGTGTTTACTGGTCGAAATATGCAGGAATTTGCTCAAGAAACAGGCTTTAGACTCCTAACATCAACACCTTATTATGCACAGGCAAATGGTCAAGTCGAAGCAGCGAATAAAATAGTGATCGGCCTGATAAAAAAGCATGTAGGAAAGAAGCCAAAAAACTGGCATAAGACGTTAGACCAGATCTTGTGGGCCTGTCGAACGTCCCCAAAAGAAGCCATAGGTACAACTCCATATCGGCTAACTTTCTGTCATGATGCAGTGCTGCCAGCGGAAATTTGTCTTCAATCAGCAAGGGTTCAGAGACATCATGATATTCCCTCTGAGGTTTATTGGGATATGATGTTAGACGAACTAGTAGATTTAGACGAGGAAAGACTACGCGCTCTCGACCTACTGAGAATTCAGAAGAAAAGAGTGGAAGACTCTTACAATAAAAAAGTAAAACCTAAGGCATTCTCGCCTGGAGAATTATTTTGGAAGGTGATTCTCCCCATGGATCGAAGGGATCGAAGCATGGGAAAATGGTCACCCAAATGGGAAGGACCGTTCAGAATTATCCAAATTTTTTCTGGTGGAGCTTATGAGGTTGAAGAGTTAGGCGAAGATAAAAGACTCTTGAGAGTAAACGGCAAATATTTGAAAAAATATAAACCTATGCTCCAAGAGATCAAAATAAATAGCAATTAATGACCAAATTAACCATAAAAAGCCAAAATGGAAAATTATATAATGATTAGCCAAAATGGTTGCATTGTCTTACAAATATTACAGTACATGGTTAATAAGTTGCTGAGCAAATTAGAAAGGGATAGAAGCTTTAAGTCGAAGATACTTGGCCTGCTGCAACTCCAGCCTTTTGTTACACAAGGCAGTCGCCTGAGAAAGTTTGGCAATCCGGTCATCAAAGGCTTGGGCCTTCTCAGCGAACTCTAAGCCTCGTGTAACTTCAGCTTGGCTCTATGCGTTCGAAACAGTAGAAAGGAGCTCCTCTTTGCGCTTGGTGTTAGCATTTAACTTGGCCTCCAACTCCTCGATCTGCGCCTTTATAGAGGCGTTATCTCGATCTATGGCGTTGATTTCCTCCTGCTTGGATGTCTTCTGTTTCGACAATTCTGCAATTCGAGAAGTTGTTTCAGCTACCTCGGTCCAAGCAGAAGAACTCTTGCCATGTAATGCTTCAAGCTGGCTGTTGAACCCTCTTTGACGTCTATAGTCTGCAGAGACTTGGTCAACAATGGAGTATAACTCCAAGATAAAGCTGGAAACCTCTGGAGACACAGCAAGCAAATCGAGTGCATTCAGAACAGCTCCCAGACAAGACGGAGCAGTAGGACCCCCCTCCAAAGCCTTCATTAGATCCTTTTTGAAGAACTGAGCCTTGACCTTCTTCAAAGCCTCATCAAGAGGAGAAGTCGAAGTAGACTTCCCCGATGCAGTAGAAGCATCATGACTAAGGTCAGATGAATTCTCCCTACTCTCAATGATGGCATTCAGGTAGCCAATTGGATCAGTTTGCTTCAAAAGGGCCAAGTCTTCTTTAGACTTGGGCTTTGTCGAGGTGGTCGTTCCTACAGCAGCGGTGGCTTGGGGTTGAGGTTGTTCAGTAGCGTCAGCATCATCATGACCCTCTTCGACATGTGGTTCAGTAGTGTCAACATCAACATGTTCCTCTTCGTCATGTTGCTCCTCTGTCAAATCGACCACTTGAGCTTCCTTTGGTTGTTGTTCCTCTGGTTCGGCAAGGGCTTCATCGTTCGCCAATTCCTCCTCTTGTTGTCTACTGTGTTCAGCAGAGTCTTGTGTCTCTGAAGTTTTTGGTGCTGAGCTTTCGGTGGTCTCCTGAAAATAGAAGAGGAAGAATATTCTAGTTTAGAGAGATACACAATCGAACGTGATCGTCGACACCTAAGTTAAAAATGGTCGGAGGTACTACCTGTAGAGGAACTTCAGCCCCAGGGCTAGAATTATCACTTTCAACGGGTTTGCTGAGCAAGACGTTCAGCTCCTCCTCCGTAGGCTCTTCGATGATCACAGAAGGTGGCCTGGATTTTCTCCCTGCAACCTTGATTCTGATCATAGGTCGAGGCTCAGGAGCAGGGGCATCTTTCTTCAGCTTTCTCCGTTTGAGAGGAACAGGGGGAGATTCATCCTCGTCGTCGCTCGCAGATTCGACCGTTAATGCAGGTCGTTTCTTAGGTGCAGGTTCCTGAAACCCCAAATGGAGTTGATTTAGAGCGCCACATCGAAAATCAGGATGTTAAAACCAGCAGGAAATAGTAAAAATTTGGTTACCGGTGCTGAAGGTTTTGTAGAGGGACCTCCTCCCTGATGGCTTTCTGTGGTTTTCTTTGCTGCAGGTTTTCGAACAACTGAAAGAAGACGCGTTCACAAGTTATAATTGACAAGTTATAAGTCGAATTGGAAAGACAAATATAATTTGAAGAGTGAACGTACATTTCTTTATTTTGTCAAGGACCAAAACGAAGGACTTCTGGAGTTCGTCCACAAAATCTTTTTCATCGAAGAATTCTTCAGCATAATAACTCTTCCACCAGTCTTCAAAAGATGGTGAACAGAGGAAGTTGAGTTGGTAGTCGAACAATGAAAGTACTGTCTGACCAGCGTACCTTCCAATGTGCTTGGTAGCAGCATCCTCAGTGTAATCATTACAAAAATACAACATTGATTTCTCCCTAGGGAAAATGGGAGAAGGAAGTGATTGGATGATACCAAACTGTCGAGAGACCAAATTTGGCTGATAAGCAATCAGGCTCAGATGATTCTTGGAACTCTTAAAGCGCAATGGCATTATCCTGGGAGTGAGAAATGCTTCCCATAGTGTTGTGTGCTCTTCGAGATGAGGATCCTCTGATGACTTGGGATGGGGCCTGGTGAACCACCCTGGACCAAACTTTCGACGGGCGAAAGGAGCCATGGTCGAGGTAAATTCTTTCCTCCCTGCAAACATCAAAACGAAGTTTGCAAAGGTCTGTTGGAGTTCCAGCCCATCTTCAGTGGGAGTCAGTAAAGCCAGCCTGGTACCTTCGATACGCCTTTTTGCTATCTCAGGAGCTTGTTCGTTTATTTGAGTTTTCTGAGGTAAAAAAGACTCAAAAGTGGCGTTTAGCCATAGTTGTAGTAGCCAGAAGGATCCTGCAAGCAGAAAGCTGGCTCTATTTTCTATTACCTTTAATAGAGTCGCTCCACTGCTTATCGACTCATATAGGTTCGCCAGTATTAATTCGGCCAAACAGATGTTTTGACCATGGTGAAGCTGGGTAGCAAGGGTGACCATTTTCTTCGTCACCTGTAGAGATTTCGTGCAAAACACAAAGCGTGGCAGCCAAAGGGCTAGAAACGCAATGTGCTCAACGTCCGTCACATTAGCTGTCGATTTGTCATGATAGTGGTTGATGTAGGTGGTGTAAGTGGGTTTGGTAGCTGAAAACCCAATCTGGTCTTCAGACATTTCCTCTGGGTCAAAGTAATCCCCAATTGGTCGAAGACCGGTAATGGCAGCCACGTCGAAGAGAGTGGGTGTTACCATTCCACAAGGCAGGTGGAAGGTGAAGTGAGTATAGTCCCAAAATAGCAAAGAAGCTACCAGCATTTTAGGGGAGTAGTTGAGACCAGTCTTCGACAGCATGACTAGGTCATAAATCCCCATGTTCTTCCAAATCGAAGCCTGGCTTTTTTCCATCTTGTCGAGCCAAGCGTTGTAGTCTGGTGTAAGGCTAGGGCTAGACCTAAAAGCCCTAACCCCTCTGTTGAAGAAACGAAGATCTATCTTTTCTTTTGCAGGTTCTTCGTTGTCATCTGTAGCCTTTTTGGAGCACCCAACGGGCTTGAGTGCCTCAAGCACCGGGAAGAAGCTCTTGATCTTCGTTGAGTCAGCAATGCATGCAGATAAAGGACCAGACATGGCGAAAACCTGGTTGGAGTATCCAACAGGAATCAGCAGTTGAGAAGAGTAAGTCTCACGCTCAGCAGTTCCCAAGGGTTCGGGAACCCTTCGCATTCCTTTGGAGTTAACTGTTGGAACAGTTGAAAAGATTTTCGGTTGGGCAGTTTTAGAGGGAGTGTTAGAACTGGGAACATTGGAAGAGCGAGAACCTGAAGCCATTTTTGTGGGTTGAGATGAAGATGGATGAAGAACAAAGTTTTTGCAGAAATGTCTGTTCAATATTAAGGCTTGGGTGAAGAAAGCGTGAAAAGTCCCACGAGGGGCACTTAGCGCTATTTATAGTGATCGGAAAATCACAAAACTCGAGGTCATTTAATGTTTCAGACAATAGTGGGGCACGTGGCGCTCATTTGCTGATGTAGTCGTTCTGTAGAACGGAAACGGTGCAGCGTGCGTCCTCGATTTCGGGAAATTGTCATGATGACAATCTGTGAAAAGACATTGGGCATGCCAAACGCCTTACTGAAGTGACGTCTTAGGAACAGTTGGAATGATGGCTTTTTGGGATTGTCAGTTGGTTGGTAGGAGACGAAAGGCGCACGAGCTAATCTGTGGCTTAGAATGAAGGACAGGTGTCGGGTGGAATCTCAAAGAATGCCTTTTTCTTTTCAGCGTCGAAATAAGGCATTCTTGGGGGGCAATTTGTTGGCTCCTAAATTCGACACCCTTGTTTGTTATCAATATAGACCATTAATTACGAGTCTGAAGAGTTTCCAGGTTTTGACCAGTTGATCCTGTCGAATGCTCATCAGAAAATGGCAAGGTACTTAGAGAATTTCTTTTAAGTAGGAATCTTGTTACCTTCGACGTCGAAGGAAATCCTCGACAAAGGTATCTGACGCCCAGGGTGGAACGGTTTGAGATTCAAATGTTTGGAGGGAAAACAGTTCCCAGCAGTTACTAAACGCAACGTGCCAAGATCAAGAGCGTCGAATGCTGTGAGCGTGCCAAGTGGTGTCATCTCGAAGCAACGTAACTGCCCAACGGTTACTTAAGATGTGTTTTAGTATAAATACTAGTTGTTCACGTAGTTTTTGCGTGTGTTCATCATTATATACAAGTCACTCATCTAGATTCAAGTACCCAGTGTGCGCGAAAGAATTGTTGAGAATGTATGTGTGAAACACCATTTAAATTAATCAAAGTCTTTTATATTCCAGCACTTTATTGCCTTTCATTTACTCTTCTCCATCGAAGCCTTTTATTTAACACTTTCATTTATTCTATCAAGCTTTTCTTCATGCAATTTACATAAAGTGTCTTTACTTTACTGGCATTAATCATCATTAGATTTAGTCAAACCCCAAAAAATCAACCATGTCTTAGGATCAATCTGATCGATCCTGCGAGTCACCAAATAAGTAACCTTTTGGAAGATCAGCGGTTGTTTACCAATTTCCAAGGTAAACAAATTGGCACACCTGGTGGGACAGTGTGTTGATTTTTAAGGTTAACCGTATTTATACAGAATATCATCTTTTTCGAGAAGTATTGCATGTTATTGAGAAGTGGTAGAATATACACTAACGATACCAATACTAGGAGAAGAAGAGAAGCGATGGAGAATCCGCCAAACAATAGCGAAATCCCACAAACAAATGCGGGAACAACGGTTATCCCAACCGTAAGTGAAACGGTAACCGCTGGTTCAACACCAACAGTAACGGTTACACAAACAGGGCCATTACCTCCATTCACTGGCCCCAGAATGCCTTTGGGAACTCCCCCACCAAGGGGAAACCCAGCAACTAGGCCTTATGTTCCCCTAGGATTTTCGACAGCCGGTCTAAATCGAGAACCACTCTATGGCATGCCAACTTCTGAATTGGCTAGCCTAACGAATGTTGCGTCCACTTTTTCAGACCCTTTAGTGAGCGCCTCTTCGCCACTCCAAGGTTCCGGAGTTGGTATGGAGAACAGGGGTAGGACCCAACTCTTAGGAGGAACGTCCCAAGTAGCGCAAGGCCTTACGAATGCCTCGACAACAGTCTTGAGGCAGCAAATGGACGAAAGCAACCACGATATGGTTCAAATGTTGGCGCAAACTTTAAGCACAGTGCTAAATCCTCTAATACAAAATACCACCCAGTTGAATCAGCAGATGACAGCGCAAATGGCACGTCTGGCCGATTTTTTTGGGGGTACCCCAACCTATTCGACAGCCCCAAAGGGCGCAAATGAGGGGAAACCAAGGTATACTTCTAGAGGAAGAAACCACTATTAACCAAGTCCAGCAGCCTGTCGAAGAAAACCTTAGGACGCGATTGGAACAACCCGGGGTCGAAGAACCTAGGGTCATAGCCCCGGAAGTAAGATTAGTCAATATAAACCAAAATGCTGACGAAGTAGTTCAGCATATCCAATACCAGAATATGGGTTTGGAAAATAACTTGACAGCCATGATCGAAAGAATCATGACGCAAAATGGGATGAATACGGGCTTCCGTAGGCCTAACTTTACATCCCCACTGTCAGAATATGTGTTACAAACAGACTTACCTCCTAGATGTAAAGTCCCTAAGTTCACTAAATTTTCAGGGGACACGACAAAATCTACTGTCGAACATGTGGCGAGATACTTGATTGAAGCAGGAGATATTTCAAACAACGAAAACCTGAGGATTAAGTATTTCCTAAGTTCCCTAACAAAGAACGCGTTTACTTGGTTCACAACTCTTCCCCCCAATTAGATCCACCATTGGACCCAGTTGGAGAGATTGTTCCATGAGCAATTCTACATGGGACAAACCAAGATAAGCCTGAAAGAATTGGCCAGTGTAAAGAGGCGATTCACTGAACCTATAGACGAATATCTAAATAGGTTTAGGTTGCTCAAAGCAAGATGCTTTACGCAAGTGCCAGAACATGAGTTAGTCGAAATAGCCGCAGGAGGCTTAGATTATTCCATTAGGAAGAAATTAGACACTCAATACCTGAGAGACATGGCCCAATTGGCCGATAGGGTTCGACAGGTAGAATGCCTTAAAGCTGAAAAAGCCAAGGCGACAAAAACTCATAAAAGAGAAAGGATAGCATATGTCGAAATGGACGATGAAGATCCAGAAACCTTCGACGAAACTATAACCGTCGAAGAAAGCGAGGTCGACTTAGCGGAGCTAAAACAAGGGCCACCATACTCTTGCAAACTGCTAGTCCCCTCAAGTGGAAAAAACCCCACTGGTCCTGAAAGGGCCAACGATAGGTTCCCAAAAAAGACTTACAGTTTTGATATTATAAAGTGTGATGAAATTTTTGACTTACTTGTAAAAGATGGCCAAATGATAGTACCCCCAGGGGTAAAAGTGCCTCCTCTTGATCAAAGAAAGAAAAGAGGCTTTTGTAAATATCATAATTTTCTGGGCCATAAAACATCTCAATGTTTTCTTTTCAGGAATCTCGTGCAAGATGCTATCGAAGAAGGGAGGTTGAAATTTGCCGATAAGACCCCCATGACTGTGGACTCTAACCCTTTGCAGGCTGAAGCCCATCATGCTGAACCTTCAGAGGTGAATGTGATCGAGGCGTCCAGAAGTCAGGTGAAAAGGCCAGGAATAACTATGGTCGAAGTCACCAAGGATCATGTCAACTTGCCAATCTTTGGCAGTTTTTCTGGGAATCTTTATAGGAAAACAATCGAAGCAGTCCAAAAAGCTGTTGAAAGCCCAAAGCTGGAGACAGTTGGAGCCCCAAAATCTGGAGCAAAACCCAGTTCCTACTTGGCAGCAGTCCAAGGCCAGACAGAGGACCTGGAGGCCCAGATGAAGCAGATGACTCTTGCCACCAAAGACACCATGAATGTCAACATGGTCGAAATCTCTGAATCAAAAGCATCAGAGGAGGCCATTAGGCAAGAGCAGGCAAACAAAACGGCTTTCCCTCGGGAAAACAAAAATCTGGCAGATTTCCTGCAAAGATGCCAGAAGAAGAAGTCAGAAGTGATGTTGTGTCCTCGATGCAGCTCGATTTTCGACAAAAAAGCTGCTGAACACATCCAAGGTGTAAGAGCAGCAAACAGAAGAAGGGAAGGTGTTGATATTCGACATGACCCCAGAAGAACCCACCAAAAGGGTTCAAATCAAGAGAAGAGGCCACTGACTTTCAGGCCTCCAACCAATGTGCCAGTGGATACGTGGTATAAAACATCAGGTCGAAAGAGACCGAGCGAGGAAAGATGGCACTCCTTCGAAGTGCCAAGAGGTTCATCTTTGACACACAAGAAAGAACCTCAGGTTGTCGCCTCTAAAGTGACCCAAATATCAAGTAACTACAAGGGAAAGAATCCCATGTCTCGATCCCAATGGAGAAGATACCAGAGGCGGCGAAAGGCTGGGAGGGAAGCTACCAATGAACCAAAGCCAGAATCGAGTTCAAATGTCCCTCAGAGAAAGAAGAGAAAGCCTCTGGAAAGGCAACCAGTGACCAATAGACTGGTATGGCCTAACCAGGGCGAAGTCGATGACGAAGATGGCTCTGAGTCTGATGACACCCTAGATATCATGGTGAACATAGTCTCAGTTTTGCCAAGAGAGTTCAACCGCCAGATGGAGGTCGAATCGAACGATTGGGAAGTCGAACAAGAAATGGACAAGCATAGGCCCGTATGCTACTTCGTCATGGATAATGGCGGTACTGAAGAGCAAAATGGTTTCTTCGAACCACCTACTGAGGCGATGAAAAATCACCTCAAGCCTTTATTCATAAGGGCAAAACTCAAAGAAACCACCGTAAATAAGATCTTGGTGGACTGTGGGGCAACCATCAACATCATCCCTCACTTTATGCTGAGAAAAATAGGCAAGAGTGATGAAAACATCAAGCCTCACAACATGGTCCTGTCGAATTATGAAGGCGGAATAGGGACCACTATGGGTGTGATCCAACTAGACCTCAAAGTAGGATCCATCCTTTGACCAACTATGTTTATGGTCATATCGGCCAAACCAAATTATAATCTTTTGTTGGGCCGAGAATGGATACATGGTGTTGGAGCAGTACCATCATCAATGCACCAAAGGTTGATACTATGGCGTCCTGATGGAATGGTCGAAAATATAGAAGCGGATCAGAGCTATTACTTGGGCGAAGTAAATCACCTAGGGAGAGCTGACTTCGACAAAAATTTGGCTCACATTGGGCCATGCCCAGCACCTGACTTCGACTTGGCGCCAGCGCCAAATGCTTTTTGTTCCTTGTACCTGCACCCTGAGCATGGTTTTCAATGGGACAGAGAAGACTTGTCCCACATTGATTTCAGTGGGTTAACTGACATCCAGCCAACTGGTTGGGGAAGCGAATTCAGTGACAATGACTGAGTCACAATCACTGCAACGAATTTCGGCTTATGTAGCCGAAACAAGGATGATAACGGCTCTCGAAGCCGAAGTAAAATATATGGCCACTCAGGCCAATGATCAAGAGCTACCTTCTGCAGGTCCTGGAAAGGATTTCGACCCAGAACCTCCTGATATCATGCCAGAAGGAATGCAGGAGCAAAGGCTCGACGCCATCTACGACGATGAGCCTTTGGGATTCGAAAAGGACCCCCCGGCGAACAACATCAAAATGTTAGCACAGGATCCTTTAGAAGAAATCAACTTGGGCGAAGGGTTAGAGAAAATGCCAACTTACATTAGCGCAAAAATAGACCCAGAGCTCAGGTTGGAATTGATCCATTTGTTAAAAGAGTTCAAGGACTGCTTTGCATGAGATTACGACGAGATGCCTGGTCTCAACAGAGGATTGGTAGAACTTCAGTTGCCAATCAAACCTGGGAAGAAGCCAGTCAAGCAAAGTCCAAGACGCTTCGCTCCAGAAATACTGTCGAAGATCAAAGCAGAAGTTGAAAGACTGCTGAAGTGCAAATTCATACGAGCTACGAGGTATGTCGAATGGATTGCAAACATTGTGCCAGTGATTCAGAAAAATGGCACATTGAGGGTATGCATAGATTTCAGAGATTTGAATGCTGCTACACCCAAAGATGAATATCCTATGCCTGTGGCGGAAATGCTAGTCGATTCTACCGCTGGCCATGAGTACCTGAGCATGCTCGATGGTTATTCAGGATATAATCAAATTTTCATCGCTGAAGAAGATGTGTCGAAAACAACTTTATGCCTTTTGGCCTAAAGAACGCTGGGGCAACATATCAGCGAGCGATGAATTCTATCTTCCATGATTTTATTAACACTTTTATGCAAGTGTATATTGATGATATTGTTGTAAAATCTGTTTCCAGGAAGAACCATATAGACCACCTTCGACAATCATTTGAAAGAATGAGAGAACATGGTCTGAAAATGAACCCTTTGAAGTGTGCGTTCTGTGTAAAAGCTGGAGATTTCTTGGGCTTCGTCGTCCACAAGAAAGGAATCAAAATCAACCAGAACAAGACGAAGGCAATCTTGGAAGCGAAAGCGCCAGCGAACAAAAAGGAACTGCAATCTCAGTTGGGCAAGATAAATTTCTTAAGGAGATTCATATCTAACCTAAGTGGAAAAGTTCAAGCCTTCTCACCCTTACTTCGATTGAATAAGGAAAGATTCGAGTGGGGGCAAGAGCAACAAGAAGCCTTCGACAAAATCAAAGGATGTCTCACCAAGCCACCTATTTTGGTGCCTCCTTGCAGCAACAGGAGTATGAGATTGTACATAGCTGCATCCGACAAAACTTTGGGAAGCATGTTAGCCCAAGAAGATGAAAATGGAGTCGAAAGACCCATTTACTATCTTAGTAGAGTTTTGAACGATGCAGAAACTAGATATAGCGAAGTTGAAAAATTATGTCTATGTCTTTATTTCTCTTGTACAAAGCTCAAAGAATATATAAAACCAGTTGATGTGTACGTTTCGTCTCATTTTGATGTTTTCAAATACATGTTGTCGAAACCCATCCTGCACAACCGAATTGGCAAGTGGGCGCTAGCGTTAACTGAGTACTCATTGACCTTTATGCCTCTTAGGGCAGTGAAAGGGCAAGTGGTAGCAGACTTTATAGTCGACCACTCAATTCAGATTGAGAATATAAATTATGTGGAGATAGAGCCTTGGAAATTCTACTTCGATGGTTCCAGCCATAAAGATGGAACAGGAGTAGGGGTCTTGATTATTTCTCCAGAAAAAATTCCAACAACATTCAAATACAAGATATCAGGTACTTGTTCGAACAATGAGGCTGAGTATGAAGCTCTAATTACTGGCCTTGAGATATTGTTGGAATTGGGGGAAACTCGAGTCGAAATAATAGGAGACTCAGAGTTAGTCATTAAGCAAGTCACAAAAGAATATAAGTGCATAAGAGAAAATCTTATTATGTACTTTGTGATAGCAAATCGTTTATTGAAAAAATTCGAAGTGGTCAACATTCGACACATACCTAGATTGGAAAATCAAGTAGCCAATGATTTGGCACAAATTGCATCTGGGTACAAAATTTCAAAAACGAGATTACAAAGAGCGATCAAAGTTCGAGAAAAAATAAAAGCAACTAGCCTGTCCCCAACAGATTTGAAATCGACAAGACTAGGGTATGCTGATCAAAGGAACTTTGAAATATCGTTCATAGACAATTTGTCAGAGCAAGATTGGAGGAAACCCATCGTAGATTATCTACAAAATCCAGCAGCTTTGACAGAACGAAAAATAAAATATAGGGCGTTGAGTTACGTACTCATGGGTAATGAGTTATTTAAAAAGACGCCTGAAGGGGTATTGCTAAAGTGCTTGAGAGAAACTGAAGCATACATAGCCCTTTCGACTACGCACGCTGGAGCATGTGGGGCTCACCAAGTAGGCCATAAGATGAAATGGTTGTTGTTTCGAAAAGGACTATACTGGCCCACCATCTTAAAAGATTGTGTTGAGTTCGCGAAGGGTTGCCAGGAATGTCAAGTCCATACGGGCATCCAACATGTACCAGCAAGCGAACTTCACTCAATAGTGAAACCTTGGCCTTTTAGAGGATGGGCGTTGGATCTTATTGGAGAGATTCGACCAGCATCATCAAAGAGCCAGAAGTATATACTGGTAGGCATTGATTATTTCACTAAATGGATCGAAGCTATTCCTTTAGTCAATGCAGACCAAGAAAATGTCATTGAATTTATTCAAAAGAACATTATCTTCAGATTTGGAATCCCTGAGACTATAACGACTGATCAAGGATCAGTGTTTACTGGTCGAAATATGCAGGAATTTGCTCAAGAAACAGGCTTTAGACTCCTAACATCAACACCTTATTATGCACAGGCAAATGGTCAAGTCGAAGCAGCGAATAAAATAGTGATCAGCCTGATAAAAAAGCATGTAGGAAAGAAGCCAAAAAAATGGCATAAGACGTTAGACCAGATCTTGTGGGCCTGTCGAACGTCCCCAAAAGAAGCCATAGGTACAACACCATATCGGCTAACTTTCGGTCATGATGCAGTGCTGCCAGCGGAAATTTGTCTTCAATCAGCAAGGGTTCAGAGACATCATGATATTCCCTCTGAGGTTTATTGGGATATGATGTTAGACGAACTAGTAGATTTAGACGAGGAAAGACTACGCGCTCTCGACCTACTGAGAATTCAGAAGAAAAGAGTGGAAGACTCTTACAATAAAAAAGTAAAACCTAAGGCATTCTCACCTGGAGAATTATTTTGGAAGGTGATTCTCCCTATGGATCGAAGGGATCGAAGCATGGGAAAATGGTCACCCAAATGGGAAGGACCATTCAGAATTATCCAAATTTTTTCTGGTGGAGCTTATGAGGTTGAAGAGTTAGGCGAAGATAAAAGACTCTTGAGAGTAAACGGCAAATATTTGAAAAAATATAAACCTATGCTCCAAGAGATCAAAATAAATAGCAATTAATGACCAAATTAACCATAAAAAGCCAAAATGGAAAATTATATAATGATTAGCCAAAATGGTTGCATTGTCTTACAAATATTACAGTACATGGTTAATAAGTTGCTGAGCAAATTAGAAAGGGATAGAAGCTTTAAGTCGAAGATACTTGGCCTGCTGCAACTCCAGCCTTTTGTTACACAAGGCAGTCGCCTGAGAAAGTTTGGCAATCTGGTCATCAAAGGCTTGGGCCTTCTCAGCGAACTCTAAGCCTCGTGTAACTTCAGCTTGGCTCTCTGCGTCCGAAACAGTCGAAAGGAGCTCCTCTTTGCGCTTGGTGTTAGCATTTAACTTGGCCTCCAACTCCTCGATCTGCGCCTTTATAGAGGCGTTATCTCGATCTATGGCGTTGATTTCCTCCTGCTTGGATGTCTTCTGTTTCGACAATTCTGCAATTCGAGAAGTTGTTTCAGCTACCTCGGTCCAAGCAGAAGAACTCTTGCCATGTAATGCTTCGAGCTGGCTGTTGAACCCTCTTTGACGTCTATAGTCTGCAGAGACTTGGTCAACAATGGAGTATAACTCCAAGATAAAGCTGGAAACCTCTGGAGACACAGCAAGCAAATCGACTGCATTCAGAACAGCTCCCAGACAAGACGGAGTAGTAGGATCCCCCTCCAAAGCCTTCATTAGATCCTTTTTGAAGAACTGAGCCTTGACCTTCTTCAAAGCCTCATCAAGAGGAGAAGTCGAAGTAGACTTCCCCGATGCAGTAGAAGCATCATGACTAAGGTCAGATGAATTCTCCCTACTCTCAATGATGGCATTCAGGTAGCCAATTGGATCAGTTTGCTTCAAAAGGGCCAAGTCTTCTTTAGACTTGGGCTTTGTCGAGGTGGTCGTTCCTACAGCAGCGGTGGCTTGGGGTTGAGGTTGTTCAGTAGCGTCAGCATCATCATGACCCTCTTTGACATGTGGTTCAGTAGTGTCAACATCAACATGTTCCTCTTCGTCATGTTGCTCCTCTGTCAAATCGACCACTTGAGCTTCCTTTGGTTGTTGTTCCTCTGGTTCGGCAAGGGCTTCATCGTTCGCCAATTCCTCCTCTTGTTGTCTACTGTGTTCAGCAGAGTCTTGTGTCTCTGAAGTTTTTGGTGCTGAGCTTTCGGTGGTCTCCTGAAAATAGAAGAGGAAGAATATTCTAGTTTAGAGAGATACACAATCGAACGTGATCGTCGACACCTAAGTTAAAAATGGTCGGAGGTACTACCTGTAGAGGAACTTCAGCCCCAGGGCTAGAATTATCACTTTCAACGGGTTTGCTGAGCAAGACGTTCAGCTCCTCCTCCGTAGGCTCTTCGATGATCACAGAAGGTGGCCTGGATTTTCTCCCTGCAACCTTGATTCTGATCATAGGTCGAGGCTCAGGAGCAGGGGCATCTTTCTTCAGCTTTCTCCGTTTGAGAGGAACAGGGGGAGATTCATCCTCGTCGTCGCTCGCAGATTCGACCGTTAATGCAGGTCTTTTCTTAGGTGCAGGTTCCTGAAACCCCAAATGGAGTTGATTTAGAGCGCCACATCGAAAATCAGGATGTTAAAACCAGCAGGAAATAGTAAAAATTTGGTTACCGGTGCTGAAGGTTTTGTAGAGGGACCTCCTCCCTGATGGCTTTCTGTGGTTTTCTTTGCTGCAGGTTTTCGAACAACTGAAAGAAGACGCGTTCACAAGTTATAATTGACAAGTTATAAGTCGAATTGGAAAGACAAATATAATTTGAAGAGTGAACGTACATTTCTTTATTTTGTCAAGGACCAAAACGAAGGACTTCTGGAGTTCGTCCACAAAATCTTTTTCATCGAAGAATTCTTCAGCATAATAACTCTTCCACCAGTCTTCAAAAGATGGTGAACAGAGGAAGTTGAGTTGGTAGTCGAACAATGAAAGTACTGTCTGACCAGCGTACCTTCCAATGTGCTTGGTAGCAGAATCCTCAGTGTAATCATTACAAAAATACAACATTGATTTCTCCCTAGGGAAATGGGAGAAGGAAGTGATTGGATGATACCAAACTGTCGAGAGACCAAATTTGGCTGATAAGCAATCAGGCTCAGATGATTCTTGGAACTCTTAAAGCGCAATGGCATTATCCTGGGAGTGAGAAATGCTTCCCATAGTGTTGTGTGCTCTTCGAGATGAGGATCCTCTGATGACTTGGGACGGGGCCTGGTGAACCACCCTGGACCAAACTTTCGACGGGCGAAAGGAGCCATGGTCGAGGTAAATTCTTTCCTCCCTGCAAACATCAAAACGAAGTTTGCAAAGGTCTGTTGGAGTTCCAGCCCATCTTCAGTGGGAGTCAGTAAAGCCAGCCTGGTACCTTCGATACGCCTTTTTGCTATCTCAGGAGCTTGTTCGTTTATTTGAGTTTTATGAGGTAAAAAAGACTCAAAAGTGGCGTTTAGCCATAGTTGTAGTAGCCAGAAGGGTCCTGCAAGCAGAAAGCTGGCTCTATTTTCTATTACCTTTAATAGAGTCGCTCCACTGCTTATCGACTCATATAGGTTCGCCAGTATTAATTCGGCCAAACAGATGTTTTGACCATGGTGAAGCTGGGTAGCAAGGGTGACCATTTTCTTCGTCACCTGTAGAGATTTCGTGCAAAACACGAAGCATGATAGCCAAAGGGCTAGAAACGCAATGTGCTCCACGTCCGTCACATTAGCTGTCGATTTGTCATGATAGTGGTTGATGTAGGTGGTGTAAGTGGGTTTGGTAGCTGAAAACCCAATCTGGTCTTCAGACATTTCCTCTGGGTCAAAGTAATCCCCAGTTGGTCGAATACCGGTAATGGCAGCCACGTCGAAGAGAGTGGGTGTTACCATTCCACAAGGCAGGTGGAAGGTGAAGTGAGTATAGTCCCAAAATAGCAAAGAAGCTACCAGCATTTTAGGGGAGTAGTTGAGACCAATCTTCGACAGCATGACTAGGTCATAAATCCCCATGTTCTTCCAAATCGAAGCCTGGATTTTTTCCATCTTGTCGAGCCAAGCGTTGTAGTCTGGTGTAAGGCTAGGGCTAGACCTAAAAGCCCTAACCCCTTTGTTGAAGAAACGAAGATCTATCTTTTCTTTTGCAGGATCTTTGTTGTCATCTGTAGCCTTTTTGGAGCACCCAACGGGCTTGAGTGCCTCAAGCACCGGGAAGAAGCTCTTGATCTTCGTTGAGTCAGCAATGCATGCAGATAAAGGACCAGACATGGCGAAAACCTGGTTGGAGTATCCAACAGGAATCAGCAGTTGAGAAGAGTAAGTCTCACGCTCAGCAGTTCCCAAGGGTTCGGGAACCCTTCGCATTCCTTTGGAGTTAACTGTTGGAACAGTTGAAAAGATTTTCGGTTGGGCAGTTTTAGAGGGAGTGTTAGAACTGGGAACATTGGAAGAGCGAGAACCTGAAGCCATTTTTGTGGGTTGAGATGAAGATGGATGAAGAACAAAGTTTTTGCAGAAATGTCTGTTCAATATTAAGGCTTGGGTGAAGAAAGCGTGAAAAGTCCCACGAGGGGCACTTAGCGCTATTTATAGTGATTGGAAAATCACAAAACTCGAGGTCATTTAATGTTTCAGACAATAGTGGGGCACGTGGCACTCATTTGCTGATGTAGTCGTTCTGTAGAACGGAAACGGTGCAGCGTGCGTCCTCGATTTCTGGAAATTGTCATGATGACAATCTGTGAAAAGACATTGGGCATGCCAAACGCCTTACTGAAGTGACGTCTTAGGAACAGTTGGAATGATGGCTTTTTGGGATTGTCAGTTGGTTGGTAGGAGACGAAAGGCGCACGAGCTAATCTGTGGCTTAGAATGAAGGACAGGTGTCGGGTGGAATCTCAAAGAATGCCTTTTTCTTTTCAGCGTCGAAATAAGGCATTCTTGGGGGGCAATTTGTTGGCTCCTAAATTCGACACCCTTGTTTGTTATCAATATAGACCATTAATTATGAGTCTGAAGAGTTTCCAGGTTTCGACCAGCTGATCATGTCGAATGCTCATCAGAAAATGGCAAGGTACTTAGAGAATTTCTTTTAAGTAGGAATCTTGTTACCTTCGACGTCGAAGGAACTCCTCGACAAAGGTATCTGACGCCCAGGGTGGAACGGTTTGAGATTCAAATGTTTGGAGGGAAAACAGTTCCCAGCAGTTACTAAACGCAACGTGCCAAGATCAAGAGCGTCGAATGCTGTGAGTGTGCCAAGTGGTGTCATCTCGAAGCAACGTAACTGCCCAACGATTACTTAAGATGTGTTTTAGTATAAATACTATTTGTTCACGTAGTTTTCGCGTGTGTTCATCATTATATACAAGTCACTCATCTAGATTCAAGTACCCAGTGTGAGCGAAAGAATTGTTGAGAATGTATGTGTGAAACACCATTTAAATTAATCAAAGTCTTTTATATTCCAGCACTTTATTGCCTTTCATTTACTCTTATCCGTCGAAGCCTTTTATTTAATGCTTTCATTTATTCTATCAAGCTTTTCTTCATGCAATTTACATAAAGTGTCTTTACTTTACTGGCATTAATCATCATTAGATTTAGTCAAACCCCAAAATATCAACCATGTCTTAGGATCAATCTGATCGATCCTGCGAGTCACCAAATAAGTAACCTTTTGGAAGATCAGCGGTTGTTTACCAATTTCCAAGGTAAACAATAACATAGTGATTACACTGCTCACTACTGATAATCTCAACAATTACATTTGCATAGTAGGTACACATTAATCAGAAGAGAAACTAAAAAACATATAAACTTGATTTTTCCAGTCCATGCCTCTGATATCAATTTCGCTTGCAGCTTCATGTTCTTCTTCTTGGAAGCTTCATACAACTCTCTCAACAACTCAACAATCTCCAATTCCTTTAGCTTGCTGACATCTACCTGTTCGACCCCAACACTGTCATCTTCAACCATATCTTCATCTCATATAAATAAATCGCAAGTATCTTCACTCTTCCAAAAAGGACACCTTCAGAAGAGTCTACCTTTATTTGGACCGTTCTTGCATATGTATGAAACTATTTGTGCTTCATAGTCACACTTCCTTCCTCGTCTGCATTGCATAGAAGACGATGCAATCTTAATGGGTTTTGAAGCACCAGTTCTGGAATGTGACATCAATGTTCCTTAGATGAAGAAGACGAAGGACAATTTTGATTTGCTGGATTAACTTAGGTCGATTCGGCCTACAAAAAAAAATGAAGAAGACGGAGAGGAATTAGGGGAAGGGAGGTGTGATCGGTGGATCTGGAACTGACTGTTTAACGCTGGTTCGCGAAATGTCGCGGAAGCAAGAGTCGCCACCGTCTTTTATTTTCTCCAAATGGAAAGGACAAAAGCACAGAAAAATTCCTTATAGAGATTGCTCTCGGTTCGGGAGGTAGATTATAGAAAGGGAAGGTGTTAGCACCCTTTCTATCCATGGTTATCCATGGGCTCTTAGATACTTGCTCATTGTGTTTTCAAAATTGTTTGTTCGCTTTTCAATGTGGGTTTAAAAGTTTCTTTGAAAAATTTCAGTTCGACTCGTACGTCAGAGTGTTTGAAAAGTTTGCTTTGAAAGCTTTTGAAAATGTGTTGGTGTGAAAAGTCTTTTGATTTGTTTAGAGCAAGTATCCTTGAGAACCTACCTACCCTAAGGAATTCGTCTGTGTAAATGTCCTTTAAAGTAGTGTCATCCCACCATTGAGAGGTAGGTAGCACCACCATTGGAGGTGTTTGGGTCAATTCGAGTTTGTAGGGACATGGTGATCACCAGAGCAATGGGAAGACACCTTAGAAGCTACCCTCATGCCGGGTTCCCGGATCATGAGGACTTACTAAGACATCCTCTACTCGACGATCACCTTTCGAAAGGCAACAGTGAGGCGTACCCTAGGGGTGGTGTGTGCGATTCGTGTGTCAGATTCGTTTATTTTTGTCTTGTTCATGTCAAAGGTGTTCTAGCGTTCGTTTTTATTTAGGGCCCATTCATTCTTGCATGCCATTATTTAACAGTTAAAAGTATTGCGAGAAAAATAAATCTAAGGCTATTACAAAGGCGCGGGTCCACATCGCCAAAGTTAAACCGGACCCGATTTGACGGAAAGTAAATAAAGCGAAAGAAATAAAAGGGCGAGCAATTGTTTACACGGCTTTGGGAGAGATACATGATTATAATAAACGACATAAAATAAATGCGCAAATTAAACAATTAAAAAATATGGGCGTTGGACCCTTTTGCAAAATATTAAATTACATGACTTAATTAATTAGAATTAATGGAGAATTAGAATTAAAATTAAAGGTTTTTTGGTATTTCATGTTTTTTAGGATTTGAAAGAAAAAAGAATTAATTAATTAAAATTAAAATAAAGAGCTAAACCTAATTCTAATGTTTTTTAAGTTTATTATGAAAATATTGAATTTTTAACTAATTTAAACCTAAGTTAACTTACATGCAAATTTAATTATAGAGAATAAAATAAATAATATTATTATTACAAAAAAAAGGAAAATTAAAAGGAATCAAAATTAATTAAACCTATTTCTACATATTTTTTGCATTTTTGTTTATTTAAAAGAAATTGAAATTATATCCTAATTAAAACCAAATATTTACATGAAAATAATTACAATAAAAATATTTAATATTTTCTAGTCTTTTCTGATTTTTATGATATTTTTATATTTTGTAAAAAAAGGATAATTAATTAAATTAGAAAACAAAATAACAATTAAAAAATAAAAAAAAGAAGCAAACCAGGGGGGTAGCCCCAAATTGGAGGTGCAGGCCTTAGGACGCTGGCCCAAAAGCTTGAAATCTTATTGACTTTTCCAGGTTGTGTGTTAGGGCGTTTGACCAGGACTTACGTGTTCCTCAGATCCAGCCTTTGATTTGGCTTCGTTAGACACGCGTATGGTTAGATTATGGGGATGTATGGTGCACTCCAATGATGAACCTGCATGTGAATGTGAACAAGAAAATAATATTGAAGTTATTGAAGACCTGGGGATCGAACCCAGGTCTTGTGCATTGCCCATGTGTTCGCTTGCCATCTGTGCCACTTAACCACTTTGATATATAATATACAAACAAATATTAAAAAGAGAAAGTAACGCATTAGTGGATTTTGGCGCGAGCTTTTGAATTAGCCAATCCTCGCTTGACATGGCATCATCTTCTCCATCCCCTGAAACATGAAAAAACGAAGGCAACGGTTTTCCAGGTGTGGTGTTAGGCTGGCTTCAAGAAAATAGCGACTAGCGCTATGAGGTCAATAAATTGATCGCGAGGGTTGGTCTTTGTTCGTTTAGGCATGGTGATTCCAATGGTGATACTCAGGAATCCTGATTTTGCCTTGGCTGGAAAGCCCTAAATTGAAAGACCTGCAAACCCTAGAAACTGGCCATGGCAGAATCTCATACACAGCACGATAATCAAATTAAATGTGATGGTTAGCTTTAAAACATCACAAAGAACAAGAATCCATAATTAGAATGTCATGATAATGCCTAGAATTGAAAATACGATTATGCTTTTTTATGGAAAAAAATGGACTTCTGTATACCGATTCCACGCGTGTTGATGGTTGTTCTTGATTGGGGAATGCTCAGTGATGTTTCAGGAAGCTATTGGAATAGGTTTGGTGCCTTCAATCGCCCTAGAACACTGATTTCAGAATTGAGTTTTATGGCAAATTTTTCAAGTTTGTATCTTGCTCTTCTGCGCAGCCTAGAGTGTCCAAGGATTAGGGTTGTGTTTCTGATTATGTAGTGAAGCTTTTAGGTTAAGAAAACTCAATAAAATCCAAGGCATTCATTGTTTTGCATATTTGATTTCCTTAAGATCTTCTTGAATCTTTTTCATGTGCATTTTTGTTCAATCATGCTCAAATCAACCAAATCTTGCCATATTGGGATGTACACGAGATCTTGACCTTAAAACATGTATAAAAAGATTTTTTAGGTCAAGTTTTATATTTTCCACATATTTATATAATTTAAATGAATTAATATGAATAATAATTCAAATAAATAAATAAAAAATGAGAAAATACTTCCCTTTGGGCCTAATGGTCGTGCCTATGCCATGGATGATGATTTGTGGAAGAAAAATGGGCCCATTAGCAATTTTAGGTCATTTGAAGTAAAGTTGACTTTTCAAAATATCCAAAAATTTCCCAACTTCCACAAGGCATAACTTGCTCAATTTTTAAGATTTTCACATGTTCTTGGACATTTTGGAAAGGTCTTTGAGTCCTTTAACCAATGCCTTTGGTCCCATGTCATTTTGATTTACCAATCTCAAGTTATGTCCTTTTACTTAAAGTCCCTTTTTGTTGACTTTTGAAAATGACCTATAATGTTGAAATTGATAACTTTTTGTGAGAGCATTTCTTGGACTTGGAGTATGAAGATGAGTTGTAGGAAATGTCTTTCTCTTCAAAATGAGCTTTGGATGGAATTTTTCTGATAATCCATGTGAAAGTTATGCCCTGGTCAATTTCAGTTGACTTTTTCAGCTGTCCAAATAAGGAAACTTTTGCATCTTTGATGATTTCTGAGCCAAATTTTGAGAATCATGATCAAGCATTGATCAAATGATGTTTGTGGCTTCAAAATGATATGTTGACCAAAAATTTGAACTTTTGACTGTCAAATGACCATTTTGCCCCTACAGTTGACTGTAGTGCAATCTAGGGTTTTGACTGTGCAATTTTGAGCTGAATGCCTTGAAACTTGATATGAGGATACTTGACCATATTTGTAAGCATGTGAGACTTGATTGGACCTTTGAAAATTTCAATTTCTTGATCAGAACACAAACCTTAATCTTGACTGTATAGGGGTCCTTTGACTGTGCCAACCCTTGGGGAATTTTGAAGCTTGGCTTGGCAATTTTTTGGAGAATATGGGAGGGCAAATTTTGGGGTACAACAGTTGCCCCTGTTCAATCTTCTTAGACCTGAGGATGCAGATTGGCTGATGTGCCTTTCGTAATCCGAGGGTAGAAGATGATTGGACACTAGAGTGCCTAGAAATTTGCGCTCACATAGTGGCAGTGTGGTGGGAATGGGCTTATAGATGCCATTTGGGAGATTGCTGGATAGGATGATGGGCTTATAGATGCCATCTGGATGTTGATCGCGTAAGAGATTCCTTAGCGAGAACCTGCATACCTGCAAAAGAAAAAATGAGTACCTGGCACGTTGCAGGAGCTGATTTCAGAAGCTTGGTACAGGTGTGTCCTGACTGGTTACAGGAGCTGAGTCTGGAGCTTCACGAGATGATGAATGAACCAGGGATGGTTACCACCTTAGCACGAATGGTCAGAGAACCTTGGATGATTTTAACCTCAACAACGCTCGTTGAGAAAATCTTGGTAGGAATTTACCATCTTCGTAGTGTCAGGAAGAGGTCCAAAGGACATTATAATCTCAAAGGGAGTCACCTCACTCACCGTTGGAGAGGGAACTATAGGAAATTGTAATCTGAAAGGAGTTATCACCTCACTCGCCGTTGGAGAGGAGAACATCTTGAAAGGGAATTACCACCTCACTCGCCGTTGGAGAGGGGACCATAGGAGACTATCACCTCACGCTCATGTCGGAGAGGGAAACATCTGAAAAAGGAATTACCACCTCACTCGCCGTCAGAGAGGGAACCATAGGAGATTATCACCTCACTCTCATGTCGGAGAGGGGAACATCTGGGAAGGAATTACCACCTCACTCACCGTTGGAGAGGGGACCATCTGAAAAAGGTTTTTGTTGATAATGATGTGATGAATGAATCAGGGACGGTTACTACCTCAACGGGACGATGAGAGAACCTTGGACGATTACTATCTCAATGGGACGATGAGAGAACCTCTTGGGCAATTACTACCTCAGCGGGACGATGAGAGAACCTTTGGGCGATTACTACCTCAACAGGACGATGAGAGAACCTTCGGGCGATTACTACCTCAACAGGACGATGAGAGAACCTTTGGGCGATTACTACCTCAACGGGACGATGAGAGAATCTTTGGGCGATTACTACCTCAACGGGACGATGAGAGAACCTTTGGGCGATTACTACCTCAACGGGACGATGAGAGAACCTTTGGGCGATTACTACCTCAACAGGACGATGAGAGAACCTTCGGGCGATTACTACCTCAACAGGACGATGAGAGAACCTTTGGGCGATTACTACCTCAACGGGACGATGAGAGAACCTTTGGGCGATTACTACCTCAACAGGACGATGAGAGAACCTTTGGGCGATTACTACCTCAACGGGACGATGAGAGAACCTTTGGGCGATTACTACCTCAGCGGGACGATGAGAGAACCATAGGCGACTACAACCTCAATAGCATCATTGAGAGAATCTTGGATAACTTCTACTGAGTCTTTATCAGAAAAATCTGTTTGGGGTCGATTTAACTGGACTAGAGAAGGCTTGAAATATTGCTTGAGAACTTAACTGGATCTTTCCTGAAAGGTAAAGGTCAGTCATATACAATGCATGATATGGATCAAGCCATGATGTTCTCAATATAAATGAGATTTGTAAGATACGATGCGTATATGCATGCTATAACGTATGAGAATGTGATGTTTATGGATGTATTTTCGTCTAGGAAAATAAATCCTTGACGAATGCCGGGAAGTCGTATCCTGGGCTGGTGCTGAAGAATAAGCTTTTGCTTCCGCTGGGGATGATAGTTTGCAAGAATACCGGTAGGAGAAGATGACTCCGTTGCGGAATGTGCTTGGCGAATGGAATATTCTGCGGGGAGAAAAGTACTCTAGCGATCATGCTGGGAAGCAATACTCTGTGGGAAGAGGGATGCCTTGCTGAATTGTTGATAATAGCTTGCTGGGGATACCCTTGTTGTTGGAAGTGTTGATAAACTTCGCTGGGGATACCCTTGTTGTTGGAAGTGTTGATAAACTTCGCTGGGAGTAAGAAAGACTGTGTTGACGACGACCCTTCCGTGGCTTTTGGCTGAGGATAACCCAGTTATATCCTGTTAAGGAAATAACTCTTTAAACTAAAGCCGGATGATGCGTTCGTGCTCTGAGGGATAAGCTTCCAGAATTTACTGGGGATAAGCTTACTGCTTGTGGGGATGAATTCCAACTTTCCTGGGGAAGCTGGGCTGGACTATCCTGGGGAAGTATTGAACTGTACTGGTTATGTTCTTCAACGGAACTTACCCTAATACCTTGGAGGATAGAACAATCAGATTGCTTAGACCCCCTTTACTGCCCCTGTTTCTATGGGGGAGGCACTTGTGGGGTGCTGATAGTTGTTGATGGACAAACCTTCTTCTGGTAGACAGATGGCAGGACATAGTCGTACGCTTTAATCCCTAACTTTTGCCTGGACCGCCCTCTCGGGTTTTCAGTCCACCGGGATACCCATTTTTGCCCAAGCCGCCTTTTCAGGTTTTCGACTTGCCGGGTGTACAGATTTTTCATTTCATCCCTTCATTTTTCCCGAACCCTTTTGGTTCGCCGGGAAGCCCTTATTTTTGCCTAGGTGTGTCAAACTAGCGGGTCTTTGATTGTGCGTAGTATCTTTCGACTATGTCCACGCTTTTAGAATGCAGGGAGGTGCCCCTGGCTGCTTGTGTTGCCATATTACCAGAAGATGTCTGATCGTGCAAGATTTGTTGCTGGAGTGCCCCAAGTGACTCAGGCGGAGATTTGCCCCAGGCTATTTGGCCTTTTAGAGATTCTCCGAATCTTGATTAGACTGCCCCAGATGATGGACCATGATCATATCATGCCCCTTGATAGGAAGTGCTTCTGCTCATTAGGCATTCGTCGTGCGAATTTCTATGCTGTTCAAACAAAAAGTCATATACAAACAAAGTTATGTTAAAAATGCAAAGCTTATGTCTGTCTTGAAGATTTTAAAAATGCATTCTTTTTCATAAAACAAGTGAATGTTTGTAAAACGTGATGTCAACTTCGTATTTACCGTAGGCCTTAAGGAGTCAGGATACCTTTCGTAACAGTATGCTTTCGAACTAACCCATGCTTCAGCTAGGACTTTTAAGGGTTATAACGTGGCCTGATTCACGGTTTAAGAAACAAAGGATAAGGCTCAAATTATTTGTACCCACCCGCTCTTCGTGATGTTCTCCAAACCTAAACTCAGTTGATCATACGTTAGACCTTGTTTGAGTTTTTGCTCTGATGTTCCAATGATGGTTCAGATATTGATGATTTATTCTGAATAGGCAGTCATTTTTGTTTTTGTTGAGGGTTTGTGAGACCTCTTTCTTGATTTTGGTTATCCCTTTCTTTTTTTTTGCCTGAACTGTTTCCTTTTGGAATTACAGTCAGCGGGATGCCCCAGTTTTGTAAGTTTCTTTCATGGATTTTGACTTAATGGGCTTTTCATTTATGATTTTTTTCTTGATAATGACTGCCTGTCTTTATGATTGTTCTGAACCATCACTGGTTTTTTCGTAAGGATCTCTTTGGTGCCATTCGTTATGCACTTGGATCAACTGAGAAGAATACCCTGCCCCGGGTTATGATAAAGGGTTTTAATTTTCGAAAATGAAAACTCCTACTTCTTTGGCTCAGATGGGTTGACGAGGGTTTATCATCCTTATAACTCCAGTGTTTAGGGATTGAAACAATGCCTGTACCTCATCAGCGGGGTCTGTTCAAAAGCATACTGTAAGAATCGTGGTATCGTTTTCGTCATCCTCCCTCAAGAGGCTTAGAATTTTAGATCCAGAGTTGACATCAGAACAAATATGAAAAGAATTTTGAATATAATGAAACGATTGTATTAATTCCCAAAACAGACATATGCGATGCATTGATAGGATAAAAGAGTTTGTCATGAACAAATGTCTGAACAAGCAAAGAAAATTACACATTGAAAATTCTAATGAACAAAAGACATTCTTGATGATTTGGTGTAGGATCAGTGTTCAAACTCGACCTCCTTGGCGTCAATCAGGTCTTGGATCTTGTTCTTCAGGGTCCAACAGTCGTCGGTGTCATGTCCAGGACTGTCAGAATGGTAGGCACATCTCACACCCGGGTTGTACTTGGGAGAGGAAGTATCAGGATTTTGAGGAGGATCCTTTAGTGTGATCAGTTTTGCCTTCAGCAGTTGTTGTAATGCCTGAGACAAAGACATATTGATGTCAGTATACTTCCTATCTTGATACTTTATCCTACGCCTATTGCTCTTTCTTTGTTGAACAGGCGCGGGATCAGAGATCTGGATTGCCCCTACATCATGATGACCCTTTTTACCATGTATAGCATTGGACTCCTTCTTCCCACTGTGGGGCTTTTTCTGAGCATCAGCAGGTGCGGTTTCTTGAATCTTCCCCGACTTGATACCAGCTTCGATTCTCTCCCCAGTCAAGATAAGATCTGTGAATCCAGCAGACGAATTCCCAATTAGGTGGTTGAAGAATGGACCAGACAGGGTCCCCAAGAACATGTCGACGAGCTCGCGGTCAGTCAGAGGTGGTTGTACCCTTCCAGCAAGGTCTCTCCATTTTTGAGCATACTCTTTGAAACCTTCACCTATACCCATAGACATCCCCTGAAGCTGAGTGCGCGTGGGAGCAAGATCGGCATTGTACTGGTAATGCTTGTAAAATGCAGTGGCTAAGTCTTCCCAGGTACGGATGTTGGCTCCACTCAATTGATAGAACCACTCGAGCTGAGTCCCTGAAAGGCTCTCTTGGAAGAAATGGATCCATAAGTTTTTGTCAGCTGTATAGGGTTGGATCCTCCTTGTATAAGCCCTGAGATGCAACTTAGGACAGGATGCCCCGTCGTATTTAGCAAAGGCAGGTACCTTGAATTTGCGCGGGATCACTACCCCAGAAGACAAACCTAGATCCTCGAAGTCCAGGCCAGGCACCTTTTGTATCTCCATAGCACTGAGCCGGTCTTCCAACTGTTTGTACCTGTCCTCAGCCGGAGGGTACTGTTCATCGTTGAAATCTGTCTCATTGTCGGAGACCACTGGACTAGGCACCTCTCTCTCATGGTGACTGCTTTTCTCCACAGATGGAGTTGTCCTCTCAGTTTGATCCTGCAGGGTGTTCCCAGATCTGCGTCTAGGGCTGAACAAGACAGTCCTCTTCTTCTTCTTTTCCTTCTTCAAGAGCAGAGCCTTCAGATCTTGCTGCCCCTGGGTCAAGTTCATGATTAGCCCTTGGAATTGGGCATTCTGAGCCTGGAGGGCCTTGATGGACTGTTCAGTTGATGATTCAGGATCCATGACGATCGGCTGAAATAAACAGCGAAGAAGGGTGAGCAACCTGTCAAAAGGGATACCTGCAATGCAATGAGATGTATGATATGCATGCAATGATTTCAAGGACCTCGCGGGGTAAACAGAGAAACTTGTTAGAGTTGAGAACCGGTAACTTGATTGAAGGTACTTCATGTTCTTGAGAGTCCTTCATCAAGGGTCAAAGGCTCACCATATCCAGTGGGTCATAGCCCCTGACAGCCTTGGCTAGAGGAAAATAAATCCCCTTTGCCCCTTACTAGACATTTTGTTCATCATGACCTGCATCACAAGCCCTTGAGATCCTTGAAATGGGTTAGGATGTATGCAATGGTATGATGTCATGATGCATGGGGTAGTATGGATAAACCCTGTTATGAGCCCTTATTAAGGACTATACACGAAACCTGCAAGCAAACTCAGTAAACCCTGTTATGAGTCCCAATTAAGGACTATAAACAAAACCTGCAAGTAGTTCATGTGTCAGCTAACAAGCATGCAAGTAGGCAAGTACAAAGGCACACAAGTCACACAAGAGAAACCCTTAGAGTTTAGGCCAGCATGAGGTCTAGGTATTACCCTCTTTCAGTTTGTTGGTTCATACCTGTCCTATCGAAAGTAACCGGGTTCTTAGAGGATCCCAATATCATTGACTACCCTCAATCGGTCATAACTCCAGCATCGCAATCTTTTCTTGCGGCCAGAACCATCACGAGAGTTTAGCCTCAATGGGCGTAGCATACTGCTACTGTTCTAATGGCCAAGTTGTATCATTTAAGGTTCTAAGGTTGTTGGTGCTTAATGACTCCTCAGAAGACCCATATTCTCCTCGTTGCAACACAAGGGATATCGGTACAGACCAAGGTGCCACACCAACGTAGCCACTGTTTCACCCGTGTCGGTCTACGCCGGACAGGTCCCTCACAGCTTATGCTACCTAAACAGGGTATCCCCAGATCCGGGTTAGAATCTATGTAACTCCCATGCAACCCACAAATTTAAAGCAGACAAGTCAATACAATTGAAAACACAATTATGAACTAACCCTAAGGTACACCTCACTTTAAGTGTAATTCCCCAGCAGAGTCGCCAGTTCTGTGATCGGTGGATCTGGAACTGACTGTTTAACGCTGGTTCGCGAAATGTCGCGGAAGCAAGAGTCGCCACCGTCTTTTATTTTCTCCAAATGGAAAGGACAAAAGCACAGAAAAATTCCTTATAGAGATTGCTCTCGGTTCGGGAGGTAGATTATAGAAAGGGAAGGTGTTAGCACCCTTTCTATCCATGGTTATCCATGGGCTCTTAGATACTTGCTCATTGTGTTTTCAAAATTGTTTGTTCGCTTTTCAATGTGGGTTTAAAAGTTTCTTTGAAAAATTTCAGTTCGACTCGTACGTCAGAGTGTTTGAAAAGTTTGCTTTGAAAGCTTTTGAAAATGTGTTGGTGTGAAAAGTCTTTTGATTTGTTTAGAGCAAGTATCCTTGAGAACCTACCTACCCTAAGGAATTCGTCTGTGTAAATGTCCTTTAAAGTAGTGTCATCCCACCATTGAGAGGTAGGTAGCACCATCATTGGAGGTGTTTGGGTCAATTCGAGTTTGTAGGGACATGGTGATCACCAGAGCAATGGGAAGACACCTTAGAAGCTACCCTCATGCCGGGTTCCCGGATCATGAGGACTTACTAAGACATCCTCTACTCGACGATCACCTTTCGAAAGGCAACAGTGAGGCGTACCCTAGGGGTGGTGTGTGCGATTCGTGTGTCAGATTCGTTTATTTTTGTCTTGTTCATGTCAAAGGTGTTCTAGCGTTCGTTTTTATTTAGGGCCCATTCATTCTTGCATGCCATTATTTAACAGTTAAAAGTATTGCGAGAAAAATAAATCTAAGGCTATTACAAAGGCGCGGGTCCACATCGCCAAAGTTAAACCGGACCCGATTTGACGGAAAGTAAATAAAGCGAAAGAAATAAAAGGGCGAGCAATTGTTTACACGGCTTTGGGAGAGATACATGATTATAATAAACGACATAAAATAAATGCGCAAATTAAACAATTAAAAAATATGGGCGTTGGACCCTTTTGCAAAATATTAAATTACATGACTTAATTAATTAGAATTAATGGAGAATTAGAATTAAAATTAAAGGTTTTTTGGTATTTCATGTTTTTTAGGATTTGAAAGAAAAAAGAATTAATTAATTAAAATTAAAATAAAGAGCTAAACCTAATTCTAATGTTTTTTAAGTTTATTATGAAAATATTGAATTTTTAACTAATTTAAACCTAAGTTAACTTACATGCAAATTTAATTATAGAGAATAAAATAAATAATATTATTATTACAAAAAAAAGGAAAATTAAAAGGAATCAAAATTAATTAAACCTATTTCTACATATTTTTTGCATTTTTGTTTATTTAAAAGAAATTGAAATTATATCCTAATTAAAACCAAATATTTACATGAAAATAATTACAATAAAAATATTTAATATTTTCTAGTCTTTTCTGATTTTTATGATATTTTTATATTTTGTAAAAAAAGGATAATTAATTAAATTAGAAAACAAAATAACAATTAAAAAATAAAAAAAAGAAGCAAACCAGGGGGGGGGGGGGGGGGGGGTAGCCCCAAATTGGAGGTGCAGGCCTTAGGACGCTGGCCCAAAAGCTTGAAATCTTATTGACTTTTCCAGGTTGTGTGTTAGGGCGTTTGACCAGGACTTACGTGTTCCTCAGATCCAGCCTTTGATTTGGCTTCGTTAGACACGCGTATGGTTAGATTATGGGGATGTATGGTGCACTCCAATGATGAACCTGCATGTGAATGTGAACAAGAAAATAATATTGAAGTTATTGAAGACCTGGGGATCGAACCCAGGTCTTGTGCATTGCCCATGTGTTCGCTTGCCATCTGTGCCACTTAACCACTTTGATATATAATATACAAACAAATATTAAAAAGAGAAAGTAACGCATTAGTGGATTTTGGCGCGAGCTTTTGAATTAGCCAATCCTCGCTTGACATGGCATCATCTTCTCCATCCCCTGAAACATGAAAAAACGAAGGCAACGGTTTTCCAGGTGTGGTGTTAGGTTGGCTTCAAGAAAATAGCGACTAGCGCTATGAGGTCAATAAATTGATCGCGAGGGTTGGTCTTTGTTCGTTTGGGCATGGTGATTCCAATGGTGATACTCAGGGATCCTGATTTTGCCTTGGCTGGAAAGCCCTAAATTGAAAGACCTGCAAACCCTAGAAACTGGCCATGGCAGAATCTCATACACAGCACGATAATCAAATTAAATGTGATGGTTAGCTTTAAAACATCACAAAGAACAAGAATCCATAATTAGAATGTCATGATAATGCCTAGAATTGAAAATACGATTATGCTTTTTTATGGAAAAAAATGGACTTCTGTATACCGATTCCACGCGTGTTGATGGTTGTTCTTGATTGGGGAATGCTCAGTGATGTTTCAGGAAGCTATTGGAATAGGTTTGGTGCCTTCAATCGCCCTAGAACACTGATTTCAGAATTGAGTTTTATGGCAAATTTTTCAAGTTTGTATCTTGCTCTTCTGCGCAGCCTAGAGTGTCCAAGGATTAGGGTTGTGTTTCTGATTATGTAGTGAAGCTTTTAGGTTAAGAAAACTCAATAAAATCCAAGGCATTCATTGTTTTGCATATTTGATTTCCTTAAGATCTTCTTGAATCTTTTTCATGTGCATTTTTGTTCAATCATGCTCAAATCAACCAAATCTTGCCATATTGGGATGTACACGAGATCTTGACCTTAAAACATGTATAAAAAGATTTTTTAGGTCAAGTTTTATATTTTCCACATATTTATATAATTTAAATGAATTAATATGAATAATAATTCAAATAAATAAATAAAAAATGAGAAAATACTTCCCTTTGGGCCTAATGGTCGTGCCTATGCCATGGATGATGATTTGTGGAAGAAAAATGGGCCCATTAGCAATTTTAGGTCATTTGAAGTAAAGTTGACTTTTCAAAATATCCAAAAATTTCCCAACTTCCACAAGGCATAACTTGCTCAATTTTTAAGATTTTCACATGTTCTTGGACATTTTGGAAAGGTCTTTGAGTCCTTTAACCAATGCCTTTGGTCCCATGTCATTTTGATTTACCAATCTCAAGTTATGGCCTTTGACTTAAAGTCCCTTTTTGTTGACTTTTGAAAATGACCTATAATGTTGAAATTGATAACTTTTTGTGAGAGCATTTCTTGGACTTGGAGTATGAAGATGAGTTGTAGGAAATGTCTTTCTCTTCAAAATGAGCTTTGGATGGAATTTTTCTGATAATCCATGTGAAAGTTATGCCCTGGTCAATTTCAGTTGACTTTTTCAGCTGTCCAAATAAGGAAACTTTTGCATCTTTGATGATTTCTGAGCCAAATTTTGAGAATCATGATCAAGCATTGATCAAATGATGTTTGTGGCTTCAAAATGATATGTTGACCAAAAATTTGAACTTTTGACTGTCAAATGACCATTTTGCCCCTACAGTTGACTGTAGTGCAATCTAGGGTTTTGACTGTGCAATTTTGAGCTGAATGCCTTGAAACTTGATATGAGGATACTTGACCATATTTGTAAGCATGTGAGACTTGATTGGACCTTTGAAAATTTCAATTTCTTGATCAGAACACAAACCTTAATCTTGACTGTATAGGGGTCCTTTGACTGTGCCAACCCTTGGGGAATTTTGAAGCTTGGCTTGGCAATTTTTTGGAGAATATGGGAGGGCAAATTTTGGGGTACAACAGGAGGAAATATGCGCAGAGGTACAAAAGGATTGATATAAATATTGGCTTGTAATTTGATTACACAAGTGGAAATTAGTTGTTGACTATTTATTTAAAAAATGCCAAGTCATTATCCACGTCTGCGTCTGTTAAGTGGAATTGACGACGGGGATGAAAATTAAGGACTAAAAACTTTATAGGAACGATTCTTTAAACAAAAATGTTAGAGGGACTAAAACCAGATTTTGGTATATTTAGAGGGACCTATAACATATTTAATCCTAAAATTAAATAATAATAATAATAATAATAATAATAATAATAATAATAATAATAATCCTATTTAATAGGTAGATTTTGTTCTGACCCCTAAATATTTTTCCTAAAAATACTGAACTCCAAATTTAAAATTTTTGTTATGCTAACTTATTAAAAATAACTAATCCTACTCAGCCTAACCAATTCTAATCAATAGAATTAAAGGTCTTCCTCCTTTGATACTGCTTTCCCACAAATGCATCCATATCATCACTTCCCTTCTCGGTATTGAGCGTGTCCTCAAGCTCAAATTCTGGATAAGCCTCACAAAATTGATTAAAAGATTCCCATGTTGTATCTTCTAGAGTATATCCTTTCCACTGGATTAACAATTCTCTAGTTCCTCTATTTACTCGACTACGAAGGGCTATTTTGGGAGTAGGTAATTCCTTGACGTTGAACATGTAGTTGTTTAGTTATTGGCATGCATTTTTGGTAAAACCAGGTGTGTGAATGTCATGACTGATGTCATAACATTCTAGTTTATTAGGTACTGATTTATTAGGTACCTTTGCAGAAAAATAGTGGCATACATGTACTGATATTTATGAGTGTGTATCTGAGCATTTTTGCAAAATGATCACATTTACCAAAATCAATAAACAGGAATTCAGATGTCATAACAAATGTTAAGACATCCTGTTCTGAACTAACAGTTATGCAGTTTGGTTAATTCTGAGTTTTTTCAGGAAAATGACTCAGTCTTTCCAGAACAGAAACTCTCGTGGACTTGGTGTTAACCTAGCTCAACCCTAACCTAGTTGATAAAGTCCTGTGACCAAGTCTTAAGGTCAAACGGAATTAACCCTAGCTTTTTGTGGAAACCCTAACTGAAGAAGCAGCTGCTATATATTCAACAGGGCTGTTGTTTGGAATTTATCCCTTTTGACAGAAGATCATTTAGAAGCTGTATAGTTTTAACTATTGTAATCCAAGCAAGTATCATTGTGATAAGTGACTTGGAATAGGTTTTAATTGTAAGGGTTTTGTATCACTCAAAGCTTTGAAGCAAGAGTGTTTTGTGTCTCTTGACTAAAGCTTTGAAGCAAAGTCAAGTTAGGTTTATGTCTCACTCAAAGCTGTGAAGCAAGAGTGTTTGTGTTGCTTGATTAAAAAGCTGTGAAGCATAATCAAGTGTATGTTTTGAAGAGTGTCTTCATCAATTCATTAGTCAAATGTTTTAAGTATCACTACTGTGATTGAGGGGGATTGAGTAGGAACTCAGGTTTAAGTTGTACTTAGATTGAAGTTGCATTGGGTAGGTCTTAAGTGAAGGAGATAAACTGGTTGGTTTATTCCTGAATTAATATCTCTTATAGTGGATTTCCTCCCTGGCTTGGTAGCCCCCAGAGTAGGTGTTGTTGCACACTGAACTGGGTAAACAATTGACTGTGTTCTTTACTGTTTTTGTATTTACTGTCTTATAGAAAGTCAGATACGGTGTCATAACATTGAACGTGACATTGAGTATCTGCAGCCAGAATTTCAATTGGCATCAGAGCAGGCACCCTGCCTGTATTACTGGGTGAGATATAGGGATATCACTTTCTGGCACTATGGACAAAGAAGGAGTCTTTGGAAATAGACCACCCATTCTGGATGGAACAAATTATGACTACTGGAAACCTCGTATGATTGCCTTCTTAAAATCTCTGGACAAAAAGGCTTTGAGAGCTGCTGACAAAGGATGGAACCATCCCACCATAACTAAGAAAGATGGGACAATCAGTCTGAAGCCTGAGGAAGATTGGAGTAAAGAAGAAGATGAGTTAGCCCTGGGTAATTCCAAATCTTTAAATGCCTTGTTCAACGGAATTGATAGAAACATATTCAGACTAGTACATCAATATGAACTGGCCAAGGAAGTTTGGGACACTCTCAAAACTACCCATGAGGGAACTTCCAAAGTAAAAATGTCAAGGCTTCAGATGCTGACTACCAAGTTTGAGAATCTAAAAATGATGGAAGATGAAACCATTCATGAGTTTCACATGAACATCTTGGAGATTGCCAACACCTCAGGAGCATTGGGAGAAAAGATGTCAGAAGAAAAACTTGTGAGAAAGATTCTCAGATCCCTGCCTAAAAGATTTGCAATGAAGGTAACTGCTATAGAGGAAGCCCAGGATATCAGCAAGTTGAAAGTGGATGAACTCATTGGGTCTCTTCAGACTTTTGAGATGGGGATCACTGAAAATGTTGACAAAAAGAACAAGAGCATAACACTTGTATCCAACACTGATGTTGAAAACAAGGAGGATGAAGAAGAAAATATTTCAGAAGCTATAGCCATGCTTGGAAGACAATTCAACAAACTTATCAAAAGAATAGATCCAAAGTCAAGGTCGAATGTTCATAACATCCCCTCTGACATTGACAGTTCCAGCAGAAGACCAAGGTCAGAAGAGAAGGGAAATCAAGGGAGAGGAATTCAATGTCATGGTTGTGAAGGATATGGGCATATTCGAGCTGAATGTCCTACCTTTCTTAAGAAACAAAAGAAAGGAATGACTGTTACTTGGTCTGACTGTGATTCAGAAAGTAATTCTGAAGAAGAATCTGCCAAACTAGTTACTGCTCTAACTGGTGTTTGTACCTCTGAAGGTGACACTAGTGATGAAGAAGTGACATTTGAAGAACTGGCTGATACTTACAAGAAATTGTGTATCAGAAGTACTGAAGTCTGTGTGCAGAATGAGAAACAATCAAAACTCATCATAAAGCTGGAGGTTGAAAAAAGGGCAGACCTTGAAACTATAAGTCATCTAGAAGGGGAAGTTCAATTGCTGAACTCACAACTGAACCAAATGACCAAATCTGTCAAGATGCTGACTAATGGAACAGACAAATTGGAAGAGATTCTTCAGGTTGGACAAAATGTGGGAAACAAATCTGGACTAGGATTTGTGGAAGCTAAGAAATCTGGTGCAGACAAGAAGATCAGGCCTGTTAAACAAATGTCAAAGCAGATGTCTCAACATAACTCTAAACATCAGGAACAGAGATATATGAAGAAAAAGTACCAAAGATGGAGATGTCATCATTGTGGGAGGTATGGCCACATAAAGCCTTTCTGCTTCAAATTGCATGGATACCCTAATCAAAACTCAGGTGTTAAACCTAAGTCAAAAAGGGTACCACATACTCCTCAATGGAAGAAAAAGGCTACTGCCCTGATAGCCCACACTTCCCTGAGGGTCTCTGCAAAGGAAGACTGGTACTTTGACAGTGGGTGTTCCAGACACATGACTGGAATCAAGAACCTCCTCAATAATGTTAAACCTCACACCACTAGTTTTGTGACCTTTGGAGATGGTGCTAAAGGTGAAATCAAAGGAGTTGGTAATTTGGACTGTCCTGAAGTTCCAAATCTGAATGAAGTACTATTGGTAAAAGGCCTGACTACTAATCTCATTAGTATCAGTCAATTGTGTGATCTAGGATTCAAAGTCATCTTCTCAAAATCTGAATGTCTTGTATTCAATGAAAAACAAGAAGTTGTAATGAAAGGAATCAGATCTAAAGACAACTGTTACTTGTGGCAGCCTGAGAACACTAATATCTCCACTATGTGTTCTATTACCAGAGAAGAAAAAGAGGTGAAACTGTGGCACCAAAAACTTGGCCATCTTCATCTAAGAAGAATGAAAAGAACTATCTCTATGGAAGCAGTCAGAAGGATTCCAAGACTGCAAATTGATAAAAGGAGGGTTTGTGGTGAACATCAAATGGAAAGGCTTGGTAAAAAGAGATATGTCTATGATGTGGTGAATAACCTTGAAGTTTTTAGAGAACTGTGCAAAAGAACTCAAAGAGAAAGATGTATTGTTAGAATCAGAAGTGATCATGACAACAAGGTTATGAAATTCTGTTTCTCAGAAGGAATGAGTCATGAATTCTCTTCTCCTATAACTCCTCATCAAAATGGAGTTGACAGAAGGAAAAATAGGAACATACAGGAATCTGCCAGAGCTATGATTCATGTCAAAAGAATGCCTTCTCAACTCTGTGCTGAAATAGTTGCAGCTGGTAGTAGCTGTTCTCAGAATATCTGGACAAAACAGATGCTCACTGAGTATAATGTCTCACAAGATGTTGTGACATTATATTGTGACAATCTGAATACAAACAATATTTCCAAGAACCCTATTCAGCATAGCAGGACCAAGCACATTGACCTTGTAGAGAAGAAGACAATTAAACTGGAACATGGCATCATTAAGCTTCAGCTGGCTGATTTTTCTACCAAGGCTCTTGATGGAAATCAACTTGAAAACTTGAGGGGCAAGATGGGTATTTGCCAACATGAGAAATTATAGCAATTAATTTTGCTTAAAACAAGGGTTGAAGGAGTTATTTTTGTTAAGTCTATTTTTAGTGGGTTAATCATATGTTTTCCTAATTCTTTCAAAATTATTAAGAAGTTGAATAGACTCTCATTTGCCTCCTACCTCTCTCGACTTTGCAACCTATTCCTTTCTCTCAATCAAAGTTTTCTCTCAAATTGCTACTGGTGCTCTAAGTCAATCAAAATGTCTCAAACATCATCTTCGACCAAGGCGACCACTTCATCTTCATCATCTGACCAAGATTCTCGAGCAATCACCACATGCATAGATTCTGAAGTCCTGGAGATCACTCCTCTCAGAGAAATGGCAACTGACCCCTCCAAAGTCAAAAAGCTGAGAACTAGGCATGCAGGAAGAGCTCAAGCTACTGCTTTTGGTAATCCTTCTCATCCTTCTTCCTCTGTACCAAATAGGGAAGGATCAGCTCAAGTACATCAAGAAATTGCTAGGCTTGTTACAAGAATACTAAGTGGAAACCACTCTGTCCCGGGGATTTCTGTCCCATTAAATCAAGAATCAGCAAGCCCAAATGTTGAAGCAAATGTAGATGTCTCTGAGAATGTTGTGACACCAAATGACAACATTCAGAACCCTTCAGAGAAGACTGTTGATCCGCCTGTCATTGATGTGGATGAGGAATACTCAGACAATGATCTAATTGCCAATGTAAACCCTAGCATAGCTAGGAGAATGATGAAAAGAAAGGGTAATCAGAATGCTATGACCAAAGAGAAACCTGCTGATAAGAAATCCAAGGCTGAAGGCAAGACTGGAGTAGAATCTATGAAAACTGGTCAGTCCAAAGGGAAGGTGAAAGCCCAGGTGCATACTGGTAGACAACCAATTACAAAGAAGAGAAAAGAACCAGAGTATTCTGATTCTGATGAGGAATCAGAGTTTGAGATTGATGCTGAAGAAATTCCTATCAGAAGGAAACTCCCCTCCAGCAAAATGGCTAGAGTTCCTGAAGTCCCAACAGACAACATCTCTTTTCACCACCCTGACAATGCCAACAGATGGAAGTATGTTTGCTTGAAGAGAATTGCTTTAGAAAGAGAGCTAAACAATGATGCTATGGAGTGCAAGGAAATCATGGACCTGATTAAAACTGCTGGACTGATGAAGACTGTGGTAAAATTTTCCAAGTGCTATGAAAATCTGGTCAAGGAGTTCATAGTTAACTTGTCTGATGAATGTGCTGATGGAAGGTCAGCTGACTTTGAATGTGTTTATGTTAGAGGAAGAAGGGTTAATTTCTCTCCATCAGAAATTAACAAATTTCTTGGAAGATCAAATGAGGATTGTCCTGAACTAGAAGTCACTGACAATGAAGTTTGTCAAACCATCACAGCAAGACAAGTCAAGTGCTGGCCCTTGAAAGGCAAGCTGAATGCCAGCAAACTAAGCATAAAATTTGCCATCCTGCACAAGATTGGTGCAGCCAACTGGGTCCCTACAAACCATAAATCTACTATCTCCACAGGATTGGGGAGATTTATTTATGCTGTGGGAACCAAGACTGAATTTGACTATGGCAGGTATATTTTTGAACAAACTCTAAAACATGCTGGTAGCTTTGATGTCAAAGGCCCTATTGCCTTTCCCTCCCTCCTGTGTGGGATTATCCTTGCACAGTACCCTGATATCCTGGTGGCAAGAGATACTGCTTGCAAAAGAGCTCCTGCTCTTGGGTTACACTACAAGCTGTTTCAGGGATCTCATGCTCCTGATATTGTCATAACATCAGCTGAGACATCATATGTGAAGACTCAGTCCAAAACATCTGATGTTATAGCTGTATTGAAAGAGACCTGCAAAGAGCTGGAGACTAGGAAAAAGACCCTAGAAAACCTAATTGTCAGGTTAGAAAAGGAGGAAGCTGAAGGAAACAGAAGGGAAGAGGGTGCAGAAGCTGAAGATCAACTCAATACTGAAGAAACTAGCTCCTCTGAAGGGGACAGTACTTAAAGGTTGGTGGAGTTGCTGCTGGTTCCTGGTGGAGTTTGCAAGTGTGTTCAGCTTTTAGTTGTTGTTTTCATTACTTTTTCTGGATGACTGTATAAACATTTTAGTACATGTAATCTTTGGCCCATTTGTGGCTAAAGAGGGGGAGATATATTTTGGTAGACATTATTCACACTATATTTTTCTGCAGTCATATTTATTCTGCTGCTATCTATCTCTGATTGCTTAGGGGCTTTAGCCAAAAATCTGCCAAAGGGGGAGTTTGTAGTTGTTTAGTTATTGGCATGCATTTTTGGTAAATCCAGGTGTGTGAATGTCATGACTGATGTCATAACATTCTAGTTTATTAGGTACTGATTTATTAGGTACCTTTACAGAAAAATAGTGGCATACAGGTACTGATATTTATGAGTGTGTATCTGAGCATTTTTGCAAAATGATCACATTTACCAAAATCAGTAAACAGGAATTCATATGTCATAACAAATGTTAAGACATCCTGTTCTGAACTAACAGTTATGCAGTTTGGTTAATTATGAGTTTTTTCAGGAAAATGACTCAGTCTTTCCAGAACAGAAACTCTCGTGGACTTGGTGTTAACCTAGCTCAACCCTAACCTGGTTGATAAAGTCCTGTGACCAAGTCTTAAGGTCAAACAGAATTAACCCTAGCTTTTTGTGGAAACCCTAACTGAAGAAGCAGCTGCTATATATTCAACAGGGCTGCTGTTTGGAATTTATCCCTTTTGATAGAAGATCATTTAGAAGCTGTATAGTTTTAACTATTGTAATCCAAGAAAGTATCATTGTGATAAGTGACTTGGAATAGGTTTTAATTGTAAGGGTTTTGTATCACTCAAAGCTTTGAAGCAAGAGTGTTTTGTGTCTCTTGACTAAAGCTTTGAAGCAAAGTCAAGTTAGGTTTATGTCTCACTCAAAGCTGTGAAGCAAGAGTGTTTGTGTTGCTTGATTAAAAAGCTGTGAAGCATAATCAAGTGTATGTTTTGAAGAGTGTCTTCATCAATTCATTAGTCAAATGTTTTAAGTATCATTGCTGTGATTGAGGGGGAGTGAGTAGGAACTCAGGTTTAAGTTGTACTTAGATTGAAGTTGCATTGGGTAGGTCTTAAGTGAAGGAGATAAACTGGTTGGTTTATTCCTGAATTAATATCTCTTATAGTGGATTTCCTCCCTGGCTTGGTAGCCCCCAGAGTAGGTGTTGTTGCACACTGAACTGGGTAAACAATTGACTGTGTTCTTTACTGTTTTTGTATTTATTGTCTTATAGAAAGTCAGATACGGTGTCATAACATTGAACGTGACATTGAGTATCTGCAGCCAGAATTTCAGAACACTAGGGGTGATTTTCCTGCTGAAGTCGGTGGAGGCTCTTTATACTCCTTGAGGATGGAAACATGGAATACATCATGTATTCTATTGTCCATAGGAAACTGAAGTTTGTAAGCGACCGAGCCTATTTTGGCCACTACTTGAAAATGATCAAAAAAACTTTGGTAGGAGTTTGTTATATTTCTGTTAGTCCCACTAAGGCGAAATAATTCCTTCCAAAATAGACTTTGGAAGACTTTGTCGCGGTCCGACACTATGGACTACAGCAAGCCATGAAGCATGTAAAGAAAACAGTGGCAACATACCTTGTCGTAAATGGATGAGATATCGGTAAAAAAAATTCACATATTTGGAGGGCCTATCAACCACCACAAGTAGAACTAATTTATCATGGGCTTTAGACGGTCCTTCCACAAAATCCATGGAAATATCCGCCCAAATCTATTATGGGATTGGAAGAGGTTGCAATAGTTCCACAGGTTGAAGGGTTTGCCACTTATGGGCTGACAAACTGAACAATTTTGTACAAACTCATAAATAGTAAGCTTCATGCCCTTCCAGTGAAAATCACGTCGAATCCGATAAAGGGTTTTTAGGCTGCCTTCATGTGTCATGTCATGAATGGCGGAGAGGATAGTGGGTATAAGAGAGGAGGTGGGAAGCAAATGTATCCTTTCCTTAAAGAAAATTAGTCCATCATTAATGGACCACTGTGACCCTAATTCTCCATGTTCAATGGTTCTCCTCGGTTTTAATAAATCAGGAAGTGTTGTTGTTTCCTTGCGAATATCTTCCAAAATACCAGCATGAGGAAATGATATTGTCATTACATACGGGTCCTCCTCTTCTCGCCCGGACAAGGCATCTCCACTTCTGTTCAATTTTCCTGTTTGTATTCTACTCTGAAATCAAATCCCATTAATTTACTCATCTAATGTTGTTGCGGGGAGTAGAGGTGTTCAAATCCAAATCAATCCAAATAAAAAACTGAAAACCGATCCAAAAAACCGAAATTTATTGGATGTGTTTGGATGTCATTTTATGAAAACCGATCGGTTCGGATCGAATTTCGGATGAATTTTTCAAAACCGATCCAAACTAAACTGAACCGCATACATATATTTTTACACTTATTTATTTTTTATTAGTATGATATGTTGTGTGAATTTATTATTAAATGATAAAAAAAATTTAATAATATTTATTAGCTTGATATAATCTATTTATTTTTATCATTTCACCCATAATCGATTACTCTCATTTTGTAATATTAACTTTTAATATACTATATGTTATATATTATATCAAATCTATGATTTATTAGTATTTTTATAATATTAATAAAAATATAATGTATAATTTGAATATCCAAAAACCGATCCAAATTAAACCGCATAAAATTGGATCAAATTGGATTGAATTTTTTTAAATATATCATCCAAAACCGAGCCGAATCACAAGTGAATTTATCTTTGAATCGGATGAATTTTTGCTTTAAAACCGATCCAAACAGAACCGCGAACACCCCTAGTGGGGAGGGGTGGTCAGACGTTGTTCCAACAAGTATTTAAGGCTGAAATGATCTGTCCGTTTAAGGAAATGTATGCCCCAAACGTAGGGACGCCAATGCGCTACTGCTTTGGTCAACCTTATCAATCCGCGCTCGTATGCGGCTAATTTTAAGTGTCGTTCTGCTATTTTGTGACTGAAATAAGCAACAGGGTGCCCTTGTTGCTGTAGAACAACTCCAAACCCACTGCCAGATGTGTCACATTCAACCACAAACTCTACATTGGAGTTTGGTAATTTTAGTACTGCGGCTGTTGATAAGGGTCGTTTTAATGCTTTAAAGGCCATGTCAGCTGCAGAATCAAAATGAAAGGCCTTTTTTTAACAAACTTGTTAGTGGAGTTGCTATTTCTCAATAGTCTTTGATAAATTTTCAATAATATCTAACTAAACCAAGAAAACCGCTAAGGGCCTTTACAGATTGAGGAATGGGCCACTCTGATAGCTTGAATTTTCGTTACACCATTTTGACTTCAGCACCATGAATAATATGGTCCAAATAAGCCACTTGTGACTCACCAAAAGAGCATTTGGATTTCTTTAAAAATAACATGTTGGTCCTCAATAGTTCAAAAACTAGCCGCACATGATGTATGTGTTCCACCAAAGTCTTACTAAAAATTAAGATTTCGTCACAGAAGACTAGCACAAACTTACGTAAGTATGGCTGGAAAATTTCATTCATCATATTTTGAAAGGTTGAAGGAGCGTCGGTGAGACCGAATAGCATGACCATAAATTCGAAGTGTCCATGTTGAGTTCTAAAGACTGTCTTCTCTATGTCTGTTGCTGCCATTCGTATTTGATGGTTCCCAGATCTTAAATCTAGCTTTGTGAAATGTTGTGCCCCATTAAGTTCATCCAACAATTTATCCACCACTGGGATAGGAAACTTATCCTTTATTGTTTGGGCATTGAGTTCACGATGATCCACACAAAAGTGCCATGAACTGTCATGCTTCTTGACCAAGAGATCATGTGAAAAGAATGGGGACTTACTGGGTCGGATAATCCATTGTTGCAACAGCTGAGTGTACTGTCTCTCGATCTCATATATTTGAAAATGTGAGTATATCTATATGGCCTGTGAGTATATCTATATGGCCTGACCAGCCCTGGTCATGTGCCCGGATTCAGTAGAATGCAGTGATCACAATCACGATTAGGCAGTAAGCAAGAGGATTCCATGAACAAGTCTGCAAAGTCAGCCAACAATTTCTCTAAGATTGCTACCGGGGAATCATGTCCTTGCATCAAATTGAGTCTGTGTTATGCCTCTGCAGGTTTACCCGTCCATTTCACCTTCCCATTCACAGTAAACTCCATTTTCAAGGAACTAAAATCCCATAAGATTGGACCCAATGTGCACAACCACTTGACTCCTAAAATCACATCAAATCCAGCAAGCGGAATAGTATAGAAATTTGTTTGGAACCTTTCTTGTGCTACAAAAAATGGTACAGGCTTGCAAATTCGCATACTAGTCATTCTCTCCATTTGCTACATATACTCGCAGCCCCGGTTTTTTCCATACATTTAACCCCAAACATTGGAATTAAGTCTTCACATATGAAATTATGCGTGCTCTCTGAATAAACTAAACCTGATATTGTTACTCCAGCCACTTTCCTAGAATCACTATCATTTAAAATTAAATAATAATCCTATTTAATAGGTAGATTCTGTTCTGACCCCCTAAATCTTTTCCTAACAATGCTGAACTTCAAATTTAAAAATTTGTTATGCTGACTTATTAAAAATAACTACTCCTACTCCGCCTAACCAATCTTAATCAATAGAATTAGAGTTCATCCCCCTTTGATACTGCTCCCACAAATGCATCCATATCATTCTTGTTTGTTGGATTTCTATTTAATGAATGCAAGACCCTTGTTAGAAAAAAGCAAACAGAGTCAAACATAATAGTTTAGTTAAGAAAATATTCACACAAAGCTAAGTGGCGTCTATCAAAGTTTAGCCGAAGAGTTTATTTCCTCTTTATTGAGTCACTTCAAATCATGTTACATCTGAGACAAAGTCACAGTGCCACAGCTCTTGCTCATAGCTCATCTTTGGACCTTTCATCTTTTACATGTTCATCATAGGATGCATATGCCTTAATAATTGACTCATATATTTTGATTCCTTTCAAGTATTCATCTTTGTGGAGATACTGCACAGAGAAGAAACAACACATAGTAACATTAGGATACACAGTAACATTAGGATACAATTTCAAAAACATAAGGGGCAAAAAAGTATCAACGCAAATCAAAGTGATGTGATCTGTAGACATACTGGCATAGCATCAAATAATTAAATAAGCACAAAATATATTATAAGAATCACCTCATTGTGGTCATGGAGTAGAACAGGAGTGTTTGCCATAGGTGAGAATCCAATAGCTGGCAGCCCAAGATTGCGGAAATAGCGTGCATCCGTGGATGCAGGAAAGATCTCTGGCTTGCCAAGTTTCCCACCGGCCTCTTGGACAGCATTTTCTAACAATGCCCACCAAGGATTGGAACTGTCAGTTTTGGTGAGGACTGGTTTCCCAGATGCATCACGCACAGACACCTTATGTTTGAACTGCCCGAGCTAAAATATATTAGAGGGGGAATCTAATAAGATGTAATTTATTCTCAACTAATGGAAAGTTGTAATCAGAACATGTTACACAATACATCTACATCAACATCTAATTTCAGCCCTCCTTTACTGTTATTTTCTTTGTTCTGTACCAACCAAAACACCCAGCTTCCTCAACCATAACATTAACCTTTTCCAATAGAAAAGATGATAAAGTTGCAGAAGATGAAGGCCATGATCTGATATGTTCTAATATACAGATGCTAGTTCTAAGAAGAAAAAGAAGAATTTTTTTATCTTAATGACAGAAATAGTGAAATACTTCCGATGGCTACAAATTTCTATAAAAGTGGAAGACAAAAGAGACTCATTAGCAAAAATAGTGAAATACTTCCAAGTAGCTACTTACGGTGAAAGACATATTGCGCCAAGTAGGTGCCCACTCTTCAGCAATTCGTCTCTCCAGTGATTCTGTATCCGCAGTTGGTGGCACTCTAATATCAAATCCAGCTTCTGCTTCAGATGGCTGCAAATTCATGACAAAACCCTGGCGCACAGCAAAAGAAAGATATAATAGAATCATTATGGGGAATTCAACCATGACAATTGCTGGAATTTCTTAACGTGCGAACACACAAACCTGTAAATGAAGTATCATTTCAAAGATAAGCATAGCATAGTATAGCTGGTAGACTCCTCTACAATGTATAATAGAATATTGATATAATAAGGAGAAAAAAATGTTGAGCAAGATTGTGTTTCCGATTCTAATCTATTTATGGATTAACCAATCTTTTATACTACATAAAGTTTTAGATTGTTGTCTGCAACCATGATTGCAGCCGCACATCAAAGTTTTATACTGGTCAACCCAACTACAACACAATTCAATTTGCACTTGTTTATAATATCAAAGTCTGTGGTATAACGACACACAACTATACTATAAAGTTTTACATTATACAATACATGTTTGATCACTTTGATGGAATAATTGAGCTGACTGACTTACTGTTGGTGACGGAGTTCCAGCCTTCAAAAAGGCCATGTTAATAGAAATAACTTCTCCATCAGCCTTCAAACCAGCCTTTATCAGGTCGAACTGCGAGGCACGGTACCTTCGGATGCTTTCAATACTCTTCAAAAGATTCTCCAAGGCAGAGTTATCATAAAGCTTGGCCCCATGTCCCGGAATCCCAACGGCCTTGATTTTCAGCCACCACGGACTCCTCTCAGCATAGAATGCCCTGTAATGGGCATCCGGAGAAGCCAATCCTGCGTGTTTATAAGTGAATACAACGTTCAAAACCAATGGAATTACATATAAAATAGCTTATAAAATCAGCTTAAAACTTATAAGTGCTTATTTATACTATACCTTCATCAAGCACTATAGCAACATTCAAATCCTGAAAAACCGTAGAAAGGGAAAACTTTTCAGCACCATCATGTCCACCAATCTCCTCGTCAGGAGCAAAAGCTAAATAGATACTCCGTTTGGGTTGAAAACCCCATTGTTTAAGCTTGCGAACAGCTTCAAGATACTGCATGGCAACACACTTCATATCCTGAGAGCCTCTGGCATAGATTCTTCCCTGAGAATCGAGATGGGCTTCAAAGGGAGGATGGTCCCATTTATCGTGTTCTGCAGGGACAACATCAGTGTGAGAGTAGAGCATGATGGCGGGAAGGTCTGGACTTGTTCCGACCCATTTGAGAAGGACTAAAGGTTTTCCTGGAACGAGTTCGATAGTTTGGGAATGGAGTGACAGGGAATTCGCTTCAGATATTAGGAACTCCGAGGATTGTTTGTAGTTTGGGGTTGGATGGTTGGTTTTGATTTTGAGGTATTGTTGAAAACGTGAAATGATGTCGGATTCTGAAGATTCTGATTCTGAAAATGTGACCGCTACTGTTGATAATAGAAAACCGATGAACATGATGTTTGGCCACTTCAACTTCATCGTTCTTCTGCAGAGCGTTGCTGACTCTCACTCTTATCTTACTCTTGATGTCGTTAACCCCGTCTGCCCTTTTTTATGTTAGCAATGGGAATCTTTTTTTTTTCTTCATTGTTGTTAGTGGACATAAATGAGATGAAATGTGTCATTGTTTGTATCATTTAAAAGTGGATGGAATGATATGGATTCAATTTTATTTCATTACTTGTTATTATATTCTTTTCTCTCTTATTTGAGTGAAATGAACAATTTTGTTATTCTATTTTAAAATTTTTAAATAATGGAATGATATATCCGCCTATGTTCAACTTCATTCTACTCTACCACGCTTTAATTATTTCATAATATTTAAACATAATCTTAGAGTTTAATGATATTGAAAGTGAAAGACTAAAATAGTTTTATACTAACGTATAATAATTGTTCCGTGTTGAAATTATAGTTGATCAGAAAATATGGATTCAGAGTTTGTTGTGATGGTTCAGAGTTATCGAAATGGTAGAGACGGGATTAACCTACAAGATTAGCACTCCAACGCTCAAGTTAGTATGATATTGAAAAATAGTGTTTGAATGAGAAGGGATTTGAATGTCTATGAAAGGCATGCTTTCCTCTTTAAAATTGAGAAATGGTTGATAATCGTATGTATGTAGAACGACGTGGGATGTGTTCATCCATTGAATTTATTTTTGCGGTTAGCTTGGCTTTAGTGTGAAGGATTGTCTGCTCAGTGGAGAGAAAGGATTTACCCCCTCGACATTCAATGCATTGTTTCTTCATCGTTGAGCCTTTTGTCTTTTGGGTCTTTGAACGACCCCAAATAGTTATCCTCCAAGCCTTTGTTTCTGCTTTGTAGAGCGAGGGCTTGTGATACACATCTTTACTCGACCACAAAATCTGTGGAAGTGGAAGTCCTAGATGTGACATTGTTGTTCTTGAGAATAAGCTCATTAAATGTCGTTCTTGTAAGACGTAACGTAATGCTGGAAATGACTGAAATGTCTCCATGCACTAATTAGTAATTGTTATTTCTCTATTTTTATGATTGACATTAATTTTGGTAAAACTAATTTTGGCAGTAACATGTTGAATAAGATGTTCTAACTTGCAGAGAAAACATGTTGGACAAGATGTCCTAACCAGATCATTGGACATTGTGTTTGTTACAACTGTGCACTTGGATATATTTGTTTATAACAGATTCTAAATATTCTGGGAATATTAGGTTATTCTATATGGCGTCCAAGACTGAGGAATCAAAGATTCTATTTGAATTTAGAAGATTAATTTATTTTCTTAAATGTTGAGACATTTTAGGAAACATATGTTGGAGTCCTATTTTTATGTATAAGATTCTGCAGATATTTAGCAGCTGACCTGTTACGTTTTTAAAGCCCAAATCCAGTCAGACATTGCTTATAAAAAGAAGGCTACAAATCTAAATTATGTGTGGAACTTATTGTATCTTTCAGTGAGATTTTAGGGTTTGTGTTCTTGTTAATTGTGAGCCTCTCTAATATCATTCTGATATAAGAGTAAGACCGTCTTTATTGAGTTGTAAGTTTTGTCAATCATTCTTAAGATTTTAAGCATTGAGTGATTGTGTGTCTTTGAAGTGTAGCTTTTGAAACATTCTAAATATTAATGTTTTCATCATTGTTGTGATTGAATGGGATTTGAGAAGGGTCTCATACCTAGGTGAGTCTTAGGTAGAAATTAAGCATGTGTAGTGATTAGGTGAGTAGATTATAAACTGGTGATAGTTTGTTGTGGATCTACAAATTGATACTATTTAGTGGACTTCCTCCCTGACTTGGTAGCCCTCATACGTAGGTGTTGTTGTACACCAAACTGGGTAAACAATTTTGTGTGTTTGTTTACTTTCAGTACTTTTATCTGTTTTCATATTGTCATTGTGTTTTGATCAGATATCAGAGTCTCGACATCTCTTAGAACATTTGATATCTGTATACCAGAATTTCAATTGGTATCAGAGTAGGCATCCTACTCTGTATCCGTATGAGATTCAAGGAAGATACTTTCTGGTACAATGAACAAGGAAGGAGGATTTGTGAACAGACCATCCACTCTTGATGGAACCAATTATGACTATTGGAAATCTCGTATGGTGGCTTTTATTAAATTCATGGACAGTAAGGCTTGTAAATCTGTTGTCAAAGAATAGGATCCACCAATGGCTAGAGATAAGGATGGGAAGATTACTGATATGGTGAAGGTTGGGGAAGACTTGAATGATGAAGATCATAAGTTAGTAGAGGGAAACTCCAAAGCATTGAATGCCCTATTCAATGGAGTGGACAATAACATCTCCAGACTGATAAGAAATTGTATTGTTGTTAAAGAAGGTTGAGAGATTTTGAAGACTGATCATGAAGGAACCTCTAAGGTAAAGATGTCAAGACTCCAACTACTTAATACCAAGTTTGAGAATTTAAGAATTAAGGAGGATGAGAGTATTCATGACTTTCATATGAATATTATTGAGATAGCCAATACCTCAAGTGCCTTGGGGGAGAAGATGTTACAAGCTAAGTTGATGAGAAAAATTCTCAAATCTCTTCCAAAGAGGTTTGACATGAAGGTGACTGCCACAGAAGAAGCCCAAGATATAAACAACATGAAGGTTAATGAGCTTATGGGATCTCTGCAGACTTTTAAATTAGGAATTAGTGAAAAGTCTAAAAAGAATAAGAGCATTGCCTTTATCTCTAACACTGAATACTTAGAAGATGAATGTGATCTGGATACAGAGGAAGGGATATCTAATTTTATTGTGTTACTTGGAAGACAATTCAACAAAGTGATGAAGAATATAGACTGGAAGTCAAGATCAAATGTCAAGAACAAGTCATTCGACATCAACAAAAATCAGGATGTTGGGAGAAGGTCCAGATCTGAAGAAAAAACTAACCAAAGAAAAGGAATCCAATGTCATGAATGTGAAGGGTTTGAACACATAAGAGCTAAGTGTCCCACTTATCTCAAGAAGTAGAAGAAGGGTCTATTTGTCTCATGGTCAGAGCATGATTGTGAAAGTGATCCTGAAGAAGAAGTTGTCAAACAGGTTACTGCCTTGATTGGAATTTGTGATTCTAATGAAGAATTAGATTGTGAAGAACTCACCTTTGAGAAACTTGCTTCCACATACAAGGAGTTGTGCCTTAGAAGTGAAGAAGTTTGTCAACTGGGAGAAGATCAAAAGAAAGTCATTGCTCAACTACAGGCTGAAAAGGTGGAGCACTTGTCTATCATCTCTAATCTAAAGGATGAAGTTGTATTGCTAAATTCTAAACTTGACAGTATGACTAAATCTGTAAGGATGCTCAACAATAGTTCTGATGTTCTGGATGAGATTCTTCAAACTGAAAAAAATGCTGGAAATGTTAAAGGTATTGGTTATGATAACCAAGTTATGAGGTACAAAGGAAAAGGGCCTAAAGTAAAGTTTGTTTATCCAAAACAAAAATAGGAATAAAGGATGTCAAATCAAATGTCCCAACATCAGCAAAGACATCATAATTACACGGGATGAAAAATCAAATATGGAGATGTCATTATTGTGGAAAGTTTGGCCATATAAAACCCCACTGTTACAGATTATATGGTTATCCCAAACCTGTTGCACAACCTAAAAGAGAACAGACTTTTGTTAAAGCAAATAAATAGTGGATTCCCAAAATGGCACTTCTGAACTCATAGCTCACACTTCTGTCAAAGCTTATGTAACACCCCACTTTTCCATAAGAATACATATAATATAATCTACGGAATACATATCAGAGTAAACAAGTAGGATGTCACATCTTTCAAAAGTCATAAAGTCTCAAATCACTTTATTACTTCATTTCATATAAAAATCAAGTCAACAATGGAATAATTAAATCGATTCACTTCCATGGCATTAAAGCCTCAACAATAATAAAACTCCATGACCTATGGTCCAATAAGTATAAAAAGTAAGATACGTAACAAATAAAATAATGCGAAAACATAGCGAATTCCCAAAATCTCGTGTTACATATCAGAGTGACTCCTAAGACTCGATCAGGTAACACTCTCTCCAAGCACTACCCGAATACTTGATTATTTGTACTCCCCGAGGAGCACATACACAACAACACAAAAGGGGTGAGAATTACATTTAATAAATGTATGGTGAATATCACATGCTAAGGAGTAGTAATTCACATAATTCACACATCACACAATACTTTGCAACACAATTCATCATTCACATAACACAACATCAATTCAATAATAATACAATGCAATAAGACCGACATCAACTCAATGCATGTGGTACCATCTGGCCATAAGCCCCCAATAAAATGCTAATTTTGGGTAATAACAGGGTATAACCCCTCAACATAACACCATTACAGGCCAACAACAAGGAATAAGCTCTCTCCAATGAATGAATGCATCATCAACATGCAACACCATAACTATGCAACCACAAGGCATAAGCCTTCAACACTTGCCAATAAGGCCACCAATATTATTATCATCATGCAACATACAAATCCACATAAGTTCCACATTTTTAATCCCATATTCATTATTACTAGACTTTCTATATCTACTTAAGTCATATTGTTCATTACGGGTCAAGAGAAACTACACTGCATGCGAAAACGGTAAAGAAATCGCAAAAACAGGAATTTCTGCACTTTAGCCTACCCATACGCGTATTGAACGCGTTTGGCTCTCTTCCCGCACATCTCATATGTGTATCATACATTGTTGTACCCCAAAATTTTCCCTCTCATTTTACTCAACACATACTCCTTGAGATCCTAAATTTGCTCAAGTTTGCCCAAGAGTTGACCAGCCAAACTCTCTCCTAAGGCAGGGTGTCTCAAATTAGGGTTTCCATTTTCATCAAGATAGTGTTTACAGTGATTTCTAGTAAACAACCGCTAGTCTTCCAATTTATTGATTATTATTGGTTACTTGCAGGATCGACTAGATTGATCCTAGGACACATGTGTCATAACTCATTTCTATATTCATACCCATTATCTTGATGAATTTATATTGTATGTTAATGTCGAATATGAGATTCTTAAGAAATATCTCTAAGATTGTCTATAGAAATAAACTGACTGAATGTACAAAGGAAAGGCTTCGAATTAGACTTAAGATTTAATACTTGAATGTAAAGATAAGGAGGTTCTGAGATTATAACAGTTTCTGGAAATATGAAGTGTTTGAACAAAAGGATAAAGTAAAAGTGAAGTTTCTAAAGAGATAAATGTGTTTGAAAGCAAGTAAAACAAGGAAATAAAAGGAAATCGAAAGATTTAAGAGAAAAAGTACTGTAAAAGTGAAAGAAATATAAAAAGACTTGTATTGAAATTATAAAGAATCATGATGTTCAATACGTACATTTTGTCTTCTAACTCGTTTCCCTTAAGTTACGGTAATTTGAGTGTTTGAGATTTTTTAGTACACGAAATGAACACCCCCAATTCTAACATGAAAACACCTATTTATAGTATTCTGACCCCAACGGTCCTACTCTAAAATCATGCCACGTTCGAAGCATGCAGGCTCCTTACATTTACTGACTTCCACGCGTCTTCTAAGAATGGCGCTCTTATTTGAAATTCGAAAACCCTGTGCCAACGAAGTATTTTGCTAGTTTTCTTTGATTCAAATTAAACCATTTGCCTGGACCGCTTCCAATTCTGGCACATTTGCACAAAGGAACTCTTTATATTTTAAACACTAAAAATCCCAAATCGAAATCCATCATCTATCACTGGAAATCGAAGAGTACTTTAGAACAATGGTTCTATATTTCCCACCAATATTCATCATTGATATCAACCTCCTTATATGCTTATTCGAAATATTGTTTTGATATCCAATTATTCTTTTATTCGAAATTTCCAGCTAACAAATTGCCCCTCAAGAACATGCATTTCGATAGATATAAAGAAATACTTGTTTTTGAATTATCCATGCAATTTCGAGAGTATTAAAACTCATGATGACAATACTGCACATGATGGCAGAGTAAGTGTCTAACTTTCTGCAAAACGTCCAATCATCATACCTAAACGTGCAATCACAACAGTTATAGCTAATAATTAGCAGTAAAACGTCACTTCCCTAGGAAGTTTAAAAAATCCACCTTTTCTCTTTCCAATGAGGGGGTCACACGTATCCCACCTTTTTTCAAAGGTCAAAAACCTTTAAACCGTTGAGGAAGGCTATAAAAGCACTTCACTTTCTTCATTCCAAACTTTTCCAAACTTGCTCAACCTTCAAACAACCTAGATTTCTTATTTTCAGAAAAAACCTTTGATTTTTACAATGTCTTCCCCTTCAGCGCCATCTCCTTCATCCAAGAAGTCTGGAAAATCTAAGCAAGCTTCTTCCTCCATTCTCAGACCAGCAATCAAGATTATCAATCTTGATAATTAGGAGTTCATCTCAACTCCCAAACTCACTCAAGAACAAAAGGTCATCTATGCTTCTCAGGTAATCATTCCCACTACTGTTCTTGATAAAACCCTAGGAGTTATGGGTCCCCTAATCTCTATGGATCGTTTAGAAAAAATAAAGGGATTTTTTCCCGCGTATTCCGAAACCAAACCCATTGTTAATTAATCCACCCCTCTAAAACTTAAGGAAGATGAATCGGTTGTTAGACCGTCAAAAACCCTAAAAGAGAAAACATGTGAAACAGAAACGTCAAAACCTATGAGGGACGTTTTTAGTATGGACTATGTTACTGGGAATTTCAAACCCTTTCGCTCATGTCCCTCATCAGATCAACTATACCAAGATTGGATTTCGAAAGTTGAAAATAAGAAATCCCAGGAATGGGAAAGCATAGGTATCCTAAATCTGATTCGAATGTAAAAATTAGGTTTTAGTTATAGCCAACCCTTATTGCTAGCCTCCTTATACTTTTGGGATAACACCTATAATACCTTCCATATCCCTTGTGGAATGCTGACACCCACGTTCTTTGATATTGTTGCTATCACTGGACTCTCCCCTATTGGGGAAACTTTTGATCCAAATGAAGATGTGGATAACCTTATTGACTTCGATGTCAAGAATGCCATCTTCTCAAAATACATCAATTTCTATCACTCTGCTGAGGAGGAGGTTTCTGATGTCGAGCATATAGCTTTTCTGGCATTGTGGTTATCAAAATACGTTTTCTGCAGCAAGTCTCTACAAGTTACTAGCAGGTTCCTCACCCTCGCAAATCAACTTCATCATGGTCGAAGGGTGTGCATCAGTGAGTTACTGTTAACAAGCTTATATGAAAGCATAGGTGCTGCAGTTTCAAAACTGAAAACTTACGAAGCTGGAACTAATCTGCTTCTCGCTGGCCCTTTTTGGCTATTGCAGCTTTGGTTAAATGCCACTTTCGAATCATCTCTATCAACCTTTGGGGTTATTAATGAAGAACATCCTGACGTTGTAAATCGTAGCATTGAAGGCACTAGGTTGTTAAAACTAACCCCAAACGATGAAAGAGAAAATTTCAAGACATGCTTCGTTAACTACACAATGATTTTCTCTAAAAAACATAGGTTTGACCCTTCAATGGCCCCTTTTGCCAATCGAAACTGTGGTCCAACTTGGTTTACCATGCCCCTTGAACAAGCCATCGAAGAAGAAATAATCAGGGACATTTGGTGTGCCTTTTTAAACCCTAGGCTTATCATTTCTAGGATCACGCCTGTGAAGAGCCAAGTGTGTATCCTTGCTTATCAACCCAATTTCGTAGCCCGTTAATTCGGACTATGCCAAATTCTACCTGAGCCTCACTTCAACAAGAAAAGGGAGATATGTTTAGCAGGGGTACCTTACTCCTTCAAAGAAATCGAAACTCGACAGAAGCAATATGCTGGCTTTGCTGACTTTTCACTAGTCTTCTTTACTCCTCCCTTTTATATGACAAAAGATTTTTATACTTGGTGGACGACTTATTATTCGAATAATATGTTCAGCACCATCCAAATTCAACAACAACTGACGACAGCTTTTTCCCTTGCGCAGGAGCATGTCAAAAAAGGTAGATTTACTCATGTCAAGGAAATTCGAGCCTTCCAAAAATATTTCGAAATTGTCTATAATCCTATGGAAATACATCGAACTGTCTGCGAAGCAGCAAGAACTTTGAAAGAAAAATTTGAAAAACAACTTTCAAAAATTCGATTTCCTCCTTATGTAAAACCTGAAGATAGGTATCGGTGGGCTTTTAAACATCAACCACCAAAATTTCCAAACCTACTTACTTCAGAGCTGGCTTTAGCCTTTTTTCCCCGTATCCCTGGTGGTTCGTTGGTGGGAACATTTTTCGTATATATGAAAATGATGCCAAAAAACCTGCCCAAAGGGTAACGTGGGCTAAACATGATTTAGACAATTTCAGGGGGCACCTTCGCTATGACTTGTCAGCCATGTCTATCACGTCTCGAAACGGCGAAGGTGCGGAACTGAAGAAATTCGAAGTTCCCATATTCTTTCTAAACTTTGTTTCAAACTTGACCGTTTCATATTCTTTTCAGCTGTTGATCTAAAATCTTTGAAAAAGGATAAAGTTGCACCCAAGGCAGGCTCAACTTCTACTTCGAAAGCGTCAATGACCACTACTGAAAATCCTCTTCTTGAACAAGAAGATGACTCCCCAAAAAAGAAAAAGGTAATACTTCACTCACTCCTTTCTTATTGTCGAAATTACTTTTTAAATTGACTAATTATTCTTTTCATTTCTCCAGGAAAGTGGACTACCTCCCAAGTCTCCTAAGAAACGAAGACGCTATGGTGCCCATTCTGAAAACGAAACAGAAAAGGATGAAGACGTTTCTCCTTTTAAACGAAAAAAGAAAAAGAAAACCAACAAATCTGGCGAAGGTTCTCAATTCTCCAATCCTTCAAAAAGCGAAGTGAATGTGACTGCTCCCAAGCCCAAATCCAAAGGACCTTCGAAGTCTCAATCTTCAAAGAACGTAATTTCATAATGCATTGGTAGCAATGCAACTTCTGATGAACAAAAGGTAAATCTCACTTAATGCTTTTTTAGATTGACTATGTAACCTTCTTTATGCTAAACCTTTGTTTCTGCGCAGAGTGTTCCTTTTGCTTCTTCTGATCCTCCTACCATTCAAGGCCAAGCTTCAAAACCTGCAGCCTCTCCTCAACCAGAAGGTTTCAACGAAGCCGTTTTAAACAAAGGTTCGTCCACTGCTGCTACTCCTGCAGGGACCGTCTAAGCCTTGGATCAACAAGAAACCTCGCCTCCATTGGTCGAAGCTTTAGACCAACAAGCAACTTTTCCTCCTTCGACAGAGGGCCCTTAGCTGGCGAACCGGACACAGTGTTCGAAACTCCCATCATCGACAATCCTAGTGACTCTTCTCCCAGAAGGGTGCATTTTGCTGACCAATCTGAAGAGGAAAGCGAAACACATACTGTGAGTCTTCACTTTGCAGATGGTGAAGAAGATGAGGTGATGCAAGAGGAGGTGGAAGTTCCCGTTCCTGCTGGAACTATTTTCACTAAAAAACCAGATCCTCCAATTTTGACTGGGGAACAGAAAGAAGAGTTAAAACAGAGTAATCCCCTGAAATATATCAAGTTAATGCTAGCTCAACGGGATCCTTCTTCTAGCAAAAATCAATCTGAAGATTCGAGCCAAACGAAGGATAATGCCCCTCTTACTTCTCTCGACCAACTTCTTCAACAAGTCAACAAAACTATTCTTGAGGCTGACATTTTTACTATTCTAAAAGAAGACACTGCAGCCTATTTTTCGATGAGGAAGTTGCTTTCTCAGATAGATCTCAACATTTGTCCACCTGAAGTAAGTGAGACCATATATGATCTGCAAATCTTGCTCAATGAGGTTAGCAGTGAATATATTAGGGTTAATGATGCTGAGGCTAAGATTCGAACCAAACAAAAGGCTTTGTCTAAAGCTTATGACCAAACTTCGAGACTTTCTGAAGAAGCAGAGGCGTTGGAGCGTGCTAAAATCCAGGCCAAAGACAAGCATGATGTTTTGGCTCGATCAATCTTGTTTTGGGAATCCCAGATTGAAGAACTCAAAAAGAAAATTGAGGGTGCTCGAAATGAGCAGGCAGCCTTGAAGCTCGTTGATGACAAAGAACTTGAAAATCTTGTCACACAAAGTCTTCAACAGATGGAGGTAGCTGAAGGAATAAGCGAAGAGATCAAGGGGCTCGAAAGTGTCAGAAATGCCACCCAATGCAAGATCAACTTATGCAAGAGCAAGTTTGCTAAGCTGAAACGAAATGCCCCTTTCTGATTTTCGAATGTATTTTGTTAATGCTTTTTATTGTTAAGGATTGAACATAACTATTTTGGCATTTATATAATACCATTTTGGCTTTATTATTTATTTTATTTTTAATTATCCTGTAGTGATTCGAACCTCTTGCAATCATGGCTTATACCTTTTTAAGTATTTCCCATTTACCTCCAAGATTCTTCTATCTTTTGCTAATTCCTCTATTTCATAAGCATTATTCAAAAATGTTTTCAAAACACGAAAGGGTCCCTCCCAATGGGGTGACCATTTACCTAATAATCTATTCTTTTTATCCATAGGTAATATAACTTTCCATACCAGGTCATTGGTTGAGAACAACTTACTTTTAACTCTTTTGTTGTATGCTCTGGCTACTCTTTCTTTCTGTCTTCTCATAACTTCAAAAGCATGTAGCCTATCTTCATCCACGTCCACTAATTCATTCATCATCATTTCCCAATATTGATCAGCTGGTATCTCATTTTGTCTTTGGATTCTCACTGACTGTAAATGTATTTCGACTGGCAGCACTGCGTCGTGCCCAAATGTAAGTCAAAATGGAGTAGTATTCGTTGCTTCTTTAGGAGATGTTCGACATGCCCATAAAGCTTGGTCCAAAGTTTTGTTCCAATTCTTTGGCTTTCGTCCTACATGTTTCTTTATCAACCCTATTATGACTTTATTGGCTGCTTCCACTTGTCCATTAGCTTGAGCATAATAAGGGGTTGACGTGAGTAACTTAAATCCCATTTCTTTTGCAAACTCTTGCATTTTTCACCCTATGAAAACTGAACCTTGATCTGTTGTGATACTTTCTGGTATTCCGAACCTGTAAATTATTTGCTTTTGGACGAATTCCATAATAGCCTCTTGATCAACATTCACTAGAGGAATTGCTTCGACCCATTTTGTAAAATAATCTATACCCACAAGGATATATTTATGTCCTTTGGATGATGTTGGTCGTATTTCACCAATTAGATCTAATGCCCATCCTCTAAAAGGCCAAGGCTTAACAATTGAATGTAACTCACTTACAGGAGCATGTTGAATGCCTGCATGAATTTGGCATTCCTCACATCCTTTAGCAAATTCTATGCAGTCTTTGAGCATAGTGGGCCAATACATTCCATATCGAAACAACAACCATTTCATTTTGTGACCTGCTTGATGTGCCCCACATGCCCCACTGTACACACTGGACAATGCTAAATATGCTTCGTTTTCTCCTAAACATTTGAGTAAGATTCCTTCTGGGGTTTTCTTTAAAAGTTCATTCCCCATTGGCACATAAGACAATGCCCTATATTTGATTTTTTTCTCTGTACTTACTGAAGGTTCTTTCAAGTAATTTATTATAGGACTTCTCCAATCTGTATCTGCCAAAGTATCAATATTTAGCACTTCGAATTCTTTCTGATTTGCATAACCAAGTTTCGAATTTTATAAGTCTAATGGTGATAATTTGGTAGCCATTATTCTGCCTCTTGTTTCTATGAGGTATTGGAGTTTTTCTTTAGATGTCTTATATCCTGAGGCTATTTGAGCCAAGTCATTTGCCTCCTGATTATCAATTCTGGGAATATGTTTTATATCCACATATTCAAATTTCTTGAGTAATCTATTAGCAATAACAAAGTACATGATCAAATTTTCTTTGATACATTTGTATTCTTTGGTTATCTGTTTGATGACCAGCTCTGAGTCTCCACTAATTTCGAATCTGGTTGCCCCCAATTCCAACAAAGCTTCAAGTCCAGCAATCAATGCTTCATACTCAGCTTCGTTGTTTGAACAGGGAGGGCCTTCTAACTTGTACTTGAATTTTGTTGGAATTCTTTCAGGAGAAATTATAAGGACTCCAACCCCACTTCCGTTTTTATGTGTTGACCCATTGAAGGATAATTTCCATGGGTGAATCTCAACATTATCTAACGCGAAGTCCTCACTCACAGAGTGATCCACTATGAAATCTGAAACTACTTGTCCTTTCATAGCCTTTAAAGGCTTGAAGGCCAAATTATACTCAGTGAGCGCTAAAGCCCATTTGCCAATTCTGTTGTGCATGATTGGTTTTGAAAGCATATGTTTAATAACATCAAAGTGAGATGAAACATAAACATCAACTGGTTTAATATAATATTTAAGTTTTGTACAAGAGAAATACAGACAGAGACATAGTTTTTCAATGCTACTATACCTAGTCTCTGCTTTATTTAGGACCCTACTAATATAGTAGATGGCTCTTTCGACTCCATCATCGTTTTCTTGGGCCAACATAATACCTATAGTTACATTGGATGCAGAGATATACAGTCTAATTCGCTTATCTTTATAAGGGGGTGCAAGTATAAGAGGATGCATCAAATAGGCCTTGATTTTCTCAAATGCCTCCTGATGATGCGCCGTCCATTCGAAATTCCCTTGGTTGAGACGAAGGACTGGAGAGAAAGCCTGAGTTCGCCCAATCAAATTAGATATGAATCTCCTTAAAAAGTTGATTTTACCTATGTGATACGGTGGGAGAACTGACTGTGTGTTTTTGCGTTTGTTTTCGCACTTGTTCGGTTGAGCAAGAGTCGCCACCGACTTTTTATTTTATCCTAAAGGAAAGGTTAAAAAGCACAGCAAAAACCTTTTGAGATATTTCGTGGGTCTGGGGGGTAGATTATGAAAAGGGAAGGTATTAGCACCCTTTTCATCCATGGTTATCCATGGGCTCTTAGTTACTTGGTTTTTTAGATCACTTGCCTTGATTTTCGATTGCTTGAAAATGGTGTGTGTGTGTATGTTTTGAAAATGTTTTTGAAGAGATGCCTTGTCTTAGGCAACCAATGTATTCGACTCGTGTTTGAGTGTTTTACAAAAGTGTGGATCTTTTCGAAAAGATGTTTCAAATGTTTTTGAGGGTTTGTTTTGAAAGTGTGTATGAAATGTGGTTTTTGAAAAGAAGGCAAGTGTTTTTGCAAGTTGATCTCAAGTAACTAAGAGTTTTGTCTACCCCTATTGTACTCAAAGGTTTTCTCTATGTTTTCAACCCTTTTTAACAATTTTGTTCCACCATTGAATTTGGTGGACAATCTTGCGTTTAGGAAGTTTAACGGGACGGGCACGGGTCATCGTATGGACCATGAATGCAATGGTGCCAAGTGTCTTTGGCAATTTGCTTTGAAGGGACTATGATCATTCCATTTAGGCAACATTCGAAAGCGTCATCAAGGGACTTATGATTATTTGAATTTGTTTTGCCAAAGAAACTCGACGTGCAAGCATGGCCCATTTTGGAAGGCAACATGTGGGATTACCCTAGGGGGTGCAAGTGTGATTGTGTATTAATTTCACGTATTTGTCTTGTATTAGGTTATCTAGCGTTTGATTTTATGTACATGCAAACCCTAGGTCTAACCATGGTATAATTGAAAGCGGTAAATTGCGAAAATGTAAAGTCTACGCTATTACAAAATAAGTATCCGGGAGTGGGGGTACAAATTTACGAATGGGGATGAGACTTAGGAATGTAGTGTCAATAGATTACAACCAAATCGAATCGATCAAATGTAAATGTAACAAATATACAAATATAAGCAAATGTATAATGTATTAAATGCAAGTATATTGTGTAAGCGTACGTGCATATGTGTATGTAATTATTTACAGGTGCGACAATGTGAATTTAAATGTGTATTATTTAAGTATTGTTTTGACCTAAAGAAAAATTAAATGTTTATTTAATTTAATTAATAATCTTGTATTTTCTTTAATATGTACAAAAAAGAATGTTTAAGAAAAGAAAGTATTTCTAAGTTTGAAAATTGTCACTTTACATTTTTGATATAAAAGTATATCTTTATAATTTGTATATACAAAAGAATACTCTCATTTAAAAGTTAAGAATTTAAATTATGTAAAAAAATGTATTTTTATTTATTATGTGCAAAAAGTATTTTAATTAAATGTTTTAAAGTTTATGTATATTGAAAAATATATTTTAAAAGTGTTAAAGTATTAATGTAACAATATACAAAGTAAAAAATATTTTAGAGGAAAAATATTGCAATTAAAAAGGTAATTTTAGAGAAAATCAATATTTGATGTAAATAAATAAAAGAAAAGTTATGTTAATTTATATATATGAAAGGGAATATGATGTTTAAAAAGAATTGGAAACAAAAATCAGAAATGGGCTCAAGTGTGGGGTTATGGCCCAAATAGATGAAAAATGAGGGGGGTGTATGAAGGGAAAACAAAAAGGCTTGGGCGTGGTTGAAACGGGCAAGGCCCAGCATGCTTGAAATAAGTTTTAGGGTTCATTGTTTTTCTGTTCATTTGGGACATACGCTTAGGGTTTGGAAGGAGCAGCGCCGTTCGCATCACTTGTCTTCTCCGATTGCAAAACCCTTCGCCTCAGCCACCAGCGCCGTTTGCCCTCCTCCCCTCAGATCACTCAGGCGACGATTAAACAAGGTAGCGCTTTGTCTCTCTTTATTAGGCGTTTTAGACTTCCATGTTATGATTTTACTGCTTCTTTTGATTAAGATGTCTTGATTCTGTTTGTTTATGTTGTGTTCATTATTGATTTTGTTGGAGGTACGCGAGAAGGGATGAAAGAAAATCTATTACCTTTACTGAGGAGGGGAAGGAGTGGTGGAGGCGCGTAGGAGGCTTGGGCGGAGAATACGCGTGATGATGCTAGCTTATCAAGGACTCCTGGTACTCTTTATCTTTTAGGGTTCAATGATGTATTCTGAGAACTTAACATGATATCATTTCTTTTCTTCTTCTCCCTGTTGCCTCGTTGCTTCTGTTTGATTGCCTTTTTGATTTGCTTTGTATGATGCCCTGTGATGAGTACTCCTCTGAGGGCCTGCCTTGAATGTGCTTCTTTGTCCCTTCTCTGAGTTGCCTTGAATATGCTATCTTTGTCCCTTCTCTGAGTTGCCTTGAATATGCTATCTTTGTCCCTTCTCTGAGTTGCCTTGAATATGCTTCTCGTTTGTTTATGGCCCAATGATGAGTACTCCTCTGAGGGTTCTGTGGTTTGGCTTTGGATGCTTTGTGCTTAGGCAGGTATGGTACTTGACAGAGGTTTTGTTGTTTTGAATGTGATGATAGGCAGGTTATGCTTAGCACAAAAGTCTTTTTGTTAATGGTTAAGGCAGGACAGGTTTTATGTTAGGCCTCAGGCAGGGTGAGTGTTTGGACATATGTTGAGTTGAATGGTACAAGTTTTAGGCTTGTGATGTTTCAGGCTTGAAAACTGGTTTTCTGGATGGAGGCTTAACAGGTTTATACTTAGGCAGGTCTTGGCCTTGAACAGGGTCTTACTGGTTTTTTGGCTTATGAGGTTTTTGGCGTTTGATAGGTTAATCAGCTTTTTTTTTCTGGTTATTGTGAACTGGCTTTTGTGTGTGGACCCGTTATGAGGCTCGTTAGTTCTGGCTTAATGCTTATTGATAAGGCTTATGCAGGTCTGGTAGAGGTTTTGTGGTTATTAGCAGGTTGTGAGGCTTTGAGGCTCAGGCTTCATGTTAGGCCTTTGACAGGTTATGGCCTTGACAGGTTCAGCAGGCTTGGCCTTTTGTTCATCAGGTTTTGCCTTTTGTTCAGCAGGTTTTGACTTTCTTTGTGGTGTATTGGTTTTGCTCTCCCTCTTTACTGTACTGTGTTCAGTTCTTTATATTTTCTTCCTTCCTGCCTAAAGCCTAAACCTGCTTTCTTTTTCTCTTTTTCTTCTCTCTCAGTACAGTTTATATATTTAAAATATGTTCATGCTGTACTTTTGTTCTGAAAGGGCCACTTTGTTGGGAAATGATGAAAAATGAAATGTTTGCTTGCATAACAATTTTCTTCTGCATATTTGTCCCTTCTTCCAGATTTTGTGCTTTGTATCTTTTCAAATCTTTTGAATAGCTTTGTGACAGTAACTTGTACTTTGACAATTTTTTTGAATTGTTTGAAAGTTGTGATCCAGTTTGGACTTTCTGTTTGTATTGAACTATGCAGTTTGACAAATTTTTTTGAATTGTGCAATTTGACTTTTGTGCATTCATTTTTAGCAAATAAAAATTCGTCCCTCTTTGTGAACCGGGAGAAATCCCGTGATTTGCAGAGAGGGTTAACTGATCCAAGTCAGTGGCCCTTAATGATGAATTTTATATCTGTCTCTTTATTTATTTATCTGCTATTTGACTTTTCTTCTTTTCTTTTGCAGATGAATAATTGAATGGAGAGGGGTATTAAATGAAGAATGAAGAATTGGAGACTTTAGAAAAAATAGGATAGTTTCATTTTTTTTTATTTAAATTTAAATTAATGTAAAATCATTGTTGTAAATAAATTGTAAACAATAATTGTACGAATAATTTAAAAATAAATAAAAGTTTTTATTATCCAATTAATTCTATTTCCTCCTTTATTGTTTATTTATTATTTAAAATTCTTTGAACTAAAATAATTGAAAAATAAATTCCAATCACTTAATCTTAGAATAATAAATAATTTAAATAAACAAAGCTTTAGCAAATTGATCAGTTAAACCTGGCATTTCCAACATTCAAAGCAAAGCAAAAGTTAATCAAAACAATTGATCAGGCGCATTCCCTTTTCACTGATTGTTACCCAACACTGCAAATCCTAACTGAATGTATCCTTTGACTGGTTCCAACAAACAAATGTGAATTCAAACCAAATGCCTTCTTTTGCTGATTAAATCAAACAATGCGTATTCAAACCAAATCCCGGAACAAACTTGCAAAGCACCGTAGAATTAAATCTTTCTGAAGAACCGCACACAAAAACCCTAATTCCTGATTAAATGCCAAAGAACGTTCGCCTGATCAAAGTTGAGCCAAAGTCAACCAAAACCCTAAGCCAACTGTGTGAAACATTCCAGAGCCCTAAAAATCAATGAAACCCTAATTGTGTCCTGACTGACGAGAAAAGTCTGTTTGACCGATTCTTGAGCCAGTTTGAAAAATCAGGAAACGCCTGAAGCTGCGATTTCTTGTGGAAAAAAGCGAGGGCAAATTTTGGGGTACAACAGTTGCCCCTGTTCAATCTTCTTGAACCTGAAGAGTTAGATTGGCAAGTTTGCCTTTCGCGACTTGAAGGTAAAAGAAGATTGGACACTAAAGTACCCAGAAAATTTGCACTCGGCGATGTGATGGTAGAGGTGAATGGGCTTAAAGATGCCATTTGGTGATGGGCTTAAAGATGCCATCTGATGCGATAGGATCTTGTTGGGGGATGGGATTAGAGATGCCATCTGGGAATGGGCTTAAAGATGCCATATGGGAATGTTGAACTGTATGTCAATGGTGAGTGGACGAGTATCAGAAAGGCACCCATGTTTTGAAACATCTCTGAATTGGGGGTCCGAGCAAGCAATAGATTGACATCCATGTTTGGAGAATCCGTAAACTATTTTTGAAGTTGAGACTGAATAAGCAATAGAGCCACATCCGTTGTTGGGAAGCGTCCGTAAACTATTTTCAAAAGTTGAGAAGAGTCTGAACAAGTGATAGGTTAATATCTGTTACTGGAGAACCCGTGAACTGTTTTCAGAAGTTTGATAAGAGTCTGAACAAGTGATAGGTTAACATCTGTTACTGGAGAACCCGTGAACTGTTTTCAGAAGTTTTGAAGTTGAATAAGCAATAGAGCAACATCCGTTGTTGGGAAGCGCCCGTAAACTGTTTTCAAAGGTTGCATCTGAACAAGTTGGTAGATTAATATCCGTTGTTGGGAAGAATCCGTAAACTGTTTTCAGAAGTCTTGAGAAGAATCTGAACAAGTGATAGGTTAACATCCGTTACTGGAGAACCCGTGAATTGTTTTCAAAAGTTGCATCTGAACAAGTTGGTAGATTAACATCCGTTGTTGGGAAGAATCCGTAAACTGTTTTCAGAAGTCTTGAGAAGAATCTGAACAAGTGATAGGTTAACATCCGTTACTGGAGAACCCGTGAACTGTTTTCAGAAGTCTTGAGATTGAGGAGGAACCGGTGTAGGGTTTCCTGATGATGAGCTTGTGTAAAACTGCATCTGGAGGAATCTGGAATAAGTATCAGAATGTCGCCGTGTCCGGGTCACATCTGAACTATTTCTGGATGAATCTCGGAAGATGATCTGTGTCTGTCGACTGATCTTACCTGAAAAAGTAAAGGGTTAGTTGTATGCAATGTTATGATGCGTGATGCAATGTATGTGACATCAATGTTTATAACATGAATGTGATGAATGCGCATGTGTTGTACCCCAAAATTTGCCCTCCCATATTTCTCAAAATATTTCAAGAAAAATTCACAAGACCAACCCGGCGCGTTATATTCAGGTGTTCTTTCGCCAAGATATCTCTGATAACATATTCTCAAATTCAGGTTTGGCTCAAGAGTCAATTCTTTAAAGAAGGTATCCGAATGTGTGAGTTTTCTTGAAGAAATATAGTGAAAAAGTGTGCTGAAAGTGCAGTTTTTACGCGCTAAAAAATTCATAACTTGAAGATCGTGACTCGTTTTGAACCCGTTCTGGTGGCCGAAATTCCTTCTTGACATTATCTACGTTTTCATCTCTCACGGCTGGAAGCCAATTTTGATCAGAAGGTCTTCAAAAATGTGGATTTATCAAGTATTTTCGTGCAGAAAATTTGTGACAGAAGTTTATTTACGTCATGTTCAAAAAATCATAACTTGGTCGATTTTCATCGTATCGAGCTGGTTCTGGCGCCAAATTTTCACAAATTGAGTTGGCTACATTTTCACAGAAGGTATTGAGTTCAAATGGTATTCAAAAGGCCTTCGTTTTTTGCTCAGAGTGCGTGACACGCTGAAAATCCTGAATGTTGAATATTATTTCATCTGGGCCGAAACTTCGAAAATTCATAACTCGGTCAATTTTTATCAGATTGGTCTCATATTTTTACGCAAGGTCACTGACTCATAGATCTACAACTTTTCTTCAAAAGTCGAGACCGGATTATGCTCCGATCAATACCAGTTTTTTATTGAAGAACGTGTCAGAGTCGACACTGGAGCCCAAAATAAGTTTGTCTGAGCTGAAACTTCAAAAATTCATAACTAATTCACCATTTATCCGATTGAGTCGATTTCCGGACAGGAGTTAGTTCTCGATGTCGGCTACATTTTGTTTTCACATTTCAACTTCAAAAAATGCACTTAAGTCCCTGCGATTTAGTCTGGAAAGTGACGAATTCAAGTGAATATTGGAAGCCCAATTGCACATTCAAAGCCCATTTGCTTTACCCTAATTTTCATTATATAATCACCTTCTTTTCACACAAACCGGAGAGGAGAAAAGAGGAGGAAAAGAGAGAAAAAAACCTTGCCACAACACTGTTAGAATATCAAACTCTTTCAAGAACCCTAAAACCTTGAAATCCTTATTACAAATCCCTCTCTCACTACAAACAAGCCATCACAGTTACAAACCAACACCTCACTACTTCTTCAGTAAGGGTAAGGCTGGCTTGATCTCCATGATCCTAATTTTCCAGTAAGGCATAAAAGCATTCAGGCCACTGATTTTCCAGTAAGGGTAAGATTGATTTGATCTCCATGATCAAAAGGGTATAATCATTCATACATGCCATATTGTGCCTAAACATTAAATTTCTTCATATATTGGCTTTATTTGCATTTTATGATTTTATTTAATGTGTTCGTGAGATTCAACTGCAGATTTAGACAGGATCCCAGGTTCATTAAGGAACGTTGAGGCCAAAAGCCAAATGGCCAAAAGCCAAAAGCCAAATGGCCAAAGTAGAAAAACTTATGCATGACACCAATACATGGCGAGACAGACATCCTGAGAAGATTAAGGAACGTTGAGGCCAAAACGCAAATGGCCAAAAGCCAAAAGCCAAATGGCCAAAGTAGAACAACTTATGCATGATGAGGCCAGAACACAAATGGCCAAACCACTCCAATTCACCTCCAAAAAGGGGACAGAAACCCCCCAAGGTATTGTATTTTCTTTCTTTTCCTTATTTTATTTATTTCAATTATTTCTTTTTTTAATTAATTCCTTTAATTTAACTTATTTTCATAAAATATAAAAAATAGTAAAAAACAGAAAAGTCATAAAAATCAAAATATATTTATTTAATTAATATTTTTTGTAAATAAATTTCACTAATAATTAATTATTTATTTTTGTAAATAAAATTGTATTAATTAATTAGGTTAATTTTAGATTAAATTTTAATGCTTTTCTTAATAAATTAAAAATAACCAGAAGTAGGGTTAATTAATTAATTTCATTTAGTTCTCATTAAAAAAATCATAAATACCAAAAAAAAAAACTCAAAAATCTTTTCTTTTTCATTTTTATTTAATTAATTGGTTAATCGTAATTTCCTTAAAAGGGTCCAACGCCCTCGCATTCCCGATTTTAATTCTCTTTGCATTTTTTATTTCCTTTCTTATTATATTTATGTAATTCTCCCAAAGCCGTGTAAATTAGACGTTTTATTTCTCGCACTTTATTTCTTTATTCAAATCGGGTCCTGGATTAAATTTGGCGATGTGGACCCGCGCCTTTGTAATAGTTTAGGAACTTTATATTTCTCGCAATTTTTAACTATTAATAATGACATGCAAGAATGAATGATAAAATAAAAAACAAACGCATAGATCACTTTGACAAAAGACAAAAATAAATGAAAACGACACACAAATCACACACCACCCCTAGGGTACGCCTCACTGTTGCCTTGCCTCGAAAGGTGATCGTCGAGTAGAGGATGTCTTAGTAAGTCCTCATGATCCGGGAACCTGGCATGAGGGTAGCTTCTAAGGTGTCTTCCCATTGCTCTGGTGATCACCATGTCCCGAACCTCGAATTGACCCGAACACCTCCAGCGGCGGTGCTACCTACCTCTCAATGGTGGGATGGCACTACTTTAAAGGACATCTACACAGACGAATTCCTTAGGGTAGGTAGACGACTCTAGATACTTGCTCTAATTTCAAAAACAAATCAAAAAATACTTTTCACACCGACACCTTTTCAAAAAGCTTTCGAAAGCAATTTTTCAAACACTCTTGAGGACCGATACAAGAGTCAAACTGGAATTTTCAAAGAAACTTTTTAAAACCCACAGTTGAAAAGCAAACAAACTATTTTGAAAACACAAATGAGCAAGTATCTAAGAGCCCATGGATAACCATGGATAGAAAGGGTGCTAACACCTTCCCTTTCTATAACCTACCTCCCGAACCGAGAGCAATCTCTTTAAGGAATTTTTCTGTGCTTTTGTCCTTTCCAATGGGAGAAAATAAAAGACGGTGGCGACTCTTGCTTCCGCGACATTTCGCGAACCAGCGTTAAACAGTCAGTTCCAGATCCACCGATCACAGAACTGGCGACTCTGATGGGGATTCTTAAACTTAAAGTGAGGTGTACCTTAGGGTTAGTTCATAACTGTGTTTTCAATTGTATTGACTTGTCTGCTTTAAATTTGTGGGTTGTATGGGAGTTACATAGATCCTAACCCGGATCTGGGGATACCTTCTTAGAAAGTAGCAACAAGGCTGTGAGGGAACTGTGCGGGGTATACCGACATGGTTGAAGCAGTCTGCTACGTTGATGTGGCACTTTGGTGTGTACCGGTAACCATTGAGTTCAGTCAAGGAGAGTACAGGGCCTCCGCGTGGTGTCGTGAAGCATCAACAGACCTTAGGAACCTTAATTGAACTATCTTGGCCTCTTTAGGGTAGTGAGATAACTGACTTTGGTGCAGTCCGAGGTTGGTTGATACTCGATACTACACTCAATAGAGGGTTGCTTTCCTGGAATATTTCGGTCGCCAGTTCAGTGGCTAAATCGAAACGATGAACAATGAAAGCAATCCCGTGATATTAGGACCCTTAGAACCCGATTTACTTCTAATAGGACAGGTTGAATCCACCAACTTCAAGAGGGTAATACCCAGACCTCATGCTGGCCTAAACTCTAAGGGCTCTTTTGTGTGACTTGTGTGCCTTCCAACTTGACTACTTGCATGCTTGTTATCTGACACTTGAGTTTTGTGCAGGTTTTATTTAGTCCTTAATTAGGACTCATAACAGGGTTTACTGAGTGTTTTGCAGGTTTGCAGTCCTTAATTAGGACTCATAACAGGGTTTACTAAGTTTCTTGCAGGTGTTGTTTATAGTCCCTAATGGGGACTCATAACAGGGCTACTCACATTACTCCATGCATGCCATAACATCATACCATTGCATACATCCTAACCCATTTCAAGGATCTCAAGGGCTTGTGATGCAGGTCATGATAAATCAAACATCTAGCAAGGGGCAAAGAGGATTTATTTTCCCTCTAGCTAAGGTTGTCAGGGGCTATGACCCACTGGATATGGTGAGCCTTTGACCCTTGACGAAGGACTCTCAACAATATGCAGTTCCTTCAATCAAGCTACAAAATTCAAACTCTAACGGTCTCTTGTTTACCCTGCGAGATCCTTGAAAACATCGCATGCATATCATACATATCATTGCATTGCAGGTACCCTTTTGACAGGTCACTTACCTTTCTCGCTGTTTATTTCAGCAATGGCTTCCCAACAAGATAACCAAGACTTTCTTGCTCAAAAGACTCGGTTCGGGGAAATCCTCCTAAATCTATCCAAGGGGCAGGAGGAGCTAAGGACACTTCTCATGGAGACTTTGGTCAGGAACAGTGTTGAGGATGAAAGGCTGAAACACCTGCAAGCTGAGGTGGATGCATTGAAGGTCCAGATGCTGGGGCAGGTGACTGCCATTCAAGGGTTAGCTCAAAGACAAGATGAGCTCGGGGTTCTCTTCAACCAACTGCTTCAGGGTAACAAACTGGGGCAAACGTCTAAGGGTAAAAAGCCAGTCATCATTCAACCATCTTTGAGACAAGGAGATAAGGGGAGAGCTCCTCAAATGGCTCTAGTGTTACAAATTCAGCATCAACCTCACCGGCTTCAGCCAGACAAGTCCAGGAGGCAATTCACCCCGCTTAACATGTCGTTGTTTCAAGCTTTACAACGACTGTTGAGATTGAATTTGATCACATTAAGGGCTCATCCCCAGAATCCCAACATAACACATCCTACTTATGATTCCAATAAAAGGTGTGCCTACCACTCTGCCTGTCCAGGACATGATACAAATGAGTGTTGGGCTATGAAGAATAAGATCCAGGACCTGATTGATGAAGGGGCATTGGAGTTCACACAAGATGGTCAGACTGAATTTTTCTACCATCCCTCCAAGGCTCACCATTTGAAGTGACAAGCCCCGAGATGAAAAGACTTTTGTTCATTCGAATGTTCAAGTTGTAATTTTCTTTTGTTCAAACATTTACTCATGTTAGAACGTTGTTATTTCATTAATGCATCGCATATGTCTGTTTTGAAGCAATATATTCGTATTCACTATATGCAAATTGTTTTCATATTTTTTCTGATGATCAACTCTTGATTAAGAAATTCTAAGCCTCTTGAGGGAGGATGACGAAAACGATACCATAATCTACAGTATGCTTTTGAACAGACCCCGCTGATGAGGCACAGGCATTGTTTCAATCCCTAAACACGGGAGTTATAAGGATGATAATCCCTCGTTAACCCCTCTGAGCCAAAGAAGTAGGAGTTTTTCTTTTCGAAATTTAAAACCCTTAATCATAACCTGGGGCAGGGTAGTCTCTCAGTTGATCCAAGTGCATAACGAATGGCACCAAAGAGGTCCTTACAAAACAAAGAAAGACAGCGATGGTTCCGAATAATCAATAAAGAAAGGCAGTCATTATCTCAAAAAATAAAAAACCCATTAAGTCAAAACCCATGAAGGAGACTTACAAAACTGGGGCATCCCGCTGACTGTAATCACAAAAGAACAGTTCAGGCAAAAAAATAGGGATAATAAAATCGAGGAAAAAAGAGGTTCTACAAACCCTCAACAAAAAGGAATGACTGCCTATTCAAAATAAATCATCAACATCCGAATCATCACCGAAAAATCAGAGCAAAGACTCAAACAAGGTCTAACGTATGATCAACTGAGTTTAGGTTTGGAGAACATCACGAAGAGCGGGTGGGTACAAATAATTTGAGCCTTTATCCTTTGTTTCTTGAACCATGAACCAGGCCACGTTATAACCCTTAAAAGTCCTAGCTGAAGCATGGGTTAGTTCGAAAGCATATTGTTACGAAAGGTATCCTGACTCCTTAAGGCTCACAATAAAATAACAAGTTGACATCACGTTTTACAAACATTCACTTGTTTTATGAAAAAGAATGCATTTTCAAAATCTTCAAGACAGACATAAGCTTTGCATTTTTGATATAACATTGTTTACATATGACTATTTGTTTGAACAGCAGGGAAATTCGCACGATGAAAGCCTAGTGAACATAAGCACTTCCAATCAAGGGGCACGACATGATCATTGTCCATCATCTGGGGCAGTTAAGTCAATTCAGAGAATCTCTCAAAACGCCTAATAGCCTGGGGCAAATCTCCGCCTGAGTTACTTGGGACATTGGACGATCAAACGAAGATCTTCGGGTGGTATGACAACAAAACACTCATAACAGTGACAACTCCCTGCATCCTGAAAGCACGGACATGGTCGGAAAAAAAAATACGCATAATCAAAGACCCGCTAGGTTGACACACCTAGGCAAAAATAAGGGCTTCCCAGCGAACCAAAAGGGTTCGGGCAAAATGAAGGGATGAAATGAAAAAATCTGTACACCCGGCAAGTCGAAAACCTGAAAAGGCGGCTTGGGCAAAAGTGGGTATCCCGGTGGACTGAAAACCCGAAAGGGCGGTCCAGGCAAAAGTTAGGGATCAAAAGCGTACGACTATGTCCCGACATCTTGTCACTGGCCTATCAGAAGAAGAGTTTGTCCATCAACAACTATCAGCACCTCACAGGTCTTCCTCTCCCACTTCAGAAACTGGGGCAATAATGAGTTGTCCAAATGATTTAATTGCTCTGTCCACAAGATCAAGGTAGGATCAGCTGAAGAGCATAACCAGTACATCCCAATTCCCCAGAGAGTGAGCCAGCAACTCAATACACTTTCCCCAAGCAAAGCTATTATCAACCTTAAGGAAGTTGGGCACCCTCCACAGATCTCAACATCCCCCAGTACAATATACATGCATTCTTAACAAGCGTCCCCGACAGTCTTGGTCTAAAGATTGTTCCCCGGCGGTATATCAACATTCAATGGAATCACTTCCCCGATACATCTCAAGACTTCCCCAGGAGAGTCCAATCTAGTTCCCCAGGAAAGTTGGAATCCATCTCCCCGAGCAGCAAGCTTATCCCCAGTAGATTCTGGAAGCTTATCCCTTGCAAAGCACGAATGCGTCTCCCGGCTTTATTCAAAGAATTATTTCCTTACCAGGATATAACTGGGTTATCCTCAGCCAAAAGCCACGGAAAGGGCGTCCTCGACGAAGTCTTCTTATCCCCAGCGAAGTCTATTAACACTTCCAACACAACAAGGGTATCCCCAGCAAGTTATTATCAACAATTCAGCAAAGTGTCTCTCTCCCCACAGAGTATTGCTTCCCAGCAAGATCGTTAGAGTACTTTTCTCCCCGCAGAGTAATCCATTCGCCAAGCTTATTCCCCAACGGAGCCATCTTCTCCTACCGGTATACTTGCAACTATCATCCCCAGCGGAAGCAAAAATCTATTCTCCAACATCAGCCCAGGAGTGACTTCCCGGCACCCGTCAAGGATTTACTTTCCTAGACGAAAAACATACATTTGTAAACATCGCATACATCATTATAGCATGCATGTACGCATCATATCTTACAAATCTCATTTATGTTGAGAACATCATTACTTGACCCATATCATGCATTGCATATGACTGACCTTTACCTTTCAGGAAAAGATTCAGTTAAGTTCTCAGCTATTTCAAGACCTAGACCGGTTCAGTTAAATCGACTCCAAAGATTTCTCTGTTTCTTATCCAGTCAAAGGCCTTCTCTGGTTCAGTCAGATCGACTCCAAAGATCTCCCTGTTTCTTATCCAGTTGAAGACATTCAAGACCTAGACCGGTTCAGTTAAATCGACTCCAAAGATTTCTCTGTTTCTTATCCAGTCAAAGGCCTTCTCTGGTTCAGTCAGATCGACTCCAAAGATCTCCCTGTTTCTTATCCAGTTGAAGACATTCAAGACCTAGACCGGTTCAGTTAAATCGACTCCAAAGATTTCTCTGTTTCTTATCCAGTCAAAGGCCTTCTCTGGTTCAGTCAGATCGACTCCAAAGATCTCCCTGTTTCTTATCCAGTTGAAGACATTCAAGACCTAGACCGGTTCAGTTAAATCGACTCCAAAGATTTCTCTGTTTCTTATCCAGTCAAAGGCCTTCTCTGGTTCAGTCAGATCGACTCCAAAGATCTCCCTGTTTCTTATCCAGTTGAAGACATTCAAGACCTAGACCGGTTCAGTTAAATCGACTCCAAAGATTTCTCTGTTTCTTATCCAGTCAAAGGCCTTCTCTGGTTCAGTCAGATCGACTCCAAAGATCTCCCTGTTTCTTATCCAGTTGAAGACATTTAAGACCTAGACCGGTTCAGTTAAATCGAATCCAAAGATTTCTCTGTTTCTTATCCAGTCAAAGGCCTTCTCTGGTTCAGTCAGATCGACTCCAAAGATCTCCCTATTTCTTATCCAGTTGAAGACATTCAAGACCTAGACCGGTTCAGTTAAATCGACTCCAAAGATTTCTCTGTTTCTTATCCAGTCCAAGGCCTTCTCTAGTCCAGCTAAATCGACCCCAAACAGATTTTCCTGATAAAGACTTAGTAGAAGATATCCAAGATTCTCTCAATGATTGCTATTGAGGTTGTAGTCGCCTATGGTTCTCTCCCCGATACTGCGGAGGTGGTAATCCCAGATTTCGCTCAATGATTGTTGTTAAAGTGAAGTTATCCAAGATTCTCTCAATGATTGCTATTGAGGTTGTAGTCGCCTATGGTTCTCTCCCCGATACTGCAGAGGTGGTAATCCCAGATTTCGCTCAATGATTGCTGTTGAAGTGAAGTTATCCAAGATTCTCTCAATGATTGCTATTGAGGTTGTAGTCGCCTATGGTTCTCTCCCCGATACTGCGGAGGTAGTAATCATCCCAAGATTCGCTCAACGATTGCTGTTGAAGTTGAAGTTATCCAAGATTCTCTCAATGATTGTTGTTGAGGTTGTAGTCGCCTATGGTTCTCTCCCCGATACTGCGGAGGTAGTAATCATCCCAAGATTCGCTCAACGATTGCTGTTGAAGTTGAAGTTATCCAAGATTCTCTCAATGATTGCTGTTGAGGTTGTAGTCGCTTATGGTTCTCTCCCCGATACTGCGGAGGTAGTAATCATCCCAAGATTCGCTCAACGATTGCTGTTGAAGTTGAAGTTATCCAATATTCTCTCAATGATTGCTGTTGAGGTTGTAGTCGCCTTTGGTTCTCTCCCCGATACTGCGGAGGTAGTAATCATCCCAAGATTTTCTCAACGATTGCTGTTGAGGTTAAAGTCATCCAAGGTTCTCTCAGCGTTCCTGTTGAGGTAGCAACCACCCCTGGTTCATTCATCGCCGTTTGAAGCTCCAGATTCGATTCCTGTAACCAGTCAGGGCGCATCTATACAAAGAGTTTGAAGACCAGCTCCTGTAACATGCCAGGTACTCATTTTTCTTTTGCAGGTACGCAAGTTCTCGCTAAGGAAACTCTTACGCAATCAACACCCAGATGACATCTATAAGCCCATCCACCGTCCATCATCTCTCAGCATGGCATCTATAAGCCCATCATCCTATTCATCAATCTCCAAATGGCATCTGTAAGCCCATTCCCCACCATCACACTACTATGTGAGCGCAAATTTCTGGGCACTCTAGTGTTCAATCATCTTCCACCTTCGGATTACGAAAGGCACGCCAGCCAATCTGCATCCTCAGGTCTAAGAAGATTGAACAGGGGCAACTGTTGTACCCCAAAATTTGCCCTCCCATATTTCTCAAAATATTTCAAGAAAAATTCACAAGACCAACCCGGCGCGTTATATTCAGGTGTTCTTTCGTCAAGATATCTCTGATAACATATTCTCAAATTCAGGTTTGGCTCAAGAGTCAATTCTTTAAAGAAGGTATCCGAATGTGTGAGTTTTCTTGAAGAAATATAGTGAAAAAGTGTGCTGAAAGTGCAGTTTTTACGCGCTAAAAAATTCATAACTTGAAGATCGTGACTCGTTTTGAACCCGTTCTGGTGGCCAAAATTCCTTCTTGACATTATCTACGTTTTCATCTCTCACGGCTGGAAGCCAATTTCGATCAGAAGGTCTTCAAAAATGTGGATTTATCAAGTATTTTCGTGCATAAAATTTGTGACAGAAGTTTATTTACGTCATGTTCAAAAAATCATAACTTGGTCGATTTTCATCGTATCGAGCTGGTTCTGGCGCCAAAATTTCACAAATTGAGTTGGCTACATTTTCACAGAAGGTATTGAGTTCAAACGATATTCAAAAGGCCTTCGTTTTTTGCTCAGAGTGCGTGACACGCTGAAAATCCTGAATGCTGAATATTATTTCATCTGGGCCGAAACTTCGAAAATTCATAACTCGGTCAATTTTTATCGGATTGGTCTCATATTTTTACGCAAGGTCACTGACTCATAGATCTACAACTTTTCTTCAAAAGTCGAGACCGGATTATGCTCCGATCAATACCAGTTTTTTATTGAAGAACGTGTCAGAGTCGACATTGGAGCCCAAAATAAGTTTGTCTGAGCTGAAACTTCAAAAATTCATAACTAATTCACCGTTTATCCGATTGAGTCGATTTTCGGACAGGAGTTAGTTCTCGATGTCGGCTACATTTTGTTTTCACATTTCAACTTCAAAAAATGCACTTAAGTCCCTGAGATTTAGCCTGGAAAGTGACGAATTCAAGTGAATATTGGAGGCCCAATTGCACATTCAAAGCCCATTTGCTTTACCCTAATTTTCATTATATAATCACATTCTTTTCACACAAACCGGAGAGGAGAAAAGAGGAGGAAAAGAGAGAAAAAAACCTTGCCACAACACTGTTAGAATATCAAACTCTTTCAAGAACCCTAAAACCTTGAAATCCTTATTACAAATCCCTCTCTCACTACAAACAAGTCATCACAGTTACAAACCAACACCTCACTACTTCTTCAGTAAGGGTAAGGCTGGCTTGATCTCCATGATCCTAATTTTCCAGTAAGGCATAAAAGCATTCAGGCCACTGATTTTCCAGTAAGGGTAAGATTGATTTGATCTCTATGATCAAAAGGGTATAATCATTCGTACATGTCATATTGTGCCTAAACATTAAATTTCTTCATATATTGACTTTATTTGCATTTTATGATTTTATTTAATGTGTTCGTGAGATTCAACTGCAGATTTAGACAGGATCCCAGGTTCATTAAGGAACGTTAAGGCCAAAAGCCAAATGACCAAAAGCCAAAAGCCAAATGGCCAAAGTAGAAAAACTTATGCATGACACCAATACATGGCGAGACAGACATCCTGCGAAGATTAAGGAACGTTGAGGCCAAAACGCAAATGGCCAAAAGCCAAAAGCCAAATGGCTAAAGTAGAACAACTTATGCATGATGAGGCCAGAACACAAATGGCCAAACCACTCCAATTCACCTCCAAAAAGGGGACAGAAACCCCCCAAGGTATTGTATTTTCTTTCTTTTCCTTATTTTATTTATTTCAATTATTTCTTTTTTTAATTAATTCCTTTAATTTAACTTATTTTCATAAAATATAAAAAATAGTAAAAAACAGAAAAGTCATAAAAATCAAAATATATTTATTTAATTAATATTTTTTGTAAATAAATTTCACTAATAATTAATTATTTATTTTTTTAAATAAAATTGTATTAATTAATTAGGTTAATTTTAGATTAAATTTTAATGCTTTTCTTAATAAATTAAAAATAACCAGAAGTAGGGTTAATTAATTAATTTCATTTAGTTCTCATTAAAAAAATCATAAATACCAAAAAAAAAAACTCAAAAATCTTTTCTTTTTCATTTTTATTTAATTAATTGGTTAATCGTAATTTCCTTAAAAGGGTCAAACGCCCTCGCATTCCCGATTTTAATTCTCTTTGCATTTTTTATTTCCTTTCTTATTATATTTATGTAATTCTCCCAAAGCCGTGTAAATTAGACGTTTTATTTCTCACACTTTATTTCTTTATTCAAATCGGGTCCTGGATTAAATTTGGCGATGTGGACCCGCGCCTTTGTAATAGTTTAGGAACTTTATATTTCTCGCAATTTTTAACTATTAATAATGACATGCAAGAATGAATGATAAAATAAAAAACAAACGCATAGATCACTTTGACAAAAGACAAAAATAAATGAAAACGACACACAAATCACACACCACCCCTAGGGTACGCCTCACTGTTGCCTTGCCTCGAAAGGTGATCGTCGAGTAGAGGATGTCTTAGTAAGTCCTCATGATCCGGGAACCTGGCATGAGGGTAGCTTCTAAGGTGTCTTCCCATTGCTCTGGTGATCACCATGTCCCGAACCTCGAATTGACCCGAACACCTCCAGCGGCGGTGCTACCTACCTCTCAATGGTGGGATGGCACTACTTTAAAGGACATCTACACAGACAAATTCCTTAGGGTAGGTAGACGACTCTAGATACTTGCTCTAATTTCAAAAACAAATCAAAAAATACTTTTCACACCGACACCTTTTCAAAAAGCTTTCGAAAGCAATTTTTCAAACACTCTTGAGGACCGATACAAGAGTCGAACTGGAATTTTCAAAGAAACTTTTTAAAACCCACAGTTGAAAAGCAAACAAACTATTTTGAAAACACAAATGAGCAAGTATCTAAGAGCCCATGGATAACCATGGATAGAAAGGGTGCTAACACCTTCCCTTTCTATAACCTACCTCCCGAACCGAGAGCAATCTCTTTAAGGAATTTTTCTGTGCTTTTGTCCTTTCCATTGGGAGAAAATAAAAGACGGTGGCGACTCTTGCTTCCGCGACATTTCGCGAACCAGCGTTAAACAGTCAGTTCCAGATCCACCGATCACAGCATGCAAGCTGATAAGCTATCTTGCTGAGGATGAGTGAATCCTAGATGGCTGAAGATAAAAGAATCTTGACTGCTGCCGGGGAAAATAATTCCTGGGCTGCTGCTGTGGAGGGCAAGAATCTTCAATTGTTGAAAAATGAGAAGTCTTGGGACCACTGTTGGTGTACTTAGAAGCTTGGGTTGTATACCAAACTACTGGGGACTTCCTGTTTTGAGGAGATCTGTGATGATGAGTTCGTGTAAAACTGCATCGGGTTTTTGAACACTTTTGACATTCGAATGCCCCAAGTGGTGGTATAGATAATTTCCTGGCTTGTTACAAGTGTTGATCCACAATCGGTCGTTCACAGATATTTTCCTGGCTTGTTATAGGTGTTGATCTGGAACTCTTCAGACGTTCCCTGGCTGGATACAGGAATCGAGTCTGGAAATGTGATAGTTAAAAGATATGCCCTGGCTGGATACAGGAGTCGAATCCTCAAACTCTTCAGACGTGCCCTGGCTAGATACATGAATCGAGTCTGGAAATAGTCGTCAACAGATATGCCCTGGCTGGATACAGGAATCGAATCTGGAAATAGTCGTCAACAGATATGCCCTGGCTGGATACAGGAATCGAATCCTCAAACTCTTCAGACGTGCCCTGGCTAGATACAGGAATCGAGTCTGGAAATGGTCGTCAACAGATATGCCCTGGCTGGATACAGGAATCGAATATGGAAATAGTCGTCAACAGATATGCCCTGGCTGGATACAGGAATCGAATCCTCAAACTCTTCAGACGTGCCCTGGCTAGATACAGGAATCGAGTCTGGAAATGGTCGTCAACAGATATGCCCTGGCTAGATACAGGGATCGAATCTGGAAATAGTCGTCAACAGATATGCCCTGGCTGGATACAGGAATCGAATCCTCAAACTCTTCAGACGTGCCCTAGCTAGATACAGGAATCGAGTCTGGAAATGGTCGTCAACAGATATGCCCTGGCTGGATACAAGAATCGAATCTGGAAATAGTCGTCAACAGATATGCCCTGGCTGGATACAGGAATCGAATCCTCAAACTCTTCAGACGTGCCCTGGCTAGATACAGGAATCGAGTCTGGAAATGTGATAGTTGATTTGTTGAACACTTTTGACATTCGAATGCCCCAAGTGGTGATGAAGGAATCTTGAATCAGATTACTCTGCATATTGAGAGATTTCTTGAAATCTTGACTGGACTGCCCCAGGTTAACTGGATTTTGAAAGATCTGTTGGACCTTGACTGGACTGCCCCAGGTTAATTGGATTGTGCTATGTCATGCCCCTTGTTGATAGGAGATTTGTGATGGAAGTGTTATCCTCTTGAAGTGATTTTTACTTACTGAGAGAGTTTTCGTTCCTCCGAATGTTCGTTGTATGAAATTCTTCGCTGTCAAACAAAAAGCCAAATGCAGACAGTGATATTCAAACAATGCAAAGTTTATGTTTGTCTCGAAGTTTTGAAGAATGCGTTTTTAGCAGAAAACTTTTTATAAGACAGATCAACACAAGATTTAGAGCAAAGCCTTACAGGAGTCAGGATACCTTTTGTAACAGTATGCTTTCGAACTAACCCGTGCTTCAATTAGGACTTTTAAAGGGTTGTAACGTGGCTTGGTTCACGGTTTAAGAAACAAAGGATAAAGGCTCAAAGTATATTTGTACCCACCCGCTCTTCGTGATGTTCTTCAACCTAAGCTCAGTCAATTGTGCATCACACTCTGTTTTGAGTTTGGAACGACTTTTGGGCGATGGTTCACCAGTTGAATTTGGGGAGACAGTCATCATCTCCTCTTTTCTTTTTCAACATTTTTCATGTTGTTGAGGATTTTGTAACGACCTCACTATTTTGATTTCGATTTGTTATCCCTAACTTTTGCCTGACTGTTACCGTTTTCCGGGATTACCGTCAGCGGGATGCCCCAGCTTTCCTAAGCCTCCTTTATAGGTTTTGGCTTGGTGGGCTTTTCTCTTTTGAGAGATTGACTGTCTATGTGATAGGGAACCATGTAACACCCTCTAAAAACCCCGAATAAAATTTTCGCGAATAATTAAAATTATAATCTCAGAGTACATGTATCAACGAGGATGTCACAACTCTCTTTAAATAACACAAATTCCTGTCATGCATAATCTTAGTAGTAACTCATACATGTTTACACAGCGGAATAATTTATTTAATAAAACCAAAGTTATAATATTTTCAATCATCAGGGATTAACACCTGGAAAATATCAACATCATATTATAACAAAACATAAGGAAATTAAACGAGTCTGATTAAAACAGCTCGACAACCAAACGTTCCCAGAGTTACAACTATCAGAGCATGACCCGGACAATACTAAAACGAAAGTAAACTAGAACGACAAGCCTTCGCCAAGCACCTGAACGAAGCTCCTCAATCTGAAATATTCAACAGTAAGGGTGAGCATCTCAATTATACATTTGATTATACGTTCATAACAATTAATTCAGGAAACCATAAGCATCACCCAATAATTAGCATATTTCATAGTTTACAAAAACCCTTACAATTCATATATCCATGATACATTGCTTTTCATATTTGCAAATAATCATCAAACATCGTCAACCATTTAGCAATCATACGTGCATACAAACAATCAAATACAACATTGGAAAAATCATCCATTCATGTTATATTCATGGTAATGCAACACACCCATGCATGTGGTACCACTTTACCGCCCCATTAAATCTCGGGTCACGGATAACTCACCGTTCCATTATATCGCGGACACGGCTACCACCTCAACGTTCCATTAAATCGCGGACACGTATATTGGCCACCATGTTAATTCCACACAATGGGAGTTAACAAATGCAACATGATATGTAAGTATGTAACACTCAGCATACTATGAACATCAATCAACATATCATGCACATCAACAACATCAATCATATCAAGTCATATCATAAATTCATGCTCGATAACATTATTCAAAAGCATGGCAAAAAAATCCAAAATCAAGCACTGAAAACAAAGTTCAGAAAAATCAACACAGTAGCCTCAACACGGGTGCCCGTGTTGTACAACACGGCCCGTGTTGGGCAACACAGAAGAGCAACACGGGTGCCCGTGTTGTGCCACACGGCCCGTGTTGTAACATATCCAGAGAAAAGAAAACACATTATTCTTATCAGTACAGGGGAAGCAACACGGGTGCCCGTGTTGTGCAACACGGCCCGTGTTGTGCAACCAGAAGAGTAACCAGGAGAGCAACACGGGTGCCCGTGTCGTGCAACACGGCCCGTGTTGCTGAGCGCGTACAGAAATTTCCTGTATCTGCAGCAGCTCAGAAACAGCAGCCACACGCGGGAAAATGCTGGCTAACGCGCATTTTGGTACCTAACGACATCGATGTTTCACAACTCAAAACAACACATCCGTTTCATAATTACCAACAATTATTATAGTAACCTTAACAGTGATTACTCGTCCTTTTTAGGGAATTTCTGAAAAACATTAAGGTTATCCCTAAACCTCTAAGGTAAATTCACGATCATGCAGTTATACTCCCAATCCACCATTTGGAACCTAAAATTCCTAATCGATTCATAATCCCAAATCAACCGTTCATAAACCCATAAACAAAGGTAAATCGAGTAATAGCCCCCCTTACCTTATCAATTAGCAGCTTTGAACTTTTTGAGCGATGTTCTTCGTTCTTCGTCCTTCGTACCTTCAGAGCTCTATTTCCCCAAATTCCCAACTTCTGTTTATCGTGAAAAATGAGAAAAGTAACTTGAGTTCCAAAACATAACTTTACTTCTTTTTCACCCCCACTCTTTACTAACAACCTCCAAGCCCAATAACTTAAAAACTCAGCATTTCTTATTTCTTTTATTTTCCTCCATATTTCAAAATAAATAATCCCTTTTTATTTTATTAATTCCAATAAAATAATTTCCCAAATTTAAATAAATCAAATAATAGAAACTGGGGTGTTACAAACCACCCCTGTCTTTTGATTCCAAAGGAATGTTTTCTTTTTCGACGTTGTTCGTTGTGTTACGAACTGAGAGTTTGCGACTTCAATGCGCATTTTCTTTTGAATTAACTGAGAGACTACCCTGCCCCAGGTTTATATCAAAGGTTTTGATTGTTTAGAACGGAAAAATCCTACTTCTTTGGCTCGAAGGGGTGACTAGGGATTATCTTCCTTATTACTCCAGTGTTTGGGAATTGAAAGAAATGCCTGTACATCATCAGCAAGGTCTGTTCAAAAGCATACTGTATAAGATCATGGTATTGTTTCGTCATCCTCCCTCTAAAGGCTTACAGCTTTTTATCAAGAGTCAAATATCATAAAGAAAAGCATAAGAGTAGTGAAACGAATGGATGAATTCAAGACAAACATATGCAATGCATTAATGAAAATAGAGTTTAACATCAACAGATAATTATTTGACAGCAAAAGAAATTACAACTTTGAAAATTCAAAAAGAAGCAAAAGTCTTTCAGCTTGAGCTTCGTCACTTCAAATGGAGAACCCTTTAACGAAAGATTTTCATCTCGCCGTCTGGCATGAATTCCAGCACCCCAATGTCGATCAGATCTTGAATCTTGTTCTTCAAGGCCCAACAGTCGTTGGTGTCGTGTCCTGGGCTGTAGGAATGGTAAACACAAAATGCATCGGGACAATAGTTAGAAGAGGAGATATTGAGCTTCTGAGGAGGGTCCTTTAGGGTAAGCAGGTTGACCTTCAACAGGCGCTTCAGTATGAAGAATGATGGTATTTCAGTCTTCGTGAACTGTCTTCCCGATGTTTCTTGCTTACGCCGATTACCCCGTTGACGCTGGCGAGGTTGTTGATGGGCTTGTGACCCTGAAGCAAGCGAATGAGCTTTCCCCTTGTCTTCTTGAGTGGATGGAGGCTGAGCGGTGACTTGCTCTTCAACCCCAGATGTTTGCCCCAGTTGGTTGTTTAGAAGCAGTTGGCGGACAAGAACTCTGAGCTCCTCTTGTCTTTGAGATAGGTCTTGGATGAGAGCCATCTGGCCCACCAACTGTCCCATCACTTGGGTCCTCAATGTCATCAGATCAAACTGCAGCTCCGCAAGCTGATCACTCCTGTCATTGTTGGAATTCTCCAAGTTCTTGGCGAGGAGAGCTTTCATCTCTTCTTTCCCCAGAGACAAGTTCAGGCACATCTCCTGTAGCTGAGCAGTCTGGTCTTGGATGACTTTGACAGACCTTTCTAGAGCCATCTCTTGCTGAAATAAACAGCAGGAGAGTAAGGAAACCTGAAAAAGGAAAGACTGTCAAAATGCAATGCATGATATGTGGATGCATGCTTTCAAGGATCTCTTGGGGTAAACACAAGAAAATGTTAGAGGTTGAACTTTGCTCTTGGATTGGAGAACTTTGCACCGGCGGATGTCTTTCCACTAGAATCAAGCTCACCATGTCGAGTGGGTCATAGCCACTGATTCAAGTTGTTGCACTTGATCTTTGTTTGGAGAACTTTGTATCGGTGGGTGTCTTTCCACGAGAATCAAGCTCACCATGTCGAGTGGGTCATAGCCACTGATTCAAGTTGTTGAACTTGATCTTTGTTTGGAGAACTTTGTATCGGTGGATGTCTTTCCACGAGAATCAAGCTCACCATGTCGAGTGGGTCATAGCCACTGATTCAAGTTGTTGCACTTGAATTTTGATGGCATTTGTTTAGAGGAGAAACCTCTTGCCCCTTGGTAGACGTCTGGTTCAACGTAACCCTGCATCAAAATAACCTTCGAGATCCTTGAAAAGGTTATTGAAAATGCTATGGTATGATGTCATGATGTTATGTACATGTATGCACAAGCAAGTGAGTGTATATACAGGCAAACATATTCACACAAAGCAGACAAGTCCTTTAGGTTTAGGCTTGCATGGGGTTCAGGTACTACCCTCTTTCAGTTCGTTGGTTAAAACCTGTCCTATCAAAAGTAACCGGGTTCTAGAGGATCTCAAATCATTGGCTACCCTCGATCGGTCATAACTCCAACATCGCTATCTTTTCTTGCAGCCGGAACCATCGCGAGAGTTTAGCCTCAATGAGTGTAGCATACTGCTACTGTTCTAATGGCCAAGTTGGGTCAATTTAGGGTTCTAAGGTCGGTTGGTGCTTAATGACTCCTTGGAAGACCCATATTCTCCCCGTTCCAACACGAGGGATATCGGTACAGACCAAGGCGCCACACCAATGTAGCCACTGCTTCACCCATGTCGGTATACGCCGGACAGGTCCCTCACAGATTATGCTACCTAAAAGGGTATTCCCCAGATCCGGGTTAGGATCTATGAAACTCCGATACAAAGCCCACAAATGTAAAAGCAAACAAAGCAATCAATTGAAAACAAAGGTGATCTAAACCCTAAGGTAACCCCACTTTGAGTAGTAATCCCCAGCAGAGTCGCCAGTTCTGTGATACGGTGGGAGAACTGACTGTGTGTTTTTGCGTTTGTTTTCGCACTTGTTCGGTTGAGTAAGAGTCGCCACCGACTTTTTATTTTATCCTAAAGGAAAGGTTAAAAAGCACAGCAAAAACCTTTTGAGATATTTCGTGGGTCCGGGGGGTAGATTATGAAAAGGGAAGGTATTAGAACCCTTTTCATCCATGGTTATCCATGGGCTCTTAGTTACTTGGTTTTTTAGATCACTTGCCTTGATTTTCGATTGCTTGAAAATGGTGTGTGTGTGTGTTTTGAAAATGTTTTTGAAGAGATGCCTTCTCTTAGGCAACCAATGTATTCGACTCGTGTTTGAGTGTTTTACAAAAGTGTGGATCTTTTCGAAAAGATGTTTCAAATGTTTTTGAGGGTTTGTTTTGAAAGTGTGTATGAAATGTGGTTTTTGAAAAGAAGGCAAGTGTTTTTACAAGTTGATCTCAAGTAACTAAGAGTTTTGTCTACCCCTATTGTACTCAAAGTTTTCTCTATGTTTTCAACCCTTTTTAAAAATTTTGTTCCACCATTGAATTTGGTGGACAATCTTGCGTTTAGGAAGTTTAACGGGACGGGCACGGGTCATCGTATGGACCATGAATGCAATGGTGCCAAGTGTCTTTGGCAATTTTCTTTGAAGGGACTATGATCATTCCATTTAGGCAACATTCAAAAGCGTCATCAAGGGACTTATGATCCTTTGAATTTGTTTTGCCAAAGAAACTCGATGTGCAAGCATGGCCCATTTTGGAAGGCAACATGTGGGATTACCCTAGGGGGTGCAAGTGTGATTGTGTATTGATTTCACGTATTTGTCTTGTATTAGGTTATCTAGCGTTTGATTTTATGTACATGCAAACCCTAGGTCTAACCATGGTATAATTGAAAGCGGTAAATTGCGAAAATGTAAAGTCTACGCTATTACAAAATAAGTATCCGGGAGTGGGGGTACAAATTTACGAATGGGGATGAGACTTAGGAATGTAGTGTCAATAGATTACAACCAAATCGAATCGATCAAATGTAAATGTAACGAATATATAAATATAAGCAAATGTATAATGTATTAAATGCAAGTATATTGTGTAAGCGTACGTGCATATGTGTATGTAATTATTTACAGGTGCGACAATGTGAATTTAAATGTGTATTATTTAAGTATTGTTTTGACCTAAAGAAAAATTAAATGTTTATTTAATTTAATTAATAATCTTGTATTTTCTTTAATATGTACAAAAAAGAATGTTTAAGAAAAGAAAGTATTTCTAAGTTTGAAAATTGTCACTTTACATTTTTGATATACAAGTATATCTTTATAATTTGTATATACAAAAGAATACTCTCATTTAAAAGTTAAGAATTTAAATTATGTAAAAAAATGTATTTTTATTTATTATGTGCAAAAAGTATTTTAATTAAATGTTTTAAAGTTTATGTATATTGAAAAATATATTTTAAAAGTGTTAAAGTATTAATGTAACAATATACAAAGTAAAAAATATTTTAGAGGAAAAATATTGCAACTAAAAAGGTAAGTTTAGAGAAAATCAATATTTGATGTAAATAAATAAAAGAAAAGTTATGTTAATTTATATATATGAAAGGGAATATGATGTTTAAAAAGAATTGGAAACAAAAATCAGAAATGGGCTCAAGTGTGGGGTTATGGCCCAAATAGATGAAAAATGAGGGGGGTGTATGAAGGGAAAACAAAAAGGCTTGGGCGTGGTTGAAACGGGCAAGGCCCATCATGCTTGAAACAAGTTTTAGGGTTCATTATTTTTCTGTTCATTTGGGACATACGCTTAGGGTTTGGAAGGAGCAGCGCCGTTCGTATCACTTGTCTTCTCCGATTGTAAAACCCTTCGCCTCAGCCACCAGCGCCGTTTGCCCTCCTCCCCTCAGATCACTCAGGCGACGATTAAACAAGGTAGCTTTGTCTCTCTTTATTAGGCGTTTTAGACTTCCATGTTATGATTTTACTGCTTCTTTTGATTAAGATGTCTTGATTCTGTTTGTTTATGTTGTGTTCATTATTGATTTTGTTGGAGGTACGCGAGAAGAGATGAAAGAAAATCTATTACCTTTACTGAGGAGGGGAAGGAGTGGTGGAGGCGCGTAGGAGGCTTGGGCGGAGAATACGCGTGATGATGCTAGCTTATCAAGGACTCCTGGTACTCTTTATCTTTTAGGGTTCAATGATGTATTCTGAGAACTTAACATGATATCATTTCTTTTCTTCTTCTCCCTGTTGCCTCGTTGCTTCTGTTTGATTGCCTTTTTGATTTGCTTTGTATGATGCCCTGTGATGAGTACTCCTCTGAGGGCCTGCCTTGAATGTGCTTCTTTGTCCCTTCTCTGAGTTGCCTTGAATATGCTATCTTTGTCCCTTCTCTGAGTTGCCTTGAATATGCTATCTTTGTCCCTTCTCTGAGTTGCCTTGAATATGCTTCTCGTTTGTTTATGGCCCAATGATGAGTACTCCTCTGAGGGTTCTGTGGTTTGGCTTTGGATGCTTTGTGCTTAGGCAGGTATGGTACTTGACAGAGGTTTTGTTATTTTGAATGTGATGATAGGCAGGTTATGCTTAGCACAAAAGTCTTTTTGTTAATGGTTAAGGCAGGACAGGTTTTATGTTAGGCCTCAGGCAGGGTGAGTGTTTGGACATATGTTGAGTTGAATGGTACAGGTTTTAGGCTTGTGATGTTTCAGGCTTGAAAACTGGTTTTCTGGATGGAGGCTTAACAGGTTTATACTTAGGCAGGTCTTGGCCTTGAACAGGGTCTTACTGGTTTTTTGGCTTATGAGGTTTTTGGCGTTTGATAGGTTAATCAGCTTTTTTTTTCTGGTTATTATGAACTGGCTTTTGTGTGTGGACCCGTTATGAGGCTCGTTGGTTCTGGCTTAATGCTTATTGATAAGGCTTATGCAGGTCTGGTAGAGGTTTTATGGTTATTAGCAGGTTGTGAGGCTTTGAGGCTCAGGCTTCATGTTAGGCCTTTGACAGGTTATGGCCTTGACAGGTTCAGCAGGCTTGGACTTTTGTTCATCAGGTTTTGCCTTTTGTTCAGCAGGTTTTTCCTTTCTTTGTGGTGTATTGGTTTTGCTCTCCCTCTTTACTGTACTGTGTTCAGTTCTTTATATTTTCTTCCTTCCTGCCTAAAGCCTAAACCTGCTTTTTTTTTCTCTTTTTCTTCTCTCTCAGTACAGTTTATATATTTAAAATATGTTCATGTTGTACTTTTGTTCTGAAAGGGCCACTTTGTTGGGAAATGATGAAAAATGAAATGTTTGCTTGCATAACAATTTTCTTCTGCATATTTGTCCCTTCTTCCAGATTTTGTGCTTTGTATCTTTTCAAATCTTTTGAATAGCTTTGTGACAGTAACTTGTACTTTGACAATTTTTTTGAATTGTTTGAAAGTTGTGATCCAATTTGGACTTTCTGTTTGTATTGAACTATGCAGTTTGACAAATTTTTTTGAATTGTGCAATTTGACTTTTGTGCATTCATTTTTAGCAAATAAAAATTCGTCCCTTTTTGTGAACCGGGAGAAATCCCGTGATTTGCAGAGAGGGTTAACTGATCCCAGTCAGTGGCCCTTAATGATGAATTTTATATCTGTCTCTTTATTTATTTATCTGTTATTTGACTTTTCTTCTTTTCTTTTGCAGATGAATAATTGAATGGAGAGGGGTATTAAATGAAGAATGAAGAATTGGAGACTTTAGAAAAAATAGGATAGTTTCATTTTTTATTTATTTAAATTTAAATTAATGTAAAATCATTGTTGTAAATAAATTGTAAACAATAATTGTACGAATAATTTAAAAATAAATAAAAGTTTTTATTATCCAATTAATTCTATTTCCTCCTTTATTGTTTATTTATTATTTAAAATTCTTTGAACTAGAATAATTGAAAAATAAATTCCAATCACTTAATCTTAGAATAATAAATAATTTAAATAAACAAAGCTTTAGCAAATTGATCAGTTAAACCTGGCATTTCCAACATTCAAAGCAAAGCAAAAGTTAATCAAAACAATTGATCAGGCGCATTCCCTTTTCACTGATTGTTACCCAACACTGCAAATCCTAACTGAATGTATCCTTTGACTGGTTCCAACAAACAAATGTGAATTCAAACCAAATGCCTTCTTTTGCTGATTAAATCAAACAATGCGTATTCAAACCAAATCCCGGAACAAACTTGCAAAGCACCGTAGAATTAAATCTTTCTGAAGAACCGCGCACGAAAACCCTAATTCCTGATTAAATGCCAAAGAACGTTCGTCTGATCAAAGTTGAGCCAAAGTCAACCAAAACCCTAAGCCAACTGTGTGAAACATTCCAGAGCCCTGAAAATCAATGAAACCCTAATTATGTCCTGACTGACGAGAAAAGTCTGTTTGACCGATTCTTGAGCCAGTTTGAAAAATCAGGAAACGCCTGAAGCTGCGATTTCTTGTGGAAAAAAGTGAGGGAAAATTTTGGGGTACAACAACCTAATAGAGATTGCAACTCTTTCTTTGATGATGGAGGTTTCGTCTCCATAATAGCCTTTGTCTTGTTCAAGTTAATTTTGATCCCCTTCTTATGGACCACAAAGCCTAGGAAATCCCCAGCATGAACAAAGAAAGCACATTTAAGAGGATTCATTTTTAAGCCATGTTTTCTCATTCTTTCGAATGACTGGAAAAGGTGAGTCAAATGATCCTCATCAGAAACAGATTTAACTACTATGTCATCTATATAAATCTGCATAAATGATTCAATGAAATCATGGAAAATGGTGTTCATTGCCCTCTGATATGTTGCCCCAGCGTTTTTTAGTCCAAAGGGAATAACTACCCATTCATAAGTGCCTAAGGCGCCTGGACATCTGAACGTAGTTTTGGGAACATCATCCTCAGCAATAAAAATCTGATTATACCCAGAGTATCCATCTAACATACTCAGGTATTTGAAACCTGTAGCAGAATCAATCAGCATTTCTGCTATAGGTATGGAATATTCATCTTTTGGGGTGGCAGTATTTAAATCCCTAAAATCTACGCAAATTCGTAAAGAGCCATTTTTCTTAATAACAGGTACAATATTAGCAAGCCATTCTACGTACCTTGTGGTCCTGATAAACTTGCATCGAAGGAGCCGTTCCACCTCTGCCTTTATTTTTGAGAGGATTTCTGGGGCGAATCGTCTAGGCATCTGCTTGATGGGCTTCTTACCATCCTTGATCGGAAGCCTATGTTCCACCAATTCCCTCTTTAAACCAGGCATTTCGTCGTAGTCCCAGGCGAAGCAATCTTTGTTTTGTTTGAGCACTTCGACCACCTTGCCTTTTAGACTGGGACTGAGTTTCACACTGATGTACGTAACTCTTTTTTCGACGCCATCCCCAATATCAACTTCCTCCAAAGGATCTTGCGCCAGCATCTTAGCGCTTGTTGACTCTAGATCCTTCTCGAACCCCAAAGGCTCTTGATCATAAATGGCATCTAGCTGTTGATCCACTAGTTCGGAAGTTTGTCCATCACAGGGTGGGGGTGAGTGGTTTCCCTCAGGATTTGCTATTTCTTTTTTTGTTTTTTCTTTTTTATTTATGGCTTCGACAACCATGTTTTGTATTTCAGCTTCGAGAGCCATTTTTCGTTTGTTCTCAGCCAGATAGGCCGAAATCTTTTGGTAGTAACTTGACTCAGTCATAATGATCTTCGTTTTTCCAGCCAGTTGGCCGTATCGTCGAAGTCTCTCCATCTTCCTCAATCTCCTTCCCGTCCCACATGATTTCCCTATCCCATTGGAATCCATTGGGACGAAGGGTTAAAGAATAGTAAGCGTTCTCATTGGGCTCGAAATATTCCTCAGGCGGGTGACATGGCCCTATGTTGGCCATATTTCGATCGAAGTTTCTTTTGTCCATGTTGTTGATTTATGTCATATAGTAACTTTGGTCTTCTTCTATGTTTTTGACAATTCCATCGTCTCTCCACAACACCAACCTTTGATGCATCGAAGAAGGCACTGCGCCAATTCCATGGATCCATTCCCTGCCAAGCAACAAATTGTAGTTTGCCTTCGCAGCAATGACCATAAACATTATTGGTCTTGTGAGGGAACCAACTGTTAAGTTAACTTGTATTACTCCCAAAGTCTTGCCAACCTTTCCTTCATAATTCGAAAGCACCATGTTGTGAGGTCTAACATCTGAATCCTGCATGTCTATCCTTTTTAGCATGAATTGAGGCATCAAATTAACAACAGCTCCACCATCCACCAGAACCTTGTTCACACCATATTGCTCCACCTTTGCCCTGATGAATAAGGGTTTTAGATGGTTCTTCATTCCTTCGTCTGGCTTTTCGAAGAAAGAGTTTTTCTCTTCGACCGCTCCATTGTTCATCACATAATAACACACTGGCCTATGTCTGGCCATTTCGTCCTCGTTAGTCTCCTCACCAGCATAAACCTCTGTATCCTGATTGTACTCACAAGGAAGCACCGAAACTACATTGTAGTTTGCATTAAAGAAGGATTCCCCCTCCAATTCGAAGTCATCAGTCATCAAGTCCTCTTCGTTTGCAGCCTCCTTCTGAGTCTTATTTTCTTCAGTGTCTTTCTTTGGTGAAAAAAGTTTCCTGGACACTGGGGTTTGCCCCTAGTCTGGTTCACTGATGTTGGGTTATTGGTACTAGATTCTCCTATCCCCATAGGCTTCGAATCCCTTTCAGCTTTTTTGTTTCTCTGGTGTCTGCGCCATTGAGAGCGAGACATTGGATTTTTGCCTTTGTAATTCTCCAGTCTTATTTCTTCTCTCCTACTTGAATTGAATTGCCTCCTGTAAGCCATCGCAGTCCTGCCTCCTTGGTCATAGCTGCGCCACTTTCCTTTTCCCTTATCAGTCTTCACTTGCAGCCATCTGTCAGTGGGGATTTCTACAGGTAGTTTAAAGGAAACTTTCTTTGCTCACCTGGGGTAAGGGCTATCTGGCCTCCTTGGCATATTTCTGCCAGTGTTAACAGGATTCGAAGGCATTCTGCCTTGGTGCCCCCAGCCTGATGCAAACAGAATTCTCTCGAACGCTTCAGCCATTTCTTTATCATACACCGCTGCACATCTGAGACATATTAAACACCCTGTTCCAATCTTGTGGCAACGAACCAAGAATTCGAGCAGACTTTCATCAGCTTTTGGATAGACTCTGTACAGTTGGTTGTCTTGCCTCCAGTTGACCCCTGTTCGTTCGCGCTGGGCCCTTTCGAACTCAACAGCAATTCTGGAGTTGCAGATGATGTTGCACCTTGGGCACAACAACTTATCCTGGTTTTTCTTATGACGGTGAAAGAGGTATTCGCACAAACTCGCGTCTTTTCTAGGTAAGTTATCTCTTCTTTGCTCTCTCCCTCTCCAAACAGCGTTCCACTTCTTCCATTTCAGCGTTGGGCTGTTCGAAGTCCACCATATTTACTCCTAGCATTTGACCATCAGAAATTTTGACTTCTTCAAATTTCATCCTGTGACCCTCAGTGGCCTCAGTTAATTTTTTGTCACTTAGTACCCTTGCTTTGAGCACCTTTGGGAGGCCATCAGTAGCCTCTCTTTTGTTCTTGATCAAGATGAAGTCCCCATCCTCTTCGACTTCCACTTTCGATTCAACTTTCCTCTCAGCAATTTCTACTACATTGATGTCCAGAGGTTCAGCATAGTTAGTCTCTGCCATCAGCAATAGATCCGTATCAACTTTCATTGGATTCTTCCCTCTGTCTGAGAACTTCAGCCTGTCATCTTTGATTGCGTTTTGTATCAGATCCCTGAAAAGAAAACATTGTGAGGTTTTATGGCCTAAAAAGTTGTGATATTTACAAAAGCCTCTCTTCTTCCTTTGTTCCAACGGAGGAATCTTAAGGTTAGGAGGAACTATTAACTGGCCATCTTTAACAAACAGATCAAATATTTCATCACATTTAGTTATATCGAAAGTATAGATTTTCTTAGGGAATTTATCATTCTTTTCACTTTTGACAGAATCCTTTCTATTGGAAGGAAACAGAACTTTGCAAGCATAAGAGGGTGCTTCCTTTAGTTCTGCAAGATCTATTTCGAACTGATCAAAATCATAAGGGTCTTGAGAATCATCTATGTTCTCCTTTTCAGCCTCTATGTAGGCTATTCTCTCTTTCTTATGATTTTTACTAGCCCTAGCCTTTTCAGCTTTTAACCTTTCAACCTGACGAACTCTGTCTGCTAGTTGGGCCATATCTCTAAGATACTACGTATCCAATTTCTTTCGAATGGAATAATCTAGGCCCCTAGCAGCCATTTCGACCAATTCATGTTCAGGGACCACTGTGAAACATCTAGATTTTAATAAACGGAACCTATTCAAATAATCATCTATTGGTTCCGTGAATTTTATCTTAATGTTTGCTAATTCTTTGAGACTAATTTTAGACTGACGCATGTAAAATTGTTCATGAAAAAGTCTTTCTAAATAAGGCCATGTGTCCACAGATCTAGGGGGTAGGGTGGTGAACCAAGTAAAGGCGTTCTTCGTTAGAGAACTTGGGAAGTATTTTATCCTAAGATTTTCATTATTTTCTATATCCCCTGCTTCGGTTAAATATCTCGCTATATGTTCCACTGTTGATTCACTCGTGTCTCCAGCAAATTTTGTGAATTTAAGGACTTTAAAGCCCCTGGGTAATCCTGTTTGCAGAACATAGTCTACAATAGGAGATGTGTAATTTGGCCTCCTAAATCCTGAATTTAAACCATTCTGGGCCATTATTCTTTCGATCATGGTGGTGAGGTTATTTTCTGCCACTAAATTGTCATTTCTAATTCTATGAACAATTTCGTCTGCATTTTGGTCCCTATTCACCATCATTATTGGTCTAGGCTGTTCGTCCTGAACTTCCTGAACTTCCTGGTTCCTTAATCTTACCCCTATATTTCTCTCTTCGACCACTTGTACAGGGGGTCGAATTTGTTCAATTGTGGGTTCTTCATTTCGAATCACCACTGGGTTTTGCCTACGCCTTGCAGGCACATTAGGGGCACCAAAAAAATCTGCTATTCTGGCCATCTGGGCTGCATTTTCTTGGTTTATTCTATTTATATTCTGGATTAGGGGATTGAAAATAGAATTCATTTCGCGGGCTAGGATTCCTACCATATCATGATTGCTATCATCCATCTGTTGCCTAAGCGCTGCTTGACTATTAGTTGTAAGGGTAGGCAACTGGGTGAAGTTTCCTATATTCTGGAAATTTGTACCCAAATGGTTCATTTCTGAACCAGACCCTTGGAGTGGGGACGAAGTTGATGCATTATGTAACCCTGCCATAAACGAAGTTGGAATTCCATACGGAGGGTTTCTGGGTCTCAAAGGTTCGAAACCTGGCGGCCTAGTGGGGGTCGAATACTGTTGATTCCCTACGTGTGGCACAGTTTGCATTGAGGGCACGTTTGATGGCATTTCTAATGTACTTACTGGGACCGTATTCGAACTGCCAACATGGATGGTATTGGAGGCATCAATCGAACTTGAAACGATTATTGCAGCCCCCTGTGGGGGATTTTGTCCCCCATCTTGGTTGGTTGTGTTAACCATTGTTTTGGTACGTTGTCTTCTGGGTATATATGGATTATTATTCTTTATTTTGCCGCTTCGAAGGTTCATGTACCGAAACGCGCTCCAAACTCAGAAGATCCTAAAATTCTCTAATAGGTTTGATAAAACTTTTTGTTATGACACTGTCCCACCAGGTGTTCCAATTTGTTTACAGTGATTTCTAGTAAACAACCGCTAGTCTTCCAATTTATTGATTATTATTGGTTACTTGCAGGATCGACTAGATTGATCCTAGGACACATGTGTCATAACTCATTTCTATGTTCATACCCATTATCTTGATGAATTTATATTGTATGTTAATGTCGAATGTGAGATTCTTAAGAAATATCTCTAAGATTGTCTATAGAAATAAACTGACTGAATGTATAAAGGAAAGGCTTCGAATTAGACTTAAGATTTAATACTTGAATGTAAAGATAAGGAGTTTATGAGATTATAACAATTTATGGAAATATGAAGTGTTTGAACAAAAGGATAAAGTAAAAGTGAAGTTTCTAAAGAGATAAATGTGTTTGAAAGCAAGTAAAACAAGGAAATAAAAGGAAATCGAAAGATTTAAGAGCAAAAGTATTGTAAAAGTGAAAGAAATATAAAAAGACTTGTATTAAAATTATAAAGAATCATGATGTTCAATACGTACATTTTGTCTTCTAACTCGTTTCCCTTAAGTCACAGTAATTTGAGTGTTTGAGATTTTTTAGTACACGAAATGAACACCCCCAATTCTAACATGAAAACACCTATTTATAGTATCCTGACCCCAACGGTCCTACTCTAAAATCATGCCACGTTTGAAGCATGCAGGCTCCTTACATTTACTGACTTCCAAGCGTCTTCTAAGAATGGCGCTCTTATTTGAAATTCGAAAACCCTGTGCCAGCGAAGTATTTTGCTAGTTTTCTTTGATTCGAATTAAACCATTTGTCTGGACCGCTTCCAATTCTGGCACATTTGCACAAAGGAACTCTTTATATTTTAAACACTAAAAATCCCAAATCGAAATCCATCATATATCACTGGAAACCTAAGAGTCCTTTAGAACAATGGTTCTATATTTCCCACCAATATTCATCATTGATATCAACCTCCTTATATGCTTATTCGAAATATTGTTTTGATATCCAATTATTCTTTTATTCGAAATTTCCAGCTAACAGATAGGTGGACTCCAAAGACCTCATATGCTCTCCTTGGTCCTAATATGTTCTCAATACCTTACATGACAAGTTTCATGCCTTGCACAATAAGTTTGCTCAGTCAACTGCTCAGATGCTTGAGAATCGACTGTATTAGGTCAAAAGTCAATTGTGACCCACATACAGTCAAACTTCAAGTTTTTTGGTCAACATTAACATTTTTAACTGAATTTCATCATTTGATCAAGGTTTGATCATGATTCCTCAAGGAATACTCCAAATTCATCAAAACCCAAAAGTTGCTAAATTAGGGTTTCTTAGGAAAAGTCAACCAAACTTTGACCAAGCATAACTTCCACATTCTTTATCAGAAAATTTCCATCCAAAGCTCATTTTGAAGAGGATTCAATTACCTACAACTCATCTTCATCCCACAAGTTCAAAATATGCACCTACAAAAAGATATGAATTTCTACATTATGAGTTCTTTTGAAAAGTCAACAAAAACACCTTTTGGGTCAAAGCTTCTTACAAGAACATGGAAGACTCAATTGAGATGAGACCAAAAAGGTTGCTTAGGGGACATCCTAAGCTTTCTAAAAAGTTAAAGGACACCTCTCTAGGTTTAAAATTGGAGGAGATATGCCTTGTCAAAGTTGACCTTTTTTGCAAAATTGCAAAAGTTAAATAGGCTCAAAATTACATTTTTTGTCAAATGGGCCTAACTTTTTATGCTTGCACCTCACTTATAATATGGTCCACAACCCAAATATTCACCCACACATTATTTTCTTCATTTTTCAATTTATTTTGATTTTTTATTAATTAAAATTGAATTAAATCAAATAATTGGTGAATAATAGCAAAGATATGATTAGATTTGATTTTTTGACAGGCTTGCAATCAAAATATGTTGAGTTATCAAGACCAAAACGAATCAAGCATAATTGGTAAAAGAAAGGGATGATTTGTCTAAAAATAGAAAGTTTACATGTAGCATAGAAATCAAATCAAATCTCCCATAATTGCAAAGATTTAAGCTAAGTTTATAACCCTAATTCACTCTAAGATATATAGGGAACATGTACAAGGCATGGGACAAGGTTTTTCAGTCGTAGGGAGGCAGAACAAAACTTCAAAATTTCAAAGAAAAGTGGTGATTCGATTTCCATTCTAGAGGCGAAGTCAAGTTGTTCTAGCATTACCAATAACTTGCTGGACATCACAGGAACATGTCCTAATCAATTACAAACCGACCCAGATCCAAAATCATCACGTAGCAGTCCCACAGTTTGCCCTGTTTTTCTAAACTCGATTATTGTGATTCACGCATCATGAACATGCTGTAATGGAATATATGTGTTTGTTATCATGTTTGCAACGTATTGGTTATGTTTAATTGATGTTTTAACACGTATACTGATGAATGCCATAACTAGGTTTGAAGCCACGTTTTGGGGCTTCTTGATACAGGAAAAGTTGGGCCAAGAATTGGATACTGGGATTATCGTGGCATCAAGACCAATTGATCCCTAGTCTTTGATTTCATTTATCATGTATATTTTTTATGTTTGAAGCATGCAGATTGTAGCAACGACCATGGTTTGTAGGTATAAATCATATGACGACGGGCTAGAGGTAGAAGAAGGTGATTTGGCATCACCCTATTGGTTCATTTAAAAATAACGTGCGTGATTTTTTGTTTCAGCCTCCTGGAATTTGTTTTGATATATTATGCATTATTCTTATTCCATTAACAACTAACCATCATAGCCTAGCTGGCAGAGGCGTGTTGTTGGAGAGCATAAGGACTTGGGTTCGATCCCAGGTCCCAGCGTTTCTCTTTATTTTATTTTCTCTCAACGGATCATGTGTAGCTCTCATCCGGATGTCTACCATACATCACCAACATTCAGCCATTTGATCAAGTATAACATCAGATCCAACGCATAAGCAACGAAGGACCATGATACACCCCTAGGTCAACGCCACATGGAACAAGGCGCTGACTGGGCTTGGAGGACTATTGGGCTTGGGAAATTCAGAATCATACCCCCCATTTGCTAACAACATATAGGCCCAGTTTGCTTTTCTTTCTTTTTCTTTTTTTCTTTTTTAATTAATTTCTTTAATTGTATTAATTTGTTAACACAAAAATTATTATTTTTTCTAAAACTAAAAAATCACAAAAATACATAATTAGTTCTTATTTACTCAAATTAATACTTTTGAAAATAAATTAGGTTAATTAGTTTATTTGATTATTTGTTTTAGTTAAAATTAAATAGAAATTAGGTTTTAAATTTGTAATTAAATTGTTTTTTTTCTCAAATAAAAAACCACAAAAATACATAAAATCTTTTTTTACAAAATATTTTATTTTTATTGAATTATTTAATTTAGTTTAAATTATATTAATATCAATTTCTTTTTATAATTAAAAAAATGATTAGAATTAGGGTTTTAATTGTACATAACCTAATTAAGTCTTTTTCTCAAAAATAACTTAAATATTTTTTCAGTTAGATTTTTAGGGTTTTCAATTTTTCTCGCACTTAATTTGCGGCACGCATTTTAATTCCTTTTATTATTATTGTAACTGTTTCGAGGATGTAATAGTTTTAATTAGGGTTTTAAGCTTCCGCATTTTTATTTTCCGTCAAGACAATTATGTAACTGTCAAAGCCTTGTAATAGCTAGGTTTATTTTTTGCACTTTAAATTCCTGCAAATATTTAACTGTTAGATGCATGCTAATAGGATTGTATGGCAAGAGTATCTTGAAATTAAAACGGTAGATCACCTAATGTGCAAAGATTAGATAACTGGAACAATTCATATGCACATATTCACTCCTAGGGTTCACCCCACTTCGTTCGCCTTCGGTAAAACAGTCATTAAGCATAGGGGATTTTAGTGGTTACCCTTTAGTCTAAAAGGTCAAATTGTCCCATTCGGATGTTGCCTCAGAAATGTTGCCTCGAAAATGTTGCCTCGAAAATATTGCCTCGGAAAGATCTTAAGACTCTAGGGTTACTACTAAAGTTTCCAACCCATTGCTTTAGTGACTGTACTTGTCCCTTTCGAATGGCTCTTACAAACTCCAACGACGGGGCTACCTACTCCTTAATAGTGGGATAGCGCTGTCTAAAGGAACCGAGAATAAACAATCTTTTTTTTCGAGTAGGTAGAATCTTAAGTACTTGCTCAATAAAAACTTTTCACACAAACACCTTTCAAAACAAATTTTTTAAAACAAACTTCATCACATCCTTGAGGACTGATATAAGGATTATCACGAAGAAAAAAAATTATTTTCAAGAACAAACAAGCACACACACAAGCAATTTGAAAGATGAGAAAGTACCTAAGAGCCCATGGAAAACCATGGATAGAAAGGGTGCTAACACCTTCCCTTTCTATAATCTACCCCCCGTACTCAGAATATCTCGAAAAAAGGTTTTTTCTATTCTTTTTCCTTTTCCATGATTGGATGGAATAAAAGTCGGTGGAGACTCTTGCTTACCGCGGCATTTTGTGAACAAAAAGCATAAAACGCAAGCCAATATAACAGTCGGTTCTACCACCGTATCACAGAACTGGAGACTCTGATGGGGAATAAATAAGTGGGGTATACCTTAGGATCTAGGTCATTAAATTGCTTATCTTTATTGTCTTGGTTGCTTTACTTTTGAGGGTTTATTTGGGGTTACTATAGATCCTACACCCAGATCTGGGGGCACTTTTTAGGTAAACAACAATAGATCGTGGAGACTGTACGGCATAGACCGATATGGTTTAAGTGATGGCTGTATTGGTGTGACACTTTAGTTGGTACCAGTATCCTTCATATGGAAACGAGGAGAATACGGGGCCGCCGCGTGATGTCGTGAAGCACTAACGGATCTTATAATCTTAGTTGAACAAACTTGGCCATTATAAAGTAGTAAGATAGCCGACCTCGATGCAGAGCTAAGGATTGGTTGATACTCGATGCTACACTCATTGAGATCAGACTTTCGGGATATTTCGGCCGCAAGAAAATATTTCTTGAGTTGAGACAATGCCCGATAAAGGATGGTCAGTGATATTGAGATCCCTTAGAACCCGGTTGTGATCGGTGGATCTGGAACTGACTGTTTAACGCTGGTTCACGAAATATCGCGAAAGCAAGAGTCGCCACCGTCTTTTATTTTCTCCAACATGGACAGGACAAAAGCACAGCAAAATTCCTTATGAGATAGTTTCTCGGTTCGGGAGGTAGATTTATAGAAAGGGAAGGTGTTAGCACCCTTTCTATCCATGGTTATCCATGGGCTCTTAGATACTTGCTCATTGTGTTTTCAAAATGTTAGCTTTTCAATTGTGAGTGAGTTTGAAAAAGTTTCGTTTAAAGATTTCAGATCGACCCTTGTATCAGTCCTCAAGAGTGTTTGAAAAATTGTTTGGAAAGCTTTTTGAAAGTGTCAGTGTGAAAAGAGTTTGATTTGTTTTTGAATAGAGCAAGTATCTATGAGTCATCTACCTACCCTAAGGAATTAGGCTGTGTAAATGTCCTTAAGGTAGTGCCATCCCACCATTGAGAGGTAGGTAGCACCACCGTCGGAGGTGTTCGGGTCAATTCGTTTGTAGGGACAGTGTGGTCACCAGAGCAACAGTAGGACACCTTAGAAGCTACCCTTATGCCATTGATCCTTTTTAATTCCGAGGCAACCGTTTCGAGGCAACTGGATCATGTCATGGACATAAGGACTTACTAAAACATCCTATACTCGACGACCACGTTTCGAAGGTAAGGCAACAGTGAGGTGTACCCTAAGAGTGGTGTGTGAATTTGTGTGTTGTTTTCATGTTATGTTTTATCTGGTACATGTATCATGGTGATCTACGCTTGTTTTTAATTTAGGCCATACATTCTTTCATGCAAAGTTTAGAATTTAAAAGTGCGGAAATTTAAATGACGGAAAAGTAAATCCTACGCTATTATAAGGCGCGGGTCTATACATCGCCAAATTACAAAGACCCGTTTTAATAAAAGATGCGGAAAGTAAAACCTAGTTACTATTACATGGCTTGAGCAGTTACATAATATTTGAAAGAAAATAAACGTGCGAAAGAAATAAAAATAGAATGTTCGAGGGCGTTGGACCCTTTTGAAATTAAATTGAAATTAAAAAGCTAATTAATTATTAAATTAAAGAAAAGAAATGTTTTTAGGTTTTTGGTATTTAATGAAAATAAAGAAAATTAATTAGAAGTTAAATGAAACCCTAGTTCTAAATTATTTTTAATTGTTAAAGAAAAAAATATTAAAGTTTAACCTAATTTACTAAATAGTTAAGGCATATGTTTATTTACAAAAATATTTAACAATTAATAATAATAATAATGATGAGAAAATTATTTATTAAAAAAATGATGAAAAGTTAAAAACCCTAATTTCTACATATTTTAATTTGTTAAGAAAAAGATTTAAGTTCTAAACCCTAATTTAACTAAATTAATTATTTAACATTTATTTACAAAATAAATTAATAGAAATTAAATATAATTAAACATATTTTAATTTTTCTGTATTTTATATTATGAAAATTAATTTATGAAATTAAAGAAAACAATTAAAAGAATAAAAAGGAAAATCAAATAAAAAATAATAATGATGCAAACCATGGGGGGTGTCTGGCCCATTTAGGAGGTGAATTGGAAGCAATTTGGCCCACTGAATACAAGCCCTTTTTGACTTTTTATGCTTGCGTATGGATCCATTGACTAGCGTGTACCATGGACTGCACGTTATGGCCATTGGATTGATCATCAGGGACACTTGGCAGGCACAAGCATGAACGTGCATGGTGAGCAATGGAATGAGTGCTACACAGGAAAGCATTGAAACAAAAATTATAGATAATATGGGGGGACCTGGGAATCGAACCCAGGTCCCTATACCTGCCAGACAGCTCACCCACCAACTGAGCTAGTGCCCTTCTTTGTTAATATCATGGAGCATGAATAATATAAAAGAAAACAAAAATTAGTGATATACAACAAGAAAAAACGCGCCATTATTCAAACGATCCAGTCATCATAAGCCACATCCATCTTCTTCCTCATCTTTCCTGCAATTATGAAACAAATAGTGGGGGTTTTAAACCCCCACTAAACAAGACATGTAAAAATAGCGAATAGCCCATGCTGTAACATAAAAAGGGCGCGAGGTGTTGGTTGGTCTTGTCTTGAGGTCACGAATCCAATGGCATGGGTTTGGTGGTTCAATTTTTCCATATGTGAAAACCCCTAAATTTGGAGCTCTGAAAACCTAATATCCTTTAATGGAATATCTGGATACAAGCGTCGTTGGTTCAATTAAATGCTACCAATAGCTTCAGAATATCAATATTAGTGTAAATCAATTAACAAAACACATGAACAATGCTTGAAAATTAAAACACGATAATGGATATGTTCATGAAAAGTGCAATGCTGTTCTACCAATTCTTGGGGTCTGGAGACTGGTTCTTGATTGCAACACGTTCCTAGCAATGTCAGGAATGTATTGGAAGGCTTGTTGTGCTTTGAAACGCCTTGTAACTATGTTTTCAATTTTCAATTTTTTGATGAAATTTTGCAAATTGGTTCTTGGTTTTCTGAGCAGCTTTCGTGTGTAGTGGAATAGGGTTAGCTTGTGTATAAGTATTTGAACGAAATTAGGTCAAAACCAAGTCCAAAGATCCATGCATTCATGTTTTGAATATTTGATTTTCTCCATATCTTTTCCAATCTTTTTTCATGCCAATCCTTGCCAATTGTGGAAGATATTGCCTTGTTAATTGATGCACGAAATATTTAGCTCATAATGAGTGAATTTGCTGCACAAAAAGATTTGATAAGTGTTATTTGATATTTTTTCATATTTAAATCTAATTAAATGAATTATTATGAATAAAAATTCAATTAATTAATTAAAAATAAGAAAATAAATCCCTTTAAGGTCAATGGGTCGTGAATATGCTTTGGGTAATGATTCATGGAAGAATTTGTGGCCCATTAGCATTTTTGAAGCTTTTGAAGCAAAGTTGACTTTTCAAAATTCCCAAAAATTTCCCAACTTCTACAAGGCATATCTTGCTCAATTTTGAAGCTATGATCATGTTCTTTGACATTTTGGAAAGGTCTTGAAGTCCTCTAACCAATGCCTTTGGTCCCATGTCATTTTGATTTACCAATCTCAAGTTATGGTCTTTGACTTAAAGTGCCTTTTTGTTGACTTTTGAAAATGACCTATAATGTTGAAATTGATAACTTTTTGTGAGAACATTTCTTGGACTTGAAGTGTGAAGATGAGTTGTAGGAAATGTCATCCTCTTCAAAATGAGCTTTGGATGGAATTTTTCTGATAAACCATGAAGAAGTTATGCCCTGGTCAATTTGCAGTTGACTTTTTCAGCTGTCCAAAAATAGAAACTTTTGCATCTTGAGACTTTTTGAGCCATGCTTTGAGAATCATGATCAAGAATTGATCAAATGATGTTTGTGGCTTCAAAATAAGATGTTGCCCAAAATTTTTGACTTTTGACTGTCAAATGACCATTTTGCCCCTGTAGTTGACTGTGAAGCAATTAGGGTTTTTGACTGTGCAATTTGATGCTGAGTCTTGAAACTTGGCATGTGGATACTTGACAATGTGTATAGACATATGGGACTTGATTGGACCCTTGGAAACCTCAACTTCTTTGCAAGAACCAAAACCCTAATTTTGACTGTGTTAGGAGGCAATTGGACTGTGCAACCCTTGAGAGATTTTGAACCATCTGAAGATTGATCTTGGCAAATCTTGAAGAATATGGGAGAGCAAATTTTGGGGTACAACAGTTGCCCCTGTTCAATCTTCTTAGACCTGAGGATGTAGATTGGCTGGCGTGCCTTTCGTAATCCGAAGGTGGAAGATGATTGAACACTAGAGTGCCCAGAAATTTGCGCTCACATGTTAGCAGTGTGATGGCGGGAATGGGCTTACAAATTCCATTTGGAGACTGATGGATAGGAGGATGGGCTTATAGATGCCATCTAGAGACTGTGACAGAACCTTGTCGGAAATGGGCTTATAGATGACATTTGGAGACTGTCGGTATGTGGATGGGCTTATAAATGCCATCGGGAGGTTGTCGATCGCGTAAGAGATTCCTTAGCGAGAACTTGCATACCTGAGAAAGAAAGATAATTACCTGGCCTGTTACAGGAGTTGACCTTCAAACTCTTTATGTAGATGTGCCCTGGCTGGATACAGGTATCGAATCTTTAAACTCTTCAGACGTGCCCTGGCAAGATACAGGAATCGAGTCTGGAGAATATAGTCGCCAACAGATACACCCTGGCAAGATACAAGAATCGGATCTTCGAACTCTTCAGACGTGCCCTGGCCGGATACAGGAATCGAGTCTGGTAATATTAGTCGTCAACAGATACACTCTGGCAAGATACAGGAATCGGATCTTCGAACTCTTCAGACGTGCCCTGGCCGGATACAGGAATCGAGTCTGGTAATGTTAGTCGTCAACAGATACACCCTGGAAAGATACAGGAATCGGATCTTTGAACTCTTCAGACGTGCCCTGGCAAGATACAGGAATCAAGTCTGGTAATGTTAGTCGTCAACAGATACACCCTGGCAAGATACAGGAATCGGATCTTCGAACTCTTCAGACGTGCCCTGGCAAGATACAGGAATCGAGTCTGGTAATGTTAGTCGTCAACAGATACACCCTGACGAGATACATGAATCGGATCTTCGAACTCTTCAGACGTGCCCTGGCAAGATACAGGAATCGAGTCTGGTAATGTTAGTCGTCAACAGATACTCCCTGGCAAGATACAGGAATCGGATCTTTAGTTGCGACCGTTGATAGTAATCATCTTTGTACTGACCTTTGTCCTGAAAAGACAAAACGTTAGTTGTATGCGATGTCATGATGTATGACATGCGTGATGTTCTCAGAATAAGTGAGATTGTATGTTCATGATGCGTATGTGCATGCTATAATGTATGAAGATGTGATTTTTATGAATGTATGTTTTTGTCTAGGAAAGTAAATCCTTGACGGATGCCGGGAAGTAAAATCCTGGGCTGATGTTTGAGGAATAGAGCTTCGTTGTTTCCGCTGGGGATAATGGTTATGAGAATACCGGTAGGAGAAGATGACTCCGTTGGGGAATAAACTTGGCGAATAGATTATTCTGCGGGGAGATACTCTGTGGGGAAGAAAGACTTTGCTGAGATGCTGATGATAACTCCGCTGGGGATTCCATTGTTGTGTTATGTTGAAGGAGTTGATGAACTCCGCTGGGGGATAGGAAGACTTCGCCGGGGACGATCTTTCCATGGTTATTGGCTGAGGATAACCCAGTTATATCCTGGTGGGGAAATAACCTTTGAATAAAGCCGGGAGACGCGTTCGTGCTCTGCAGGGGATAAGCTTCCTGCTGGGGAGATGGATTCCCCTTACCTGGGGAAACTTTTCAGATTGGACTGGACTTTCCTGGGGAAATTTTTGAGATATACTGGGGAAGTGGCTCCACTGAATGTCTGTATACCACCGGGGAACAATCTTAGATCAAGACTGCCGGGGATACTTGTTAAGAATGTTTGTATACTGCTGAGGAATGTTGAGATCTGCTGGGCATACCCAATTTCCTTAAGGCTGATAGAGTAGGCTAACTCTGCTTGGGGAGAGTATCGCTGACTTGCTAGGAGATACTGTGCCTTGTTCAGGGTTGATGAGAGACCAAACTGCTTGGGGAGAATTGTTGATTCTTGGCTCACTCTCTCTGGGGAATTAAGATATCCTGGTTGCATTCTTCGGCCGAACTTACCTTGGTACATTGGTGGATAGAGCAATTAGATCGCTTAGACAACTCATTATTGCCCCTGTTTCTAATGTTACCTGTAATTAATCCTTTGTTTCGTATGCAAATATTTATGAGTTAGCAGTTAGTGTCAAATGCATATATCACAAATTGAACCTTGGACGTTCTTCGCAAAACAAAACAGAAAAGGGAAAAACAATTGGCAATTTGTCTGAAAAGTGAATTTGTATTGATTTTTGAATTTGCCTGTAAATAGGCATTTATGTACAAGAGGCTGACGTCCTAGTAAGAGAACGCCGCCGAACAACAGAGTTTATACAATTTTGTGAAACAGGAAAACAAAACAGCTATGTGAAAAGAATAATCCCACTGGGTTCCAACTCTGCTATCTCCTTTATATCTTCGAGCGTCTCATCACTTTGCTGCTCAGTTGACGATGAAGCTGATTGATCGATTCTGTTTGAACTTGATAGTTGATACCGAATTCTGGATGCAAAGTGATCCAACGAGACATAGTATTACGCTTTAATCCCTAACTTTTTCCTGGACCGCCCTTTCGGGTTTTCAGTCCACCGGGATACCCATTTTTGCCCAAGCCGCCTTTTCAGGTTTTCGACTTGCCGGGTGTACAATTTTTTTTTATTTCATCCCTCATTTTGCCCGAACCCTTTTGGTTCGCCGGGAAGCCATAATTTTTGCCTAGGTATGTCAACCTAGCGGGTCTTTTGTCATGCGTAGTATCTTTTTACTATGTCTGCATTGGCGGGGTGAGGAAGGTCGTCACCATCCATGGTGGTTAGGATCATGGCTCCTCCTGAGAAGACATGTTTAACCACAAATGGCCCTTCGTACGTAGGGGTCCATTTGCCCCTGGGATCACTCTGAGGAAGGATGATGCGTTTGATTACCAGGTCCCTAACTTGATACTCTTGTGGTCTGACTTTCTTGTTAAATGCCCTGATCATCCGTTTTTGGTATGTCTGACCATGAAAAATAGCAACGAGTCTCTTTTCGTCAATTAGGTTTAGCTGATCAAGTCGGGTCTGGATCCAGTCATCTTCGCTCAAACCTGCATCCTTCATTATCTGGAGAGAGGGTATCTGGACTTCAATCGGCAAGACTGCCTCCATGCCATAGACCAAGGAAAAAGGAGTTGCCCCGGTTGACGTTCTTGCTGAGGTACGGTACCCATGAAGAGCAAACGGTAACATCTCGTGCCAATCTTTATAGGTCACTGTCATCTTCTGCACAATCTTTTTGATATTCTTATTCGCTGCTTCTACAGCCCCATTCATCTTCGGTCGGTAAGGAGAAGAGTTGTGGTGCTGTATCTTGAATTGCTCGCAGAGCTCAGTGATCATCTTTTTATTGAGATTGGTACCGTTGTCTATAATGATCCTTTCCGAGACGCCGTATCGACAGATCAAGTTATGCCGAATGAACCGTGCCACAACATTCTTGGTTACTGTAGCGTAGGAAGCTGCTTCAACCCACATTGTAAAGTAATCAATCACTACCAGGATGAAGCGATGCCCGTTGGATGCCGTAGGTTTAATCTCGCCGATCATATCAATGCCCCACATTGCGAAAGGCCAAGGTGCTGTCAAGATATTCAGAGGAACTGGGGGAACGTGCACCTTATCTGCATAAATCTGGCACTTGTGACATGTCCGAGAATGTTGGTAACAGTCGGCTTCCATTGTGGACCAGAAATATCCTTCCCGGAGGATTTTCTTTGCCATGGTGTGTCCACTGGAATGCGTTCCGAAGGTACCTTCATGTAGCTCTGCCATGATCTTTTCTGCTTCAGTCTTATCCACACAACGCAGTAAAGTTGAATCATGGTTTCGCTTGTACAGAATGCCGTTGCTGAGGAAGAACTTTGCAGCGAACCTTCTCAGAAACTTCTTGTCATTGACAGATGCGCCTTCAGGGTATTCTTGAGCTTCCAAGTACCTCTTCACCTCATGATACCAAGGTTTTTCAGTTACCACCTCAGCCTCAAGATCACAACAATATGCAGGTTCATCCAGTTTCCAGATAATGATCCGAGGAGCTTCATTATCCCATTTGACTTTGAACATGGAAGACATCGTAGCCAGCGCGTCCGCCAACTAATTCTCCTCTCTTGGGAAGTGTTCAAAAGTTATCTCTGTGAAATGGGGGATCAATGTCGACACACATTCTCTGTAAGGAATAAGATTCAGATGTTTCGTATCCCACTCGCCTTTGATCTGATTGATCACGAGAGCGGAATCTCCGAAGACACTCAGAAACTTGATCCTTAAGTCAATTGCAGCTTGAAGACCCATGATGCATGCCTCATACTCCGCCATGTTGTTGGTGCAGTTGAAACATAGCCGGGCAGTAAGTGGAGTATGAGTGCCTTGAGGGGATATGATCACAGCGCCGATACCGTTACCCAAAATGTTGGAGGCTCCGTCAAAGTGCATAGACCATCGGTATCCTTCCTCAGGTCCTTCATCCGGTCCAGGTACTTCACAATCAGTCACAATCATGATGCTCTCGTCAGGAAATTCAAAGTTCATTGACTGATAGTCGTCCACTGCCTGGTGTGCCAAGTGGTCTGCCAATACACTTCCCTTGATGGCTTTCTGAGTCGTGTACTGGATGTCATATTCTGTCAAGATCATTTGCCATCTTGCTATTCTCCCAGACAGAGCAGGCTTTTCGAATATGTACTTTATTGGATCCATTTTTGAAATCAACAAAGTAGTGTGAGTCAGCATATACTGTCTCAGCCGGAGAGCAGCCCATACCAAAGCGCAACAAGTTTTCTTGAGCAGTGAGTATCGGGTCTCACAGTCGGTAAACTTTTTGCTAAGGTAATAAATGGCGTGCTCTTTTCGGCCAGACTCGTCATGCTGCCCCAGCACACACCCCATTGAGCTGTCAAGTACTGTCAGGTATAGTATTAGAGGTCTCCCTTCAACCAGCGGCATAAGAATGGGTGGTTCTTGGAGATACTCTTTGATTTTGTCAAAAGCGGCCTGACATTCATCGTTCCAACGTACCACCCGATCTTTCTTCAGCAGCTTGAAGATTGGTTCACAGGTGGCAGTTAGGTGCGAGATGAATCGATCAATATAATTCAGACGTCCCAGAAAGCCTCTGACTTCTTTCTCTGTCTTGGGAACTGGCATCTCTTGTATGGCTTTAACCTTGGCAGGGTCCACTTGAATACCCTTGTCACTTACGACGAAGCCTAACAATTTTCCAGATCTTACCCCAAAGGTGCACTTGTTCGGGTTCAACCTCAGCTTGTACAACTTCAGACGGTCAAACAACTTCTGTAGATGGTCAAGGTGTTCCTCCTCAGTTTGGGACCTTGCAATCATATCGTCGACATACACTTCAATCTCATGATGGATCATGTCATGAAATAAAGCAACCATGGCACGTTGGTAGGTTTCCCCAGCATTTTTCAGTCCAAATGGCATGACCTTGTAGCAAAAGGTGCCCCACTGAGTAACAAAGGTAGTCTTCTCCATGTCTTCAGGAGCCATCTTAATCTGATCATAACCTGAAAAACCATCCATGAAGGAGAACACCTTGTGCTGAGTAGTATTGTCAACCAGAACGTCGATGTGAGGCAGAGGGAAGTCATCCTTGGGGCTGGCCCTGTTTAAATCCCTATAATCGACACACATTCTGACCTTACCATCCTTCTTCGGTACCGGCACCACATTGGCAACCCACTGAGGGTAAGAAGTCACTGCTAGAAACCCGGCATCAAATTGCTTCATAACCTCAACTTTGATCTTCTCGGACATCTCTGGACGCATACGGCGGACCTTTTGTTTAACCGGAGGGCAGTCTTCCTTAGTAGGCAAGTGATGGACCACAATATCGGTATCCAACCCAGGCATGTCTTCGTAGGACCAGGAAAATATCTCCACATAATCATGTAACATCTGAACTAACCGTTGTTTCACGCTGAGCTCTAGATTGACACCAATCTTAACTTCCTTTCTATCTGTCTCAGTACCCAGATTTATCGTTTCCACTGGCTCTTCATGTGGCTGAATGACCCTCTCTTCCTGGAGTAACAGTCTTGCAAGCTTGCCAGGCACTTCGCAATCATCTTCACCTTCGTCTTCGGCTAAGTTGATCGGATTTTCGAAGTCATAACTGGCAGTAGTAGAGTCGTTACCAGTGAGATCCAGAGTGGATTAAAACCTGTATGAGTGAGTGTGTGTAAATATAGCTGTTTTGCAATATAAAGAAAGAAAGAAAGAAAGGGAGCACAATATTTGAAATGCAAAAAACGTCCAATGTCTTTATTCATGATATATGGAAATGACAAGTAATAAGCCCTCACAAATGAAGCCAACGGTGCCCCGGGTAAGACACCGGGCCATAAAGTTTCAATTTTATTGTTTATTACAAATTAAAAAACAAAGGAATTCATTACTGCGTAACAAAAGTAACAGGTATGTGATCTTTTGCAGTCCAATTAGTCAGTCCACCATCAGTCGTCGGGTAAATCCAGCTATCGAACTTTGATTCCTCCACATCGCCTTCAATGGCATTCACTCCCGGGTTGGTGATAAGCACGGGAGGTCTTCCGATCCTTGCTTTGCGTACAGCCTTCTAAGCCTCTGCAGTAAAACCCAGCCCAAACTTGTCAGTTTTAGGAGTAAAATCAGGGAGCCTGCCCCAGTTAGCACATTCACCTTTCTCAATTACAGCCCGGGCATCCTTCAAGGAAGCCATCTTCAAAGGAAGGTCTTCTTCAATTACCGTCTCAGCTGACGCCAATGTTGGAGGTACCTCTTCAAAATGTTGAAAGGGGGTTTCTATAAACTCCCCGTCCATCTCAATATATCGGAATGAATTCAGATGACTAACCATGTATTCTTCCTCCCCCTGCACAGTAACAATCTTCCCTATGACAGGATACTTGAGCTTCTGGTGTAAAGTGGAGGTCACTGCCCCAGCTTTGTGAATCCAAGGTCGACCCAGCAAACAGGAATAAGATGGACGAATATCCATCACATAGAACGTTGAGTCAAATACTTGAGAACCCACACGAATAGGAATCTCTACCTCACCATGAACCATCCTCTTCGACCCGTCAAAGGCTCAGACAATGATGTTGCTAGGCTTCAACTCCAGGCCCTCACAATCCAACCGGTCTAAGGCCTTCTTGGGTAATACATTCAGGGAAGAACCGGTGTCCACCAACACGTGTGCAAGAGTAGTGCCCCTGCATTCAATGGAGACATGCAGGGCATCATTGTGGTTCTTTCCCTTAGCAGTAAGATCAGCATCCGAGAAACCCAAACCATTGTGAGTTGTCAGATTGGCCACACAGTCAGTGAATTGATCTGCAGATGTCTCTTGTGGCACATGGGCCGTCTTCATAAATGAAATCAGGGCCTTGGCATGGGCCTCTGAGCACAGCAGCAATGACAGCATGGAGATCTTGGAGGGGGTATGCCCCAGCTGTTCAACGACATTGAAGTCACTCTTCTTGATTATCTTAAGAATTTCCTCCATCTCTTGCTGGGAGGCTTCAACATTGACAGTCTTCGGTGCCTCCATTCGGGCAGGCACATCATCAATCCCTTTTCCCCGAGTGTCAGATGACTCGGCAGCAGGGGTAGAAACTGGATCAGAAGTGGAAACAGGCGCACTTGCAGGCGTAATAATAAGAGGTCTTCGGATAACTGGTGGCGCAATGTCAGGCGAGAAGAGCCTGCCACTGCGAGTAACTTTGGCGGGACCGGTGATGTTGCTGATACTGGTACCAGTGTTGAACTCCTGTTTTACTCCAAGCACATACACATCTGCCCCATAGTGCCATGGGACAGCCTTGTCAGATTCATAAGGGAGGGGCCCCGGAACAGTAATGGTTATAGGTGCAACATACAGGATCTTGACTGGCTTCCTCGGGGGAGCCTTGGTAGGATTATTGAAGATTGTGACGACATATACTTCTTCAGAGGGAACAAAAGGAACAACGGTCTTCTTGAACAAAATTTCCTTGCTATCCATCAGACTTTAGATGCCTGACTTCAGTAACGGACAACCAGTAGGGGTAACAGCACACAGAAGGCAACCCTTGCTACAACCCAGAAATAAACCGGCTAGCAACAGGTTCCTCTTAACGGTCAATAGGGGGGTAGCAATATCATTCACAGAAACTGCATACAAGTCTTCATCAACAACATTTACTCCATGCTGAGGCATAGGAGCAGTCACAACGTTTGGCCTTTCAGGCGCCTCAAATTGTATTTCCTTCGCATCGATAAGGTCTTGAACCTTATTTCTTAGGGCCCAACAATCATCAGTAGAATGCCCCGGGCTATCGGAGTGATAAGCACAGCGGGCATTGGGATTATACTTAGGAGAGGTAGTGTTCACAATCTTCAGAGCCTCTCTGAAGGTCACCAAGTTGGTCGATAGCAATTGCGGCAAGATTTGTGACAAGGTCATACTCAGCCGAGTGTATTCTCTTCTAGGTCTCTTACCCCTTTGTTGGTTGGGTTGTCGAGGAGCGGCAGCAGGCTTTGCAATTACCACCGCGTTGACAGCTTGGCGGCATTCTGGTTTGTCCTGCCTCCTAGGTCCATACACAGCACTGGCTTCCTTTTTGAAAGGCTTCTTCTCAGAACTTGAGGATGCACCCTTCTGAATTTTCCCTGATTTCATGCCAGCCTCTATCCTTTCCCCAGTCAGAATGAGGTCCGTAAACCCTGCAGATGAATTACCGATGAGATGATTGAATAACGGTCCGGATAGGGTCCCCAAGAACATGTCTACTAATTCACGGTCGGTTAATGGCGACTGCACCCTGCCAGCCAGGTCCCTCCACTTCTGCGCATACTCCTTAAAACCTTCTCCCGATCCTAGCGACATACCCTGGAGTTGGGTACGTGTAGGAGCGAGGTCGACATTATATTGATACTGCTTGTAAAAAGCAGTAGCCAACTCCTCCCAGTTATGAACCTTGGTTCCATTCAGCTGATAGAACCATTCGAGATGAGTCCCTGAAAGACTCTCCTGGAAGAAGTGGATCCACAAGTTCTTATCCACAGTGTACGGCTGAATCTTCCGCACATAAGATCTGAGATGTAGCTTAGGGCAGGACACCCCGTCATACTTTGCGAAAGATGGTGCTTTGAACTTATGGGGGATGACCACACCAGAAGATAGACCCAAGTCTCCGAAATCCAACCCAGGCACCTATTGAATTTCCATGTCATTCAGACGGTCTTCCAACTGCTTGTACCTGTCTTCAGCTGGAGGATATTGCTCCTCATTAAAATCAGTCTCGTTGTCAGAGACCACCGGACTAGGAACTCTTCCCCCTGGGGACTGCCTTTTCCTACAGAAGAACCAGCTTGATCAACCTCATTCTGCAGTGTGTTACCAAACCTCCGGCCAGTGTTAAACATAACAATTCTCTTCTTCTTCTTCTTGACCAGCAAAGCCTTCAGTTCCTCCTGACCTTGGGCCAAACTCATGATCAGCTCTTGGAATTGGGCATTCTGAGCCTGAAGGGCCTTGATGGACTGCTCGGTAGATGATTCAGGGTTCATGATGCTGAAATAAACAGCGAAGAACATTAAGCAACCTGAAAAGAAGAGTACCTGCTATGCACATGATGCATGATATGTGTTTATGCAATGCATTCAAGGGTTCAAAAGTTCAAATTTGTTGTAGACAAAAAGGAACACACGTTATCATTAAGAAATAATCGTTCAATACATCAAGGCCTCATGGGCAAAACATTACAAAGCAAATCAATCCCAAAAGACACTACGCATCCTCTTTGGAGCAATGTAGGTGTTGAGAGTCTTTTCCTCGTGCAGTAGGCGGGTGAGCTCCAAGACCTTCTTCTCACTAGCATGTAGACTGGACTCAAGAGAATTCTGTTCTTCCTTAAGCTGGATCCAGCTCTTCTACATTTCTTCCCAGGATGTAGGCATGTCAGGATGCTGAATGGTGTAGGACACTTCTCCTTCTAGAACTGGCTCTTTGATCACAGGGAGAACATGAGGATATGGCATCACTAACTTCTGGGAGCGGGCTCGTACCCACTTGAGATAAGGCTCCAACGGGATGGAGTTCCTATGCCCCAATGTCTTGCTGTCTATCTTGTTGGGCATCCTCCAAGCTCTGATAAATCTCTGGCGAAGTCCTTGTGCGTCGTTGTCGAAGTCAAAAACTATGTCAGGAATTAACATGTCATGAGGGCCGTCCCTCCGAGCATAACCAAACTGTCTCCAAGCCAGACACAGGTTGTAAGTAATACCTCCTATGATTCCAAGTAAAGGAACATTAGGGTACTCCCCGCAACGATTAATGATAGTGACATCTTCTCTGGACCGAGAACACCAATGTATATCAGCATGTGTAAGAGTCATCAATCGTTGTGATCATCTCAAACCCCGCTCATTCTTCAGAACTGATTATGGAAGGTGCGAAATAAACCACCTTCCCAGGAGAGGAGTAAAGCACATAAGAACACCTCTTTTTCTCATGGTTCGAGTGTAACATGAGTGAAGGATGTCCCCAAGCAACGTAGGTATAGGATTCCTGGACATGAAGATCTGGACGGCACTGATATCTATAAGCTGATCTGGATTCGGGAACAAAACCAATCCATAGACAAGGAGAGCCACAACTTCTTCAAAGGCTTGCAGGTCAAGGGAGTTCCAACATTCTTGGGCCTTCTCAAACAGAAACCTGGCTAAGAACCCTTTGATACCACTTCTAACTTCCCAATGCCCCTTGATGTCAGATGGTTGTAGGCGTAATGCTTTAGCAATCTCTTAAAGTTTGGGTTCCTTTTCCGTACCGTTGTAGGGTAGTTGACTAAGGATAGGGATCTTCAGAAGCGGGGAGAACTCTTCCAATGTAGGCACAAGTTGATAATCCAGGAAAGTAAAATAGTGGTGCAGAGGGTCAAAGAACTGGAAGAGGACCTTTATCATATCTTCCTCAATGTTGGTGTTGACCAAGCTGATGAGTCTTCCATGCCTCTCACTGAAAGAAGAGCTCTCAGGAATCCTGGATATAAGTTCCTTAAGCTGAAGAGGGATCCTTACAAGGCTGATCTGAATTGTTTTTCTGCGAACAGTTTCCATGTCCTACAAAACAAGAACAAAGATGAAGATTCGAACCCCTGAAATGGTTAGTCAATGCACATGATGTTGTATGATGTTATGATGCTATGATAAAACACACCACAAATATTCACAAGAAGCAAACATGATAAGGCACACAAGTCACACCACAGCCCTTAGAGTTTAGGCCAGCATGGGGTCTAGGTATTACCCTCTTGAAGTTGGTGGGCTCAACCTGTCCTATCAGAAGTAACCGGGTTCTAAGGGTCCCAATATCATTAGATTGCTTTCATTGTTCATCGTTTCGATTTAGCCACTGAACTGGCGACCGAAATATTCCAAGAAAACAACCCTCAATTGAGTGTAGTATCGAGTATCAACCAACCTCGGACTGCACCGAAGTCAGTTATCTCACTACCCTAAAGAGGCCAAGATGGTTCAATTAAGGTTCCTAAGGTCAGTTGATGCTTCACGACACCACGCGGCGGCCCCGTACTCTCCTTGACTGAACTCAAGGGTTACCGGTAGGGGTGTTCGCGGTGCGATTTGGGCGGTTTTGAAGCAAAAAATCATCCGAACCGCAAGAGAAAAAAATATGCGGTTCGGTTTGGTTCGGTTGGCTTTTAAAAATAAATCCGAACCAAACCAAACCAAACTAATGCGGTTTGGATTGGTTCGGTTGTTTCGGTTTTTTACAAAAATAATTATTATGTCATACATACAAATATATAGGAAAATATAATTTTATATTTAATTGTTCATACATTACCATAAAAAATTTATAATTGTCAAAGTAAATTTATAATTTGATACATAAAATTGCGTATTATAATTTTATCTAAATCTAAATAATGATATCAACAAGATTGCATTCTTAAATAAATATTATACAAAGAATATGATAAAATATATTTAGTGAAAATAGTATTTATAAATGAATAATATTTTATTTTTTATGATTTGTAAATTAAAATGAATATAATACAAAGTATGATAAAATATACACATAATACATGTTGATTTCTCTAAAGAATTATAGAAATATATATTGTTTAGTAAGATTTTATAACATAATGCGGTTTTGTTTGGTTTGGTTCGGTTTGTAAAATACAAACCGCAAACCAAACCGAACCATGCGGTTCCACGAGAAAATGATCCAAACACATCCGAACCAAATGCGGTTTTTTGCGGTTTCGGTTTGGTTCGGTTCGGTTTTGCGGTTTTCTATTGGGCCGGTTTGGTTTTGAACACCCCTAGTTACTGGTACACACCAAAGTGCCACATCAACGTAGCAGACTGCTTCAACCATGTCGGTATACCCCGCACAGTTCCCTCACAGCCTTGTTGCTACTTTCTAAGAAGGTATCCCCCAGATCTGGGTTAGGATCTATAGAACTCCCGAGACAGTCCCACAATAATAAAGCAAACAAGCACAACAATTTAAAACACAAGTGATCTTAGTCCTAAGGTACACCTCACTTTAAAATATTTCCCCAGCAGAGTCGCCAGTTCTGTGATCGGTGGATCTGGAACTGACTGTTTAACGCTGGTTCGCGAAATGTCGTGGAAGCAAGAGTCGCCACCGTCTTTTATTTTCTCCAACATGGACAGGACAAAAGCACAGCAAAATTCCTTATGAGATAGTTTCTCGGTTCGGGAGGTAGATTTATAGAAAGGGAAGGTGTTAGCACCCTTTCTATCCATGGTTAGCCATGGGCTCTTAGATACTTGCTCATTGTGTTTTCAAACTGTTTGCTTTTCAATTGTGAGTGAGTTTGAAAAAGTTTCGTTTAAAGATTTTAGATCGACCCTTGTATCAGTCCTCAAGAGTGTTTGAAAAATTGTTTGGAAAGCTTTTTGAAAGTGTCGGTGTGAAAAGAGTTTGATTTGTTTTTGAATAGAGCAAGTATCTATGAGTCATCTACCTACCCTAAGGAATTAGGCTATGTAAATGTCCTTAAGGTAGTGCCATCCCACCATTGAGAGGTAGGTAGCACCACCGTCGGAGGTGTTCGGGTCAATTCGTTTGTAGGGACAGTGTGGTCACCAGAGCAACAGTAGGACACCTTAGAAGCTACCTGTGATCGGTGGATCTGGAACTGACTATTTAAAGCTGGTTCGCAAAATGTCGCGGAAGCAAGAGTCGCCACCGTCTTTTATTTTCTCCAACATGGATAGGACAAAAGTACAACAAAATTCCTTATGAGATAGTTTCTCGGTTCGGGAGGTAGATTTATAGGAAGGGAAGGTGTTAGCACCCTTTCTATCCATGGTTATCCATGGGCTCTTAGATACTTGCTCATTGTGTTTTCAAAAGTGTTTGCTTTTCAAGTGTGAGTGGGTTTAAAAAAGTTTCGTTTAAAGATTCCAGATCGACTCTTGTATCAGTCCTTAAGAGTGTTTGAAAAATTGTTTTGAAAGCCTTTTTTGAAAAGTGTCGGTGTGAAAAGGTTTTTGATTTGTTTTTAAATAGAGCAAGTATCTATGAGTCATCTACCTACCCTAAGGAATTAGGCTGTGTAAATGTCCTTAAGGTAGTGCCATCCCACCATTGAGAGGTAGGTAGCACCACCGTTGGAGGTGTTCGGGTCAATTCGTTTGTAGGGACAGTGTGGTCACCAGAGCAATAGTAGGACACCTTAGAAGCTACCCCCATGCCATGTTCATGGACATGAGGACTTACTAAAACGTCCTCTACTCGACGACCACGTTTCGAGGGGCAAGGCAACAATGAGGCGTACCCTAGGAGTGGTGTGTGAATTGTGTGTCATTTTCAGTTATGTTTTGTCTTGTCATGCATTGGGTGTGCTACGCTTTGATTTTATTTGGGCATACATTCTTTCATATGATTAGCAGTTTAAAGGGTGCGGAAATTAAAATGCGGAAAAATAAAAGTCCTATGCTATTACAAGGCGCGGGTCTATACATCGCCAAATTAACAAAGACCCGATTTTGAATAAAAGTGCGGAAAGTAAATGGCCTAATTATCTATTACAAAGCTTTGGGACAAATACATTATATTCACAAAGGAAATAAAAATAAATGCGCGAAAAGAAATTATATTCGAAGGTGCGAGGGCGTTGGACCTTTTAAAGAAATTAAATTGAAATTGAAAATTGATTAATTATTTAATAAGGAAAATAAGTTATTTTTTGGTGTTTTTGTATTTATGAAAATAAAGAAAATTAAAAAGAAAAGAAAACCTAGTTCTACACTATTTTTAATTTGTTAAAGAAAAATATTTAAGTTTAAACCTAATTTACTAATTGTTTAATTACAAGTTTATTTACAAAAATAATTAAGAATTAATAATAATGAAAAAAAGTTATTTATTATGAAAAAGAATAAAAGTACTAAAACCCTAATTTCTATATTTTTAGTTTATTTAAGAAAAACATTAAAATTAAACCTAAAATTAAACTAATTTGATTATTAGAATTTTATTTACAAAATTGATAGAAATTAATGTTAATGAAACATATTTTTATTTTTTTTGACTTTTCTGATTTTTTTTGTGTTTTTTGTATTATGAGAATTAATTAAAATAATTAAAGTAAATAAAAGAAAAGAACAAAAAGAGAGAAAGAAAATGCAAACATGGGGGGTGGTTGACCCAATTGAGGAGGTTTATGGGAAGCATTTTGGCCCACTGAAATCTGGCCTTTTTGACTTTCTAGTGATCACGTGCAGATCCATTGACTAAGGTGCATGATGGAATTCCTATGATGGCCATCAGATTGAGGTTGCTGGACATGTGGCAGGCACAAGCGTCGGGTGTATGATGGACCACAGGAGGGCAAGTGTACCTGAATATATTAGAAACAAAATTATGAAGAAATATGGGGGACCTGGGAATCGAACCCAGGTCCCAATACCTGCATGCCAGCGTGCTAACCAATTGAGCTAGTGCGTTTCTTTGATAATATAATAGGATAGAAGTAATATATGTGAAAAGAACGCGTTATGCTGAACCAAAGCAAAAACGCGCTAATATTCAAACCGTCCACTCACGTTCCAACAACTCAGCATCTTCTCCATCGTTATTTGTTTTGCCTGAAAAAATAAGACTAGATAGCGGGGGTTTTAAACCCCCACTAACCTCAAACCTGCAAAATAGCGATTAGCGCATGGTGAAATAGAAATTAGGCGCGATGTGATCAATAACTTCGTCTGAATGTCCTGAGTCCAATGGTCCTGGTTTGGGTGGCCAATTGTTCCTTATTTGTGAAACCCCAAATCAAAGCTTCAGAAACCCTAAGAAGCTTTCATGGAAATTTTTGACACATGCAATATCAATGCAATTAAAGGACACCAATCGCTTCAGAGGGTTCATGTTAGTGTAAATAAAGCATTAAAAGCCATGAATAATGTATGAAAATGCAAGCACGATTATGAAAATTTTACAGAAAAGTTAGACTTCTATCTACCAATTCTTTGCGCGTGGAGGGTTGGTTTCAATTGGAGAAGCTTCCTGGTAATGCCAGGAGTGGATTCGAATACTTTTTGGACCTTGAAACAAGCTCTAGCTATGAAAACAGTTTTGAGATTTTTTGTCAAAAAGTTGCAATGTGTTCTTGATGCTTATGCGCAGCTTTCTTTTTCTTTTCATTAGGGTTATCTTTGCATATGTATGAGGAATCATTCTAGGTCAAAAACAAAGCCCAAAATCCATTGAATCAATGTTTTTAATTTTTGATTTTCATGATCTTTTTTCAAATCTCCTTGCCATGATACTATTGCCAATCATGAGAAATCTTGCCTTTTTGAATATGCACGAAATATTTGATTCATTATGAGTGAAATCTCTACACAAAAAGATTGGAAAGGTATTATTTGCTATTTTTTTCATATTTAATTTTAATTAAATGAATTAATAGGATTAAAAACTCAATTAATTAATTAAAAATAAGAAAATAACTCCCCTTTGGGTCAGTGGGTCGTGCATAGCTTTTGGGTGATGATTCTTGGAAGAAATTGAGGCCCATTAGCAATTTTGAGGCATTTGAAGCAAGGTTGACTTTTCAAAATTCCCAAACATTTCCCAACTTCCACAAGGCATATCTTGCTCAATTTTTAAGCGTTGATCATGTTCTTAGAAATTTTGGAAAGGTCTTGAAGTCCTCTAACCAATTTCTTTGGTCCCATGTAATTTTGATTTACCAATCTCAAGTTATGGTCTTTGACTTAAAGTCCCTTTTTGTTGACTTTTGAAAATGACCTATAATGTTGAGATTGATAACTTTTTGTGAGAGAATTTCTTGGACTTGAAGTGTGAAGATGAGTTGTAGGAAATGTCATTCTCTTCAAAATGAGCTTTGGATGGAATTTTTCTGATAAACCATGTGGAAGTTATGCCTTGGTCAATTTGCAGTTGACTTTTCCAACTGTCCAAAAATAGAAACTTTTGCATCTTGAGACTTTTTGAGCCATGCTTTGAGAATCATGATCAAGAATTGATCAAATGATGTTTGTGGCTTCAAAATAAGATGTTGACCAAAATTTTTGACTTTTGACTGTCAAATGACCATTTTGCCCCTACAGTTGACTGTAGGGCAATTAGGGTTTTTGACTGTGCAATTTTGTGCTGTGAGTCTTGAAACTTAGCATATGGATGCTTGACCATGTTTGTAGGCATGTGGGACTTGTTTGGACCCTTGGAAACTTCAATTTCTTTGCCAGAGCCAAAACCCTAATTTTTTGACTGTTAGGAGGCCATTGAACTGTGCAACCTTTGAGAGATTTTTGAACCTTGACCTTGGCAAATCTTGAAGAATATGGGAGGGCAAATTTTGGGGTACAACACTACCCTTATGCCATTGATCCTTTTTAATTTCGAGGCAACCGTTTCGAGGCAACTGGATCATGTCATGGACATAAGGACTTACTAAAACGTCCTATACTCGACGACCACGTTTCGAAGGTAAGGCAACAGTGAGGCGTACCCTAAGAGTGGTGTGTGAATTTGTGTGTTGTTTTCATGTTATGTTTTATCTGGTACATGTATCATGGTGATCTACGCTTATTTTTAATTTAGGCCATACATTCTTTCATGCAAAGTTTAGAATTTAAAAGTGCGGAAATTTAAATGACGGAAAAGTAAATCCTACGCTATTACAAGGCGCGGGTCTATACATCGCCAAATTACAAAGACCCGTTTTAATAAAATATGTGGAAAGTAAAACCTAGTTACTATTACATGGCTTGAGCAGTTACATAATATTTGAAAGAAAATAAACGTGCGAAAGAAATAAAAATAGAATGTTCGAGGGCATTGGACCCTTTTGAAATTAAATTGAAATTAAAAAGCTAATTAATTATTAAATTAAAGAAAAGAAATGTTTTTAGGTTTTTGGTATTTAATGAAAATAAAGAAAATTAATTAGAAGTTAAATGAAACCCTAGTTCTAAATTATTTTTAATTGTTAAAGAAAAAAATATTAAAGTTTAACCTAATTTACTAAATAGTTAAGGTATATGTTTATTTACAAAAATATTTAACAATTAATAATAATAATAATGATGAGAAAATTATTTATTAAAAAAATGATGAAAAGTTAAAAACCCTAATTTCTACATATTTTAATTTGTTAAGAAAAAGATTTAAGTTCTAAACCCTAATTTAACTAAATTAATTATTTAACATTTATTTACAAAATAAATTAATAGAAATTAAATATAATTAAACATATTTTAATTTTTCTGTATTTTATATTGTGAAAATTAATTTATGAAATTAAAGAAAACAATTAAAAACAATTAAAAGAATAAAAAGGAAAATCAAATAAAAAATAACAATGATGCAAACCATGGGGGGTGTCTGGCCCATTTAGGAGGTGAATTGGAAGCAATTTGGCCCACTGAATACAAGCCCTTTTTGACTTTTTGTGCTTGCGTGTGGATCCATTGACTAGCGTGTACCATGGACTGCACGTTATGGCCATTGGATTGATCATCAGGGACACTTGGCAGGCACAAGCATGAACGTGCATGGTGAGCAATGGAATGAGTGCTACACAGGAAAGCATTGAAACAAAAATTATAGATAATATGGGGGGACCTGAGAATCGAACCCAGGTCCCTATACCTGCCAGACAGCTCACCCACCAACTGAGCTAGTGCGCTTCTTTGTTAATATCATGGAGCATGAATAATATAAAAGAAAACAAAAATTAGTGATATACAACAAGAAAAAACGCGCCATTATTCAAACGATCCAGTCATCATAAGCCACGTCCATCTTCTTCCTCATCTTTCCTGTAATTATAAAACAAATAGCGGGGGTTTTAAACCCCCACTAAACAAGACCTGTAAAAATAGCGAATAGCCCATGCTGTAACATAAAAAGGGTGCGAGGTGTTGGTTGGTCTTGTCTTGAGGTCACGAATCCAATGGCATAGGTTTGGTGGTTCAATTTTGCCATATGTGAAAACCCCTAAATTTGGAGCTCTGAAAACCTAATATCCTTTAATGGCATATCTGGATACAAGCGTCATTGGTTCAATTAAATGCTACCAATAGCTTCAGAATATCAATATTAGTGTAAATCAATTAACAAAACACATGAACAATGCTTGAAAATTAAAACACGATAATGGATATGTTCATGAAAAGTGCAATGTTGTTCTACCAATTCTTGGGGTTTGGAGACTGGTTCTTGATTGCAACACGTTCCTAGCAATGTCAGGAATGTATTGGAAGGATTGTTGTGCTTTGAAACGCCTTGTAACTATGTTTTCAGTTTTCAATTTTTTGATGAAATTTTGCAAATTGGTTCTTGGTTTTCTGAGCAGCTTTCGTGTGTAATGGAATAGGGTTAGCTTGTGTATAAGTATTTGAACGAAATTAGGTCAAAACCAAGTCCAAAGATCCATGCATTCATGTTTTGAATATTTGATTTTCTCCATATCTTTTCCAATCTTTTTTCATGCCAATCCTTGCCAATTGTGGAAGATATTGCCTTGTTAATTGATGCACGAAATATTTAGCTCATAATGAGTGAATTTGCTGCACAAAAAGATTTGATAAGTGTTATTTGATATTTTTTCATATTTAAATCTAATTAAATGAATTATTATGAATAAAAATTCAATTAATTAATTAAAATAAGAAAATAAATCCCTTTAAGGTCAATGGGTCGTGCATATTCTTTGGGTAATGATTCATGGAAGAATTTGTGGCCCATTAGCATTTTTGAAGCTTTTGAAGCAAAGTTGACTTTTCAAAATTCCCAAAAATTTCCCAACTTCTACAAGGCATATCTTGCTCAATTTTGAAGCTATGATCATGTTCTTTGACATTTTGGAAAGGTCTTGAAGTCCTCTAACCAATGCCTTTGGTCCCATGTCATTTTGATTTACCAATATCAATTTATGGTCTTTGACTTAAAGTGCCTTTTTGTTGACTTTTGAAAATGACCTATAATGTTGAAATTGATAACTTTTTGTGAGAACATTTCTTGGACTTTAAGTGTGAAGATGAGTTGTAGGAAATGTCATCCTCTTCAAAATGAGCTTTGGATGGAATTTTTCTGATAAACCATGAAGAAGTTATGCCCTGGTCAATTTGCAGTTGACTTTTTCAACTGTCCAAAAATAGAAACTTTTGCATCTTGAGACTTTTTGAGCCATGCTTTGAGAATCATGATCAAGAATTGATCAAATGATGTTTGTGGCTTCAAAATAAGATGTTGCCCAAATTTTTTGACTTTTGACTGTCAAATGACCATTTTGCCCCTACAGTTGACTGTGAAGCAATTAGGGTTTTTGACTGTGCAATTTGATGCTGTGAGTCTTGAAACTTGGCATGTGGATACTTGACAATGTTTATAGACATATGGGACTTGATTGGACCCTTGGAAACCTCAACTTCTTTGCAAGAACCAAAAACCTAATTTTGACTGTGTTAGGAGGCAATTGGACTGTGCAACCCTTGAGAGATTTTGAACCATCTGAAGATTGATCTTGGCAAATCTTGAAGAATATGGGAGAGCAAATTTTGGGGTACAACACCAGTTAATTTTTAAGACAGGTTTGAAACCAACTAAACTTCAAGAGGGTACTGCCTTTAACCTCATGCAGGCCTTAAACCCAAGGACTTTGTGTGATTTAACTGTGTTTGCTATACCTGTGTTTGCTATACATGTGGTTTCCCATGACATCATGCATCATAACATAACATCCATTCTTATTGCACTAACCATTTCAAAGACCAAGGGGATTTATCTTTGTTCTATTTTGCAGATCATGGCTTCCGTTCGTAGAAACACTATCCGAATCAGCTTTGTGAAGATACCTTCTCAACTCAAAGAGCTAGCATCAAGGGTTTCTGAAAATTCTGCATTCACTAAGAGACATGGTCGACTTCTCAACCTGGTTACTTCAAACTTTGATGAAAAGATGATGAGTGTACTCTTTCTGTTCTTTGATCCCAAGCACCACTGCTTCACCTTTCCAGACTATCAGTTGGTGCCTACCTTGGAAGAATTCTCTCAGCTGTTGGATATACCCATTCTTGAACAATTGCCCTTCACAGGTCTAGAAGAAGTTCCTAAGCCATAAGTCATTGCCTCAGCTTTGCATCTGAAACGGGCCGACGTGGTATCCAATTGGGAAACAAGAAGCGAAGTCAAGGGTTTTCTAGCTAAGTTTCTGATAGATAAGGCCAAGCTGTTTTGGGATGATATGGATTTTCAGGCTTTTGAGGAGGTTTTGGCTCTTCTAATCTATGAGTTAGCCCTATTCACTAATTCGGACTCATTCATAGATGTGAATGCTATCAAGATCTTCCTCTCCCGCAACCCTGTTCCTACCTTGCTCGGAGATATTTTGCACACTCTCCATACTCGTACCGTGAAGAGAAGAGGGGTTCTTATGTGTTGTATGCCATTGCTGTCAAGGTGGTTTATTTATCACCTCTCTAAGTCCGTACTGAAGAACAAAGAAGGTTTGGGTTGGTCACAAAGGATAATGTCACTCTCTCACATGGATATTCTCTGGTGTTCCCGAGCTATGGAAAACACTGCTATTATTGACCGCTGCGGGAAGTACCCTAATGTCCCGTTGCTTGGTATCAGAGGAGGTATAACCTACAATCCTTGTTTAGCTTTGCAACAATTTGGTTACGCTCGAAGGGATGGTCCCCATGAGTTACTTATCGAGGGAATTGTATTCAACTATGAGGATGACGCTCGCGAATATCGCCAGAGGTTCATACGATCTTGGGGCATGGTAAACAGATCTGGCGCCAAGGATTTGAGGCCAAAAACTTCCATTCCTATGGAACCTTACCTTCAATGGGTACGAGCTCGTGCCCAAAAGCTTATGATGCCCTATGTGGCCGTTTTACCAGTGATTGTGGAACCCACTACTGAAGAAGTTATTCCTTACACAGTTCTCTATCCTTACATGCCCACTGATCTTGGGGAATTACAGAGGTCTTGGATTCAGTTGATAAAGGAGTGGGATACTTACAGGGATCAATTCCATGCTCAGGAGAGGAAGGTTTTAGAGCTTACAAAGCAACTGCATGAAGAAAGATGGCTCAATGATTATCTCGGCACAAAGAGAAAGCATCCATGGGAATTTTGATTTCTTTTATAGTTTTAGATTTATTTTTAATTGTAACGCCTAAAAGGCATTTTGAACCTTCAAATTCAGCTAATAAAATCTTTGTTTATTTTGGTTTGCAAATTTAAATTTCCCGAAGTCTTCGAAATCATTGCATACGCATCCCATTATCATATACATCATTACAGGTACCATTACAAGTTTCTCATCTTGTTCGCTGTTTATTTCAGCAAGAAATGTCTTCCGAACAAACCATCGAGGACCTTCAGGCACATAACACCCCGTTCCAACAAATGTTCATAAGTCTGGCAAAAGGGCAGGAGGATATGAAAGCCCTCATCCTGAAAGAGAAGAAGAAAAAGAATAAGGTTACCGGTATTCTGAATATGGGCAGAAGGTTTGGAGAGCGGTTGAAGCGACAAGTCGATCTGACCTCTTCATCTAAGGAAGGGGAGAATCAGGAAGAAGAGAAGGACCACAGTCCTGCAGTTTCTGACAATGATATCGATTACAATAATGAGCAATATCCTCCTGCTGAGGATAGATACAAACAGTTGGAAGATCGTCTGAGTGCCATGGAAGTTCAGAGGATACCTGGACTGGATTTCGAAGAATTGGGATTGGTGTCGGATGTGGTCATCCCGCAGAAGTTCAAAGCTCCAGTTTTTGCTAAGTATGATGGGGTGTCCTGCCCAAAGCTCCATCTCCGTTCTTATGTCAGAAAGATCCATCCCCACACCGCTGATAGAAATCTGTGGGTTCATTTCTTTCAAGATAGTCTGTCAGGGACTCAGCTTGAATGGTTCTACCAGCTGGAGGGAGCCAATGTCCGAAATTGGGAAGATCTGGCTATTGCTTTCTACAAACAGTATCAATACAACGCCGACCTTGCTCCTACTCGTACTCAACTTCAGAGTATGTCCATGGGTGCAAGTGAAGGCTTTAAGGACTATGCACAAAAATGGAGAGACTTGGTTGGGAGAGTTCAACCCCCATTGTCTGATAGGGAGCTGGTTGATATGTTTTTGGGCACGCTATCTGGTCCATATTTTAAACATTTGATCGGCAACTCGTCAGCTGGTTTCACCAAGTTGATTCTAATTGGAGAAAGAGTAGAAGCTGGGATTCAGAGTGGCAAGATACATAAATATGCCTCTTCAAGCTCAGTAAAGAAGCCATTTGCTGGTAAGAAGGAAGCCAGTGCCATCTATAGCCCGAGGGGCCAAAACAGGGCTTAACATCGTCAGACAGTAAGTGTCATGATGATACCTGGACCCGCAGTTTCTCCACAATGCAACAATCAACAAAGGGTGGAAAGACCACAACGACAGTTTACCCGCATCAACATGACATTGGCTGAAGTTCTACCTCACCTGCTGAGATCCAACTTGGCAACCTTGAAAGAGGCTCCCAAGAATCCAAATACTACATCTCCCTGATATAATCCGAATGCCCGATGTGTCTATCATTTTTAGAGTCCTGGCCACGATACAAATGATTGCTGGGCTCTGAGGAACAAAGTACAAGACTTGATTGAAGCCAAGGAAATAGAGTTTGATGCTCCAGAGAAGCCAAATGTCATAACGGCTCCCATGCCCAAGCACGGTCGTGGAGTTAATGTTGTTGATACTGATTTTTTTGTTACCTCTGTTGATGAAGTTTCTACTCCTCTCATAACTGTCAAGAAAAATTTGTTGTTGGCCAGTTTATTTCCGGGTTATGGTGAAGGTTGCCATATGTGTTCGTTTCTACCTTCTAGTTGTCGTTTGCTGAAATTAGGTGTTCAATGCCTGATAGATAGCAAAGAAATTTTGTTTGAGAAAACTTTGGTTCCCGTTGTTCCATCTGAAGACATTGCCATTATAACCATTTCTGCCAATCCTTCCAAGGTCTCCTCGAGAAGACCTATTAGGATTACATCTGCTCCAAGAATTGCTCCGCTGATAATCACTGTTCATGGTCTTGTCCCGTATGTCTCGGACAAAGCTGTCCCATGGTATTATGGTGCCGATGTGTACTATCATGGCATCAAACAAGATCTGAAAGATGAAGAGGTTGATCCTGATATTAGTAACATTGTCGGAACCAACAAAATCACCCGAAGTGAAAGGGTCTTCTATCCCGAGATTTCCCCCAAGACTGTCAACAAGCCTATTGTCATTCCATCTGATGTTCCTTCTAGTATATCCACTATAGTTCCTGTTCTTACTCCAGTTATTACCCTTGTCGGCGAATTGTCTGATACCCGCGACAAGGAAATTATAGGTGATCCTGCCCGAACGGAGGTGCCTAAGAAAATTGTTGTGGAAGCCTCTAAGCAAGAAATGGATGAAATATTGAAAATCATTAAGAAGAGCGACTACAATGTGGTCGAGCAGTTGGGGCAGACCCCATCGAAGATATCCATGTTATCTTTGTTGTTGTGCTCCGAGGCCCATGCGAAGGCTTTGATTGCATTCCTCAAAATTGCACATGTGCCGCAGGAAACTTTAGCTGATCAGTTCAAAGATTGTGTGGCCAACCTCACTGCTGATAATGGGCTAGGTTTTTCAGATGCAGATTTGACACCAAAGGGAAGGAAGCATAATGATGCTCTGCATGTCTCGATTGAATGCATGGGCACCACTATGGCTCATGTGCTGGTAGATATTGGGTCTTTGCTGAATGTTCTTCCGAAGAAGGCGTTGGACCATTTGGATTGTGAGGGTTTGACTCTAAAGCCTAGTAGCATCGTGGTAAGGGATTTTGACGGATCAAAGAGAATGGTGCACGGGGAGGTAGACATCCCTATTAAAGTGGGTTCTCAAACTTTTGGGTCCACCTTCTACGTGATGGATATCAGGCTGTCGTATTCTTGTTTGCTGGGTCATCCTTGGATCCACGAAGCTGGGGAAGTTACTTCCACACTCCACCAAATGCTGAAGTATCTGGTGAAAGGGAAAATTGTCATTGTATGAGGTGAAGAGGAGTATATGGTGAGCCACCTCAATTCCTTCTGCTATGTAGAGATGGATGGGGAATTTATAGAAACTCCTTGTCAGAACTTCGAAGAGGTCCCTCAGATCTTGGCATCAACTGAAACTACTAGCAATAAACCTCCTTTGAAGATGGATTTTCTCAAGGACGCCAGGGCTGTGGTTGAAGAAGGTGGGTGTACCAATTGGGGTCAGCTCCTTGATTTCGCTCACAAAATTGACAAATTTGGTTTGGGATTTACTACAGGGGTTCAAAGGGCTATTCGACGCGCTCGGGCTGGAAGACCTCCTCTACACATCAGTAATCGGGGAATTAACGCCATTGAAGTCAGCAAGGAAGACTCAGACATCGACAACTGGATCTACCCAACTACCAACGGTGGACCGAGTAATTGGACGACTAGGGACTATATACCAGTTTCTTTTATTCCGCAGTAATTGACTTATTTGTTTTAATATTTGTAATAAAAAATTTGAAACTTTACGGCCTGGTGCCTTGCCCGAGACACCTTGGTTTTGCTTGTGAGGGCTATTATTTGTCATTTCATATACCATTAATAAAACATTGTACGTTTCTTGCATACAAATTGTGTGCTCTTTGTTGTTCTTTTCTACTTTCATTTTATCAAAACAACTATTCTCTTACACACACTCACGTATCATAATACAGATCCATATCCACTCTGGATCCCATTGATAACAGCTCTGCTATTGCCAGTTATGACTTCAAAAATCCAATCAACCAAGCCGAGGACGAAGGTGAGGATGATTGTGAGGTGCCTGGGGAACTTGCTAGACTACTACAGCAGGAAGAAAGGTTCATACAACCCCATGAAGAGCCAGTTGAGACAGTGAAATTGGGTACTAAGGAAGACAGAAAAGAGGTTAAAATAGGTGCAAATCTGGGGCTTAACGTCAAACAGAGGTTGATACAGATGTTGCTCGACTATGTTGAGATCTCCGCCTAGTCCTATGAAGACATGCCTGGTTTAGACACTGATATCACGGTACATCGGCTACCGATTAAAGAAGACTGTCCTCCGATTAAACAGAAGGTCCGTCGTATGCGCCCTGAAATGTTAGAGAAGATCAAGGCAAAGGTCATGAAATAGTTCGACGCAGGATTCTTAGTTGTCACTTCATATCCACAGTGGGTTGCCAACATCGTCCCGGTACCTAAGAAGGACGGTAAGGTACGGATGTGTGTAGATTAAAGAGACCTAAACCGGGAAAGCCCCAAAGATGACTTCCCACTTCCTCACATTGATGTTCTGGTCGACAATACTGCACAACACAAAATATTCTCCTTTATGGATGGTTTCTCTGGCTACAACCAGATCAAGATTGCTCCTGAAGACATGGAGAAGATAACCTTTGTTACATAGTGGGGTACCTTCTGCTACAAGGTGATTCCGTTTGGGTTGAAGAATGCTGGGGAAACTTATCAGCGTGCCATGGTCGCTTTGTTCCATGATATGATTCACCACGAGATCGAAGTTTATGTTGATGATATGATAGCCAGGTCTCAAACCGAGGAAGAGCACCTTGATCATCTCCAAAAGTTGTTCGACATGTTGAAAATGTACAAGTTGAGGTTGAATCCGGACAAGTGCACCTTCGTGGTAAGGTCTGGTAAACTTTTGGGTTTCATTGTCAGCGACAAAGGCATCCAAGTAGATCCTGAAAAGGTAAAAGCTATACAAGAAATGTCAGCTCCCCGTACAGAGAAGGAAGTTAGAGGTTTCTTGGGACGCCTGAATTATATCTCCAGGTTCATTTCACATCTGACTGCTACTTGTGAGCCAATCTTCAAGCTTTTGAAGAAAGATCAAGTGGTAAAGTGGAATGATGAATGCCAGACCGCTTTTGAAAGAATCAAGGAATACCTTCAAGAACCACTAATTATGATGCCTCCAGTTGAAGGAAGATGTTGTACCCCAAAATTTTCCCTCCCATATTTCTCAAAAACATTGCAAGAAAGATCCTCAAGTTGCTCAAGGTAGTCCAAGGGTTAGCCATCCAAGCTCTCTCCTAAGACAGTCTACCCCAAATTAGGGTTTCATGTTGAATCAAGATACTTGAGTCCAAGTGATCCTAAATTCTCACCAATGTCCTAATATGTTCTCAAGATCATCCATGTCAATTTTCAAGCCTTGCAGAGGAAGTTTGCTCATTTAATTGCTCAAAGGTCCAAAAATCGATTGTGCTAGGGCAAAAGTCAACTGTGGCCCAAATACAGTCAAACTTCAAGATTTTTGGTAAACATTCTCATTTTGAAGGATATTTAATCATTTGATCAAGGGTTGATCATGATTCATCAAGGATTGCTCAAAATTCATCAAGACTCAAAACTTGCTAAATTAGGGTTTTGTAGGAAAAGTCAACTCAACTTTGACCAAGCATAACTTTCTCATACTTTATGAGAAATGACCCATCAAAAGCTCATTTTGAAGATGATGCAATTCCCTACAATTCATCTTCATCTCCCAATATCAAAATATGTACTCACAAGAAGTTATGAATTTGGACATTATAGGTCATTTTGGAAAGTCAACAAAAACACCTTTTGGGTCAAAGCTTCTTACATGAACATGGAAGATCCAGTTGAGATGAAACCAAATAGGTCTCTTAGGGGACATCCTAAGCTTTCTAAAAAGTCCAAGAAAACCCTCATAAGGTTAAAATTTAGAGAGATATGCATTGTCAAAGTTGGACAATTTTTGAAATGAAGCAAATTTTGACCAAACTTGGATTTTTTTCCAAATGGGCCTATCTTTTCAAGTTTGAAACTCATTCCTAACATGGTCCACGACCTCTAAGCCCACCCATACATTTTTCTACTATTTATGCTATTTACTTTGATATTTTATTCATTAAAATTCATAATTAAATAAATAAATAATGGAAATAATGTAAATTTTGATGTGAATCCATTTTGGGAAAGTTTTATGCTGGTTTATGTCAATTGATTTCGTGCAATAACTTTTCAAATATGTCCAGGTTCATCCACATGTGAAAATGGCATAAAATCATCAAATATGGCATTTTTTTCAAATCTTGATCATGGTCTTAAAACACAACATTATGAGGGAGATTCTTTCCATGCTTTCTTGTCTACTCATTATCCTTTATAAATATAGAGCCATACAAGCTTGAAAGGGACAAAAATCCTCTCTAAAAAGCTCTCAAAAAGCTCTTCAAAAAGCTCTCTAAAAGCTCTTCAAAAAGCTCTCCAGAAATCAAAGAATTGGTGCAAGTCATATCTCGAGGTTTCGGTCTCTCTCAATTGACATCAAGCCTCAAACCATCCTCTTGAAGTCCTCAAGAGTCTTACAAGGCCCAATAGCAATCCATCACACGCCTAGCACGCCCCCATTTGACAACACCGGTTTGGTAAAATTATAAATTTCGAATCTCTAATTTTAATCACATTTTATGGTATGCTAACGTTTGGTTGAGTTTATATAGAACAATTTTGGATGTTTGAATCATAGTGTGATACGGTGGGAAAGAACTTACTGTTTTTTTGTATGCCGGTTTGCGTTTTGCGTTTGTTTTCGCAAAATATCACGGTAAGCAAGAGTCGCCACTGACTTTTATTTTATCCAACAAGGAAAGGAAAAAAGCACAGAAAAATTCCTTTTTTGAGATATTTCTCGGGTTCGGGGGGTAGATTATAGAAAGGGAAGGTGTTAGCACCCTTTCTATCCGTGGTTATCCACGGGCTCTTAGGTACTTGCTCATATTGTTTTCAAAATTGCTTTCTTTGTGTTTGTGGGTTTGAAAAAGTTTTTATTTGAAAACTTCGATCGTATGAAGTGTTTTGAAAAAACTTTGTTCGAAAAGTGTAAGTGTGAAATGTTTTTGTTTTTTTGAAAGAGCAAGTACTTAAGAACCATCTACCTACTCGAAAAAGGAATCATTCTATACTATCTTTCTTTAGACAATGCTATCCCACTATGAATGAGTAGGTAGCACCGTCGTTGGAGTTTAAGGGTCAATTCGAATTTAGGGACTTACGGTCACCAAAGCAATGTTAGGACGCCTTAGCGGTAACCCTAATGTCTTAGAGCATTTGTTTTGAGGCAACAATATCTGAGGCAACCGTTTCGAGGCGACTATGATCTTTGGACAAGAGGGCGACCTCTAAAGTGACCTATACTTAATGACCGCGTACAAAGGCAACCAAGTGGGGTGTACCCTAAGAGTGCGCATGTGCGAGTGTGTCGTTTTCAGTTAATTTTTGTCTTTGTACATGTTAATGGTGATCTAAGTTGATTTTAGGTTAAACATTCATTCTTGTCATGCATTCCTATTATCAAACATCTAAGTTATGTTTTGCGGAAAATAAATTGCGAAAATTAAATTACAAGGCGTCGGGTATTTACATCGCCAAAAGCAACCCTTTGAAATTTAAATGCGGAAAATAAATAAAGCGATAAAATAATTAAATGGTCCTAATTATCTATTACATTCCGGAAACAGATACAATATTGTAATAAAATGGATCGCGTGCGGGAAATTAAATCGGGCGTAAGTTTTTAGGGTTTTGACCCTTTGTTATTAAAGAAAAGATCTTTTTTGGGTTATTTTTGAATTTATGAAAGAAATTAAACTAGGTTAATTATTAAATTAATAAATAAATTAATTAAAAAATATTTTTTGGGTTTTTGGTATTTAAAGAAATAAAAATAAATTTAATCAATGTTAATAAAAACCTAATTGTCTAAGTTAATTTTAATTATTGCAAAAAATATATTAAAGTTATTCCTAATTAAAACTAAATTAATTAATTAATTTGTTAATAAAAATAAAATACTGAAATTTAATTTAAATAAGAAAATATTTTTTTGGTTTTTTTTTATTTTATAGAGAAAATTATTTGATTGGTTAGTTAATAATAAAAATAATAATAATAAATAATTAAAAGAAATAATTAAAAAAATAGAAAGAGTTAGGAGGTTTGGGCCTGTTTAGGGGGTTGGAATGGCAATTCAGAGGCCCAATTATGTTGGCCTGGCTTGACTTCCCTGGATTCCATGTGTATGCGCTGACTAGGTAGCATGGTGGACGTTTCATCTGGATTACCAAATCTGGCTTGGGGCCATCTGGCAAGTGATTGAGTGAGGGAGTATGATGTACCACGCACTTGGATTTACATGTGATAACCTGAAGAGAAAAAATAACAAAGCATATGGGGGGACCTGGGATTCGAACCCAGGTCCTGTTGGTCATTGGATGCACACCACTACCACTGCGCCACTTTGTTCTATTTGTCAATATATTAATCAATAATAATAATATGGGATAATCAATCAGATGCCAGAAAATATTTTAAAAAAACGCGCCAAGTTTGAATGGTCCAACCAGAGGGAGACACGTTTGTCGTCCCTGACCTTTAAACCCTGTAAATTTACCTGCGGATTTAGATCCGCAGCTAAATGCGTAGGTGCACTCTAAAATCCATTCCGGTCCATGAAAATCAATTCCAAGCACATGGTTGAGTTCGTCTGGGCATCCTGAACAAACCTATACCCTTCTTGAGTCCTGATTTCCCCTGAAAAAGAAAGCCCTAAAACACGAACGAAGAACCCTAGCTATGGGGGTTCTTCATCTAGGCCAGAAAAACGCAATTGGCTAATGCAGAATGCTCATAAATTTGACGATAATCATGAATATGCAAATAGTTTGTAAGAAAGGTGCAAGAATAAGGATCTATGAATTCAAATGAAAAGCGGTTTTTTGAGACACTTACAGAGATTTTGAGCGTGTATAGAGACTGGCTTTAGGTTGGTTCTGCTTCAGTGATCCTCCGACAAGCGATTGGTGTTGAGTTTTGCTTCTGAAAATGCCTCTAAGTGTGATTTTGGTTTCACACTTTTTCCACCTTTTTTCAAGTTTTGTTTTCAATGTTCTTGCAGCCTCCAGCCTAATTTTCGTGTGCTTTGACTTGTATATGTAATATGCAATGCATTAGGTTAACATTTGTAGATTGAATCCTTGCACATCAATGTCATGGGATTTGATTTGATCCACCATTGAAAGCTTGCCTAATTTGTCAAAAACTCAATCTTTTTGCACATGGAATGTTTGATACGAATTTGATACACTTGATGATGATGATTCAATCCTGAAATAGTCAAAAAGAGATCAAATAATCAATGTTTGGATTTTATTTGATTTAGTTTGATTAAAAATGAAATAATTCATTAAAAAATCAAATAAAATAATAAAATTGATAAATGGACACAAGGCTGAAGCTAAGACACGTGTGTAATGTGGAAAGTCCAAATCAAGTGGAAAAGAATGGGCCCATTTGACAAAATTTGAAGTTTTGGGGATAGTTGACTTTTGGCAATTTTGCAAAAATGCCCAACTTCAACAATGCATAACTTCTTCAATTTTGAACTTTTGGAAGTGTTCTTGGACTTTTTAGAAATCTTGAGATGTCCTTTAACCAAAACTTTTTGTCTCATATCATTTTGATATTCCATGCTCAATTTATAAGCTTTGGAAAAAAAGGTGTTTTTGTTGACTTTCAAAAATGACCTATAATGTCCAAATTTATAACTTCTTGTGAGTGAATTTTATGATCTTTGGGTATGAAGATGGATTGTCGGAAATTGCATCCTCTTAAAAATGAGATTTGGATGGGTCATTTCTCATAAAGTATGAGAAAATTATGCTTGGTCAAAGTTGAGTTGACTTTTCCTACAAAACCCTAATTTAGCAACTTTTGAGTCTTGATAAATTTTGAGCAATCCTTGATGAATCATGATCAACCATTGATAAAATTATGAAATATCCTTCAAAATGAGAATGTTGACAAAAAATCTTGAAGTTTGACTATTTGTATGTCACAGTTGACTTTTGCCCTAACACAACCGATTTTTGGACCCTTTGAGCAATTGACTGAGCAAACTTCCTCTGCAAGGCTTGAAATTTGACATGGATGACCTTGAGAACATATTAGGACATTAGGGAGAACTTTAGGTCATTTGGAATCAAGGATCTTGATGCAACACAAAACCCTAATTTGGGGTTGACTGCCTTAGGAGATAGCTTGACTGTCCAACTCTTGAGCAATCTTGAGACACTTAGAGACTTTTCTTGTAATGTTTTGAGAAATATGAGAGGGAAAATTTTGGGGTACAAAAGCTTCCCCTGTTCAATCTTCTTGAACCTGAGGATATAGATTGGCTTTCGTGCCTTTCGTGATCCGAAGGTGGAAGATGATTGAACACTAGAGTGCCCAGAAATTTGCACTCGCATGAAGTGGTATCAGCCTTGTGATGTCGGGAATGGGATTCCAGATGCCATTTGGATATTGTTGATAGGAGGTCTTCGACTAGAATAAGAATCAGGGAGATCTTAGCGTCGATCTGACTGAACCAGAGAAGGTCTTGGATTAACTTTGACTGGATAAGAATTAGAAAAATCTTAGAATCGATTTAAATGAACCGGATGAAAGTCTTGGAATATCTTCAACTGGAATGAGAATCAGGGAGATCTTAGCATCGATCTGACTGAACCAGAGAAGGTCTTGGATTAACTTCGACTGGATAAGAATCAGAAAAAATCTTAGAATCGATTTAATTGAACCAAACGAAAGTCTTGGAATATCTTCAACTGGAATAAGGATCAGGGAGATCTTAGCGTCGATCTGACTGAACCAGAGAAGGTCTTGGATTAGTTTTGACTGGATAAGAATCAGAAAAATCTTAGAATCGATTTAACTGAACCAGACGAAAGTCTTGGAATATTTTCAACTGGAATGAGAATCAGGGAGATCTTAGCGTCGATCTGACTGAACCAGAGAAGGTCTTGGATTAACTTTGACTGGATAAGAATCAGAACAATCCTAGAATCGATTTAACTGAACCAGATGAAAGTCTTGGAATATCTTCAACTGGAATAAGAATCAGGGAGATCTTAGCGTCGATCTGACTGAACCAGAGAAGGTCTTGGATTAACTTTGACTGGATAAGAATCAGAAAAATCTTAGAATCGATTTAACTGAACTAGACGAAAGACTTGGAATATCTTCAACTGGAATGAGAATCAGGGATATCTTAGCGTCGATCTGACTGAACCAGAGAAGGTCTTGGATTAACTTCGACTGGATAAGAATCAAAAAAAATCTTAGAATCGATTTAACTGAACCAGACGAAAGTCTTGTGATATCTTTCTGAGGAATCCGCTGAAACAACCCTCAATAGATGTATTTTTTGAGGGGACTACCAGATCATATAAGTAGTCAACGGTGTTTATTGATTCATCTTTCCCTGAAAAGGTAAAGAGTTAGTCATATGCAATGTCATGATGTATTAAATGCATGATATATATCAAGCAATGATTCTCTCAAAATAAATGAGATTGTGTGGTATGATGCGTATATGCCTGTATCATGATGTATGGAAATGTAATGTTTCTAGCTGGGGAAAATCAATCCCGGATAGCTGCTGAAGAATAGAGCTGGATTCTTCGTTTCCGCTGGGGATGGCGAACGAAGAGAATAAACCTGCAGGAGAGGATGACTCCGTTGGGGGAATAAACTGATGAGGAGATTACTCTGTGGGGAAGAGATGTTCTACTGAAGATTCCACTGATAAATTCCGCCAGGGATGAATTATTGTTGCTGGTGATATTGAATCCTATTGGGGATTGAATTCCTGTTTGTGAAAGGAAAGAACTCCGCTGAGGATGATCTTCGGTTGCGACTTCACTGGGAATAACCTTTTAGACTCTTATGGGGATAATCCTTTGAGTTATACTGGGAATGATCCTTTGAACTCGACTGGGGAGATTTATTTTTGTACTCCGCTGGGGATAAACTTCCAGAGTCTACTGGGGATGATTCTCCCAACTCCGTTGGGGAAGCTTTTTCAGACTGCGCTGGGAAAATTTTGACTCCACTGGGGATATCTTGTATTCTGCCGGGGAACATTCTTATACTCCGTTGGGGAATATTAAGATTGCCGGGGATATTAAGCCTCTTTAGTGCTGATGGTAGATAAACTCTGATTGGGGAGAATATTACCTATTCATTCACAGTTGCAAGTCTCAACTGGGGAGAGCTATCATTATTGTCTTACTCTGCGGGGAGTGAAGGTACCTTAACCATATTCTTCAGCTGAATTTACCTTGTACCTGATGGACAGAGCAACTGTACAACTTGGACAATTCTCATTTGCCCCTGTTTCTGATATTACCAGTAATCATATTTTTGTTTCGCATGCAAATATCTATGAGTGGAAATTAATGTCAAGTGCATATATCAAAAATGAATATTGGACGTTCTTTGCAAGACAAAACAGATAAAGGAAAACAGTTTGAAATTTGTCTGAAAATGAATTATATTGATTTTGAAGTTTGGCCTGTAAATATGCGTTTTTGTACAAGAGGCTGACGTCCTAGTAGGAGAACGCCGCCGAATAATAGAATTTACACAATTTGTGAAAAACTAAACAAAACAGCTATGTGAATAATCCCATTGGATTCCAACTCTGCTATTGCCCATATGTCCTCGAGCATCTCATCACTTTGCCACTGGTTGAAGGTGAATCAGATTGATTAGTGTCGTCTGAGCTTGATAGTTGATACCGAAGTCTGGATGCAAGGCGATTCAATGAGACATAGTGTTACGCTGATCCTTAATTTTTACCTGGACCGACCTTTCGGGTTTTTAGTCCACCGGGATACCCTTTTTTGCCCGAGCCACCTTTTCAGGTTTTCGACTTACCGGGTGTATAGATTTTTCATTTTCATCCCTTATTTTTGCCCGAACCCTTTTGGTTCGCCGGGAAGCCCTTATTTTTGCCTAGGCCAGTCAACCTAGCGGGTCTTTGTTTATGCTTAGTATCTTTTCACTATGTCTGCATTGACGGGGTGAGGAAGGTCGTCACCATCCATGGTGGTTAGAATCATGGCTCCGCCTGAGAAAATGTTCTTAACCACAAATGGCCCTTCGTAAGTAGGGGTCCATTTTCCCCTGGGATCACCTTGAGGTAGTATGATACGCTTGATTACCAGATCCCCAACTTGATACTCTTGTCGTCTGACTTTCTTGTTAAATGCCTTGATCATCCGCTTTTGATACGTCTGACCATGACAAATAGCAGTAAGTCGTTTTTCATCGATTAAGTTCAGCTGATCAAGCCGGGTCTGAATCCAGTCATCTTCACTCAAACCTACATCCTTCATAATCCGAAGAGAGGGTATCTTAACTTCAATAGGCAAGACTGCCTCCATGCCATATACCAAGAAATAGGGTGTTGCCCCTGTTGACGTCTGTGCTGAGGTAAGGTACCCATGAAGAGCAAATGGTAACATCTCGTGCCAGTCTTTGTATGTCACTGTCATCTTCTACATAATCTTCTTAATGTTCTTATTAGTCGCTTCAACAACCCCATTCATCTTCGGCCGGTAGGGAGAAGAATTGTGATGCTGTATCTTGAATTGCTTGCAGAGCTCAGTGATCATCTTGTTGTTGAGATTGGTACCATTGTACGTAATGATCCTCTCTGGTACACCGTATCGACAAATCAGATTGTGCTGAATGAACCGTGCCACGACGTTCTTGGTTACTGTAGCGAAGTAAGCTGCTTCAACCCACTTCGTAAAGTAATCAATAGCTACCAGGATGAAACGATGTCTGTTAGATGCCGTAGGTCTGATCTTGCCGATCATATCAATGCCCCACATTGCAAAAGGCCAAGGTGCCGTCAAGATGTTCAGAGGAACTTGATATATGTGCACCTTATCAGCATAGACTTGGCACTTGTGACACGTCCGAGAATGCTGATAACAGTCGGCTTCCATAGTGGACCAGTAATATCCTGCCCGTAGGATTTTCTTCGCCATGGTGTGTCCGCTGGAATGAGTTCCGAAAGTACCTTCGTGTAAATCTGCCATGATCCTTTCTGCCTCGTTCTTATCCAAACATCGCAGTAAGGTTGAATCATGGTTACGCTTGTAAAGGATGCCATTACTGATGAAGAACTTCGCCGCGAACCTCCTTAGAAACTTCTTATAATTAACAGATGCACCCTCGGGGTATTCCTGAGCCTCAAGGTATCTCTTCACCTCATGAAACCAGGGTTTATCTGCTACCTCTTCAGTCTCAATGTCACAGCAATATGCAGGTTCATCCAATCTTTCAATGATAATTCGGGGAGCCTCGTTGTCCCAATTGACTTTGAACATAGAAGACATCGTAGCCAACGCGTCCGCTAACTGATTCTCCTCTCTAGGGAAGTGTTCAAAGGTTATCTCCTCAAAGTGGGGAAGCAATGTCAACACATACTCCTTGTAAGGAATAAGATTTGGGTGTTTCGTATCCCACTCGCCTTTGATCTGACTTATCACAAGAGCGGAATCTCCGAAAACACTCATAAACTTAATCCTTAGGTCAATTGCTGCTCGAAGACCCATAATGCATGCTTCATACTCCGCCATGTTATTGGTGCAGTTGAAACATAGTTGGGCGGTGAACGGAGTATGAGAGAATTTAGGAGATATGATCACGGAGCCAATGCCATTACCCAAAGCGCTCGAAGTTCCATCAAAGTACATAGACATCGGGATCCCTCCTCAGGTCCCTTATCCGGTCCAGGTTCTTCACAGTCGGTTACTATCATGATATTCTCGTCCAGGAATTCAAAGTTCATAGACTGGTAATCATCCACTACCTGATGTGCCAAATGGTCTGCCAACACACTTCCCTTAATTGCCTTTTGGGTCGTATATTGGATGTCATACTCAGTCAAGATCATCTGCCATCTTGCTATTCTTCCGGACAAGGCAGGCTTTTCGAAGATATACTTGATTGGATCCATCTTCGATATCAATAGAGTGGTGTGAGTCAGCATATACTGTCTCAGCCGGCGAGCAGCCCATGCCAAAGCGTAACAAGTTTTCTCGAGTAACGAGTATCAGATCTCGCAGTCGGTAAACTTTTTGCTAAGGTAATAAATAGCATGCTCTTTTCGGCCAGACTCATCATGCTGACCCAGCACCCCCCCATTGAGTTGTCTAGTACTGTCAAGTATAAGATCAAAGGTCTCTCTTCAACTGGAGGCATCATAATAGGAGGCTCTTGGAGATACTCTTTGATTCTTTCGAAAGCGGCCTGGCATTCATCATTCCAACGTACCACTTGATCTTTCTTCAGCAGCTTGAAGATTGGCTCACAAGTAGCAGTCAGGTGTGAGATGAATCGGGCTATGTAGTTCAGATGTCCCAGAAAGCCTTTGACCTCTTTTTCTGTTATGGGAGCTGGAATTTCCTATATAGCCTTCACCTTGGTAGGATCCACTTGAATACCTTTGTCACTTACGATGAAACCCAATAGCTTACTAGATCTCACCCCGAAGATGCACTTGTTCGGGTTTAACCTCAGCTTGTACAACTTCAATATGTCAAATAACTTCTGAAGGTGGTCCAAATGTTCTTCTTCAGTTTGAGATCTCGCAATCATATCGTCGACGTATACTTCAATCTCATGATGGATCATGTCATGAAACAAAGCAACCATGGCACGCTGATACATTGCCCCAACGTTCTTCAATCCAAAAAGGTATGACCTTGTAGCAAAAGGTACCCCATTGAGTAACAAAGGTTGTCTTCTCCATGTCTTTGGGATCCATTTTAATCTGATTATAACCGGAGAAGCCATCCATAAAGGAGAAGACTTTATGCTGAGCGGTGTTGTCAACCAGAACGTCGATATGAGGTAGAGGGAAGTCGTCCTTGGGGCTTTCCCTGTTCAAATCCCTATAGTCAACACACATTCGAACCTTACCATCCTTCTTCGGCACAGGAACCACGTTGGCCACCCACTGTAGGTAAGAAGTAACTGCTAGAAAACCGGCATCAAACTGCTTTATCACTTTAGCTTTAATTTTCTCAGACATATTTGGGCGCATTCGATGGACCTTCTATTTCATTGGAGGACAGTCTTCCTTGGTAGGCAGGCGATGAACCACAATATCGGTATCCAAACCAGGCATATCTTCGTAAGACCAGGTAAAGATCTCAACATAGTCACGCAGCATCTGAATCAACCGTTGCTTCACACTAAGCTCCAGATTTGCACCGATCTTGACCTCTTTCTTGTCTACCTCTGTACCCAGATTCACTGTTTCCACTGGCTCTTCATGTGGCTGTATAACCTTCTCCTCTTGGAGTAACAGTCTTGCAAGTTCACCAGGCACTTCACAATCATCTTCACCTTCGTCTTCGGCTAAGTTGATCAGATTTTCGAAGTCATAACTGGCAGTAGTAGAGTCGTTACCAGTGAGATCCAGAGTGGATGTAGACCTGTATATGTGAGTGTGTGTAAAATAGTTGTTTTGCAATATGTAATAAAAGAAAAACAAGGAGCACAAAATTTGAAATGCAAGAAACGTCCAATGCTTTTATTAATGATATATGTAAATGACACACATAAAGCCCTCACAAATGAAGCCACGGTGCCCCGGGTAAGACACCGGGCCGTAAAGTTTAAAACATTGTCTGTTACAAATTCAAAACAAAAGTCTCATTACTGGGTAACAAAAGAAATTGGAATGAAGTCCTTTGCGGTCCAGTTGCTTGGTCCACCATCAATAGTAGGATAGATCCAACTGTCGAACTTGGCCTCTTCAACATCGTCTTCAATGGCATTCACTCCTGAATTGCTGATGAACAAGGGAGGTTTTCCGATCCGTGCACTCCGAACAAACTTTTGAGCTTCTGCAGTGAAACCCAAACCAAACTTGTTAGTCTTTTGTGAAAAATCAGGGAGTTGTCCCCAATTTGCACACCCACATTTCTCGACAACAGCCCGGGCATCCTTAAAGGAATCCATCTTCATAGGAGAATTTTCAACAACAGTCTCAGTTGATGCCAACGTCTAAGGAACCTCTTCAAAATGCTGAAATGGGGTCTCAATGAACTCCCCGTCCATTTCTACATATCAGAAAGAGTTGAGGTGGCTCACCATGTACTCCTCCTCTCCTTGTACTATCATAATTTTCCCTTTCACTGGGTACTTCAGCTTCTGGTGGAGCGTAGACGTCACTGCCCCATCTTTGTGGATCCACAGACGACCCAACAAACAAGAATAAGATGGAAGAATGTCCATCACATAGAATGTAGAGGCGAAAACCTGAGAACCAACCTTAATCGGGATATCAACTTCTCCGTGCACCATCCTCTTAGATCCATCAAAGGCCCTGGCGACGATGTTGCTTGGTTTCAGCTCTAACCCTTCACAATCTAATCGGTCTAGAGCTTTCTTAGGCAAAACATCCAATGAGGAACCAATATCCACCAATACATGTGCAAGAGTAGTGCCCCTGCATTCAATAGAGACATGCAGGGCATCATTGTGATTCTTCCCCTTAGCGGTCAAGTCAGCGTCAGAGAAACCCAACCCATTATCAACAGTCAGACTAACCATGCAATCTTTAAACTGATCAGCCGATGTTTCTTGAGTTACGTGTGCAGTCTTCAGAAATGCAATAAGAGCCTTGGCATGGGCTTCTGAGCATAGCAACAGTGACAACATAGAAATTTTGGATGGGGTTTGCCCCAGCTGTTCAACTACATTGTAGTCACTCTTTTTGATGATCTTTAAAATCTCTTCCATCTCTTGTCTAGAAGCTTCAACAGTAATCGTCTTTGGTGCCTCCGTCTGGGCAGGCTCACTGGTGATCCCTTTGCCCCGAGTGTCAGATGACTCAGCTACAGGGGTAAGAATGGGAACTTGAACAGGAATAGCAGCAGGTACACTGGCAGGTGTAATAACAACAGGTTTCCGGGAAATTGGTGGAGAGATATCAGGTGAGAAAAGTCTTCTGTTGCGGGTGACTTTGGCAGGTCCAACAATGTTGTTGACGTCAGTATCAGCATCCAAATCTTATTTAACTCCATGAAAATAAACATCGGCTCCGTAATGCCAAGGGACAACTTTATCAGATGTATAAGGGATAGGCCCTGGAACAGTGATGATCAATGGTGCGATTCTTGGAACAGATGTAATTCTAACAGGCTTTCTCGAGGAAACCTTGGAAGAATTATCGAAAATGGTGATAATAGAAACTTCTTCAACAGGGACCAAAGGAACAATAGTCTTCTCAAACAAAATTTCCTTGTTATCCATCAGGCGTTGGACACCTGACTTTAAAAGATGGCAACCGGTAGGTAGAATAGAACACATACGGCAACCTTCGCCACAACCCGGAAATAAACCGGCTAGCAAAAGGTTCTTTTTCACAATCATCAATGGAGTAGCAATATCCTTCACAGAAACCATAAACAAGTCTTCATCTATAACATTCACTCCATGCTTGGGCATAGGAGCAGTCACAACATTAGGTCTTTCGGGCGCCTCGAACTCAATCTCCTTAGCATCAATTAAGTCCTGTATTTTGTTTTTCAAAGCCCAACAATCATTTGTATTATGTCCCGGGCTATTAGAGTGAAAAGCACAGCGGGCATTAGGGTTGTACTTAGGTGACGTAGTGTTGGGATTCTGCGGAGCCTCCCTTGGAGTCACCAGATTGGTTTTCAATAATTGCGGCAGAATCTGAGACAAAGTCATGTTGAGATGGGTGAATTGCCTTCGAGGTCTCTCGGCCTTTTGTTGATTGTTGCGCTGAGGAGCACCAGCAGGTCTTAAAATAACAACCGCATTAACAGCTTGGCGGTGTTTAGGTCTATTCTGGCCTTTCAAACTGTAAACAACACTGGACTCCTTCTTAAAAGGCTTTTTCTCGATGCTCGATGAAGAACCCTTTTGTATCTTACCAGACTTAATACCAGCCTCAATCCTCTCCGATCATAACTAGATCTATAAACCCAGACGAAGAGCTTTCAATCAGATGGTTGAAGAACGGACCAGACAAGGTCCCCAGAAACATATCAACTAGCTCCCTATCAGCCAAGGGTGGTTGCACTCTTCCAGCGAGATCCCTCCACTTCTGAGCATAATCTTTGAAACATTTACCCATTCCCATAGACATACCCTAGAGTTGGGTACGCGTGGGAGCGAGGTCGGCATTGTATTGGTACTGCCTGTAGAAAGCAGTAGCCAAATCTTCCCAACTGCGGATACTGGCTCCGTCTAACTGGTAAAACCATTCAAGCTGAGTCCCTGAGAGACTGTCTTGAAAGAAGTGGATCCATAGGTTCTTATCAGCGGTGTACGGCTGAATCTTCCTTACATATGACAGGAGGTGCAGCTTCGGACAAGAAACTCTGTCATACTTAGCAAAGGATGGTGCTTTGAATTTGTGGGGAATCACCACCCCAGATGATAGACCCAGATCACCAAAGTCCATACCAGGCACTTTCTGAACTTCCATCGCACTCAACCGGTCTTCCAGTTGCTTGTATCTATCCTCAGCCGGAGGATACTGGTCTTCGTCGAAGTCTGTCTCGTTGTCTAAAACTACAGAGCTAGGAGCCCTCCTTTCTTCCGGACTATCTTTCCCTCCAAATGAGGTGGTCAAATCAACTTCGTCCCATAGCCTGTTTCCAAACCTGTGACCCGTGTTAAAAAGGACTGTCCTCTTCTTCTTCTTCTTCTCTTTCAGAATAAGGGTCTTCAGATCTTGTTGACCCTTAGCTAGATTCATGAACAACTCTTGGAATTGGGCGTTCTGGGCCTGTAGGGCCTTGATTGCTTGCTCAGTTGATGGTTCAGCAGTCATGATGCTGAAATAAACAGCAAAGAAGATAAGAGACCTGTAATGGGTACCTGTTATGAAGTGCATGGGATGAAATGTGTATGATATGATTTCAAAGACATCGAGAGATTCAAATTCGTAAACAAGAAATGAAACACAATTTTATTAGATAAACTTAAAATTCAAATTGTTCAACAAATTGCCCTTAAGACGTTACAAGAAAGGAAATACTGAAAAGTAAATAAAAACTGGAAAGGAAATAATCAAGGGACAATCAGTTCTCCCATGGTCGCTTCTTGTCGGTGTGGACATAGTCATTGAGGATTCGCTCATTCTCCAGCTTCCTAGTCAACTTCTGAATCTTCTGCTCTTGCTCGTTAAACTTTTCTCGGTAACCATCCCGCTCTTCTCTCAGCTGCATCCAAGACCTTTTCAATGCCCCAATGTCAGTGGGCATATGAGGATGGAGGATGATCGGAAGAACCCCTTCTTCATCAGCAACTTCAACAATGATAGGCCAGACGGCTTCATATGGCATACCCAGCTTTTGGGCACAGATACGAACCCATCTGAGATATGGCTCCATCAGAAGAGAAGTCTTTGGACCCAGCTCGTGTGGATCAGATCTGTGCACTCCATCACAAGCCCTTATGAATCTGTGGCGTTGCTCGTCACTATCCCCTTGAAAATCAAATATGATACTAGGCATTAGTAGCTCATGAGGTCCTTCTCTTCTGGCTCGCCCAAACTGACGTAAGGCCAAGCACGGATTGTAGGTAATCCCTCCATTGGTTCCTATCAGTGGAACATTGGGGTATTCCCCACAGCGATTAATAATGGCCACCTCGTCCATACCCTTGATAGTCCAGATGATGTCATTATGAGAGAGAGACATAACCCTATAGGCCTAGCCCATGCCTTCTTTGTTCTTCAGCACTGATTTGGGGAGGTGCGAAATAAACCACCTCGCCAATAAAGGATCACAACACATCAAGGTTCCCCACTTTCAAGAAGTACGGGCATAAAGATGATGAAGAATGTCACCCAAGAGAGTGGTTACAGGATTACGAGAGATGAAGATTTTCACCGCATTCACATGAACAAAGGAGTCAGGGTTCGGAAACAATACCAACCCATATATCAGAAGAGCAAGAATATCTTCGAATGCCTTGAAGTCTAGACTATCCCATAAATAATTAGCCTTACCAACCAAGAACTTAGTCAGAAAGCCCTTTGCTCCACTTCTAGTCTCCCAATTAGCCATTACCTCATCCTTTGTCATATGAAGGGCTGAAGCAATCTCTTCTGGCCTAAGGATCTTCTCCCAACCAGTAAACGGGGTCTGCTCCAGAATAGAGATACCGAGCAGATTAGAGAACTCTTCTAAGGTGGGAACCAACTGGTAGTCCTGAAAAGTAAAGCAATGGTACAACGAATCATAGAACTGGACCAGGACACTTATCATCTGCTCGTCCAATTTGGAAGTGACCAAACCCAAGAGGTGACCATGTCTCCTGATGAAGGAGGTGGTATCTGACATCTTTGCAATCAATTCTTTAAGCATAGTGGGAACCTGGACAAAATTGATCCGGATGGTATTCCTACGCATGGGCATCATGACCTACAAAACAGAACAAAGATGAATCCCTCCTGTCTTTGAAATAGGTTAGTCCAATGCAAGATGTATGCAATGTTATGATGTCATGATGTCATGATAGAAAGCACATCACAAGTATCCACAAATAGCAAACATGGCAAAGACACACAAGTCACACAGAGAGCCCTTAGATTTCAGGCTGGTAAGGAGCTTAGGTACTACCCTCTTTCAGTTCAGTTGTGTGATCGGTGGGAATGAGAACTGACTATTTTGAAATGCTGGTTCGCGTTTTGTGTTTGTTTTTGCAAAATGTCGCGGTAAGCAAGAGTCGCCATCGTCTTTTATTTTATCCAACAAGGAAATGACAAAAGCACAGAAAAATTCCTTTTTGAGATATTTCTCGGGTTCGAGAGGTAGATTATAGAAAGGGAAGGTGTTAGCACCCTTTCTATCCGTGGTTATCCACGGGCTCTTAGGTATTTGATCATTGTGTTTTCAAAAATTTCTTTTCTTTGTGTTTGTGGGTTTGAAAGAAGTTTTTGTTTTGAAGAGAGTGTAAGTGCGAAAAGTTTTGTTTTGTTTTTAAGAGAGAAAGTACTTAAGAACCATCTACCTACTCGAAAAAGGAATTAAACTGTGCTAATGTTCTTTAGACAATGCTATCCCACTATTGAGGAGTAGGTAGCATCATCGTTGGAGTTTTCGAGTCAATTCGATTAAGGGACGTGTGGTCACTAAAGCAATGTTAGGACGCCTTAGCGGTAACCCTAATGTCTTAGATCATTTTTCCGAGGCAACCGTTTCGAGGCAACTATGATCTTTGGACAAGAGGGCGACCTCTAAAACTTCCTATACTCAATGACCACGTTCGAGGCAACCAAGTGAGGTGTACCCTAAGAGTGGCATGTGCAAGTGTGTTACTTTGGTTAATTTTATTTGTACATGTCATGGGTGAGCTATATTGATTTTAGGTTAAAGATTGATCTTGTCATGCATTGCCTATTTATCAAACATCAAACAGTTAATATTGTGCGGAAATTAAATTGCGGGAAATTAAATCTAAACTATTACAAGGCGTCGGGTATTTACATCGCCAAAAACAAACCCTTTAATTTAAATTGCGGAAAGTAAAAATAAAGCGATAAATAAATAAAGTCCTAATTTAACTATTACATTCTGGGAAACAGTTACATCAATATGGTAAAATAGATCGCGTGCGGAAAATTAAATCGAGCGCATTTTTTAGGGTTTTGACCCCTTTTTTTTAAAGAAAGCATTTTTTTTGTTTATTTTTGGATTAAAAAGAAGTTAGATCTAAGTTAATAATTAAATTAATAAACTAATTAATTAATTAAAATATTTTTGGATTTTTGAGTATTTAAAGAAATAAAATAAATTAATCAAAGCTAATAAAAACCTAATTATCTAAATTAATTTTAATTATTGCAAAAATATTAAAGTTATTTCCTAATTAAACTAAATTAATTGAATTAATATTTATTTACAAAAATAAAGTGCTGAATTTAATTTTAATAAATAAAATATATATTTTTTGTTTTTGATTTTATTGAGAAAAAAGATTAATTGGTTAGTGATTAATAAAAAGAATAATAATTAATTAATTAAAGGAAAATAATAAAAATAGAGAGAGAGTTTAGGAGTATACGAACCTGATTGGAGGGGTGAAACAGCTGTTGGCGTCATGTGTAAACTGTTTTGTTTTGACCATTTGTGTTTTGGCTTTTGGTCATTTGTGTTCTGGCCTCAACGTTCCTTAACCTTCTCAGGATGTCTGTCTCGCCATGTATTGGTGTCATGTGTAAACTGTTTTGTTTTGGCCATTTGTGTTTTGGCTTTTGACCATTTGTGTTTTGGCCTCAACGTTCCTTAATGAACCTGCATGGGATCCTGTCTAAATCTAGAGTGTTGAATCTCATGAACACATTAAATAAATTACTATATATATCATAAAATACAAATAAAACCAATATATGAAGAAATTTAATGTTTAGGCCCAATATGGCATGTATGAATGATTATACCCTTTTGATCATGGAGATCAAATCAGCCTTACCCTTGGAGAAGTAGTGATATGAATGTTTTTATGCCTTTTGATCATGGAGATCAAGCCAGCCTTACTCTTACTGGAGAAGTAGTGAGATGTTGGTTTGTAACCAGGATGACTTATTTGTAGTGAGAAAGGGATTTGTAATAAGGATTTCAAGATTTTAGGGTTCTTGAAAGAATTTAATATTCTGACAGCGTTGTGGCAAGGGTTTTTTTTTCTCCTCCCTGTTTGTGTGAAAAGAATGAGATTATATAATGGAAATTAGAGCGAAGAAAATGGGTTTTGAATGTGCAATTGGGCCTCCAATGTTCACTTGAATTTGTCACATTGCAGGCTAAATGGCAGGGGCTTAAGTGCAATTTTTGGAGTTGAAATGTGAAAACAAAATGTATCCGACATCAAGAACTAACTCCTGTCCAAAAATCGGCTCAATCGGATAAACGGTGAATTAGTTATGAATTTTTGAAGTTTCAGCTCAGACAAACTTATTTTGGGCTCCAATGTCGACTCTGACACGTTCTTCAATAAAAAACTGGTATTGATCAGAGCATAATTCGGTCTCGACTTTTGAAGCAAAGTTGTAGATTTATGAGTCAGTGACCTTGTGTAAAAATATGAGCCCAATCCGATAAAAATTGACCGAGTTATGAATTTTCGAAGTTTCGGCCCAGATGAAATAATATTCAGCATTCAGGATTTTCGGTGAGTCACGCGTGCTCTGAGAAAAAAACGAAGACCTTTTGGATACCGTTCGAACTCAATACCTTCTGCGAAAACTTAGCCAACTCAATTTGTGAAATTTTGGCGCCGGAACCAGCTCGATACGATGAAAATCGACCAAGTTATGATTTTCTGAACATGACGCAAATAAACTTCTGTCACAAATTTTCTGTACGAAAATACTTGATAAATCCATATTTTTGAAGACCTTCTGATTGAAATTGGCTTCCAGCCGTGAGAGATGAAAACATAGATGACGTCAAGAAGGAATTTTGGCCATCGGAACGGGTTCAAAACGAGCCACGATCTTCAAGTTATGAATTTTTTAGCGCGTAAAAACTGCACTTTCAGCACACTTTTTCACCATATTTCTTCGAGAAAACTCATACATTCGGATACCTTCTTTAAAGAATTGACTCTTGAGCTGATCCTGAATTTGAGAATACGTTATCAGAGATATATTGGCGAAAGAACACCTGAATATGACGCGCCGGGTTGGACTTGTGAATCTTTCTTGAAATGTTTTGAGAAATATGGGAGGACAAATTTTGGGGTACAACAGCTGCCCCTGTTCAATCTTCTTAAACCTGCGGATATAGATTGGCGTTCGGGCCTTTCGTGATCCGAAGGTGGAAGATGATTGAACAATAGAGTGCTCAGAAATTTGCACTCGTATGAAGTAGTATTTGTCTTGTGATGTCGGGAATGGGCTTACAGATGCCATTTGGAGATTGATGATGGGAGATGGGCTTAACGATGCCATCCGAAGGAGTGTTGATCGCGTAAGAGATTCCTTAGGGAGAGCTTGTATACCTGCTGTTGAGGGAGATTCCGCTGGGGAATGTTGTTCTTTGTCTTAGGAGAAATAGAACTTTAGGAGCTTCGGTCGTCAGTTATTGTACTGAGGAATCATCTATGTTGAAAAAGTGAGAGTGAACTACTATCTGGTTGCAACCCAGGTTTCATAGTGATAAGACTGACTGCTATCTGGTCGTAATCCAGGCTTTACAGTGACTTACTGGGGAGATGAGATTAAACTTGCTATCCGGTTGTAATCCAGGCTTTGTAATACCTCACTTCTTATCTGGTCAACATCCAGGCTTCAGAACAAATCAAGTGGTTATCCGGTCGCATCCGGGCTTCAACTTGAATTTAGGGCACACTAATATCCGGCCGACTCCGGGCTTCTTAGTAACTGTCCATGTAAACTGCTATTTGGTCAGAATCCAAGCTTCACAGTGCCTTGTACCGCTATCTGGTCGTAATCCAAGCTTCACGATGTGTTATACCATTATCTGGTCGAATCCAGGCTTCATGGTGTCACGTACTGCTATCTGGTCGAATCCAATCTTCATAATACCTCACTTCTTATCTGGTCGAAAACCAGGCTTCAGAACAAATCAAGTGGTTATCCGGTCACATCCGGGCTTCCCTTTGACGGTTGGGTTTACTAATATCCGGTTGAATCCGGGCTTCATAGTAATTGGCTGGGTAGACTGCTATTTGGTCGTAATCTAAGCTTCACGGTGTATCATACCACTATCTGGTCGAAATCTAGGCTTCATGGTGTTCGGAGGCATCAAGATACTATCCGGTCGTACCCGGGCTTCATAAATTTTATTAAAGATATACCATTATCTGGTCGTAATCCAAGCTTTGTAGTACTCTTGGTTGCTATCTAGTCGTAATCCAGTCTTCACAACATCTTCTACCATTATCTGGTCGTAATCTAGGCTTCATGGTCTTGTATTGCTTTCTGGTCGTAATCCAGACTTCACAATAACTTGCTGAGCTATTATCCGGTCGTGATCCGGGCTTCACGGCTTGTGTTTATGATATACCACTATCTGGTTGAATCCAGGCTTCATGGTGCTTACTGAGCTGCTATCCGGTCGTAATTCGGGCTTCACGACTCACTGGGGAATAAACTATTATCCGGCCGTTCTCTGGGCTTCATAGCTTACTTTTGAGATATATCACTATCTGGTCGTAATCCAGGCTTCACGGTAGTCTGACATTATTATCCGGTCGTAATCCGGGCTTCACAATATGCTGTAGAAATCAAGATACTATCCTGGTCGTACCCGAGCTTCATAACTTGAATTTTGATTGTATCTTTCCTGAAAGGTAAAGGTTAGCTGTATGTAATGCATGATATGTATTAGGCAATGATGTTCTCAAAATAAATGAGATTGTATGGTGTTGTACCCCAAAATTTGCCCTCCCATATTCTTCAATGTTTTGACAAGCATCATCTCAATTTGCTTAAGTCTACTCAAGGGTTGCACAATTCAACCATCCTCCTAAGCCAGTCAAGATTAGGGTTTTGGTTCTTACAAGGAAGTTGAGGTTTTCAAGGGCTCAATCAAGTCCCATATGCTCATATACATTGTCAAGCACCTACATGTCAAGTTTCAAGGCTCACAAGGTCAAGTTGCACAGTCAAAAACCCTAATTACTTCACAATCAACTATAGGGGTAAAATGGTCATTTGGCAGTCAAAAGTCAAAATTTTTGGTCAACATCTTATTTTGAAGCCACAATCATCATTGGATCAAATCTTGATCATGATTCCACAAGAATGGCTCAAAAATCATCAAGATGCAAAAGTTTCCATTTTTGGACAGCTGAAAAGTCAACTGTAACTTGACCAAGGCATAACTTTTTCATGGTTCATCATAAAAATCCCATCCAATGCTCATTTTTAAGGGGATGACATTTCCTACAACTCATCTTCACATTCCAAGTCCAAAAAATGCTCTCACAAAAAGTTATCAATTTCAACATTATAGGTCATTTTCAAAAGTCAACAAAAAGGCATTTTAAGTCAAAGAACATAACTTGAGATTGGTAACTCAAAATAACATGGGACCAAAGGCATTGGTTAGAGGACTTCAAGACCTTTCCAAAATGTCCAAGAACATGTTCATATGATCAAAATTGAGCAAGATATGCATTGGAGAAGTTGGGAAATTTTTGTGAAATGGCAAAAGTCAACTATCCTTGAAACTTCAATTTTTGACAAAAGGGCCCACTTTTTTCCACTTGATTCAGCCTTGTCATGCCACCCACGTGTCCCATGATCAATTTCAAGACCAAATAATTATTTTTCTATTTTTATTTAATTTTTATGGATTTAATTCATTTTAATCCATAATAATTCAAGTAAATCTAAAAAAATTAATTAAATGGTATCTTATGGTTTGAATAGCCTTCATGAAGCATTTGCAACCTACCAATTTAGTGCTAAGCTCATTTAGGCATGAAAATTCAAATTTTGAACAAGCTTTGAAAGGCCTTTAATGGTGGTTAAGACAAAATCCAAAGTTTAATTGCAATGGTTAAAGGCTCCTAAATGTGACTTATTCTCACTCATTACTACATATGCAAGCCTTGTAAGCCTCATTCACGACCTAGAGTATGCACAAACGGCCAAAGCAAAATCCAAAAAGTGTCAAAAAAAAGTGTGAGATCAAAAGGAGTGTTGCAAGCATTTTCAGGCCAAAAGGAGAACGTGACTCTCTTCTTTGCCATACTCTGAAGCTAAAGCAACCCTTGCCACGTCCTAAGGTCCATCATACCGCGCTGTAAGTTTTCCCAGGTCCCCCAATTTCCTTGTTTCCATTTTTTCTCAATGTATTCCTGTGCAGGCTTCTAAAGGTGGTACACCATGTGCCCTGACGCTTCAGCATGCCAAGTGTCTACAAACAACAATCCAGTGGCCAGGAAATGATGAGCACCATGCTTTTCAGTCAACCATATGCACATGATTCCAGGAGTCAACATGACTTTGTGCTTAATGGGCCACAACAATGCTAAACAAACCCTCAATTCTGGCCCATACCCCCCTTGGTTTTGTTATTCCTTTTTTTTTATCTTTTTATTTTTCTTTTCTTTTATAATTCCTTTTTTTTAATTATTAGTATTATTAACTTAATTAATATTTCTCATAAAAAAATAAAAAAAAACATTTTATTATTTATTAACTTATTTTTGTAAATAAATTTTAATATTAATTAATTAGTGGTGTAATTAGAATAATTTTAACTTTTTTTAATAAGTAAAATTAATTTAGAATTAGGACTTTCAACTTTTAATTTCAATTCCTTTTATTTTATTTCATTAAAAACATAAAAATACAAAAACATTTTTCTTTTAATAAATTAAATAATTAGTTTTAATTCCATTTCATTAAAAAAAGGACAAAAATTCAATTCCTTCTTAAAAAAGGGTCAACACCCTCGAGACGTTCCCGATTAAATTTCTATTCGCGCGCATTTATTTATTTTAATTATTTATGTATCTGTACAGAGTATGTGTGATCGGTGGATCTGGAACTGACTGTTTAACACTGGTTCGCGAAATGTCGCGGAAGCAAGAGTCGCCACCGTCTTTTATTTTCTCCAAATGGAAAGGACAAAAGCACAGAAAAATTCCTTAAAGAGATTGCTCTCGGTTCGGGAGGTAGGTTATAGAAAGGGAAGGTGTTAGCACCCTTTCTATCCATGGTTATCCATGGGCTCTTAGATACTTGCTCATTTGTGTTTTCAAAAATGGTTTGTTTGCTTTTCAACTGTGGGTTTTTTAAAAAAAGTTTCTTTGAAAATCTCAGTTCGACTCTTGTATCAGTCCTCAAGAGTGTTTGAAAATTTGCTTTCGAAAGCTTTTTGAAAAGGTGTCGGTGTGAAAAGTATTTTTGAATTTGTTTTGAAATTAGAGCAAGTATCCACGAGTCGTCTACCTACCCTAAGGAATTCGTCTGTGTAGATGTCCTTTAAAGTAGTGCCATCCCACCATTGAGAGGTAGGTAGCACCACCGTTGGAGGTGTTCAGGTCAATTCGAAGTTCGGGACATGGTGATCACCAGAGCAATGGGAAGACACCTTAGAAGCTACCCTCATGCCAGGTTCCCGGATCATGAGGACTTACTAAGACATCCTCTACTCGACGATCACCTTTCGAGGCAAGGCAACAGTGAGGCGTACCCTAGGGGTGGTGTGTGCGATTTGTGTGTCGTTTTCATTTGTATTTGTCTTGTTCATGTCATTGGTTTTCTACGCTTGTTTTTATTTAGACATTCATTCTTGCATGCTTTGTTTAACAGTTAAAAGTTGCGAGGAAAAGTAAATCTAAAGCTATTACAAATGGCGCGGGTCCACATCGCCAAAATTAAACCGGACCCGATTTGACGGAACATAAAGAAATTAAGAGAATTGAAAAATGCGAGAAGTAGTTACAAGGCTTCGGGAGAGGTACATAATTATTTAAACGACATAAAATAAATATGCGAAATTAAATCGAAACGAGGGCGTTGGACCCTTTTGCAAAATATTAAAGTTTACATGAATTAATTAATTTTAAAAGAAAGAAAGGATTTGTTTTTGTTTTTGGTATTTTTATGTTTTTTAAGATTTAATAGGAAAAATTAATTAAAATAAAACCTAATTCTAATTATTTTTAAGTTATTAAGAAAGATATTGAAGTTTTTAACCTAAATTAACCCTAAATTATTTTCATGCAAATTTAATTATAAAAAATAAATAAAATAAATATTATTATAAGAAAGAGAAAATTAAAAAGGGATGAAACATTAATTAAACCTATTTCTACATTTTTTAGATTTTTTATGAAAAGAATTAATATTGCAAACCCTAATTTAAACTAAATTTATTTACATGCATTTTTTATGAAAACATTAGAAATAAAAATTATTTATTATATTTTTTATCTTTTCTGATTTTTAGGCATTTTTTGTATTTTGTAAAAATAATTAATTAAATCAAAACAATAAAGCAAATAAAATAATAATTAAAAATAAAATATAAGAAAAAGATAGAAAATTGCAAACCAGGGGGGGTTCAGTCCCAAATTAGGAGGTTAAGTCCAAGCAATTCTGGCCCAATAGCATTCAGGTCCATTGACTTTTTTGAGTAGCGTGTTAGCACTTTGACCAGGGTTTATGGTGCTCATCAATTTTGCACCCTTGGATTGCTTCTGATGGACGCGTGGATGGATAGATGATGAGGTGCATGGTACGTCTTGACCTTGAGCGCTGCATGGGAATTGTTAATGAAAAAGAGTATGGAAATTATACAGACCTGGGGCTCGAACCCAGGTCTTGGATGTTGAAGCAACCAACGCTTGCCAGCTGAGCCACTTCAACTATTTGTTATATAATAAACAACAAATAACAAAAGATGAAACTACGCGTTAGTGGGACAAAACGCGCGAATTTCAAATCAACCAACCAAATCATGCCACGGAATCATCTTCTTCATGGTGTTGGATTTTCCTGAAACACAAAAGCAATATACAACGGTTTTTGAACCGTTCTATAATGCACCATTAGGAAAAATAACGAATAGGCCATAAGGCCATATAAATTAAGCGCGATTGTTGCATCTTCTTCGTCCAGATGCATTGATCAGAATGGCATGGGTCTGGGAGGCTAATTTTTCCTCTTTTAAGAATCCCTAATTTGAATCTTTGTAAACCCTAAAAATCAAACATGGTGGAATCGAGTATACAGCATAAAAACGCAATTAATTATGTTGGTTAGCATCAGAATATCATAAGGAATATAAATCCACAATTAGAATGCCATGAGAGTGCCTAGAATTAAAAATACGATCGTGACTTTTTCTCTGTACAGGGGAGGTTCTCGTTACCAATTCCTTGAGCTTTGGCGAATGTCTTTGATTGGAATGTGATCAGTGATCTCCAAGGAAGCTATTGGGATGAAAATTAGGTCTTGAATCGTCCTCAAAGGTGGTTTTCAGAATTGACTTTCTTAGAGCAAATTTCAAGTTTTCAATGGCCTCTTCTGAGCTGCTGCGTGTCCCTATGCATTAGGGTTATGATCATGCTTATGTACTGAGTCCATTAGGTTAACAAAATTGATCCAAATCTCTTGTATTCATGAATTGAAGATTTGATTTTTTAAGGATCTTTTTTCAATCTTTTTCAAGTGTTCTTGTGTCAATTAGGATCCAATCAAGCCAAATCTTTCCACATTTGCATATGCACGAAATATTGACTCTAAAACATGTATAAAAAGATTGGTTAGGGTGAATTAAATATTTTTCATATATTTAAATGATTTAAATGAATTAATATAAATAAAAATTCAAATAAATAAATAAAAAAATGAGAAAATACTTACCTTTGGGCCAAGTGGTCGTGCATATGCTTGGAATGATGAATCATGGAAGAAAAATGGGCCCATTAGCAATTTTAGGTCATTTGGATCAAAGTTGACTTTTCAAAATATCCAAAAATTTCCCAACTTCCACAAGGCATAACTTGCTCAATTTTTAAGCTTTTCTCATGTTCTTGGACATTTTGGAAAGGTCTTTGAGTCCTTTAACCAATGCCTTTGGTCCCATGTCATTTTGATTTACCAATCTCAAGTTATGGCCTTTGACTTAAAGTCTCTTTTTGTTGACTTTTGAAAATGACCTATAATGTTGAAATTGATAACTTTTTGTGAGAGCATTTCTTGGACTTGAAATATGAAGATGAGTTGTAGGAAATGTCTTTCTCTTCAAAATGAGTTTTGGATGGAATTTTTCTGATAATCCATGTGAAAGTTATGCCCTGGTCAATTTCAGTTGACTTTTTCAACTGTCCAAATAAGGAAACTTTTGCATCTTTGATGATTTCTGAGCCAAATTTTGAGAATCATGATCAAGCATTGATCAAATGATGTTTGTGGCTTCAAAATGATAAGTTGACCAAAAATTTGAACTTTTGACTGTCAAATGACCATTTTGCCCCTACAGTTGACTGTAGTGCAATTAGGGTTTTTGACTGTGCAATTTTGTGCTGAATGCCTTGAAATTTGATATGAGGATGCTTGACCATATTTGTAGGCATATGAGACTTGATTGGACCTTTGAAAACTTCATTCTTTTGATCAGAACACAAACCCTAGTTTTGACTGTATATGAGGCCTTTGCACTGTGCAACCCTTGGGGAATTTTGAGACTTGGCTTGGCAATTTCTTGAAGAATATGGGAGGGCAAATTTTGGGGTACAACAGTTGCCCCTGTTAAATCTTCTTAGACCTGAGGATGCAGATTGGATGCCGTGCCTTTCGTAATCCGAAGGTAGAAGATGATTGGACACTAGAGTGCCCAGAAATTTGCGCTCACATGTTAGCATTATGAGGGGAATGGGCTTATAGATGCCATTTGGAGATTGCTGGATAGGATGATGGGCTTATAGATGCCATCTGGATATTGATCGCGTAAGAGACTCCTTAGTGAGAACCTACATACCTGCAAAAGAAAAAAATGAATACCTGACACGTTGCAGGAGCTGATTTTTAGATGCTTGGTATAGATGTGTCCTGACTGGTTACAGGAGCTGAGTCTGGAATTTCAAACGACGATGAATGAACCAGGGATGGTTACTGCCTTAGCATGAATGGTAAGAGAACCTTGGGTGATTTTAACTTCAACAACGCTCGTTGAGAAAAATCTTGGGTGTCTTCTACTGGGATAAGAATCAGGAAGATCTTAGGGTCGATCTGACTGAACCAGAGAAGGCCTTTGACTGGATAAGCATCAGGAAAATCTTAGGGTCGATTTAACTGAACCGGACAAGGTCTTGAAATATCTTCAACTGGATAAGCATCAGGGAGATCTTAGGGTCGATCTGACTGAACCAGAGAAGGCCTTTGACTGGATAAGCATCAGGAAAATCTTGGGGTCGATTTAACTGAACCGGACAAGGTCTTGAAATATCTTCAACTGGATAAGCATCAGGGAGATCTTAGGGTCGATCTGACTGAACCAGAGAAGGCCTTTGACTGGATAAGCATCAGGAAAATCTTAGGGTCGATTTAACTGAACCGGACAAGGTCTTGGAATATCTTCAACTGGATAAGCATCAGGGAGATCTTAGGGTCGATCTGACTGGACCAGAGAAGGCCTTTGACTGGATAAGCATCAGGAAAATCTTAGGGTCGATTTAACTGAACCGGTCTAGGTCTTGAAATATCTTCAACTGGATAAGCATCAGGGAGATCTTAGGGTCGATCTGACTGAACCAGAGAAGGCCTTTGACTGGATAAGCATCAGGAAAATCTTAGGGTCGATTTAACTGAACCGGTCTAGGTCTTGAAATATCTTCAACTGGATAAGCATCAGGGAGATCTTAGGGTCGATCTGACTGAACCAGAGAAGGCCTTTGACTGGATAAGCATCAGGAAAATCTTAGGGTCGATTTAACTGAACCTGACAAGGTCTTGGAATATCTTCAACTGGATAAGCATCAGGGAGATCTTAGGGTTGATCTGACTGAACCAGAGAAGGCCTTTGACTGGATAAGCATCAGGAAAATCTTAGGGTCGATTTAACTGAACCGGTCTAGGTCTTGAAATATGATTGAGGATTTAGCTGAATCTTTCCTGCAAGGTAAAGGTCAGTCATATGAAATGCATGATATGGATCAAGCAATGATGTTCTCAACATAAATGAGATTTGTACGATATGATGCGTCTATGCATGTTATAGTGATGTATGTGATGTCTTATGTATGCTTTTGTCTAGGAAAGTGAATCCTTGACGGGTGCCGGGAAGTCGTATCCTGGGCTGATGTTGAGGAATAGATTTTGCTTCTGCTGGGGATGATAACTGCAAGAATACCGGTAGGAGAAGATGACTCCGTTGCGGAATAAACTTGGCAAATGGAAGATTCTGCGGGGAGAAAAAATACTCTAGCGACCATGCTGGGAAGCAATACTCTGTGGGAAGAGGGATGCCTTGCTGAGTGTTGATAATAGTTTGCTGGGGATAAGAAGGTTTCGTCGGGGACGCTCTTTCCGTGGCTTTTGGCTGAGGATAACCCAGTTATATCCTGTTGAGGAAATAACTCTTTAAATCAAGCCGGACGACGCGTTCGTGCTCTGTGAGGGGATAAGCTTCCAGAATCTACTGGGGATAAGCTTATTGCTTGGGGAGATAAATTCCTGCTTTCCTGGGGAATCAGATTGGACTCTCCTGGGGAAGTTTTGATATGCTGGGGAAGTGATCCCTTTGAATGTTGGTATACCGCCGGGGAACAATCTTTAGGTCGAGACTGCCGGGGATGCTTGTTAAGAATATATGCTGCTGGGGAATATTGATATCTGCTGGAGGATACCCAACTTCCTTAAGATTTGATAACTTTGTTTGAAGAAGAGTGTACTGTTTTGCTGAACCATTCTCTGGGGATTTAATATGTACTTGGTCATGTTCTTTAGCTGAACCCACCTTGGTACCTTGGAGGATAGAACAATTGGACTGCTCAGACAACTCTTTTGTTGCCCCTGTTTCTATGGGGGAGGCACTTGTGGGGTGCTGATAGTTGTTGATGGACAAACCTTCTTCTGGTAGACAGATGGCAGGACATAGTCGTACGCTTTAATCCCTAACTTTTTCCTGGACCGCCCTTTCGGGTTTTCAGTCCACCGGGATACCCATTTTTGCCCAAGCCGCCTTTTCAGGTTTTCGACTTGCCGGGTGTACAGATTTTTCATTTCATCCCTTCATTTTGCCCGAACCCTTTTGGTTCGCCGGGAAGCCCTTATTTTTGCCTAGGTGTGTCAACCTAGCGGGTCTTTGATTTTGCGTAGTATTTTTCGACTATGTCCACGCTCTTAGAATGCAGGTAGGTGCCCCTGGCTGCTTGTGTTGCCATATTACCAGAAGGTGTCTGATCGTGCAAGATTCGTTGCTAGAGTGCCCCAAATGACTCAGGCAGAGATTTGCCCCAGGCGTTTTGGCCTTTGAGAGATTCTCCGAATCTTGACTTAACTGCCCCAAATGATGGACAATAGTCATGCCCTGCCCCTTGATTGGAGATACTCTTGTTCATTAGACTTTTATTGTGCGAATTTCCCTGCTGTTCAAACAAAAAGTCATATGCAAACAAAGTTATGTTAAAAGTGCAAAGCTTATGTCTGTCTCGAAGATTTTGAAAATGCATTCTTTTTTTCATAAAACAAGTGAATGTTTGTAAAACGTGATGTCAACTCCGTATTTATCGTAGGCCTTAAGGAGTCAGGATACCTTTCGTGACAGTATGCTTTCGAGCTAACCCATGCTTCAGCTAGGAATTTTGAGGGTTATAACGTGGCTTGGTTCACGGTTTAAGAAACAAAGGATAAAGGCTCAAATTATTTGTACCCACCCGCTCTTCGTGATGTTCTCCAAACCTAAACTCAGTTGATCGTGCGTTAGACCTTGCTTGAGTCTTTGCTTTGGTTGTTCCAATAATGGTTCAGATGTTGATGATTTCTTTTGAATAGGCAGTCATTTTTTGCTTTGGTTGAGGGTTTGTGAGACCTCTTTCTTGATTTTTGTTATCCCTTTCTTTTTTGCCTGAACTGTTTCCTTTTTTGGAATTACAGTCAGCGGGAAGCCCCAGTTTTGTAAGTCTCCTTCATGGGTTTTGACTTAATGGGTTTTTCATTTTTTGAGATAATGACTGCCTGTCCTTGTGATTTATTCAGAACCATCACTGTCTTTTGTTTTGTAAGGACTCCTTTGGTGCCATTTGTTATGCACTTGGATCAACTGAGAGAACTACCCTGCCCCAGGTTATGATTAAGGGTTTTAAATTTCGAAAAGAAAAACTCCTACTTCTTTGGCTCAGAGGGGTTGACGAGGGATTATCATCCTTATAACTCCAGTGTTTAGGGATTGAAATAATGCCTGTACCTCATCAGCGGGGTTTGTTCAAAAGCATACTGTAAAGATCGTGGTATCGTTTTCGTCATCCTCCCTTAAGAGGCTTAGAATTTTAGATCAAGAGTTGACATCAGAAAAAATATGAAAATAATTTGCATTTAGTGAATATGAATATATTGTTTCAGAACAGACATATGCGATGCATTGATGAAATAACAATGTTTAACATGAGTAAATGTTTGAACAAAAGAAAATTGCGACTTGAACATTCGAATGAACGAAAATTTCTCAATCCTAGCCATGATTTGGCAAGGGAGCAGTGATTATGTTCGGAGTCTCAGGCACTTCAAACTGAATCTCCCCGGCGTCGATCATGTCTTGAATCTTGTTCTTGAGAGGCCAGCAGTTGTCCGTAGTATGCCCCGGGCTATCAGAATGATACGCGCACCTATCGTTGGGGTGATAGTTGGGAGCAGAAGTGTTCGGATTCCGAAGAGGAGCCCTTAAGGTGATCAGCCCTGCCTTCAACATTTGTTGCAGTGCTTGATCCAGCGACATGTTGATTTTGGTGTACTGCCTTTTAGGCTTGTCTGGTTTGCTCTGATCAGCCCGCTGTTCTGGGCGAGGTCATTGTTGGACCTGTGAAGTAATAGCAGCTTGGAGAGGCCCAAACCTTTGACTTCTTGGAAGTTGATTAATGACTGGGTCCCTGACTTGGGCTCGTTGCTTCATATCTAGAAGAAGCTGGCTGACCATGGCTCTCAGCTCTCCTTGCTCCTGAGCTAAACCTTGAATGAGGGCCCTTTGCCCCAGCATCTGGGTTTTCAGCGTGTCTACCTCAGCCTGTAGACGTTTCAGCTGTTCGTCCTTGTCCTCTTCAGGACTCTTTCTGATCAGATTCCCCACGAGGAGTGTCCTCAACTCTTCCTGCCCCTTGGATAGACCTAGGAAGATTTCCCTGAACTGAGTCTCTTGAGCGTGAAGGTCCTGGTTATCTTGTTGTGAGGCCATTGCTGAAATAAACAGCGAGAAAGGTAAGTGACCTACAACAAGGGTACCTGTTATGCAATGATGAGTATGACATGCATGTAATGCTTTCAAGGACCTCGCGGGGTAAACAAGAAAATTGTTAGAACTTGGGTCCGGTAGCTTGATTGAAGGAACTGCATGTTGTTGAGAGTCCTTCTTCAAGGGTCAAAGGCTCACCATATCCAGTGGGTCATAGCCCCTGACTTGAGTCATCAGCCTTATTTTGCTTTCCAAACGACCTTGGCTAGGGGAACCTTCTTCAGGAGTCAAAGCTCACCATATCAAGTGGGTCATAGCCCCTGACAACCCTGTCTAGAGGAAAATAAATCCCCTTTTGCCCCTTGCTGGACAGTTGGTTCATCATGACCTGCATCACAAGCCCTTGAGATCCTTGAAATGGGTTAGGATGTATGCAATGGTATGATGTCATGCTATGCATGGGGTGATGTACGTAACCCTGTTACGAGTCCCAATTAAGGACTGCAAACCAAAACCTGCAAGAAACTTAGGATACCCTGTTATGAGTCCTAATTAAGGACTATAAACAAAACCTGCAAGAAACTCGGTAAACCCTGTTAGGAGTCCTAATTAAGGACTGCAAACCAAAACCTGTAAGAAGCTTAGGTACCCTGTTATGAGTCCCTATTAAGGATTATAAACAAAACCTGCAAGTAGTTCATGTGTCAGATAACAAGCATGCAAGTAGTCAAGTACGAAGGCACGCAAGTCACACAAGAGAAACCCTTAGAGTTTAGGCCAGCATGAAGTTTGGGGTACTACCCTCTTGAAGTTGGTGGGTTCAACCTGTCCTATTAGAAGTAACTGGGTTCTAAGGGTCCCAATATCACTGGATTGCTTTCATTGTTCATCGTTTCGATTTAGCCACTGAACTGGCGATCGAAATATTCCAGGAAAGCAACCCTCAATTGAGCGTAGTATCGAGTATCAACCAACCTCGGACTGCACCAAAGTCAGTTATCTCACTACCCTAAAGAGGCCAAGATAGTTCAATTAAGGTTCCTAAGGTCTGTTGATGCTTCATGACACCACGCGGAGGCCCCGTACTCTCCTTGACTGAACTCAAGGGTTACCGGTACACACCAAAGTGCCACATCAACGTAGCAGACTGTTTCAACCATGTCGGTATACCCCACACAGTTCCCTCACAGCCTTGTTGCTACTTTCTAAGAAAGGTATCCCCAGATCCGGGTTAGGATCTATAGAACTCCCAAGCAACCCACAATAATAAAGCAAGCAAAGAAAACAATTGAAAACATAGTTATGACCTAGCCCTAACGTACACCCCACTTTAAGTTTAGTCCCCAGCAGAGTCGCCAGTTCTGTGATCGGTGGATCTGGAACTGACTGTTTAACACTGGTTCGCGAAATGTCGCGGAAGCAAGAGTCGCCACCGTCTTTTATTTTCTCCAAATGGAAAGGACAAAAGCACAGAAAAATTCCTTAAAGAGATTGCTCTCGGTTCGGGAGGTAGGTTATAGAAAGGGAAGGTGTTAGCACCCTTTCTATCCATGGTTATCCATGGGCTCTTAGATACTTGCTCATTTGTGTTTTCAAAAATGGTTTGTTTGCTTTTCAACTGTGGGTTTTTTAAAAAAAGTTTCTTTGAAAATCTCAGTTCGACTCTTGTATCAGTCCTCAAGAGTGTTTGAAAATTTGCTTTCGAAAGCTTTTTGAAAAGGTGTCGGTGTGAAAAGTATTTTTGAATTTGTTTTGAAATTAGAGCAAGTATCCACGAGTCGTCTACCTACCCTAAGGAATTCGTCTGTGTAGATGTCCTTTAAAGTAGTGCCATCCCACCATTGAGAGGTAGGTAGCACCACCGTTGGAGGTGTTCGGGTCAATTCGAAGTTCGGGACATGGTGATCACCAGAGCAATGGGAAGACACCTTAGAAGCTACCCTCATGCCAGGTTCCCGAATCATGAGGACTTACTAAGACATCCTCTACTCGACGATCACCTTTCGAGGCAAGGCAACAGTGAGGCGTACCCTAGGGGTGGTGTGTGCGATTTGTGTGTCGTTTTCATTTGTATTTGTCTTGTTCATGTCATTGGTTTTCTACGCTTGTTTTTATTTAGACATTCATTCTTGCATGCTTTGTTTAACAGTTAAAAGTTGCGAGGAAAAGTAAATCTAAAGCTATTACAAATGGCGCGGGTCCACATCGCCAAAATTAAACCGGACCCGATTTGACGGAACATAAAGAAATTAAGAGAATTGAAAAATGCGAGAAGTAGTTACAAGGCTTCGGGAGAGGTACATAATTATTTAAACGACATAAAATAAATATGCGAAATTAAATCGAAACGAGGGCGTTGGACCCTTTTGCAAAATATTAAAGTTTACATGAATTAATTAATTTTAAAAGAAAGAAAGGATTTGTTTTTGTTTTTGGTATTTTTATGTTTTTTAAGATTTAATAGGAAAAATTAATTAAAATAAAACCTAATTCTAATTATTTTTAAGTTATTAAGAAAGATATTGAAGTTTTTAACCTAAATTAACCCTAAATTATTTTAATGCAAATTTAATTATAAAAAATAAATAAAATAAATATTATTATAAGAAAGAGAAAATTAAAAAGGGATGAAACATTAATTAAACCTATTTCTACATTTTTTAGATTTTTTATGAAAAGAATTAATATTGCAAACCCTAATTTAAACTAAATTTATTTACATGCATTTTTTATGAAAACATTAGAAATAAAAATTATTTTTTATATTTTTTATCTTTTCTGATTTTTAGGCATTTTTTGTATTTTGTAAAAATAATTAATTAAATCAAAACAATAAAGCAAATAAAATAATAATTAAAAATAAAATATAAGAAAAAGATAGAAAATTGCAAACCAGGGGGGGTTCAGTCCCAAATTAGGAGGTTAAGTCCAAGCAATTCTGGCCCAATAGCATTCAGGTCCATTGACTTTTTTGAGTAGCGTGTTAGCACTTTGACCAGGGTTTATGGTGCTCATCAATTTTGCACCCTTGGATTGCTTCTGATGGACACGTGGATGGATAGATGATGAGGTGCATGGTACGTCTTGACCTTGAGCGCTGCATGGGAATTGTTAATGAAAAAGAGTATGGAAATTATACAGACCTGGGGCTCGAACCCAGGTCTTGGATGTTGAAGCAACCAACGCTTGCCAGCTGAGCCACTTCAACTATTTGTTATATAATAAACAACAAATAACAAAAGATGAAACTACGCGTTAGTGGGACAAAACGCGCGAATTTCAAATCAACCAACCAAATCATGCCACGGAATCATCTTCTTCATGGTGTTGGATTTTCCTGAAACACAAAAGCAATATACAACGGTTTTTGAACTGTTCTATAATGCACCATTAGGAAAAATAACGAATAGGCCATAAGGCCATATAAATTAAGCGCGATTGTTGCATCTTCTTCGTCCAGATGCATTGATCAGAATGGCATGGGTCTGGGAGGCTAATTTTTCCTCTTTTAAGAATCCCTAATTTGAATCTTTGTAAACCCTAAAAATCAAACATGGTGGAATCGAGTATACAGCACAAAAACGCAATTAATTATGTTGGTTAGCATCAGAATATCATAAGGAATATAAATCCACAATTAGAATGCCATGAGAATGCCTAGAATTAAAAATACGATCGTGACTTTTTCTCTGTACAGGGGAGGTTCTCGTTACCAATTCCTTGAGCTTTGGCGAATGTCTTTGATTGGAATGTGATCAGTGATCTCCAAGGAAGCTATTGGGATGAAAATTAGGTCTTGAATCGTCCTCAAAGGTGGTTTTCAGAATTGACTTTCTTAGAGCAAATTTCAAGTTTTCAATGGCCTCTTCTGAGCTGCTGCGTGTCCCTATGCATTAGGGTTATGATCATGCTTATGTACTGAGTCCATTAGGTTAACAAAATTGATCCAAATCTCTTGTATTCATGAATTGAAGATTTGATTTTTTAAGGATCTTTTTTCAATCTTTTTCAAGTGTTCTTGTGTCAATTAGGATCCAATCAAGCCAAATCTTTCCACATTTGCATATGCACGAAATATTGACTCTAAAACATGTATAAAAAGATTGGTTAGGGTGAATTAAATATTTTTCATATATTTAAATGATTTAAATGAATTAATATAAATAAAAATTCAAATAAATAAATAAAAAAATGAGAAAATACTTCCCTTTGGGCCAAGTGGTCGTGCATATGCTTGGAATGATGAATCATGGAAGAAAAATGGGCCCATTAGCAATTTTAGGTCATTTGGATCAAAGTTGACTTTTCAAAATATCCAAAAATTTCCCAACTTCCACAAGGCATAACTTGCTCAATTTTTAAGCTTTTCTCATGTTCTTGGACATTTTGGAAAGGTCTTTGAGTCCTTTAACCAATGCCTTTGGTCCCATGTCATTTTAATTTACCAATCTCAAGTTATGGCCTTTGACTTAAAGTCTCTTTTTGTTGACTTTTGAAAATGACCTATAATGTTGAAATTGATAACTTTTTGTGAGAGCATTTCTTGGACTTGAAATATGAAGATGAGTTGTAGGAAATGTCTTTCTCTTCAAAATGAGTTTTGGATGGAATTTTTCTGATAATCCATGTGAAAGTTATGCCCTGGTCAATTTCAGTTGACTTTTTCAACTGTCCAAATAAGGAAACTTTTGCATCTTTGATGATTTCTGAGCCAAATTTTGAGAATCATGATCAAGCATTGATCAAATGATGTTTGTGGCTTCAAAATGATAAGTTGACCAAAAATTTGAACTTTTGACTGTCAAATGACCATTTTGCCCCTACAGTTGACTGTAGTGCAATTAGGGTTTTTGACTGTGCAATTTTGTGCTGAATGCCTTGAAATTTGATATGAGGATGCTTGACCATATTTGTAGGCATATGAGACTTGATTGGACCTTTGAAAACTTCATTCTTTTGATCAGAACACAAACCCTAGTTTTGACTGTATAGGAGGCCTTTGCACTGTGCAACCCTTGGGGAATTTTGAGACTTGGCTTGGCAATTTCTTGAAGAATATGGGAGGGCAAATTTTGGGGTACAACAGTATGTAATAGTTAAATAGGTTTACCGCTTTATTCTCGCACTTTATTTTCAAAAACGGGTTTTTTGTTTTTGGCGATGTATAGACCCGCGCCTTGTAATAGTTAGAATTTACATTTCTGCAATTTATTTTCCGCACTCCTAATTGTTAAAAAATGCATGAAAGAATTTATGAATAATAAAACCAATCCGTAGCTCACAAATAACATGTACAGGATAACATTAACTGAAAAACAACACACAAAGCACATGCCACTCCTAGGGTACGCCTCACTCGTTGCCTTCGAAGGTGGTCGTCAAGTATAGGGTGTTTTAGAGGTTGCCCTCCTGTCTAAAGATCCAGTTGCCTCGAAACGGTTGCCTCGGATAAAAAAGGATCTAGGACATTAGGGTTACCGCTAAGGCGTCCTACTATTGCTTCGGTGACCACACTGTCCCTATAATCGAATTGACCCGAACACCTCCAACGACGATGCTACCTACCTCTCAATGGTGGGATAGCACTATCTAAAGGACTCTTACACAGCCTAATTCCTTAGAGTAGGTAGATTCTCCTGGGTACTTGCTCTTTTCAAAAAACAAACAAAAATACTTTTCACACCTACACTTTCTAAAAGTTTTCAAACAAATTTTTCATACACTCTTGAGGACAGATACAAGAGTTACTTAGAAATTTTTCAAACGGAACTTTTTTCAAAACCCACACACACTTGAAAAACAAACAATTTTTGAAAACATAAGAGCAAGTACCTAAGAGCCCGTGGATAACCATGGATAGAAAGGGTGCTAACACCTTCCCTTTCTATAAATCTACCTCCCGAACCGAGAGACATCTCGAATAAGGAATTTTGCTGTGCTTTTGTCCTTTCCATGTTGGAGAACATAAAAGACGGTGGCGACTCTTGCTTACCGCGACATTTTGCGAAACCAGCTTAAAAAACAGTCAGTTCTATTCCCACCGATCACAGAACTGGCGACTCTGCTGGGGATTATAAAAGTGAGGTGTACCTTAGGATTAGATCATACTTATGTTTTCAATTGCTTTGCTTTGATTACTTTATATTTATAGGCTTTGCATCGGAGTTTCATAGATCCTAACCCGGATCTGGGGATACCCTTTTAGGTAGCATAAGCTGTGAGGGACCTGTCCGGCGTAGACCGACACGGGTGAAGTAGTGGCTACGTTGGTGTGGCACCTTGGTCTGTACCGATATCCCTTGTGTTGCAACGGGGAGAATATGGGTCTTCTGAGGAGTCATTAAGCACCAACCGACCTTAGAACCCTAATGTGACCCAACTTGGCCATAGAACAATAGCAGTATGCTACACCCATTGAGGCTAAACTCTCGTGATGGTTCTGGCCGCAAGAAAAGATTGCGACGCTGGAGTTATGACCGATTGAGGGTAGTCAGGGATATTGGGATCCTCTAGAACCCGGTTACTTTTGATAGGACAGGTCTTAGCCAACGAAACTGAAAGAGGGTAATACCTGAACTTCATGCTGGCCTGAACTCTAAGGGGTGTCTTGTGTGACTTGTGTGCCTTCATACTTGAACTACTTGCATACTTGTTATCTAACAACACGAGTTTCCTTGCAGGTTTGGTCTACAGTCCTTAATTAGAACTCATTACAGGGCCTACTTACATCCATACATAACAGCATAACATCATACCATTGCATACATCCTGCATAAGGACTAACCCATTTCGAGGATCTCAAGGGCTTGTGATGCAGGTCATGATGAACCAACTGTCTAGCAAGGGGAAAAAGGGATTTATTTTCCTCTAGCCAAGGTTGATAACTTGAGTCAGAGGCTATGACCCACTCGATATGGTGAGCCTTGACTCTTGAAGAAGGACTCTCAGCAACATGAAGTTCCTTCAATCAAGCTACCCAAATTCAAATTCTAACAAGTTTCTCTGTTTACCCCGTGAGATCCTTGAAAACATCGCATGCATACATACATATCATTGCATTGCAGGTACTCTTTTCCACAGGTTGCTTAATCTTCTTCGCTGTTTATTTCAGCCATCATCATGAATCCTGAATCATCTAATGAACAAGCTATCAAGGCCCTCCAGGCCCAGAACGCCCAGTTCCAGGAGCTAGTCATGAGCTTAGCCCAAGGACAACAGGAATTGAAGACTTTGCTTTTGAAGAAAAAGAAGAAGAAGATTGTTTTGTTCAACCCTAGACGCAGATCTGGGAATACACTGCAGAATGAAGCTGAGCAGACTACTCCATCTATTGGGGAAGGCAGTCACCAAGAGGGAAGGGTTCCTAGTCCTGTAGTCTCTGACACCGAGACAGATTTCAATGATGAACAGTACCCTCATGCTGAGGACAGGTACAAACAGCTGGAGGACCGGTTAAATGCTATGAAAATTCAACGTGTGCCTGGGTTGGACTTTGGGGACCTAGGTTTATCTTCTGGGGTGGTGATCCCTCACAAGTTCAAGGAACCTGCCTTTGTAAAGTACGACGGGGCTTCCTGTCCTAAGCTGCACCTCCGTTCATACGCAAGGAAGATCCAGCCCTATACGGCAGACAAGAACTTATGGATCCATTTCTTCCAGGAAAGTCTTTCAGGGACTCAGCTCGAATGGTTCTGAATGGAACCAGTATTCGTAACTGGGAGGACTTGGCAACTGCTTTTTATAAGCAGTATCAGTATAATGCCGACCTCGCTCCTACGCGTACCCAACTCCAGGGTATGTCACTGGGGACGGGTGAAGGTTTTAAGGATTACGCGCAAAAGTGGAGAGACCTGGCTGGGAAGGTACAACCACCCTTAACTGATTGGGAACTTGTCGACATGTTCTTGGGGACCCTGTCTGGGCCTTTCTTCAACCATCTGATCGGGAATTCTTCAGCTGGGTTTACCGATTTGATCTTGATTGGGGAAAGAATTGAAGCTGGTATCAGGGCTGGGAAGATTCAAGAGGCCACACCTTCTGACACTCAGAAAAAGCCTTACATGGGGAGGAAAGAGTCCAATGCTGCATACAGTCAGAAGGGTCATCGTGACCAACATATAGGGGCAGTCCTGATCTCTGGTTCTACACCATGCCGACAACAGCAGAATGGAAATCAGCGAAGGCCGGACGAGCCTAAAAGACAGTTCACCAACATCAATATGCTGTTGTCACAAGCATTGCAGCATATGTTGAAGATGAACCTGATTGCGGTGATCAACCCTCCTGCAAATCCTAAGACTTCTCCTCCAAGCTACAACCCAGCTGCGAGGTGTGATTATCATTCCGGTAGCCCGGGGCACGATACCGAGGATTGTTGGGCGCTGAAATACAAGATCCAGAATATGATTGATGCCAAAGAGATCGAATTCGAGCCTGCCGAGACTCCCAACGTGATCACTGCTCCCTTGCCAAAACATGGCTAGAATTGAGAGACTCTTGTTTCATTTAAATTCTGATATTGTATTTTTCTATGCTTATTCGAACAATTATCATGTCAAACTCTATTATTTCATTAATGCATTACACGTGTTTATTTTGAAGTAATTATGTTTACTATGCTTAAAATTGCTTTCATATTTTGTAATGTTCAACTCTCAATTAATATTTCTAAGCCTCTTGAGGGAGGATGACGAAAACGATACCACAATCTACAGTATGCTTTTGAACAGACCCGCTGATGAGGTACAGGCATTGTTTCAATTCCTAAACACTGGAGTTATAAGGAAGATAATCCCTCGTCAACCCCTTTGAGCCAAAGAAGTTGGAGTTTTTCTTTTCACAAAAAAATTAAAACCCTTAATCATAACCTGGGGCAGGGTAGTTCTCTCAGTTGATCCAAGTGCACAACGAATGGCACCAAAGGGGTCCTTACAAAACAAAGACAATGATGGTTCCGAATAATCATAAAGACAGGCAGTCATTACAAAAAAAAAAACTAAAGCCCAATAAGTCAAAACCTATGAAGGAGACTTATAAAACTGGGGCATCCCGCTGACTGTAAAAAGAAACAGTTCAGGAAAAAAACAAGGATAATGAAATCAAAAAGAAAAGAGGTCCTATAAACCCTCAACAAAAAAAGAGGAATGACCGCCTATTCCAAATAAATTGTCAACATCCGAACCATCACCGGTATATCAGGACAAAGACTCAAACAAGGTCTAACGCACGATCAGTTGAGTTTAGGTTTGAAGAACATCACGAAGAGCGGGTGGGTACAAATACTTTGAGCCTTTATCCTTTGTTTCTCAAACCATGAACCAGGCCACGCTACAACCTTTAAAAGTCCTAGCTGAAGCATGGGTTAGTTCGAAAGCATGCTGTTACGAAAGGTATCCTGACTCCTTAAGGCTTGCGGTAAAATAACGAGTTGACATCACAGTTTACAAAAATTTCACTTGTTTTTATAAAAACGCATTTTCAAAAACTTCAAGACAGACATAAGCTTTGCATTCTTGATATAACACTGTTTGCATATGACTATTTGTTCGAACAGCAGAGAAATTCGCGCGACGAATATCTAAGTGAACAAAAGTACTTCCAACCAAGGGGCAGACACGATCATTGTCCATCATGTGGGGCAGTTAGGTCAAGATTCGAAGAATCTCTCAAAAGGCCAACCAGCTTGGGGCAAATCTCCATCTGGATCACTTGGGGCATTGGACGATCAAACGAAGATCTTCTGGTGGCATGGTAACACTGTGCTACTGACGGGGGCACCTCCCTACATCCTGAGAGCATGGACATAGTCGAAAAAATACTGCACATAATCAAAGCCCTGCTAGGTTGACACACCTAGGCAAAAACAAGGGATGAAATGAAAAAATCTGTACACCCGACAAGTCGAAAACCTGAAAAGGCGGCTTGGCCAAAAAAGGGTACCCCGATGGACTGAAAACCCGAAAGGGCGGTCCAGGAAAAAGTTAGGGATCAAAAGCGTACGACTATGTCCCGTCATCTCGTGACTTGCCTACCAGAAGAAGATTTGTCGAATCGGCAGTTGTCTAACACCTCACAAGGTATCCTCTTCTCTCACGTCAGAAACAAGGGCAATAATGAGTTGTCCAAGCGATCTAGTTGCTCTGTCAACCAAGGTACCAAGGTAGGTTCGACTGAAGAACATAACCAAGAGGCCTCCACTCCCTGGGAGTAAAACAAGTTTCAGCAATGCTCTCCCCAAGCAGAGTTGGTCTCTCATCAACCCCGAAGAGGCACAGTATCCCTAGCAAGTCAGCAACGCTCTCCCCAAGCAGAGTTAGGCTACTATCAGCCCTAAGGAAGTTGGGTACCCCCAGAAAATCTCAATATTCCCCATCGGAGTATACAGATGTTCCTAAGCAAGCATCCCTGGCAGTCTTAATATAAGATTGTTCCCCGGCGGAATACATACACCCCAGTGGAGTCACTTCCCCAGTACAGTCTCAAAAGTTTCCCCAGGAGAGTTGAATCAATCTCCCCAGTAGATTCTGGAAGCTTATCCCCTGCAGAGTACGAACGCATCTCCCCGACTCTATTCAAAGGTTACTCCCCACCAGGGTCTAACTGGGTTATCCTCAGCTAATTACCACGAAAAGATCATCCTCGGCGAAGTTCTTCCTATCCCCAGCGGAATTCATCAAATTCCCCAACAAAATTTATCAACGGGAATCCCCAGCGGAGTTATCATCAAAACCTCAGCGAAGTATCTCTTCCCACAGAGTAATTCCCCGTAGAGTAATACCTTCATCAAGTTTATTCCCCAACAGAGTCATCCTCTCCTACCGGTTTATTCTTGCAACCATCATCCCCAGCGGAAATGAAGAACTCTACTCTTCAACCTCAGCCCAGGATTCAACTTCCCGGCGTTCGTCAAGGATTTATTTTCCTAGACAAAGATACATTCATAGACATTCATCACATTATCATACACCATGACGCATGCATATACGCATCATAACACACAAATCTCATTTATTCTTGAGAACATCTTAATATCATGCAGTTAATGCATCATGACACTGTATACAACTAACGTTTTGCCTTTTCAGGAAAAGGTCAATCAAAAGATGATTACCATCTACCTCTACAGTTCCAGATCAACATTGGTAACAAGCCAGGAAAATTCTGTGGACGACTGATCGTGGGTTAATATCTGAAACCAGACAGGACAATCGTCCACTTGATCATCATGAAGCAACCCCACACTGGTTCCTTCTCAACTTCAGATGTAGTTTTACACGAACTCATCATCAGGCAACCCCACACCGATTCCTTCTCAATTTTCAGACGAAGTCTTACACGGACCCATCACAAAGTAACCTTACTCCGGTTCCTTTTCTTTCAGAAGAAGTCTTACACGGACTTATCATCAAAGTAACCCTACACCGGTTCCTTTTCTTCCAGAAGAAGTCTTACACGGACTTATCATCAAAGTAACCCTACACCGGTTCCTTTTCTTCCAGAAGAAGTCTTACACGGACTTATCATCAAAGTAACCCTACACCGGTTCCTTTTCTTTCAGAAGAAGTCTTACATGGACTTATCATCAAAGTAACCCTACACCGGTTCCTTTTCTTCCAGAAGAAGTCTTACACGGACTTATCATCAAAGTAACCCTACACCGGTTCCTTTTCTTCCAGAAGAAGTCTTACACAGACTTATCATCAAAGTAACCATACACCGGTTCCTTTTCTTTCAGAAGAAGTCTTACACGGACTTATCATCAAAGTAACCCTACATCGGTTCCTTTTCTTCCAGAAGAAGTCTTACACGGACTTATCATCAAAGTAACCCTACACCGGTTCCTTTTCTTTCAGAAAAAGTCTTACACGGACTTATCTCAAAGTAACCTTACCCCGGTTCCTCCAGAAGTCTTACACGGACTTATCTCAAGATGACCTTACCCCAGTTCATCAAGAAGTTTTACACGAACTTACCCTGCAGTAACCTTACCCCGGTTCCTCCAGAAGTCTTACACAGACTTATCTCAAGATGACCTTACCCCGGTTCATCCAGAAGTTTTACACGGACTTATCCCGAAGTAACCTTACCCCGGTTCCTCCAGAAGTTTTACACGAACTTATCCCGAAGAAACCCTACACAGGTTCTCTCTCTCCAGACGTAGTTTTACACGGGCTCGTCGTTAAAGAAACCCTACACAGGTTCTCTCTTTCCAAAGATGCCATTTTACACGGACTCGTCATCAGAAACCCTAACCAGGTTTTACTTCTTCCAGGATGCAGTTTTACACGGGCTCATCATCAAAGTAACCCCACACAGGTTCCCTTCTCAAACTCCAGACGTAGTTTTACACGGACTCGTCATCAGTAAATCCTACACAGGTTTCCTTCTCAGCTCTAGATGCGGTTTTACACGGACTCATCATCAAAGTAACCCTACACAGGTTCCTTCTCCATTTCAGATGCAGTCTTATACAGACTCATTATCAGTAAACCCTACACAGGTTTCCTTCCTTCAAAGATGCAGTTTTACACGAGCTCATCATCAGTCAACCCTACACAGGTGTCCTTCTTTCCAAGATGCAGTTTTACACGAGCTCATCATCAGGCAACCCTACACAGGTTCCCTCTTTCAACTTACAAAAATTACAATTCAACAGACAACCTCCAGATGGCATCTATAAGCCCATCCACCTACCAACAGTCTCCAAATGGCATCTATAAGCCCATTCCCGACAAGGTTCTGTCACATCTCCAGATGGCATCTATAAGCCCATCCTCCCATACCATCTTTCCAAATGGCATCTATAAGCCCATTCCCGACAAGGTTCTGTCACATCTCCAGATGGCATCTATAAGCCCGTCCTCCTATCCACCATCTCTCCAAATGGCATCTATAAGCCCATTCCCGACATCACATTGCTGATACCTCACTATGTGAGTGCAAATTTCTGGGCACTCTAGTGTTCAATCATCTTCCACCTTCGGATCACGAAAGGCACACAAGCCAATCTGCATCCTCAGGTCTAAGAAGATTGAACAGGGGCAACTGTTGTACCCCAAAATTTTCCCTCCCATATTCTTCAAAGTTTTGACAAGCATCATCTCAATTTGCTCAAGTATACTCAAGGGTTGCACAGTTCAACCATCCTCCTAAGCCAGTCAAGATTAGGGTTTTGGTTCTTACAAGGAAGTTGAGGTTTTCAAGGGCTCAATCAAGTCCCATATGCTCATATACATTGTCAAGGACATAGTCGAAAAAATACTGCGCATAATCAAAGCCCTGTTAGGTTGACACACCTAGGCAAAAACAAGGGATGAAATGAAAAAATCTGTACACCCGACAAGTCGAAAACCTGAAAAGGCGGCTTGGCCAAAAAAGGGTATCCCGATGGACTGAAAACCCGAAAGGGCGGTCCAGGCAAAAGTTAGGGATCAAAAGCGTACGACTATGTCCCGTCATCTCGTCACTTGCCTACCAGAAGAAGATTTGTCGAATCGGCAGTTGTCTAACACCTCACAAGGTATCCTCTTCTCTCACGTCAGAAACAAGGGCAATAATGAGTTGTCCAAGCGATCTAGTTGCTCTGTCAACCAAGGTACCAAGGTAGGTTCGACTGAAGAACATAACCAAGAGGCCTCCACTCCCTGGGAGTAAAACAAGTTTCAGCAATGCTCTCCCCAAGCAGAGTTGGTCTCTCATCAACCCCGAAGAGGCACAGTATCCCTAGCAAGTCAGCAACGCTCTCCCCAAGCAGAGTTAGGCTACTATCAGCCCTAAGGAAGTTGGGTACCCCCAGAAAATCTCAATATTCCCCATCGGAGTATACAGATGTTCCTAAGCAAGCATCCCTGGCAGTCTTAATATAAGATTGTTCCCCGGCGGAATACATACACCCCAGTGGAGTCACTTCCCCAGTACAGTCTCAAAAGTTTCCCCAGGAGAGTTGAATCAATCTCCCCAGTAGATTCTGGAAGCTTATCCCCTGCAGAGTACGAACGCATCTCCCCGACTCTATTCAAAGGTTACTCCCCACCAGGGTCTAACTGGGTTATCCTCAGCTAATTACCACGAAAAGATCATCCTCGGCGAAGTTCTTCCTATCCCCAGCGGAATTCATCAAATTCCCCAACAAAATTTATCAACGGGAATCCCCAGCGGAGTTATCATCAAAACCTCAGCGAAGTATCTCTTCCCACAGAGTAATTCCCCGTAGAGTAATACCTTCATCAAGTTTATTCCCCAACAGAGTCATCCTCTCCTACCGGTTTATTCTTGCAACCATCATCCCCAGCGGAAATGAAGAACTCTACTCTTCAACCTCAGCCCAGGATTCAACTTCCCGGCGTTCGTCAAGGATTTATTTTCCTAGACAAAGATACATTCATAGACATTCATCACATTATCATACACCATGACGCATGCATATACGCATCATAACACACAAATCTCATTTATTCTTGAGAACATCTTAATATCATGCAGTTAATGCATCATGACACTGTATACAACTAACGTTTTGCCTTTTCAGGAAAAGGTCAATCAAAAGATGATTACCATCTACCTCTACAGTTCCAGATCAACATTGGTAACAAGCCAGGAAAATTCTGTGGACGACTGATCGTGGGTTAATATCTGAAACCAGACAGGACAATCGTCCACTTGATCATCATGAAGCAACCCCACACTGGTTCCTTCTCAACTTCAGATGTAGTTTTACACGAACTCATCATCAGGCAACCCCACACCGATTCCTTCTCAATTTTCAGACGAAGTCTTACACGGACCCATCACAAAGTAACCTTACTCCGGTTCCTTTTCTTTCAGAAGAAGTCTTACACGGACTTATCATCAAAGTAACCCTACACCGGTTCCTTTTCTTCCAGAAGAAGTCTTACACGGACTTATCATCAAAGTAACCCTACACCGGTTCCTTTTCTTCCAGAAGAAGTCTTACACAGACTTATCATCAAAGTAACCCTACACCGGTTCCTTTTCTTTCAGAAGAAGTCTTACATGGACTTATCATCAAAGTAACCCTACACCGGTTCCTTTTCTTCCAGAAGAAGTCTTACACGGACTTATCATCAAAGTAACCCTACACCGGTTCCTTTTCTTCCAGAAGAAGTCTTACACAGACTTATCATCAAAGTAACCATACACCGGTTCCTTTTCTTTCAGAAGAAGTCTTACACGGACTTATCATCAAAGTAACCCTACATCGGTTCCTTTTCTTCCAGAAGAAGTCTTACACGGACTTATCATCAAAGTAACCCTACACCGGTTCCTTTTCTTTCAGAAAAAGTCTTACACGGACTTATCTCAAAGTAACCTTACCCCGGTTCCTCCAGAAGTCTTACACGGACTTATCTCAAGATGACCTTACCCCAGTTCATCAAGAAGTTTTACACGAACTTACCCTGCAGTAACCTTACCCCGGTTCCTCCAGAAGTCTTACACAGACTTATCTCAAGATGACCTTACCCCGGTTCATCCAGAAGTTTTACACGGACTTATCCCGAAGTAACCTTACCCCGGTTCCTCCAGAAGTTTTACACGAACTTATCCCGAAGAAACCCTACACAGGTTCTCTCTCTCCAGACGTAGTTTTACACGGGCTCGTCGTTAAAGAAACCCTACACAGGTTCTCTCTTTCCAAAGATGCCATTTTACACGGACTCGTCATCAGAAACCCTAACCAGGTTTTACTTCTTCCAGGATGCAGTTTTACACGGGCTCATCATCAAAGTAACCCCACACAGGTTCCCTTCTCAAACTCCAGACGTAGTTTTACACGGACTCGTCATCAGTAAATCCTACACAGGTTTCCTTCTCAGCTCTAGATGCGGTTTTACACGGACTCATCATCAAAGTAACCCTACACAGGTTCCTTCTCCATTTCAGATGCAGTCTTATACAGACTCATTATCAGTAAACCCTACACAGGTTTCCTTCCTTCAAAGATGCAGTTTTACACGAGCTCATCATCAGTCAACCCTACACAGGTGTCCTTCTTTCCAAGATGCAGTTTTACACGAGCTCATCATCAGGCAACCCTACACAGGTTCCCTCTTTCAACTTACAAAAATTACAATTCAACAGACAACCTCCAGATGGCATCTATAAGCCCATCCACCTACCAACAGTCTCCAAATGGCATCTATAAGCCCATTCCCGACAAGGTTCTGTCACATCTCCAGATGGCATCTATAAGCCCATCCTCCCATACCATCTTTCCAAATGGCATCTATAAGCCCATTCCCGACAAGGTTCTGTCACATCTCCAGATGGCATCTATAAGCCCGTCCTCCTATCCACCATCTCTCCAAATGGCATCTATAAGCCCATTCCCGACATCACATTGCTGATACCTCACTATGTGAGTGCAAATTTCTGGGCACTCTAGTGTTCAATCATCTTCCACCTTCGGATCACGAAAGGCACACAAGCCAATCTGCATCCTCAGGTCTAAGAAGATTGAACAGGGGCAACTGTTGTACCCCAAAATTTTCCCTCCCATATTCTTCAAAGTTTTGACAAGCATCATCTCAATTTGCTCAAGTATACTCAAGGGTTGCACAGTTCAACCATCCTCCTAAGCCAGTCAAGATTAGGGTTTTGGTTCTTACAAGGAAGTTGAGGTTTTCAAGGGCTCAATCAAGTCCCATATGCTCATATACATTGTCAAGGACATAGTCGAAAAAATACTGCGCATAATCAAAGCCCTGTTAGGTTGACACACCTAGGCAAAAACAAGGGATGAAATGAAAAAATCTGTACACCCGACAAGTCGAAAACCTGAAAAGGCGGCTTGGCCAAAAAAGGGTATCCCGATGGACTGAAAACCCGAAAGGGCGGTCCAGGCAAAAGTTAGGGATCAAAAGCGTACGACTATGTCCCGTCATCTCGTCACTTGCCTACCAGAAGAAGATTTGTCGAATCGGCAGTTGTCTAACACCTCACAAGGTATCCTCTTCTCTCACGTCAGAAACAAGGGCAATAATGAGTTGTCCAAGCGATCTAGTTGCTCTGTCAACCAAGGTACCAAGGTAGGTTCGACTGAAGAACATAACCAAGAGGCCTCCACTCCCTGGGAGTAAAACAAGTTTCAGCAATGCTCTCCCCAAGCAGAGTTGGTCTCTCATCAACCCCGAAGAGGCACAGTATCCCTAGCAAGTCAGCAACGCTCTCCCCAAGCAGAGTTAGGCTACTATCAGCCCTAAGGAAGTTGGGTACCCCCAGAAAATCTCAATATTCCCCATCGGAGTATACAGATGTTCCTAAGCAAGCATCCCTGGCAGTCTTAATATAAGATTGTTCCCCGGCGGAATACATACACCCCAGTGGAGTCACTTCCCCAGTACAGTCTCAAAAGTTTCCCCAGGAGAGTTGAATCAATCTCCCCAGTAGATTCTGGAAGCTTATCCCCTGCAGAGTACGAACGCATCTCCCCGACTCTATTCAAAGGTTACTCCCCACCAGGGTCTAACTGGGTTATCCTCAGCTAATTACCACGAAAAGATCATCCTCGGCGAAGTTCTTCCTATCCCCAGCGGAATTCATCAAATTCCCCAACAAAATTTATCAACGGGAATCCCCAGCGGAGTTATCATCAAAACCTCAGCGAAGTATCTCTTCCCACAGAGTAATTCCCCGTAGAGTAATACCTTCATCAAGTTTATTCCCCAACAGAGTCATCCTCTCCTACCGGTTTATTCTTGCAACCATCATCCCCAGCGGAAATGAAGAACTCTACTCTTCAACCTCAGCCCAGGATTCAACTTCCCGGCGTTCGTCAAGGATTTATTTTCCTAGACAAAGATACATTCATAGACATTCATCACATTATCATACACCATGACGCATGCATATACGCATCATAACACACAAATCTCATTTATTCTTGAGAACATCTTAATATCATGCAGTTAATGCATCATGACACTGTATACAACTAACGTTTTGCCTTTTCAGGAAAAGGTCAATCAAAAGATGATTACCATCTACCTCTACAGTTCCAGATCAACATTGGTAACAAGCCAGGAAAATTCTGTGGACGACTGATCGTGGGTTAATATCTGAAACCAGACAGGACAATCGTCCACTTGATCATCATGAAGCAACCCCACACTGGTTCCTTCTCAACTTCAGATGTAGTTTTACACGAACTCATCATCAGGCAACCCCACACCGATTCCTTCTCAATTTTCAGACGAAGTCTTACACGGACCCATCACAAAGTAACCTTACTCTGGTTCCTTTTCTTTCAGAAGAAGTCTTACACGGACTTATCATCAAAGTAACCCTACACCGGTTCCTTTTCTTCCAGAAGAAGTCTTACACGGACTTATCATCAAAGTAACCCTACACCGGTTCCTTTTCTTCCAGAAGAAGTCTTACACGGACTTATCATCAAAGTAACCCTACACCGGTTCCTTTTCTTTCAGAAGAAGTCTTACATGGACTTATCATCAAAGTAACCCTACACCGGTTCCTTTTCTTCCAGAAGAAGTCTTACACGGACTTATCATCAAAGTAACCCTACACCGGTTCCTTTTCTTCCAGAAGAAGTCTTACACAGACTTATCATCAAAGTAACCATACACCGGTTCCTTTTCTTTCAGAAGAAGTCTTACACGGACTTATCATCAAAGTAACCCTACATCGGTTCCTTTTCTTCCAGAAGAAGTCTTACACGGACTTATCATCAAAGTAACCCTACACCGGTTCCTTTTCTTTCAGAAAAAGTCTTACACGGACTTATCTCAAAGTAACCTTACCCCGGTTCCTCCAGAAGTCTTACACGGACTTATCTCAAGATGACCTTACCCCAGTTCATCAAGAAGTTTTACACGAACTTACCCTGCAGTAACCTTACCCCGGTTCCTCCAGAAGTCTTACACAGACTTATCTCAAGATGACCTTACCCCGGTTCATCCAGAAGTTTTACACGGACTTATCCCGAAGTAACCTTACCCCGGTTCCTCCAGAAGTTTTACACGAACTTATCCCGAAGAAACCCTACACAGGTTCTCTCTCTCCAGACGTAGTTTTACACGGGCTCGTCGTTAAAGAAACCCTACACAGGTTCTCTCTTTCCAAAGATGCCATTTTACACGGACTCGTCATCAGAAACCCTAACCAGGTTTTACTTCTTCCAGGATGCAGTTTTACACGGGCTCATCATCAAAGTAACCCCACACAGGTTCCCTTCTCAAACTCCAGACGTAGTTTTACACGGACTCGTCATCAGTAAATCCTACACAGGTTTCCTTCTCAGCTCTAGATGCGGTTTTACACGGACTCATCATCAAAGTAACCCTACACAGGTTCCTTCTCCATTTCAGATGCAGTCTTATACAGACTCATTATCAGTAAACCCTACACAGGTTTCCTTCCTTCAAAGATGCAGTTTTACACGAGCTCATCATCAGTCAACCCTACACAGGTGTCCTTCTTTCCAAGATGCAGTTTTACACGAGCTCATCATCAGGCAACCCTACACAGGTTCCCTCTTTCAACTTACAAAAATTACAATTCAACAGACAACCTCCAGATGGCATCTATAAGCCCATCCACCTACCAACAGTCTCCAAATGGCATCTATAAGCCCATTCCCGACAAGGTTCTGTCACATCTCCAGATGGCATCTATAAGCCCATCCTCCCATACCATCTTTCCAAATGGCATCTATAAGCCCATTCCCGACAAGGTTCTGTCACATCTCCAGATGGCATCTATAAGCCCGTCCTCCTATCCACCATCTCTCCAAATGGCATCTATAAGCCCATTCCCGACATCACATTGCTGATACCTCACTATGTGAGTGCAAATTTCTGGGCACTCTAGTGTTCAATCATCTTCCACCTTCGGATCACGAAAGGCACACAAGCCAATCTGCATCCTCAGGTCTAAGAAGATTGAACAGGGGCAACTGTTGTACCCCAAAATTTTCCCTCCCATATTCTTCAAAGTTTTGACAAGCATCATCTCAATTTGCTCAAGTATACTCAAGGGTTGCACAGTTCAACCATCCTCCTAAGCCAGTCAAGATTAGGGTTTTGGTTCTTACAAGGAAGTTGAGGTTTTCAAGGGCTCAATCAAGTCCCATATGCTCATATACATTGTCAAGGACATAGTCGAAAAAATACTGCGCATAATCAAAGCCCTGTTAGGTTGACACACCTAGGCAAAAACAAGGGATGAAATGAAAAAATCTGTACACCCGACAAGTCGAAAACCTGAAAAGGCGGCTTGGCCAAAAAAGGGTATCCCGATGGACTGAAAACCCGAAAGGGCGGTCCAGGCAAAAGTTAGGGATCAAAAGCGTACGACTATGTCCCGTCATCTCGTCACTTGCCTACCAGAAGAAGATTTGTCGAATCGGCAGTTGTCTAACACCTCACAAGGTATCCTCTTCTCTCACGTCAGAAACAAGGGCAATAATGAGTTGTCCAAGCGATCTAGTTGCTCTGTCAACCAAGGTACCAAGGTAGGTTCGACTGAAGAACATAACCAAGAGGCCTCCACTCCCTGGGAGTAAAACAAGTTTCAGCAATGCTCTCCCCAAGCAGAGTTGGTCTCTCATCAACCCCGAAGAGGCACAGTATCCCTAGCAAGTCAGCAACGCTCTCCCCAAGCAGAGTTAGGCTACTATCAGCCCTAAGGAAGTTGGGTACCCCCAGAAAATCTCAATATTCCCCATCGGAGTATACAGATGTTCCTAAGCAAGCATCCCTGGCAGTCTTAATATAAGATTGTTCCCCGGCGGAATACATACACCCCAGTGGAGTCACTTCCCCAGTACAGTCTCAAAAGTTTCCCCAGGAGAGTTGAATCAATCTCCCCAGTAGATTCTGGAAGCTTATCCCCTGCAGAGTACGAACGCATCTCCCCGACTCTATTCAAAGGTTACTCCCCACCAGGGTCTAACTGGGTTATCCTCAGCTAATTACCACGAAAAGATCATCCTCGGCGAAGTTCTTCCTATCCCCAGCGGAATTCATCAAATTCCCCAACAAAATTTATCAACGGGAATCCCCAGCGGAGTTATCATCAAAACCTCAGCGAAGTATCTCTTCCCACAGAGTAATTCCCCGTAGAGTAATACCTTCATCAAGTTTATTCCCCAACAGAGTCATCCTCTCCTACCGGTTTATTCTTGCAACCATCATCCCCAGCGGAAATGAAGAACTCTACTCTTCAACCTCAGCCCAGGATTCAACTTCCCGGCGTTCGTCAAGGATTTATTTTCCTAGACAAAGATACATTCATAGACATTCATCACATTATCATACACCATGACGCATGCATATACGCATCATAACACACAAATCTCATTTATTCTTGAGAACATCTTAATATCATGCAGTTAATGCATCATGACACTGTATACAACTAACGTTTTGCCTTTTCAGGAAAAGGTCAATCAAAAGATGATTACCATCTACCTCTACAGTTCCAGATCAACATTGGTAACAAGCCAGGAAAATTCTGTGGACGACTGATCGTGGGTTAATATCTGAAACCAGACAGGACAATCGTCCACTTGATCATCATGAAGCAACCCCACACTGGTTCCTTCTCAACTTCAGATGTAGTTTTACACGAACTCATCATCAGGCAACCCCACACCGATTCCTTCTCAATTTTCAGACGAAGTCTTACACGGACCCATCACAAAGTAACCTTACTCCGGTTCCTTTTCTTTCAGAAGAAGTCTTACACGGACTTATCATCAAAGTAACCCTACACCGGTTCCTTTTCTTCCAGAAGAAGTCTTACACGGACTTATCATCAAAGTAACCCTACACCGGTTCCTTTTCTTCCAGAAGAAGTCTTACACGGACTTATCATCAAAGTAACCCTACACCGGTTCCTTTTCTTTCAGAAGAAGTCTTACATGGACTTATCATCAAAGTAACCCTACACCGGTTCCTTTTCTTCCAGAAGAAGTCTTACACGGACTTATCATCAAAGTAACCCTACACCGGTTCCTTTTCTTCCAGAAGAAGTCTTACACAGACTTATCATCAAAGTAACCATACACCGGTTCCTTTTCTTTCAGAAGAAGTCTTACACGGACTTATCATCAAAGTAACCCTACATCGGTTCCTTTTCTTCCAGAAGAAGTCTTACACGGACTTATCATCAAAGTAACCCTACACCGGTTCCTTTTCTTTCAGAAAAAGTCTTACACGGACTTATCTCAAAGTAACCTTACCCCGGTTCCTCCAGAAGTCTTACACGGACTTATCTCAAGATGACCTTACCCCAGTTCATCAAGAAGTTTTACACGAACTTACCCTGCAGTAACCTTACCCCGGTTCCTCCAGAAGTCTTACACAGACTTATCTCAAGATGACCTTACCCCGGTTCATCCAGAAGTTTTACACGGACTTATCCCGAAGTAACCTTACCCCGGTTCCTCCAGAAGTTTTACACGAACTTATCCCGAAGAAACCCTACACAGGTTCTCTCTCTCCAGACGTAGTTTTACACGGGCTCGTCGTTAAAGAAACCCTACACAGGTTCTCTCTTTCCAAAGATGCCATTTTACACGGACTCGTCATCAGAAACCCTAACCAGGTTTTACTTCTTCCAGGATGCAGTTTTACACGGGCTCATCATCAAAGTAACCCCACACAGGTTCCCTTCTCAAACTCCAGACGTAGTTTTACACGGACTCGTCATCAGTAAATCCTACACAGGTTTCCTTCTCAGCTCTAGATGCGGTTTTACACGGACTCATCATCAAAGTAACCCTACACAGGTTCCTTCTCCATTTCAGATGCAGTCTTATACAGACTCATTATCAGTAAACCCTACACAGGTTTCCTTCCTTCAAAGATGCAGTTTTACACGAGCTCATCATCAGTCAACCCTACACAGGTGTCCTTCTTTCCAAGATGCAGTTTTACACGAGCTCATCATCAGGCAACCCTACACAGGTTCCCTCTTTCAACTTACAAAAATTACAATTCAACAGACAACCTCCAGATGGCATCTATAAGCCCATCCACCTACCAACAGTCTCCAAATGGCATCTATAAGCCCATTCCCGACAAGGTTCTGTCACATCTCCAGATGGCATCTATAAGCCCATCCTCCCATACCATCTTTCCAAATGGCATCTATAAGCCCATTCCCGACAAGGTTCTGTCACATCTCCAGATGGCATCTATAAGCCCGTCCTCCTATCCACCATCTCTCCAAATGGCATCTATAAGCCCATTCCCGACATCACATTGCTGATACCTCACTATGTGAGTGCAAATTTCTGGGCACTCTAGTGTTCAATCATCTTCCACCTTCGGATCACGAAAGGCACACAAGCCAATCTGCATCCTCAGGTCTAAGAAGATTGAACAGGGGCAACTGTTGTACCCCAAAATTTTCCCTCCCATATTCTTCAAAGTTTTGACAAGCATCATCTCAATTTGCTCAAGTATACTCAAGGGTTGCACAGTTCAACCATCCTCCTAAGCCAGTCAAGATTAGGGTTTTGGTTCTTACAAGGAAGTTGAGGTTTTCAAGGGCTCAATCAAGTCCCATATGCTCATATACATTGTCAAGGACATAGTCGAAAAAATACTGCGCATAATCAAAGCCCTGTTAGGTTGACACACCTAGGCAAAAACAAGGGATGAAATGAAAAAATCTGTACACCCGACAAGTCGAAAACCTGAAAAGGCGGCTTGGCCAAAAAAGGGTATCCCGATGGACTGAAAACCCGAAAGGGCGGTCCAGGCAAAAGTTAGGGATCAAAAGCGTACGACTATGTCCCGTCATCTCGTCACTTGCCTACCAGAAGAAGATTTGTCGAATCGGCAGTTGTCTAACACCTCACAAGGTATCCTCTTCTCTCACGTCAGAAACAAGGGCAATAATGAGTTGTCCAAGCGATCTAGTTGCTCTGTCAACCAAGGTACCAAGGTAGGTTCGACTGAAGAACATAACCAAGAGGCCTCCACTCCCTGGGAGTAAAACAAGTTTCAGCAATGCTCTCCCCAAGCAGAGTTGGTCTCTCATCAACCCCGAAGAGGCACAGTATCCCTAGCAAGTCAGCAACGCTCTCCCCAAGCAGAGTTAGGCTACTATCAGCCCTAAGGAAGTTGGGTACCCCCAGAAAATCTCAATATTCCCCATCGGAGTATACAGATGTTCCTAAGCAAGCATCCCTGGCAGTCTTAATATAAGATTGTTCCCCGGCGGAATACATACACCCCAGTGGAGTCACTTCCCCAGTACAGTCTCAAAAGTTTCCCCAGGAGAGTTGAATCAATCTCCCCAGTAGATTCTGGAAGCTTATCCCCTGCAGAGTACGAACGCATCTCCCCGACTCTATTCAAAGGTTACTCCCCACCAGGGTCTAACTGGGTTATCCTCAGCTAATTACCACGAAAAGATCATCCTCGGCGAAGTTCTTCCTATCCCCAGCGGAATTCATCAAATTCCCCAACAAAATTTATCAACGGGAATCCCCAGCGGAGTTATCATCAAAACCTCAGCGAAGTATCTCTTCCCACAGAGTAATTCCCCGTAGAGTAATACCTTCATCAAGTTTATTCCCCAACAGAGTCATCCTCTCCTACCGGTTTATTCTTGCAACCATCATCCCCAGCAGAAATGAAGAACTCTACTCTTCAACCTCAGCCCAGGATTCAACTTCCCGGCGTTCGTCAAGGATTTATTTTCCTAGACAAAGATACATTCATAGACATTCATCACATTATCATACACCATGACGCATGCATATACGCATCATAACACACAAATCTCATTTATTCTTGAGAACATCTTAATATCATGCAGTTAATGCATCATGACACTGTATACAACTAACGTTTTGCCTTTTCAGGAAAAGGTCAATCAAAAGATGATTACCATCTACCTCTACAGTTCCAGATCAACATTGGTAACAAGCCAGGAAAATTCTGTGGACGACTGATCGTGGGTTAATATCTGAAACCAGACAGGACAATCGTCCACTTGATCATCATGAAGCAACCCCACACTGGTTCCTTCTCAACTTCAGATGTAGTTTTACACGAACTCATCATCAGGCAACCCCACACCGATTCCTTCTCAATTTTCAGACGAAGTCTTACACGGACCCATCACAAAGTAACCTTACTCCGGTTCCTTTTCTTTCAGAAGAAGTCTTACACGGACTTATCATCAAAGTAACCCTACACCGGTTCCTTTTCTTCCAGAAGAAGTCTTACACGGACTTATCATCAAAGTAACCCTACACCGGTTCCTTTTCTTCCAGAAGAAGTCTTACACGGACTTATCATCAAAGTAACCCTACACCGGTTCCTTTTCTTTCAGAAGAAGTCTTACATGGACTTATCATCAAAGTAACCCTACACCGGTTCCTTTTCTTCCAGAAGAAGTCTTACACGGACTTATCATCAAAGTAACCCTACACCGGTTCCTTTTCTTCCAGAAGAAGTCTTACACAGACTTATCATCAAAGTAACCATACACCGGTTCCTTTTCTTTCAGAAGAAGTCTTACACGGACTTATCATCAAAGTAACCCTACATCGGTTCCTTTTCTTCCAGAAGAAGTCTTACACGGACTTATCATCAAAGTAACCCTACACCGGTTCCTTTTCTTTCAGAAAAAGTCTTACACGGACTTATCTCAAAGTAACCTTACCCCGGTTCCTCCAGAAGTCTTACACGGACTTATCTCAAGATGACCTTACCCCAGTTCATCAAGAAGTTTTACACGAACTTACCCTGCAGTAACCTTACCCCGGTTCCTCCAGAAGTCTTACACAGACTTATCTCAAGATGACCTTACCCCGGTTCATCCAGAAGTTTTACACGGACTTATCCCGAAGTAACCTTACCCCGGTTCCTCCAGAAGTTTTACACGAACTTATCCCGAAGAAACCCTACACAGGTTCTCTCTCTCCAGACGTAGTTTTACACGGGCTCGTCGTTAAAGAAACCCTACACAGGTTCTCTCTTTCCAAAGATGCCATTTTACACGGACTCGTCATCAGAAACCCTAACCAGGTTTTACTTCTTCCAGGATGCAGTTTTACACGGGCTCATCATCAAAGTAACCCCACACAGGTTCCCTTCTCAAACTCCAGACGTAGTTTTACACGGACTCGTCATCAGTAAATCCTACACAGGTTTCCTTCTCAGCTCTAGATGCGGTTTTACACGGACTCATCATCAAAGTAACCCTACACAGGTTCCTTCTCCATTTCAGATGCAGTCTTATACAGACTCATTATCAGTAAACCCTACACAGGTTTCCTTCCTTCAAAGATGCAGTTTTACACGAGCTCATCATCAGTCAACCCTACACAGGTGTCCTTCTTTCCAAGATGCAGTTTTACACGAGCTCATCATCAGGCAACCCTACACAGGTTCCCTCTTTCAACTTACAAAAATTACAATTCAACAGACAACCTCCAGATGGCATCTATAAGCCCATCCACCTACCAACAGTCTCCAAATGGCATCTATAAGCCCATTCCCGACAAGGTTCTGTCACATCTCCAGATGGCATCTATAAGCCCATCCTCCCATACCATCTTTCCAAATGGCATCTATAAGCCCATTCCCGACAAGGTTCTGTCACATCTCCAGATGGCATCTATAAGCCCGTCCTCCTATCCACCATCTCTCCAAATGGCATCTATAAGCCCATTCCCGACATCACATTGCTGATACCTCACTATGTGAGTGCAAATTTCTGGGCACTCTAGTGTTCAATCATCTTCCACCTTCGGATCACGAAAGGCACACAAGCCAATCTGCATCCTCAGGTCTAAGAAGATTGAACAGGGGCAACTGTTGTACCCCAAAATTTTCCCTCCCATATTCTTCAAAGTTTTGACAAGCATCATCTCAATTTGCTCAAGTCTACTCAAGGGTTGCACAGTTCAACCATCCTCCTAAGCCAGTCAAGATTAGGGTTTTGGTTCTTACAAGGAAGTTGAGGTTTTCAAGGGCTCAATCAAGTCCCATATGCTCATATACATTGTCAAGCACCTACATGTCAAGTTTCAAGGCTCACAAGGTCAAGTTGCACAGTCAAAAACCCTAATTGCTTCACAATCAACTGTAGGGGTAAAATGGTCATTTGGCAGTCAAAAGTCAAATTTTTTGGTCAACATATTATTTTGAAGCCACAATCATCATTAGATCAAATCTTGATCATGATTCCACAAGAATGGCTCAAAAATCATCAAGAAGCAAAAGTTTCCATTTTTGGACAACTGAAAAGTCAACTGTAACTTGACCAAGGCATAACTTTTTCATGGTTCATCAGAAAAATCCCATCCAATGCTCATTTTGAAGGGGATGACATTTCCTACAACTCATCTTCACATTCCAATTCCAAGAAATGCTCTCAAAAAAAGTTATCAATTTCAACATTATAGGTCATTTTCAAAAGTCAACAAAAAGGCATTTTAAGTCAAAGACCATAACTTGAGATTGGTAACTCAAAATGACATGGGACCCAAGGCATTGGTTAGAGGACTTCAATACCTTTCCAAAATGTCCAAGAACATATTCATATGATCAAAATTGAGCAAGATATGCAATGGAGAAGTTGGGAAATTTTTGTGAAATGGCAAAAGTCAACTATCCTTGAAACTTCAATTTTTGACAAAAGGGCCCACTTTTTTCCACTTGATTCAGCCTTGTCATGCCACCCACGTGTCCCATGATCAATTTCAAGACCAAATAATTATTTTTCTATTTTTATTTAATTTTTATGGATTTAATTCATTTTAATCCATAATAATTCAAGTAAATCTAAAAAAATTAATTAAATGGTATCTTATGGTTTGAATAGCCTTCATGAAGCATTTTCAACCTACCAATTTCGTACTAAGCTCATTTAGGCATGAAAATTCAAATTTTGAACAAGCTTTGAAAGGCCTTTAATGGTGGTTAAGACAAAATCCAAAGCTTAATTGCAATGGTTAAAGGCTCCTAAATGTGACTTATTCTCACTCATTACTACATATGCAAGCCTTGCAAGCCTCATTCACGACCTAGAGTGTGCACAAACGGCCAGAGCAAAATCCAAAAAGTGTAAAAAAAAGTGTGAGATCAAAAGGAGTGTTGCAAGCATTTTCAGGCCAAAAGGAGAACGTGACTCTCTTCTTTGCCATACTCTGAAGCTAAAGCAACCCTTGCCACGTCCTAAGGTCCATCATACCGCGCTGTAAGTTTTCCCAGGTCCCCCAATTACCTTGTTTCCATTTTTTCTCAATGTATTCCTGTGCAGGCTTCTAAAGGTGGTACACCATGTGCCCTGACGCTTCAGCATGCCAAGTGTCTACAAACAACAATCCAGTGGCCAGGAAATGATGAGCACCATGCTTTTCAGTCAACCATATGCACATGATTCTAGGAGTCAACGTGACTTTGTGCTTAATGGGCCACAACAATGCTAAACAAACCCTCAATTCTGGCCCATACCCCCCCTTGGTTTTGTTATTCCTTTTTTTTTTATCTTTTTATTTTTCTTTTCTTTTATAATTCCTTTTTTTTAATTATTAGTATTATTAACTTAATTAATATTTTTCATAAAAAAATAAAAAAAACATTTTATTATTTATTAACTTATTTTTGTAAATAAACTTTAATATTAATTAATTAGTGGTGTAATTAGAACAATTTAAACTTTTTTTAATAAGTAAAATTAATTTAGAATTAGGACTTTCAACTTTTAATTTCAATTCCTTTTATTTTATTTCATTAAAAACATAAAAATACAAAAACATTTTTCTTTTAATAAATTAAATAATTAGTTTTAATTCCATTTCATTAAAAAAAGGACAAAAATTCAATTCCTTCTTAAAAAAGGGTCAACACCCTCGAGACGTTCCCGATTAAATTTCTATTCGCGCGCATTTATTTATTTTAATTATTTATGTATCTGTAGAGAGTATGTAATAGTTAAATAGGTTTACCGCTTTATTCTCGCACTTTATTTTCAAAAACGGGTTTTTATTTTTGGCGATGTATAGACCCGTGCCTTGTAATAGTTAGAATTTACATTTCTGCAATTTATTTTCCGTACTCCTAACTGTTAAAAAATGCATGAAAGAATTTATGAATAATAAAACCAATCCGTAGCTCACAAATAACATGTACAAGATAACATTAACTGAAAAACAACACACAAAGCACATGCCACTCCTAGGGTACGACTCACTCGTTGCCTTCGAAGGTGGTCGTCAAGTATAGGGTGTTTTAGAGGTCGCCCTCCTGTCTAAAGATCCAGTTGCCTCGAAACGGTTGCCTCGGATAAAAAAGGATCTAGGACATTAGGGTTACCGCTAAGGCGTCCTACTATTGCTTCGGTGACCACACTGTCCCTATAATCGAATTGACCCGAACACCTCCAACGACGGTGCTACCTACCTCTCAATGGTGGGATAGCACTATCTAAAGGACTCTTACACAGCCTAATTCCTTAGAGTAGGTAGATTCTCCTGGGTACTTGCTCTTTTCAAAAAACAAACAAAAATACATTTCACACCTACACTTTCTAAAAGTTTTCAAACAAATTTTTTATACACTCTTGAGGACAGATACAAGAGTTACTTAGAAATTTTTCAAACGGAACTTTTTTCAAAACCCACACACACTTGAAAAACAAACAATTTTTGAAAACATAAGAGCAAGTACCTAAGAGCCCGTGGATAACCACGGATAGAAAGGGTGCTAACACCTTCCCTTTCTATAAATCTACCTCCCGAACCGAGAGACATCTCGAATAAGGAATTTTGCTGTGCTTTTGTCCTTTCCATGTTGGAGAACATAAAAGACGGTGGCGACTCTTGCTTACCGCGACATTTCGCGAAACCAGCTTAAAAAACAGTCAGTTCTATTCCCACCGATCACATATGGTATGATGCGTATATGCATGTAGCATGATGTATGGACATGTAATGTTTTAGCTGGGGAAAATAAATCCCGAAGCTGCTGGAGAATATAGTTGAATGCTTCGCTTCTGCCAGGGATGGTGAACGAAGATGATTGTGAGGATAAACCTGCAGGAGAAAAGAACTCCGTTGGGGAATAAACTGATGAAGAGATTATTTTGAGGGGAAATACTCTGTGGGGAAAGGATATTCTGCTGAAGATTTTAACGATAAACTCCGTTGGGGATTCCGCTGATAAACTCTGCTGGGGATGGATTACCGTTGCTGGTGATATTGAATCTGTTGAGGATTGAAGTCCTGTTTGTAAAAGGAAAGAACTTCGTTGGGGATGATCTTTTAGTTGCAACTTGCTGGGGATAACCCTGTTAGACTCTTGTGGGGATAACCCTCTGAATTTGGATGGGGAGATTTATTGTACTCCGCTGGGGGTAAACTTCTAGAGTCTACTAGGGATGATGATTCAACTCCGTTGGGGAAGCTTTTTCAGGCCGTGCTGGGAAAATTGACTCCACTGGGGGTATCTTGTATTCTGTCGGGGAACATTCTTATACTCCATTGAGGAATATTAAGACTGCCGGGGATACTCTGATACTTGTTGGAGAATATTCTTATACTCCGCTGGGGAATATAAAGACCTTTTGGGGATACCAATCCTTTTTAGGGCTGATGGTAGACTAACTCTGCTTGGGGAGAGTATTGCTGATTTGTACATAGCTGCAAGTCTCAGCTGGGAGAGATACCATTACTGCCTTATTCTGTGGGGAGTGAAAGTATCTTAGCCATATTCTTCAGCTGAATCTACCTTTGTACCTGGTGAGCAGAGCAGCTGTACAGTTTGGACAATTTTTATTACCCCTGTTTCTGCGGGAGAAGGTGCCCGCAGAGGCCCTGTGGATCGAGTATTATCCCCACCTATGAGGTGCTTGGTATCTTTCAGTCAAAATGACAAGTCTTCTTCTGATAGGCCAGTGACGAGATGACGAGACATAGTCGTACGCTTTGATCCCTAATTTTTGCCTGGACCTCCCTTTTGGGTTTTCAGTTCACCGGGATACCCTTTTTTGCCCAAGCCGCCTTTTCAGGTTTTCGACTTTTATTTTATCCAACAAGGAAAGGAAAAAAGCACAGAAAAATTCCTTTTTTGAGATATTTCTCGGGTTCGGGGGGTAGATTATAGAAAGGGAAGGTGTTAGCACCCTTTCTATCCGTGGTTATCCACGGGCTCTTAGGTACTTGCTCATATTGTTTTCAAAATTGCTTTCTTTGTGTTTGTGGGTTTGAAAAAGTTTTAATTTGAAAACTTCGATCGTATGAAGTATTTTGAAAAAACTTTGTTCGAAAAGTGTAAGTGTGAAATGTTTTTGTTTTTTTGAAAGAGCAAGTACTTAAGAACCATCTACCTAGTCGAAAAAGGAATCGTTCTATGCTATCTTCCTTTAGACAATGCTATCCCACTATGAATGAGTAGGTAGTACCGTCGTTGGAGTTTAAGGGTCAATTCAAATTTAGGGACTTACGGTCACCAAAGCAATGTTAGGACGCCTTAGCGGTAACCCTAATGTCTTAGATCATTTGTTTTGAGGCAACAATATCCGAGGCAACCGTTTCGAGGCGACTATGATCTTTAGACAAGAGGGCGACCTCTAAAGTGACCTATACTTAATGACCACGTACGAAGGCAACCAAGTGGGGTGTACCTTAAGAGTGCGCATGTGCGAGTGTGTCGTTTTCAGTTAATTTTTGTCTTTGTACATGTTAATGGTGATCTAAGTTGATTTTAGGTTAAACATTCATTCTTGTCATGCATTCCTATTATCAAACATCTAACAGTTATGTTTTGCGGAAAATAAATTGCGAAAATTAAATTACAAGGCGTCGGGTATTTACATCGCCAAAAGCAACCCTTTGAAATTTAAATGCGGAAAATAAATAAAGCGATAAAATAATTAAATGGTCCTAATTATCTATTACATTCCGAAAACAGATACAATATTGAAATAAAATGGATCGCGTGCGGGAAATTAAATCGGGCGTAAGTTTTTAGGGTTTTGACCCTTTGTTATTAAAGAAAAGATCTTTTTTGGGTTATTTTTGAATTTATGAAAGAAATTAAACTAGGTTAATTATTAAATTAATAAATAAATTAATTAAAAAATATTTTTTGGGTTTTTGGTATTTAAAGAAATAAAAAAAATTTAATCAATGTTAATAAAAACCTAATTGTCTAAGTTAATTTTAATTATTGCAGAAAATATATTAAAGTTATTCCTAATTAAAACTAAATTAATTAATTGATTTGTTAATAAAAATAAAATACTGAAATTTAATTTAAATAAGAAAATATTTTTTTTTATTTTATAGAGAAAATTATTTGATTGGTTAGTTAATAATAAAAATAACAACAATAAATAATTAAAAGAAATAATAAAAAAATAGAAAGAGTTAGGAGGTTTGGGCCTGTTTAGGGGGTTGGAATGGCAATTCAGAGGCCCAATTACGTTGGCCTGGCTTGACTTCCCTGGATTCCATGTGTACGCACTGACTAGGTAGCATGGTGGACGTTCCATCTGGATCACCAGATCTGGCCTGGGGCCATCTGGCAAGTGATTGAGTGAGGGAGTATGATGTACCACGCACTTGGATTTACATGTGATAACCTGAAGAGAAAAAATAACAAAGCATATGGGGGGACCTGGGATTCGAACCCAGGTCTTGTTGGTCATTGGATGCACGCCACTACCACTGCGCCACTTTGTTCTATTTGTCAATATATTAATCAATAATAATAATATAGGATAATCAATCAGATGCCAGAAAATATATAAAAAAAACGCGCCAAGTTTGAATGGTCCAACCAGAGGGAGACACATTTGTCGTCCCTGACCTTCAAACCCTGTAAATTTACCTGCGGATTTAGATCCGCAGCTAAATGCGTAGGTGCACTCTAAAATCCATTCCAGTCCATAAAAATCAATTCCAAGCACATGGTTGAGTTCGTCTGGGCATCCTGAACAAACCTATACCCTTCTTGAGTCTTGATTTCCCCTGAAAAAGAAAGCCCTAAAACACGAACGAAGAACCCTAGCTATGGGGGTTCTTCATCTAGGCCAGAAAAACGCAATTGGCTAATGCAGAATGCTCATAAATTTGACGATAATCATGAATATGCAAATAGTTTATAAGAAAGGTGCAAGAATAAGGATCTATGAATTCAAATGAAAAGCGGTTTTTTGAGACACTTACAGAGCTTTTGAGCGTGTATGGAGACTGGCTTTAGGTTGGTTCTGCTTCAGTGATCCTCCAGCAAGCGATTGGTGTTGAGTTTTGCTTCTGAAAATGCCTCTAAGTGTGATTTTGGTTTCACACTTTTTCCACCTTTTATCAAGTTTTGTTTTCAATGTTCTTGCAGCCTCCAGCCTAATTTTCGTGTGCTTTGACTTGTATATGTAATATGCAATGCATTAGGTTAACATTTGTGGATTGAATCCTTGCACATCAATGCCATGGGATTTGATTTGATCCACCATTGAAAGCTTGCCTAATTTGTCAAAAACTCAATCTTTTTTCACTAGGAATGTTTGATACGAATTTGATACACTTGATGATGATGATTCAATCCTGAAATAGCCAAAAAGAGATCAAATAATCAATGTTTGGATTTTATTTGATTTAATTTGATTAAAATGAAATAATTCATTAAAAAATAAAATAAAATAATAAAATTGATAAATGGACACAATGTTGAAGCTAACACACGTGTGTAATGTGGCAAGTCCAAATCAAGTGGAAAAGAATGGGCCCATTTGAAAAAATTTGATGTTTTGGGGATAGTTGACTTTTGGCAATTTTGCAAAAATGCCCAACTTCAACAATGCATAACTTCTTCAATTTTGAACTTTTAGAAGTGTTCTTGGACTTTTTAGAAATATTGAGATGTCCTTTAACCAACCCTTTTGGTCTCATCTCATTTTGATATTCCATTATCAAGTTATAAGCTTTGGAAAAAAGGTGTTTTTGTTGACTTTCAAAAATGACCTATAATGTCCAAATTTATAACTTCTTGTGAGTGCATTTTATGATCTTGGGGTATGAATATGGATTGTAGGAAATTGCATCCTATTCAAAATGAGATTTGTATGGGTCATTTCTCATAAAGTATTAGAAAGTTATGCTTGCTCAAAGTTGAGTTGACTTTTCCTGCAAAACCCTAATTTAGCAACTTTTGAGTCTTGATGAATTTTGAGCAATCCTTGATGAATCAGGATCAACCATTGATAAAATGATGAAATATAATTCAAAATGAGAATGTTGACAAAAAATCTTGAAGTTTGACTATTTGTAGGTCACAATTGACTTTTGCCCTAGCACAACCGATTTTTTGACCCTTTGAGCAATTGACTGAGCAAACTTCCTCTGCAAGGCTTGAAATTTGACATGGATGACCTTGAGAATATATTAGGACATTAGGGAGAATTTTAGGTCATTTGGACTCAAGGATCTTGATGCAACACAAAACCCTAATTTGGGGTTGACTGCCTTAGGAGATAGTTTGACTGTCCAACTCTTGAGCAATCTTGAGACACTTGGAGACTTTTCTTGAAATGTTTTGAGAAATATGAGAGAGCAAATTTTGGGGTACAATACATAAGTTCCACGCAAGAATAAAAAAAACACCATAGTTAGAGCATGAAGCTTTCGATGATTCAGGCCTAGAGATTTCTAATGATTGCACCCCCACATTGCAGGCCCAGTTTGCTTTTTTCTAATTCTTTTATATTTATATTATCTCATTTATTTATTTTACTAACCCATCAAATTATTTCCTTTTTTATCAAAAAATCACAACATTTTTCTATCCAATTATATTCAAGATTTTTTTTATTAAAAAAAAAGTAATTAATTTAATTAGGTTATTAATTATTAGACAACTTTAATTTCTTTTTACATAATTAAAATTAATTAGAATAAATAGGTTTTATTACTAACTTAATTATTTTATTTCTTTCCTAAAATAACAAAAACCCAAAAATATGTCATTTAATTATTTTCATTAATTAATTTAATAACCAATAAATTTTGCATTTAATTTAAAAATCTAATTTCTTTTCTTAAAAAAATATTAAAAACAACAAAAAAAAAACATTTTCTTTTTTTAATTAGGATAAAAGGGTCAAAACCCTAATTTCTCGTCGATCTAATTTTTAATCGCGCGCTTTATTATTATTTTGCCCAATTATTGTATCTGCTCACAGTTTGTAATAATTTAATTAGGACGTTTATTTACCTTTACCGCTTTTATTTATTTTTTTACGATATTTAATGTAACTGCTCATGGGATGTAATAGTTTAATTAGGACGTTTATTCTACATTTATCGCTTTAATTTCGAAGGGTTTGTTTTTGGCTATGTAAATATCCGAAGCCTTGTAATAGCTTAGTTTAATTTCCGCATTTTAAATTCCGCAAAATATTAATTGTTAGATGTATGATTTAGGATGCATGACAAGAATGTATGTTTAATTTTAAAACGGTTAGATAACCCTAAAAATGTGCAAAGGTAACTAATTTGAAATTGAATCACTCGCACATGCGCACTCCTAGGGTATACTCCCACTTGGTTGCCTTCGGTAAACGATCATTGAGTATAGGATGCTTTAGTAGTCGTCCTTTTTGTCCAGAGATCATAGTTGCCTCGGAAAGGTTGCCTCGGATATTGTTGCCTCGAATAATTGATCTAAGACATTAGGGTTATTACTAAGACGTCCTAACATTGCTTTAGTGGCTGTGTGTCTCTCTTTCGAATTGACCCTCAAACTCCAACGACGGTGCTACCTACTCACTAATAGTGGGATAGCATTGTCTAAAGGAAACAAGCATAGAACAATTCCTTTTTCGAGTAGGTAGATTAGTTCTTAAGTACTTGTTCAAATAAAACAAAACTTTTTCACACTTACACTTTTACGAACAAGTTTTTAAAAACACTTCATTACACTCTTGAGGACAGAAGCAAAAGTTAAATCGAAGTTAAAAAACAAAAACTTTTTCAAACCCACAAACAAAAAGAAAACAATTTTGAAAACAATGAGCAAGTACCTAAGATCCCGTAGATAACTACGGATAGAAAGGGTGCTAATACCTTCCCTTTCTATAATCTACCCCCCGTACTCAGAAATATCTCAAAAAAGGAATTTTTCTGTTCTTTTTTCCTTTGCTTGTTGGATAAAATAAAAGTAGGTGGCGACTCTTGCTTACCGCGACATTTTGAAAACACAAACGCAAAACGCAAACCAGCATTCCAAAAACCGTCCCGGTTCTGGCCACCGTATCACAGAACTGGCGACTCTGCTGGGGAACTAATAAGTGGGGTGTACCTTAGGAATAGTTCATCATATTATTTTCTATTGTTTGATTTGATTGCTTTATATTTGTGGGATTTGTATCGGACTTACTATAGATCCTAACCCGGATCTGGGGATACCTTTTAGGTAAGTAGCAATAGACTGTGAGGGAACTGTACGGCATAGACCGATACGGTTGAAGCAGTAGCTACGTTGGTGTGACACTTTAGTTGGTACCGATATCCCTTGTGGAGGAACAAGGAGAGTATGGGGCTGCTAAGGGGTCATTAAGCATCAACTGACCTTAGAACCTATAATTGACCAACTTGGCCATAGAAAAGTAGCAGTATGCTACACTCATTGAGACCATACTCTCGCGATGATTCCGGCCGCAAGAAAAGGTTGCTAAACTGGAATTATGACCGATCGAGGATGGTCAGTGATACTGAGATCCTCTAGAACCCGGTTACTATTACTAGGACAGGTTGAAACAACTAAACTAAAAGAGGGTAATACCTAAACTCCATGCTAGCCTGAAATTTAAGGGCTATTGTGTGACTTGTGTTCTTTCAACTTGAACTACTTGCACATGTTTGTTATCTAACAACTTGAGTTCCTTGCAGGTTTTGTTTACATTCCTTATCCAATACCTTGGATTTCTTGCTGGATTTGCTTGTTCATATTACCTCATACTTTTGCTTAAACGCATAACATACACATCATAACATCATGCCTTAACATTTCCTTAACCATTTCAAGGATCTCAAAGGTTTGTGATGCAGGTTATGGTAAATCAAACGTCTAGCAAGGGGCAAAGGGGATTTATTTTCCTCTAGCCAATATCGTCTAGAGATCAAAACAGGAAAACTTGAGTCAGTGGCTATGACCCACTCGATATGGTGAGCTTGACTCTTGACGAAGGACTCTTAACGACACGAAGTTTCTTCAAACAAATTCTAACAGTTTCTTGTTTACCCCGCGAGATCCTTGAAAACATTGCATACATATCATTGCATAAACAGGTTCCAAAACAAGTCTCTCATGTTCTCGCTGTTTATTTCAGCAATGGTTCTCAAACAAGACAACAGAGATCTTCATACTCAAGAAGCACAGTTCAGGGAAATCTTCCTAAACCTATTCAAGGGGCAGGAAGAGTTGAAAACACTCCTCGTTGGAAACTTGGTCAAGAAAAGTCCTGAAGACAATAAGGACGAACGGCTGGAACAATTGCAAGCTGAGGTAGATGCAATGAGAACCCAAATGCTGGGGAAGATGGCCCTTATCCAAAGCTTAGCCCGGGAACAAGAAGTGTTGAGAACCATTATCATCCAGCTTCATCAAGACAGATGCAACAGTATGAAGCAAACACTCGAGGCCGGGGACCAAGTCATTAATCAACTTCCGAGAAGTCAAAGCTTTGGTTTGATGAAGAATAGACCTCTCCAAGTTGCTACTACCTCGCGGGTCCAACAACGACTTCGCCAAAAGCAACAGGTTAATCAGAGTAAACCAGATATGCCCAAAAGGCAGTTCGCCGAGCTCAACATGCCGCTGTCTCAAGCTTTACAACACCTATTGAGATTGAATCTGGTGATGTTAAGGGATTCTCCTCAAAATCCCTACATAAACTCCCCAAGGTACAATCCTGATGCAAGGTGTGCATATCATTCCAACATCCCGGGGCTTGATACTGATGACTGTTGGGCATTGAAAAACAAAATTCAAGACCTGATCAATAAAGGAGCATTGGAATTCACACAAGATGGTCAGGATGAGTTCTTCTACCATCCCTCCAAGGCACATCCTCTGAAGTGACAAGACCAGACGAGAAGACTTTTGTTCATTAGAATTTTCAATTTGTAATTTTCTTTTGATTGTTCAAACATTTATTCATGTCAAACTTTGTTACTTTATCAATGCATCGTATATGTCTGTTTTGAATCAATCCATTCGTATTCACTATATTCAAATTGATTTCATTTTTATGATGATCAACTCTCGATTAAAAAATTATAAGCCTTTAGAGGGAGGATGACGAAAATGATATCAAATCTCTACAGTATGCTTTTGAATAGACCCTGTTGACGATGTACATGCATTGTTTCAAATCCTAAACAATGGATTATAAGGAAGATAATCCTTCGTCAATCCCTTTGAGCCAAAGAAGTAGGAGTTTTTCTTTTCACACAAATTAAAACCCTTAATCACAACCTGGGGCATGGTAGTTTTCTCAATTAATTCAGGTGCACAATGAATGGCATCAAAGACGTCCTTCCAAAACAAGAGACGATGATGGTTTCTTATAATCTTCAAGACAGGCAGTCATTTTCTCTCAGAAATAAAAGCCCATTAAGTCAAAACCTATGAAGGAGACTTACAAAATTGGGGCGTCCCGCTGACTGTAATCACAAAAGAAACAATTCAGGTAAAAGAAAGGGATAATAAAATAAAAAAGAAAGAGGTTCTGCAAACTCTCAACAAAATGACTGCCTGTTCAAAATAAATTGTCAGTATCCAGACCATCACTGGATTATCAGAGCAAAAAGTCAAACGGGATCTAATGCACGATTAGCTGAGTTTAGGGTCGAAGAACATCACGAAAAACGGGTGGGTACAAATACATTTTGAGCCTTTATCCTTTGTATCTTGAACCGTGAACCAGGCCACGTTATAACCCTTAAAAGTCCTAGCTGAAGCATGGGTTAGTTTGAAAGCATATTGTTACGAAAGGTATCCTGACTCCTGTAGGACTTGCTGAACATCCTGAGTTGACATCACATTTTACAAAATATGCCTATTTTACTGAAAAATGCATTTTCAAAAATTTCAAGACAGACATAAGCTTTGCATTCTTAAAATAACATTGTTTGCATATGACTATTTGTCCAAACAGCAGAGAAATTCGCACGACGAATATCTAGTGAACAAAAAACCTTCTCAATAAAAAGGATCACCTCAAGTGGAAAAACACTTCTAACCAAGGGGCACGACATGATCATTGTCCATCATCTGGGGCAGTCAAGTCAAGATTCAAGGAATCTCTCAAAGATGCCAAACAGTCAGGGACAAATCTCCATCTGAATCAATTAGGGCATTGGACATGAATTCCATCAACGAATCTTGCATGATCAAACATCTTCTGGTAGTATGGCAACACGACACTTCCGACAGTGACAACTCCCTACACTCTGAGAGCGTGGACATAGTCAGAAAATATTACACATGAACAAAGACCCGCTAGATCGACTGGCCTAGGAAAAAAATAAGGGCATCCCGACGAACCAAAAGGGTTCGGGAAAAAATTAGGGATAAAAACAAAAGAAGATTTGTACACCCGACAAGTCGAAAACCTGAAAAGGCGGCTTGGGCAAAAAAGGGTATCCCGGTGGACTGAAAATCTAAAAAGACAGTCCAGGCAAAAGTCAGGGATTAAAGCGTACGACTATGTCCCGTCATCTCGTCACTTACCTACCAGAAGAAGATTTGTCATTTCAATCGGCAATTACCAAGCACCTCATAGGTTGGGATAATACTCGATCCACAAGGCCTCCGCAGGCTCTTTCTCCCGCAGATACAGGGGCAGAAAAGTCTCGATGCAAAGCCATCGTCATATCCTTAACACGCGTCCCAGTAACATTCACTCCCCACAAAGTAAGAAAAAGACGGTAGAGTTAACTCTCTTCAGCTGAGGCTTGCAATTGCAAATGAGTCGTCAACATTCTCCCCAAGCATAGTTTATCCAGCATCAGCACTAGACAATCATCCCCAATGGAGTATGGAAAATCTTCCCCAGTGGAGTTTGGAGAATCATCCCCAGTAGACTCTGGAAGATTGTCCCCAGTAGAGTCTAAAAGGTTATCCCCAGTGAAGTTGAAACTGAAATATCATCCCCAGCGGAGTTCATTCCTTTCACAAACAGAAACTCAATCCCCAACATGATTCAGTATCGCCAGCAACGGTAATTCATCCCCAGCTGAATTTATCAGCGGAATCCTCAACAGAGCATTGTCCTCCCCATAGAGCCACTTCCTCGTAAGTTTATTCCCCAGCGGATTTATCCTCTCCTGCAGGCTTATTCTCACAATCATCTTCATTCACTATCCCTAGCGGAAGTGAAGAATTCAACTTTTTTATCCAGCAGCAACCCAGGATTTATTTTCCCCAGCTACAAACATCACATTTTCATAACTCATGACACATGCATATACGCATCATACAATCACAATCTCATTTATTTTGAGAACATCATTGCTCGATACATATCATGCATTACATACAAATAACCTTTAACTTTCAGGAAAGATACGATCAAAGTCTCATAAAATTCAAGCTATGAAGCCTTACCTAGGTTTCTTCCCGGTTCAGATATAGTTTTACGTAAACTCCTCATAAAGCAGCCTTACCTAGGTTTCTTCCCGTTCAGATGCAGTTTTACCTAAACTCCTCATGAAGCAGCCTTACCTAGGTTTCTTCCCGGTTCAGATGCAGTTTTACCTAAACTCCTCATGAAACAGCCTTACCTAGGTTTCTTCCCGGTTCAGATGCAGTTTTACCTAAACTCCTCATGAAGCGGCCTTACCTAGGTTTCTTCCCGGTTCAGATGCAGTTTTACCTAAACTCCTCATGAAGCAGCCCTACCTAGGTTTCTTCCCGATTCAGATGCAGTTTTACCTAAACTCCTCATGAAGCAGCCTTACCTAGGTTTCTTCCCGGTTCAGATGCAGTTTTACCTAAACTCCTCATGAAGCAGCCTTACCTAGGTTTCTTCCAGGTTCAGATGCAGTTTTACCTAAACTCCTCATGAAACAGCCTTACCTAGGTTTCTTCCCAGTTCAGATATAGTTTTACCTAAATTCCACATGAATCAGCCTTACCTAGGTTCCTTCTCTTTCTCGATGTAGTTTCACCTAGACTCATCCTGGAGCAACCTTACCTAGGTTTCTTCTCTTGCCCGATGAAGTTTCACCTAGACTCATCTTGAAGCAACCTTACCTAGGTTCCTTCCTTTCCCGATGCAGTTTCACCTAGACTTATCCTGAAGTAGCCTCACCTAGGTTCCTTCCCTTTCCCGATGCAGTTTCACCTAGACTCATCTTGAAGAATCCTTACCTAGGTTCCTTCTCTTTCTCGATGCAGTTTCACCTAGACTCATCTTGAAGCAGCCTTACCTAGGTTCCTTCTCTTTCCCGATGTAGTTTCACCTAGACTCATCCTGGAGCAACCTTACCTAGGTTCCTTCTCTTTCCCGGTGCAGTTTCACCTAGACTCATCCCGAAGCAACCTTACCTAGGTTCCTTCTCTTTCCTGATGTAGTTTCACATAGACTCATCCTGGAGCAACCTTACCTAGGTTCCTTCCCTTTCCCGATGTAGTTTCACCTAGACTCATCCCGGAGCAACCTTACCTAGGTTCCTTCCCTTTCCCGATGTAGTTTCACCTAATCATCCCGGAGCAACCTTACCTAGGTTCCTTTCCTTTCCCGATGTAGTTTCACCTAGACTCATCCTGGAGCAACCTTACTTAGGTTCCTTCCCTTTCTCGGTGTAGTTTCACCTAGACTCATCCTGGAGCAACATTACATAGGTTCCTTCCCTTTCCCGATGTAGTTTCACCTAGACTCATCCTGGAGCAACCTTACCTAGGTTCCTTCCCTTTCCCGATGTAGTTTCACCTAGACTCATCCTGGAGCAACCTTACCTAGGTTCCTTCCCTTTCCCGATGTAGTTTCACCTAGACTCATCCTGGAGCAACCTTACCTAGGTTCCTTCCCTTTCCCGATGTAGTTTCACCTAGACTCATCCTGGAGCAACCTTACCTAGGTTCCTTCCCTTTCCCGATGTAGTTTCACCTAGACTCATCCTGGAGCAACCTTACCTAGGTTCTTTCCCTTTCCTGATGTAGTTTCACCTAGACTCATCCTGGATCAACCTTACCTAGGTTCCTTCTCTTTCCCGATGTAGTTTCACCTAGAATCATCCTGGAGCAACCTTACCTAGGTTCCTTCTCTCTCCCAATGTTTCCTCAGTTAAGTACGGACGATCGAAGTTCCTAAATATCAGCAGAAATGTTTCCTCAGTTGAGTACAGACGATTGAAGTTCCTAAATATCAGCAGAGATGATTCCTTAGTTGAGTACGGACGATCGAAGTTCCTAAATATCAGTAGAGATGACTCCTCCGTTGAGTACGGACGATCGAAGTTCCTAAATATCAACAGAGATGATTCCTCAGTTGAGTACGGATGACTGAAGTTCCTAAATATCAACAAAGATGACTCACCAGCAGAACAACGGACGCCGAAGCTCCTAAAATTCTACTTCACTCAACAAAAATCAGCCTTCCCTAGTGGCATTTTCCTCAAACAACAGGTATACAAGCTCTCGCTAAGGAATCTCTTATGCGATCGACACTCCTTCGGATGGAATCTTTAAGCCCATCTCCCGTAAGCAATCTCCAAATGGCATCTGTAATCCCATTCTCGACATCACAAGAAAATTACCACTTCATGCGAGTGCAAATTTCTGGGCACTCTAGTGTTCAATCATCTTCCACCTTCGGATTACGAAAGGAACGAAAGCCAATCTACATCCTCATGTTTAAGAAGATTGAACAGGGGAAGCTGTTGTACCCCAAAATTTGCCCTCCCATATATCTCAAAAACATTGCAAGAAAGATCCTCAAGTTGCTCAAGGTAGTCCAAGGGTTGGCCAACCAAGCTCTCTCCTAAGACAGTCTACCCCAAATTAGGGTTTCATGTTGCATCAAGATACTTGAGTATAAGTGATACCAAATGCTCACCAATGTCCTAATATGTTCTCAAGATCATCCATGTCAAGTTTCAAGCCTTGCAGAGGAAGTTTGCTCATTTAATTGCTCAAAGGTCCAAAAATCGACTATGCTAGGGCAAAAGTCAACTGTGGCCCACATACAGTCAAACTTCAAGATTTTTGGTAAACATTCACATTTTGAAGGATATTTCATCATTTGATCAAGGTTTGATCATGATTCATCAAGGATTGCTCATAATTCATCAAGACTCAAAAGTTGCTAAATTAGGGTTTTGTAAAAAAAGTCAACTAAAATTTGACCAAGCATAAATTTCTCATACTTTATGATAAATGAACCATCCAAAGCTCATTTTGAAGAGGAGCAAATTCCCTACAATTCATATTCATCTCCCAAGATCAAAATATGCACTCACAAGAAGTTATGAATTTGGACATTATAGGTCATTTTGGAAAGTCAACAAAAACACCTTTTGGGTCAAAGCTTCTTACATGAACATGGAATATCTAATTGAGATGAAACCAAATAGGTCTCTTAGGGGACATCCTAAGCTTTCTAAAAAGTCCAAGAACACCCTCATAAGGTTAAAATTGAGAGAGATATGCATTGTCAAAGTTGGACAATTTTTGAAAAAATGCATGAAGCAAATTTTGACCAAACTTGGATTTTTTTCCAAATGGGCCTATCTTTTCAAGTTTGAAACTCATTCCTAACATGGTCCACGACCTCTAAGCCCACCCATACATTTTTCTACTATTTATACTTTTTATTTTGATATTTTATTCATTAAAATTCAGAATTAAATAAATAAATAATGAAAATAATGTAAATTTGATGTGAATCCATTTTGGGAAAGTTTTATGCTGGTTTATGTCAATTGATTTCGTGCAATAACTTTTCAAATATTTCTAGGTTCATCCACATGTGAAAATAGCATAAAATCATCAAATATGACATTTTTTTCAAATCTTGATCATGGTCTTAAAACACAACATTATGAGGGAGATTCTTTCCATGATTTCTTGTCTACTCATTCTCCTCTATAAATATAGAGCCATACAAGCTTGAAAGGGACGAAAATCCTCTCTAAAAAGCTCTCAAAAAGCTCTTCAAAAAGCTCTCTAAAAGCTCTTCAAAAAGCTCTCCAAAAATCAAAGAATTGGTGCAAGTCATATCTCGAGGTTTCGGTCTCTCTCAATTGACATCAAGCCTCAAACCATCCTCTTGAAGTCCTCAAGAGTATTACAAGGCCCAAGAGAAATCCATCACACGCCTAGCACACCCCCATTTGACAACATCGGTTTGGTAAAATTTTAAATTTCAAATCTCTAATTTTAATCATATTTTATGGTATGCTAACGTTTGCTTGAGTTTATATAGAACAACTATGGATGTTTAAATCATAGGTTCCATGCAAGAATAAAAAAAAACACCATAGTTAGAGCATGAAGCTTTCGAAGATTCGGGCCTAGAGATTTCTGATGATTGCACCCCCATATTGCAGGTCCAGTTTGCTTTTCTCTAATTCTTTTATATTTATATTATCTCATTTATTTATTTTACTAACCCATCAAATTATTTTCTTTTTTATCAAAAAATCACAAAACATTTTTCTATCCAATTAAATTCAAGATATTTATTTTTATTAAAAAAAGTAATTAATTTAATTAAGTTATTAATTATTAGACAACTTTAATTTCTTTTTACATAATTAAAATTAATTAGAATAAATAGGTTTTATTACTAACTTAATTATTTTATTTCTTTCCTAAAATAACAAAAACCCAAAAATATGTCATTTAATCATTTTCATTAATTAATTTAATAACCAATCAATTTTGCATTTAATTTAAAAATCTAATTTATTTTCTTAAAAAAATATTAAAAACAACAAAAAAAACATTTTCTTTTTTTAATTAGGATAGAAGGGTCAAAACCCTAATTTCTCATCGATCTAATTTTTAATCGCGCGCTTTATTATTATTTTGCCCAATTATTGTATCTGCTCACAGTTTATAATAATTTAATTAGGACGTTTATTTACCATTACCACTTTTATTTATTTTTTTACGATATTTAATGTAACTGCTCATGGGATGTAATAGTTTAATTAGGACGTTTATTCTACATTTATCGCTTTAATTTCGAAGGGTTTGTTTTTGGCTATGTAAATACCCGAAGCCTTGTAATAGCTTAGTTTAATTTCCGCATTTTAAATTCCGCAAAATATTAACTGTTAGATGTATGATTTAGGATGCATGACAAGAATGTATGTTTAATTTTAAAACGGTTAGATAACCCTAAAAATGTGCAAAGATAACTAATTTGAAATTGAATCACTCGCACATGCGCACTCCTAGGGTATACTCCCACTTGGTTGCCTTCGGTAAATGGTCATTGAGTATAGGATGCCTTAGTAGTCGTCCTTTTTGTCCAGAGATCATAGTTACCTCGGAAAGGTTGCCTCAGATATTGTTGCCTCGAATAATTGATCTAAGACATTAGGGTTATTACTAAGACGTCCTAACATTGCTTTAGTGACTGCGTGTCCCTCTTTCGAATTGACCCTCAAACTCCAACGACGGTGCTACCTACTCACTAATAGTGGGATAGCATTGTCTAAAGGAAACAAGCATAGAACGATTCCTTTTTCGAGTAGGTAGATTAGTTCTTAAGTACTTGCTCAAATAAAACAAAACTTTTTCACACTTACACTTTTACGAACAAGTTTTCAAAAACACTTCATTACACTCTTGAGGACAGAAGCAAGAGTTAAATCAAAGTTAAAAAACAAATACTTTTTCAAACCCACAAACACAAATAAATTTTTTTGAAAATAATGAGCAAGTATCTAAGAGCCCGTAGATAACTACAGATAGAAAGGGAGCTAATACCTTCCCTTTCTATAATCTACCCCCCGTACTCAGAAATATCTCAAAAAAGGAATTTTTCTATGCTTTTTTCCTTTCCTTGTTGGATAAAATAAAAGTCGGTGGCGACTCTTGCTTACTGCGACATTTTGCAAACACAAACGCAAAACGCAAACTAGCATTCCAAAAACCGTCCTGATTCTGGCCACCGTATCATAAAAGACCTTTGATATTATACTTGACAGTGTTAGACAATTCAATAAGGTGTGTGCTGGGGCAACATGACGAGTCTGGTCGAAAAGAGCATGCAATTTATTACCTTAGCAAAAAGTTTACCGACTGTGAGGCACGATACTCATTGCTCGAGAAAACTTGTTGCACTTTGGCATGGGCTGCTCACCGACTGAGACAGTATATACTGACTCACACTACCTTATTAATATCAAAGATGGATCTGATCAAGTATATTTTCGAGAATCCTGCTCTCTCCGGAAGGATAGCAAGGTGGCAAATGATCTTAACTGAATACGACATACAATATACAACCCAAAAAGCAATAAAGGGGAGTGTATTGGCGGATCATTTGGCTAATCAGGCCGTGGATGACTACCAGTCCATGAATTTCAAGTTCCCAAATGAGAATATTATGTCGGTGACTGATTACGAAGAACCTGGACCGGATGAAGGACCTAAGGAAGGATCTCGATGGTCTATGTATTTTGATGGAGCCTCAAACACACTGAGTAACAGCATTGGCGCTATAATCATATCTCCCGAGGGCTGTCATACTTCGTTCACTGCCCGATTATGTTTCAATTGCACCAACAATATTGCGGAGTATGAAGCGTGCATCATGGGTCTTCGAGCTGCTATTGACCTAAGGATCAAGTTCTTGAGTGTATTCGAAGATTCCTCTTTGGTAATAAGTCAGATCAAAGGAGAGTGGGATATGAAGCACCCGAATCTCATCCTGTACAAAGAGTATATACTGACACTGCTGCCGCATTTTAAAGAGATAACCTTCGAACATTTCCCACGAGAGGAGAACCAGTTAGAGGACGCGCTAGCTACCATGTCTTCTATGTTCAAGGTTAGGTGGCACAATGAAGCTCCCCAAATTACCATTGAGAGGTTGGATGAACCAGCTCACTGCTGTGAGATTGATACCGAAGAAGTGGAAGACAAACCCTGGTTTCACGAAGTCAAAAGGTATCTCGAGGCTCAAGAGTATCCCGAAGGGGCATCTGTCAATGATAAGAAGTTTCTGAGAAGGTTCGCTGCAAAGTTCTTCCTCAGTAATGGAATCCTCTATAAACGCAACCATGACTCCATACTACTACGGTGTGTAGACAAAAGTGAAGCAGAGACGATCATGACAGATCTACATGAAGGCACCTTCGGAACCCATTCCAGTGGACACACCATGGCTAAGAAGATCCTACGAGCAGGATATTACTGGTCCACTATGGAAGCCGATTGTTATCAGCACTCTCGAACTTGTCATAAATGCCAAATTTACGTTGATAAGGTGCATGTGCCTCCGGTTCCTCTGAATGTCTTGACGGCTCCTTGCCCCTTTTCAATGTGGGGCATCGACATGACCGGAGAAATCAGGCCCACCGCTTCCAATGGACATCGCTTTATCTTAGTAGCCATTGATTACTTCACGACGTGGGTTGAGGCAGCTTCCTTCGCTACAGTAACAAAGAACATTGTAGTGTGATTTATCTGACATAACCTGATCTGTCGATATGGTGTGCCAGAAAGAATTATTACTGACAATGATACGAATCTAAACAACATAATGATCACTGATATCTGTAAACAGTTCAAGATACAACATCATAACTCTTCTCCCTACCGACCAAAGATGAATGGCGCTGTTGAAGCAACTAACAAGAACATCAAGAAGATTGTGCAGAAGATGACGGTGACATACAAAGACTGGCATGAGATGTTACCATTCGCTCTTCATGGGTACCGTACCTCAGCACAGACGCCGACAGGGGAAACCCCCTACTCTCTGGTATATGGCATGGAGGCAGTCCTACCCATCAAAGTCTAGATACCCTCTCTCGGGATTATGAAGGATGTAGGTTTGAACGAAGACGACTGGATCCGAACCCGACTTGATCAGTTAAATCTAATCGATGAAAAGAGACTTACTGCTATTTGCCATGGTCAGACGTATCAAAAGCGAATGATCAAGGCTTTTAATAAGAAAGTCAGACGCCAAGAATATCAAGTCAGAGATCTAGTGATCAAACGCATCGTACTTCCGCAAGGTGATCCCAGGGGCAAATGGACCCCCACGTACAAAGGGCCATTTGTGGTTAAGAACATTTTCTTGGGAGGAGCTATGATTCTAACCACCATGGATGGTGACGACCTTCCTCACCCCGTCAATGCAGACATAGTGAAAAGATACTACGCATAACCAAAGACCTGCTAGGTCGACTGGCCTAGGCAAAAATAAGGGCTTCCCGGCGAACCAAAAGGGTTTTGGAAAAAGTAAGGGATGAAAATGAAAAAATCTGTACACCCGGCAAGTCGAAAACCCGAAAGGGAGGCTTGGGCAAAAAAGGGTATCCCGGTGGATTGAAAACCCTAAAGGGAAATCCGGGCAAAAGTTAGGGATTGAAGCGTATCACTATGTCTCATTGGATCATCTTGCGACCAGACTTCGGTATCGACAAGCTCGGACGATGCCAACCAATCTGATCAACCTTCGGCCAAGTAGCAAAGTGATGAGACGCTTAAAGATATAAAGGCAATAGCAGAGTTGGAACCCAATGTGGTTGTTTCACATAACTGTTTTTTATTTCTTTTATACAAATTGTAATTTCTTTCGGCGGTGTTCTCTTACTACCGCGTCGACCTCTTTATACAAAAACGCCTATTACAAGCCAACTTCAAAAATCAATATAAATCATTTTCATAAGAAACTTCAATTCGTTTTACTTTTTCTGTTTTGTTTTGCAAGAACGTCCAATGATTTATTTTTTATATATGCATTTGAAAATGAATTCTGCTCATAAATATTTACATAAGAAACAAAAGACAATTACTCGTAATTCCAGAAACAGGAAAAAATAAGAAGTGCCAAACCCTACAGTTACTTTGCCCAGCAGGTACCGGGATAGAGCCATCTTGGGAACATAATTATTGGTACATACACTCCCCTGCAGAGTAAAAGTATCCAAAGGCATTGATGTCAGCTTCCCTGAAACAAGACATAACTATCCCCAGGCGAGGTTCATAATCGCGGGCGAGTCAGTAAATTTCATCCCCCAAGCCGAGTTTATTTCTCCAGATATAGAAGCTCAATCTCCAACATAGCTCATCATCTCCAGCAATAGAATTTCATCCCCAGTTGAGTTTATTCCTCTAGATCAGCAGGTCTACCAACATAATATCTCTTCCCCCTAAGTTTGGTCCCCACAGAGTTATTCTCCAGCATCTCTTCCCGATAGAATATTTATAAATCTCCAGCAACCGTCAGGGATTTATTTTCCCAGACACGAGCATACCCCGATAGAATTTCATAAACATACATCATGACATACACATGCATATCATATACGACATAATCTCATTTATTTTGAGAACATCATCTCACCCTGCATTTCATGCATCACATATAACTAACCCTGATATCTTTTGCAGGAAAAGACGATTAGCTTCAACAAATCCAACAGTTATACAGATCACATCTACAGACGACTAATGGAAACTCAGTTCCTGAAATCAAACGGGTCAACTAATCTACACTATCGCTTCGAAGTAACCCTACTATCCAGGTTCCTTCTCACGACCCTACTATCCAGGCTTTCATATCGAAGTAACCCTACGACCCAAGTTCCTTCTCACAGCCCTACTATCCAGGCTTCATATCAAAGTAACCCTATGACCCAGGTTTCTTCTCACAGCCCTACTATCCAGGCTTTCATATCAAAGTAACCCTACGACCCAGGTTCCTTCTCACAGCCCTACTATCCAGGCTCTCATATCAAAGTACCCCTACGACCTAGGTTCCTTCTTACAAGCCCTACTATCCAGGCTTTCATATCGAAGTAACCCTACTATCCAGGCTTTCATATCGAAGTAACCCTACTATCCAGGTTCCTTCTCACAACCCTACTATCCAGGCTCTCATATCGAAGTAACCCTACTATCCAGGTTCCTTCTTACAAGCCCTACTATCCAGGCTTTCATATCAAAGTAACCCTACTATCCAGGTTCCTTTTCATAGCCCTATTATCCAGGCTTTCATATCGAAGCAACCCTACCATCCAGGTTCCTTCTCATAACCCTACTATCCAGAATATCATATCGAAGTAACCCTACTATCTGGGTTCCTTCTCACATCCCTACTATCCAGGCTCTCATATCGAAGTAACCCTACTATCCAGGTTCCTTCTCACAGTCCTACTATCAAGGCTCTCATATCGAAGTAACCCTACTATCCAGGTTCCTTCTCACAACCCTACTATCCAGGCTCTCATATCAAAGTAACCCTACTATCCAGGTTCCTTCTCACATCCCTACTATCCAGGCTCTCATATCAAAGTAAACCTACGACCTAGGTTCCTTCTCACGGCCCTACTATCCAGGCTTTCATTTTGAAGTAACCCTACTATCCAGGTTCCTTCTCACAGCCCTACTATTCAGGCTTTCATTTCGAAGCAACCCTACTATCTAGGTTCCTTCTCATAACCTTACTATCCAGGTCCCTTCTCTCTTATCTCCAGACAACAGTTTACAACACTGTAAGACCGGGACCCGATCAAACACGATTGGTTTCGCAGTTCCCCAGTAAGTCGCGATGCAGCATATACCCTGACCAGATATGCAGTTCACTTCCGCTTCCTCAAGCCGGAGTTATTTCCCCAGTAGAGTAACGGACAATTGGAGCTCCTAAAATTCTATTTCTCCCAAGACAGATACCAACGTTCCTCAGCAGATTCCTCATCAACAACAGTAACAAGAACTCTCATCAAAGGAATGGCTCAGAAAATCAACATCCTCTAGATGGCATCTTTAAGCCCATCTCCGACGATATTCCGCCACATCTTGGATGGCATCTTTAAGCCCATCTCCGACAATTCTCTAGCAGCTTCTGAATGGCATTTATAAGCCCATTCCCGATATCACCAATCAAGTATCACTTCATGCAAGTGCAAATTTCTAGGCACTCTAGTGTTCAATCATCTTCCACCTTCAGATCACGAAAGGAGGACAGGCCAATCTACATCCCCAGGTTTAAAAAGATTGAACAGGGGCAGCTGCTGTATCCCAAAATTTGCCCTCTCATTTTACTCAACACATACTCCTTGAGATCCTCAATTTGCTCAAGTTTACCCAAGAGTTGACTAGACAAACTCTCTCATAAGGTAGGGTGTCTCAAATTAGGGTTTCCATTTTCATCAAGATAGGTGGACTCCAAAGACCTAATATGCTCTCCTTGGTCCTAATATGTTCTCAAGACCTTACATGTCAAGTTTCATGCCTTGAACAAGAAGTTTTCTCAGTCAACTGCTCAAATGCTTGAGAATTGATTGTATTAGGTCAAAAGTCAACTGTGACCCACATACAGTCAAACTTCAAGATTTTTGGTCAAAATTAACATTTTGAAGTGACTTTCATCATTTGATCAAGCGTTGATAATGATTCCTCAAGGAATACTCCAAATTCATCAAAACCCAAAAGTTGTTAAGTTAGGGTTTCTCAGGAAAAGTCAACCAAACTTTAACCAAGCATAAATTCCACATGCTTTATCAGAAATTTTCCATCCAAAGCTCATTTTGAATAAGATGAAATTACCTACAACTCATGTTCATCCCACAAGTTCTAAATATGCACCCACAAAAAGATATGAATTTCTACATTATGGGTCCTTTTGAAAAGTCAACAAAAACACCTTTTGGGTCAAAGCTTCTTACAAGAATATGAAAGACTCAATTGAGATGAGACCAAAAAGGTTGATTAGGGGACATACTAAGCTTTATAAAAAGTCCAAGGATACCTCTCTAGGGTTAAAATTGGAGGAGATATGCCTTGTCAAAGTTGACCTTTTTTGAAAAATTTCCAAAGTCAAATAGGCTCAAAATTACATTTTTTGTCAAATGGGCCTAACTTTTTATGCTTGCACCTCACTTATAATATGGTCCACGACCCAAATATTCACCCACGTATTATTTGCTTCATTTTCCAATATATTTTGATTTTTTATTAATTAAAAATTGAATTAAATCAAATAATTGGTGAATAATAGAAAAGATATGATTAGATTTGATTTTTTGACAGGCTTACAATCAAAATATGTTGAGTTATCAAGATCAAAACGAATCAAGCATAATTGGTACAAGAAAGGGATGATTTGGCTCAAAATAGAAAGTTTACATGTAGCATGGAAATCAAATCAAATCTCCAATAATTGCAAAGATTCAAGCCAAGTTTATAACCCTAATTTACTCTAAGACATATAGGGAACATGTACAAGGCATGGGACAAGGTTTTTCAGTCGTAGGGAGGCAGAACAAAACTTTAAAATTTCAAAGAAAAGTGGTGATTCGATTTCCATTCTAGAGGCCAAGTCAAGTCGTTCTAGCATTACCAATAGCTTGTTGGACATCCCAGGAACTTGTCCCAATCAATTACAAGCCGCCCCAGGTCTAGAATCATCACGTAGCAGTCCCACGGTTTGCCCTGTTTTTCTAAATTCGATTACTGTGATTCACGCATCATGAACATGTTTTAATCGCATATATGTGTTTGTTATCATGTTTGCAACGTATTGGTTATGTTTAATTGATGTTTTAACGCGTATACTGATGAATGCCAAAGCTAGGGTTTGAAGCTACATTTTGGGGCTTCTTGATACAAGAAAAATTGGGCCAAGAATTGGATACTTGGATGATCGTGGCATCAAGACCAATCGGTCCCTGGTATTTGATTTGATTTATCATGTATATTTTTGATATTTGAAGCATGCAGGTTGTAGCAACGGACATGGTCTATAAGTATAAATCATATACCTAAGACGACGGGCTGGAGGTAAAAGAAGGTGATTTGGCATCACCCTATTGGTTCATTTGAAAATAATGTGCGTGATTTTTTGTTTCAGCCTCCCGGAATTTGTTTTGATATATTTGCATTATTCTTATTCCTTTAACAACTAACCATCATAGCCCAGCTGGCAGAGGCGTGTTGTTGGCAAGCATAAGGACCTGGGTTCGATCCCAGGTCCCAACGTTTCTCTTTATTTTATTTTCTCTCAACAGATCATGTGTAGCTCTCATCCAAATGTCTACCATACGTCACCAACATCTAACCATTTGATCAAGCATAACATAATATCCAACACATAAGCAGTGAGGGATCATGATGCACCCCCAAGTCAACGTCACATGGAACCAGGCGCTGACTGGGCTTGGAGGACTATTGGGCTTTGGAAATTCAGAATCATACCCTCCATTTGCTAACAACATACAGACCCAATTTGCTTTTCTTTCTTTTTCTTTTTTTCTTTTTTTTAATTAATTTCTTTAATTGTTTTAATTTATTAACACAAAAATTATTATTTTTTATAAAACTAAAAAATCACAAAAATACATAATTAGGTCTTATTTATTCAAATTAATATTTTTGAAAATAAATTAGGTTAATTAGTTTATTTGATTATTTGTTTTAGTTAAATTAAATAGAAATTAGGTTTTAAATTTGTAATTAAATTGTTTTTTTTCTCAAATAAATAACCACAAAAATACATAAAATCTTTTTTTAAAAAATATTTTATTTTTATTGAATTATTTAATTTAGTTTAAATTAGGTTAATTTCAATTTCTTTTTATAATTAAAAAATTATTAGAATTAGGATTTTAATTGTACATAACCTAATTAAGTCTTTTTCTCAAGAATAACTTAAATATTTTTTCAGTTAGATTTTTAGGGTTTTCAATTTTTCTCGCACTTAATTTGCCAAGCGCATTTTAATTCCTTTTATTATTATTGTAACTGTTTCGAGGATGTAATAGTTTTAATTAGGGTTTTAAGCTTCCACATTTTTATTTTCCGTCAAGACAATTATGTAACTATCAAAGCCTTGTAATAGCTAGGTTTATTTTTCGCACTTTAAATTCCTGCAAATATTTAACTGTTAGATGCATGCTAATAGGATTGTATGGCAAGAGTATCTTGTAATTAAAATGGTAGATCACCTAATGTGCAAAGATTAAATAACTGGCACAATACATATGCACATATTCACTCCTAGGGTTTACCCCACTTTGATTGCCTTCGGTAAAACAATCATTAAGCATAGGGGATTTTAGTGGTTGCCCTTCAGTCTAAAAGGTCAAATTGTCCCATTCGGATGTTGCCTCGGAAATGTTGCCTCAGAAATATTTCCTCGGAAAGATCTTAAGACTCTAGGGTTACTACTAAAGTTTCCAACCCATTACTTTAGTGACTGTACTTGTCCCTTTTGAATGTCCCTTACAAACTCCAACGACAGGGCTACCTACTCCTTAATAGTGGGATAGCATTGTCTAAAGGAAACGAGAACAAACAATCTTTTTTTCGAGTAGGTAGAATCTTAAGTACTTTCTCAATAAAAACTTTTCACACAAACACCTTTCAAAACAAATTTTTCAAAACAAACTTCGTCACATCCTTGAGGACTGATACAAGGATTATCACAAAGAAAAAAATATTTTCAAGAACAAACAAGCACACACACAAGCAATTTGAAAGATGAGCAAGTACCTAAGAGCCCATGGAAAACCATGGATAGAAAGGGTGCTAACACCTTCCCTTTCTATAATCTACCCCCCGTACTCAGAATATCTCGAAAAAAGGTTTTTCTGTTCTTTTTCCTTTTCCATGATTGGATGAAATAAAAGTCGGTGGCGACTCTTGCTTACCGCGACATTTTGCAAACAAAAAGCGCAAAACGCAAACCAGTATAACAGTCAGTTCTGCCACCGTATCACATACGCGTTCTTCTCCAGTTCCCATGCCTCATACGCATTCCATACGCGTACAACCAGAGGGAAATTTCTCCCCAAACTCCTCCCAGATCTCCATACGCGTATTGGCTAGTCCATACGTGTATGTTATTCCTCTCATGCGCATACCATACGTGTACTGACAAAAGTCCGTGTTGGCACTAGGGATAGGGTGTGTTCCATATGCGGATGACCCCTGGGAACGTCCCTCATACGTGTACCATATACATATAGCCAGTTTATTATTCTAGAATTCTCTACATTCGCACCAGTTCACTTTCTACTCATTTTGAGCACTTCCAACCACCTAATTTGGGTCCAAAACATTGTTGTTACACATTCATAAGCTTCATATAATTCGTTATTCTACAATCCTACAACAATTTCTACCTCTAATTCTCCAATTTTTGTCATACTCCTAGATCTACAATTTTTCAGATTTGAGATTTCACAGACAATACAACAACAGTAAGATCAGCAACAACAACACATTCATGGCATCATTTGATTCATGAATTACACACACAATCACATAGAAATCTCAGAAATCAAACAAGGAAGAATATTCATCAATTGTTTATAAAACCTAAAGAGGGAAAGGAACCTTCACTACCCTCTCATGTTAGAGTCACCATTTAGAGAGCTCATTCTCTCCCCTTACCTTAGTTTAGAGACTTGAACCTTCAACAATGATGCCCTAACTTTTCCCTTCTCTTATTTTTTCTCTGTTTCTACGTGACAATAACTTTTATCCCAAATGTTCCTACTATATCTCTAATAATTATTTTATTCTATTTAACAAATAATAATAATAATAATGGAATAATTAGAATAATAATAATATTAACAAATATTTTATTACTAATAATAATAATACTATTAGTGGTATTGTACCCCAAAATTTTCCCTCTCATATTTCTCAAAACATTGCAAGAAAAATCTCCAAGTGGCTCAAGAGTTGGTCAGACAAGTCATCTCTTAAGGCAGTCAACCCCAAATTAGGGTTTTGTGTTGCCTTAAGATCCTTGAGTCCAAATGAACTCAAGTGCTCCCCAATATCCTAATATGTTCTCAAGGTCATCCATGTCAAGTTTCAAGCTTTGCAGAGGAAGTTTGCACAGTCAAATGCTCAAAGGGTCCAAAAATCAACTGTGCTAGGGCAAAAGTCAACTGTGACCCAAATGCAGTCAAACTTCAAGATTTTTTGTCAACATTCTCATTTTGAAGGACATTTCATCATTTGATAAAGGGTTGATCATGATTCATCAAGGATTGCTCAAAATTCATCAAGACTCAAAAGTTGCTAAATTAGGGTTTTGCAGGAAAAGTCAACTCAAGTTTGACCAAGCATAACTTTCTCGTACTTTATGATAAATGACCCATACAAATCTCATTTTGAATAGGATTAAATTTCCTACAATCCATCTTCATACCCCAAGATCAGAAAATGCACTCACAAGAAGTTATAAATTTGGACATTATAGGTCATTTTTGAAAGTCATTAAAAACACCATTTTTGCCAAAGCTTATAACTTGAGAATGGGATATCAAAATGAGATGAGACCAAAAGGGTTGGTTATAGGACATCTCAAGATTTCTAAAAATTCTAAGAAAACCTCCAAAAGTTCAAAATTGAAGAAGTTATTCATTGTTGAAGTTGGACATTTTTGCAAAATTGCCAAAAGTTAACTATCCCCAAAACTTCAAATTTTGTCAAATGGGACCATTCTTTTCCACTTGATTTGAGCTTGCATCATTTGCCACGTGTCCTAGATTCATCCATGATCCCATATCTTATTTTTATTATTTTATTTGATTTTTTATTGAATTATTTCATTTTAAATAAAATTAAATCATAAAAAAATCCAAAGCTTTGATTACATGACATCTTTTGGCTATTTCAGGATTGGATCATCATCATTAACAACATCAAATTCATATCACACTAAATCATGTGCAAAAAGATTGAAAAATTGGCAAATTTGGCAAGTTGGTAATGGTGAATCAAATCAAATATGCAATGCATTGATGTTGAATATTCAATCCATATTTGTTACCCTAGAACATTCCACAATACATAAGCAAGAGAGGCACATGAAAACAGGGGTTGGAGGCTGCAAGCATAGACAGAACAAAACTTGAAAAAAGTGGTAAAAAGCTTGAGATCAAAATCGTGCCTAGAGGTGTTTTCAGAAGCCAAGAAGCATCCCAATCGATTCCTGGACGTTCACTAAAGCGAAACCAATCCAAAGCAAGTGTTCTCACACACCACAAAGCGCTGCAAGTGTCACGCGATTCCCTTTTGTACTTGGTTTCGTATTTAAAAAATTATGCATTGTTACAATGAATTAATGGCATATTTGTAATCACCAGATCATTTCCAAGCCTTTGGCATTATTCGATTTCATTTATATGCTCTGTGGCGCAAAACACCATTTTTAGGGTTTTGCTTCTTGGTTTAGGGGTTTTTGTTTCAGATAAAATTAGCCTTAGTGATGGCTATGTGCGTGACCGAAAGAGGAAGACGAATGCGACCATGGTCCTGAAATGAATTTATGAAGCCTGAGATGGATTTTAGGAGTGGCCTGTGCTTTTAGCTGCGGATTTAAATCCTCAGGTAACACTGTTACAGGCCTGAGGACAGGGAGGAGATCGTGTCCTCCTCTGATTGGCCGGTTCAAATAACGCGCATATTTTCTTGTTTTTTCTGGCATATAAGTTGTTTTATTTTATTATATTATTTTTGTGTATTACTAACAAATGAAGCGAAGCGTCCCAGTGGCAAGCATGCGTTGGCAATCACCTACAGGACCTGGGTTCGAATCCCAGGTCCCTCCAATTTCCATTTATTTTTCTTCTTCAGGTAATCAGGTGCGTATCTAAGCATGCAGTGCATCACGCACCATCATTCATCCAGCTGCCAAATGGCCAAAGGCCAGATCTGGTGGCCAAGATCTGAATGTCCACCATAGGCAAAGTCCACATGCACGCAGGGAATCCAAAAAGGTCAACGAAGGGCCAATATTATTGGGCCTCATGATTGCTTCTCAAACACCCTTTTCAGGCCCAAACCTCTCTCTCTTTTTATTTTATTTATTTTGTTTATTAATTGTTTTTATTATTTTTATTTAATTTCTAACCAATTAAAATCCAGTTTTTTCATAAAAATAAAATCACCAAAAATATTTTTTTATCAAATTAAACTTTAACTTTTATTTTTTATTAATAAATACTAATAAATTAACTTAGTTTTAAGTAGAATAACTTTAATTCCTTTCTTCATAATTAAAATTAAAATTAGATTTAATTAGGCTTTTACTAACATTAATTAATTTTTATTTCTTTCTTAAAATACCAAAAAATCAAAAAATAATTTATTTTTATTAATTAATTTATTTAATTTAGTAATTAATTTAGATTAATTTCTTTCATAAAATAAAAACCAAAAAAAGATGTTTTCTTTAAAGGGTCAAAACCCTAAACTTTGCGCTCAATTTAATTTTCCCGCACGCGATTTATTTATTTTATCAAATAATGTACTTGCCTTCGGTTTGTAATAGCTTAATAGGACCTTTATTTATTTTTATCGCTTTATTTATTTTTAAAGGGTTTGTCTTTGGCGATGTAAATACCCGACGCCTTGTAATTTAATTTCCGCACTTTTATTTCCCGCAAATATAAACTGTTAGATGTTTGATAATAGGGATGCATGACAAGACTGAATGTTTTAACCTAAAATCAATTTAGATCACCCTTAACATGTACAAAGATAAAATAAACTGAAAACGACACACTCGCACATGCGCACTCTTATGGTACACCCCACTTGGTTGCCTTCGTACGCGGTCATTGAGTATATGTCACTTTAGAGGTCGCCCTCTTGTCTAAAAGATCATAGTCTCCTCGAAACGGTTGCCTCGGATATTGTTGCCTCAAAATAAATGATCTAAGACATTAGGGTTACCGCTAAGGCGTCCTAACATTGCTTTGGTGACCGTAAGTCCCGCATTCGAATTGACCCTCAAACTCCAACGATGGTGCTACCTACTCATCAAAGTAGAATAACATTGTCTAAAGGAAGATAACATAGAACGATTCCTTTTTCGAGTAGGTAGATGGTTCTTAGATACTTTCTCTTTCAAAAACAAAAACTTTTCACACTTACACTTTTCGAACAAAGTTTTCAAAAACACTTCATACGCTCTTGAGGACAGAAACAAGAGTTAAATCGAAGTTTTCAAACAAAAACTTTTTCAAAACCCACAAGCACAAAGAAAAGCAATTTTGAAAACAATTGAGCAAGTACCTAAGATCCCGTGGATAACCACGGATAGAAAGGATGCTAACACCTTCCCTTTCTATAATCTACCCCCCGAACCCGAGAAATATCTCGAAAAAGGAATTTTTCTGTGCTTTTTTCCTTTCCTTGTTGGATAAAATAAAAGTCGGTGTCGACTCTTACTTACCGCGACATTTTGTGAAAACAAACGCAAAACGCAAACCAGTATTCCAAAAACAGCCAATTCTTCCCATCGTATCACAGAACTGGCGACTCTGTTGGGGATGCTTAATAAGTGGGGTGTACCTTAGGAATAGTTCATAATGTTTTCAATTGCTTGACTTGTATGCTTTATATTTGTGGGCTTGTATCAGAGTTACTATAGATCCTAACCCTGATCTGGGGATACCCTTTAGGTAAGTAGCAATAAACCATGAGGGAACTGTACGACATAGACCGATACGGTTGAAGCAGTAGCTACGTTGGTGTGGCACTTTAGTATGTACCGATATCCCTTGTGGCACAACGAGGAGAATATGGGTCTGCTAAGGGGTCATTAAGAACCAACTGACCTTAGAACCTTTAAATTGACCAACTTGGCCATAGAACAGTATCAGTATGCTACACTCATTGAGACCAAACTCTCGCGATGATTCCGACTGCAAGAAAAGGTTGCTAAACTGGAATTATGACCGATCGAGGGTGGTCAGTGATATTGAGATCCTCTAGAACCCGGTTACTATTTCTAGGACAGGTTGAACCAACTAAACTGAAAGAGGGTAATACCTAAACTCCATACCAGCCTGAAATTTAAGGGCTATTGTGTGACTTGTGTGCTTTCAAACTTGAACTACTTGCACATTCTTGTTATCTGACAACATGAGTTCCTTGCAGGTTTTGTTTACAGTCCTTATCCAATAATCTGGATTTATTGCAGGGTTTACTTACAGCACCTCACACTTTTGCTTAAACGCATAGCATACACATCATAACATCATGCCTTAACATTTCCTTAACCGTTTCAAGGATCTCAAGGGTTTGTGATGCAGGTTATGATAAATCAAATGTCTAGCAAGGGGAAAAGGGGATTTATTTTCCTCTAACCAATATCGTCTAGAGATCAAAACACGATGATTTGGGTCGGTGGCTATGACCCACTCGATATGGTGAGCTTGACTGTTGAAGAAGGACTCTTAACAACACGAAGTTTCTTCAATCAAAGCTGCGAAATTCAAATTCTAACAAGTTTCTTGTTTACCCCGCGAGATCCTTGAAAAACATTGCATACATATATCATACATATCATTGCATAACAGGTCTCCTAATACAGGTCTCTCATGTTCTCGCTGTTTATTTCAGCAATGGATTTCCAACCAGACAACCAAGATCTTCAAACTCGAGAAGCTCAGTTCAGGGACGTATTCCTAAACCTATCCAAGGGAGAGGAAGAGTTGAAAACACTCCTCGTGGGGAACTTGGTCAAGAAAGTCCTGAAGACAATAAGGACGAACGACTGGAACAACTGCAAGCTGAGTTCAGTGCCATGAAAACCCAGATGCTGGGGCAGATGGCTCTTATCCAAGGCTTAGCTCGGGAACAAGAAGAGCTGAGAACCATTATCAACCAGCTTCATCAAGACATATACAACAACATGAAGCAAACAGTCAAGGCCAGGGACCAAGTCATTAATCAACTTCCGAGAAGTCAAAGGTTTGGTTTGATGAAGAATAGACCTCTCCAAGTTGCTACTACCTCATGGGTTCAACAACATCCTCTCCAAAAACAACGGGTTAATCAGAGTAAGCCGGATACACCCAAGAGGCAGTTTACCAAGCTCAACATGCCGTTGTCTCAAGCTTTACAACACCTGTTGAGATTGAATCTGGTGACATTAAGGGACCCTCCTAAGAATCCCAACATAGCCTCCCCAAGGTACAATCCTGATGCAAGGTGTGCATATCACTCCAACAGCCCGGGGCATGATACTAACATCTATTGGGCGTTGAGCAACAAAATTCAAGACCTGATTGATAAAGGAGCATTGGAACTCACACAAGACGGTCAGATTGAATTCTTTTTCCATCCCCCCAAGGTTCACCATTTGAAGTGACAAGTACTGAGACGGGAAGACTTTTTGTTCATTAGAATTTTCAAGTTGTAATTTTCTTTTGATTGTTCGAATATTTATTCATGTCAAACTTTATTACTTTATCAATGAATTGCATATGTCTGTTTTGAATCAATCCATTTGTATTTCACTATATTCAAATTGCTTTCATTTTTTGTGATGATCAACTCTCGATTAAAAAAAATTCTAAGCCTTTAGAGGGAGGATGGCGAAAATGATACCAAAATCTCTACAGTATGCTTTTGAGCAGACCCCGCTGACGATGTACAGGCATTGTTTCAAATCCTAAACAGTGGAGTTATAAGGAAGATAATCCCTCGTCAACCCCTTTGAGCCAAAGAAGTTGGAGCTTTTTTTTTCTTCACAAATTATAACCTGGGGCAGGGTAGTTTTCTTAGTTAATCCAGGTGCACAATGATGGCATCAAAGAAGTCCTTCCGAAACAAAAGACGGTGTTGGTTCCATATAATCGTAAGGACATGCAATCATTATCTCTCAAAATAAAAGCCCAATAAGTCAAAACTTGTGAAGAAGACTTAAGAAAAACTGGGGCATCCCGCTGACTGTAATCACAAAAAGAAACAGTTCATGCAAAAAACAGGGAGAATAAAAACCAAAAGGGAAGAGATCCTGCAAACTATCAACAAAATGACTGCCTGTTCAAAATAAATTATCAGTATCCGAACCATCACTGGTATATCAGAGCATAGACTCAAACAAGATCTAATGCACGATTAGCTGAGTTTAAGATCGAAGAACATCACGAAGAGCGGGTGGGTACAAATAAATTTTGAGCCTTTATCCTTTGTTTCTTAAACCGTGAACCAGGCTACGTTATAACCCTTAAAAGTCCTAGCTGAAGCATGGGTTAGTTCGAAAGAATACTGTTACAAAAGGTATCCTGACTCCTGTAGGGCTTGCTGTAAATTCTGAGTTGACGTCACATTTTACAAAATTTTCCTATCTTATTGAAAACTGCATTTTCAAATAACTTCAAAACAGACATAAGCTTTGCATTCTTAAAATAACATTGTTTGCATATGACTATTTGTTCAACAACAGAGAAATTCGCACAACGAATATCTAGTGAACAAAAACCTTCTCAATAAAAAGGATCACCTCAATTGGAAAAACACTTCCAATCAAGGGGCACGACATGATCATTGTCCATCATCTGGGGCAGTCAAGTCAAGATTCAAGGAATCTCTCAAAATGCCAAATAGCCAGGGGCAAATCTCCATCTGAATCAATTGGGGTATCGGACATGAATTGCAACAACGAATCTTGCATGATCAAACATCTTCTGGTAGTATGGCAACACGACACTACTGACAGTAACAACTCCCTACACTCTGAGAGCGTGGACATAGTCAAAAAAGTACTATGCAGAAAATCAAAGACCCGCTAGGTTGACTGGCCTAGGCAAAAATAAGGGCTTTCCCAGCGAACCAAAAGGGTTCGGGCAAAAATAAGGGATGAAAATGAAAAATATGTACACCCGACAAGTTGAAAACCCAAAAGGGCGACTTGGGTAAAAAAGGGTATCCCGGTGGACTGAAAACCCGAAAGGGCGGTCCAGGAAAAAATTAGGGATCAAAGCGTAACACTATGTCTCATTGGATCACCTTGCAACCAGACTTCGGTATCGACTATCAAGCTCGGACGACACTAATCAATCTGATCTACCTTCAACCAAGTAGCAAAGTGATGAGATGCTCGAGGACATAAGGGAAATAGCAGAGTTGGAACCCAGTGGGATTATTCACATAGCTGTTTTGTTTAGTTTTTCACAAATTGTGTAAACTCTATTATCCGGCGGCGTTCTCTTACTAGGACGTCGGCCTCCTGTACAAAAACGCCTATTTACAGGCCAAACTTCAAATCAATACAAATTCATTTTCAGACAAATTTCAAACTGTTTTTCCTTTTTCTGTTTTGTTTTGCAAAGAACGTCCAATGTTCATTTTTGATATATGCATTTGACATTAATTGCTGCTCATAAATATTTACATGCGAAACAAAAGACGAATTACTGGTAATATCAGAAACAGGGGCAATAAGAATTGTCCAAACTGTACAGTTGCTCTACCCACCAGGTACAAAGGTAGATTCAGCTAAAGAACATGGTTGATATGCATTCAGTCCCCGCAGAGTAAGACAGTAATGTTAACTCTCCCCAACTGAGACTTGCAATTGTAAATGAATCGGTAATATCCTCCCTAAGCAGAGTTTATCTACCATCAACATTGAAAAAGGTTTAAAATCCCCGGCAGTCTTAATATTCCCCAATGGAGTATAAGAATATTCCCCGGCAGAATACAAGATATCCCTAGTGGATTTAAAATTTTCTCAGCGCAGTCTGAAAAAGCTTCCCCAGTGGAGTTGAAGAATCATCCCCAGTAGACTCTGGAAGTTCGTCCCCAGCAGAGTATAAAAATAAATATCCCCAGCCGGGTTCAAAGGAAGATTGTCCCCAGCAAAGCTCAAAGGATTATCCCCATTAGATCCTAAAAGATTATCCCCAGCAGAGTCGCCAGTTCTGTGATACAGTGGGAAAGAACTGACTGTTTTTTGGAATGCTGGTTTACGTTTTTCGTTTGTTTTCGCAAAATGTCGCGGTAAGCAAGAGTCGCCACCGACTTTTATTTTATCCAACAAGGAAAGGAAAAAAGCACAGAAAAATTCCTTTTTTGAGATATTTCTTGGGTTCGGGGGGTAGATTATAGAAAGGGAAGGTGTTAGCACCCTTTCTATCCGTGGTTATCCACGAGCTCTTAGGTACTTGCTCAATTGTTTTCAAAATTGTTTTCTTTGTGCTTGTGGGTTTGAAAAAGTTTTTGTTTTTAACTTCGATTTAACTCTTGCTTCTGTCCTCAAGAGTGTAATGAAGTATTTTTGAAAACTTTGTTCGAAAAGGAGTGTAAGTGTGAAGAGTTTGTTTTTTGAAAGAGCAAGTACTTAAGAACCATCTACCTACTCGAAAAAGGAATCGTTCTATGCTATCTTCCTTTAGACAATGCTAACCTACTATTAATGAGTAGGTAGCATCATCATTGGAGTTTTAAGGGTCAATTCGAATGCGGGACTTGCGGTCACTAAAGCAATGGTAGGAGGCCTTAGTGGTAACCCTAATGTCTTAGATCATTTTTTTGAGGCAACAATATTCGAGGCAACCGTTTCAAGGCGACTATTTAGACAAGAGGACGACCTCTAAAGTGACCTATACTCAATGACCGCGTACGAAGGAAACCAAGTGGGGTGTACCCTAAGAGTGCGCATGTGAGAGTGTGTCCTTTTCATTTATTTTTATCTTTGTACATGTTAAAGGTGATCTAAGTTAATTTTAGGTTAAAACATTCAGTCTTGTCATGCCATCCTATTATCAAATATCTAACAGTTATAATTTGCGGGAAATAAAATGCGGAATTTAAATTATAAGGCGTCGGGTATTTACATCACCAAAGACAAACCCTTTAAAAATAAATAAAGCGATAAATAAATAAAAGTCCTATTAAGCTATTACAAACCGGAATCAGATACATAATTGGATAAAGAAAATAAATCGCATGCGGGAAATTAAATCGAGCGCAAAGTTCTAGGGTTTTGACCCTTTAAAGAAAACATCTCTTTTTGGTTTTTATTTTAAGAAAGAAATAAATCTAAATTAATTACCAAATTAAATAAATAAATTAATTAATAAAATAAATTATTTTTGGTTTTTTGTTATTTTAGGAAAGAAATAAAAATAATTAAATTAGTAATTAAAACCAAATTATGTCTAGTTAATTTTAATTATTTACAAAAAAGGTTAAAGTTATTCTAATTAAAAACCTAAATTAATTTAATTAGTGTTTATTAAAAAAATTAAAATTTGATTCTACGAAGAAAATACTTTTGTGGTTTTAATTTTATAATGAAAAGAATTTTTGATTGGTTAGTTAATTAAATAAAACAATAAAAACAATTAATAAAACTAAATAAATAAATATAAGAGAAAAGGGTTTGGGCCTGATTTTGGTGGTGGAGATAGCAATCTGAAGCCCAAATGATCTGGCCTTGTTGACTTTTGAGATCCAGTAGGCGCGTGTTGACTTGGTCTATGCTAGACCATCAGATCTTGGCCACCAGATCTGGCCTCTGGCCATCTGGCAATTGGTTGCTTGTTGGTGCATGGTATGCTGTAGCCTTGGACATGTACAAGATCACCTGAAGAATAAAATTAACAAAGAAAGAGGGGGACCTGGGATTCGAACCCATGTCCTGTAGGATATTGGATGTACACGCTCACCACTAGGCTGCTTGGCTTTGTTGGTTAATAATATACAATTAATATATAATATAAAAAACAAGTCAATATGCCAGCAAAAAAGTAAAAAGCGCGCATGGTTTTGAACTGGCCATTGATGGTGTGACACGTCTTCGTCTTCTACCTCACGTCCGTGGCTAAAACATTCCAGACTTATACCAACGGACACTGACCGTCACTATAAGTCATGCACATTCCAAAAATCTCTGTAAGCCATGAAAATGAAATCTAAGGGCGTGGTTGTGCTCGTCTCATCATCCCGGTCACAACCATACCCTTCTTGATAGCCAATTTTTCCTGAAACGAAAACACCCAAAAAAACCCACGAAACCCTAACTATGGTATTTGGCTTTACAGGTCAGATAAACAAAATTAACTAATGCCAAAAGCTTGGAAATATTATGAAGATCACAAATATATCAATGATTTGTTCAAATGATGCAAGAATAGTGAGTTACGATTTCAAATATAGAGCGAGATAACGTGATACTTACAGCGTACTAGGTGGTCTGAGAATGATTTCTTTTGATCCAGGAAGGTTGAATGAACACCTAGGAATCGATTGGGACCGGTCTAAGCTTCTGAAATTGCCTCTAAGTATGGATTTGATTCCACACTTTTTAGTGAATTTTGCAAGTTTTTGTTTTACTTATTTCTGCAGCCTCCAACCCCTATTTTCGTGCCTTTGCCTTCCTTATGTAATGTATATTGTATTAGGGTAAGAAACTTGGTACAAATCTCTCCATATCAATGCTCATGAATTGGATTTGATTCCACCATTACAACCTTCCAAATTTTGCCTAAATCATATCTTCTTGTAACCAATGCACTTGATGCGAATTTGATTCACATAATAGCTGTATTCAAAGCCTAAAGCAACCAAAAAATCATGAGTTATAAATACTTTTGATTTTATATCTTATTCTTATTATTTAATTTGATTTTTAGTTGAATTTATTCACTTTAAATCAAATAAAATCATACAAAAAAGGGAATGTTTTAGCCACAGACGTGAGTGATAACGAGAAAACATATCGCATAATTACCATGCTTTTTACCGATTTTTATATTTCATTAAGTCGTCTAACCCCCGATTATTCCGAGATTATTTGTCTTTTTACAGGTATAACATTTGTCGACTCAAACCGATGGAAAAGGACAACATGAAGAAGGCTAGACAATAAACAAAGAGAAAAAGAATAAAAAAATACAAAGTTTGGATTTCTGGAACAGTGACGGTCGTCACGTCCCTGTGACGAGAGTAACACCCCCCAACATAAGGAAACGCTCGTCGCACACCACTGACGAGCGTAATGCACTACTTCAGCGCGTTACGACCGTCACCCACCTGTGACGACCGTCACACGCGTGAAGGTGGACGTTATGCATGGATTGAGACGTGGGCGTTAAGGGCAGACTCGTTCTCCCTTTTTCTACTGAGTCCCCTATTTTCTTGCCACCACTATTAGTGCTCTTATAGTTTCTCCACTGAAGACTTCATCAAGAATTCAAAAACTGCTGATTTTCCTATGCTATATGTGATCGGTGGATCTGGAACTGACTGTTTTTTAGCTGGTTTCGCGAAATGTCGCGGTAAGCAAGAGTCGCCACCGTCTTTTATTTTCTCCAATATGGAAAGGACAAAAGCACAGAAAAATTCCTTATGAGATTGCTCTCGGTTCGGGAGGTAGATTATAGAAAGGGAAGGTGTTAGCACCCTTTCTATCCATGGTTATCCATGGGCTCTTAGATACTTGCTCATTGTGTTTTCAAAAGTGTTTGTTTGCTTTTCAAGGTGAGTGGGTTTTGAAAAAGTTTCGTTTGAAAAATCTCTAAGTAACTCTTGTATCTGTCCTCAAGAGTGTATGAAAAATTTGTTTGAAAACTTTTAGAAAGTGTAGGTGTGAAAAGTATTTTGTTTGTTTTTGAAAAGAGCAAGTATCTATGAGAATCTACCTACCCTAAGGAATTCGTCTGTGTAAATGTCCTTTAAAGTAGTGCCATCCCACCATTGAGAGGTAGGTAACACCACCGTTGGAGGTGTTCGGGTCAATTCGAGGTTCGGGAAATGGTGATCACCGGAGTAATAGGAAGACACCTTAGAAGCTACCCTCATGTCAGGTTCCCGGATCATGAGGACTTACTAAGACATCCTCTACTCGACGATCACCTTTCGAGGGGCAAGGCAACAGTGAAGCGTACCCTAGGGGTGGTGTGTGAATTGTGTGCCATTTTCAGTTTATTGTTTGTCTTGTCATGCATTGGTGATCTACGTTTTGATTTTTATTTTTGGGCATTCATTCTTTCATGTTATTGTTTAACAGTTAAAGGTGCGGGAATTTAAAGTGCGGAAAAGATAAAGGTCCTACGCTATTACAATGGCGCGGGTCTACAACGCCAAATTAATCCAGACCCGATTTAAAATAAAATGCAGAAAATAAATGCCTAATTAACTATTACAGGGCTTTGGAACAAGTACATTATATTTACATCAAAGAAATAAGTAAAACGCGCGAAAAGAGAATATAATCGAATGCGAGGGCGTTGAACCCTTTGAAGGAATTAAAATAAAATTATTAAAATAATTAAGTTAAATAAAAAGAAAGAACTTATTTTTTATGTTTTTTTTTGTATTTATGACATTAAAGAAAAAATTAAATTAATTAAAAGTCAAATAATTAATTCTAATTCTAATTGTTTTTAATTTATTAAAGAAAATGCATTAAAGTTAAAACCTAGAATTAAAACTAAATTAATTATAAAATTTATTTACAAAATTAATGGTTAATGATACTTATAATAAAAATATTAATTAATTAAAAAAGGGTAAAAAGTGCTAAAGGTCTATTTTTATTATTTTTGGTTATTGAGAAAAAGAATTAAATTAACAACTTAAAATAAGAACTAAATTTATTATTGGATTTATTTACAAAAGAAGTTATTGATGAATTAAATTAAAATGAAACATATTTTTGTCCTTTTATGATTTTCTGATTTTTTGGTGTTTTTTATTATTATGTTAAGAAAATATTTATTTGAAAAATTAAATGGAATTTAAACAAATAAACAAGAATAAAAAAAAAAGGGAATAGGAGAGAGCAAACAGAAGTGTTTTTGTCATGCCACCATAAGGTGTTTGATTAGGCAAGATTCGTTGCTGGAATGCCCCCAAGTGACTCAGGCGGAGATTTGCCCCAGGCTGTTTGGCCCTGAGAGATTCCCTGAATCTTGATTGGACTGCCCCAGATGATGGACAATGATCATGTCATGCCCCTTGATTGGAGGTGCTTTTGTTCACTAGGTATTCATCGTGCGAATTTCCCTGCTGTTCAAACAAAAAGTCATATGCAAACAAAGTTATGTCAAAAATGCAAAGCTTATGTCTGTCTTGAAGATTTTGACAATGCATTATTTTTCATAAAACAAGTGAATGTTTGTAAAATGTGATGTCAACTTCGTATTTACCGTAGGCCTTAAGGAGTCAGGATACCTTTCGTAACAGTATGCTTTCGAACTAACCCATGCTTCAGCTAGGACTTTTAAGGGTTATAACGTGGCCTGGTTCACGGTTTAAGAAACAAAGGATAAAGGCTCAAATTTTATTTGTACCCACCCGCTCTTCGTGATGTTCTCCAAACCTAAACTTAGTTGATCATACGTTAGACCTTGTTTGAATCTTTGCTTTGATTTTCCGGTGATGATTCGGATGTTAATAACTTATTTTGAATAGGCAGTCATTCCTTTTTTTGTTGAGGGTTTGTAGGACCTCTTTCTTTTTTGATTTTTGTTATCCCTTTCTTTTTTTTCCTGAACTGTTTCCTTTTTTGGAATCACAGTCAGCGGGATGCCCCAGTTTTGTAAGTCTCCTTCATGGGTTTTGACTTAATGGGTTTTTTTTTTAGAAGTAATGACTGCCTTTCTTTATTGATTATTCGGAACCATCACTGTCTTCTTTTTTGTAAGGACCTCTTTGGTGCCATTCGTTATGCACTTGGATCAACTGAGAAACTACCCTGCCCCAGGTTATGATTAAGGGTTTTAAATTTCGAAAGGAAAAACTCCTACTTCTTTGGCTCAGAGGGGTTGACGAGGGATTATCATCCTTATAACTCCAGTGTTTAGGGATTGAAACAATGCCTGTACCTCATCAGCGGGGTCTGTTCAAAAGCATACTGTAAAGATCGTGGTATCGTTTTCGTCATCCTCCCTCAAGAGGCTTAGAATTATTAATTGAGAGTTGACATCAGAAAAAATATGAAGATAATTTGCATTTAGTGAATACGAATATATTGTTTCAGAACAGACATATGCGATGTATTAATGAAATAACAATGTTTAACATGAGTAAATGTTTGAACAAAAGAAAATTGCAACTTGAACATTCGAATGAACAAAAGTTTTCCAGTCTCAGGATTTGTCACTTCAAATGGTGAGTCTTGCAGGGGTAGTAGAAGAACTCGGCCTGACCATCTTGGGTGAATTTCACTGCTCCTTCGTCAATCAGGTCCTGAATCTTGTTCTTCAGAGACCAACAGTCGTTGGTATTATGCCCCGGGCTGTCGGAATGATAAGCGCAACGGGCGTTGGGATTATACTTGGGTGATGCTGTATTCTGATTCTTAGGAGGGTCCCTTAATGTAGTCAGATTTAGTCTCAACAAGTGTTGTAGGGCTCGAGACAGCGACGTGTTAAGCTGGGTAAATTGCCTCCTGGGCTTGTTTGGCTCACTCTGATCAACCCTTTGCTCCAGGCGAGGTTGTAGTTGGACCTGTGAAGTGGTAGCAATTTGAAGAGGTCTATTTTTCCCCATACCAGACTCTTGTCCTCTTGGAGACTGATCAAAGACTTGGCCCCTGGCTTGGGCTGGTTGCTTCATGTTGGATCTGTCTTGGCGGAGTTGACTGATCATGGCCCTCAGCTCTCCTTGCTCCTGAGCTAAACCTTGAATGAGTGCCCTTTGCCCCAGCATCTGGGTCTTCAATGTATCTACCTCAGCTTGTAGACGTTTCAGTCGTTCGTCCTTGTCATCCTCGGAACCTTTCTTGGCCAGATTCCCCATGAGGAGTGTCCTTAACTCTTCCTGCCCTTTGGATAGGCTTAGGAAAATTTCTTTGAACTAGGTCTCTTGAGTGTGAAGGTCCTGGTTATCTTGTTGGGGAGCCATTGCTGAAATAAACAGCGAACAGGGGTAAGTGACCCGCAACAAGGATACCTGTTATGCAATGATGAGTATGACATGCATGTAATGTTTTCAAGGACCTCGCGGGGTAAACGAGAAAATTTGTTAGCATTTGAGTCCGGTAGTTTGAGTGAAGGAACTTCATGTTTGCTGAGAGTCCTTCTTCAAGGGTCAAGGCTCACCATATCGAGTGGATCATAGCCCCTGACTTTAGTCATCATGTATGGTTTTGATTTCCAAACCACCTTGGTTAGTGGAACCTTCTTCAGGAGTCAGAGCTCACCATATCAAGTGGGTCATAGCCCCTGACAACCTTGGCTAGAGGAAAATAAATCCCCTTTGCCCCTTGCTAGGATAGTTGATTCACCATGACCTGCATCACAAGCCCTTGAGATCCTTGAAATGGGTTAGGATGTATGCAATGGTATGATGTTATGATATGCATGGGGTAATGTGAGTAAACCCTGTTATGAGTCCCAATTAAGGACATAAACAAAACCTGCAAAAAACTAGTCTGCAAGAAACTCAGTACATTCTGTTATAAGCCCTAATTAAGGACTATAAACAAAACCTGCAAGAAACTCAATACACTCCGTTATGAGTCCTAATTAAGGACTATAAACAAAACCTGCAAGAAACTTAGTAAGCCCTGTCATGTGTCCCAATTAAGGACTAAAACAAAACCTGCAAGCAGTTCATGTGTCAGATAAAGCATGCAAGTAGTCAAGTACGAAGGCACACAAGTCACACATGACAAGCCCTTAGTGTTTAGGCCAGCATGGGGTCTGGGTATTACCCTCTTGAAGTTGGTGGGTTCAACCTGTCCTATCAAAGTAACCGGGTTCTTAGAGGATCCCAATATCATTGACTACCCTCAATCGGTCATAACTCCAGCATCGCAATCTTTTCTTGCGGCCAGAACCATCACGAGAGTTTAGCCTCAATGGGCGTAGCATACTGCTACTGTTCTAATGGCCAAGTTGTGTCATTTAAGGTTCTAAGGTTGTTGGTGCTTAATGACTCCTTAGAAGACCCATATTCTCCTCGTTGCAACACAAGGGATATCGGTACAGACCAAGGTGCCACACCAACGTAGCCACTGCTTCACCCGTGTCGGTCTACGCCGGACAGGTCCCTCACAGCTTATGCTACCTAAACAGGGTATCCCCAGATCCGGGTTAGGATCTATGTAACTCCCATGCAACCCACAATAGTAAAGCAAGCAAGTCAATACAATTGAAAACACAGTTATGAACTAACCCTAAGGTACACCTCACTTTAAAAATTTCCCCAGCAGAGTCGCCAGTTCTGTGATCGGTGGATCTGGAACTGACTGTTTTTTAGCTGGTTTCGCGAAATGTCGCGGTAAGCAAGAGTCGCCACCGTCTTTTATTTTCTCCAATATGGAAAGGACAAAAGCACAGAAAAATTCCTTATGAGATTGCTCTCGGTTCGGGAGGTAGATTATAGAAAGGGAAGGTGTTAGCACCCTTTCTATCCATGGTTATCCATGGGCTCTTAGATACTTGCTCATTGTGTTTTCAAAAGTGTTTGTTTGCTTTTCAAGGTGAGTGGGTTTTGAAAAAGTTTCGTTTGAAAAATCTAAGTAACTCTTGTATCTGTCCTCAAGAGTGTATGAAAAATTTGTTTGAAAACTTTTAGAAAGTGTAGGTGTGAAAAGTATTTTGTTTGTTTTTGAAAAGAGCAAGTATCTATGAGAATCTACCTACCCTAAGGAATTCGTCTGTGTAAATGTCCTTTAAAGTAGTGCCATCCCACCATTGAGAGGTAGGTAACACCACCGTTGGAGGTGTTCGGGTCAATTCGAGGTTCAGGACATGGTGATCACCGGAGTAATAGGAAGACACCTTAGAAGCTACCCTCATGCCAGGTTCCCGGATCATGAGGACTTACTAAGACATCCTCTACTCGACGATCACCTTTCGAGGGGCAAGGCAACAGTGAAGCGTACCCTAGGGGTGGTGTGTGAATTGTGTGCCATTTTCAGTTTATTGTTTGTCTTGTCATGCATTGGTGATCTACGTTTTGATTTTTATTTTTGGGCATTCATTCTTTCATGTTATTGTTTAACAGTTAAAGGTGCGGGAATTTAAAGTGCGGAAAAGATAAAGGTCCTACGCTATTACAATGGCGCGGGTCTACAACGCCAAATTAATCCAGACCCGATTTAAAATAAAATGCAGAAAATAAATGCCTAATTAACTATTACAGGGCTTTGGAACAAGTACATTATATTTACATCAAAGAAATAAGTAAAACGCGCGAAAAGAGAATATAATCGAATACGAGGGCGTTGAACCCTTTGAAGGAATTAAAATAAAATTATTAAAATAATTAAGTTAAATAAAAAGAAAGAACTTATTTTTTATGTTTTTTTTTTGTATTTATGACATTAAAGAAAAAATTAAATTAATTAAAAGTCAAATAATTAATTCTAATTCTAATTGTTTTTAATTTATTAAAGAAAATGCATTAAAGTTAAAACCTAGAATTAAAACTAAATTAATTATAAAATTTATTTACAAAATTAATGGTTAATGATACTTATAATAAAAATATTAATTAATTAAAAAAGGGTAAAAAGTGCTAAAGGTCTATTTTTATTATTTTTGGTTATTGAGAAAAAGAATTAAATTAACAACTTAAAATAAGAACTAAATTTATTATTGGATTTATTTACAAAAGAAGTTATTGATGAATTAAATTAAAATGAAACATATTTTTGTCCTTTTATGATTTTCTGATTTTTTGGTGTTTTTTATTATTATGTTAAGAAAATATTTATTTGAAAAATTAAATGGAATTTAAACAAACAAACAAGAATAAAAAAAAAAGGGAATAGGAGAGAGCAAACCAAGGGGGTGTAGACCCCAAATGAGGAGGTGAACTTGATGACCTCTGGCCCAATAGAAGGAGCCCTTTTGCTGACTTTTTGGATCACATGTGGAGCGTTGACTGGAGCATTCCATGGACCTCCCATTCTGACCTTCAGATGCTTCTTTCAAGACACTTGGCAAGCCTTTGTATTGGGTGTATGGTGAACCCTTGGAACGTGCACTGCGTTGGAACAAGTTAAACAAAATAATAGAAGTGAAATGGGGGGACCTGGGATTCGAACCCAGGTCCCAATGATCATTGCCTATACGCCTTAACCAATGGAGCTGCGTGCGTTAGTTGTATATAATATAAGAAATAAATAATATAAAATAAAATGGTAGTTGGTGTTAAAAATAAAAATAAAGCGCGCTGGATTCAAACCAGCCATTCACAGCGTGACACACAATCATCTTCCCCAATGCACCTGTAATGAAAATGAAATAGCGGGGGTTTTAAACCCCCCCAAAACTCAAGCTATTTGAAAATAGCGAATAGGCCATGCCTAAACATAAATTGAGCGCGACAAGCAAATTAGAATCCTCAGGTTGCCACGATTTCGTTCATGCTGGTGTCAAAGTCCAATTTTACCTCATAACCAAAGCCTTAATTCCGAGTTTCAAGAACCCTAGTTTTTGTTCATGGTGGAATCGGATTTAGACACCTATAATCCAATTGGATGCCACCAAAAGCTTCAGAGGACAATTGTTAGTTCAAATCAATCAATAAAAATCAATGGAAATGGATGATTCGTGCTATGCATTTCTGAAAAAAATATACAAACCGTGTAGCTTTGTGGGACTGATTCCTTGCACGTTTGAGTGTGGTTTTGATCGCTGGAGCTTTCTTGGGAACTCAGGAATATGTTTTGATCAAAATGGAGGCTCAACCAATGCTCCAAAGCAGTTTTCAGTTTTCAAAAAAATGGCCAAAAATGTGAGTTTTCTTTTTGAGTGTTTATGCGCAGCCCCTTTCCAATTTCGTTTTGTCTCACTTGTATAGGCATTAGGCAAAATGAATCAAGAGGAATTATGGCCTCTTAATGCAAAGCTTTCAATTTCAAGATCCTCCATAAACCTCCATAACCAAGCTTCCTTTTTTGACTCATTTTTGAATTCTTGCTTCAATTAGCCTTTTGCACGAATTTGGTAAGTTGCATAATGATAAGTCAAGGTTAGTTAAGGCCAAATATTCCATTTAATTAAGCTTTTTGATTTTCTTTTGATTTTAAAAGATTTAAAATTAATTAAATCCAATAAAATCAATTAAAAATGAAAAAATTAATTAAAAAATATGAAATAAAAGGTGGGACACGTGGGAAGCATGGCCAAGTTAATTCAAGTGGAAAAAGTGGGCCCTTTTTGTCAAAAATGAAATTTCAAGGATAAATGATTTTGGCCATTTCACAAAAATTTCCCAACTTCTCCAATGCATATCTTGCTCAATTTTTAAGCTTTGATCATGTTCTTGGACATTTTAGAAAGGTCTTGAAGTCCTCTAAACAATGTCCTTGGTCCCATGTCATTTTGATTTACCAATCTCACGTTATGGTCTTTGACTTAAAGTCCCTTTTTGTTGACTTTTGAAAATGACCTATAATGTTGAAATTGATAACTTTTTGTGAGGGCATTTCTTGGACTTGGAGTATGAAGATGAGTTGTAGGAAATGTCTTTCTCTTCAAAATGAGCTTTGGATGGAATTTTTCTGATAATCCATGTGAAAGTTATGCCCTGGTCAATTTACAGTTGACTTTTTCAGCTGTCCAAATAAGGAAACTTTTGCATCTTGATGATTTTTGAGCCAAGCTTTGAGAATCATGATCAAGCATTGATCAAATGATGTTTGTGGCTTCAAAATTAGATGTTGACCAAAAATTTGAACTTTTGACTGTCAAATAACCATTTTGCCCCTATAGTTGACTGTAGTGCAATTAGGGTTTTTGACTGTGCAATTTTGTGCTGAAAGTCTTGAAACTTTGTATGAGGATGCTTGACCATATTTGTAGGCATGTGAGACTTGATTGGACCCTTGGAAACTTCATTTTCTTGATCAGAACCAAAACCCTAATCTTGACTTGTTTAGGAGGCCCTTGCATTGTGCAACCCTTGGGGAATTTTGAGGCTTAACTTGGCAATTTCTTGGAGAATATGGGAGGGCAAATTTTGGGGTACAACACTATATATATGTGTACCAGTGCACATTTCAAGGGTCGAAGAATTTTCCTCAGAACAATTATTATTTTCTTTTTGCAATTATTTTCCAATTTGCTTGTTTTGGAATTTTGTTTTCACGTTCCTGTAATTTTCATTCAAAGTCTTAGTTTTTAGTTTTAAGTGTTAATTCTTCTTTCAAGAATTAACACGAATTATTTACTGCAAATCAAGCTCGAAGATTGGATAATTGTAATACTTCAAGATTACCATAGCAACTTTGATTCCAGGTTTTTTATATTGCAATTATTATTTATTTAGTTTTTATATTATGCCAATTATTGCCATGAATTATATTTTGAACTGTATTGCTGTTAAGTTAATTATGTCTGGCTAAATTATTAATACCGGTATGTGACCGTAAGAACTGAAAGAATTCAGTGATACCTTGGCCAAAAATATTTATAAAACAATTTATGGTTTCCAATTTCCAAGATTAATTTAACTATCCTTGTCACGAGAGTGAGAGGTTAATTAACACGATTTTTCCGCGAGAGTGGGAAATTAATTAAGGCAAGAACCTGTATGCGAGAGCTGGGGTTCAACCCAGATAGTGGTAACGAAGCATTGATTTTTAAATACACGAGAGTGTTTTAATAAATTAATTAAATTCAAATTGTTTTCAAAAAGTGTTATTAAATTTAAAGTGCATCCACTAGGTTTAGTAGCATGACTTATTTCATAAACACGAGAGTGTATGTCTCAGGTTTTTAAACAATTTACTTTTACCGAAATACTTTATAGGCCAAGCGATTCACCGAATTTCCTAAGTCCGATTATCACATACCGGTATAATTAGTACTATTATTTTTAATTAAACTGTTTCCCCCAAAAATCGAATATTCATCACTTAGTTAGACAAACTGTAGCATTAGATCGTATGCGATTGATCCTCAGTCTCTGTGGGTTCGATAATCTTTTAAAACTAGAACGACTGAACTGTATACTTGCAGTTAGTATCCCGACAGACTTATAAAGTCCCGATCAAGTTTTTGGCGCCGTTGCCGGGGACTGGTAGTCAATTAATTATGATTCTTCTGTTGTGCGTTTAGACTAAGCAACATACACCCCCTTTGTCGATTTGTATGCCAAGGACTCGCTCACAAGGCGAACCACTTAACAAATTGATGGACGAACCTGAACGCATTCTTTCCGTAAGACGTGCAGTCAGGGATTACTGTTTAAATCACGCTATTCCTTTACCTAAACCCGAAATCAAGATTGATTCTGAAACAGATTCTAATTCTTCCTCTGAAACCGAAACCAATCCAGAATTAGACATGGCTGAAGAACAAAGGACCCGTCCACTGAAGGAGTACGCAGCTCCATCACAACAAGAACCCCATAACAGCATTGCTGCTCCAGCAATAAACTGAAACGATTTCGAGTTGAAACCGTCATGGATATCAGCTATCCAACAACGCCAATTCTCTGGAGATCCTTCTGAGGATCCGAATGAACATCTTACAAAATTCGTTCAATTTGCCGACACAGTTATAACGAACGGTGTTAGTAAAGATGCGATAAGATTATGTCTTTTCCCTTTCTCACTAAGAGATAGAGCTTGGGCTTGGTTGCAATCCTTGCCATCAAATTCCGTCACTACGTGGGAAGGACTGAAGATTGTATTCTTGGCACGATACTTTCCCCCAAGAAAGACCGCTGCACTAAGAGCCCAAATCAACGGATTTAGGCAGAAGGATACTGAATCGCTATGCGATGCATGGGAGCGCTACAAAGATATGATGCGAATGTGCCCACATCATGGATTAGAAAAATGGCTGATAATCCACACATTTTATAATGGACTCTTGTACAACACAATACTATCTATAGATGCCGCCGCAGGTGGTACACTGATGGACAAGCCTTATGACGAAGCTAACCAACTTATTGAAAACATGGCTCAAAACCACTATCAGTGGGGAGGAGAAAGAACATATGTGGAGAAAACTCAAGCCAAAGGCGGGATGTACGAGGTTAGTAGCCTAGATAAAGTTAATGCTAAGGTAGATTCTCTTACCCAAATGATAGAAAGCTTGACCTTGCCTCCTGCAGCTACCGTGGCTGCAGTTACCCCAAGCTGCGGAGTTTGTGGAGTTCCTGGTCATGTTGGAACCGAATGTCAAATCTTAGCAGGAATATCAGCTGATCAGGTAAATTACGCTCAAGGAAATCCTTATGCCAATACCTATAATCCTGGTTGGAAGAATCATCCTAACTTCTCGTACAAGAGCAATAACGCTTTATATGCACCTGGCCAAGCACCTGCTGTACCTCCAGGGTATCAAAAACCCGTTGTCAATGTTCCTAACATTCCTAAGAAATCTAACCTTGAAATCCTAATGGAAAATTTTACCGCTAATCAAGCCCAACAAAACAAAGAATTTCTCAATCAAAACGTTCACACCGGTGAACAGTTAAAGCTATTAGCAAACAAGGTAGATGCCCTAGCAACTCACAACAAAATGTTAGAAACCCAAATCTCCCAAGTAGCACAACACCAAGCTAGTTCTGCCACACCTGCTGGTACATTTCCTGGACAGCCACAGCCCAATCCTAAAGGACATGCAAATGCTATTACATTACGAAGTGGGACAGCCCTTGATGGACCGGTAGATCCTAGACTCCAAAACCCGACCATGTATCAAAAACCTGAAAAAGAAATAGAGAAGTCGAAAGATCAATCTGAAAATGTAGAGGAAGACGCGAATGAGAACAGAGAGGCTTCAGAAAAACCTTATGTGCCTCCACCACCATATAAACCACCAATTCCATACCCCCAAAGACTTGCAAAATCCAAGAACAAGGGACAATTCAAGAAATTTGTAGAACTTCTGAAACAACTAAACGTCACTATTCCGTTTACAAAAGTTATTACCCAAATGCCGTCATATGCTAAATTCCTAAAAGAAATATTGGCTAATAAGAAAAAAATCATTGAAAATGAAACCGTCATGCTAACTGCCGAATGTAGCGCCATAATTCAAAATAACATGCCTCCAAAGCTAAAAGATCCTGGTAGTTTCTCCATACCATGTGTAATTTGAAAATCTGTCATAGACAAAGCTCTATGCGATTTAGGAGCCAGTGTCAGTCTAATGCCCTTATCTATTTGCGAGAAGCTCAAATTAGGCGACATGAGACCTACCAAGATGTCCCTACAACTAGCCGACAGATCAATCAAATTTCCTGTTGGTATGCTAGAGAACATTCCTGTCCGAATAGGACAATTTTACATACCGACTGACTTTATAATAATGGACATCAAGGAAGATTCAAACATTCCCATCATACTAGGAAGACCATTTTTAGCTACTGCAAGAGCCATCATAGACGTTAAGAAAGGAAAACTTACCTTCGAGGTAGGAGAAGAAAAAGTAGAATTCATTCTTTCCCAATTCTTTAAAGCCCCTGCTATAGACGACTCATGTTGTCTCCTAGATATCATTGATGAATGTGTCAAAGAACTTGAATGCCAAGAGGACACCTATTCTGAGATGCTAAAAATTCAGACACCAACTATCCTCAAGAACGAAGACTAGAAACAAGAACACTTAGATGCCAACCTAAGCGAATGTTTAGCCTTAACGCCCGACCCTGACCCAACTAATAAGAAACATGGTATAGAACTTAAAACATTACCTGAAGATCTTAGGTATGAATTCTTAGATAAAGAACTCGAACGACCAGTTATAGTCAATGCCGAATTAGGAGAGATCGAAACCGAAAAACTTCTTAGTGTGTTAAGGAAATATCCAGCCGCATTAGGCTATAATATATCAGATCTAAAAGGAATAAGCCCTTCTCTCGGTATGCACCGCATTATGCTGGAGGAGGACTGCAAGACTTCTAGAGAACATCAAAGACGAATAAATCCTATCCTAAGTGAAGTCGTTAAGAAGGAAGTGCGGAAATTACTAGAAGCAAGCATCATATACCCAATATCAGATAGCAACTAGGTCAGTCCAGTTCACGTGGTACCTAAGAAAGGAGGCGTTACGGTTATAACAAACTCAAAAGGCGAATCGGTAGCATAACATACTCAAACAGGATGGAGAATGTGTATCGATTATAGAAAACTAAACAAAGCTACGCGCAAAGACCATTTCCCATTACCATTCATTGATCAAATGCTCGAGCGTTTAGCCAAACATTCCCATTTCTGCTACCTTTATGGATACTCAGGATTCTTTCAAATTCCCATTCATCCTGATGATCAAGAGAAAACTATGTTCACATGTCCCTATGGCACCTTTGCATACCGGAGAATGCCATTTGGACTATGTAATGCACCTGCAACTTTCCAACGATGCATGATGGCGATTTTCGCAGATTTTTTAGACGGAATCATGGAAGTATTCATGGACGATTTCTCTGTCTGTGGAGAGAGTTTCGACGGATGTTTATCAAATCTTGAATTAGTATTAAAACGTTGTGTCAATGTCAACCTAGTGCTCAACTGGGAAAAATGTCACTTCATGGTAAGACAAGGAATTGTGTTGGGTCACATTGTATCAAACAGAGGGATTGAAGTCGACAAAGCAAAGATCGAAATTATCAAAAACCTTCAACCACCCAAAACATTTAGAGAAATACGAAGTTTTCTAGGACACGCGGGTTTTTACCGATGTTTTATAAAAGATTTCTCTAAAATCACCAAGCCACTAACCGAATTATTAATGAAAGAGGCTGAGTTTATTTTCGACGATAAATGCTTGAACGCATTCGAGACACTTAAAGAGGCCTTAATCCAAACACCTATTATGCAACCTCCTGATTAGAATTTACCATTTGAAATAATGTGCAATGTGAGCGACTATGTTGTAGGCGCAGTCCTAGGAAAACGCAAAGAAAAAAAGCTTCACGCTATCTACTATGCAAGCAGAACGCTCGATCCCGCACAGATGAATTACGCCACTACGGAGAAGGAACTCTTAGCTGTGGTATTCACGTTGGATAAATTTCGCTCCTACTTAGTAGGCTCTAAAATCATTATCTATACGGATCATGCTACGATCCGATACTTACTAAGCAAGAAGGACGCCAAACCGCGACTGCTCAGATGGATCTTACTCCTACAAGAGTTTGACTTAGAAATAAAAGACAAGAGAGGAACTGAAAACATGGTAGCAGACCATTTATCGAGATTAGATGGAATCCAAACCGAGAGTGTTCCCATAAACGAAGATTTCCCTTATGAACGCCTTATTGCCAAGCTAGAGATAAACCCTACCGACAGTTTAGATCAACATAATGAACCTTTAACAACTGCGGTAGTAAAAGCCATTTGTACTAACACCACACTGCCATGGTACACTGACTCCGTCAACTATTTAGCTGCCGGTGTTTTACCACCTGATTTAACGTACCAACAGCGGAAGAAATTTTTCCATGACCTTAAACACTACTTTTTGGATGAACCATTACTCTTTAAAAGAGGTGCCGATGGTATCTACCGTTGCTGCGTTCCCAATGATGAAATAGACGACGTCATTTCCCATTGCCATTCCGCCCCTTATGGTGGACACGCTAGTACGTCAAAAACCTGTGCAAAAATACTTCAAGCTGGCTTCTTTTGGCCTACCTTATGGAAAGACGTCCATGTAGCAATTATGAACTGCGATAGATGTCAACGCACAGGAAATATATCTAGACGCGATGAAATGCCGCAAAAAGGAATCCTCGAAGTAGAGGTTTTCGATGTATGGGGAATTGATTTCATGGGACCTTTCCCTGCATCCTTTGGAAATAAATATATTTTGGTAGCCGTCGACTATGTATCAAAATGGATTGAAGCCATCGCCGCACCCACAAATGATACACGTGTGGTACTAAAACTATTCAAGAATATTATCTTCCCACGATTCGGCGTACCAAGACTAGTGATCAGCGATGGTGGCTCCCATTTTATCTCTAGAATCTTCGAAAAGTTACTTTCCAAATATGGCGTTAAACATCGCATAGCCACACCATACCATCCTCAAACGAGTGGACAAGTGGAAGTGTCAAATAGGGAGATCAAACAAATACTTGAGAAAACCGTAGCCACATCCAGAAAGGATTGGTCCTCCAAGCTAAACGATGCTCTTTGGGCATATCAGACAGCTTTTAAAACCCCTATCGGAACAACGCCGTTCAAGTTAGTTTATGGAAAATCTTGTCATTTGCCAGTAGAATTAGAGCATAAAGCTTATTGGGCCATAAAAACCCTTAACTTGAATTATAAGAGTGCTGGCGAGAAACGAGTGTTAGATATCCATGAACTAGAAGAATTGCGTTTAGACGCTTATGAAAATGCTAAAATCTATAAAGAACGAACAAAAAAAATGGCACGATAAGCGTATCTCGCGGAAAGACTTTAAGGAAGGAGACATCGTACTCCTATTCAACTCTAGACTGAAACTTTTCCCGGGAAAATTACGTTTCAGATGGTCTGGACCGTTCGAAATTAACAAAATTTTCCCAAGTGGTGCGATAGAAATTAAAGGTAGTTCTATCGAACCATTCATAGTTAATGGCCAGCGCCTAAAGCACTACTTTAGCGTTGAAAATATCGACTACTCGGCTTATCTTCAGTTAAGTGAGCCACCTACCCCAAATACCTAACTGAATAGGTGTTAACTGTCGAGCCTTCGACATAAAATAAAGGCGCTTCGTGGGAGGCAACCCATGTTTTACTTTAATTATTTTTTCTGCTTTAACATGCTTTTATTTTTCTTTTCTTTTTCTTTTCTTTTTCTTAATCTTTAAAACATTTTCATGATTGCATCTCTTTCTCCTTTCTATTTTTCTTCTGTTTTTGTTTTTCCCTTTTGTTGTACCCCAAAATTTGCCTTCCCATATCCTTCAAGATTTACAAAGAGCATGCTTCAAAATATCCCAAGAGTTGCACAGTCCAATGGCCTCCTAACAGTCAAAATTAGGGTTTTGGTTCTGGCAAAGAAATTGAAGTTTCCAAGGGTCCAATCAAGTCCCACATGCCTATAAACATTGGCAAGCATCCTTAGGCCAAGTTTCAAGACTCACAGCACAAAATTGCACAGTCAAAAACCCTAATTGCTCAACAGTCAACTGTAGGGGCAAAATGGTCATTTGACAGTCAAAAGTCCAAATTTTTGGTCAACATCTTATTTTGAAGCCACAAACATCATTTGATCAATTCTTGATCATGATTTTCAAGGTATGGCTCAAAAAGTCTCAAGATGCAAAAGTTTCCATATTTGGACAATTGAAAAAGTCAACTGTAATTTGACCAAGGCATAACTTCCACATGGTTTATCAGAAAAATTCCATCCAAATCTCATTTTGAAGATAATGACATTTCCTACAACTCCTCTTCACACCTCAAGTCCAAGAAATGCTCTCACAAAAAGTTATCAATCTCAACATTATAGGTCATTTTCAAAAGTCAACAAAAAGGCACTTTAAGTCAAAGACCATAACTTGAGATTGGTAAATCAAAATGACATGGGACAAAAGGCATTGGTTAGAGGACTTCAAGACCTTTCCAAAATGTCCAAAAACATGATCAAAGCTTAAAAATTGAGCAAGATATGCCTTGTGGAAGTTGGGAAATTTTTGGGAATTTTGAAAAGTCAACTTTACTCCAAATACCTCAAAATTGCTAATGGGCCTCAATTTCTTCCAAGAATCATCACCCAAAAGCTATGCACGACCCATTGAACCAAAGGGGAGTTATTTTCCTATTTTTAATTAATTAATTGAATATTTAATCTATTTAATTCATTTAATTAAAATTAATTATAAGAAAAATACTAATCCATGCTTTTCAAATCTTTTTGTGCATAGAATTCACTCAAGATTTCGTGCACTATTCAATAAGGAAAGAATCAAGGTGATTGGCAATGATTGGCATCAAAAGGACATGAAAAAGATTGAAAAAGATACCATTGAAATCAAATCTTAAAAGCATTAAATACATGGTTGTTGGGCTTGGATTTCTGACCAAAATCATTCCATATACATACAGAAACCTAACCCTAATCACAAGAATTGAGAGGCTGCGCCCAAGAACACCATACACTTTGCACTTTTCTCTAAAAATTTTCAAAACTGAAAACACAGCTAGAGTTTGTTTCAAGGCAAAATAACCATTCATATAGCTTGCTTACACATCCAGTAAGCTTTCTCAATCGAAATCACAATCCCTAACCTCAAGAACTGGTAGCCCGAAGTCACCCTGTTCATGCTTTTTTGCATATTCGTATTCATATTTTCATGCCATATCAATGCAGTTTAATGTTTGATTTGTACTAATGTGGACTCACTGAAGCTTTTGGTGTATTTTAATTGAACTAATCTTGCCTGTAGCGAAATATACCATTGAAGTGTTCTAGGGTTTCAGAAGCTTCCATTTGGGGCTTTGAGTATCTGGTAAAATTAGACCATGAGACTAGGACCATTGAATTCGTAGCATTCCAACGAATCTAAAACACTCATCGCGCTCAATTTATCATTGCCCAATTCCTATTCGCTATTATTGGTGGTTTCAGATTGTGGGGGTTTAAAACCCCCGCTATCTAATGCATATATTTACAGGAAAACGAAGAAGAAGATTGGGTGTCCTCACGTGGTTGGCTGGTTCAAAAAGCTGGCGCGTTTTTTGTCTTCATATCACTAACCCTTATTTTTTATTATATTACTTATTTTCCATTGCATTAACAAATAAGCTTAATGGCTCAGTTGGTGGAAAGCAGTGGTTGCAAGCCTTGTGACCTGGGTTCGATTCCCAGGTCCCCCTATATTCTTCATAATTTTGTTCAATATGCGTTCAGGTGTAATTCTCTGCCTAGGGTCCATCATGCATCCAATACCTTGGCGCGCCACATGTCCCAGGAGATGAATCTGAAGGTCAGGATCTGGAGTCCATCATGGGCATCAGTCAAACGCTCCACACGCATCATTGAAAAGTCAAAAAAGGCCAAGAATCAGTGGGCCAAAATGCTTGCATACACCTCCTACTGGGCCAGAAAACCCCTCTTGTTTGTATCTCTATCTCTTTTCTTTTTCTTTTTTTATTTGTTTCAATTTAATTGTTTTTTCTTTTAATTCATCAAAAAATAATTTTTACCATACAAAATACAAAAAAAATCAGAAGGTCAAAAATAAAATATATTTTTATTATTTAATTCACTAATGTTTTATTTTGTAAATAAATTTAATAATTAACTTAGTTTTAATTTTAGGTTTAATTTTAATGCTTTTTTTTTAATAAACTAAAAAAATGTAGAAATTAGGGTTTTAATACTTCCATTCTTTTTTCCCATTTTTACCATTATTAATTATTAATTATTTTTGTAAATAAATATGCCATTTAAATAATTAATGTAAATTAGGTCAAACTAAAATATTTTCTAATAAATTAAAATAATTTAGAATTAGGTTTTATTTAACTTTCAATTCCAATTAATTTTCTCCTTAATTTTCATAAATCCAAAAACATAAAAAAATAAATTCTTTTTCTCATTTAATAATTTAATCACTAATTCCAATTTAATTTCCTTAAAGGGTCCAACACCCTCGCATTCCCGATTTTTATTTCTTTTCGCATGTTTACCTTTTTTATTTTCCTTTTTATGTAAATTCCCCAAAGCCTTGTAATAGATAATTAGGATATTTATTTTCCGCATTTTTATTTATTCAAATCGGGTCTTGGTTTAATTTGGCGATGTAGACTCGCGCCTTTGTAATAGCGTAGGACTTTTATCTTCCCGCACCTTTTAACTGCTAATAATTTGCATGAAAGAATGAATGGCCAAAAATAAAATCAAAGCGTAGAACACTCAATGCATGATCAAGACAAATAATAACTGAACATGACACACAATTCACACACCACTCTTAGGGTACGCCTCACTGCTGCCTTGCCCTCGAAACGTGGTCGTCGAGTAGAGGACGTTTTAGTAAGTCCTCATGTCCATGAACATGGCATGGGGGTAGCTTCTAAGGTGTCTTCCTATTGCTCTGGTGACCACACTGTCCCTAAAACTCGAATTGACCCGAACAACTCCAATGGTGGTGCTACCTACCCCTCAATGGTGGGATGGCACTACCTCAAGGACATTTACACAGACTAATTCCTTAGAGTAGGTAGAGAACTCGTAGATACTTGCTCTAAATTCAAAAACAAATCAAAAACTTCTTTTCACACCGACACTTTGCAAAAAGCTTTCAAAAACAACTTTTCAAACACTCTTGAGGACTGATACAAGAGTCGAACTGAAATTTTAAACAGAACTTTTTTCAAACCTACTCACCTTGAAAAGCAAACACTTTTGAAAACACAATGAGCAAGTATCTAAGAGCCCATGGATAACCATGGATAGAAAGGGTGCTAACCCCTTCCCTTTCTATAAATCTACCTCCCGAACCGAGAAACTATCTCATAAGGAATTTTTCTGTGCTTTTGTCCTGTCCATGTTGGAGAAAATAAAAGACAGTGGCGACTCTTGCTTACCGCGACATTTCGCGAACCAGCGTTAAACAGTCAGTTCCAGATCCACCGATCACACCTTTCATCTTTCTTTTTCATTTTTATTTAACTTTGGAAAATTTCCTAACCCGAAAATACTTACTTAATTTATTTTTTTTCAAACATTATCAAATATTTTCAGGGGGGTAATTCTTTTACTTTCATATTTCGCGCTACGGATTGTGCAAACTTCATGAATGTCAAATTGCGAAGCAGACACCAAAGAAGACGGTTTGCAGACCTGGGTGAACGGGAGATGTGCCCTACTATCTACGCAGATGATCATGCTATGACCGCCCTTGGCATTCGTGAGAGTCTCATGTACTTGCTACATCAGATCGGCTGGGACACTGCTCCTATCCGTAGACGATTCTGTACCTACAAAAGGCTGACTCTTGAGTTCCTAAGCACCCTGAGTTTCATTCCAAATCATGGGATGGGATTCAACCGTGGGTTGATCATATTCAAGATATTTAACATGGATTACACTTATAACCTACGGGAGTTTAGCCAGCTGCTTGGGTTCCCTTTTGGACCCGATGTTATCAGTATGACACAGGAGAACCACTTGCCTGAATCTGATCTTGATTATTTCTGGGGAAGCATCGCTGGTAATAACCATCCTGAGCCGTCTGATCTTTACTCTGAATGCATCCATAACCCAACTATCAGGTATTTCCACAAGATCATAGCCCACACCATCTTTGGCAAACAGCAGAATGTCACATCTGTATCCCGCGATGAGCTGTTTATTATGTATTGTGCATCCCAGAGCTGTCAGGTGAACGGTGCAGCTTATATGCTCGCTAATGTGGAGCGTATTATCCAGACTCCGAATGCACCGATCTTGTTGGGTGGGTTAATTACCATGCTATCTAATGCCATTGGACTCCGCCGACCTATGCTCGAATCTGCCCCGCTTTATGGAATAAAGTCGATGGACATTGCATTCTGTTTCAACACCAGCATGATCGGAAACCTTGGACCAGATCAATTTGACCTGCTAGTTAATCATCAGATCGTCCACCAGTTTAAGCTTCCGGACCCTATCACCAGTGTGCAGAACCGAGATAACTGGTTGTTTGACCTTCACCATCCTGCTTCACCACCCTCCTCACCATCTACAGTTGACATTTATGAGGTTCTAAACACAACTAATGCTGATGAAGATCCTGCTACACCGCCAGGATACCATGGGTTCCCTGATCCTTGGGAACAGCAGGCTACTTCCGCTGAGACCGCGACCCACGCTCCTGAGACTACTCCACCTCCACCTACTGTTACCCTGGACTCCCTATATGAGGCAATTACGGACATGCGGGGCGAGCTGACTTCTCTCAGGGTGGACTTCATAACCTTCATGGACTTGGTGACTGATCAGTTGGACTACATGCATCAGCATATGTTTCCGCCTCCCCGTGGCTAGAGTTGCCATTGTTATTCATTTTCTTCTCTCTTGCATTTGTACGTACAGTGGGGACACTGTTTAGTTTTAGTGTGGGAGAGATTTTTGGTTATTATTTCAGCATTATCATTTTTTCCTAGATACTTTGAAACAATTTGTCATGAATTTATTCAATTAAAGTTTATTTTAATTTTCATTTCTTTTCATTTCCAGTTTACTGTTTTATTTACTGTCTATGTTTATACGCAATATTTCTATTTCGTTATGTAATGGTAACAAATATTACAAACTTTAAATTATTAGATTACCTCTATATTTAAAACTCTTATTAATTAAAATATTTCAAAAATTGAAAAAATATATATACTTCAAACCTTATTTCCAAGAAATTAATAAAATATAAAACTATAAACACCCCAACGGTCATGTAACGGTCGTCTTATTCATGACGCTGCCCGCGTTACGACCGTCACACCCTTGTGACGAGCGTAACGCGCCTTTTTGCCTCATGCCGAGTGTCACACCCTCGTGACGACCGTCACGCAAACAGTGTATCAGAACGGCTATTGCAGGGAACCATTCCAACTTTCAACCATCCCCTTCATAAACCCACTTCCTTCCTCCATTGTTACCACATCACACGAAAAACTACCCACTCACTCCATTCTTCTTCTAATTTCTAAACTTCCAACACCAAATTACCATCCATATAGTACCCCATTTTCATATTCCCAAATCAAATCCTACCTGCACCATGGCAAACAACCCACACGTTCCAGCCATCAATTTCAGAATCGGCGAACAGGGAGAGAATCAACGAGAAAAGTTTCAGAAATTTCAACGTCGAGGTCTCCAACCCACAAGGTACGTTGACATCGACTGCCTAAGGAGTTTGGGACTACTCGACAGTGTCCGCCATTTATTGCAAAGTATGGATTTGTGGAACCTGTGCTGCGAACCAAGACCAATCTACGAAACTCTTACTCTTGAGTTATTGAGTTCATTTGTTTACCTCACTCCGCCGGGTGTCACAAACCAACTGTCGGGCCTGGAAAAATTCCACATGTTTGGCGTTGAGCACGAGTTGCCTCAATCCGACATCGCGAGACTTCTAAGATTTTGTTCGGACGAAGGTACTCATTTCCGGGTACCAGATAGTTTTGGTGAGGAGGCTTTCAACTTGTGGCACAGTCTAACAAATATCCGTGCCGGATCCTACGACCACCTGAATGCCACCCACATTCACAATCCGACCATCCTCTACTTCCATCGCATACTTAGCAACACGATCTTCGCCCGTGACAGCAACCATAAGCTCAACTCCAAGGAGCTCTTCTTTTTTTACTGTGTGTTCACTGGGCAAAAGATCAATGCCGCCCCGTTCCTGCTTGCCCACATCCACTCTATTTGTGCTAGAGGTGAAAAACCATTTTATTTCGGAGGGCTGGTTAATTCAATTGCCATTGGTCTAAACTACGGTGCTGCTCTCGCAACCTTGCCTTCTATGGCACCGACTTTGCTAACCTTGGATCACTACAAAGTCGCACACCTCATCTACGAGCGGGAAGACTGCAGATTCCACCCTGTAATCAGGAACACTGTCTATCAGAATATCATTTTGCCGAACAGGGACCGAATCGATCCAAGTAACCGAGCAAACTGATTGTTCAATCTTGAAATTTCCGTAGAGCGTGCACCTGCCCATGAAGACCAACCTGCAGCCGTTGCAGACGAAGTACAAGAAGAGTTGGATAGTGCTCCTCCTGTCCACGACATTCCAGGATCCTCATCTGCACCTCCTATTAATCTTGAAGACATCCTCCACGCCCTCCACATGCAAAACCAAATGAATGCGGCGCTTGAAAGGAGGCAAGCCGAGCAATTTGAGTCTATGTGCGCCCAAAACGCTCAGATCTTGACTGGGCAGCGCAACATGAGTGAGAGGTTAGATGAGGCCCTGTCAGAGCTTAACGCCTTGAGGATAGATATGACCACCCTTGGTTTCCAAGACACCGACACTGAAGCCACTCCTACCAGACGCTCTCGCACCAAGAGTAGAGGACGTGGTCACCAGTAGTCTTTCTTTAATTTCTATGTAATTTTTTATTTTTCTGTTTCATTTCTTTTCCTTTTGTTTTTGTAATTGTACTTCCCCGCATATATACCGCAACATTGAGGACCATGTCGGATTTTGTGTAGGAGAGGTACCTTTCAATCTTTAATAAACTAGTAAATTCTTATGATATGTCTCGATTCAAATTCTTCGCTTTATTTTGCCATACCGATTTTTTTTTATTATTTTCGCATTAGCCCGACATACCTATTTTAACGAAATCCCAGTTGAGGAAGCCGAAAATGACATAACAAGATCGATACGGTTCTGACACCATAGACTTCCTACTTACGCGATCCGTTTCAATAACCATTATACCGATATCTGGAGTTTCAAGTTCTAGAAGTAACCCCTAGTAGTTTATACTAGCAGTCAGCACCGTCTTGACATAAACCACTTGGAGAATCGATGAATATAAGTGTTTGATGCCTGATTCTAAAAACATCCTTCCTATCTCGCTGCTAAAAGAAAAGAAAATTTGTGTACCAAAATAGACGGGCACATATAAGAGCCGAGCAAATAATGAAGGAATCCAGTGTTGGTTGGTTCAGAGGTATCTGGTTCTGAACTCGGTAGGGCGTGCTACGGCCCGATCCCCCATAACCTCCAATTTGGATAACATATATAGGGTTGCCACATTCATGTACCAGACCCGTGCTAAAGGATCAAAGTCACTAACCGGTTACTCCACTACGTGCGTGCTAAGACAAAGGGCTTAATGTGATTGCGCCAGAACGAAACCGGGTGAAATAGATACGAGGAACTCCGGGCAGAGTTATAACGGAACTGTTGGATAGCTCGTTTAAAATGGAAGTCTACGGCTAAGCTTATTGCTTGTATCATTAGCATATCTTTAGTGTTTTACTCAAGTATCGGCCAAACCAACGAGGACTTCCCGAAACTACTTTAAAAATCCAAGGTATGTCATGCTTATGCGCTTGACAAAACTTGTCAAACTTTTCGAATGACTATTTGCTTGAGGACAAGCAAAGGTTTAAGTATGGGGTAATTTGATAACGAGAAAACATATCGCATAATTACCATGCTTTTTATCGATTTTTATATTTCATTAAGTCGTCTAACCCCCGATTATTCCGAGATTATTTGTCTTTTTACAGGTATAACATTTGTCGACTCAAACCGATGGAAAAGGACAACATGAAGAAGGCTAGACAATAAACAAAGAGAAAAAGAATAAAAAAATATAAAGTTTGGATTTCTAGAACAGTGACGGTCGTCACGTCCCTGTGACGGGCGTAACACCCCCCAACATAAGGAAACGCTCGTCACACACCACTGACGAGTGTAATGCACTACTTCAGCGTGTTACGACCGTCACCCACCTGTGGCGACCGTCACGCGCGTGAAGGTGGACGTTATGCATGGATTGAGACGTGGGCGTTAAGGGCAGACTCGTTCTCCCTTTTTCTACTGAGTCCCATATTTTCTTGCCACCACTATTAGTGCTCCTATATTTTCTCCACTGAAGACTTCATCAAGAATTCAAAAACTGTTGATTTTCCCATGCTATATATATGTGTATCAGTGCACAGTTCAAGGGTCGAAGAATTTTCCTCAGAACAATTATTATTTTCTTTTTGCAATTATTTTCCAATTTGCTTGTTTTGGAATTTTGTTTTCACGTTCCTGTAATTTTCATTCAAAGTCTTAGTTTTTAGTTTTAAGTGTTAATTCTTCTTTCAAGAATTAACACGAATTATTTACTGCAAATCAAGCTCGAAGATTGGATAATTGTAATACTTCAAGATTACCATAGCAACTTTGATTCCAGGTTTTTTATATTGCAATTATTATTTATTTAGTTTTTATATTATGCCAATTATTGCCATGAATTATATTTTGAACTGTATTGCTGTTAAGTTAATTATGTCTGGCTAAATTATTAATACCGGTATGTGACTGTAAGAACTGAAAGAATTCAGTGATACCTTGGCCAAAAATATTTATAAAACAATTTCTGGTTTCCAATTTCCAAGATTAATTTAATTATCCTTGTCACGAGAGTGAGAGGTTAATTAACACGATTTTGCCACGAGAGTGGGAAATTAATTAAGGCAAGAACCTGCATGCGAGAGCTGGGGTTCAACCCAGATAGTGGTAACGAAGCATTGATTTTTAAATACACGAGAGTGTTTTAATAAATTAATTAAATTCAAATTGTTTTCAAAAAGTGTTATTAAATTTAAAGTGCATCCACTAGGTTTAGTAGCATGACTTATTTCATAAACACGAGAGTGTATGTCTCAGGTTTTTAAACAATTAGCTTTTACCGAAATACTTTATAGGCCAAGCGATTCACCGAATTCCCTAAGTCCGATTATCACATACCGGTATAATTAGTACTATTATTTTTAATTAAACAATTTCCCCCAAAAATCGAATATTCATCGCTTAGTTAGACAAACTGTAGCATTAGATCGTATGCGATTGATCCTCAGTCTTTGTGGGTTCGATAATATTTTAAAACTAGAACGACTGAACTGTATACTTGCAGTTAGTATCCCGACAGACTTATAAAGTCCCGATCAGTGAGGTAGAAGACAAAGACGTGTCACACCATCAATGGCCAGTTCAAAACCACGCGCGCTTTTTACTTTTTTGTTGGCACATTGACTTGTTTTTTATATTATATATTATTTGTATATTATTAACCAACAAAGCCAAGAAGCCTAGTGGTGAGCGTGTACATCCAATATCCTACAGGACCTGGGTTCGAATCTCAGGTCCCCCACTTTCTTTGTTAATTTTATTCTTCAGGTGATCTTGTACATGTCCAAGGCTACAACATATCATGCACCAGCAAGCAACCAATTGCCAGATGGCCAGAGGCCAGATCTGGTGGCCAAGATCTGATGGTCTAGCATAGACCAAGTCAGCAAGCGTCTACTGGATCTCAAAAGTCAACAAGGCCAAATCATTTGGGCTTCAGATTGCTATCTCCACCACCAAAATCAGGCCCAAACCCTTTTCTCTTATATTTATTTATTTAGTTTTATTAATTGTTTTTATTGTTTTATTTAATTAACTAACCAATCAAAAATTCTTTTCATTATAAAATTAAAACCACAAAAATATTTTCTTCATAGAATCAAATTTTAATTTTTTTAATAAACATTAATTAAATTAATTTAGGTTTTTAATTAGAATAACTTTAACCTTTTTTGTAAATAATTAAAATTAACTAGACATAATTAGGTTTTAATTACTAATTTAATTATTTTTATTTCTTTCCTAATATAACAAAAAACCAAAAATAATTTAATTAATTAATTAATTAATTAATTAATTTAATTTGGTAATTAATTTAGATTTATTTCTTTCTTAAAATAAAAACCAAAAAGAGATGTTTTCTTTAAAGGGTCAAAACCCTAGAACTTTGCGCTCGATTTAATTTCCTGCATGCGATTTATTTTCTTTATCCAATTATGTATCTGATTTTGGTTTGTAATAGCTTAATAGGACTTTTATTTATTTATCGCTTTATTTATTTTTAAAGGGTTTGTCTTTGGCGATGTAAATACCCGACGCCTTGTAATTTAAATTCCGCATTTTATTTTCCGCAAATTATAACTGTTAGATGTTTGATAATAGGATGGCATGACAAGACTGAATGTTTTAACCTAAAATCAACTTAGATAACCTTTAACATGTACAAAGATAAAAATAAATGAAAACGACACACTCTCACATGCACACTCTTAGGGTACGCCCCACTTGGTTGCCTTCGTACGCGGTCATTGAGTATAGGTCACTTTAGAGGTTGTCCTCTTGTCTAAAGATCATAGTCGCCTCGAAACGGTTGCCTCGGATATTGTTTCCTCAAACCAAATGATCTAAGACATTAGGGTTACCACTAAGGCCTCCTACCATTGCTTTAGTGACCGCAAGTCCCGCATTCGAATTGACCCTTAAAACTCCAACGATGATGCTACCTACTCATTAATAGTGGGATAGCATTGTCTAAAGGAAGATAGCATAGAACGATTCCTTTTTCGAGTAGGTAGATGGTTCTTAAGTACTTGCTCTTTCAAAAAACAAACTCTTCACACTTACACTCCTTTTCGAACAAAGTTTTCAAAAATACTTCATTACACTCTTGAGGACAGAAGCAAGAGTTAAATCAAAGTTAAAAACAAAAACTTTTTCAAACCCACAAGCACAAAGAAAACAATTTTGAAAACAATTGAGCAAGTACCTAAGAGCCCGTGGATAACCACAGATAGAAAGGGTGCTAACACCTTCCCTTTCTATAATCTACCCCCCGAACCCGAGAAATATCTCAAAAAAGGAATTTTTCTGTGTTTTTTTCCTTTCCTTGTTGGATAAAATAAAAGTCGGTGGCGACTCTTGCTTACCGCGGCATTTTGCGAAAACAAACGCAAAACGCAAACCAGCATTCCAAAAAACAGTCAGTTCTTTCCCACCTTATCACAGTGGTACTATACCATATATCTAATAATATTTTTATTAATAATTATAGTATATTCCATCATTTACCGATATTATTATTATTACACCATAGACTAAGTTTTTATTCTAATTATCTAATTAAAACTAAGTTGTCACATACCCTTAGCCACACTTACTTACCCTTAATTATGCCAAAATAAACCAATGTCAACAAATAACGATTTAATATTCAAATGGGTCATTACCACTCCCCCCCCCCCCCCCCACTTAGAATATTTTCATCCTCAAAAATTACTTTATGCGAACAATTCTGGATAAGAATCCCGCATAATTTTCTCTAACTCCCACGTCATACTTTCTCAGGTTGTTCCTCCCCAAACTAATTTCACGAGAGGAATTCCCTTTCCTCTCAACTTCTTTATCTCACATCTTTCAATTCTTACTGGTAAGGTCTCAATCGTAAGGTTGTTCCTCACTTGGACATCATCCACCGGTATCACATGAAATAGATTCGAAACATATTTCCGAAGTTGTGACACGTGGAACACATCATGCAAGTTCGAAATATTAGGTGGAAAGGTCACTCTATTAGAAAAAGTTTCCACTTTGTCTGAAATCTGATACGGACTAATAAACTGAGGAGTAAGTTTCTTTGATTTCAATGCTCATTTGACACCAGTCACTGAAGTGACTCTAAAAAATACATGATCTCCCTCCTGAAATTCAAGGTCTTTCCTCCGCTTGTCATGGTAACTCTTCTGCCTACTCAATGAAGCCTTCATATTTTCCCGAATTAACTTCACTTTTTTGTAGCCTGTTGGATAATTTTCGGTCCAAGCATTACGCTTTCTCCGAATTCATACCAACACAATAGAGTCTTGTACCTCCGACCATAAAATGCTTTGAATGGAGCCATTCCAATGCTAGAATGGTAACTATTGTTATAAGTAAACTCTATCAGTGGAAGATAGCTATCCCACGTTCCTCCTTGCTTAAGTACGCAAGCTCTCTGTAAATCTTCCAACAATTGAATAGTTCTCTCTGATTGTCCATCTGTCTGTTAATGATATGCAGAAATCAATATCAACTTAGAGTCCAACGCATCCTGTAAACTCTTCCGAAAATCATAAGTAAACATTGAATCTCTATCAGATATAATGATAGACGGAACACCATAAAGCTTCACAATCACACGAATATAAATATCTACTAGTCATGGTACTGGAAAACTGATATTGATTGAAATAAAATGAGCTGACTTCGATATCCTATCAATAATCACCCAAATCACAACATGTCCTCTTGGAGTGCTCGACAACCCCATCACAAAGTCCATGGATATATTATCCCATTTCCATTATGGAACATCTAACGGTTCCACCAACCCCGCAGGTTTCTGATGTTCGAATTTCGACTTCTAACAAGTTAAACATGCATACACAAACTGTGCCACATCTCGTTTCAATCTGGGCCACCAAAACAACTTCTTCAAGTCTTGATACATCGTAGTCGCACCTGGGTGAATACTCAATCTACTTATATGGCTTTCTTCTAGGATCATATTTTTCTTCTCAGAGTCATCAAGAATAGAAATTCTATCCTGGAATCTCAACACACCTTGTGCATCTACCTTGAAATCATCATCTTCCTACTATTTACTTCCAACCATCAAATCTACCAATTTGACATCCAATTTATGAGCTTCTTTAATACTATTCATGAAATGATTGTTGATCGTCAACATTCCCAACATAACACTCTGAGGCATTATTTCACATACTAAACTTAAATCTCTGAATTGATCATTCAATTCTAGTTCTCTAACCATCATGGTAGACATATGTAATGACTTCCAACTTAAATCATCCACCATGACATAAGCTTTACCCGAATGGTAGTTTAAGCTGAAATCATAGTCCTTCAGTAGTTCTAGCCATCTTCGTTGTCTCATATTAAATTCCTTTTGGTCGAACAAATACTTCAAGCTCTTGTGATCACTAAATACTTCAAACCTGGAGTCGTAAAGGTAATGCCTCCAAATTTTTAGCACAAAAACCAGTGTAGCTAATTCTAAATCATGAGTAGGGTAATTCCTTTCATGAATCCTCAATTGCCTCGAAGCATAAGCTACCACTTTATCATCCCACATAAGCATACCACATAAACCCAATTTAGAAGCATCACAATATATAATGGACGACTCTTTAGGATTAGGTAATATCAAAACCAGAGCCGACATTAATTTCTTCTTTAGCTCTGTAAAACTTTCTTCACACTGAATATCCCACACAAACGTTTTACCTTTACAAGTCAGTTGAGTCAACATAAGTTCTAACTTAGAAAAGCCCTCAATTAATCTTCTATAATAACCAGCCAAGCCCAAAAAGCTTATAATTTCTATAACTGACTTTGGAGTCTCCGACTGCAACACTGCATCTATCTTGGATGGATCTACAACAATACCACCATCTGAAATAACATAACCAAGAAAAATAACCTTCTCTAACTAGAACTCGCACCTTGATAACTTCACACATAACTTATTTTATTTCAACACTTGCAATACAATTTGCAAATGCTCAGTATGTTCTTCCTCTAATTTGGAATATATCAAGATATCTTCAATGAATACGACTATGAAATGATCCAAGTATGTGTGAGAGATATAATTTATATACTCCATAAACACTCTCAGCGCATTGGTAACACCGAATGGCATCACCAAATATTCATAATGTCCATATCGAGTTCTGAAAGCTGTCTTCTGGATATCATCATCTTTGACTCGAATCTGGTGATAGCCCGATCTCAAATCAATTTTGCTAAACCCACGAGCACCCATCAATTGATCCATTAAGTAGTTTATTCTTATAAGTGGATAATTGTTTTTAATTGTTACTTTCTTCTCTTTTCTCAATACATTTCTCATAAAGGATCCCCAATGACTCAAATTTGCACAAGTGTTGACTAGATCAAATTATCTCCTGAGCACCGGGACCCCAAATTAGGGTTTTGATTTTTACAAGGACAATTGGACTTATAATGCCTCAAATTACTTCCATGGTTCATTATAGACCTCCAATAATACTCATGCCAAGTTTCAAGTCTTGGATCACAATTTTGTTCAGTCAATTGATCTGATGACTGAAAAATCAGTTGTATTAGGTAAAAAGTCAATTGTGGTTAAACTAAAGTCAAACTTAATGACTTTTGTTCCCCATCAACATTTTTAAACCATATTTATCAATTGATCAAGTGTTGATCACAATGCCGCAAGAAAAACATTCAAATCATCAAAAGGTCAAAATGGTCAAAATTAGGGTTTTGACTAAGAATGATTGATCATTGACTTTTGACCTAGTACATGACTTAATGGCTTGAAGAATAATCACAAGGACTCAAACACTATATATTGACCTGATTTTAGGACTCAAATCGCTTCTCAAGATCATTGGATTGATAGTTGAAATTTGATCAACTGATGAAAAGTCAACTGATACACCAAAAGTCAAACTTTGACTTTTTGGTCAATATTAAGTTTCAAAGATCAAGATCCATCAAGACGTTCAAAAATATGAAGTTTGATCATCAAGAATCAAGAAAATAAAAAATTCCATAAAAAAGTCAAACTTTTCAAGACTTTAGAAATTTTTTGAAGTGTTTTAAACCTTGATAATTTCACTACTTCATGACCCTTTTTCACCAAGATGCAAGATGATTCAAAGAAAACTTTCAACATGAAAGTTGTAGATATTGATGAATTCTACAACTTTGTATGTTAGGGTTTATGTCCAAAAAATGCTTAGATTTGAGATATGAGCCCATGAAATGATGACATTTTTCATAAAACACAGTGAAAATTTTGACAAGTTTAGGCAGATTATTAACCTAACTTCTTGGCCAATTTTCACCTAGATCCAAGATGATTTATCCAAAATGGTCAACATGAAGGTTTTAGATAATTTTTCAAGCTTTCCAAAATGTTAAAGAACTTGAAGAGATAATTTTTTATCTAAGAGAATCGAAGGCAAGAAGTTGGGCATCCATTCTTGAATTACAAGTCATTTTGATGATAAACCCTTGGCCAAATCTCATGGCTATGCTGCATAATCTTACTTTGCAGGCTTCTAACTTGCAATTCACTCCATAATTAATGGTTTGCATAATTTTTAGAGCTATGATCCAAGCATTAGAGCCATTGTCCAAGTGATTAATCCATTTTGGCACAAAGGTAACATTGCCATTTTTGAAAAGTGGATTTAATCACAAAGTCCACTCTCCTTGAGATTTTCACTTGTTCCTTATACACATACACAATATCAAAGCCAAAATCAACTTGTCTAGAGCCTGTCAACCACCCTACAAGCCTTGTACTATGCATTGAAACCATGTTTGTCAAGCTTGCTTCAAAAACAAGTTAAATGGCCATAACATGTGATCTTGTAATTCTGACCATCTTAAGTCCTAAAAATTTTTCCTATAAATAGAGGTTATCTTTTCAAGATAACACACGAAATGAAAAGCCTGGAAACTCCCTCAAACTCCCTCAAACTCATAATTTCTCATAAACCTCACTTTTGTGCCATTTCTGACCTTACACATCAAACTCTCATTTCATCTGTGTGTTCTTCCTCAAAATCAATCACAAAGAACCTATATGTAATTTAGAACCTAACCCAAAACCTATTACACAAATGTAAAACCTCCATCACCATCCTCCATTTTCAAAAACAGCACCTTGTACTTTGACTTCTCCAATACAATTCAGGAACTCTTAGCTTAAAGTAACTATTGAAATAGCTTCCTGGAGGTTAAGTGAAGCTAACCAGATTATTACAACACCTTGAAGTATGCTCAAACTCAAAACACGATCTCCATCTGCAAGGTGAGTTTTTTGAACTTCTATCTCTTCATACAAGCATAATTTAGCTTTCATTTTAAAAGATAAAATGTAGACATCATTGCCCTGAAACTAACCATGCTTTTAGATTTCATTTATATTGCCTGAGCATGAAGAATTATGAGTTTGAACTTCTTGAAAAAAGTTAAGTTAAATTTTATACCAACAAAAATTCGTGTTCATTTTTTATCCATAACTCTAGTTATTTACATGGTTGAAATCGTGGTTAAATTTTAAACAACTTTCATGTTTACATTTTCTATTTTGGTTGAGAAATGAGGAAGTTACAGATTTTAAAAATGTTGAAGAACATCCTGGCGCGAGGAAGAAGAAGATTAAATGTTCAGGATAAGGTTTATAATATTTTTTTGGTTTGTATTCTAAATACTGGATGTATAGCCACCCTAGTGGTAGAGAGCGCACACGTAAGGCTTGGAACTATAGGGACCTGGGTTCGAGCCCTAGTGGTACCCTTTTGTGTTTTTCATATTATTTTTGTCTGATTTTTATTGTTTTACAGCGCCCGGGCCTCCTTTAGTTTGGGCCTTCACTTGTTTTGCTGAATACCACCCCCCTGATTACTTCACACCACACAGGCCCATCACATTTTATTTTATTTTAGTTTTATTTTCTAACTTGTACAAAAACTGTTTGGGCCCTAAACAAAAACTGATTTACTTTTTAACCTCCTCCCCTTTTCATAACCTACCCTTCGAACTCAATAAAATTCTTAAAAGGTATTTCCCGTTCTTTTCACCCTTTCCTTTATTGGATAAAAGAAAAGTCGGTGGTGACTCGTGCTATCTACAATATTTGCAATAAAACGCAAAACATCCAAGCCAGTTCTCCCACCATATTACATATGGTATCTTAGAGAATAATTATTTACTCTAATGGTTTCTATCTTGTGTGTAGCGTTTGCTAAACATGTTCTGACTCATATAAGAAGGTGTGTGATGTTATCAGGTTCTGAACTCAACACTCTGGAAAAATACCTTTGGTGTGTGACAAGTTAAGTCAAGATTCTGGAGTTTTTCTTACGCAACGATTCTAAGGAATGTTAGTATACGAGCTTCTGACCGTGACTTTGCAAGAAAGCTTTGGAGGTCTTCTAAAGCTTTACTTTTGTTGTTCCAAGTTCTGAAGATGATGAAGACAAGGTTATGCTAAACAAGTTATGAAGATATAAAGAAATTCTTCTGAAGACCAAGTGCTAAATACTCTAAAGACAAGGGTTCTCTGAACAAGCTCTAAAATATTCAAAGACGTAGGTTTTGAAGATGCAAGTTCAGATCCTTCTACAACATACTCCATCAACATTAAAATTAGAAGTCTCTAGAGATATAGAAGATAAAGATTAAGACTAGGTATTGCATGTTATGGTGAGTATAAAAGTATAAAAGTACATTGTGACCTCTACTTTATAAGGTGGCGTAAGGACATACCTTTTTGAACTTGTCATCTACCAATCCCACCATGATCGTTGAGAATAAAACAATTGGTTTTGTGTTTCCTATTCTACCCTCTAACGAGTCTCTTTTTAAGCTATAAAAGGAGGACTTGGAAGAATTTGAAATCAACGAATAAGTTCAACAAAACTACGCTAAAGTGCGACACAAATTCTTTTGAGATATTTGTATATTTTTGTAAATAAGCAATGAGCTTTTGTTTGTATCTTGCTATCAACACTTTTCTATTGTTGTACTTAAACATTGTGTATTCTGCTTTTTAGAAGCATATTTGTATACACATCTTTGTAAATCAACAGTTGTTGATAGGTTCCTTGAGAGACTCAGTGAGTCGGGATTCTCAAGAAGACTTTGCCTGCAATCATCGTGGATTTACAATAAGGATTGACAGACTTGTTGGGATTGTCAACAAGGTTAATCGAATTATTATGGTTGTTTGTAATCGGTTGATTATAATGGATTATGTCCTTGTGGATAAGGCAAATCACCTTGCAGGGTGGACTGAAGTAACTTAGTTAACAGTGAATCAGGATAAAAATAATTGTGCTCATCTATTTTTATTCACTTGTTAACTGTGTTTCAGTTGTGAAAAGATTATATTTGATGCAACCCAATTAAAACCCCTATTTCTTGTGTTTCTCGCACCTTCAATTGGAATCAGAGCTACGGTTCTGGTATTGATTATTATCAAGCACTTAAATGTGTTAGATAAAGATCTAGACGGCTTTTAGAAACACTATGGTTGATCCTACTCCACCACCACCAGCTCCAGTTTTTGATAAAGATAACTATAATGCTAAACCTCCCATTTTTTACGGTGAAAAGTTTGAGTACTTGAAAGATAAACTAGAAAGTTTCTCTCTAGGTCATGATGTTAATATTTGGGATATGGTAGTTGATGGCTATAATCCTCCCATAAATGTTGTTGGGAAGAAGCTTGAAATAAGAGTTATGACTGATCAACATAAAAAGGATTGTAAGAATCATCATAAAGCAAGATCCATCTTGTTGGATGCTATTTCTTATACTGAGTGTTGTACCCCAAAATTTTCCCTCTCATTTATCAAATATTTTCTCAACAAGATCTCCTTGGGTTCAAGACTGCACAAGGATTGATCAGCTCAAGACACCTCCTTAGGCACTGATGACTGAAATTAGGATTTGAGATTGCACAAGGATAATTGAACTTTTAATGCCTCATATGACTTTCATGGATCATTATGGACCCCCAAGATTACTCATGTCAAGTTTCAAGCCTTAGATCACATTTTTGCTCAGTCAATTGGGCAGTTGACCTAAAGATCAGTTGTATTAGGGAAAAAGTCAATTGTGGCCAATTTACAGTGAAACTTCATAATTTTTTATCCATATCAATATTATAAACTCATATGTATCATTTTATCAAGTTTGGACAACAATTCCTCAAGAAATTTGATCAAATCATCAAAAGGGCAAAATGGTCAAAATTAGGGTTTTGACTAAGAAAGGGCAATTTTGATTTTTGACCTAGAAAATGGTTAATTGGTTTGAGGCATGCTCTCAAAAGTTAAATTGCATCATTTGACCTAATGGCATGACTCAAAACATTGCTCAAGATCAATTGATTGATAGTTGATTTTCAGTCAACTGAACAAAAGTCAATTGTACACTGAAAAGTCAAACTTTGACTTTTTAGTCAAAATCAAGTGTCAAAAATCACAATTTATCAAAACATGTCAAAATATGAAACTTGTTCATCAAGAAATAAAAAATTCAAGATTTCATCTTGAAAAGTCAAAGTTTTCACACTTAGAAATTTTTCTAAGTGTTGAAAACTTCATATTTTTTCGCAACTTTGAGCCAATTTTCCACTATGATGCAAGATGATTCAAAAGAAACTTTCAACATTAAAGTTGTAGATATTCATGAGATATACAAAATTTCTTTACACAACTTATCCTAGAAATTCTTGTATCTCAAGTTATTAATCCATGAAGTCATGGTCATGAAACTAAAACACTTAGTGAAATTTTGAACATTTTAGGTCAGGATTTTGACCTAACTTCTGACCCAAGTTTCACATATTTCCATTTGGATTTTACAAAAGTGATTCAAAGAGGGGTTGTAGAGAACATTACAAACTTTCCTAAATGTCCAAGAACTCCTTGAGATCATTTGTGAGCAAGGAGAATCGAAGGTCAGAAGTTGGGGTTTCAAGTTGTTTTACAAGGCAAATTTTGTGATGAACAAAATTCAAATCTCAAACCTATGTTGCACAATCTTGCTTTACAGGCCTATAAAACTCAAGATCTCTCCATAATCAGAATATTACACTTGCTTTTGAGCTATTATCCACTTGATTCAAGCTTTATCCAAGACAATTTTCCATTAATGGCACAAAGGCACCATTGCCATTTACATAAAGCAAGCTTAGTCAACTTGTATTGAGCTTTGCACTTATTCCTTCTACACAAACTTCCTATACAAAGTCAGATAAGCATGTTTAAAGTATGTAACCTCTCTAGATAGCTTGGTACTATGCATTGAAACCATGTTTGTCAACCTTACTTCAAAAACAAGTCAAGAAGCAAAAACATGTGATCTTGTACTTCTGACCACCTCAAGTATCCAAACCTTTTCCATACATAAACACAAGTGATTTGCAAGAAAACACACGCATGCTCAAGCCATGAAACCTTCTAAAACATAGAACCACCAAAAACACCTCAAAACTTGCCATTCTGAGTTTTGAATCCAATCTCTAAATTTGCTCGTGCGTTTCTTGGCCTTTTACTTTGAAAAGCTTCTAAGTAACATACATAAACAATTTCAACACCTACAATACGACTGTAACACCTCCATCATCATCCACCATTTTCAAAAACAACACCTTTCACCTTGACTTCTCCAGAACTCCTCAACCACTTTCAGCTCAAGCTAAGCATCACATTAGCTTCATGGGAACTTGAGGAAGCTAACCCAATCACTGGAACTCATCAAAAGTTGATCAAACTCAAAACACGATATCCTCTTACAATGTGAGTTTTATGACTTTTGAACTCTTCATACAAGCATCATTAATGGTTTATTTGTGAATAAGAAATGTAGATTTCATTGTCCTGAAGCTAACCATGTCCTTAGATTTCATTATTATTGCCTGAGTAGTTAGAATTTTGAATCTGAATCTTTGAAAATAATTAAGTCAGAATTTGTTGAGAAATGATGAAGTTACAGATGGTCTGGCTGGAGGTTGAAGATGGAGTGTATTTAGGACTTGTTTTGTATTATATATTTATCATTTCAGTTATATTAACAAATGTATAGCCACCCCAGTGGTAAGGCAGCGCGCTGGTAATCAATAGGTCATGGGTTTGAACCTCAGCGCGTTGCCTTTTGCTTTTTTTTTTTCATATTTTTTTTTATATCTTTCTGTTTTTGCAGCGCTTGGGCCAGCAGTTTGGGCTTTTCTTTTTTTACCCTCCAAATCATTTCCAAACCCCCTCTGACTTATCTTTATATTTTATTTTTTATTTTCATTTTCTTTATTATTAATATTATTATTATTATTATTATTATTATTATTATTATTTTCATTAATAAAAAATCCAAAAAATATTTATATTTTATTACTTATATTTATTTAGTTTATTTTTCTTCACAAAAACAAAAAAAAAAAGCATTTCCTTTAATAAACTAATTTACTTTTTTTAATACTTAGATAATTAACCTTAATTATTATATTATATTATTTTTCTTGTAAATTAAATCAATTTAGAAGGACTTTTATTTAATTATTTTTATTTACTAGATTGGTTAAATCCACAAAAAACTCTAAAAAACTTGTTTTCTCTAAATTAATTTATTTTACTAACTCAATCTTAATTTTTTTATTTTTAGTTAATTAGTTTATTTTAATTAATTAGGTAAAAAAAACCCATTTCATGAAAACCAAACAAAAATCACACTTCTTTTTACATTTTATATTCTTGTATTTTTATCTTCATTTTTGTATATTTATTCAATATTCAATATGGTTGTAATAGATAATTAGATTTAATTTTCTTGTAATTCCCCATTTGTAATTTGTACCCCCCTCCCCTAAATGATGTAATAGCTTAGTATTTTTATTTTCCGCAATTTAAATGCTTTATATACAAATGCTAGTAATTAGGGTTTTGTATAAAAAGATTAAAACCAACAAATAGAAAACCCTAATCAAAGACAAATCAAGCATGTAAATCAATACACTTGCACACAAACACCCTTAGGGTAAATCCACTTGGTTGCCTTACAAAAATAGCCATATTATGCATGTGAGGTATCTTAGCAAAAACAAACAAAATACAAGATCATAGTCCCTCGATGACGCTATCCATGCTGCCTTTCAAAATGATCTTAGTCCCTAAAGAAAATGATAAGATATCTTACAATATTGCTAATCATGGCTATACGATGACCCGCGCCCGTTCCTTTTACATCTAAAGATAGGGTTACTTACCAAATCAATGGTAAGATAACAATGTCAAAGGAAAGAGGAAATAAACATGAAAGACTTTTGAGTAGGTAGATTACTCCTAGTTGCTTTCTCAATTTCAAAACAAAAACATCCTTGCTATTTTCAAAACAAACACCAACACTTTCAAAACATCTTTCAAACTTGAAAACATTTTCAAAAGATCAAACAATTTATATACATTCTTACGAACAAGAATCATTACAAAGTTTTCCTAAACAATGGCATCTTTACAAAATAATTTCAAAAACCACACAAAGCACATTTTCAAACAAAAAGCAAGTGATCTAGCAAGTAACTAAGATCCCATAGAAAACCATGGATGAAAAGGGTGTTAATACCTTCCCTTTCCATAATCTACCCCCGAACTCAAGAAACAATCTCAAAGGTCTTTCCTGTTCTTTTTAGTCTTTCCTTTTGGATAAAAGAAAAGTCAATGGCGACTCTTGCTAAACCGTAATATTTGTGATCAAACGCAAAACAACCAAGTCAGTTCTCCCACCGAGTTACAAAACTGGCGACTCTGTTGGGGAGTTATTTAAAAGTGGGGTTACCTTAGGGTTAGGTCACATTTATTTGCTTTCTTTGTTTGACTTGTATGCTTTACATTTTGGTTCTTTGTTTGGGTTTGAATCCTCTAAGCAGTAGTTATGTTAGTGTGACATATTTGTGGATATCGGTAGCCCTTGAGTAGTCAAGGAGAATACGGGGCCGCTGAGTGATGTCATGAAGCACTAACTAACTTCTAGAACCTTTACTTGACCAACTTGGCCATTAAGACGTAGTGAGATGACCGACTTTGGTGCAGTCCGAAGTTGGTAGATACTCGATACTACACTCATTAAGGTTTGGTTTTTTGGGATATTTCGGTCGTTATTAAAGAGGCTTACGCTGAAACAATACCCGAGGAAACAAACTAGTGATATTGAGCTCCCTTAGAACTCGATTACTATTTCTAGGACAGGTTTGAGCCAACTAAACTTCAAGAGGATACTTACCTATGAGACTCCATGCAAGCCTAAACCTAAGGACTTGTTTTCTTTGTTTGTATATATTTACTTGTACATAATATCATAAACATCATAACATCATACTCATGCTCACTAACCATTTCAAAGATCTTGGGATTCATCTTTGTTCTGTTTTGTAGGACATGGATTTTATTCGCAGGAAAACCATTCAAGTCAATCTTGTAAGGATCCCTCCTCAACTTAAAGAGCTAGAATCAAGGGTTCCTGAAAACTCTATATTTACCGAAAGACATGGTCGCCTCCTAAACTTGGTTGCCTCTAACACTGATGAGGACATGGTGAAAGTGCTCTTCCAGTTCTTTGATCCTCTACACCATTGCTTCACATTTCCCGATTATCAACTTTTGTCAACTTTGGAAGAATTCTCCCAACTATTGAGGATTCCCATTCTCAATCAACTACCCTTCAACGGTACAAAAAGAGATCCAAAACCATAAGAGATTGCTCAAGCCTTACACTTGCAACCATCTGATGTCACAACTAATTAGGAAACAAGGAGTGGTATCAAAGGGTTCTTAGCTAAGGAAATTATGGCTCTCCTCATCTATGGTATGGTTTTGTTTCCAAACCCTGACTAACTCATAGATATAAACGCTGTTAAAATCTTCATGTCTCGTAACCCGGTGCCTACTTTGCTAGGAGACATCCTACATTCTTTTCACACTCGCACTATGAGGAAAAGAGGTATCCTTATATGTTGTACTCCTTTTTTGGCAAGATGGTTTATTTCGCAACTTCCCCAATCTGTATTGAAGAACGAGCAAGGTTCAAGGTGGTCACATAGGTTGATGACGCTCAAACATTCAGACATTCATTGGTGTTCTCGATCTATAGAGAATGTTACTATCATTGACCGTTGTGGATAATTCCCTAATGTCCCCTATCATTGACTGTTGTGGAGAATTCCCTAATGTCCCCTATCGTCGGCCGTTATGGAGAATTCCCTAATGTCCCTTTACTTGGAATTAGTGGAGAATTCCCTAATTCTCCTGGTTATCATAGAGCCTGTTGTGGAAGGAGATGTCCCATACACTATCCTGCATCCTGACATGCCCACCTCTCTTGAAGACTTGCAAAGGGATCGGATACAGCTTAAGGGGGGAATGAGACACTTTCTAGGCCCAATTCTACACCAGCGATAAGAAGGTTCTGGAACTCACCAAGCAGCTTCATGAGGAGTGGAGTCTGAACGCCTACATCACACCAAAGAGGATGCGTACAACTTTTTATCTTAGAGTTTTTGTATTTCTTTATAAGCCCAAAGAGGCATGATGTACTCAAACTTTGATTTATTAATATAACGTGTGTTCCCTTTTGGTCTAAAGCAAATTTAAATCTCTAATTTCCTTGAAATCATTGCATATGCATCTCCATTCATCATAACATAAGCAGGTTTCTTACAATAAGTCTCCTCATCTTTCTACTGTTTATTTCAGTAAGATGGATCTCGAGCAGACAGTAAAAGACCTCCAGGAACATAATGCTCAGTTTCAACAAATGTTCTTGACTCTAGCCAAAGGACAAGAGGATTTGAAAACTTTGCTGATTGAAGAAAAGAAGAAGAAAGCAAAGAAAGCAACCAGTGTTCTGAATCTAGGAAGAAGGTTCCCAGAGCCATCCAGACGGACCCTAGACTTCGCAACATCATCTGGTGAAAAGGATAATCAAGAAGGGAAAGGCAAGGAAGTGGCTTCCCATCCAGAATCTGAAGAGGAAGAAGAAGAGGATTACTCTGAAGAACAATATCCTCTGGCCGACGACAAATACAAACATTTGGAAGAGCGTCTAAGTGCAATGGAGATTCAGAAAGTGCCTGGGTTGGACTTTGAAGAGTTGGGTTTGGTGTCTGGGATTGTTATTCCACCAAAGTTTAAAGCACCGATATTTTCTAAGTACGACAGGGTTTCGTGTCCCAAGATGCATCTCCGATATTATGTGAGGAAGATACAGCCTCACACTACTGACAAAGATTTATGGTTCCACCTTTTTCAAGACAGTCTATCCGGGACTTAGCTAGATTGGTTCTATCAACTAGAAAGGGACAATATCCATAATTAGGAAGACCTTGCCGCTGATTTTTATAAACAGTATCATTACAACACATATCTTGCTCCCACCCGTACTCAACTCCAGAGTATGGCTATGAGTTCAAGCGAAGGTTTCAAAGACTACGCTCAGAAATGGAGGGACTTAGCAGGAAGAGTCCAGCCTCCCCTGTCTGAAAGAGAGCTAGTAGACATGTTTCTGGGTACCATGTCTGGTTCTTTCTTCAATCATCTAATTAGAAGCTCCTCAGCAGGCTTCACTGAACTAATCTTGACCGGGGAAAAAGTGGAAGCTGGGATTAAGAGTGGGAAGATCCAAAAAGATGCATCCTCCAGTGCCGTGAAAAAACCATTGTTGGGAAAAAAGAAGTGGGTGATGTATACCCTCAGAGGAATCAAGACCGAACTGAATGTCGTCCAATGGTAGGGGCCATCATGATCCCAAAGCCTGCACCTACTCAACAAAGGAGCAACCAGCCGAGAACAGAAAGACTAGTAAGACAATTTACCCGGATAAATATGACACTATCTCAAGTCCTGCCACATTTATTGAGATATAATCTGGTAAGTTTGAAGGAATCCCCGAAGAATCCCAACACAGCCTTTCCCCATTACCACCCTAATGCTCGTTGTGCTTACCATTCAGAAAGTCCAGGCCATGATACCAACAACTGTTGGGCTTTGAAAAACAAGGTGCAATACCTTCTCGAAGCAAAAGAAATTGAATTTGATGCTCCTGAAATCCCAAATGTTATCACCTCTCCTATGCCCAAGCATGGCCGTGATGTTAACGCTGTTGAAGATGATGTGTTTGTTACTGTTGTTGATGAAATTGTTACTCCTCTCCTGTCTGTCAAGAGGAACCCGTTGAAAGCCGGTTTATTTCTGGGCTATGGTGAAGTCTGCCACCTCTGTTTATCCCTACCAACTGGTTGTCATTTATTGAAAGCAGGTGTCCAACGCCTAATGGATGATAAAGAGATTTTGTTTGAAAAGACTCTTGTTCCAACCATTTCTTACAATGATGTTTCAATAGTAACCATTTCCACCAATCCTTCCAGGGTCTCCACCAAAAGACCCGTTAGGATTATATCAGTTCCTAAAGTGACTCCACTGATAATTACTATGCCAGGGCCAATCTCGTACTCCTCAGATAAAACTGTCCCATGGAACTATGGTGGTGACGTCTACTATCACGATGTTAAACATGATTGGCTGGATGATGAAGACTCAATTTTTGAGAAGGATGACCCCGACATCAGAAATATTGTGGGAACCAGCAAGATAAACCGAAGTGGAAGAGTATTCTCCCCAGAGATTTCTCCTCTGAAGATTGTTACCGGTCCTGTAATCATCCCTGCTTTTGTTCCTGTTGACACTACTACTACAATTCCCATGGTTATCCCTACTGACACCCCTACCACCAAGTCGACCGAGACTCAGGGCAAAGGCATTTTGGTTGAGCCTGTCCAGATGAAGGCGCAATTAGTATCTATCCCGGAAGCCTCCCAAAAGGAGATGTAAGAAATTCTAAAAATTATAAAGAGAAACGACTACAACATATTCGAACAGCTAGGGTAGACTCCGTCAAAAATCTCCATGCTGGCTTTATTGTTGTGCTTCGAGGCTCATGCAAAGGCCTTGGTAAAATTTCTTAAAACTGCCCATGTTCCACAAGAAACCTCTGCTAATTAATTTCAAGATTGTGTGGCCAGTTTAACAGCTGACAATGGTTTAGGATTTTCTGATGCTGACTTAACACCTAAAGGGAGGAAACATAACGAGGCATTGCATGTCTCTGTCGAATGCAGAGGCACAACTTTGGCCCATGTCTTGGTTAATACCAGTTTGTCTTTGAATGTGATGCCTAAGAAGGCTCTTGATAGACTCGACTATGAAGGTTTAACCTTAAAACCCAGCAACATAGTGGTAAGGGCCTTCGGCGGTTCAAAGAGAATGGTGCATGGGGAGGTGGACATCCCCATAAAATTTGGAACTCAAACCTTTGATTCGACTTTCTACGTGATGGATATTCTCCCTTCCTATTCCTGTTTATTGGGCCGACCATGGATTCACAACGTTGGTTCCGTTACCTCTACATTACATCAGATGCTAAAATATCCAACCAAGGGAAAAATCATTAATGTCCATGGAGGAGAGGAATATATGGTCATTCACTTGAACTCCTTTAGATACGTGGAATTGGATGGTGAATTCATTGAAACTCTGTTTCAACACTTCGAGGAAGTTTCACAAACAATGGAAACTACAAAGGCTGTTTCCCAAGTCTCGAAGATTACAAGACCTCTTCTAAATATGTCTTCTCTGAAAGATGCCAAGGAAGTAATCGAAGAAGGTGGGTGTACTATTTGGGGCCAACTCCTGGATATCCCTTACAAATCTGATAAATTTGGTTTGGGTTTCACTTCAAGAGCCCATAAAGTTGTACGTCATGTTCGTGCCGGGGGACCACCTTTGAAGATTAGCAACCACGGAGTCAATGCAGTGGAGGATGATGAGGACATCTATGACCTGGAGGAATGGATTTTCCCAACTGTCAACGGAGGACTCAGCAACTAGGAAGCTAAAGATTTTATCCCAATTACTTTTATCCAACAGCAATTGTCTTTAAATTTTTGTCGGACCTGTAATAATTAAACAATTCAGACTTTTAAAACCTTGTATCTTACCCGAGGCACAACGGTCCATTTGTAAGGGTTGTTACCTCATTTTCATATGTCATCAATGAATTATGGATGTTTTTGCATACAAACTTTGTGCTCTTTATCTTTCTTTTTCTACATTTTTCAAAAGATAGTTATACTCTGTTGTACCCCAAATTTCCCTCTCATTTCACTCAACACATGCCCATTGAGGTCCTTAACTTGCTCAAGGATGCCCAAGAGTTGACCAGACAAACTCTCTCCTAAGGCAATATACCTCAAACTAGGGTTTCCATTCTCATCAAGATGGTTGAAGTCCAAGGGTACCAAATGCTTTCCATGGTCCTAATATGTTCTCAAGATCATCCATGTCAAGTTTCATGCCTTGTACAAGAAGTTTGCTCAGTCAATTGCCTAGATGCCTAGAAATTAACTGTACTAGGTCAAAAGTCAACTGTGGCCCACATACAGTCAAACTTCAAGATTTTTGGTCAACACCAACATTTTTAAGAGGTATCCATCATTTGATCAGGGTTTGATCATGATTCCTCAAGGAATGCCCCCAAATTCATCAAAACCCAAAACTTGCTAAATTAAGGTTTCTTAGGAAAATGATTGAACACTAGAGTTAGATTGGCGGATCCGCCATTCGTGACTTGAAGGTGGAAGATGATTGAACACTAGAGTGCCCAAAAATTTACACTCGAAGATGTATTGGGAATGGGCTTATAGATGCAATTTGGAGGAATGCTGGTAAACACAGGAAGAAGTATCAACACAAATCTTTGGTCGATTTATACTAAAACTCGATGTTTCACCTGTGGGAAAAATGGTTAGTTAAATGCAGATGTATGCATGATGTTCATAAGATGTGGTACTATGTTAAATGCATTTTGTATGTATATTTTATGATGTATGAATGTGGGATGCATATTTTTCCGGGAAAATAAATCCCTGACTACTGCTGAGGATTTCTCGGAAACTGAATTTCAGATTGCTGCTGGGGATTATCTCTTGAATGTCAGTTGTTATCTGGTCGGATCCAGGCTTCATGACTTGCTGAGAATAAGGAAGTAAATTGCTATCTTGTCGGATTCTAGGTTTCACGATAACTTTATGGGGAAGAAAAATTAACTATTATCTGGTCGGAATCCAGGCTTCACAAAAAATTTCTTGGGGAGAGTGGAGTTAGGTTGTTATCTAGTGGGATTCCCATCTTCACAATAACTTGCTGGGGATAAGGAAGTTATCTGTTATCTGGTCGGATTCTAGGCTTTGCAGTAACTTGCTAGAAAGGATGAAGTTAAACTGATATATGGTCGGGTCCAGGCTTCATAGTAACTTGAAGTGGTAACTACTATTTGGTCGGGTCCAGGCTTCATAGTTTTTGAAAAGTTATACTATTATCTGGTCGGGTCCAGGCTTCATGGTGTCTTGCTGACATGTTAGCTAGTTTTTATCTGGTCATACATCAGGCTTCATAATAACTTGCTTGAATAGACGAAATTGAATTGATATCTGGTCGGATCCAGGCTTCACAGACTTTGAAGTGGATGAAGTTAATTGTTATCTAGTCGGGTCCAGGCTTCACAATAAACTTATCTGAAGAGATAAGGTTGAACTGATATTTGGTCGGGTCCAAGCTTTACAGTAACTTGCTTGGAAATTAGTTGTTATCTGGTCGGATTCCAGGTTTCACAACAAACTTTTGAGGGGAATTGCTATCTGGTCGGATCCAGGCTTCACAATAACTTATTTGAAAAGACGAAGTTGAAAACTGATATCTGGTCAGATCCAGGCTTTACAGTAACTTGTGGGGGTAGAGGCAAACTCTACTGGGGAAAATAAGTTAAACCCTGGTTTGGTTGAGTCCAGGTTATTCTACATCTCGAAGAGTTGAACTATTATTTGGTCGGGTCCAGGTTTCATATATTTTAAAAGTCGTACTATTATCTGGTCGAGTCCAGGCTTCATAGTAGCTTTGAAAGGTTTTCATTATTATCTAGTCGGATCCAGGATCTATAGTGATTTGAGAAGTTGACTATTATTTGGTCGGGTCTAGACTTTATAGTATCTTGTGGAGATAATAAAGGTTTTATTGACGACTTTACTGGGGATTAGGGGTTGTGGCCCTATAATTTGTAATAGTCTGAAAGGCAAACTCCAGCTGGAGAGGATAGACTCGGCCGGGGAGGACAGACTCAGCTTGGGGAGGATAGACTCAGCTGGGGATAACAGACTCAGCTGGGTAAGATAGACTATGTCGGGGAAATTTGTTAATTATTGTATGTTTTTTGTTGGGGAAATAAACCATGTTGATGAATACTTAATGAACTGCTGTCGAGATGAGTTCTTTGAGGGAGAGACCCACAAGGATTTTTCTTGTAGGATCAACTTAGCTGGGGAGAGAGCTGCCAAGAGATTGAGATTTTGGTTGGAGATTGGTTTATTGTAGTTGTTCTTGTAGGGGTAATGTTAATGAAATAACTATGTGGGGATATTCCATATACATTAAAGAGATGCTTGTTGTTGCTTAGCAGGACACATGTGCCAAATAGTTTTAATTATGTTCATATGCATATGTTCGTTCAATTTTAGTCATTGGACAACTTTGCATTTGTTGTACCCCAAAATTTTCCCTCCCATTTTTCAAGAAATCACAACCCTAGGGTTTTTCTGAGATTTTCAAAGACTTGGCTCAGGAATCGATCAGACAGATTTTATTTGGCAGTAGATCAAGAATTAGGGTTTTCTCTCGCATTTCTCAGAAGAAACTGAATTCTCAGAAATTCAATTAACTGCCACATGTTTTCACGCTTTTTAAGCTTACTGAAAGATTACTGGTTGTTCTCAAGGCCTGTTTATCTGAGACAAGAAATGAGAGTTGAGACTGTCATTTGGAACATTCAGGTTTTGTCTGATCCAGGTTAACCAGATAATGTGCGTCTGTTAAGACAATTTGCTTGTTAATGGAATGAAACGTTTGCTTGTTTATTGGAATACACAGTGCGTATTTTGATTGGAATATTGTTGCAAGGTTATGAGATTACAGAGTTTTTTGGATTACTTGGAACTTAAATTATCTGTATTGGAAATATTGGAATGCAGTTTCAGTTATTTTAATCAGAAATCTTAAAGAATCAGTGAAGACTTGAGGAGAGAATTGCAAGATATTGACAATAGAAGATTCTATTGGATATCAGATTGCCTCACAAAGATTTTTCATTTATTTCAGATGTTGATACAAAAATAATTTATTCAAATGCTGTAGGTTTTACAGCTTATAGTATTTGAAAAAATAAATTGTTACAATTAATGAAAAATCTATCTAAGTTAAAAATCTAAGCCTAAGCTTCCATTGCTCCCACGCTCGCCACAAAGTCTCCCGCTTCCTCTGCTTTGTCATCACCCAATTTTGCTCACATGAAAGAAAGACAAAGAAAAAGGGATTAGTACAGTTAGTTGAATATGAAAATAATTTTCAAACAAAAAAAGAAAGAAAATTTTTCATCATTAAAGTTTTCCGTTTGGAATCAGAGTGCTATTTTTCATCACGTTTTTATTTTCCTCTTTGCAAATCACAAGAAGATTGCTCTTCTCGGTTCACAAAGAGAAAAATAAAAAAAATGCAAAAGAAGAATGAAAAAGCAAAAATTATTCAAATGCAAAACTGTCAAGCAAACTAAACATTGCAACTAAGCAAAACTGCATACAAAGGCAAACTGAAACATGTTGTCCAAACAGCACAAACAAGGCGCCAAACTGCATTACAAAACAAGACCAAACTGGATGTAAGCAAACCAAACTGAATGCAGTTCAAACAATGCAACAGGCAGAAAGTACAAATAGCAAGCTAGAAAGTACAATGCAGCAGGCCAAAAGTACAAAGCAGGGGGTAAACCAAATAGCAAGCAAAAGGCTTGTCATAGTCTATCATCATTTTCCAAGAAATAAGGTAAACTTTTCAGAAAAAAGCAGAAAAAAGCAAATTTCTTTATCATGGAGAGAGGAGAGAGAGGAGAGATATCACCTTTTTGTTGAAATTGTACAGTTTGGCTAAAATCTGTCACAAGTTATAATACCATCAAACAACAAGAAGAAATAGGAGAGAGCAGTTTGGTCAAACATTAAAAAAATGGCCTAACAGTTTCAAGCTACAAAAATTCCAAAACCTTGTGAACCAACTCACAAAACAAAAATCACACAACCTGCACAACTCTCCCAAACCCGTTAGCAGAACCAGCCTGCTAACAACAATCTAAGAAAACCTGTTATCAAACTTCCAAACCTGTGCAAACATTGCACAAACCAACAACCTGCATAACCATTGCAACAAATCACAAAAACATGTGAGCAGTTCAAACACGTTGTCAAAACTGCACAACAAGACACAACTCTCCCAAAACCTGCAAAACCATATAACAGTTTCACACAACATCCAAAAACCTGTTAGCAGAACCAAACAGCAGAACCAACCTGCAAGCTGCAAAACAAACTCAAAACCTGCAGTTCCCAAACAAAACAAGTTTGCCAAACTGTAAACCAAACAACATAACCATTGCAAAAAAAAACTGCAAAAGCCAAAAACTCCAAATCTGCAGTTCCCAAACAAAACAAGCTTGCCAAACTGTAAACCTTTGAACCAAAAACATTCAAAAGCATTCAAAACTGTACCCTAAACCCAAAACTGTATAACAGTTTCAAATCTCAAAACCTGTCATAAAAACCAGAAAAACAAGCCATAATTGTAATAACAGAGTCAAACCACCAACATAATCAAGTTTCAGAAATCAGTTTCAAACAAAAACCATCAACCCAAACCAAGTTTCAGAAGCAACAAACAAAGTTTCAACAAAAACTACCAACAAAACGAAGCTTCAGAAATCGTCATCATCAACCAACTTTCGTTTTGCAAATAAGTTTCAGAACAACAATTATCATCAACAAAAACAACAAATCAAAACAAAGTCTCAGGATAATCATCATCATTATCCATCATTAACTAACAAGCCAGAAGGAAAACATCATCATCAACATCCAAGTTCAAGAGAGAGGAAAGAGTTTCAGAAGCATTTAGCAAGCACCATCATTCAAATTCAAAGAGAGAGGAAAGAGGTAACAAAGTTTCAGCAATAATCATCATCAACTACCAACAAAATCAAAGGTTTCAGAAGCGAAATTATCATCAAAGTTTCAGAAGACAAATCATCAACAAAATCAGAGGCATTACCGTTATCATCATTTCTTCCCCTCCGTATCCAGTCGCCAAGGAACACCCAACTCACCTCTCACTATCCTTTTTTCAGCTTGCAAAAACTCCAACGGTATGTTTCCTTTCAAACCCTGTTTTGCACCTCAATAAGAAATAAAATGGTTAAACAAACTAAACATGAACAAAACGCATAAAAACGCAACGAAACTGTTAAGCTAGCACAAACCGTACCTTTTCATAAAAAAGAACTTTGAGAAACGATTAAAGGATTAGAGAGTGAGAGGCGTCGGCAACGGAAGCGAAGGAGAGGATCAGAGTGTTTGAGTGAGAGAAAGATGAAGAAGAGAGAACGAAGGGTACGGCGCCGCTGTGAAACAAGAACAACAAACCCTAATAAAAAAAACATCAAACTGACTTAAGCATTGGGCATCCACCCCCCAAACCTCAAAAATCCCACATGTGTTGCTAGCATCCCCCCCCCCCCCCCCCCCCTTTTCCTTTTTTATTTTCGTTTCAAAACCTTAAAGCCCATATCCTCTAAAGCCCATTTTTTTACCTTATTCTAATTTACTTCTTTTTTTTAATAAATTCATAAAAACTCAATACCTTTTTTTTATATCAAATTAAATTAATATTGAAGATTAATTTTCTTTTTTTTCTTCTTTTAATTTATCTTTTTATTTCTTTTGTTAAAAAGATACTAGTAAGATATTAAAACTTCATTTTGTAAAATAAATTTGTTTTTTCTCAATTAGTTTTATTTTAATCATTTTCTTTTTATTATTTTTCTTACACATAATGAAAATACCAAAAACAAAACTTTTAAATTAATTTAATTAGTTTGCTTCCTTTAAACCTCTTTTTTTATTTAATAAAAATACATAGAAAAATAATAATAATAATCTTTATTTTTAGAATAGATTTATTTTCAAGTAAATACATGCATTTCGTACTTTATTGATTTCTTCATTTGTTATAGCTTTATATTGAATCACGACAATTCGATTTGGTTGTAATACTTGATATTTGGACATTGTTATTCTTGTGAGACTCATCCCCATTTGTAATAATTGTACCCCCATCCCCGGATACTTTTGTAATAGCTTAGACTTTCAATTTCCGTAATTTATTGCTTTCTTTATACTGTATAGTAATTAGGCGTGTATGGCAAGATTCAAAAATCAATCGCTAGATGACCTAATCCAAGAATAAATAACTTGAAATCAATACACTTCTCACACGTGCACCTCTAGGGTAACCTCGCTTGTTGCCTCGGAAATACAATCATGTCCCTCGAATATGAGACACTCTAGCAAATGACCCTTCGATAAACAAAGATCGTAGTCCTTCGATGACCCTAGATGTTGCCTTTGATAAAATGATCTCGTCCCTTACAAAACTGCTAGAGCGTCTCACAAGTTGCTTTCAATGATTGTATGCGATGACCCGCGCCTGTCCCGTTTAACATCCAAGTACAAGGTTGTTTACCAAATGAAATGGTAAAACAAACACTGTCAAAAGGGTTAAAAATGTGTAGGAAAGATCTTTGAGTAAAATAGGGTAGACAACTCTTAGTTACTTGATCAAAACTTGCAAAAACATCCTTGCTAATTTCAAAACACACAATTTCAAAACATTTCCCAAATATCAAACTTTCAAACATTGAAATATCTTTTCAAAAGACAAACACCTTTGTATATATTCAAACAAGAATCATTACAAAGGTTCTCACAACGATGGCCTCTTTTCAAAACATTTTCAAAACCACACACAAAGCACCATTTCAAACAATTGAAAAGCAAAAGCAAATGATCTAAACAAGTAACTAAGAGTCCATGGATAACCATGGATGAAAAGGGTGCTTGCACCTTCCCTTTTCATAATCTACCCCCCGAACCAAAGAAAACATATCAAAGGTCTTTCTTGTGCTTTTTGACCTTTCCTTTGGATAAAATAAAAATTTGGTGGCGACTCTTGCTAAACCGAAACATTTGCAAAGACAAACGCAAAACCTCAAGTCAGTTCTCCCACCGTATCACAGAACTGGCGACTCTGCTGGGGATTATTCTAAAAGTGGGGGTTACCTTAGGGTTTTAGATCACCTTTACATGCTTACCTTGTTTGATTTGTATGCTTTACTTTTTTGGTCCTTTGTGTGGGGTTTGTTTTAAATCCTACACCCGGATTTGGGGGCACCTTTTAGGTAAGTAGCAATAAACTGTGAGGGAACTGTGCGGGGTATACCGACATGGTTGAAGCAGTGGCTACGTTGATGTGGAACTTTGGTTAGTATCGGTAACCCTTGAGTTTAATCAAGGAGAGTACGGGGCCGCCGCATGGTGTCGTGAAGCATCAACTGACTTTAGAACCTTACTTGACCATCTTGGCCTTATTAGGGGTAGTGAGATGACCGGCTTTGGTGCAGTCCGAAGTTGGTAGATACTCGATACTACACTCATTGAGGGTTGTTTTCTTGGAATATTTAGGTCGCCAGTAAAGTGGCTAAACTGAGACAATGAACACATAAAATAATCCAGTGATATTGAGCTCCTTAGAACCCGGTTACTATTTCTAGGACAGGTTGAGCCAACTAGACTTCAAGAGGGTACTTACCTACGAACTCCATGCAAGCCTAAACCTAAGGACTTGTCTGCTTTGTGTGAATGTGATTATTTGTATATACACTTGCTTACTTTTGCATACTTGTACATAACATCATAACATCATACCATAGCATTTTCAATAACCATTTCAAGGATCTCGAGGGTCTTTGATGCAGGGTCACGTTGAACCATACGTCTACCAAAGGGAAAGAGGATTCATTTTCCTCTAAACAAACACCGTCAAAAATCAAGTACAACAACTTGAGTCAAGGGCTATGACCCACTTGACATGGTGAGCTTGATTCTCGTGGAAAGACATCCACCGATACGAAGTTCTCCAATCAAAGATGTTGATTGAAGTTTAACCTCTAACATTTTCTTGTGTTTACCCCGCGAGATCCTTGAAAACATGCATCTATATATCATGCATTGTATCATGACAGGTTTTCCCCTTACAGGTCTCCTTATCTTCCTACTGTTTATTTCAGTAAGATGGATATGGAACAAATGGTGAAAGATCTCCAAGCTCAAAACACTATGTTCCAACAAATGCTTCTGGCTATGGGTAAAGGGCAAGAGGACCTGAAACCTCTCCTTCTCAAAGAAAAGAAGAAGAAGTCCAAGAAGACAGTAGGTGTCCTGAACTTCAGAAGAAGACCTAAAGCCCCAGATCTTTCAACTCCATCCAACATAGGGGATAGTCTTGAAGAAGACCACAATTTGGAGATTGATGATGTTGAAGTTGAGTACTCCGAGGAACAATATCCTCCCGCTGATGACAAGTATAAACAGTTGGAGGATCGCCTCAGTGCTATGGAGATTCAACAAATACCTAGCTTGGATTTAGGAGACATGGGTTTAGTTTCTGGATTGGTCATCTCGTCAAAGTTCAAAGTCCCTATCTTTGCCCTGTACGATGGAGTCTCTTGCCCTAAGATGCACTTAAAGTCTTATGTCCGCAAAATTCAACCATACACAACTGATCCAAAGCTTTGGATCCATTTCTTCCAAGAAAGCCTGGTAGGGACTCAACTCGAGTGGTTTTATCAATTGAAGAGTTCTCGCATCCACACCTGGGAGGATTTAGCTGCTGCTTTTTACAAACAGTATCAGTACAGTGCTAATCTTGCACCAACTCGTGTGCAATTGCAGAACATGACCATGGGTTCCGACGAGAACTTCAAGGGACACGCTAAAAAATGGAGAGATCTGGTTGGTAGGGTACAACCTCCTTTAACTGACAGGGAGCTGATTGACATCTTCATGGGAACTTTAACAGGGCCTTTCTTCAATCACTTAATTGGAAGCTCCTCAGACGGGTTCACCGAGCTAATACTGACCGGCGAAAGGGTCGAGGCTGGCATTAAAAGTGGAAAGATCCAAGGAGCTACACCCTCTGATGCTCATAAAATTCCCTACAATGGGAAGAAAGAGTCCAATGTTGTGAACAGTCAAAAGAGTCGTTGTTACCAACACGAAGGGGCAGTCCTGATCTCTGGTTCTGCATCACACCGACAACAGCAAAAGGGAAATCAACAAAGGCCAGACGAGCCTAAAAGACAGTTCACCAACATCAACATGCCGCTTTCTCAAGCGCTGCAACACTTGTTGAGGATGAATCTGATTACATTGATATGATCTCATCCAAACCCCAAGACTTCTTCTCCTAACTACAATCCTAATGCAACGTGCGCTTATCATTCTGACAGTCCCGGGCATGATACTAACGATTGTTGGGCATTAAAGTACAAGATTCAGAATTTGATTGATGCCAAGGAGATTGAGTTTGATCCTCCGGAGACTCTAGCATAATCACTGCTCCCTTGACGAATCATTGAGAGCGTCTTTGTTTCATTTGAATTTTCAAGTTGTAATCTCTTTGGTTATTCAAACAATTATCTATTAATGTCAAACTCTGTTTCATTAATGCATTGCATATGTTTGTCTTGAATTCATCCTTTCGTTTTCACTATATTTAAACTATGCTTTTATTCTTCTTACGACATTTAACTCTTGCTAAAAGTTATAAGCCTTTAGAGGGAGGATGACGAAAACAATGCCATAATCTCATACAGTATGCTTTTGGATAGACCTTGCTGACGATGTACAAGCGTTTCTTTCAAATCCTAAACATTGGAGTTATAAGGAAGATAATCCCTAGTCAACCCCTTCGAGCCAAAGAAGTAGAAGTTTTCCGTTTTAAACACAAATTGAAACCTTTAATCAAACCTGGGGCAGGGTAGTCTCTCAGTTAATTCAAAATGTGCGTTTAGCCGCAAACTCTCATTTCGTAATACAATGAATGACATCAAAAATTTCCTTTGGAATCAAAAGATGGTTCCCCATTACCTAGGCAGTCATTATCTCGTGAAAAGAAAAACCCACATAGGAGGCTTAAAAAAGTTGGGGAATCCCGCTGACTGTAATCCGAAAAACAAGAACAGTCAGGCAAGAATTAGGGATAATGAATCAAAAGAAAGAGGTCACTATAAATCTTCAACAACATGAAAAATGTTGCAAAAATGACTGCCTTCCAACAAATTCAACTTGTGTGAACCATCACTAAAACGTCGTTCCAGACTCATTTGGAGTTCAACGCACAATTAACTGAGTTTAGGGTTGAAGAACATCACGAAGAGCAGGTGGGTACAAATATACTTTAAGCCTTTGTCCTTTGTTTCTTAAACCGTGAACCAAGCCACGTTAAAACCCTTCAAAAGTCCTAATTGAAGCATGGGTTAGTTCGAAAGCATACTATTACAAAAGGTATCCTGACTCCTGTAAGGCTTTGCTCTAAATCTTGAGTTGAATTTTTCTTATAAAAAAAGTTTTCTGCTAAAAAATGCATTTTTAAAAAAAAATTCAAGACAAGCATAAAATTTGCATTATTTGAATATCGTTGTTTACATATGGCTATTTGTTTGACAGCGAAGAAATTCACACAGTGAATGTTCTGATAAATGAAAGCTCTCTCAGTGAACAAAATCACTTCAAGTGGGATGACACTTCCGTTGCAAAAATCTCCTATCAACAAAAGGGGACTTGGCATGGCATTGTCCAATAAACCTAGGGCAGTCCAGTCAAGATTTTAAGAAATCTCTCAAAGTCCAATTAACCTGGGGCAGTCCAGTCAAGATTTCAAGAAATCTCCCAAAATGCAGGTTAGCCATTGGCAAATCTCCGTCACCATCACTTGGGGCATTGAACGTCAATCCCAACAAAGGGTTACATACAGTCAAACGTTTCCTGGCAAAGCCATAAATACTTGCTACTTGGGGGAGTGACAAATCTCTCCAAAATCCTTCTCGTAAGATGGCTCCCAGCCAGAGTTGCAATCTTTGTTAACCTCTTCCCAGCTAAGTCGACCTCAAGAACTCCTGAAAAATTTTCCAATTGAAGTCGCCAGATTTTCCACTATCGAAAACGAAGAATCCAACTCTTTTCCCCATCACCAGTTTGGGATTTATTTTCCCCAGCGAGAGGAAAGATGCAATCAAATTCTCACGAAATTCACGCTGTGAAACCTGGATGTTGACCAGATAACAGTAAGGTATACTGTGAAACTTGGATGTTGACCAAATAACATTTTACTCGGCCAATTACTTTGAAGCCAGGATTCAGTCGGATATTAGTAGGCCCCAAAATCAAGAGGAAAGCCGGAGGCGACCGGATAACCATTTGATTTTCTTCTGAAGACTGGACGTTGACCAGATAGGAAGTAAAGTATTGTGAAGCCTGGACGTTGACCAGATAGCAATACAAGACTGTAAAGCCTGGAGATCAACCAGATAACAGTTAACCCTTAACAGAATGAAGATTCTCATTCTTGTAACCTCATAAGATTGGCATACTCCCAAGCTCCTGATATCCTTAACAGAATGAAGATTTTCATTCTTGCTTCCCCAGTAGATTGGCATACACCCAACCGCCTGACCCAAACGCCTGAATAAAGATTCTCATTCTCAAAGTGGCATACAACCTAAACTCCTGAACTTCTTCCAAACAGGAATAAGCTTTTCCCCAGAGTTCTGAGCTTACTCTCCAGCAGGATAGCTACTCTTCAACAGTATAGCTATTCCCCACAGAGCTTTTACTCCCCAACAGAAACAAGATTCTCATCCTTGATTCTCCAGCGAAGTTGCCAGAGCCTTCTTTACTCTCAGCATAAATTTGTCAGATCCCCTGCAGATCGAAGATTCTCATTCTTGACTCCTCAACACAAATTCTCCTAGCAGAATGAAGATTCTCAATTCCCCAACGGAGTTCTCCTCAAACAACAAAACAGGAATCCCCGGTAGAAATATTCTAAGCAAATCTTGAAGACACATATACTCTTCAACAGCAGTCCAGGATCTAGCGATGCCCTGACATTTGTCAAGGATTTATTTTCCCCAGAGGAAAATACACTTTAATAAACATGTCGCATTTCATACATCCTATTACATACATGACAAGTGCACACGACACATTCTCATTTATTTTGAGAACGTCATAAAATCACACATTTCCTACATCATGACATTGCATACCACTAACATTTTACCTTTTTTCAGGAAAGGGTCAATCAACAGATGGTTACCAGCAACCTTTTCAAGTTCCAGATTAATACCTGAAACCAGCCAGGAAAACCATTTGTGGATGACTGATTGAAGATTAATACCTGAAACAAGCCAGGAAAACTATCTTTCTTTCTCAGGTCAGAAATCAATACCTGAAACCAGCCAGGACAACTATCTACTTGACCATCATCAGGAAACCCTACACCGGTTCCTTCCATTTCAGATGAAGTTTTACACGGACTCATCATCAGGCAACCCTACACCGGTTCCTTCCATTTTAGATGAAGTTTTACACGGACTCATCATCAAGCAACCCTACACCGGTTCCTTCCATTTCAGATGAAGTTTTACACGGACTCGTCATCAAGCAACCCTACACCGGTTCCTTCCATTTCAGATGAAGTTTTACACGGACTCGTCATCAGGCAACCCTACACCGGTTCCTTCCATTTCAGATGAAGTTTTACACGGACTCATAATCAGGCAACCCTACACCAGTTCCTTCCATTTCAGATGAAGTTTTACACAAATTCATCATCAGGCAACCCTACACCGGTTCCTTCTCAATTCTAGATGCAGTTTTACACTGACTCATCATCAGGCAACCCTACACCGGTTCCTTCCATTCCAGATGCAGTTTTACACTGACTCATCATCAGGCAACCCTACACCGGTTCCTTCTCAATTCCAGATGCAGTTTACACTGACTCATCATCAGGCAACCCTACACCGGTTCCTTCTCAATTCCAGATGAAGTTTTACACGGACTCATCATGAAGCAACTCTACACAGGTTCCTTCTCAGGAAATTTCGGATGAAGTTTTACACTGACTGATCATCAAACAATTCAAGGCTCATGAAAACAGTTTACGGATGCTCCAAACACAGATGCTAATCTATCGCTTGTTCAGATTCAGCTCATGAAAACAGTTTACGGATGCTCCAAACACGGATGCTAATCTATTGCTTATTCAAGGATCATGAAAACATTTTACGGATGCTCCAAACACGGATGTTAATCTATCGCTTGTTCAGATTCAGCTCATGAAAACAGTTTACGGATGCTCCAAACATGGATGCTAATCTATTGCTTATTCAGACCCCCAGCTCAGAGACATTCTAGACATGGATACCTTCCTGATACTCATTCTTTCTCCTAGAACATACAATTCAACAAACATTTTTGGATGGCATCTTTAAGCCCATCTCCGACAAGATTCTGTCACATCTCCAAATGGCATCTTTAAGCCCATTCCCTCAACTATGCTTTGACGAGTGCAAATTTATGGGCACTCTAGTGTCCAATCATCTTTTACCTTCAAGTCGCGAACGGCAAACTCGCTGATCTGACTCTTCAGGTTCAAGAAGATTGAACAGGGGCAGTTGTTGTACCCCAAAATTTTCCCTCCCATTTTTCAAGAAATCACAAACCTAGGGTTTTTCTCATATTTTCAAAGACTTGGCTCAGGAATCGATCAGACAGATTTTATTTGGTAGTAGATCAAGAATTAGGGTTTTCTCTCGCATTTCTCAGAAGAAACTGAATTCTCAGAAATTCAATTAACTGCCACATATTTTCACGCTTTTTAAGATTACTGAAAGATTACTGGTTGTTCTCAAGGCCTGTTTATCTGAGACAAGAAATGAGTGTTGAGACTGTCATTTGGAACATTCAGGTTTTGTCTGATCCAGGTTAACCAGATAATGTGCGTCTGTTAAGACAATTTGCTTATTAATGGAATGAAACGTTTGCTTGTTTATTGGAATACACAGTGTGTATTTTGATTGGAATATTGTTGCAAGGTTATGAGATTACAGAGTTTTTTGGATTACTTGGAACTTAAATTATCTGTATTGGAAATATTGGAATGCAGTTTCAGTTATTTTAATCAGGAATCTTAAAGAATCAGTGAATACTTGAGGAGAGAATTGCAAGATATTGACAGTAGAAGATTCTATTGGATATCAGATTGCCTCACAAAGATTTTTCATTTATTTTAGATGTTGATACAAAAATAATTTATTCAAATGCTGTAGGTTTTACAGCTTATAGTATTTGAAAAAATAAATTGTTACAATTAATGAAAAATCTATCTAAGTTAAAAATCTAAGCCTAAGCTTCCATTGCTCCCACGCTCGCCACAAAGTCTCCCGCTTCCTCTGCTTTGTCATCACCTAATTTGTGCTCACATGAAAGAAAGACAAAGAAAAAGGGATTAGTACAGTTAGTTGAATATGAAAATAATTTTCAAACAAAAAAAGAAAGAAAATTTTTCATCATTAAAGTTTTCCGTTTGGAATCAGAGTGTTATTTTTCATCACGTTTTTATTTTCCTCTTTGCAAATAACAAGAAGATTGCTCTTCTTGGTTCACAAAGAGAAAAATAAAAAAAATGCAAAAGAAGAATGCAAAAGCAAAAATTATTCAAATGCAAAACTGTCAAGCAAACTAAACATTGCAACTAAGCAAAACTGCATACAAAGGCAAACTGAAACATGTTGTCCAAACAGCACAAACAAGGCGCCAAACTGCATTACAAAACAAGACCAAACTGGATGCAAGTAAACCAAACTGAATGCAGTTCAAACAATGCAGCATGCAGAAAGTACAAATAGCAAGCTAGAAAGTACAATGCAGCAGGCCAAAAGTACAAAGCAGGGGATAAACCAAATAGCAAGCAAAAGGCTTGTCATAGCCTATCATCATTTTCCAAGAAATAAGGCAAACTTTTCAGAAAAAAGCAGGAAAAAGCAAATTGCTTTATCATGGAGAGAGGAGAGATATCACCTTTTTGTTGAAATTGTACAGTTTGGCTAAAATCTATCACAAGTTATAATACCATCAAACAACAAGAAGAGAGAGGAGAGAGCAGTTTGGTCAAACATTAAAAAAAGGGCCTAACAGTTTCAAGCTACAAAAATTCCAAAACCTTATGAACCAACTCACAAAACAAAAATCACACAACCTGCACAACTCTCCCAAACCTGTTAGCAGAACCAGCCTGCTAACAACAATATAAGAAAACCTGTTATCAAACTTCCAAACTTGTGCAAACATTACACAAACCAACAACCTACATAACCATTGCAATAAATCACAAAAACCTGTGAGCAGTTCAAACACACAGTCAAAACTGCACAACAAGACACAACTCTCCCAAAACCTGCAAAACCATATAACAGTTTCACACAACAGCTAAAAACCTGTTAGCAGAACCAAACAGCAGAACCAACTTGCAAGCTGCAAAACAAACTTAAAACCTGCAGTTCCCAAACAAAACAAGTTTGCCAAACTGTAAACCAAACAACATAACCATTGCAAAAAAACTGCAAAAGCCAAAAACTCCAAATCTGCAGTTCCCAAATAAAACAAGCTTGCCAAACTGTAAACCTTTGAACCAAAAACATTCAAAAGCATTCACAACTGTACCCTAAACCCAAAATTGTATAACAGTTTCAAATCTCAAAACCTGTCATAAAAACCAGAAAAATAAGTCACAATTGTAATAACAGAGTCAAACCACCAACATAATCAAGTTTCAGAAATCAGTTTCAAACAAAAACCATCAACCCAAACCAAGTTTCAGAAGCAACAAACAAAGTTTCAACAAAAACTACCAACAAAATGAAGCTTCAGAAATCGTCATCATCAACCAACTTTCATTTTGCAAATAAGTTTCAGAACAACAATCATCATCAACAAAAATAACAAATCAAAACAAAGTCTCAGGATAATCATCATCATTATCCATCATTAACTAACAAGCCAGAAGGAAAACATCATCATCAACATTCAAGTTCAAGAGAGAGGAAAGAGTTTCAGAAGCATTTAGCAAGCACCATCATTCAAATTCAAAGAGAGAGGAAAGAGGTAACAAAGTTTCAGCAATAATCATCATCAACTACCAACAAAATTAAAGGTTTCAGAAGCGAAATCATCATCAAAGTCTCAGAAGCCAAATCATCAACAAAACCAGAGGCATTACTGTTATCATCATTTCCTCCCCTCCGTGTCCAGTCTCCAAGGAACAGCCAGCTCACCTCTCATTATCCTTTTTTCAGCTTGCAAAAACTCCAACGGTATGTTTCCTTTCAAACCCTCTTCTGCACCTCAATAAGCAATAAAATGGTTAAACAAACTAAACATGAACAAAACACATAAAAAACGCAACGAAACTGTTAAGCTAGCATAAACCGTACCTTTTCATAAAAAAGAACTTTGAGAAACGATTAAAGGATTAGAGAGTGAGAGGCGCCGGCAACGGAGGCGGAGGAGAGGATCGGAGCGTTTGAGTGAGAGAAAGATGAAGAAGATAGAACGAAGGGTACGACGCCGCTGTGAAACAAGAACAACAAACCCTAATAAAAAAACATCAAACTGACTTAAGCATTGGGCCTCCGCCCCCAAACCTCACAAAGCCCACATGTGTTGCTAGCATCCCCCCCCCCCCTTTTCCTTTTTTATTTTCGTTTCAAAACCTTAAAGCCCATATCCTCTAAAGCCCATTTTTTTACCTTATTCTAATTTACTTCTTTTTTTTAATAAATTCATAAAAACTCAATACCTTTTTTTTATATCAAATTAAATTAATATTGAAGATTAATTTTCTTTTTTTTCTTCTTTTTATTTATCTTTTTATTTCTTTTGTTAAAAATATACTAGTAAGATATTAAAACTTCATTTTATAAAATAAATTTGTTTTTTCTCAATTAGTTTTATTTTAATCATTTTCTTTTTATTATTTTTCTTATACATAATGAAAATACCAAAAACAAAACTTTTAAATTAATTTAATTAGTTTGCTTCCTTTAAACCTCTTTTTTTTATTTAATAAAAATACATAGAAAAATAATAATAATGATAATCTTTCTTTTTAGAATAGATTTATTTTCAAGTAAATACATGCATTTCGTACTTTATTGATTTCTTCATTTGTTATAGCTTTATATTGAATCGCGAAAATTTTATTTGGTTGTAATACTTGATATTTGGACATTGTTATTCTTGTGAGACTCAACCCCATTTGTAATAATTGTACCCCCATCCCCGGATACTTTTGTAATAGCTTAGACTTTCAATTTCTGCAATTTATTGCTTTCTATATACTGTTGTTGGCTGAAGATTTTGATGATATTGTTAGAAGCGAAGCAAATTGGATGTTTCGATTGGAATAAAGCAAGATGTCATGTTTCGAAATGGTAGAAGCAGTGCTTCGAATGGGCATGTCAAAACTCTGAGCTTCGAGTGACAGTTATAAGGATATATTCAAAAGAAGTCTCGAAGTGGTAACAAGGCTGTGTCTAAGAAATGAGTTCGAAATGAAGAGTGCCAAAACATTTGAAATTCAAACACAAGCGGGATGTTCGAAATTTAAAATATATGCGCTGGAGCATTCGAAGACGCGTGGAAGCTAGAGAGGGGCATTGCTTTGCATGTTCTGAACGTGGCAGAATCTTATAGCAAGACCGTTATGGTCGAAGTAGTATAAATAGAAGTCTTAGCATTAGGATTTCGTGTGTCATATCTATTGTACAAAAATTCAGTAAACATTCAAAATACCACATGGCTAGGGAAACGAATGCACGAACAATGTACGTATGATAACACCAAGTGTTTATGATTCAATAAAACTCTTTATCATTTCCAGTCTTTTCCTCTATCTTCATGTCAATATCATTCAAAAGCTTTTACATTAAAATATTTTCATTCGAAGTCTTTTTACTGATGTCTTACATTTAAATGTTTTCTTTCCATTTCAAATCCTTTACATTTCAGAAACTTTTGTATATTTCATGCCTTTATCTTCATGCTTTTATCATTCGAATACCTTTTTCATTCAAAGTCATTTTACTGATTTCTTGCATTTAAACGCTTTCTTCATATTTCGAATCTTTTACATTACATGTTTTTATGCTTCGAAGTCATTTCCTTGTATTTTTGCAGTTTTACATGTCTTTACAATTGAACTTTATTCATGCAATTTAGTTTTGCACGCATTTACTTGATCATGTCATTAGATCTTTAATAGAGTAATCGAAGTAAGTTGAACACCTACACAACATTCTAAATACCAACCATGAATATCAGTTCTATAATGAGAATTACCTAAATGACCAATACATCCTAGGATCAATCTAGTCGATCCTGCAAGTTACCAGAGAGATTAAATAACAGTCATTAAGATTATTTGATAGTTTGGAGGACTAGCGGTTGTTTAGCAGAAATCACTGTAAACAAATTGGCACGCCCAGTGGGACCCGTCATTGGTCATTACGAAATTTAGAACAAAGTAAAAAATTGTTGAGACATAACCATTGTAAAAGTACTCTTTGAGTGATAAGTTTGTTGTTTTATGAACCTTAGAAGTGGTAGAATAACCAATAGCAACCAACCCTTATCCAGAAGAAAACGTTTAAACAAGATGTCTAATCCAGACAACCAACAAAGGGAACAAAATATCCCACATACAACAGGCACTAATATGTCCGATTCGATGGGAACATCTAATGCAATCCCTTCGAACGCACAGTCTGTTGCATCCTCTACCAGTAGCGTAGCCACTAATGGAACAAGTGGCATATCAACTAACAGGTCGATCCTAGGAAATACTGGAACCATTGGTTATCCTGGGGGATTCGTCCCACCACCAGGGACACAAACCCATTTCGCCACCCCACTAACTAGACCACCCGGTTTCGATGGTAACAGAACCAGAAATTCCTCTTATGGAATGCCAACATCCTTTATGGCAGGCTTACACAATTCCACATCAAATTCATCACCACAATTAGGGTCTGGGTCTGGGGAAAATCAATTTATGACAAATAACCAAGGGTCAGTGGGTTATAGTGCAATGCCTATCTTAACCACAGAAAATCAGTTGGCCTTTAGGCAATTAATGGATGACAGTAACCATAATATGATAGGAGTGTTAGCACAAACTATGCAGGAAATCTTTGCCCCAATAGTACAAAATGTAACTGTGACAAACAGAGAAAACGCAGATAATATGAGTCGAATAGCAGATTTTTTCGCTCCCCCAGAAAGGCGTAGGCAGAATCAGGCGGGAGTTTGAGCAAACGCACCTATTATAGAACAAGTTGCTAACGACCCACCCTATAGACCAGCCAGAGAGGAGTTTAATTTGGGGGCAAGGGCTCAAAGGTTAGAAGCCCCAATGATTCAAGGCCCACAAAGGGAAATTATGGAACCAGGGGCAAGGATCGAAAGGCTAGAAGTCCCAGAGTTTCGAGAAGAACAACCTAGAGGGGTTGTCATGGTGGGTCGAAACCAAGATGTTGATGCAGTCGTTCATAGAATTCGAAACGACAACATCCTGGCAGAAAATAATTTAACCACCATGATAGAGAGAATCATGGCCCAAAATGGCCTCAACACAGGAATTAGAAGGCCAAATTATGCCTCCCCTATATTAGATTACATAATGCACACTGATTTACTAAGGGGATATAAAGTCCCTAAGTTTACAAAGTTTGCCGGGGATACCAACGAATCAACAGTCGAACATATAGCCTGATATCTAACCGAAGCAAGAGATATAGCCAATAATGAAGACCTTAGGATCAAATATTTCCCAAGTTCCCTAACTAAGAACGCTTTCACATGGTTCACAACTTTACCTCCTGGGTCCATTGATACTTGGGCTCTTTTGGAGAGATTATTCCATGAACAGTTCTACATGGGGCAATCTAAAATAAGCCTGAAGGAACTAGCCAGTGTCAAGAGGAAGTTTACTGAACCCATAGATGATTATCTGAATAGATTCAGGCTCTTGAAATCTAGATGTTTTACAGTAGTTCCTGAACATGAGTTAGTCGAAATGGATGCTGGCGGCCTGGATTACTCTATTTGAAAGAAATTAGACACTCAATACTTGAGGGATATGGCTCAATTAGCCGATAGGGTTCGACAGGTCGAAAGGCTAAAAGCCGAAAAGGCCAGAGTTTTTAAGAATAACAAGAAAGAAAGGGTCTCCTATGTTGGAACTGAGGAAACAAAAGATTATCCTGAATTCGAATTCGAAGAGGTTGAAATCGACCTCGCTGAATTAAAACAGGCACCACCTTACTCCTGCAAATTATTAGTTCCCACAAAAGGGAAAGAAATTGTTGAAAATGAGAAAAGTGAAAAATTCCCAAAGAAGGTTTATACCTTCGATGTAACTAAGTGTGACGAGATTTTTGATTTACTTGTCAAAGATGGCCAACTCATTGTGCCATCAAATGTAAAAATACCTCCTTTAGATCAAAGGAAGAAAAGAGGATTTTGCAAGTATCATAGTTTCCTAGGCCACAAAACCTCACAGTGTTTTCTTTTCAGGGACCTAATTCAGAATGCAATTAAAGATGGCAGACTGAAGTTCGCTGATAAAGCAAAAATGAAAGTAGATGAAGATCCTTTGGATGTCGCAGACACCAATTACTCCGAGCCTGTATGCATTGGAGAAATTAACGTGGTGGAAGCTGATCAAAATGACGCTCCAGTAGGAGAGAAAGGTGCTGAAAATGAAAGTTGGGTGTTAGTCGAAGTCAACAAGGGGGTCACTGAAGACGTCCACAAGCAATCAGAAACTTCGATCGAAGCGGCACCTTTAGCTATTGCAAAAGAAATCCAGGCTACTGAAGGCCAGGGAAACCAAAAGCAAGAGTTGACACAGGTTACTGAAGGCCTGAGGCTAGAATTGGAGAAAGTCCAAATCACGAAGCCAACCTCCCCTCAGAAAGAAATATGGGATACTTTAGGGGAACCCAGTGGAAAGTTTGACTACTTGGTCAAATATTCTGCCCCAGAGAGTTCAAAAATCTAAATTGAAGATATAAAACCTACAGGATGGGGAGATGATGACACTAAGGGGGAGGATGTTGATGTAAACATGGTGGATATGGAGAGACCTCGCTCTGAAATGGAGGAGGTAGAGAGATACTTAGAAAAAGAAAAGTATAAAATGGAGGATAATCATGCTGAGGATGCTAGTCTTAAGGAGTACCTCATGATGTGCCACAAAGGAGATTCGGGAATGATACTATGCCCTAGGTGCAGCATCCTCTGCAACCAGAGAATTGCTGCAAACTTCGAGAGGGTACAAAGGGCACGAACTGGAAACAACTGGCGCCAGGATAACCAGTTATTCAGGTGTTATCCTAAAGCTGGAGAAAGTTTGTTGGAATTTTTGCTTCGCTGCTACAAAGGGGCAACCAAATGCTTGATATGTCCAAGGTGTTCCGCTGTGTATGATCAAAGCATGGCCAGAGCCTTCGAAACAATCCCTTTCACCCCTTGTTGGAACCACCAAGAGACTGTTCAGATGGGCCCACGTTTCGATAGCAAATACAATCAACGAAGGCCTGATAGTCCTCATCCCAAGGGCGCTCGAAGAGTGACGTTCAAAATTCCTGCTGAAGTGCCAACAGACAAATGGCTGCAAGTCAGAAATGACAAAGGCAAAGACAAATGGAGAAACAATGAACGAAACGCACGCCATGCTATGACATATAGAAGGTAGTTCAACATAGCAAAGAGGGAAGAAGTGAGATTAGAGAACTACAAAGGAAGAAACCCCATGTCAAGATCTCAATGGCGAAGGCAACAGAGAATTCGAAAGGCGGAAAGGGAAGCTGTGGCAAATAAAGGGGCAACTTCAATAAAAAACCAAGGTGAATCTAGCACCAACAAACCCACACCAAAAAATCAAATTGAAGACAAACCCCCAGTTAGTAGGAGGCTCTTCTCTGAAGTACAACCAAATGAAACAAAGGGATACACTCCAGGTCCAGAAGAAGACGAAGATATGCTAACGGACAATTTCGAATCAGAGGGGGAGTCTTCGTTCAATATCAATTGCAACGTGGTATCTGTGCTTCCTTGTGAGTTTGGACAGGAAACTGAAATTGACGAGTATGAGGAAGAAGATACCATAGATCTGATGAAGCATAGGCATGTGTGCTACTACGTGATGGATAACGGAGCTGTCCAGGAGCATAATGCGTTCTTCGAGCGTCCAGAACCAGCTATGAAAAATCATCTGAAGCCATTATTCATTCGGGCAAAGGTTGGTTCCCATGGCGTAAATAAGGTTTTAGTGGATGGGGGCGCTGCAGTTAACTTAATACCCCATTTCATGCTGAAAAGGTTAGAAATACGCGAAGGAGACATCAAGCCACACAACATGGTTCTATCCAATTATGAAGGGAAAGTAGGCAAAACACTGGGGGTGGTTCAATTGGACTTGACGATAGGATCAAGCTGTAGGCCCACCATGTTCATGGTGATCAAAGCCAAGGCCAACTACAACTTGTTGCTGGGAAGAGAGTGGATCCATGGCGTAGGAGCAGTTCCTTCGTCAATGCACCAGCGATTAGTTTTATGGAGAGAAGATGGGATCGTGGAAAACATTGAAGCGGACCAGAGTTACTTCATGTCAGCAGTCAACTTAGTTGACAAGAGGAATTATGACAAACATCTGGCAAAGATTGCTCCTTGTGTCCCAAATGATGAAATCAACGAAACCAGGAACGCACACTACTATATGACCCTTCGCCATGATGGCATATATTGGGATAGAAGAATAATCAGTGAAGATGAAGGAGTCGAAGGTACTATACAAAGACGGCCAGCAGGCTGGGAATTCGACAACCTTACTCATGACTGAGTCCTCCTTTTTCGAAAGGATTTCGGCCTATATGGCTGAGAACGAATCAAAGGCGGCCTTAGAGGCTGAAATAAATAAACTGGCTGTAAAGATGAGCGAAATAAATGGGGGTAGCTCGAAAGGCTCACCCTTTGAGGAACTTGAAATAAATCAAAGGCTGGACACCATCTATGATAAAGAACCCTTAGGCTTCGAGAGGGACCCCATAGACTCAGGTGCCAAAATGTTGGCGCAGGATCCACTCGAAGAAGTGAACTTAGGGGATGAGAACACGAAAAGAATAACCTACATAAGTGCAAAACTTAACCCAGGCCTCAAGCAGGAAGTGATCAAAGTCCTCAAGAAAAACAAAGATTGCTTCGTGTGGGATTATGACGAAATGCCTGGTTTAAAGAGGGAGTTAGTGGAACACAGACTTGCAATCAAGGATGGCAAGAAGCCCATCAAGCAAACTCCTAGAAGATTCGCACCAGCGATTCTCACAAAGATCAAAGCTGAGATCGAAAGGTTGTTGCGTTGTAGATTCATCAGAACCACAAGGTATGTCGAATGGTTAGCAAATATAGTGCCTGTTATTAAGAAAAATGGTTCTTTAAGAATCTGCATAGATTTTAGGGATTTAAATACTGCAACCCCTAAAGATGAGTACTCCATGCCTGTGGCAGAAATGTTAGTAGACTCTGCTGCAGGATTCGAATATTTAAGTATGTTAGATGGATACTCTGGGTACAATCAGATTTTTATTGCTGAAGAAGATGTTGCCAAGACAGCATTTCGTTGCCCGGGAGCCTTAGGCACCTACGAATGGGTGGTGATGCCTTTTGGTTTAAAAAATGCTGAGGCAACTTATCAAAGGGAAATGAATTCGATTTTCCATGATTTCATTGAAACCTTTATGCAGGTGTATATTGATGATATAGTCATCAAATCTATATCTGCAGAAACCCATTTGCATCATTTGAGCCAATCTTTCGAACGAATGAGAAAGCATGGTTTGAAGATGAACCCCCTTAAATGTGCATTTTTTGTGCAGGCTGGAGATTTCCTTGGCTTTGTGGTTCATAAAAAAGGAATTGAGATCAACCAAAATAAAACCAAAGCCATAATGGAGACGAAAGCACCTACGTCAAAAAGGGAGCTGCAATCTTTGCTAGGGAAGATTAACTTTCTCAGAAGGTTCATTTCGAATCTGAGTGGAAGAACCCAAGCTTTCTCTCCGTTGCTTCGTTTAAAGCAAGGCCAAGCCTTCGAGTGGGACGAAACCCATCAGGAGGCATTTGACAAGATAAAAAGATATCTCTCTCAGCCTCCCATCTTGTCTCTACCTTCATGGGGAAAGCCCATGAGATTGTACATATCTGCCTCTGAAGTTAGTATAGGTAGTATGTTAGCACAAGAAGATAGCAATGGCATCGAAAGATCCATATACTATTTAAGTAGAGTATTGAATGATGCAGAGACTAGATATAGCAATATAGAAAAGCTATGTCTCTGTTTGTACTTTTCTTGTATGAAACTCAAGTATTATATAAAGCCTGTTGATGTTTATGTTTCATCTCATTTCGATGTTATCAAACACATGCTTTCGAAACCAATAATGCATAACAGAGTTGGTAAATGGGCTTTAGCCTTAACAGAATATTCTTTGACTTTCATGCCTTTAAAAGCTGTGAAAGGCCAAGTGATTTCTGATTTCATTGTGGACCATTCATTGGTTGAACAGACTGATATAAGTTATGTTGAAATGCAACCATGGAAATTATACTTTGATGGTTCGACCCACAGGAATGGTAGTGGTGTTGGAGTCCTTATAATTTCTCCTGAAGGAATTCCAACAAAATTCAAGTATAAATTAGATGGTCCTCGTTGCTCGAACAACGAAGTTGAGTACGAAGCGCTTATTGTTGGACTTGAAGCTTTGTTGGAATTGGGGGCAACTAGAGTCGAAATTAAAGGGGACTCAGAGTTAGTGGTCAAGCAAATAACAAAGGAGTACAAATGCATAAAGGAAAATCTGATGATATACTTCGTCATAGTTAACAGGCTACTTAGAAAATTTGAATACATGGATATTCAACATATACCAAGAGTAGAAAACCAAGAAGCAAATGACTTAGCGCAGTTGGCTTCAGGTTATAAAGTTTCTGCCAAAAACTTTGAGGATTTAGTTGAATTAAGGGGTAGAGTTATGGCTACTAGATTCATACCATCAGATCTAGAAAGTATGAAATTGGGTTATGCTGAGAAACAAGGATTCGAAATATTAGCCATAAACACTTTATCAGATGCAGATTGGCGAAGTCCACTTGTGAGCTATTTAACAAATCCAACTTCGAATGTTGATAGGAAGATAAAATATAGAGCATTGTCATATGTCCTCATGGGAAACGAATTGTTCAAAAAGACCCAAGAAGGCGTATTACTGAAATGCCTAGGAGAAAGTGAGGCATACTTAGAATTGTCAGAAGTCCACAATGGGGCATGTGGGGCACATCAAGCAGGTCATAAAATGAAATGGTTGTTATTTCGATATGGCATGTATTGGCCCAGTATGCTCAAAGATTGTATAGACTTTTCTAAAGGGTGTGAGGAATGCCAGAAGCATGCATGGATTCAACATGCCCCTGCAAGTGAGTTGCATTCAATCATTAAACCATGGCCCTTTAGAGGATGGACATTGGATTTAATAGGAGAAATAAATCCTGCTTCGTCTAAAGGACAAAAATATATATTGGTAGGAATAGATTATTTTACCAAGTGGATCGAAGCAATACCGTTAATAGTTGCTGATCAGGAGGCTATTATTGAGTTCATACAGAAACAAATTATCTATAGGTTCGGATTGCCAGAGAGCATAACCACAGACCAAGGTTCTGTGTTTACTGGTAGAAAGATGCAAGAGTTTGCTCAAGAGATGGGGTTTAAATTACTAACATCAACGCCATATTATGCTCAAGAAAATGGTCAAGTCGAAGCAGCTAATAAAGTGATAATAGGGTTAATCAAGAAACATATTGGAAAAAAGCCAAGGAACTGGCACAAAACTCTGGACCAAATACTATGGGCCTGTAGAACATCTCCTAAAGAAGCTACTAACACCACACCCTTCCAACTCACGTTTGGTCATGATGCAGTTCTGCCAGTAGAAATTCATCTACAATCAGTTCGAATTCAAAGACAAAACGAAATTCTAGCTGCATTATATTGGGAGATGATGATGAATGAGTTAGTTGAATTGGACGAAGTTAGATTGCATGCATTAGAAATCCTGATGAGACAAAAGGAAAGAGTGGCCAGGACATATAACAAAAGGGTGAAGGGAAAAGCATTCACTATTAATGACTTAGTCTGGAAAGTCATATTGCCCATGGACAAGAAAAATAAAACGTTAGGTAAATGGTCACCTCATTGGGAAGGACCTTTTTGAATAATAAAGGTATTTTCAAACAATGCATATGAAATCGAAGAGTTGATGGATGATAAACGTATCCTAAAGGTTAATGGGAAATATTTAAAGAAATATAAGCCACGCCTGCAGGAGATTCGAATAATAACAACGTAATCAAAATATCATAAAAATGCCAAAATGGTAATATGGGATTGCCAAAATGGCATTGTTCAGGTATTACAGACAAGAAACCAAATTTCAAAACTAATTAAAACTAAGATTTAAAAATAGACATTATTCTTCAATCTATTAAAGGTACTTCGAAAAGACTCAAGCCTTTGTTGAGTAAAACGTCTTGCTCCCTCTAAGGTAGCCACTTCTCCCTTGAGTTGTTCTGCGGTTTCGATTTCTGCAAGTCCTTTGTTGAGGAGCTCTTCGAATTGGTTTCCAGCAGTATTGGTTTCGTAGGCTAATTGTTGTTCTTGAGCCTCTTTAACCTTCTGTTGAAGTTCCTGAATTTGCCTTTCCCAGAGAAGGATAGACTCAGCTCGAGCTTCATAATCAGTTTTTGCTTGCTTTAGATGCATGGCTTGATCCTCAGCTTCTTGAGAGAGTTTCGAAGCATGCTCATAAGCAGCATCCATTGCAGTTCGTTTTTCTTGGACCTTTCTGGTAGCAAATTCATCTTGGAGAAGGCATCCAGTCACATTGTCTAGCAGAGATTGAAGATCGAACAAGATAGTGCTAACTGGCAAAGAGCAGGTAGCAAGGTTGACTTTTGTAAGTAGCTCCTTCATAGTGTAGCAAGCTGTGCTATCCTGTTTGAGCACTTCGAACAAATCCACATCAAGAATTGTTCTCCTAATCCTGTTAAGAAGTACAATTATATCATCTGTGGGCAACAGATTGCTAGTCGAACTTGTACCAGCCCTAGCAGGTGGAATATCCCTTTGAGCTAGCTTCGCCTTCATGTACCCAATTGGGTCATTTCTTCTTAGGAGAGCAAGCTCCTCTTCAGTCATTCGGGATAGGGACGGTTGAGGAAGTCCCACGCGCAAGGGAGTCACATCCATTTCGACTTCCATGGGTTTATTGGTCGCGTCACCGTCACCTTCACTCGTTTCTCGCTCATTGCCTTCTTCATTATCGTCCAGGTCTACCACTTCGATATCGTCATTTTCACTGCTATTTGCATCTGATTCTGTTCCAGCAGTCGAACCATCATTGGCATCTTCTTCCTCAGACCCTTCCTCTGTGGATTCTTCATTTCCTTGATCAGAACCAGCTTTCTCTCCTTCAGCGTGAGCGTCCTTTGGATTCTCTTGAAGGGTTTCAAGAGGGGACTTTTGAAGAGAAGTCTTTTGTAAAGTCTCTGCAGATTCATGAAGCGTTGCTTCATTTGTTTCTTTTAGAGGGGGAGAAGTGCTCTGGTCATCTTGCTGCTCTGAAGCCCCAGGCAGAACCGCCATATTGGAGGACCCTTTGTTCTGCACTAGGTTGCTGGAGTCCCCTTGAGGAGAAGAGTTGATGGGAGCAGCAGTCTTTGATGGTGAAGTCGAAGTGGCAAGAGCTGGATTCAAAATGTCCTACAGAGGCAAAGAGTATTAAGGGCATGCACCAAGGTAATGAATAATCAATTTGTTAAAAATTAGAGTTCAATTTACCTGTGGACTCTCAGAAGAGAGGTTGCTATCTATATGTTCCAACATTACGTTGGAGGTCGAAGGTGGATTTTTGGATTTAGTTGAGGGAGCAGCATCTCTGGAATCGAGTCCAGAGATACTAGTTGGTACAGCACTTTTGGAAATTTCCTTCTTCTGCTTCTTCTTCGAAGCAGCTGGTGAATTCCCTCCAGCATTGGGATCCTTCCCAGTAGTGTTTGTTTTTCTTTTCTTTGGAGTGGTTAGCGGGAGTTTGTTAGTCTGAAAAGATTTAAACATGAGCTAGATACAAATCATGAAATATTAGTGTATTCGAAACATCAAGGCTAATTGATTACCTGTGTAGTTGGAGCACTGGTTATTACTGGTGTTGTTGTTGTTGTTGTTGCAGCAGTTGTTGTTGGTTTGGATAGAGTCACATTATCAATGGTTTCGACAGAGGTTTGGGAGGCGCTGCCCTCTTTTGACTTTGAAGTAGCAGTCTTTATCCTGATGGCTGAAAATCGAAACAATTAAGGCAAAGTTAAAAATGTAGAAAGTGAGAGACATTTGGGATTTTCCCAAGCATTCGCACCTGCGCCTTGATCAGATTTAATCGACATGGCAGAAAGGTCATAGCGAAGATGTCCTGGGAAATCGTGGAGCCAATGTCGAGCCCATGTCACAGTCTCAGATGGCTTTGGTTTCTTTTGAAGATATTTGAACATTTCTTTGCAAGTGAACCACCAAGGGTATGGAGGAAACCAAGCCAGAGCCAGTTCTGAGGTAGGCAATATAGGAAATTTAGGTGGATGCATTTCGAATGCCAACCTATACCTATCCTCAGGTGACAACCCTGAAGGAAGTTTTAACTTAGAAATTTTTTCTTTGAATCTTTCCTTCAAGGTCTCAGCCGCTTGATGCACAGTGGATTCCAAGTGTGTGGGATCATAAGTAGTTTCGAAATAATTTTGAAAAGCCCTAATCTCTTTGGCATGAGTGAACGTACCTTTCTTGGATTGTACCTGCACATCGAACGCATCAGTTAGTTTCTGTTGAATAGTGAGGGTATCGAACATATAAGACTGATAGAACTTTGTCCACCATTCCAGAAAACCCTTTACTGTGAGGTGTGTAGGTTCGAAAGATATTAGTTCAAAGTGGGCGAAGCCTTGGTATTGTTCCTGTTCTAGTTTGGCTTCTCTTGCCTTGAAGGTTCGCCCAGAGGTGATGGCACTTTCTGTTTGGAATAGGGGTTCAGGGATTAGTTGGCACAAGCCAAATTGTCTCGAAACGAAGTTGGGTTAATAAGCAAAAAGGAAGATTTGATTCTTAGCAGGAGTAATTCGTGAGGAGATTAATCTGGGAAGCAAAAAGGCTTTCCATACATCTTGAATTTCTTTGCTTTTGATTGCTTCTGAGAGAGCCATGGTGAACCATGATGGTCCATGAGTCCTTGAGGCAAAGGGCGCCATGGTCTCTTCGAATTTGTGTCTCTTGGAGAAGATCATTATGTATTTTGAGAAGAGAACTTTGAAGTCATCCTTATCATCGTTTGGGGTAAGTCTTCGCAGCCTAGTACCTTCGATGATTCTGTCCGCTATTTCCGGATCTTGTTCAGCAATAGTGTTAGCAGTTGATAGTGAAGGTTCAAACATGGCATTAAGCCATAACTGGAGTAACCAAAAGGGGCCAGCTAGCAGGATGTTTTTGGAGGTGTGGGATTTCAAACTCGAAACAGCTGATCTTAGACTTTCGTAAAGATCAACAAGTAGCAGTTCGCTTAAACACACCCTCTGATTCTCATGTAAATCTCTAGCCAGGGGAATAAACCTGCTGGATACCTGTAGGGACCTGCTGCAAAAGACATACCTTGATAACCATAAGGTAAGGAAAGCAATGTGTTCCACATCTGACACACTGTCTCCTTCAGTGTGATAGTGGCTAATGAACTTTGAAAAGCTAGCTAATTTGACTTCGAAGTCAATAATACTCGAATGCTCTTCATTGTCAGGAATGTAGGTTTCTCCTATTGGTGATAACCCAGTAATGGCTGCTATGTCAAAAAAGGTGGGTGTAATCATCCCCCCAGGGAGATGGAAGGTATTGTAAGTACTGTCCCAGAAATATAAGGACGCGGGTAATAATGGGTGGCTATAGGTAAAGCCTGGTTTCGATAGTTTAATCAAGTTGTAAATGCCTAATTCCTCCCATTGCTGGGATTTCTTGGCTTCTACTTTAGTAAACCAGTTGTGGTAGGCTGTGTCAGAGGTGGGGCAGGATCGAAATGGTTTGAAGTCACTCTTTACATAATCTAGCACAAAAGGGTCCTTAGGGGGAATGATTGGAGTTTCCACGGTGGTCGAATCAGAAGACTCCCCTGTCCTAGGGGTATCCATTTTATTAAACAAAGGTTTAAAATTATAACAAACAGGGAAAAAATTTCTGGTGTCTTTTAAGATCTCAAAGACTGTAAGAGGACCCATTAAAGCTAACCTCTTACCAGCGGCGCTAGTAGGAATTAGTACCTGAGATGCGTAAAGCATTTCCTTCTCTTTGGAGATCTTCTGGGGAATAAGCACAGACTGACCTTGGTAGGTGCCAACCTTGCTTTCCATTATGGTTCCTGTGTTCTTTACTTTCTTTTTGGAAGCTTTTTTCAGTTGAGATGAAGTTGAAGAAGACATTGTTTGAAGAGTGTTGGAAGTTTTAGGGTTTCGGTGAGAAGAGAGGAGGAAAAGATTAAGAATGTGGGAAGAAAAAATAAAATACTAAGTTGATGGGTTTTTATAGTATGGAAGTTTAAACATCCACTGAGTAAGATTGTGATACGTGGTAGTCGTGGGTTGGATTGAGAAGGAGGTGGCATAAAAGTTAATATTGGTAATAGGCGTGATTAAATAATAATCATTGTTTTGTAACTGCACCATGCTGTGAAATGGTTCAAGGCGGTTAAGGAATCTGAAAAGCGTTGTGATTGACGTGACTGGAGTCATATGCAATAAATGTTACGATTATTCAAAGGTCGCGTCAAAATCTTGCATGTATGTTTAAAATAAGTATTTCTCAAAGGAATCGAAATACATATTTTAAAGGGGCATTTTGTTGGCTGAAGATTTTGATGATATTGTTAGAAGCGAAGCAAATTGGATGTTTCGATTGGAATAAATCAAGATGTCATGTTTCGAAATGGTAGAAGCAGTGCTTCGAATGGGCATGTTAAAACTCTGAGCTTCGAGTGACAGTTATAAGGATATATTCAAAAGAAGTCTCAAAGTGGTAACAAGGCTGTGTCTAAGAAATGAGTTTGAAATGAAGAGTGCCAAAACATTTGAAATTCAAACGCAAGCAGGATGTTCGAAATTTAAAATATATGCGCTGGAGCATTCGAAGACACGTGGAAGCTAGAGAGGGGCATTGCTTTGCATGTTCTGAACGTGGCAGAATCTTATAGCAAGACCGTTATGGTCGAAGTAGTATAAATAGAAGTCTTAGCATTAGGATTTCGTGTGTCATATCTATTGTACAAAAATTCAGTAAACATTCAAAATACCACATGGCTAGGGAAACGAATGCACGAATAATGTATGTATGATAACACCAAGTGTTTATGATTCAATAAAACTCTTTATCATTTCCATTCTTTTCCTCTATCTTCATGTCAATATCATTCAAAAGCTTTTACATTAAAATATTTTCATTCGAAGTCTTTTTACTGATGTCTTACATTTAAATGTTTTCTTTCCATTTCAAATCCTTTACATTTCAGAAACTTTTGTATATTTCATGCCTTTATCTTCATGCTTTTATCATTTGAATACCTTTTTCATTCAAAGTCATTTTACTGATTTCTTGCATTTAAACGCTTTCTTCATATTTCGAATCTTTTACATTACATGTTTTTATGCTTCGAAGTCATTTCCTTGTATTTTTGCAGTTTTACATGTCTTTACAATTGAACTTTATTCATGCAATTTAGTTTCGCACGCATTTACTTGATCATGTCATTAGATCTTTAATAGAGTAATCGAAGTAAGTTGAACACCTACACAACATTCTAAATACCAACCATGAATATCAGTTCTATAATGAGAATTACCCAAATGACCAATACATCCTAGGATTAATCTAGTCGGTCCTGCAAGTTACCAGAGAGATTAAATAACAGTCATTAAGATTATTTGATAGTTTGGAGGACTAGCGGTTGTTTACCAGAAATCACTGTAAACAACTGTATAATAATTAGGCGTGTATGGAAAGATTCAAAAATCAATCGCTAGATGACCTAATCCAAGAATAAATAACTTGAAATCAATACACTTCTCACACGTGCACCTCTAGAGTAACCTCGCTTGTTGCCTTGGAAATACAATCATGTCCCTCGAATATGAGACACTCTAGCAAACGACCCTTCGATAAACAAAGATCGTAGTCCTTCGATTACCCTCGATGTTGCCTTCGATAAAATGATCTCGTTCCTTACAAAACTGCTAGAGCGTCTCACAAGTTGCTTTCAATGATTGTATGCAATGACCCGCGCCTGTCCCGTTTAACATCCAAGTACAAGGTTGTTTACCAAATGCAATGGTAAAACAAACACTGTCAAAAGGGTTAAAAATGTGTAGGAAAGATCTTTGAGTAAAATAGGGTAGACAACTCTTAGTTACTTGATCAAAACTTGCAAAAACATCCTTGCTAATTTCAAAACACACAATTTCAAAACATTTCCCAAATATCAAACTTTCAAACATTGAAATATATTTTCAAAAGACAAACACCTTTGTATATATTCAAACAAGAATCATTACAAAGGTTGCCACAACGATGGCCTCTTTTCAAAACATTTTCAAAACCACACACAAAGCACCATTTCAAACAATTGAAAAGAAAAAGCAAGTGATCTAAACAAGTAACTAAGAGCCCATGGATAACCATGGATGAAAAGGGTGCTTGCACCTTCCCTTTTCATAATCTACCCCCCGAACCCAAGAAAACATCTCAAAGGTCTTTCCTGTGCTTTTTGACCTTTCCTTTGGATAAAATAAAAAGTAGGTGGCGACTCTTGCTAAACCGAAACATTTGCAAAGACAAACGCAAAACCTCAAGTCAGTTCTCCCACCGTATCATAGCATTCAAAACAAAACAGAAAGTTTGCAATTCAAAGTATATTTGTATTGATATTTTACCCATGAATAGGCATTTTTTGTACAAAGAGACGGAGATCCTAGTAAGAGGAAATCGTCAAAAGGAAAACAAAAATTGAAAACAAAAACAAATAGCCATGTGAAATGATCTCATTGCATTCCAACTCTATTATTTCCCCAATGTCTTCTAATTCCCCTTGTCGTTGACAGAAGTTGACTGGATTGATCTTGGACCGTTTGAACTCAGACCTTGGTGATAAAGTTGACTACGGTGATTCCATGGGACATAGTCATACGCTTTCAATCCTTAACTTTTTCCTGGATCGCCCTTTCGGGTTTTCAGCCTACCAGGATACCCATTTTTGCTCAAGTCGCCCTTCCGAGTTTTCAACTTACCGGGTGTACAATCTATTGCATATATCCCTAATTTTTGCCCAAACCTTTTAGTTTGTCGGGATGCCCTTATTTTTTCCTAGGTGTGTCAACCTAGCGGGTCCTTTATACATAGTATTTTTTAACTATGTCCGCGTTTATAGGATGTGGGAATTCTTCACCATCCATGTTAGTCAGCATCATGGCACCGCTAGAGAACACTCTCTTGATAACAAATGGCCCTTCATAGGTGGGAGTCCATTTTCCCCTGGGGTCATCTTGTTGAAGAATGATACGCTTTATCACCAAGTCACCAACTTGATATACTCGAGGCTTGATCTTTTTGTTGAAAGCCTTGATCATACGTTTTTGGTACATCTGACCATGATAAACAGCAGCCATTCGCTTTTTGTCGATCAAGTTCAATTGGTCTAATCTTGTCTGAATCCACTCGTCTTCGCATAGGCCCGCCTCATTCATAATCCTTAATGAGGGAATCTAAACTTCCACTGGAAAAACAGCTTCCATGCCAAAGACTAAAGAAAAGGTAGTTGCCCCAATTGATGTTCTAGATGAAGTGCGGTAGCCATGAAGGGCAAACGGTAACATCTCATGCCAATCCTTGTAGGTCACTACCATCTTCCGCATAATCTTCTTAATGTTTTTGTTGGATGCTTCGACTGCGCCATTCATTTTAGGTCTATAAGGAGAAGAATTGTGATGCTTAATCTTGAACTGAGTGCAAAGTTCGATAATCATAGCATTGTTAAGGTTAGTCCTATTGTCGGTGATGATCCTTTAGGGGATACCATAGTAGCATATGAGGTTATGTTTGATGAATTTGGCTACCACATTTTTGGTGACTGGGGAAAATGAGGTGGCTTCGACCCATTTGGTGAAATAATCAATAGCGACCAGAATGAAGCGGTGTCTATTGGAAGCAGTAGGCTTGATCTCTCCAATCATGTCAATACACCACATTGCAAATGTCCACCAAGCGGTCATGACGTTCAGATGGATAGGAGGTACATGGACCTTGTTAGCATAGATTTGGCATTTGTGACAAGTTCTTGAATGTTGATGGCAATCAGTCTGCATCGTTGACCAATAGTAGCCAGCTCTCAGGATTTTCTTGGCCATCGTATATCCGCTTGAGTGAGTACCAAAGAGACCATCATGCATGTCTTCCATAATTTCCTCTGCCTCCTTCTTGTCCACACATCAGAGTAGAGTAGAGTCATGGTTGTGTTTGTACAATATTCAGTTACTTAAGAAGAATTTGGCTGAAAATCTTCATAAGAACTTTCTGTCATTGATGGATGCTCCCTCTGGATGCTCTTGTGATTCAAGGTATCTCTTCACTTCATGGTACCATGGCTTTTCTGTGTCAGTGTCAAGCTCACAGAAGTGCGCAGGTTCGTCGAATCTTCCAATTGTAATCATATGGGCTTCGTTGTCCCATCTGACCTTGAACATTGAAGACATGGTAGCCAAGGCGTCATCCAACTGATTTTCTTCCCTAGGGAAGTGCTCAAAGGTGATCTCTTTGAAGTAAGGAAACAGAGATAGCACAAGTTCCTTGTAAGGGATGAGATTAGGGTGCTTAGTGTCCCAATCTCCTTTTACTTGGCTAATCACTAGAGCGGAATCCCCAAACACATTCAAATGCTTGATCCTCAAATCAATGGCAGCTTTCAGACCCAAAATGCATGCTTCATACTCAACCATATTATTCGTGCAATCGAAGCATAGTCTGGCAGTGAATGGAGTGTGGCAACCTTCAGGGGATATGATCACAACACCAATTTCATTACCCAAAGCGTTAGAAGCCCCATCAAAGACTATAGTCCATCGGGATCCTTGTTCAGGTCCGTTATACGGTCCAGGTTTCGCATAATCAGTCACCAGCATGATGTTCTTATTCGGGAAGTCAAAGTTCATAAACTGATAATCATCGACAGCTTGATGGGCCAAATGATCTGCTAGTACGCTTCCTTTGATGGCCTTTTGTGTTGTGTATTGAATGTCATACTCAGTCAAGATCATTTTCCCTCTTGCTATCCGTCCGGAAAGAGCAGGTTTCTCGAAGATGTACTTGATTGGGTCCATCTTAGAAATCAATAGAGTGGTATGAGTCAGCCTATACAGTCTTAGCCGGCGAGCAGCCCATTCCAGAGCGTAACAAGTTTTCTCGAGCAGTGGATATCTAGTTTCATAGTCGGTAAAATTTTTGCTCAGGTAATAAATAGCATGCTCTTTTCGGCCAGACTCGTCATGTTGGCCCAAAACAGACCCCATAGAGTTCTCTAGTACTGTCAAGTACATGATCAAGGGTCTTCCTTCAACTAGAGGTATGAGAATATGAGGTTCTTGTAGATATTTGTTGATTTTGTCGAAGGCAGCTTGGCATTCATCATTCCATCTGACTACTTGATCTTTCTTCAAGAGCTTGAAGATTGGCTCACAAGTAGCAGTCAAGTGAGATATGAAGCAGGCGATGTAATTAAGACAACCCAAGAATCCTCTAACTTCCTTTTCAGAGTGGGGGACTGGCATTTCTTGGATGGCCTTTACCTTGGCAGGATCAACTTAAATGCCTTTATTGCTGACAACAAAACCTAGAAGCTTTCTAGACCATACCCCAAATGTGCCCTTATTAGGGTTTAACCTCAACTTGTATTTTTTAAACCTTTCGAATAGCTTGTACAGGTGATCGAGATATTCCTATTTAGTTTGTGATCTGGAAATCATATCATCCACATATACCTCTATTTCATGATGGATTATATCATGAAACAAAGCTACCATATCCCTTTGATATGTTGCCCCTACATTCTTCAATACGAACGACATCACCTTGTAACAAAAGGTGCCTCATTGCATAACGAAAGTGGTCATCTCCATGTCTTCAGGAGCCATCCTAATTTAATTATAGCCATAGAAGCCATCCATGAAAGAGAAGACATTATGCTTAGCAGTATTATCAACCAAGACGTCAATGTGTGGTAGAAGGAAGTCATCCTTGGGGCTTACCCTATTCAGATCCCTATAGTCTACGCACATGCGAACTATTCTGTCTTTCTTTGGCACTGTCACCACATTTGTAACCCATTGTGGATAAGATGTCACGGCTAGGAATCCTGCATCAAATTGTTTCATCACTTCAGCTTTTATATTCTCAGACATGTCAGGCCTCATGCGACGAACCTTTTGTTTGACAGGAGGACAATCTTCTTTTGTCGGAAGACGATAAACTACGATGTTGGTATCCAACTGTTGTACCCCAAAATTTGCCCTCCCATATTTCTCAAAACATTTCAAAAAAGATCGTTAAGTTGCTCAAGGAAGTCCAAGGGTTGACCAGACAAGCTCTCTCCTAAGGCAATCTACCTCAAATTAGGGTTTCATATTGCATCAATATACTTGAGCCCAAGGGACCCCAAATGATCACCATTGTCCTAATATGTTCTCAAGATCATCCATGTCAAGTTTCAATCCTTGCAGAGGAAGTTTGCTCAGTCAATTGCTCAAAGGCCTGAAAATCGACTGTGCTATGGCAAAAGTCAATTGTGGCCCACATACAGTCAAACTTCAAGATTTTTGGTCAACATCCTCATTTTGAATTATATTTAATCATTTTATCAAGGGTTGATCATGATTCATCAAGGATTGCTCATAATTCATCAAGAATCAAAAGTGGCTAAATTAGGGTTTTGTAGGAAAAGTCAACTCAACTTTGACCAAGCATAACTTTCTCATACTTTATGAGAAATGACCCATCAAAATATCATTTTAAAGAGGATGAAATGATATAAAATCCATCTTCATCTCTAGAGTTCAAAATATGCACCCACAAGAAGTTATGAATTTGGACATTATAGGTCATTTTGAAAAGTCAACAAAAACACCTTTTTTGTCAAAGCTTCATACATGAGCATGGAATATCAAATTGAGATAAGACCAAAAGGGTTGCTTAGAGGACATATCAAGATTTATAAAAAGTCCCAGAACACCTTCAAAGAGTCAAAATTGAGGAAGTTATGCATTGGTGAAGTTGACCCTTTTTGCAAAATTGCCAAAAGTCAACTATGCCTCAAATTGTAATTTTTGCCAAATGGGCCCAATCTTTTGCACTTGTTTTGAGTTGGAAACATGGTCCACGATCCCTATCCTTTACCACTTGTCATTATCTTGTTTTTATTATTTATTTTGATTTTTATTTGAATTTAATCAATTTAAATCAAAACAAATCATAGAAAATCCAAAATATTGAAAACTCGAGATTTTGTACATGTTTCAGGTCTTAAATTCCAGCTAGCATGAGATTGAATTCGTGTAAAGGCTTGGAGTGCACAGAAAGATTGGTTTTAAGCTATTTTTGGAATGATATTCAAGTGTATCAAATTAAAATTAAAAGCAATGATGGAGGAATATTGTGATCACATTGACAACCCTAATTCATTCCTCAGTACATAAAGAAGGTATGCAGACCTAAAAAAAGGCTAGAGGGAGGCGCAACATCAAGAAGAAAACTTGGAAAAAACAAGAAAAAGTGAAAACACGAATTCATACTTTGAAGCAATTTCAAGATCCTTGGACCATCCCAATCGCTTCCTGGGATCACCAGCAAGCAAAACCAATCAAGAGAAAGCATTTCCAGGCCCTGAATACCACTGTAAGTCATCCACGATATTGAATTATTTTTGAAATCGGTTTGCGTAATTCTTGCACATTCATCATATTCTAATCATATATCCTTGTTCACCATCACATATGCAAGCTTCCTGTAATATTTGATTTCATTTTTATGGCCTGTATGAGATTTCACCATTGCTAGGTTTTTGTGCTTAGATTTGGGATTTCTTCCTATAGGTAAAATTGGGCCATGAAAGGGCCACCACTGTACTCAGCAGGACCAGACGAAGCTATCCATGCCTTTGGTTTTTATTTATCACGTTTGTATTAGATTTTGAGAATTGAAGGACTTATAGCAACTGACATGGTGTCGTAGGTAAAAGTTTGTAACTTTTACCAATGGTGCAAGGAGGAAGATGACCTACGTGCCTCCATCCCATTCGCTGGTTTGAATTTGCGGGCGTGTTTACAGCTAGCTTTATATTATTCCTTTTGTTATTTTTACTTCATTTGATAATCAACTGAATTAATTGGCCCAGTGGTAGCCAGGCAAGCATTAAGGCATTGGGGAGCTTGAGGTCAAGGGTTCGACCCCTGCCTCCAACGTTTGCATTTTTCTTGAATTCTTTCTACAGATCCCATGTTCCACAAAGACCAAGGACTACCATACATCTTCATAATCCAACTGGCCAAGTGTCTTGAGAGTCAGATCCAAGGGCCATCAATGAAGGATCACCAAAGGCATGGTCAAAGCAAATGCATGGGATATCAGAAAGTCAAAACGGACCTCCCTGTTTTGGGCCAAGGCTTGCTATCTACACCCCCCCCCCCCCCCCCCCCCCCCGCAAATTGTTGTTCTCAGGCCCAATAACTCTTTCTCTTTTCTTTTTACATTTTATTTTATTTTATTTACTTATTTATTTTTACCAACAAATTAATTATTTTCTTTTTATCAAAAAAATCATAAAAATAATTTTCATCCAATTAAATTTAGGATATTTATTTTTTTATCAAAAATTAAATTAATTTACTTAGTTTGTTAATTTTAGATAACTTTAATTCTTTTTTTACAAATAAATTAACAAATAATTAGAATAATTAGGGTTTTATTTCTAACTTAATTACATTTTCTTTTTCTTAAAATAACCAAAAACACAAAATAGGCCATTTATTTATTTTTATTAATTTATTTAATTAGCTAATTAATTGTGTATTTAATTTTAAAAACTTAACTCTTTTTCTTAAAAATAATTAAAAACAACAAAAACATTTTTTTTCTTTCAATTAGGTTAGAATGGGTCAAAACCCTAGTTCTCTCCCGATCTAAATTTCTTCGCGCGCGCTTTATTTTATTTTTACCCTATTAATGTAACTGCTCACAAGTTGTAATAGTTTAAATTAGGACTTTTACTTTCATTTATCGCTTTATTTTTTAAGGGTTTGTTTTTGGCTATGTAAATACCCGAAGCCTTGTAATAGCGTAGTTTAATTTCTGCACTTTAAATTCCACAAAATATTAAACTGTTAGATGTATGATATTAGGATGCATGACAAGAATGTATGTAAAACTTTAAAATAGTTAGACAACCCAAAAATGTGCAAAGATAATAATTTGAAATTGAATCACTCGCACATGCGCACTCCTAGGATACACTCCCACTTCGGTTGCCTTCGGTAAACGGTCATTAAGTATAGGGTATTTTAGTGGTCGCCCTTTTGTCTCAAAGATCAAATTTGCCTCGGAAAGGTTGCCTCGGAATTGTTGCCTCGGATAATTGATCTAAGACATTAGGGTTACTACTAAGACGTCCTAACATTGCTTTAGTGACCGTACGTCCCTTTCGAATTGACCCTCAAACTCCAACGACGGTGCTACCTACTCACTAATAATGAGATAGCGCTGTCTAAAGGAAATGAACATATAACGATTCTTTTTTCGAGTAGGTAGATTAGTTCTTAAGTACTTGTTCAATCCAAATGAACTTTTTCACACTTACACTCATTTACAAACAATGTTTTCAAAAACACTTCGTAACACTCTTGAAGACAGAAGCAAGGGTTAAATCGAAGTCAAAACAAAAACTTTTCAAATCACACAAACACAAAGAAGCAATTTTGAAAATGATGAGCAAGTACCTAAGAGCCCGTAGATAACTACGGATAGAAAGGGTGATAATACCTTACCTTTCTATAATCTACCCCCTGTACTCAGAAAATCTCGAAAAAGGAATTTTTCTGTGCTTTTTTCCTTTCCTTGTTGGATAAAATAAAAGTCGGTGACGACTCTTGCTTACCGCAACATTTTGCGAACACAAACGTAAAACGCAAACCAACATTCCTAAAAACAGTCCCGGTTCTGGCCACCGTATCATAGAATTGGCGACTCTGTTGGGGAATAAATAAGTGGGGTGTACCTTAGGATTAGTTCATCATATTGTTTTCTAATGTTCGATTTGATTGCTTTATCTTTGTGGGCTTTGTATCAGAGTTACTATAGATCCTAACCCGGATCTGGGGAACACCTTTTAGGTAAGTAGCAATAGACTGTGAGGGAACTGTACGACGTAGACCGATACAGTTGAAGCAGTAGCTACGTTGATGTGGCTCATTAGTTGGTACCGATATCCCTTGTGGAGCAACAAGGAGAGTATGGGGCTGCTATATGGGTCGTTAAGCATCAACTGACCTTAGAACCTATAATTGACCAACTTGGCCATAGGAAGTAGTGAGATAGCTGGTCCCGGTGTAGAGCTGGGAACTGGTTGATACTCGATGCTATGCTCATTGAGACCATACTCTCGAGATGGTTCCGGCCGCAAGAAAAGATTGCGTGAGCTAAAACTATGACCGATGGAGGATGGTTAGTGATATTGAGAACCTCTAGAACCCGGTTACTATTATTAGGACATGTTGAACCAACTAAACTGCAAGAGGGTAGTACCTAAACTCCATGCCAGCCTGAAATTTAAGGGATATTGTGTGACTTGTTTGCCTTTACCATATTTGATACCTGCTACACCTGTTGTGTGTTTTATCATGACATCATGCATCATGACATAACATGCATATTTCATTAGACTGACCATTTCAAAGACAAAGGGGATTCATCTTTGTTCTGTTTTGCAGATCATGGCCTCTATGCGCAGAAATACCATTCGAGTCAACTTCGTGTAAATTCCTGCTCAGCTTAGAGAGTTGGCCTCAAAAGTTCCTGATACTTCTTCCTTTGTTAGAAGACATGGTCATCTCCTTACCCTGGTCACTTCAAAGTTGGATGAGAAAATAATGAGCGTGTTGTTCCAGTTCTTTGACCCGTTGCATCATTGTTTCACCTTCCCGGACTATCAGCTGGTCCCTACTTTGGAGGAGTTTTCTGATTTACTGGGCATATCTATTCTAGAGCAGACACCCTTTACAGGTTTGGAGGAGGTTCCTAGACCTGAGGATATTGCTTCAGCCCTACATCTAAAAAGGGTTGATGTAGCATCTAACTGGGAGACTCAGTGGGGTTAAAGGTTTCTTGGCTAAGTTTCTAATGGATCAAGCTCAACAGTTCTGGGATAATTTGGACTTTCAGGCATTTGAAGACATCCTGGCTCTCCTCATCTACGGCTTGGTTATGTTCCCGAATCCAGATTCTTTCATAGATATGCACGCAGTTAAGATCTTTATGTCTCATAACCCAGTGTCTACTCTTCTAGGTGATATTCTACATGCTCTCTACACCCGTAATGTGCAGAGAAGGGGAACTCTCATGTGTTGTACACTGCTGCTGGCGAGGTGGTTTATTTTGCACCTCCCCAAGTCCGTATTGAAGAATGAGGAAGGTGTAGGTTGGGCTTACAGAATCATGTCCCTTGCTCATAAGGACATCCTTTAGAGTTCTAAAGATATGGAAAGAGTAACTGTCATTGATCGATGTGGGGAATACCCTAATGTTCCATTGCTTGGAATTCGAGGGGGTATAACCTACAATCCTTATTTGGCTTTACGATAGTTTGGACGAGCTTGGAGATACGGTCCTCATGAGCTGCTGCTTACAGATATTGTCTTTGACTACAAGGGGGATGTTGAGGGACATCGTCGCAGGTTTATACGAGCTTGGGGCATGGTGAACAGGTCTGACTCACATGAGCTAGGACTGAAGACTCCTCTCCTGATGCAACCCTATCTCCAGTGGGTTCGAGCCCGTGCTCAAAAGCTGGGAATGCCATATGAAGTTGTTTTTCCGGTGATTATATAGCATACTGATGAAGAAGGGGTTCCTTATACAGTCCTTCATCCCTATATGCCTACTGATCTAGGGGAATTGAAGAGATCTTGGATCCAGTTAAAGGAAGAAAGGGATACCTACAGGGAGAAGTATCATGAGCAGAAACGAAAGATCTTGAGGCTTACAAGGCAGCTTGAGAATGAAAGGACAATCAATGATTATGTCAGCACGAAAGGAAAACGACCATGGGATTTCTGATGTCTTTTATTGTTTCTAGTTTAGATTTGCTTTTCAGTTTATTTCTTTTATAAACGCCTTGAAGGCATTGTTAAACATTGTCACAAGTTTTAATCTAATAAAGTGTGTTTTATATTGGTTTACAAATTTGAATCTCCCTAAGTCTTGTGAAATCATTTCATACGCATTCCATTACCATGCACCTCATTACAGGTACCATTACAGGTTTCTTATCTTCGCTGTTTATTTCAGCACAACATGTCTTCTGAAACACCTACTGATCAAGCTATCAAGGCTCTTCAAGCTCAGAATGCTCAGTTCCAGGAGATGTTCTTGAACTTGGCCAAAAGTCAACAAGATTTGAAGACTCTCATCTTGAAGGACAAGAAGAAGAAGAAGAAGAAGAAGAATAAGGTGGTTCTGCTGAATATGGGTCACAGATTTGGGAATCGATTGCGAGAGGAGGTTGATTTGTCTCATTCATCTGGAGGAGGAGAGAATCAATAAGAAAGGAAGGCTCATAGTCTTGTGGTTTCTGATAATGACACTGATTTTGATGAAGACTAGTATCCTCTTGCTGAGGATAGGTATAAGCAACTTGAAGACCGTCTAAGTGAAATGGAGATCCAGAAGATACCTGGTCTGGATTTTGGAGATTTGGGACTGGCATCTGGGGTGGTGATCCCTCACAAGTTTAAAGCTCCGGTTTTTTCTAAGTACGATGGAGCGTCCTGTCCAAAGCTCCACCTCCGCTCATACGTCAGAAAAATCCAACCCTACACTGCTGATAGGAACCTGTGGGTCCATTTCTTTCAAGATAGTCTGTCAGGGACTCAGCTTGAATGGTTTTACCAATTGGAAGGAACTAATATCCGCAATTGGGAGGACCTTGCTGCTGCTTTTTACAAGCAATACCAGTATAATGCCGACCTTGCTCCCATGCGTACCCAACTTCAGGGTATGTCTATGGGTGCGAGCGAAGGTTTTAAGGACTACGCTCAGAAGTTGAGAAATCTGGCTGGAAGAGTACAACCCCCTCTGTCTGATAGGGAGTTGGTGTATATGTTTCTTGGGACTTTGTCTGGTCCATATTTCAATCATTTGATCAGTAGTTCATCGTCTGGGTTCACTGAATTGATTATGACTGGGGAGAGAGTAGAGGTTGGTATCAGAAGTGGCAAGATAAAGAAAGGTGCTTCATCAAGTACAGAAAAGAAGCCTTTCAAGAAAGAATCTAGTGTAGTTTACAACTCGAGGAGCCAAAATCGATCTGAACGCCGCCAAGCAGTTAATGCGGTGGTAATATCAAGACCTGTTGTTGCCCCACAACGCAACAATCAGCAAAGAGTAGAGAGACCGCAAAGATAGTATACTCGGCTCAGTATGACCTTGTCTCAAATTCTGCCGCAATTGTTGAAGACTAACCTAGTAACTCTGAGGGAATCTCCGAAGAATCCTAGTACCACCTCGCCGCTGTATAATTCAAATGCCCATTGTGCCTATCACTCTGATAGCCCAGGGCATGATACCAACAACTGCTGGGCCTTGAGGAATAAGGTGAAAGATTTGATTGAAGCTAAAGAAATTGAGTTTGACGCACCAGAAAAGCCTAATGTCGTGACTGCTCATATGCCCAAGCATGGAGTAAATGTTGTGGATGAGGATTTGTTTGTGACCTCTATGGAAGATATTTCTACTCCATTGATGACTGTTAAGAAGAAACTATTGTTGGCCGGTTTATTTCTGGGTTATGGTGAAGGTTGCCACCTATGTTCCATCCTGCCTGCTGATTGCCATTTATTGAAATCAGGCGTTCAGCGCCTGATGGATAACAAAGAGATATTGTTCGCGAAAACTTTGATTCTGTTGATTCCTGTTGAAGATGTTTCCATAATAACCATTTCCGTCAATCCTTCCAAGGCTTCCTCGAGAAATCATGTTACGATTACATCTGTTCTGAGAGTTGCTCCATTGATCATTAATATTCCTGGACCTATCCCATACACTTCGGATAAGGATGTCCCGTGGCACTATGGGGCCGATGTGTATTATCACGGGATCAAACAAGACTTGCAGATTGAAGAGGCTGATACTGATGTCAGCAATATTGTCGGGTTTAGCAAGATCACCTGAAGCGGAAGACTCTTCTCTCCTGAGATTTCTCCTCCAACTGTTCAAAAGCCTGTTATCATTCCATCTGCCAGTACATCAGCGGCTGTTCCGATTCTTACTCCAGTTATCACCCCTGTCGCCAAGTCATCTGACACTCGGGGCAAAGAAGTTACAGGTGGGCCTGCCCGGATGGAGGCACCTAAAAAAGTCATTGTTGAAACCTCTAGGAAGGAGATAGAGGAAATTCTGAAGATTATCAAGAAAAGCGACTACAACATAGTCGAACAGTTAGGGCAAACCCCGTCAAAGATCTCTATGTTGTCTTTATTGTTGTGCTCATAAGCCCATGCAAAGGATTTAATTGCTTTCCTTAAAACTGTGCATGTGCCGCAGGAAACATCTGTCGATCAGTTCAAAGACTGTGTGGCTAGTTTGACCGCTGACAACAGATTGGGTTTCTCCGACGCAGATCTGACTGCCAAAGGAAGAAATCACAATGATGCTCTGCACGTCTCGATCGAGTGCAGGGGCACTACTTTGGCCCATGTACTAGTGGATATTGGGTCCTCATTAAATGTTTTACCCAAGAAAGCATTAGATCGGTTGGATTGTGAAGGGTTGGTTCTGAAGCCAAGTAATATTTTGGTTAGGGCCTTTGACGGGTCCAAAATGATGGTACATGGAGAGGTGGATGTCCCTGTTAAGGTTGGTTCCCAGACTTTTGCGTCTATGTTCTATGTGATGGACATTCGACCATCTTATTCTTGTTTGCTGGGTCGCCCATGGATTCATAAAGCTAGGGTAGTAACTTCTACACTCCATCAGATGTTAAAGTATCCAGTAAAGGGTAAGATTGTTACGGTGCAGGGTGAGGAGGAATATATGGTAAGTCATCTTAATTCCTTTCGGTATGTGGAGATGGATAGGGAGTTCATTGAGACCCCATGCCAGAACTTTGAAGAAGTCCCCCAGACTCTGGCATCGACTGAAGTTGCTGCTGACAAACCTCTGATGAAGACGGCTTCCCTCAAGGATGCCAGGGCTGTTGTTGAAAAAGATGGGTGCGCGAATTGGGGCCAACTCCCTGACTTTGCACACAAGACTGACAAGTTTGGTTTGGGTTTTACTGCAGAAGCTCAAAGGGTTGTTCGACGTGCGCGGATTGGAAGACCTCCCCTGCGTATCAGTAATCCGGGAGTGAATGCAATTGAAGATGATGATGAAGAGTCAGATTTCGACAGCTGGATTTACCCGACTGCCAACGGTGGCTTGAACAATTGGATGACGAAGGACTTCGTGCCCGTTTCTCTTATTACATAGTAATATACTTTTGCTTTGAGACTTGTAACAGAAAATTTGAAACTTTTACGGCCCGATGCCTTGCCCGAGACACCGTGGCTTTGCTTGTGAGGGCTTATTATGTGTCATTTCCATATATCATTAATAAAGCATTGGACGTTTTCTTGCATTACAAATTTTGCGCTCCTTGTTTTTCTTTTCTGTCTTGCACTTTATCAAAACAGCTATTTGTCTTACACACACTCACATATCATAATACAGGTCCACATCCACTCTGGATCCCAATGATAATGACTCTGCTACTGCCAGTTATGACTTCAAAAGTCTGATCAACCAAGCCGAAGACAAAGGTGAGGATGATTGTGAAGTGCCTGGGGAACTTACTAGACTGTTACTTCAGGAAGAGAGGGCCATACAGCCGCATGAAGAGCCAGTGGAAACAGTAAATCTGGGTACAGAGGAAGACAAGAAATAGGTTAAGATCGGTGCAAATCTGGAATCTAGTGTCAAGCAACGGTTGATACAGATGCTGCGTGACTATGTTGAGATCTTTGCCTGGTCTTATGAAGATATGCCTGGGTTGGATACCGATATTGTGGTTCACCGCTTGCCAACTAGAGATGACTGTCCTCCGGTAAAACAGAAGGTTCGCCGAATGCACCCCGAGATGTCTGAGAAAATCAAAGCTGAGGTCATGAAATAGTTTGATGCCGGTTTTCTAGCTGTCACTTCTTACCCATAGTGGGTTGCCAACGTGGTTCCCGTGCCGAAGAAAGATGGTAAGGTTCGGATGTGTGTGGACTATAGGTATTTGAATAGGGCAAGTCCCAAAGATGATCTCCCTCTGCCTCATATCGATGTTATGGTTGACAACACCGCACAACACAAGGTCTTCTCCTTTATGGATGGTTTTTCTGGTTACAATCAGATTAAGATGGCTCCCGAAGACATGGAGAAGACAACCTTTGTTATGCAGTGGGGTACCTTTTGCTACAAAGTCACGCCTTTCGGTTTGAAGAATGTTGGGGCAACGTATTAGCGCGCCATGGTCGCTTTGTTCCATGACATGATCCACCATGAGATTGAGGTATACGTTGACGACATGATTGTAAGATCCCAGACTAAAGAAGAACACCTTGATCATCTCCAGAAGCTATTTGACAGGTTGAAGTTGTACAAGCTGAGGTTAAACCCGAAAAAGTGCACCTTCGGGGTGAGGTCTGGTAAGCTACTGGGTTTTGTTATTAGTGATAAAGGTATTCAAGCGGATCCTGCAAAGGTGAAGGCTATACAGGAGATGCCGATTCCCTGAACAGAAAAAGAAGTCAGATGTTTTTTGGGACGACTAAACTACATTGCCTGATTCATTTCACACCTGACTGCTACTTGTGAGCCAATCTTCAAGCTGTTGAAGAAAGATCAAGTGGTAAAGTGGAATGATGAGTGTCAGGCCACCTTCGAAAGGATCAAGGAATATCTCCAAGAGCCACCTATTCTGATGCCTCCAGTTGAAGGGAGACCTTTGATCTTATACTTGATAATACTTGACAATTCAATGGGGTGCGTGCTGGGGCAACATGACGAGTCTGGCCGAAAAGAGCATGCTATTTACTACCTTAGCAAAAAGTTTACCGACTGCAAGACCCGATACTCATTGCTTGAGAAAACTTGCTGCGCTTTGGCATGGGCTGCTCGCCAGCTAAGACGGTATATGCTGACTCACACTACCTTATTGATATCAAAGATGGATCCAATCAAGTATATCTTCGAAAATCCTGCCTTGTCCGGAAGAATAGAAAGATGGCAGATGATCTTGACTGAGTATGACATCCAATACACAACCTAAAAGGCAATCAAGGGAAGTGTGTTGGCATATCATTTGGCGCATCAGGCTGTAGACGACTGCCAATCCATGAACTTCGAATTTCCAGATGAGAACATCATGTTGGTGACCGACTGTGAGAAACCTGGACCAGATGAAGGACCTGAGGAGGGATCCCGATGGTCTATGTACTTCGATGGAGCTTCAAACGATTTAGGTAATGGCATTGGCATCGTGATTATATCTCCTGAGGGTTGTCATACTCCATTCACCGCCCGATTATGTTTTAACTGCACCAACAACATGGCGGAGTATGAAGTGTGCATCATGGGCCTTCGAGCAGCTATTGACCTAAGGATTTAGTTCTTGAGTGTATTCGGAGATTCCGCTCTCGTGATCAGTCAGATCAAAGGCGAGTGGGATACAAAACACCCAAATCTTATTCCTTACAAAGAGTATGTATTGACATTGCTTTCACACTTCGAGGAGATAACCTTTGAACACTTCCCAAGAGAGGAGAACTAGTTGGCGGACACGCTAGCTACCATGTATTCTATGTTCAAGGTTAGGTGGGACAATGAGGCTCCCCGGATTACCATTGAGAGGTTGGACGAACCCGCACATTGCTGTGATATCGAGACTGAAGAGGTAACAGATAAACCCTGGTTCCATGAGGTAAAGAGGTATCTTGAGGCTCAAGAATACCCCGAAGGTGCATCTGTTAATGATAAGAAGTTCTTGAGAAGGTTCGCTGCAAAATTCTTCATCAGTAATGGCATCCTTTACAAGCGTAACCATGATTCCACCTTACTGCGATGTGCGGATAAGAACGAAGCAGAAAGGATCATGGCAGAATTACATGAAGGTACTTTCGGAACTCATTCCAGTGGATATACCATGGCGAAGAAAATCCTACGAGCAGGATATTATTGGTCTACTATGGAAGCCGACTGTTATCAACATTCTCGGACCTGTCATAAGTGCCAAGTCTATGCTGATAAGGTGCATATACCTCCAGTTCCTCTGAACGTCTTGACAGCTCCTTGGCCTTTTGCAATGTGGGGTATCGACATGATCGGCGAGATCAGACCTACTGCGTCTAACAGGCATCATTTCATTCTGGTAGCAATTGATTATTTCACGAAGTGGGTTAAGGCAGCTTCCTTTGCTAGAGTAACCAAGAACGTCGTGGCGCAGTTCATTCGGCATAATTTGATGTGTCGATATGGTGTACCAGAGAGGATCATCACGGACAATGATACAAATCTCAACAATACAATGATCACTAAGCTCTGCAAACAGTTTAAGATACAGCATCACAACTCTTCTCCCTATCGGCGGAAGATGAACGGGGTTGTTGAAGCGGCTAATAAGAACATCAAGAAGATTGTGCAGAAGATGACGGTGACATACAAAGATTGGCATGAGATGTTACCATTCGCTCTTCATGGGTACCGTACCTCAGCGCGGACGTCAACAGGGGTAACACCCTATTCCTTGGTATATGGCATGGAGGCGGTCTTGCCCGTTGAAGTTCAGATACCCTCTCTTCGGATTATGAAAGATGCAGGTTTGAGTGAGGATGATTGGATTCAGACCCGGCTTGATCAGCTGACTTAATCGATGAAAAGAGACTTACTGCTATTTGTCATGGTCAGACGTATCAAAAGAGGATGATCAAGGCATTTAATAAGAAAGTCAGACGACAAGAATATCAAGTTGGGGATCTGGTCATCAAACGCATTAGCCTACCTCAAGGTGATCCCATGGGAAAATGGACCCCTACGTACGAAGGGCCATTTGTGGTTAAGAAAATTTTAGCAGGAGGAGCTATGATTCTAACCACCATGGATGGTGAAGACCTTCCTCACCCCGTCAATGCAGACATAGTGAAAAAATACTACGCATAATTAAAGACCCGCTAGGTTGACTGGCCTAGGCAAAAATAAGGGCTTCCCGACGAACCAAAAGGGTTCGGGCAAAAATGAGGGATGAAAATGAAAAAAATCGTACACCCGGCAAGTCGAAAACCTGAAAAGGCGGGTTGGGAAAAAAAGGGTATCCCGGTGGACTGAAAACCCGAAAGGACGGTCCAGGCAAATATTAGGGATTAAAGCGTAACTCTATGTCTCATTGGATCATCTTGCAACCAGACTTTGGTATCAACTATCAAGCTCAGACGACACTAATCAATCTGATCTACCTTCAACTAAGCAGCAAAGTGATGAGATGCTCGAGGACATAAAGGCAATAGCAGAGTTGGAACCCAGTGGGATTATTCACATAGCTGTTTTTCTTTATTTTTCACAAAATTGTATAATTCATCTTTCGGCGGCATTCTCTTACTAGGACGCCAGCCTCTTGTATAAAAAACACCTACTTACAGGCCAAAATTCAAAATCAATACAATTCATTTTCACAAAGAAATTTCAAATTGCTTTTCCTTTTTCTATTTTGTTTTGCAAGAACGTCCAATGTCCATTTTTGATATATGCATTTGACAATAATTGTTGTTCATAAATATTTACATGCGAAACAAAAGACAATTACTCGTAATATCAGAAACAGGGGCAAACGAGAAATGTCCAAACCTTACAGTGGATCTGTCCACCAGGTATAAGGATAGACCTAGCTGGAGAATACAATCAAAGGTACATTCACTCCATGCAGAGTAAGAAAAAGACAGTGATATTAGTGGTCCCGAACAGGACACCGCTCTCCCTAGTTGAGGCTCGCAACCGCAAATAAGTCAGTAGGATTCTCCCCAAGCAGAGCTTTTCTATCACCAGCACTGGAAGATTATCCCCAGTAGAGTCTGGAAGATTATCCCCAGTGAAGTCGCCACTAAAAGATTATCCCCAGCGGAGTTCATTTCTTTCACAAACGGAAACTCAATCCCCAACAGAGTTCATCATCGCCAGCAATGATAATTCATCCACAGTCGAGGGTATTTCTCCAAAATCAGCAAATCCTCAGCAGAGCATCTCTTCCCCACATAGTCAGTTTATTCTCCAGCAGGATTATTCTCCCAATCATCTTCGGTCGTTATCCCCAGCGAGCGAAACTCTTCATATTCTCCAGCAGCAATCCAGGATTTATTTCCCCCAGCTAGAGAATATCATAAAAACATTACACATCCATACATCATGACATGCATATACGCATCATATAACACAATCTCATTTATTTTGAGAACATCATGGCTAGATACATATCATGCATTACATACAGCTAACATTTACCTTTCAGGAAAGATACAATCAAATTCTCACAAAACTCAAGCTATGGAGCTCGGATCCGACCGGATAGTATCTTGATCTCTCCCTCATATTGTGAAGCCCGGAGAACGACCGGATAATAGTATCAGAATATCGCGAATCCTGGATTACGACCAGATAGTGGTATCTCTTAAAAGCAAGCTATGAAGCCCGAATTTGACCAGATAATAGTTTAATCCCCAGCAAGCCGTGAAGCCCGGATTACGACCGGATAGCAGCTCAGCAAGTACAATGAAGCCTGGATTACGACTAGATAGTGGTATACCATAAACACAAGCCGTGAAGCCCAGTTTACGACCGGATAACAGCTTAATAAGCTATTGTGAAGCCTGGATTCGACCATATAGCAATACAAGACCATGGAGCCTGGATTACGACCAGATAATGGTAGAAGACGTTGTGAAGCCTGGATTACGACCAGATAGCAACCAAGAATACTACGAAGCCTGTATTACGACCAGATAGTGGTATATCTTTAATACAAGTTATGAAGCCCAGATTTGACCAGGTAGTATCTTGATTTCTCTGAACACCATGAAGCCTGGATTCGACCAGATAATGGTATGAGACATCGCGAAGCCTGAATTACGACCAGATAGCGAAATGGTACATCGTGAAGCCTGGATTACGACCAGATAGGGGTAAGGGACACTGTGAAGCTTGGATTTCGACCAAATAGTAGTTTACCCGACCAATTACTATGAAGCCCGGATTTGATCGGATATTAGTAAGGCCCAACAGTCAAAGGGAAGCCCGGATGCAACCGGATAACCACTTGATTCCTTCTGAAGCCTGGATTACGACCAAATAAGAAGTGAGGTATTGTGAAGCCTGAATTTCGACCAGATAGCAGTATAGGACACCATGAAGCCTGGATTCGACCAGATAATGGTATGAAACATCGTGAAGCCTGGATTACGACCAGATAGCAGTACAAGACATTGTGAAGCTTGGATTTCGATCAAATAGCAATTTTACCTGGACAATTACTAAGAAGCCCGAAGTCGATCGGATATTAGTATGCCCTAAATTCAAGTTGAAGCCCGGAGGCGACCAGATAACAACTTAATTCCTTCTGAAGACTGGATTATGACCAGATAAGAATTGAGAAATTGCGAAGCCTGGATTACGACCGGATAGCAAGTTTAATCTCATCTCCCCAGTAGATCATTGTAAAGCCTGGATTACGACCAGATAGCAGTCGATCTTATCACTATGAAGCCTGGGTCACGACCAGATAATAGTTCATCTTCACCTCCTCGACCAAGAGACTATTCCCCAGTAGAATAACGGACGACCGAAGCTCCTAAATTTCAAATTTTCTCACAGGACAGAGACCAACATTCCCCAGCGGAATCTTCCTCAACAACAGGTATACAAGCTCTCGCTAAGGAATCTCTTATGCGATCGACACTTCTTCTGATAGCATCTTTAAGCCCATCCTCCAACATCAACTTCCAAATGGAATCTATAAGCCCATTCCCGACATCAGAAGACAAGTACCACTTCATGCGAGTGCAAATTTCTGGGCACTCTAGTGTTCAATCATCTTCAACCCTCAGATCACGAAAGGCAAGCAAGCCAATCCACATCCTCAGGTTTAAGAAGATTGAACAGGGGCAGCTGTTGTACCCTAAAATTTTCCCTCCCATATTTCTTAAAACATTTCAAAAAAGATCCTCAAGTTGCTCAAGGAAGTCCAAGGATTGACCAGACAAGCTCTCTCATAAGGCAATCTACCTCAAATTAGGGTTTCATATTGCATCAAGATACTTGATCCAAAGGGACCCAAAATGCTCACCATTGTCCTAATATGTTCTCAAGGTCATCCATGACAAGTTTCAAGCCTTGCAGAGGAAGTTTGCTCAGTCAATTGCTCAAAGGCCTAAAAATCGACTGTGTTAGGGCAAAAGTCAATTGTGGCCCACATACAGTCAAACTTCAAGATTTTTGGTCAACATCCTCATTTTGAAGTATATTTCATAATTTTATCAAGGGTTGATCATGATTCATCAAGTATTTCTCATAATTCATCAAGAATCAAAAGTTGCTAAATTAGGGTTTTGCAGGAAAAGTCAACTCAACTTTGACCAAGCATAACTTTATCATACTTTATGAGAAATGACCCATCCAAAGATCATTTTTAATAGGATGCAATGATATACAATCCATATTCATATCCCAAGTTCAAAATATGCACCCAAAAGAAGTTATGAATTTGGACATTATAGGTCATTTTGAAAAGTCAACAAAAACACCTTTTTTGTCAAAACTTCATACATGAGCATGGAATTTCAAATTGAGATAAGACCAAAAGTGTTGCTTAGAGGACATCTCAAGATTTCTAAAAAGTCTAATAACACATTCAAAGAGTCAAAATTGAGGAAGTTATGCATTGGTGAAGTTGACCCTTTTTGCAAAATTGCCAAAAGTCAACTATGCCTCAAAGCAATTTTTGCCAAATGGGCCCAATCTTTTGCACTTGTTTTGAGTTGGCAACATGGTCCACGAGCCCTAGCCTTTGCCACTTGTCATTATCTTGTTTTTATTATTTATTTTGATTTTTATTTGAATTTAATCAATTTAAATCAAAACAAATCATAGAAAATCCAAAATATTGAAAACTCAAGATTTTGTACATGTTTCAGGTCTTAAATTCCAGCTAGCATGAGATTGAATTCGTGTAAAGGCTTGGAGTGCACAAAAAGATTGGTTTTAAGCTATTTTTGGAATTATATTCAAGTGTATCAAATCAAAATCAAAAGCAATGATGGAGGAAGATTGTGATCACATTGACACCCCTAATTCATTCATCAGTACATAAAGAAGGTATGCAGACCTAAAACAAGGCTAGAGGGAGGTGCAGCATCAAGAACAAAACTTGGAAAAAACAAGAAAAAGTGAAAACACGAATTCATACTTTGAAGCAATTTCAAGATCCTTGGACCATCCCAATCACTTCCTGGGATCACCAGCAAGCAAAACCAATCAAGAGCAAGCATTTCCAGGCCCTGAATACCACTGTAAGTCATCCACGATATTGAATTATTTTTGAAATCGATTTGCGTAATTCTTGCACATTCATCACATTCTAATCATATATCCTTGTTCACCATCACATATGCAAGCTTTCTGTAATATTTGATTTCATTTTTATGGCCTGTATGAGATTTCATCATTGCTAGATTTTTGTGCTTCGATTTGGGATTTCTTCCTATAGGTAAAATTGGGCCATGAAAGGGCCACCACTGTACTCAGCAGGACCAGACGAAGCTATCCATGCCTTTGGTTTTTATTTATCACGTTTATATTACATTTTGAGAATTGCAGGACTTATAGCAACGGACATGGTGCCGTAGGTAAAAGTTTGTAACTTTTACCAACGGTGCAAGGAGGAAGATGACCTACGTGCCTCCTTCCCATTCGTTGGTTTGAATGTGCGCGCATGTTTATAGCTAGATTTATTTTATTCCTTTTATTATTTTTATTTAATTTGATAATCAACTGAATCAATTGGCCCAGTGGTATCCAGGCAAGCATTAAGGCATTGGGGAGCTTGAGGTCAGGGGTTCGACCCCTGCCTCCAACGTTTGCATTTTTCTTGAATTCTTTCTACAGATCCCATGTTCCACAAAGACCAAGGACTACCATACATCTTCATAATCCAACTGGCCAAGTGTCTTGAGAGCCAGATCCAAGGGCCATCAATGAAGGAACACCAAAGGCATGGTCAAAGCAAATGCATGGGATCTCAGAAAGTAAAAATGGACCTCCCTGTTTTGGGCCAAGGCTTGCTATCTACACCCCCCCCCCCCCCCAAATTGATGTTCTCAGGCCCAATAACTCTTTCTCTTTTCTTTTTACATTTTATTTTATTTTATTTACTTATTTATTTTTATCAACAAATTAATTATTTTCTTTTTATCAAAAAAATCATAAAAATATTTTTCATCCAATTAAATTTAGGATATTTATTTTTTATCAAAAATTAAATAAATTCAATTAGTTTGTTAATTTTAGATAACTTTAATTATTTTTTTGCAAATAAATTAACAAATAATTAGAACAATTAGGGTTTTATTTCTAACTTAATTACATTTTCTTTTTCTTAAAATAACCAAAAACACAAAATAGGCCATTTATTTATTTTCATTAATTTATTTAATTAACTAATTAATTGTGTATTTAATTTAAAAAACTTAACTCTTTTTCTTAAAAATAATTAAAAACAACAAAAACATTTTTTCTTTCAATTAGGTTAGAATGGGTCAAAACCCTAGTTCTCTCCCGATCTAAATTTCTTCGCGTGCGCTTTATTTTATTTTTACCCTATTAATGTAACTGCTCACAAGTTGTAATAGTTTAAATTAGGACTTTTACTTTCATTTATCGCTTTATTTTTTAAGGGTTTGTTTTTGGCTATGTAAATACCCGAAGCCTTGTAATAGCGTAGTTTAATTTCCGCACTTTAAATTCCGCAAAATATTAAACTGTTAGATGTAGGATATTAGGATGCATGACAAGAATGTATGTAAAACTTTAAAACAGTTAGATAACCCTAAAATGTGCAAAGATAATAATTTGAAATTGAATCACTTGCACATGCGCACTCCTAGAATACACTCCCACTTCGGTTGCCTTCGGTAAACGGTCATTATGTATAGGGTATTTTAGTGGTCGCCCTTTTGTCTCAAAGATCAAAGTTGCCTCGGAAAGGTTGCCTCGGAATTGTTGCCTCAGATAATTGATCTAAGACATTAGGGTTACTACTAAGACGTCCTAACATTGCTTTAGTGACCGTACGTCCCTTTCGAATTGACCCTCAAACTCCAACGACGGTGCTACCTACTCACAAATTGTGGGATAGCGCTGTCTAAAGGAAACGAACATAGAACAATTCTTTTTTCGAGTAGGTAGATTAGTTCTTAAGTACTTGCTCAATCCAAATGAACTTTTCACACTTACACTCCTTTACAAACAAAGTTTTCAAAAACACTTCGTAACACTCTTGAAGACAGAAGCAAGGGTTAAATCAAAGTTAAAACAAAAACTTTTCAAATCACACAAACACAAAGAAGCAATTTTGAAAATGATGAGCAAGTACCTAAGAGCCTGTAGATAACTACTGATAGAAATGGTGCTAATACCTTCCCTTTCTATAATCTACCCCCCGTACTCAAAAGATCTCGAAAATGGAATTTTTATGTGCTTTTTTCCTTTCCATGTATGATAAAATAAAAGTCGGTGGCGACTCTTGCTTACCGCGAGATTTTGCGAACACAAACGTAAAACGCAAACCAGCATTCCTAAAAACAGTCCCAGTTTTGGCCACCGTATTACACCAACCCTGGCATATCTTCATATAAACAAGAAAACACTTCCACATAGTCATGAAACACTTGAGCCAACCTGCTTTTGACACTATCTTCTAAGTTACCTCTGATCTTAACCTCTTTCTTGTCTGTCTCGGTACCCAGATTGATGACTTCAACTGACTCTTCTTGCGGCTGAGTAGCTTTTTCCTCTTGTAATAGAAGTCTGGCTAGTTCTCCCGGTATTTCACAATCTTCCTCGCCTTCGTCTTCAGCTTGGTTAATTGGACATTCAAAGTCATAGTCAGTAATAGCAGAGTCATTGGCAATGAGATCCAGAGTGGATGAGGACCTGCAAGTGTGTGTGTGTGTGTGTGTGTGTGTGTGTGTGTGTGTGTGTGTGTGTGTGTGTGTGTGTGTGTGTGTGTGCATGTAAGATACATGGCTATTTTGAAAAATGAATTTGAAAGAAAGATAATGAACACACAGATTTGAATGCAAAAGAGTCCAATGGTTTGTATTGAATGATCATATGATAAGATGAACATAAATAAAACCCTTGACAAATGGACCAAAGTGCCCCGGGCTAGGCACATGGCTTAAAAGTCATTGCTAAATATTACAGACAAAATGTTCTTGAATTAAAAGAAAGCAGTAAACAAATGATTACTCCTCAATAAAGGAGATGGGCACTAAGTCCTTTGCATGCCAATTCTTCAGCTCCGTTGTAGTAGGATACACCCAATCTTCAAATGCAACTTCATCATCAGAATCACCTACAACGTTGACCTCGTGGCTTCCAATACGAAGAGGTGGCTTTCCTGCACGATCACGCCTCACTTCCTTATGAGCTTTGACGGTAAAACCCAACCCAAACTAGTCCGCTTTGAATGGGATATCGAGGAGTTGCCCCCAAGTATCACAACTTCCTTCTTCAATTGCAGCACGAGCATCTTTGGCTGAAACCATCTTCGGCACGACCTTGACAGCTTTGGATACATCAGGGGATCATTTGGTAGAAGCAACCATCGGCGGTACAATTTCAAAGGCTTGACACAGGGTCTCTATGAATTCTCTATCCATCTCTACGTATTTGAAAGAGTTAAGGTGGCTTACCATGAACTCTTCCTCTCCATAGATAGTGACGATTCTCCCTTTAACCGGATACTTGAGCTTTTGATGAAGAGTTGAGGTTACTGCCCCAGCTCTATGGATCCAAGAGCGGCCCAACAAACAAGAATAGGCAGGACGGATATCCATGATGTAGAAGGTGGAGTTGAAAATTTGTGAGCCCGCCTTGATTGGAAGATCTACCTCCCCATGAACGGTCCTTTTTGATCCATCGAAGACCCTCATAATGATATCACTTGGTTTCAAGACTAAACCTTCACAGTTTATACGGTCTAACGCCCCCTTGGGTAGCACGTTCAAAGAAGAACCAGTGTCGACCAGAACATGTGCTAGGGTGGTCCCCTTACACTCGACAGAAACATGTAGAGCTTTATTGTTGTTCTTCCCAAGCGGTGTTAAATCAGCATTTGAGAACCCCAAACCATTATCAACTGTCAAGCTTGCCACACAATTCTCGAACTGGTCCATTATGGTCTCGTGAGGGACATGAGCCTTCTTCAAGAATTTGATTAATGCCCGAGCGTGAGCATATGAACATAGTAGCAAAGTCAGCATAGAAATCTTGGAAGGGTTTTGCCCCAACTGTTCCACAATCTTGAAATCGCTCCTTTTTATTATTTTCAAGATTTCCTCCATCTCACGAGTGGAAGGTTCTCCATCAGCAATGTCCTTTGCGGGTATTTCTGTCACGACAGGCTCAACAACTTTCTCCTTCCCTATTGTATCAGTACTTGTCCTAGCAGCAGTGATGCAGATGGGTGCCTTTATAACAACCGGTGGTGCGATGTTGGGTGAAAAGATTCTCCCTGTTCGAGTTACCTTACTCGAGCCAGTTATGTTACTAACATCATCAGCTTTGTCTTCCTCAATCCAAGCGTCTTGTTTTATCCCATGGTAAAACACCTCATCACCATAGTTCCATGGCACTGCCTTGTTTGAAGAGTAGGGAATTGGTAATTATTAGGGGAGTAACAGTTGGTTCATTTGAAATCTTGATAGGACCTTTGGAGGAGATCCTAAGAGGCTTGTTTGAGATAGTTATAATGGAGAGATCTTCACATTTATTAGTCAAACTTTTGGTAAACGGGGTCTTCTCAAATAGAATCTCGTGGCTATCCATCAGGCATTGAATGCCTTCCTTCATCCCTTCACATCCATTGAGTTGTTTGGCACAACAAACACAGTCTTTTACACAGCCAGGGAAGATCCTAACTTTCAACAGATTCTTTTTGATGATATTCAGCGGAGTAGTCAAGTCTTTGACAAAGGCAACGAAAATGGTATCTTCAACAACATTGACACCCTTGCCATGATTTGGTATAAGTGGGGTGATTACATTCAGATTTGGAGGATGATCAAATTCAATAGTTTTGTTATCGATCAAGTCCTGAATTTTATTCTTCAAGGCCCAGCATTGGTCAGTCCCATGCCCGGGGCTACTTGAGTGATAAGCACATTTGGCGCTCGGATTATACTTTGGTGAAGAGGTATCTGGGTTGGCCGGAGGATCGCCCAATGTCACCAAATTAGCATTTATAAAATGTTGTAGGGCTTGAGATAGTGACATTCCTAACCTCGTGAATTGTCTCCTCAGAGTTTCAAACCGTTAATGATTAGAAGATGGTCTTTGAGCAGGAGTTGGATTGTAGATTCGGACAACATTAACAGACAGGTGGTCATTCTTCTTGGTACGGGCCCTTACCTCGTACACAACATTGATTTCCTTCTTTGCAGCAAAAGGTTTCTTTACAGGATTTGAAGTGGAGGCAGATGCCATAGGAATCTTCCCTCTTTTGATGCCACTTTCAACTATTTCACCGGTTAAGATTAGCTCGGTGACACCAGAAGAAGAAGAGCCAACCAATAAATTAAAGAATGGACCAGATAAAGTGCCCATAAACATGTCAATGTGCTCCCTATCAGTCAAAGGTGGTTGAACCCTATGGGAAAGGTCTATTCACTTTTGTGCATATTCTTTGAATCCTTCATTCTTTCCCATTTTCATATCTTGCAACTGAACTCTTGTTGGCGCCAAGTCGGCATTATACTGGTATTGATGTTAGAAGGCGGTAGCTAAGTCCTCCCAGGTATTGATACGGGAACCATCCAACTAGTAGAACCACTCGAGTTGCGTCCCGGCCAAGATCTCTTGGAAAAAGTGAACCCAGAGTTTCTTATCAGCGGTGTGCGGCTGTATCTTGCGCACATAAGATTTCAAGTGGAGTTTTGGACAGGAAACTTCATCGTACTTTACAAAGACTGGTATTTTGAATTTGTGGGGAATATCAACCCCAAAGATTAAACCCAAATCATCAAAATCTAAACCGGGATGGCTTGGATCTCAATAACCTTCAACCTGTCTTCTAGTTGTTTGTACTTGACATTGGCCAGTGGATACTGCTCGTCAAAATAATAATCATCAGGCGCTTGATCATTAATACAGTCAGCCTGGGTACTCTTAACTTCACCAATCTGATTCTCGTCTTCTTCAGATGAGTCTTCCACCACCGAGATCTGACGAACCGACTCTTTAAGCCTTCTACCCATGTTGACCAGGGCTTTCTTCTTGGGTTTCTTCTTAACTGCCATCATATCTTGTTGCCCCTTGGCTAGGGCCAATAAAGTCTCTTAGAATTGAGAGTTTTGTGCCTGAAGATCCTTCACATTTTTCTCTAGATCCATCTTGCTTAAATAAATAGCAGAAAGATAAGGAAACATGTTATGTGAAAACCTGTCATGTTATGATGTGTGATACGGTGGGAGAGAACTAACAATTTTTTGGAATGCTGGTTCGCGTTTTGCGTTTGTTTTCGCAAAATGTCGCGGTAAGCAAGAGTCACCACCGTCTTTTATTTTATCCAACAAGGAAAGAAAAAAAAGCATAGAAAATTTCCTTTTTTGAGATGTTTCTCGGGTTCGGGGGTAGATTATAGAAAGGGAAGGTGTTAGCACCCTTTCTATCTGTGGTTATCCACGGGCTCTTAGGTACTTGCTCAAAGTGTTTTCAAAATTTGCTTTTCTTTGTGTTTGTGGGTTTGAAGAAGTTTTTCTTTTGAAAAGGGGTGTAAGTGCGAAAAGTTTTGTTTTGTTTTAGAAAGAGCAAGTACTTAAGAACCATCTACCTACTTGAAAAAGGAATCAAACTGTGCTAATATCCTTTAGACAATGCTATCCCACTATTGATGAGTAGGTAGCATCGTCGTTGTAGTTTTAAGGGTCAATTCGATTAAGGGACGTGTGGTCACTAAAGCAATGTTAGGATGCTTTAGCGGTAACCCTAATGTCTTAGATCATTTTTCCGAGGCAACCATTTCGAGGCAACTATGATCTTTGGACAAGAGGGCGACCTCTAAAACTTCCTATACTCAATGACCAAGTTTGAAGGCAACCAAGTGAGGTGTACCCTAAGAGTGCGCATGTGCGAGTGTGTTATTTTCCGTTAATTTGTCTTTGTACATGTCAATGGTTATCTATGTTGATTTTAGGTTTTGAATGATTAATCTTGTCATGCATTCCCTATTATCAAACATCTAACAGTTTATAAGTTGCGGAAATTAAATCTAATTATTACAAGGCGTCGGGTATTTACATCGCCAAAAACAACCCTTGAACTTAAAATGCGGAAAATAAATAAAGCGATAAAATAATTTAAAGCCCTATTAAACTATTACATTCCGGAAACAGATAAAATAATATGATAAAACTGGATCGCGTGCGAGAAATTAAATCGGGCGAGTTTTTAGGGTTTTGACCCTTTGATTAATTAAAGAAAAGATTTTTTGGTTTATTTTGAATTTATGGGAGAAATTAAATTAAGTTAATTATTAAATTAATAAACTAATTAATTAATAAAAATATTTTTGGATTTTTGATATTTAAAGAAAGAAAATAAAATTTGATCAAAGTTAATAAAAACCTAATCGTCTAAATTAATTTTAATTATTGCAAAAATATTAAAGTTATTTCCTAATTAACTAAATTAATTGAATTAATATTTATTTACAAAAATAAAGTGTTGAATTTAATTTTAATAAATAAAATATATTTTTTGGTTTTTGATTTTATGAGGAAAAAGTTTAATTGGTTAGTTTAAATAATAAAAATAATTAATCAAACAAATAAATAAAATAAATAAAAAGAAAGAAATAGAAATACTCAAGGGGGTTTTGGGCCTGATTTGGATGTGAGAATAGCAATTTTGGTGGCCCAATACAAACAGGTCTGGTTGACTTCTAGACTCCCATGTGCATTGGTTGACTAGGGCGTATGATGGACTTTCATTATGGGCCACCAGATCTGGCCTGGGGCCATCTGGAAGGCATCTGAGTGAGGGTGTATGGTGAACCACGCGTTGGAGCTTGCATTGGAATACCTGTTGGAAAATAATAACATGCATTTGGGGGACCTGGGATTCGAACCCAGGTCCTGTTAGCCATTGAACAACACGTCTACCACTGCGCCACTACTTTTCAATTGTTAGTCAAATACAAACTAAATATAATATATGAAAATATGTAATTATGCCAGAAATAAAAAATAAAGCGCGAAAATTTAAATGGAGCAATCGGATGGGGACACGTTGTCGTCCCTGTCCTCAGATTTATACAGAGGTTACCTGCGGATTTAAATCTGCAGCAAAAGGCATAGGTTAATTCCAAAATCCATCCCAGGCTATATAAACTCCATCAAATGCCATGGTTGTACTCGCCTCTTCATCCCGGTCTCAACCATGTCCATTAATAGGCTTAATTTCCCATGTATCAAAAAACCCTAAAAAAAAACCTAGGAAACCCTACAATGGCGTTTCTCGATACAAAGCATGAAAATAAAATTGGTTATTGCAGAAATTTCATAAATGATATGAGGAATCAGAATATGCAATCGTTTTTTAGAATGGATGCAAGAATAGAGATTTGGGAATCAATGAACATGGCGGATCCGAGGGACGCTTACAGTGCTTTTGGAGGCTGGAGAGTGCGAGATCTTGGTTGGTTCTGCTTCTGAGAAGTGGCAAGAAGCGATTGAGATCCTTGTTAGGTCCTAAAAGTGCCTCTAAGAACAATTTCGATTCCATACTTTTTTGCAATTTTTTCAAGTTTGGTTCTTGTGATTTTGCAGCCTCTAACCCCTCATTCGTGCCTCTTTGCATTGTATATGTAATATGGAGTGAATTAGGTTAACATTTGTGGACTCAATCTTTGTGCATCAATGCTTTAGGATTTGATTTGGTCCTACATTGAAAACCTTCCAAATTTGTCCAAAATCCAATATTTTGTTCATGATATGGCTTGATATAGATTTGATAATGTCCATGATGACAATTAAGACCTATAACAATAAAAAAGATCCTAAGTGATCAATATTTGGATTTTATTTTATTTAAATTGATTTAAAATGAATTAATTCAATAAAAAATCAAATAAAATAGAAAAATTAATAAATGGACACAAGGCTGAAGCTAGGACACATGTGTAGTGTGACAATATCAAATCAAGTGGAAAAGAATGGGCAAAATTTGAAGTTTTGGGGATAGTTGACTTTTGGCAATTTTGCAAAAATGCCCAACTCCAACAATGCATAACTTTTTCAATTTTGAACTTTTGGAAGTGTTCTTGGACTTTTTAGAAAGCTTGAGATGTCCTATAACCAACCCTTTTTGTCTCATCTCATTTTGATATTCCATGCTCAAATTATAAGCTTTGGAAAAAAAGGTGTTTTTTGTTGACTTTCAAAAATGACCCATAATGTCCAAATTTGTAACTTTTTGTGAGTGCATTTATTGATCTTGGGGTATGAAGATGGATTATAGGAAATTGCATCCTATTAAAAATGAGATTTATATGGGTCATTTCTCATAAAGTATGAGAAAGTTATGCTTGGTCAAAGTTGAGTTGACTTTTTCTGCAAAACCCTAATTTAGCAACTTTTGAGTCTTGATGAATTTTGAGTAATACTTGATGAATCATGATCAACCCTTGATCAAATGATGAAATATACTTCAAAATGAGAATGTTGACAAAAAATCTGGAAGTTTGACCATTTATAGGTCACAGTTGACTTTTGCCCTAGCAGAGTCGATTTTTGGACCTCTTGAGCAGTTGACTGACCAAACTTTCTCTGCAAGGCTTGAAAATTGACATGGGTGAACTTGAGAACATATTAGGACATCGGGGAGAACTTGAGGTCATTTGGATGCAAGGACCTTGATGTAACACAAAACCCTAATTTGAGATTGACTGCCTTAGGAGGTAGCTTGACTGTCTAACTCTTGAGCAATCTTGAGCAACTTGGAGATTATTCTTGCAATATCTTGGGAAATATGAGAGGGAAAATTTTGGGGTGCAACAACTGCCCTGTTCAATTTTCTTAAACCTGAGGATGTAGATTGGCTTTCGCGCCTTTCGTGATCCGAAGGTGGAAGATGATTGAACACTAGAGTGCCCAGAAATTTGCACTCGCATGAAGTGGTATCAGCCTTGTAATATCGGGAATGGGCTTACAGATGCCATTTGGAGATTGTTGATAGGTGATCTGAACTTCGACTGGAATATGAATCAGGGATATCTTATCGACAATCTGACTGAACTAGAGGAGGTCTTGGATTAACTTTGACTGGATCGACATCAGAAAAATCTTTAGGAATCGTTTTAACTGGACCAGACAAGAGTATTGGATTAACTTTGACTGGATCGACATCAGAAAAATCTTTAGGAATCGATTTAACTGGACCAGACAAGGTCTTGGAATAACTTCAACTGGATCGGCATCAGAAAAATCTTTAGGAATTTATTTAACTGGACCAGAGAAGGTCTTGGATTAACTTTGACTGGATCAGCATCAGAAAAATCTTTAGGAATCAATTTAACTGGACCAGACAAGGTCTTGGATTAACTTTGATTGGATCGGCATCAGAAAAATCTTTAGGAATCAATTTGACTGGACCAGATAAGTTCTTGGAATAACTTCAACTGGATCAGCATCAGAAAAATCTTTAGGAATCGATTTAACTGGACCAGATAAGGTCTTGGAATAACTTCAACTGGATCGGCATCAGAAAAATCTTTAGGAATCGATTTAACTGGACCAGAGAAGGTCTTGGATGAACTTTGACTGGATCGACATCATAAAAATCTTTAGGAATCGATTTAACTTGACCAGAGAAGGTCTTGGATTAACTTTGACTGGATCGGCATCAGAAAAATCTTTAGGAATCGATTTAACTGGACCAGACAAGGTCTTGGATTAACTTTGACTGGATCGGCATCAGAAAAATCTAGGAATCGATTTAACTGGACCAGACAAGGTCTTGAAATATCTTCAATTGGAATAAGAATCAGGGAGATCTTAGCATCGATCTGACTGAACCAGAGAAGGCCTTCCACATAGTTGAGAATTTAAGTGCATCTTTCCTGAAAGGCAAAGGTCAGTCATATGCAATGCATGATATGGATCAAGCAATGATGTTCTCAACATAAATGAGATTGTATTATATGATGCGTATATGCATGTATCGTGATGTATGGAAATGTGATGTTTTAGCTGGGGGAAATAAATCCCGGAGCTGCTGGAGAATAGAGTTGAATTCTTTGCTTCCGCTGGGGATGGTGAACGAAGGTGATTGTGAGAATAAACCGGCAGGAGAAGATAACTCTGTTGGGGAATAAACTGATGAGGAGGTTACTTTATGGGGAAGAGATGCTCTGCTGAGGATTCCACTGATAAACTCTACTGGGGATGGATTACCATTGTTGGTGATATTGAATCTATTGAGGATTGGATTCCTGTTTATGAAAGGAAAGAACTCCGCTGGGGATGATCTTCAGTTGCAACTTGCTGGGGATAACCCTGTTAGACTTTTGTGGGAATAATCCTCTGAATTCGGCTGGGAATGATCCTTTGAACTTGGCTGGGAGAGTTATTTTTGTACTCCGCTGGGGATAAACTTCCAGAGTCTACTGGGGATGATGGTTCAACTCCGTTGGGGAATATCTTTCAGACCGTGTTGGGGGAATATTGACTCCACTGGGAGTATCTTGTATTCTTCCGAGGAACATTCTTATACTCCGTTGGGGAATATTAAGACTGTCGGGGATATCAAGCCTTTTTAGTGCTGATGGTAGATAAACTCTGCTTGGGGAGAGCATTACTGATTCGTTCATAGTTGTAAGTCTCAGTTGGGGGAGAGCTACCGTTACTGTCTTATTCTACGGGGAGTGAAAGTATCTTAGCCATATTCTTGAGCTGAATTTACCTTGTCCCTGGTGGATAGGGCAACTATACAGATCGGACAATTCTTACTGCCCCTGTTTCTGATGTTATCTGTAATCGTTTTTTCGTTTCGCATGTAAATATTTATGATCAGCCATTAATGTCAAATGCATATATCAAAAATGAACATTGGACGTTCTTTGCAAAACAAAACAGATAAAGGAAAAACAGTTTGAAATTTGTCTGAAAATGAATTTGTATTAATTTTGAAGTTTGGCCTGTAAATAGGCGTTTTTGTACAAGAGGCTGACGTCCTAGTAAGAGAACGCCGCCGAATAATAGAATAAACACAATTTGTGAAAAGGAAACAAAACAGCTATGTGAATGATCCCACTGGGTTCCAACTCTGCTATTGCCTTTATGTCCTCGGGCATCTCATCACTTTGTTGCTTGGTTGAAGATGAATCAGATTGATTAGTGTCATCCGAGCTTGACAGTTGATACCGAAGTCTGGATGCAAGGTGATCCAATGAGACATAGTGTTACGCTTTGATCCCTAACTTTTGCCTGGACCGCCCTTTCGGGTTTTCAGTCCACCGAGATACCCTTTTTTGCCCAAGCCTCCCTTTCAGGTTTTCGACTTGTCGGGTGTACAGTTTTTTCATTTTCATCCCTTATTTTTGCTTGAACCCTTTTGGTTCGCCGGGAAGCCCTTATTTTTGCCTAGGCTAGTCAACCTAGCGGGTCTTTGATTATGCGTAGTATATTTTTACTATGTCTGCATTGACGGGGTGAGGAAGGTCGTCACCATCCATGGTGGTTAGAATCATAGCTCCTCCTGAGAAAATGTTCTTAACCACAAATGGCCCTTCGTAAGTAGGGGTCCATTTTCCCCTGGGATCACCTTGAGGTAGAATAAAGCGCTTGATTACCAGATCCCCAACTTGATACTCTTGTCGTCTGACTTTCTTGTTAAATGCCTTGATCATCCGTTTTTGATACGTTTGACCATGACAAATAGCAGTAAGTCTCTTTTTGTCGATTAAGTTCAGCTGATCAAGCCGGGTCTGAATCCAGTCATCTTCACTCAAGCCTGCATCCTTCATAATCTGAAGAGAGGGTATTTGAACTTCAATGGACAGGACTGCCTCCATGCCATATACCAAGGAGTAGGGTGTTGCCCCTGTTAAGGTTCGTGCTGAGGTACGGTACCCATGAAGAGCAAATGGTAACATCTTGTGCCAGTCTTTGTATGTCACTGTCATCTTCTGCACAATCTTCTTAATGTTCTTATTAGCTGCTTCGACAGCCCCATTCATCTTCGGCCGATAGGGAGAAGAGTTATGATGTTGTATCTTGAATTGCTCGCAGAGCTCAGTGATTATCTTGTTGTTAAGATTGGTACCATTGTCCGTGATGATCCTCTCTGGTACACCATATCGACAGATTAGATTGTGCTGAATGAACCGTGCCACGATATTCTTGGTTACGGTAGCAAAGGAAGCTGCTTCAACCCACTTCATAAAGTAATCAATGGCTACCAGGATGAAACGATGCCCGTTGGATGTTGTAGGTATGATCTCGCCGATCATATTAATGCCCCACATTGCAAAAGGCCAAGGTGTTGTCAAGACGTTCAGGGGAACTGGAGGTATGTGCACCTTATCAGCATAGACTTGGCACTTATGACATGTCCGAGAATGCTGATAACAGTCAGCTTCCATTGTGGACCAATAATATCCTGCCCGAAGGATTTTCTTTGCCATGGTATGTCCACTGGGATGAGTTCCGAAGGTACCTTCATGTAACTCCGCCATGATCCTTTCTGCTTCATTCTTATCCACACAACGCAGTAAGGTCGAATCATGGTTACGCTTGTAAAGAATGCCATTGCTGATGAAGAACTTCGCCGCGAACCTCCTCAGAAACTTCTTATCATTAACAGATGCACCCTCGGGGTACTCCTGAGTTTCAAGATACCTCTTCACCTCATGAAACCAGGGTTTATCTGCTACCTCTTCAGTCCCAATATCGCAGCAATGTGCAGGTTCTGAAATTCTAGCAGCAGATACTCAATGTCACAGTGAATGTTATGACACTGTATCTGACACACTTCAAGACAGTAATTTTAAAAGCAGTAAAGAACACAATCAATTGTTTACCCAGTTCAGTGTATAACAACACCTACTCTGGGGGCTACCAAGCCAGGGAGGAAATGCACTATAAGAGATATTAATTTAGGAATAAACCAACCAGTTTATATCCTTCACTTAAGACCTACCCAATGCAACTTCAATCTAAGATCAACTTAAACATGAGTTCCTGCTCACTCCCCCTCAATCACAGCAGTGATACTAAACTATTGATTAATGAAATTATGAAGATACTCTTCAGTACACACACTTGATTTTTCTTCACAGCTTTAATCAAGTGACAAACACTCTTGCTTCAAAGCTTTGAGTGATACACAACCCTAACTTGACTTTGCTTCAAAGCTTTAATCAAGTGACACAAATACTCGTGCTTCAAAGCTTTGAGTGATACACAGCCCTTACAATCAAATCCTACTCCAAGTCACTTATCACAATGATAATTGCTTGGATCACAGTAGTTACAACTATACAATCCCTTATTGATCTTCTATCAAAAAGTGTGCTTCACCAACAGTCTTCATGAGGAATATATAGGCAGCTATTCTTCAGTTAGGGCTTCCACGAAAATAGCTAGGGTTAATTAGGGTTAACATCAAGACTTGGTCATAGGTCTTTAACAACCAGATTAGGGTTAAGCAGAGTTAACCTAATGTCCACGTGAGAATATGATCTGGACTGTATAAACCAGATTCCTGAAAATTCTCAGGAATAATAAATCTGCACAAATGTTAGATCAGTACAGGATGTCTTAACATTGGTTATGACAACAAGAATCCGGTTTACTGATTTTGGTAGAATGCAATAAATATGATTGTTGTACCCCAAAATTTGCCCTCCCATTTCCTCAACATTTTCTCATCACAAGACCCTTGGAGCTCAAGATCAAGTTAGGGTTTACTCTGCTCAAGACTCCTCCTTGCACTGTTGACCCAAATTAGGGTTTGAGTTTGCACAAAGATGTTTTGACCTAAAATTCCCAAGATGACTTTCATGCTTCATGTTGGACTCACAAGTTTATCCATACCAAGTTTCAAGCCTTGATTCCAATCTTTGCCCAGTCAATTGGACAGTTGACCTAGAAATCAGCTGTATTGAGGAAAAGTCAGTTGTGGTCAATTGACAGTCAAACCTCATGATTTTTGACCCACATCAGCATTATGAACTCATATGAACCATTTGATCAAGTTTGGATCACAATTCCACAAGAAATTTGATCAGATCACCAAAAGGGCAAAATGGTCATTTTTAGGGTTTTGACTGCACAAAGGCAATTTTTGACTGTTTGACCTAGCCAATGGCAAACCAAGCTCACATATGGACTCAAGGACTCAATAGCATTGTCTTGACATGTTCAACAAGTTCAAAAGATCCCAAATGCACAAGATTGACAGATGAATTTTCCAGTCAACTGATCAAAATTTGACTGTATACTGAAAAGTCAAACTTTGACTTTTTGGTCAAAATCAAGTGTCAAGATTCATTTTTCATCAAAACATGTCAAATTATGAAACTTGTTCATCAAGAAATCAAAAATTACAAATTAGGGTTTGAAGTGAAGAAATTTCATAACTTAGAAATTTTCTAAGTTATGAAATTTCCTAATTTTTTCCTAACTTTATCCCATTTTTTCATCAAGATACATTTGGATTCAAATAAAACTCAAAACATGAAAGTTGTAGTCCATTGCAAAATCTACAACTTTGATTCACAAAGTTTCCTCAAAAGAAGCTTGTAGCTCAAGTTATGATTTTTGAAACAAGGGTGCAAAACATTCTTAACTTAGAAATTTTTTGACCTATTTTAGGCAGGATTTTTGCCTAACTTCATGGCCACTTTTCACATGCTTCCACTTGGAATTTCAACTTTCATTACAAATATGGATTGTAGTACACATTCCAAGCTTTCCAAATTGTCCAAGAACTTCTCAAACACCCTTGTGGTTAGGGAGAATCGAATTTGTCAATATGGGCAAAAGTCACTTTGTTCATGAGCCAATTTCATGTTCATACACTATGCATTTTCAAATTCAGCTTGCACAAGCTAGATTACAGGCCTCTAATCCTTCTTACACTAAATAATTAAATGCATATCCTTTGTGTTAGAGTGTTATTTTGTGCATTTGGACAATACACACAAAATCAATCCATATATGGAAAAAGCAAGTTTGCCATTTTGAAAAAAGCAATGCTTTATGTCAAAGTCCATATCTTGGAAGTACAAGCAAATCTTGGAGGCACAAGTTTATGGACTAATCCCACTGATTAAGGAGAGATTATGCAGCATGCTTGAGGGACCTGTCGTGGCCTATAACCCAACTTGACAAACTTTGCTTATCAAGGAAGAAACTTTGCAAAACTGATCACAACTCACATTCCTGCAAGCAAGAGCTGAAGCAAACATTGTAAACACTTTTCACTTGATCCAACTGACCTGAAACACGAGCCTACCATATTCCAAACCTCATCATTCATCAAAACTCCATTTTGCTGCACAAAACAGGGCATCCCTGCAGATTGAGTTGCACAACTCAGTTTGCTCGTGTGTTTTGGCCAAAGCTGGTTCATACACACTCCATAACATCCATACAAACTATCTCAAGCCCTAGCTACAGACTGTAACACCTCTAACCAAGTTCACCATTTTCATTTTTTCAGTTGTGCAGGTTGAGTTCCATAGCTCGATTCAGTCAGTTTCAAAGCAAGCTAGAGGTTGGAGAAGCATCCCTGAACTTCAAGCAAGCTGTACAAGTCCTCAAAATCCATTGAAAGTACCTCCATTGGTGTACACGATTCAAGCTGAACAGGTAAAAGTTTGAACTTCTATCTCTCTATCTAGGCATATATAGGCTTAGGTTTGTGAAGAAGTTATGTCCTACTCATGGCCCTGAAGCTACCCATGTCATTACTTTTCATTTATGTTGTGTGTACTAAGAGAATTTTGAAACTGAATATCTGAAAAAAGCTAGGTCAGGAATTGGGGGAGAAGAAATTCTCTCTCATTTCTGAGAGTTAGATCAACTTTTTTATATATTTGAAATCGTGGCTTCAAGCTCTACAAGTTTCATGTTTTAAGATTTGTCAAAAGATCAAAGAATCAGAAGTTAGTGTGATGAACAAGAAGGCGCGCGTTTTTGTTTGAAAATGGCTGGAGGTTGAAGACAAAGTCCTTTGGGCTGGGCCTGACTTATTTTTCTGTTTGCACCTTCATTTCACACATACACCCCCTTGGCCCATTGTGTGTTATTTTTATCATTTTTGATTTTTTCTTTTTGTTTCTGACTTGTTTATTTTTTGTCAAAACATAAAAAATATTAAAATTATTTTTCAACCATTTTTTGCATTTTATTTGGATTTTATTTGTTTTATTTGAATTTATACATATAAATAAACATAATGCCTTTTATTTAAAATACTAAAAAATAATACAAATACATTTTATTTTCTGATTTTATTTTATTTTATCTTTTGAAAACATTTTCTAAAAAATATACTTTTTTTTGTAAATAATAAATATTTTTATTTTTTGTATATATTTAATATATTTAATACATAATATAAATATTTATATATTTAGAATATTTAGGATAAAAATACAAAAATAATACATTTTTTTATTTTTATTAATATTTAACCTCAAAAATTACTTTTTTACAATATACTTACTTTTTTATTTATTTTTTGTATATAGTTAATAAATATTGTATATAATAAATAATAAACACTTTTTATTTAGTAAATTAGGGTTTTGCCCTAAACCATGAAAATACCTAAAAATTAACCTTTTTATTTTTGTTTATTTGTCACATGAAAAATACTTTTACATACATATAAAAATCATTTTTTGCATCTTGCATATTTATTGTATTTTTATTCAATTATTGTACATTTAAAATAACTTGTATATTGAATTTGGATGTAATAGTTTAGATTTAAATTTCTTGCTAAATATCCCCATTTGAACATTTGTACCCCCCATCCCATAATTATGTTGTAATAGTTTAGGGCTTTAATTTCCGCATTTTAAAGCTTTCTAATTATACCATGATAGACTTAGGGTTTTGTATGCAAATCAAAAATAATAAATAGCTTGACTAAACAAAAGACAAAAAGCATGAAAATGGACAACACCAATCACACTTGCACCCCTAGGGTCACTCCACTTGTTGCCTTCAATAATGGGCCATGTTGCATGTTGAGTGTTTTTGGCAAAACAAAACAATATCAAATGATCATAGTCCCTCGATGACGCTTTCGAAAGTTTGCCTAAAAATGATCAAGTCCCTTAAAGGAAAAAGTTGCCAAAGACACTTGGCACCATTGCAATCATGGTCTAAACGATGACCCGCTCCCGTCCCGTTAACATCCTAACACAAGATTGTCCACCAAATACAATGGTGGAACAAAATTGTTAAAAGGGTTAAAACATAGGAAAGATCTTTGAGAAATTTAGGGTAGATAGCTCTTGGTTACTTGCCAACTTGCAAAACAAATCCTTGTCATTTTTCAAAACACACATCACAACACACTTTCAAAACAACTTTCAAAAACATTGAAAACTTTTCAAAAGATAAGTACACCTTTGTATACATTCAAACATGGATCATTACAAAGGTTGCCACAACAAATGGCCTCTTTTCAAAACATTTTCAAACCCACACACAAAGCACCATTTCAAACAATTGAAAGCACCATTTCAAACAATTGAAAACACAAGGCAAGTGATCTAAGCAAGTAACTAAGAGCCCATGGATAACCATGGATATAAAGGGTGCTAATACCTTCCCTTTCTATAATCTACTCCCCGAACCCAAGAAAACATCTCAAAGGTTTTTGCTGTGCTTTTTAATCTTTCCTTAGGATAAAATAAAAAGTCGGTGGCGACTCTTGCTCAACCGAAACATTTGCGAAAACAAATACAAAACCCAAGTCAGTTCTCCCACCGTATCACAGAACTGGCGACTCTGCTGGGGATGACTTTTAAAAGTGGAGTAACCTTAGGGCTTAGATCACCCTCTTGCATGACTATTTGTTTGCTTTGATTGCTTTATATATTGTCTCTCTTGTTTGGGCTTGAAATCCTACACCCGGATTTGGGGAAACATTCATAGATAGCAATATGTTGTGGAAACTGTGCGGGGTATACCGACACGGTTGAAGCAATAGCTATATTAGTGCGACATATTTGTGAGTACCGGTAACCCTTGAGTTCAATCAAGGAGAGTACGGGGCCGCTGAGTGATGTCACTAAGCACTAATGACCTAGAACCTTACTTGACCATCTTGGCCTTTTATTAGGGGTAGTGAGATGACCGGCTTTGGTGCAGTCCGAAGTTGGTAGATACTCGATACTACACTCATTGAGGGTTGTTTTCTTGGAATATTTTGGTCGCTAGTTAAGTGGCTAAGCCAAAACAATGAACATGGAAAACAATCCAATGATATTGAGCTCCTTAGAACCCGGTTACTATTTATAGGACAGGTTTTTAAGCCAACTACACTCAAGAGGGTACTTACCTATGAAACCCCATGCAAGCCTGAAACTAGGGTTTTGTGTGAATTGCTTGTACATATGTTTGTGCATGCATCATGAATATCATAAAGCATCATATGCATTCACTAACCATTTCAAGGGTTTGGATCTTCATCTTTGTTCTTATTTTGTAGGTCATGGAAATTCTTCGCAGGAAAACTATCCAAGTCAACCTTGTGAGAATCCCTCCTCAACTCAAGGAGCTCACATCCAGAATTCTGGAAAGCTCTCCCTTCAGTGAAAGACATGGTAGACTGCTCAGCCTAGTCAACACCAACATTAAAGAGGACATGGTAAAGGTGTTGTTCTAGTTCTTTGATCCCCTTAACCACTGTTTCACTTTCCCCGACTATCAATTGGTGCCCACTTTGGAGGAATTTTCTCAACTTCTGAGAATTCCTATTCTTAATCAACTACCCTACAACAGTACGGAAAAAGAACCAAAGCCTGAAGATGTTGCTCAAGCACTACACTTGCAACCATCTGACATCAAGGGGCATTGGGAAACTAGAAGCAACGTCAAAGGCTTCTTGGCAAAATTCTTGTTTGAGAAGACACAAGAGTGTTGGAATTCATTGGATCTACAAGCCTTTGAAGAAATTGTGGCACTCCTCATTTATGGGTTGGTCCTGTTCCCAAATCCTGACCAGCTTATAGATGTCAACGCCGTCAAAATCTTCTTATCCAGAAATCCAATACCAACATTGCTTGGGGACATCCTCCACTCATTTTACACACGAACAATGAGAAAGAGGGGTGTTCTCATGTGTTGTACTCCTCTCCTTGCAAGGTGGTTTATTTCGCACCTTCCACAATCTGTTTTGAAGAATGACCAAGGCTTAAGGTGGTCACAATGATTGATGACCCTCACTGACTCTGATGTGCATTGGTGTTCTCGGTCCAGAGAAAATGTCATCATCGTCGATCGTTGTGGAGAGTTCCCTAATGTTCCATTGCTTGGCATTAGGGGAGGCATTACCTACAACCCTTGCCTAGCTTTGAGACAGTTTGGATATGCACGGAGAGATGGCCCTCGCGACATGTTGATTCCTGACTTAGTTTTTGACTTCGACAATGATGCGCAAGGACTTCGCCAAAGATTCATCCGAGCTTGGAGGATGCCTAACAAGGTAAACAGCAAGACACTAGGGCACAAGAACTCCATCCCCCTTGAGCCTTATCTCAAGTGGGTACTAACCCGAGCCCAGAGTCTAATGATGCCTTACCCTCATGTTCTCCCTGTGATTAAAGAGCCCGTTAAGGAAGGAGAGGTTCCATACACCATCCTGTATCCTGACATGCCAACATCGTGGGAGGAGATGCAGAAGAGTTGGATCCAACTCAAGGAGGAACGGAATACTTTTGAAGCCAGCTTCTACGCTAGTGAGAAGAAGGTTTTGGAACTTACCCTCCGACTCCACGAGGAAGAGACCCTCAACACCTACATCACACCAAAGAGGATGCGCAACGTCTTTTTACCTTGAGAAGTTTTTTTTGTAATATTTGGCCCATGGGGCATTTATGTACTGACAAAATTTCTTCTTATTAATATAACGTGTGTTCTTTTTGTTTGCAACAATTTTGAATTTTCTAAATCCTTGAATGCATTGCATGAATAAGCATATCATTCATCATATGCATAACAGGTACCCTTCTTCTACAAGTTGCTTAATCTTCTTCGCTGTTTATTTTAGCACTCAATCGTCATGTCTTCCGAGCCTACTACCGAACAAGCTATCAAGGCTCTCCAGGCCCAGAACGCCCAGTTTCAGGAGCTGGTCATGAGCTTAGCCCAGGGTCAACAGGAGTTGAAGACTCTGCTCTTGAAAAAGAAGAAGAAGAAGAGGACTGCGCTATTTAACATTGGACGAAGGTTTGGGAATACACTGCAGAATGAGGCTGATCAGGCTACTTCCTCTGCAGAAAAAGACAGTCCCCAAGGGGGAAGGGCTCCTAGTCCTGTGGTCTCTGACAACGAGACGGATTACAATGATGAACAGTACCCTCCTGCTGAAGACAGGTACAAGCAACTAGAGGACCGTTTAAGTGCCATGGAGATTCAAAATATGTCGGGGCTGGATTTCGGAGATCTAGGTTTATCTTCTGGGGTGGTGATCCCACACAAGTTCAAGGCACCTGCCTTTGCGAAGTACGACGGGGCTTCCTGTCCTAAGCTGCATCTCAGATCATATGTAAGGAAGATCCAACCTTACACTGCAGACAAGAACCTATGGATCCATTTCTTTCAGGATAGCCTTTCAGGGGCTCAACTCAAATGGTTCTATCAGTTGGATGGAGCCAGTATTCGAAACTGGGAGGACTTGGCTACTGCGTTTTATAAGCAGTATCAGTATAATTCCGACCTCGCTCCCACGCGTACCCAACTCCAGGGTATGTCACTGGGGATGGGCGAAGGATTCAAGGAGTATGCGCAGAAGTGGAGGGACCTGGCTGAAAGGGTGCAGCCACCCTTGACTGACCGTGAACTTGTTGACATGTTCCTGGGGATCTTGTCCGGTCCATTCTTCAACCATCTGATTGGTAATTCTTCTGTTGGGTTTACAGATCTGATCTTAACTGGTGAGAGGATAGAAGCTGGTATCAAGTCGGGGAAGATACAGAAAGGTGCCTTCGCGAGTACTGAAAAGAAACCCTTCAAGAAGGAAGCCAGTGATGTTTATGGTCCCAGAAGACAAATTAAACTGGAACGCCGCCAAGCTGTCAACGCGTTGGTAATTTCAAAGCCTGCTGCTTCTCCTCAGTAGTATAACCAACCAAGGGGTGAGAGACCCAAAAGGCAGTACACTCGACTCAGCATGACCCTGTCTCAGATTTTGCCGCAACTACTGTCAACCAATCTGGTAACTGTCAAAGAAGCTCCGAAGGTAGTGAACACAGCTTCTCCAAAGTACAACCCCAACGCCCGTTGCGCTTATCACTCTGATAGCCCGGGGCATACTACGGATGATTGCTGGGCTCTGAGGAATAAGGTTCAGGACCTTATTGATGCTAAAGAAATACAGTTTGAGGCGCCCGAAAGACCCAATGTTGTGACTGCTCCCATGCCCCAGCATGGAGTGAATGTTGTGGAAGAAGACCGGTATGTAGCCTCCGTGGAAGAGATTGTTACTCCGTTATTGACCGTCAAAAGGAATCTGTTGCTAGCCGGTTTATTTCCGGGATGTAGTAAAGGTTGCCTTCTATGTGCTGTTTCACCTGCTGGTTGTCCTTTGTTGAAGTCAGGCGTCCAAAACCTGATGGATAACAAAGAGATCTTGTTCGAGAAGATTGTTGTTCCTGCTGTCCCTACTGAAGAAGTGTCTATTGTTACTATTTTCAACAACCCTCTTAAGGCTCCTTCGAAGAAGCCTGTCAAAATCATGTCCACTCAGAAGATTGCTCCTATCATCATCACTGTTCCGGGGCCTCTCCCTTATACATCCGACAAAGCTGTCCCATGGCACTATGGGGCAGATGTTTATGTTCTTGGAATAAAGCAAGAGTTTGATACTAGTACCGGCGTCAGTAACATCACCGGGCCTGCCAAAGTTACTCGCAGTGGTAGGCTGTTCTCACCAGATATTGCGCCACCAGCTATTCAGAGACCTCTTATCATTACACCTACAAGTGTGCATGTTCCCCTTCCTAATCAAGTTCCTGTTTCTACCCCTGCTGCCGAGTCATCTAACGCTCGGGGCAAAGGGATTGCTCCTGATTTGCCTGCCCTGACGGAGGCACCAAAGACAACCACTGTTGAAGCTTCCCAGCAAGAGATGGAAGAGATTCTCAAGATCATTAAGAAGAGTGATTTCAATGTAGTTGAGCAGTTGGGGCACACCCCATCAAAGATTTCTATGCTATCATTGTTGTTGTGTTCAGAGGCCCATGCCAAGGCCCTGATTTCCTTCCTAAAGATGGCTCATGTGCCACAAGAAACATCTGCTGATCAATTTACCGATTGTGTGGCCAACTTGACTGCCGATAATGGGTTGGGCTTCTCTGACGCTGATCTGACTGCCAAAGGAAAGAACCATAACGACGCCCTGCATATCTCCATTGAATGCAGGGGCACTACTCTTGCCCATGTGTTGGTAGACACCGGTTCTTCATTGAACGTATTACCCAAGAAAGCTTTAGACAGGCTGGATTGTGAGGATTTAGAGCTCAAGCCAAGTAACATTGTTGTCCGGACCTTTGACGAGTCCAAGAGGATGGTACATGGTGAAGTTGACATTCCAATCAGGGTTGGTTCTCAGGTCTTTGATTCAACTTTCTATGTGATGGACATCCAACCATCCTACTCTTGTTTGCTGGGTCGTCCATGGATCCACAAGGCTGGAGCTGTGACCTCCACACTACATCAGAAGCTTAAGTACCCGGTCAGAGGGAAGATTGTTACAGTGCAGGGGGAAGAAGAATATATGGTTAGCCACCTCAACTCGTTCCGGTACATAGAGATGGATGGGGAATTCATTGAGACTCCATTCCAGCACTTTGAAGAGGTGCCTCAGACACTAGCATCAGCTGAAACTGTGATTAAAGACCCTCCTTTGAAGATGGCTTCCTTAAAGGATGCCCGGGCTGTGATTGAGAAGGGTGAGTGCGCAAACTGGGGCCGACTTCCTGATTTCACTCCAAAGACTGACAAGTTTGGTTTGGGCTTCACTGTAGAAGCTCAGAGGGCTGTTCGTAAGACAAGGATTGGAAGACCTCCTGTGTTCATCACCAACCCGGGAGTAAATGCTATTAAAGACGACGTGGAGGAATCTGAATTCGACAGCTGGATCTACCCAACAACCGACGGTGGACCAAGCAACTGGACTGCCAAAGACTTCACACCTATTACTTTTGTCACTCAGTAATGAACTCCTTTGTTTTTGAATTTGTAACAGACAATATTTTGAAACTTTTATGGCTCGGTGTCTTACCCGGGGCACCGTGGCTTCATTTGTGAGGGCTTTTGTGTGTCATTTTCATATATCATTAATAAAAACATTGGACGTTTGTTGCATTTCAAAATCTTGCGCTCCTTTTCTTTCTTTATTATACATTGCAAAACAACTATATTTACACACACTCACCTATACAGGTTCCAATCCACTCTGGATCTCACTGGTAACAACTCTGCTACTGCCAGTTATGACTTCGAAAATCCGATCAACTTAGCCGAAGACGAAGGTGAAGATGATTGCGAAGTGCCTGGTGAGCTCGCAAGACTGTTACTCCAGGAAGAGAGGGCCATTCAGCCACATGAAGAGCCAGTGGAAACGGTAAATCTGGGTACTGAGACAGACAGAAAGGAAGTCAAGATTGGTGCCAATCTAGAGCTTAGTGTGAAACAACGGTTGATTCAGATGCTGCATGACTATGTGGAAATCTTTTCTTGGTCTTACGAAGACATGCCTGGGTTGGATACCGACATTATGGTTCATCACCTGCCTACCAAGGAAGAATGCCCTCCGGTAAAACAGAAGATCCGTCGTATGCGTCCAGAAATGTCCGAGAAAATCAAAGCTGAGGTTATGAAACAATTTGATGTCGGGTTTCTAGCAGTGACTTCTTACCCTCAGTGGATTGCCAACGTGGTTCCAGTGCCGAAGAAGGATGGTAAGGTCCGAATGTGTGTTGATTACAGGGATTTGAACAGGGCGAGCGCTAAGGATGATTTCCCTCTGCCTCATATCGACGCTCTGGTTGACAACACTGCTCAGCATAAAGTATTCTCCTTCATGGACGGCTTCTCCGGTTATAATCAGATCAAGATGGCTCCTGAAGACATGGAGAAGACCACTTTTGTTACTCAGTGGGGCACCTTTTGCCACAAGGTCATGCCTTTTAGGTTGAAAAATGCTGGGGCAACCTACCAACATGCCATGGTTGCTTTATTTCATGATATGATCCATCACGAGATAGAAGTATATGTCGATGATATGATTGCAAGGTCCCAAACTGAGGAGGAACACCTTGACCATCTACAGAAGCTGTTTGACCGTCTGAAGTTGTACAAGCTGAGGTTGAACCCAAACAAGTGCACCTTTGGGGTGAGATCTGGAAAATTGCTAGGCTTCGTCGTAAGCGACAATGGCATTCAAGTGGACCCTGCCAAAGTGAAAGCCATACAAGAGATGCCAACTCCCAAGACAGAGAAAGAAGTTAGAGGCTTTCTAGGACGTCTGAATTACATTGCCCGATTCATCTCACATCTAACTGCTACTTGTGAACCAATCTTCAAGCTGCTGAAGAAAGATCAAGTAGTACGTTAGAACGATGAATGTCATGCCGCTTTCGAAAGAATCAAAGAGTATCTCCAAGAACCACCCATTCTTATGCCACCGGTTGAAGGGAGACCTCTAATACTATACTTGACAGTACTTGACAACTCAATAGGGTGTGTGTTGGGGCAGCATGACGAGTCTGGCCGAAAAGAACACGCCATTTATTACCTTAGCAAAAAGTTTACCGACTGTGAGACCCGATACTCACTGCTCGAGAAAATTTACTGTGCTTTGGTATGGGCTGCTCGCCGGCTGAGACAGTATATGTTGACTCACACTACTCTGTTGATTTCAAAAATGGATCCAATCAAGTACATATTCGAAAAGCCTGCCTTGTCCGGAAGAATAGCAAGATGGCAGATGATCTTGACAGAATACGACATCCAGTACACGACTCAGAAAGCAATCAAGGGAAGTGTATTAGCAGACCATTTGGCACACCAGGCAGTGGATGATTACCAGTCAATGAACTTTGAATTTCCAGACGAGGATATCATGGTAGTGACTGATTATGAAGTACCTGGACCGGATGAAGGACCTGAGGAAGGATCCCGATGGTCTATGCACTTTGACGGAGCCTCGAACGCTTTGGGTAATGGTATCAGCGCTGTGATCATATCCCATAAAGGCACTCATACTCCACTTACTGCCCGACTATGTTTCAACTGCACCAACAACATGGCAGAGTATGAGGCATGTATCATGGGTCTTCAAGCTGCAATTGACCTGAGAATCAAGTTTCTGAGTGTCTTCGGAGATTCCGCTCTCGTGATCAATCAGATCAAAGGCGAGTGGGATACGAAACACCCAAATCTTATTCCTTACAAGGAGTATGTATTGACATTGCTTCCCCACTTCGAGGAGATAACTTTTGAACACTTCCCAAGAGAGGAGAATCAGTTGGCGGACGCGTTGGCCACGATGTCTTCTATGTTCAAAGTCAAATGGGATAACGAGGCGCCCCGGATCATTATTTGGAAGTTGGATGAACCTGCACATTGCTGCGATCTCGAGACCGAAAAGGTAACAGAAAAATCCTAGTATCATGAAGTGAAGAGGTACCTTGAAGCTCAAGAATACCCCGAAGGCACATCTGTTAATGACAAGAAGTTCCTGAGAAGGTTTGCAGCAAAGTTCTTCCTCAGCAATGGCATTCTATACAAGCGAAACCATGATTCAACCTTACTGCATTGTATGGATAAGACTGAAGCAGAAAGGATCATGGCAGAACTACATGAAGGTACCTTCGGAACACATTCCAGTGGACATACCATGGCAAAGAAAATCCTTTGGGCAGGATATTTATGGTCCACAATGGAAGCCGACTGTTATCAGCATTCTCGAACTTGTCATAAATGCCAGATCTATGCTGATAAGGTGCACATTCCTCTGGTTCCTCTGAACGTCTTGACAGCACCTTGGCCTTTTGTAATGTGGGGCATTGATATGATCAGCGAGATCCGACCTACGGCATCTAACGGGCATCGCTTCATCTTGGTAGTGATTGATTACTTTACAAAGTGGGTTGAAGCAGCTTCCTATGCTACCGTAACCAAGAACGTCGTGGCACGGTCATTTGGCACAACCTGATCTATCGATACGGTGTACCTGAGAGGATCATTACGGATAATGGTACCAATCTTATCAACAAGATGATCACTGAGCTCTGCGAACAATTCAAGATACAGCACCACAACTCTTCTCCCTATCGACCGAAGATGAATGGGGCTGTAGAAGCAGCGAATAAGAACATCAAGAAGATTGTGCAGAAGATGACAGTGACCTATAAAGATTGGCACGAAATGTTACTGTTTGCTCTTCATGGGTACCGTACCTCAGCACGGATGTCAACAGGGGCAACTCCCTTTTCCTTGGTCTATGGCATGGAGGCAATCTTGCCTATTGAGGTCCAGATACCCTCTCTCCGGATAATGAAGGATGCAGGGTTGAGTGAAGATGACTGGATCCAGACTCGGCTTGATCAATTAAACCTAATTGACGAAAAGAGACTCACTGCTATTTGTCATGGTCAGACGTACCAAAAACGGATGATCAGGGCATTTAACAAGAAGGTCAGACAACAAGAGTATCAAGTCGGAGATCTGGTAATCAAGCGCATCATTCTTCCTCAAAGTGATCCCAGGGGCAAATGGACCCCTACGTACAAAGGGCCATTTGTGGTTAAACATATCTTCTCAGGAGGAGCTATGATTCTAACCACCATGGATGGTGACGACCTTCCTCACCCCGCCAATGCAGACATAGTAAAAAGATACTACGCATGAATTAAAGACCCGCTGGGTTGACACACCTAGGCAAAAATAAGGGCTTCCTGGCGAACCAAAAGGGTTCGGGCAAAAATAAGGGATGAAAAAAAAATCTGTATACCCGGCAAGTCGAAAACCTGAAAAGGCGGCTTAGGCAAAAATGGGTATCCTGGTGGACTGAAAACCCGAAAGGGTGGTCCAGGAAAAAGTTAGGGATAAAGCGTAATACTATGTCTCATTGGATCACCTTGCATCCAGAATTCGGCATCAACTATCGGGCTCAGACGATGCCAATCAATCAGCTTCATCTTCAACTAAGCAGCAAAGTGATGAGGCGTTTGAAGATATAAAGGCGATAGCAGAGTTGGAACTCAGTGGGATTATTTTTCACATAGCTGTTTTGTTTCCTTTTCACAAAATTGTATAAACTCTATTTTGCTCAGGCGGCGTTCTCTTACTAGGACGTCAGCCTCTTGTACATAAAACGCCTATTTACAGGCAAATTTCAAAATCAATACAAGTTCAATTTTTCAGACAAATTACCCATCGTTTTTCCTTTTTCTGTTTTTGTTTTGCAAAGAACGTCCAATGTTCATTTTTGATATATACATTTGACATTAATTGCTAATCATGAATATTTGCCTGCGAAACAAAGGACTAATTACAGATGACATCAGAAACAGGGGCAATAAAGAGTTGTCCAAGCAATCTAGTTGCTCTGTCCACCAAGGTACCAAGGTAAGTTCGGCTGAAGAATGTAACCAAGTTACCTCAACTCCCCACAGAGTAAGACAAGATTCAGCAATACTCTCCCTAGGTAGAGTTGGTCCCCCATCGGCCCTAAAAAGGCACAGTATCTCCAGCAAGTCAGCGATACTCTCCCCAAGCCGAGTTAGTCTACTGTCAGCCTTAAGGAAGTTGGGCATCCCTAGAAGATCTCAATATTCCCCAGCGGAGTATAGACATTCGTCAGCAAGCATCCCCGACAGTCTTAATATAAGATTTGTTCCCCGGCGGAATACAGACACCCCAGTGGAACCATTCCCCAGTACAATCCAAAGTTTCCCCAGTAGATTCTGGAAGCTTATCCCCAGTAGATTCTGGAAGCTTATCACCTGCAGAGTACATACGTCTCTCCCCAACTTTATTCAAAAGTTATTTCCCCACCAGGGTATAACTGGGTTATCCTCAGCTAATTACCACGGAAAGATCGTCCTCGGCGAAGTTCTTCCTATCCTCAGCGAAGTTCATCAAATTCCCCAACATAACATATCAGTGGAATCCCCAGCGGAGCTCTCATCAAAACCTCAGCGAAGTATCTCTTCCCACAGAGTAATTCCTCGCAGAGTAATCTCTCCAACAAGTTTATTCCCCAACGGAGTCATTTTCTCCTACCGGTTTATTCTTGCAACCGTCATCCCCAGCGGAAACGAAGAACTCCACTCTTCAACATCAGCCCAGGATTCCACAAATTCCCGGAAGTCGTCAAGGATTTATTTTCCTAGACAAAAATACATTCATCACATTATCATACACCATGACGCATGCGTATACGCCTCATATCACACAATCTCATTTATTCTTGAAAAACATCATGACATCATGCATTTCATACATCATGACATTGCATACAACTGATGTTTTGCCTTTTCAGGAAAAGGTCAATCCAAAGATGATTACTATCAACTGTCACAATTCCAGATTCGATTCCTGTATCTAGCCAGGGCATATCTGTGAGTGATCAATTTCCAGATTCGATACCTGTATCTAGCCAGGGCATATCTGTAAACGACAATTTCCAGATTCGATTCTTGTATCTAGCCAGGGCATATCTGTAGATGACAAATTCCAGATTCGATACCTGCATCTAGCCAAGGCATATCTGTAGACGACCAATTCCAGATTCGATTCCTGTATCCAGCCAGGGCATATCTGTGAGTATTTGATTATGGATTCGACACCTGTATCTAGCCAGGGCATATATGCATGAATAGTTTAGAGATTCGATACCTGTATCTAGCCAGGGCATATCTGTAGACGACCAATTCCAGGTTCGATTATTGTATCCAGCCAGGGCATATCTGTGAGTATTTGATTGTGGATTCGACACCTGTATCTAGCCAAGGAATATCTGCATGAATAGTTTAGAGATTCGATACCTGTATCCAGCCAAGGCATATCTGTAGATGACCAATTCCAGATTCAATTCCTGCATCCAGCCAGGGCATATCTGTGAGTATTTGATTATGGATTCGACACCTGTATCTAGCCAGGGCATATCTGCATGAATAGTTTAGAGATTCGATACTTGTATCCAGCCAGGGCACGTCTGTAAGCAACCTTTTGAAGTTCCGGATTTGATTCCTGTATCTAGCCAGGGCATATCTGTGAGCAATTGATTGTAGATTCGATACTTGTACCTAGTCAGGGCATATCTGCATGAATAGACTGAAGATCAACACCTGTAGCAAGCCAGTAAACCATCTTCCTTTCTCAAAATACGCAAATTCTCGCTAAGGAATCTCTTATGCGATCAACACTTCCAAATGGCATCTATAAGCCCATTCCCGACAAGGTTCTGTCACATCTCCAGATGGCATCTATAAGCCCATCCTCCTATCCACCATCTCTCCAAATGGCATCTATAAGCCCATTCCCGACATCACATTGTTGATACTCCAGCATGCGAGTGCAAATCTCTGGGCACTCTAGTGTTCAATCATCTTCCACCTTCGGATCACGAAAGGCACGCAAGCCAATCTACATCCTCAGGTCTAAGAAGATTGAACAGGGGCAATTGTTGTACCCCAAAATTTTCCCTCCCATTTCCTCAACATTTTCTCATCACAAGACCCTTGGAGCTCAAGATCAAGTTAGGGTTTACTCTGCTCAAGACTCCTCCTTGCACTGTTGACCCAAATTAGGGTTTGAGTTTGCACAAAGATGTTTTGACCTAAAATGCCCAAGATGACTTTCATGCTTCATGTTGGACTCACAAGTTTATCCATACCAAGTTTCAAGCCTTGATTCCAATCTTTGCCCAGTCAATTGGACAGTTGACCTAGAAATCAGTTGTATTGAGGAAAAGTTAATTGTGGTCAATTGACAGTCAAACCTCATGATTTTTGACCCACATCAGCATTATGAACTCATATGAACCATTTGATCAAGTTTGGATCACAATTCCACAAGAAATTTGATCAGATCACCAAAAGGGCAAAATGGTCATTTTTAGGGTTTTGACTGCACAGAGGCAATTTTTGACTGTTTGACCTAGCCAATGGCAAACCAAGCTCACATATGGACTCAAGGACTCAATAGCATTGTCTTGACATGTTCAACAAGTTCAAAAGATCCCAAATGCACAAGATTGACAGATGAATTTTCCAGTCAACTGATCAAAATTTGACTGTATACTGAAAAGTCAAACTTTGACTTTTTGGTCAAAATCAAGTGTCAAGATTCATTTTTCATCAAAACATGTCAAATTATGAAACTTGTTCATCAAGAAATCAAAAATTACAAATTAGGGTTTGAAATGAAGAAATTTCATAACTTAGAAATTTTCTAAGTTATGAAATTTCCTAATTTTTTCCTAACTTTGTCCCATTTTTTCATCAAGATACATTTGGATTCAAACAAAACTCAAAACATTAAAGTTGTAGTCCATTGCAAAATCTACAACTTTGATTCACAAAGTTTCCTCAAAAGAATCTTGTAGCTCAAGTTATTATTTTTGGAACAAGGGTGCAAAACATTCTTAACTTAGAAATTTTTTGACATATTTTAGGCAGGATTTTTGCCTAACTTCATGGCCACTTTTCACATGCTTCCACTTGGAATTTCAACTTGCATTACAAAGATGGATTGTATTACACATTCCAAGCTTTCCAAATTGTCCAAGAACTTCTCAAACACCCTTGTGGTTAGGGAGAACCGAATTTGTCAATATGGGCAAAAGTCACTTTGTTCATGAGCCAATTTCATGTTCATACACTATGCATTTTCAAATTCAGCTTGCACAAGCTAGATTACAGGCCTCTAATCCTTCTTACACTCAATAATTAAATGCATATCCTTTGTGTTAGAGTGTTATTTTGTGCATTTGGACAATACACACAAAATCAATCCATATATGGAAAAAGCAAGTTTGCCATTTTGAAAAAAGCAATGCTTTATGTCAAAGTCCATATCTTGGAAGTACAAGCAGATCTTGGAGGCACAAGTTTATGGACTAATCCCACTGATAAAGGAGAGGTTATGCAGCATGCTTGAGGGACCTGCCTTGGCCTATAACCCAACTTGACAAACTTTGCTTATCAAGGAAGAAACTTTGCAAAACTGATCACAACTCACATTCCTGCAAGCAAGAGCTGAAGCAAACATTGTAAACACTTTTCACTTGATCTAACTGACCTGAAACACGAGCCTACCATATTCCAAACTTCATCATTCATCAAAACTCCATTTTGCTGCACAAAACAGGGCATCCCTGCAGATTGAGTTGCACAACTCAGTTTGCTTGTGCGTTTTGGCCAAAGCTGGTTCATACACACTCCATAACATCCATACAAACTATCCCAAGCCCTAGCTACAGACTGTAACACCTCTAACCAAGTTCACCATTTTCATTTTTTCAATTGTGCTGGTTGAGTTCCATAGCTCGATTCAGTCAGTTTCAAAGCAAGCTAGAGTTTGGAGAAGCATCCCTGAACTTCAAGCAAGTTGTACAAGTCCTCAAAATCCATTGAAAGTACCTCCATTGGTGTACACGATTCAAGCTGAACAGGTAAAATTTTGAACTTCTATCTCTCTATCCAGGCATATCTAGGCTTAGGTTTGTGAAGAAGTTATGTCCTACTCATGGCCCTGAAGCTACCCATGTCATTACTTTTCATTTATGTTGTGTGTACTGAGAGAATTTTGAAACTGAATATCTGAAAAAAGCTAGGTCAGGAATTGGGGGAGAAGAAATTCTCTCTCATTTCTGAGAGTTAGATCAACTTTTTTATATATTTGAAATCGTGGCTTCAAGCTCTACAAGTTTCATGTTTTAAGATTTGTCAAAAGATCAAAGAATCAGAAGTTAGTGTGATGAACAAGAAGGCGTGCGTTTTTGTTTGAAAATGGCTGGAGGTTGAAGACAAAGTCCTTTGGGCTGGGCCTGACTTATTTTTCTGTTTGCACCTTCATTTCACACATACACCCCCTTGGCCCATTGTGTGTTATTTTTATCATTTTTTATTTTTTCTTTTTGTTTCTGACTTGTTTATTTTTTGTCAAAACATAAAAAATATTAAAAATATTTTTCAACCATTTTTTGCATTTTATTTGGATTTTATTTGTTTTATTTGAATTTATACATATAAATAAACATAATGCCTTTTATTTAAAATACTAAAAAATAATACAAATACATTTTATTTTCTGATTTTATTTTATTTTATCTTTTAAAAACATTTTCTAAAAAATATACTTTTTTTTTGTAAATAATAAATATTTTTATTTTTTGTATATATTTAATATATTTAATACATAATATAAATATTTATATATTTAGAATATTTAGGATAAAAATACAAAAATAATACATTTTTTTATTTTTATTAATATTTAACCTCAAAAATCACTTTTTTACAATATACTTCCTTTTTTATTTATTTTTTGTATATAGTTAATAAATATTGTATATAATAAATAATAAACACTTTTTATTTAGTAAATTAGGGTTTTGCCCTAAACCATGAAAATACCTAAAAATTAACCTTTTTATTTTTGTTTATTTGTCACATGAAAAATACTTTTACATACATATAAAAATCATTTTTTGCATCTTGCATATTTATTGTATTTTTATTCAATTATTGTACATTTAAAATAACTTGTATATTCAATTTGGACGTAATAGTTTAGATTTAAATTTCTTGCTAAATATCCCCATTTGAACATTTGTATCCCCCATCCCATAATTATGTTGTAATAGTTTAGGGCTTTAATTTCCGCATTTTAAAGCTTTCTAATTATACCATGATAGACTTAGGGTTTTGTATGCAAATCAAAAACAATAAATAGCTTGACTAAACAAAAGACAAAAAGCATGAAAATGGACAACACCAATCACACTTGCACCCCTAGGGTCACTGCACTTGTTGCCTTCAATAATGGGCCATGTTGCATGTTGAGTGTTTTTGGCAAAACAAAACAATATCAAATGATCATAGTCCCTCGATGACGCTTTCGAAAGTTTGCCTAAAAATGATCAAGTCCCTTAAAGGAAAAAGTTGTCAAAGACACTTGGCACCATTGCAATCATGGTCTAAATTATGACCCGCGCCCGTCCCATTAACATCCTAACACAAGATTGTCCACCAAATACAATGGTGGAACAAAATTGTTAAAAGGGTTAAAACATAGGAAAGATCTTTGAGAAATTTAGGGTAGATAGCTCTTGGTTACTTGCCAACTTGCAAAACAAATCCTTGCCATTTTTCAAAACACACATCACAACACACTTTCAAAACAACTTTCAAAAACATTGAAAACTTTTCAAAAGATAAGTACACCTTTGTATACATTCAAACATGGATCATTACAAAGGTTGCCACAACAAATGGCCTCTTTTCAAAATATTTTCAAACCCACACACAAAGCACTATTTCAAACAATTGAAAGCACCATTTCAAAAAATTGAAAACACAAGGCAAGTGATCTAAGCAAGTAACTAAGAGCCCATGGATAACCATGGATAGAAAGGGTGCTAATACCTTCCCTTTCTATAATCTACTCCCCGAACCCAAGAAAACATCTCAAAGGTTTTTGCTGTGCTTTTTAACCTTTCCTTAGGATAAAATAAAAAGTCGGTGGCGACTCTTGCTCAATCGAAACATTTGCGAAAACAAACGCAAAACCCAAGTCAGTTCTCCCACCGTATCACAATGATCATTGCTTAATGATCATCTAAACACTCATATTGAGTAGCTCCTGTATGACATTCTTTTTCTGCAGAATGTACCTTGTATCCCAGAATGTTATGACATCAGTCATGACATTCACACAACTGGTTTTACCAAAAAAAATGCCAACAACCAAACACTTACAAACTCCCCCTTTGGCAAATTTTTGGCTAAAACCCCTAAACAATCAGAGATTAGAAAGCAGCAGAATTTTTAATAACATCTACCATGTCTAATTCTACCAAAATTATCACAAAATCTTCTCCCCCTCTTTAGACATAAATAGGCCAAAGATACTTGTACTTTTAAGTTATACAGTCATCCAAAAGGAATACTAAAAACACAGAGAGAAAAAATCAAAAGTCATTTGCAACAACAGGTACCAGTAGCAAACTTGTCAACTACACTGATCTTCAAACACTGTCATCTTCAGAGGAGGTACTATCTTCAACATTATGCTGGTCTTCATCAGCATCCTCTTCCCTTGTTTGTCCTTCATTATCCTCCTGTTCTAGTCTAGTAATCAGGTCCTCAAGAGTCCTTTTCCTTGTATCAAGCTCTTTGCAGGTTTCCTTCAGCACAACTATAACATCAGTTTTCTTGGAATGAGATTTGACAGTTGATGTCTCAGCAGATGTCATGACAATGTCAGGAACATGTGTTCCCTGAAATAGCTTATAGTGCAAACCAAGAGCAGGGGCTCTTTTGCATACAATATCTTTTTCAACTAGAATGTCAGGATACTGAGCAATGACTATACCACACAGGAGAGAGGGAAAGGCAATAGGGCCTTTAATAGCATAGCTTCCAGCATGTTTCAATGTTTGATCAAAGATATACTTGCCATAGTCAAAGTTTGTCCTGGTTCCAACAGCATAAATAAATCTTCCCAAGCCTGTGGAGATGGTTGATTTATGGTTGGTGGGAACCCAGTTAGCTGCACCAATTTTGTGCATAATGGTAAATTTCATGCTCAGCTTGCTTGCATTCAGCTTCCCTTTTAAGGGCCAGCTCTTGACTTGATTTGCAGTGATGGTTTGACACACTTGGTTGTCAGTAACCTCAAGCTCAAGGCAAGCATCATCAGGTCTTCCTAGGAATTTGTTTATTTCAGAGGGAGAGAAATTTACCTTCCTTCCTCTCACATACACACTTAAAATCAGCTGACTTTCCATCAGCACACCCATCAGATAAATTTACTATGAATTCTTTGACAAGAATTTCATAGCAGTTGGTAAACTTTACCATAGTATTTATTAGACCAGCAGTCTTGATTAGATCTATGATCTCCTTACATTCCATGGCACTGTTGTTCAGCTCTCTTTCCAAGGCGATCCTTTTCAAAAATACATACTTCCACCTGTTTGCATTCTCTGGATGGTGAAAGGAGATGTTGTCAATGGCAACTTCAGAGACTTTAGGCATTTTGCTCGAAGAGAGTTTCTTTCTGAGAGGAATGTCTGGAACATTACTCTCAACATCAAACTCAAATTCTGATTCCTCATCAGATTCAGAGGGTTCAGGCTCCTTCCTTTTATTGGCTATTGATTGTCTCAAAGGTTTTGAGAGACTACCAACAGGTACTCTAGTTTTCACCTTCCCTTTCTCTTTTGACAATCCATCTTTCACAGCTTCTACTCCAGTCTTGTTCTCAGACCTGGTTTTCTTATGAACAACTTCAGTAGCCTTCTCTTTAGAGAGGCTTTTGGCAGCATCCTGCTTTCATTTTTTGTTCATCATCCTTCTAGCTATGCTAGGGTTGATATTGGCAATTAAGTCATTGTCAGAGTATTCTTCATCAACATCAATAACCGGGGGTTCAACATCCTTCTCAGTAGGGTTCTGGTGATCATCACGATTTTCAGGAGATTTCCTAATGTTGTCATCAGGTGTCTCAACATTCTGAGTGACATCTGGATTCATTTCAACATTTGGACTAGCAGATTCTTGGTTCAAAGGTACAGAAATGCCAGGTACAGAGTGATTCTCATTTAAAATCCTAGTGACTAGTCTAGCTATAGCTTGATGAACATAAACAAAACCTTCCTTATTTGCTATTTCTGGAGGAACAGAAGATGATGGTTGAGAGGATTTACCAGATGGTGAGGCTTGTGATCTTCTTGCATGTCTGGTTCGTAGCTTCTTGACCTTAGTGGGGTTAGCTGCCAGTTCACGAAGAGGAGTTATCTCCAGAACATCAGAATCCATGAAGTTTGTGATTGCCCTAGGTTCGCGATTAGAGGATACGGAAGAAGCAGTCGCCTTTGAGGAGGATGATGACATGGATAGTTGAGACATTTTGAGTGATTTAGAAAACAGGTAACAATGATAGTGAAATCTTCATTTGAGAGATTGGAGATTGTTGCAGAAACGCGAGAGGAGAGAGATATATGAATGTCTATTCAACTTCTTAAAATTTTGGAAAGAAATAGAGAAACAGATGATTATCCCAATCAGAGTAGACTTAACTAAAATATCTCTCTCATCCCTTGTTTTAAGCAAAATTAATTGCTACATTTCTTCATGTTGGCAAATACCCAGCTTGCCCCTCAAATTTTCAAATTGACTAGCATCAAGTGCCTTGGTAAAAATGTCAGCCAGTTGTAGTTCAGTGGCAACATGTTCCAGTTTAATCGCCTTTTCCTCCACAAGATCTCTGATGAAGTGATGTCTAATGTCAATATGCTTGGTCCTGCTACGCTGAATAGGATTCTTGGAAATGTTGATAGTACTCAGATTGTCATAGTACAATGTCATAACATCTTGTGTGACATTATACTCAGTAAGCAGTTGTTTCATCCAGATCATTTGAGAACATCTACTACCAGCTGCTATGTATTCAGCTTCAGCAGTAGATAGAGACACATAGTTCTGTTTCTTGCTGAACCAATAGACAGGATTATTTCCCAAGAAGAAACATCCTCCAGAGGTGCTCTTTCTATCATCCGCACTTCTAGCCCAATCAGCATCACAGTAACCAGTCAGAGTTGGTTCACATCCATGAGAGTACAGCAAGCCATAGTTGTAAGTTCCACTCACATACTTCATAATTCTTTTCACTTGGTTGATATGACTTACTTTGGGTTTATCCTGGTATCTTGCACATACTCCAACTGCAAAAGCAATGTCAGGTCTGCTGGTTGTTAAGTATAGCAGACTTCCTATCATGCTTCTGTACAAGCTTTGGTCCACCTTAACCCCACTTGAATCTTTGGACAACTTTAAATGAGTAGGTGCAGGAGTCCTTTTGTGACTGGCATTCTCCATCCCAAACTTCTTGACAATGTTCTTTGCATACTTGCTTTGAGACAGAAAAATTGAGTCTTCCATCTGTGTGACTTGCAGTCCAAGAAAGTAGGTCAATTATCCCATGAGGCTCATTTCAAATTCAGCTTGCATCTGGTCAGCAAAATGTTTAACCATTTTATCTGACATTCCCCCAAACACTATGTCATCAACATAGATTTGAGCTACCATTATCTTTCCTCCTTCATTTTTGACAAAAAGAGTTTTATCCAAGCCTCCTTTCCTGTATCCTTTGTCAGAGAGGAATTTTTTCAACCTGTCATACCATGCTCTAGGAGCTTGTTTCAGGCCATATAAAGCTTTCCTCAATTTGTAGACATGATCAGGACAGTTTGGATCCACAAATCCTTTAGGCTATTCCATATAAACTTCCTCATTTAAGTACCCATTAAGGAAGGCACTCTTTACATCCATCTGAAATAACTTGAACTTAAGGAGACAAGCAATTCCCAATAGGAGTCTGATTGATTCCAGTCTGGCTACAGGAGCAAAAGTCTCATCAAAATCAACCCCTTCAACTTGAGTGTATCCTTGAGCAACAAGTCTTGCCTTATTCCTGGTGACAACTCCTTCAGTATCTGATTTGTTCTTGTAGATCCATTTTGTGCCAATGATGTTTGTTCCTCCTGGTCTAGGAACTAACTCCCATACTTCATGTTGCTTGAATTGGTTCAATTCATCTTGCATTGCTCCAATCCAGTACTCATCAGTTAAAGACTCCTTAACATTTCTTGGTTCAATCTTAGATACAAAGCAAGAGTTTATGATGATTTCTCTAGATCTTGTAATGACTCCACTATTAGGATCTCCTATGATGAGTTCCTTAGGATGATCTTTCTGAATTCTGATGGAAGGGTCTTTGTTAGCTTCCTTTGATTCAGATTCTGATGAAGTAGTTTTAGGAACGTCATCCTTTTGAGTTGAGGTCTCAAAGAATGTCTCAACATCATATGGGACATTTGTTTCCTCATGGTAATCATCAACTATGACATTTATAGATTCCATCATAACTTTGGTCCTGGAACTGAATACCCTATAAGCTCTGCTGTTGGTAGAGTATCCTAGGAATATTCCTTCATCACTTTTAGGGTCCATCTTTCTCCTTTGTTCACGATCTGTCAGAATATAGCATTTGCTTCCAAATACATGGAAGTACTTCACTGTAGGCTTTCTTCCTTTCCAAAGTTCATAAATGGTGGATGATGTTCCCTTTCTCAAGGTGACCCTGTTATGGACATAACAGGCTGTATTCATAGCTTCAGCCTAAAAATGAATAGGAAGTCTTTTGGCATGTATCATTGCTCTGGCAGATTCCTGTATAGTCCTGTTTTTCCTTTCCACAACTCCATTTTGTTGAGGAGTTATGGGTGAAGAGAATTCATGATTAATTCCTTCTGAGGAGCAGAACTCGTCAAACTTACTGTTTTCAAATTCCTTGCCATGATCACTTCTGATTCTGACAATGCATCCTTCTTTTTCTCTTTGAATTCTTTTGCACAGTTCCTTAAATACTTCAAATACATCAGACTTTTCCCTAATGAAGTTAATCCAGGTGAATCTGGAAAAATCATCCATAACAACATAGGCATATCTTTTTCCACCAAGACTTTCCACCTGCATTGGTCCCATCAGATCCATATGTAGAAGTTCTAGCACCTTAGAGGTGGTCAGATGTCTTGTCTTTGGATGTGACATTCTAGTCTTCTTTCCAACCTGACATTCACCACAGACTCTCCCTTCATCAATTTGCAGCCTTGGAATCCCTCTGACTGCCTCCATGGATATAATCCTTTTCATTCCTCTTAGATGTAAATGACCAAGTTTTTGGTGCCACAGTTTCACTTCTTTTTCTTCTTTGGCAATAGAGCACACATAAGAATAATTAGTGTTCTCAGACTCCCATAAGTAGCAGTTGTCTTTAGATCTGACTCCTCTCATTATAACTTCTTGTTTTTCATTAGTTACAAGACATTCAGACTTGGTGAAGGTGACCTTGAATCCTAGATCACATAATTGACTGATACTTATGAGATTAGCAGTCAAGCCTTTTACCAGCAATACTTCATTTAAGTTTGGAACTCCAGGGCAGTCCAAGTTTCCAACTCTTTTGATTTCTCCTCTAGCACCATCTCCAAAAGTCACATAACTAGTAGTGTGAGGTTTAACGTTATTGAGAAGATTCTTGATTCCAGACATGTGTTTAGAGCATCCACTATCAAAGTACCAGTCTTCCTTTGCAGAGACTCTAAGGGAGGTGTGAGCTATCAGAGCAGTAGCCTTTTTCTTCCACTGTTGAGTATATGGTGCCTTGTTAGACTTAGGTTTGACAACTGGGGTCTGATTAGGATATCCATATAATCTGAAGCAGAATGGCTTTATGTGACCAAACCTCCCACAATGATGACATCTCCATCTTTGATACTTTTTCTTCATATTTCTCTGTTCTCGATGTTGAGTGCTATGTTGTGACATATGCTTTGACATTTGTTTATCAGGCCTGATTTTCTTCTTGTCTACAATAGATTTCTTTGCTGCCACAAATCCTAGACCAGACTTGTTTCCCACATTTTGTGCAACCTGAAGGATTTCTTCTAATTTGTCAGTTCCATTTGTCAGCATCTTGACAGATTTGGTCATTTGGTCAAGTTTTGAGTTTAGCATTTGAACTTCACTTTTGAGATGACTTATAGTATCAGTGCCTGCCTTCTTCTCAACCTCCAACTTTACTATGAGTTTTTTTGTCTCTCATTTTGCTGACAGACTTCAGCACTTTTGATACATAACTTCTCGTAGGAGTCAGCCAGTTCTTCAAATGTTACTTCCTCATCACTAGAGTCACTATCAGAGTTACACATACCAGTTAGTGCAGTAACTAGTTTGGCAGATTCTTCTTCAGAATTACTTTCTGAGTCACAATCAGACCAAGTAACAGACATTCCTTTCTTTTGTTTCTTAATAAAGGTAGGACATTCAACTCGAATGTGCCCATATCCTTCACATCCATGGCATTGGATTCCTTTGCTTTGATTTCCCTTCTCTTCAGACTTTGGTCTTCTGCTGGAGTCATAAGATCTGTTAATGTCAGAGGGGATGTTCTTGACATTTGACCTTGACTTTGGGTCCATTCTCTTGATGAGTTTGTTGAACTGCCTTCCAAGCATGGATATAGCTTCTGAAATATTTTCTTCTTCATCCTCCTTGTTTTCATCTTCAGTATTAGATACAAGTGTTATGCTCTTGTTTTTCTTGTCGACATTGTCACTGATCCCCATCTCAAAGGTCTGAAGTGACCCAATGAGTTCATCAACCTTCAAGTTGCAGATATCCTGAGCTTCCTCTATAGCAGTCACCTTCATTGCAAATCTTTTAGGCAAGGATCTGAGAATCTTTCTCACCAGTTTTTCTTCTGACATCTTTTCTCCCAATGCTCCTGAGGTGTTGGTAATTTCCAAGATGTTCATATGAAACTCATGAATGGTATCATCTTCCATCATCCTTAGGTTCTCAAATTTGGTAGTCAGCATCTGAAGCCTTGACATTTTTACTTTGGATGTGCCCTCATGGGTAGTTTTGAGAGTGTCCCAAACATCCTTGGCCAGTTCACATTGATGTACTAGTCTGAATATGTTTCTATCAATTCCACTGAACAAGGCATTTAATGCTTTAGAGTTACCCAGGGCTAACTCATCTTCTTCTTTGCTCCATTCTTCCTCAGATTTCAGACTGGTTGTCCCATCTTTCCCAGTTATGGTGGGATGGTTCCATCCTTTGTCAGCAGCTCTCCAAGCCTTTTTGTCCAGTGATTTTAAGAAGGCAATCATACGAGGTTTCCAGTAGTCATAATTTGATCCATCCATAATGGGTGGTCTGTTCCCAAATCCTCCTTCTTTGTCCATAGCGCCAGAAAATAATATCCCTAGATCTCACCCAGTAAGACAGGCAGGGTGCCTGCTCTGATGCCAATTGAAATTATGGCAGCAGATACTCAATGTCACAGTGAATGTTATGACACCGTATCTGACACACTTCAAGACAGTAATTTTAAAAGCAGTAAAGAACACAATCAATTGTTTACCCAGTTCAGTGTGTAACAACACCTACTATGGGGGCTACCAAGCCAGGGAGGAAATGCAATATAAGAGATATTAATTTAGGAATAAACCAACCAGTTTATCTCCTTCACTTAAGACCTACCCAATGCAACTTCAATCTAAGATCAACTTAAACCTGAGTTCCTGTTCACTCCCCCTTAATCACAACAGTGATACTAAACTATTGATTAATGAAATTATGAAGATACTCTTCAGTACACACACTTGATTTTGCTTCACAGCTTTAATCAAGTGACAAACACTCTTGCTTCAAAGCTTTGAGTGATACACAACCCTAACTTGACTTTGCTTCAAAGCTTTAATCAAGTGACACAAACACTCGTGCTTCAAAGCTTTGAGTGATACACAACCCTTACAATCAAATCCTACTCCAAGTCACTTATCACAATGATAATTGCTTGGATCACAGTAGTTACAACTATACAATCCCTTATTGATCTTCTGTCAAAAAGTGTGCTTCACCAACAGTCTTCATGAGGAATATATAGGCAGCTATTCTTCAGTTAGGGCTTCCACGAAAATAGCTAGGGTTAATTAGGGTTAACCCCAAGACTTGGTCATAGGTCTTTAACAACCAGATTAGGGTTAAGCAGAGTTAACCTAATGTCCATGTGAGAATATGATCTGGACTGTATAAACCAGATTCCTGAAAATTCTCAGGAATAACAAATCTGCACAAATGTTAGATCAGTACAGGATGTTTTAACATTGGTTATGACAACAAGAATCATGTTTACTGATTTTGGTAGAATGCAATAAATATGATCATTGCTTAATGATTAGCTAAACACTCATATTGAGTAGCTCCTGTATGACATTCTTTTTCTGCAGAATGTACCTTGTATCCCAGAATGTTATGACATCAGTCATGACATTCACACAACTGGTTTTACCAAAAAAATGCCAACAACCAAACACTTACAGGTTCGTCCAATCTTTCAATGATAATCCGAGGAGCCTCATTGTCCCAATTGACCTTGAACATGGAAGACATCGTAGCCAACGCGTCCGCCAACTGATTCTCCTCTCTAGGGAAGTGCTCAAAGGTTATCTCCTCGAAATGGGGAAGCAAAGTCAACACATACTCCTTGTAAGGAATCAGATTTGGGTGTTTCGTATCCCACTCGCCTTTGATCTGACTGATTACGAGAGCGGAATCTCCGAAGACACTCAGAAATTTAATCCTTAGGTCAATTGCTGCTCGAAGACCCATGATGCATGCTTCATACTCTGCCATGTTGTTGGTGCAGTTGAAACATAGTCGGGAGGTAAACGGAGTATGAGAGCCTATAGGAGATATGATCATGGCGCCAATGCCATTGCCCAAAGCATTTGAAGCTCCATCAAAGTACATAGACCATCGGGATCCGTCCTCAGGTCCTTCATCCGGTCCAGGTGTCTCACAGTCAGTTACTAACATGATATTCTCGTCCGGGAATTCAAAGTTCATAGACTGGTAATCATCCACCGCTTGATGTGCCAAATGGTCTGCCAACACACTTCCCTTAATTGCCTTTTGGGTCGTATATTAGATATCATACTCAGTCAAGATCATCTGCCATCTCGCTATTCTTCCGGACAAGGCAGGCTTTTCGAAGATATACTTGATTGGATCCATCTTTGATATCAATAGAGTAGTGTGAGTCAACATATACTGTCTCAGCCGGCAAGCAGCCCATGCCAAAGCACAACAAGTTTTCTCGAGCAGCGAGTATCGGGTCTCGCAGTCGGTAAACTTTTTGCTAAGGTAGTAAATAGCATGCTCTTTTCGGCCAGACTCGTCATGCTGACTCAGCACACACCCCATTGAGTTGTCGAGCACTGTCAAGTATAAGATCAAAGGTCTCCCTTCAACTGGTGGCATTAGAATGGGTGGTTCCTGGAGATACTCTTTGATCCTTTCAAAAGCGGCCTGACATTCATCGTTCCAACTTACTACTTGATCTTTCTTCAGTAGCTTGAAGATTGGCTCACAAGTAGCAGTCAGGTGCGAGATGAACCGAGCAATGTAGTTCAGTCGTCCAAGGAAGCCTCTAACTTCTTTCTCTGTTCAGGGAGCTGGCATCTCCTGTATGGCCTTCACTTTTTCCGGATCCACTTGAATACCTTTGTCGCTTACGACGAAACCAAAGAGTTTACCAGATCTCACCCCGAAGGTGCACTTGTTCGGGTTTAATCTCAGCTTGTACAACTTCAACCTGTCAAACAACTTCTGTAGATGGTCAAGGTGTTCTTCCTCAGTTTGGGACCTTGCGATCATATCATCGACGTATACCTCAATCTCATGGTGGATCATGTCATGAAACAAAGCAACCATGGCACGTTGATACGTTGCCCCAACATTTTTCAACCAAAAAGGCATGACCTTGTAGCAAAAGGTACCCCACTGAGTAACAAAGGTAGTCTTCTCCATGTCTTCGGGAGCCATTTTAATCTGATTATAATTGGAGAAGCCATCCATAAAGGAAAAGACCTTGTGTTGAGCAGTGTTGTCAACCAGAACGTCGATATGAGGCAGAGGGAAATCATCCTTGGGGCTCGCCCTGTTCAGATCCCTATAGTCAACACACATTCGAACCTTACCATCCTTCTTCGGTACAGGAACCATATTGGCCACCCACTGAGGGTAAGAAGTGACTGCTATAAAACCGGTGTCAAACTGTTTCATAACTTCAGCCTTGATTTTCTCAGACATCTCTGGGCGCATTCGGCGGACCTTCTGTTTTACTGGAGGACAATCTTCCTTGGTGGGTAGGCGATGAACCACAATATCAGTATCCAAACCAGGCATATCTTTGTAAGACCAGGCAAATATTTCAACGTAGTCATGCAGCATTTGAATCAATCGTTGCTTCACACTAAGCTCCAGATTTGCACCGATCTTAACTTCCTTCTTGTCTGTCTCAGTACCCAGATTCACTGATTCCACCGGCTCTTCGTGTAGCTGAATAGCCCTCTCTTCCTGAAGTAACAGTCTTGCAAGTTCACCAGGAACTTCGCAATCATATTCACCTTTGTCTTCGGCTAAGTTGATCGGATTTTCGAAGTCATAACTGGCAGTAGCAGAGTCGTTACCAGTGAGATCCAGAGTGGATGTAGACTTGTATATGTGAGTGTGTGTAAAATAGCTGTTTTGCAATATATAATAAAGAAAAACAAGGAGCGCAAAATTTGAAATGCAAGAACGTCCAATGCTTTTATTAATCATATATGAAAATGACACACATAAAGCCCTCACAAATGAAGCCACGGTGCCCCGGGTAAGACATTGGGCCGTAAATTTTAAAACATTGTCTGTTACAAATTCAAAACAAAAGTTTCATTATTGGGTAACAAAAGTAATAGGGATGAAGTCCTTTGCTGTCCAGTTGCATTATCCACCGTCGGTCGTAGGATAGATTCAGTTGTCGAATTCAGACTCTTCCACATCATCTTCAATGGCATTCACCCCCGAGTTGCTGATGAACACGGGAGGTCTTCCGATTCGTGCATTCTTAACAGCCCTTTGAGCTTCTTTCTCAACAACAGCCCGGGCGTCCTTGAGGGAAGCCCTCTTCATAGGAGAATCTTCAATAACAGTCTTAGCTAACGCCAGTGTCTGGGGAACCTCTTCAAAATGCTGGAACGGGGTCTCAATGAACTCCCCATCCATTTCTACATATCGAAAAGAGTTGAGGTGGCTCACCATGTACTCTTCCTCTCCTTATACTGTCACAATCTTCCCTTTGACCGGGTACTTCAGCTTCTGGTGGAGCGTTGAGGTTACGGCCCCAGCTTTGTGGATCCATGGACGACCCAGCAAACAAGAATAAGATGGCCGAATGTCCATCACATAGAATGTAGAGTTGAAAACCTGAGAACCAACCTTAATCGGAATATCAACTTCTCCATGCACCATTCTCTTAGACCCATCAAAGGCCCTGACAACGATGTTGCTTGGTTTCAGCTCCAACCTTTCCCAGACCAACCGGTCTAGAGCTTTCTTAGGCAGGACGTTCAATGAGGAACCAGTATCCACTAATACATGAGCCATAGTAGTACCCCTACATTCAATGGAGACATGCGGGGCATCGTTGTGATTCTTCCCTTTAGCATTCAAGTCGGTGTTAGAGAAACCCAACCCATTACCAACAGTCAAAGTGGCCACGCAATCTGTAAACTGATCAGTTGATGTCTCTTGTGGTACGTGGGCAGTCTTCAAGAAGGTAATCAGAGCCTTGGCATGGGCTTCTGAGCATAGCAACAGTGACAACATAGAGATCTTGGACGGGGTTTGCCCCAGCTGCTCGACTACATTGTAGTCACTCTTTTTGATGATCTTCAGAATCTCTTCTATCTCTTGTTTAGAAGCTTCAACAGTAATCGTCTTCGGTGCCTCCGTCTGGGCAGGCTCACTGATGATACCTTTGCCCCGAGTGTCAGATGACTCGGCGACAGGGGTGAGAATAGGAACTTGAACAGGAATGGTAGCAGGTACATTGGCAGGTGTAATAACAATAGGTTTTTGGGCAGTTGGTGGAGAGATATCAGGTGAGAAAAGTCTTATGCTGCGGGTGACTTTAGCAGGTCCAACAATATTGCTAACGTCAGTATCAGCATCCAACTCTTGTTTAACTCCATGAAAATAAACATCAGCCCCGTAGTGCCAAGGGACATCTTTATCAGAGGTATAGGGGATGGGCCCCGAAACAATAATGATCACAGGTGTGATTCTTAGAACAAATGTAATTCTAACAGGCTTCCTCGAGGGAGCCTTAGAAGAATTGTCGAAAATGGTAATGATGACAACTTCTTCAGTAGGAACTAAGGGAACAATAGTCTTCTCAAACAGAATCTCTTTACTATCCATTAGGCGTTGGACACCTGACTTAAAAAGATGGCAACCGGTAGGTAGAACAGAACACATACGGCAACCTTCGCCACAGCCCAGAAATAAACCGGCTTGCAAAAGGTTCTTCTTCACAGTCATCAAAGGGGTAACAATGTCATTCATAGAAACCACAAACGAGTCTTCATCTATAGCATTCACTCCATGCTTAGGCATAGGAGCAGACACAACATTAGGCCTTTCGGGCGCCTCGAACTCAATCTCTTTCGCATCAATTAAGTCATATATCTTGTTCTTCAAAGTCCAACAATCATCTGTATTATGCCCCGGGCTATCAGAGTGATAAGCACAGCGAGCATTAGGGTTATACTTCGGTGACGTTGTATTTGGATTATTCGGGGCTTCCCTTGGAATCACCAGATTGGTCTTCAGCAACTGTGGCAGAATCTGAGACAAGGTCATGTTGAGACGGGTGAATTGCCTTCGAGGTCTCTCGTCCTTCTGTTGATTGTTGTGCTGAGAAGCACCAGCAGGTTTTGAAATAACAACCGCATTAACAGCTTGGCGGCGTTCAGGTCTACTCTGGCTTTTCGAACTGTAGACAGCACTGGACTCTTTCTTAAACGGCTTCTTCTCGGTGCTTGATGAAGCACCCTTTTGTATCTTACCAGCCTTAATACCAGCCTCAATCCTTTCACCAGTCATAATTAGCTCTGTAAACCCAGATGAAGAGCTTCCAATCAGGTGGTTGAAAAATGGACCAGACAAGGTCCCTAGAAACATATCCACAAGCTCCCGATCAACCAAGGGTGGTTGCACTCTTCCGACGAGGTCCCTCCACTTTTGAGCATAATCTTTGAAACCTTCAACCGTTCCCATTTACATACCCTGGAGTTGGGTACGCGTAGGAGCGAGGTCAGAATTATATTGATACTTCCTGTAGAAAGAAGTAGCCAAATCTTCCCTGCGGATACTGGCTCCGTCTAACTGGTAGAACCATTCAAGCTGAGCCCCTGAGAGACTATCTTGAAAGAAGTGGATCCATAAGTTCTTATCAACGGTGTACGGCTGAATCCTCCTTACATATGACTGGAGGTGCAGCTTCGGACAAGAAACTCTGTCATACTTAACAAAGGTTGGTGCCTTGAATTTGTGGGGAATCACCACCCCAGATGATAGACCTAGATCACCAAAGTCCAGACCAGGCACTTTCTGAACTTCCATCGCACTCAACCAGTCTTCCAGTTGCTTGTATCTATCCTCAGCAGGAGGATACTAGTCTTTGTCGAAGTATGTCTCATTGTCGGAGACTATAGGGCTAGGAGCCCTCCTTTCTTCCTGACTATCTTTCCCTCCAGATGAGGTGGTCAAATCAACTTCATTCTGTAGCCTGTTTCCAAACCTGTGTGTGATACGGTGGGAGAACTGACTTGAGGTTTTGCGTTTGTATTCGCACTTGTTAGGTTTAGCAAGAGTCGCCACCGACTTTTTATTTATCCTAAGGAAAGGTCAAAAAGCACAGGAAAGACCTTTGAGATGTTTTCGTGGGTTCGGGGGGTAGATTATGAAAAGGGAAGGTGCTAGCACCCTTTCCATCCATGGTTATCCATGGGCTCTTAGTTACTTGTTTTAGATCACTTGCCTTGATTTTCAATTGTTTGAAATGGTGTTTGTGTGTGTGTGGTTTTGAAAATGTTTTGAAAAAGATGCCTTGTCTAGGCAACCGTTGTAACAATTCTTTACTCAAATGTTTTACAAAGGTGTTTGTCTTTTTGAAAAGATGTTTCAATGTTTTTTGGAAGTTTGTTTTGAAATTGTGTTGTGGAGTGTGTTTCGAAAGTAGGCAAGCGTGTTTTGCAAGTTTGATCAAGTAACTAAGAGTTGGTCTACCCTAATTTACTCAAAGGTCTTTCTTATGCTTTTTAACCCTTTTAACAGTGTTGTTTCACCATTGTATTTGGTGAACAACCTTGTGTTAGGATGTTAACAGGACAAGCGCGGGTCATTGTTTAGACCATGAATGCAATAGCGCCAAGTGTCTTTGGCAATTTTTCTTGAGGGACTATGTTGTACCCCAAAATTTTCCCTCCCATAATCTTCAAAGTTTTGACAAGAATCATCCTCAAATGGTTCAAAGTCTACTCAAGGGCTACACAGTCAACCTTCCTCCTAAGCCAGTCAAACTAGGGTTTTGGTTCTTGCAAGGAAGTTGAAGTTTTCAAGGTCTCAATCAAGTCTCCTATGCTCATACACATTGTCAAGCACCTACATGTCAAGTTTCAAGGCTCACAAGGTCAAGTTGCACAGTCAAAAACCCTAATTGCTCAACAGTCAACTGTAGGGGCAAAATGGTCATTTGGCAGTCAAAAGTCAAAAATTTTGGTCAACATCTTATTTTGAAGCCACAAACATCATTTGATCAATGCTTGATCATGATTCTCAAAAGCATGGCTCAAAAAGTCTCAAGATGCAAAAGTTTCTATTTTTGGACAGTTGAAAAGTCAACTGTAACTTGACCAAGGCATAACTTTTTCATGGTTCATCAGAAAAATTCAATCCAATGCTCATCTTGAAGGGGAAGACATTTCCTACAACTCATCTTCACACTCCAAGTCCAAGAAATGCTCTCACAAAAAGTTATCAATTTCAACATTATAGGTCATTTTCAAAAGTCAACAAAAAGGGACTTTAAGTCAAAGACCATAACTTGAGATTGGTAAATCAAAATGACATTGGACCAAAGACATTGGTTATAGGACTTCAAGACCTTTCCAAAATGTCCAAGAACATGATCAAAGCTTAAAAATTGAGCAAGATATGCATTGGAGAAGTTGGGAAATTTTTGTGAAATGGCCAAAATCATTTATCCTTGAAACTTCATTTTTGACAAAAGGGGCCCACTTTTTCCACTTGAATTAACTTGGCCATGCTTCCCACGTGTCCCGCCTTTTATTTCAATTTTTTAAATTAATTTTTTCATTTTTAATTGATTTTATTGGATTTAATTAATTTTAAATCTTTTAAAATCAAAGGAAAATCAAAAAGTTTAATTAAGGAGGATATCTGACTTTGATGAACCTTGAATCACCATTATGCATGTTCCAAATTCGTGCAAGAGGCCAAATGAAGCAATAATTCAAAATTTGGTTCAAAAATGGAAGGTTGTTAATGGAGGTTTATGGAGAATCTTGAACATGAAGGCAAGGCATTATGAGGCTATAACTTTGATCAAAACATGTTACATAAGGCCTATGCAAGTGATCAGACAGAACAACGAGACCTAAGCTGCGCCCAAAGTTCAGAACCAACTTGGCATTTTTACACAAAAATTGCAAAACTGAAAACTGCCTTAGAGCATTTGTTGAGCCTCCATTCTGATCCAAACACCTTCCTGAGGTCCCAAGGAAACTATAGCAATCAAATTCAGACCTTCATACGCAAAGAACAGGTATAACCAAGTCCAGTTTTCCTTGAAATTTTTGATATTCGCATTTTATTATTCATGCTGTATTTGTCATTTTTTATCATGGATTTGGACTAATGTGATTGTTTTGAAGCTGATAGCATGATTTAATTGAGTTTTCCAAGCTTGTACACGATTTCACCATGGCCATTGCTTAGGGTTTCAGAGTTCTAAGTTTAGGGCTTTGCATATCTGGAACAATTGGACCCTAAGACTCCTACCATTAAAATCAGGACCTTCCACTGAATGGAATTGAACCATCGCGCCTTATTTCTTTTCCACCATGAGCTATTCGCTATTTTCTGTGGACATTGCTTTAGGGGGGTTTAAAACCCCCGCTATTTCATTTTCATTACAGGTACAATTGGGGACGAAGGCTAGCGTGGCACGGCGTGAGTGGCTGGTTTGAAATCCAGCGCCTTTTTTTTTTTATTTTATACCACTAATGTCAATTTTATTTTATATTATTTGTTTCTTATCTTGTATACAAAGCGCGTTGATAGTTCAATTGGTTGAGGCATTGGCTAGTAAACACTGGGACCTGGGTTCGAATCCCAGGTCCCCTCACATTACTTCTATTATTTTGTTTAACTCGTTCCCATGCAGTTTCCATCCTAACGACCACCATACATCCAACGACTCTGCTTGCCATGTGTCCCTGATGATCCATCCAGTGGCCAAGAACCAAGAGTCCATGGAATACTCCAGTCAACGCGTAGGCATGTGATTCAAAAAGTCAGAAAAAGGCCTCATTCAAATGGGCTTAATTCATCAAATCCACCTCCTCATTTGGGGTCAACACCCCCCACAGTTTGCATTTTTATTTCCTTTCTTTTCATTCTTTTCTTATTTTGTTTTTATTATTTCTAATTAATTCATCAAAACAATTTTTTTTCCATAAAACAAAAAAATCAGAAAACCATAAAAAATAAAATATGTTTTATTTTAATTTAATTCATCAACCTTTTTTTTTGTAAATAAATTCAATAATTAATTTAGTGTTAATCTTAGGTTGTTAATTTTAATGTATTTTTTTAATAACTAAAAAATATAAAAAAAATAGGTCTTTAGCACATTTTTATCTTTTTTTTTATTAAATATTTTTATTTTCTTATTATAATTATTATTAACCATTAACTAATTTTGTAAATACTTGTAATTAATCAATTAGGTTTAAATTAGGTTTAACTTAGACGATTTTCTTTAATAAATTAAAAAACAATTAGAACTAGAATTATTTGACTTTTAATTCCAATTTAATTTTCTTTAATGTCATAAATACAAAAACATAAAAAAATAAGTCATTTCCTTTATTTAACTTAATTATTTTAATAATTTCATTTTAATTCCTTTAAAGGGTCCAACGCCCTCGCATTCGATTATATTTTCTTTTCGCGCGTTTTATTTATTTCTTTTTTGTAAATATAATGTATTTGCTCCAAAGCCCTGTAATAGTTAATTAGGCATTTACTTCCTGCACTTTATTTTAAATCGGGTCTTGGTTTTATTTGGCGATGTAGACCCGCGCCTTTGTAATAGCGTAGGACCTTTATCTTTTCCGCACTTTAAATTCCCGCACCTTTAACTGTTAAACAATCACATGAAAGAATGAATGCCCAAAAGTAAAAACAAAGCGTAGAACACCAATGCATGAACAAGACAAATATAAACTGAAAATGACACACAATTCACACATCACTCCTAGGGTACGCCTCACTGTTGCCTTGCCCCTCGAAACGTGGTCATCGAGTATAGGACGTCTTAGTAAGTCCTTATGTCCATGAACATGGCATAAGTGTAGCTTCTAAGGTATCCTACTGTTGCTCTGGTGATCACACTGTTGCCTTGCCCCTCGAAACGTGGTCGTCGAGTATAGGACATCTTAGTGAGTCCTTATGTTCCATTGATCTAGTTGCCTCGAAACAAGTTGCCTCGAAACAAGTTACCTCGAAACGGTTGCCTCGGAATAAAAAGATCAATGGCATAAGGGTAGCTTCTAAGGTATCTTACTATTGCTCGGTGACCACACTGTCCCTAACCCTTGAATTGACCTGAACACCTCCAACGGTGGTGCTACCTGTCTCTCAATGGTAGGATGGCACTACCTAAAGGACACTTACACAGCTTAATTCCTTAGGGTAGGTAGATAACTCGTGGATACTTGCTCTAATTCAAAACAAATCAAAAACTTCTTTTCACACCGACACTTTGCAAAAAGCTTTCAAAACAACTTTTCAAACACTCTTGAGGACTGATACAAGAGTCGATCTGAAACTTTCAAAGAAACTTTTTCAAACCCACTCACCTTGAAAAGCAAACAAACATTTTGAAAACACAAATGAGCAAGTATCTAAGATCCCATGGATAACCATGGATAGAAAGGGTGCTAACACCTTCCCTTTCTATAAATCTACCTCCCGAACCGAGAACTAATCTCAATAAGGAATTTTTCTGTGCTTTTGTCCATTCCATTTGGAGAAAATAAAAGACGGTGGCGACTCTTGCTTCCGCGACATTTCGCGAACCAACGTTAAACAGTCAGTTCCAGATCCACCGATCACAGAACTGGCGACTCTGCTGGGGATAAAAACTTTAAAGTGAGGTGTACCTTAGGACTAAGATCACTGTGTTTTCAATTGCTTTGACTTATTTGCTTTAAATTGTGGGACTGTCTTGGGAGTTCTATAGATCCTAACCCGGATCTGGGGATACCTTCTTAGAAAGTAGCAACAAGGCTGTGAGGGAACTGTGCGGGGTATACCGACATGGTTGAAGCAGTCTGCTACATTGATGTGGCACTTTGGTGTGTACCGGTAACCCTTGAGTCAATCAAGGAGAGTACGGGGCCTCCGCGTGGTGTCGTGAAGCATCAACAGACCTTAGGAACCTTAATTGAACCATCTTGGCCTCTTTAGGGTAGTGAGATAACTACTTTGGTGTACTCCAAAGTCGGTTGATACTCGATACTACACTCAATTGAGGGTTGTTTTCTTGGGATATTTTGATCGCCAGTCAGTGGCTAAATCGAAACGATGAACAATGAAAGCAATCCAATGATATTGAGATCCTTAGAACCCGGTTACTTTGATAGGACAGGTTCGATCCCACCAACTTCAAGAGGGTAATACCCAGACCCCATGCTGGCCTAAACTCTAAAGGGCTTGTCTTGTGTGACTTGTGTGCCTTACATGTTTGCCTTTGTAAATATTTGTGGTGTGTTTAATCATAGCATCATAACATCATACAGCATCATATGCATCCACTAACCATTTCAGGGGTTCGAATCTTCATCTTTGTTCTTGTTTTGTAGGACATGGAAACTATCCGCAGAAAGACAATTCAGATCAACCTTGTAAGGGTCCCCCCTCAGCTTAAGGAGCTTACATCCAGGATTCCCGAGAACTCGTCATTCAGTGAAAGGCATGGCAGACTCATCAGCCTGGTCAATACCAATATTGAGGAAGAAATGGTAAAGGTCCTCTTCCAATTCTTTGACCCTCTGCATCACTGTTTTACTTTCCTGGATTATCAGCTGGTGCCTACTTTAGAAGAGTTTTCCCAGCTTCTGAATATTCCCATTCTCAATCAACTACCCTACAACGGTACGGAAAGGGAACCAAAACCTGAGGAAGTAGCTAAAGCATTATGCCTACAACCATCAGACATCAAGGGGCATTGGGAAGCCAGAAATGGTATCAAAGGGTTCTTGGCAAAGTTTCTGTTTGAGAAGGCCCAAGAGTGTTGGAATTCCCTTGACCTACAAGCCTTTGAAGAAGTTGTAGCCCTCCTTGTCTATGGGTTGGTGTTGTTCCCTAAGCCAGATCAGCTTATAGATATCAGTGTTGTCAAGGTCTTCATGTCCAGGAATCCTATACCTACGTTGCTGGGGGACATCCTTCACTCATGTTACACTCGAACCATGAGAAAAAGGGGTGTTCTTATGTGCTGCACCCCTCTCCTGGGAAGGTGGCTTATTTCGCACCTTCCACAATCAGTTTTGAAGAACGAGCGGGGTTTGAGGTGGTCACAACGTTTGATGACCCTTACACATGCAGATATACATTGGTGTTCTCGGTCCAGAGAAGATGTCACTATCATTGATCGTTGCGGGGAGTACCCTAATGTTCCTTTACTTGGAATCAGAGGAGGTATTACTTACAACCCGTGCTTGGCTTGGAGACAGTTTGGTTATGCTCGGAGGGATGGCCCTCATGAGATGTTAATTCCTGACATAGTTTTTGACTTCGACAATGATGCACAAGGACTTCGCCAGAAATTTATTAGAGCTTGGAGGATGCCCAACAAGATAGACAGCAAGACCCTGGGGCACAGGAACTCCATCCCATTGGAGCCTTATCTCATGTGGGTACGAGCCCGCTCCCAGAAGCTGGTGATGCCATATCCTCATGTTCTCCCCGTGATCAAAGAGCCAGATTTGGAAGGAGAGGTGTCCTACACCATTCAACATCCTGACATGCCCACGTCCTGGGAAGAGATGCAGAAGAGCTGGATCCAGCTTAAGGAAGAACGGAATTCTCTGGAGACCAGTCTACATGCTAGCGAGAAGAAGGTCCTGGAGCTCACCCGCCTACTGCACGAGGAAAGGAATCTCAATACCTATATTTCTCCGAAGAGGATGCGTAGTGTCTTTTGGGATTGATCTGCTTTGTAATGTTTGCCCATGAGGCTTTGATGTATCAAACAATTATTTCCTTAATGATAACGTGTGTTCCTTTTTTTGTCTACAACAAATTTGAATTTTCGAACCCTTGAATGCATTGCATAAACATATATCATTCATCATGTGCATCACAGGTACTCTTCTTTTCAGGTTGCTTACTGTTCTTCGCTGTTTATTTCAGCATCATGAACCCTGAATCATCTACCGAGCTGACTATCAAGGCCCTTCAGGCGCATAACACACAATTTCAGGAGCTGATCATGGGTTTGGCTCAAGGTCAAAAAGAGATGAAGGCTATGCTCCTGAAGAAGAATAAGAAGAAGAAGAGGACTGTGCTATTTAACACTGGGCGCAGACTCGGGAACACTTTGCAAAATGAAGCTGAGAGGACTACTCCATCTGTGGGGGAAGGTAGTCACCAAGAAAGGGAGGTCCCTACTCCTGTGGTCTCTGATACTGAAACAGACTTCAACGACGAACAGTACCCTCCTGCTGAAGACCGGTACAAGCAACTGGAGGATAGATTAAATGCTATGGAAGTTCAGCGTGTGCCTGGACTGGATTTCGGAGACTTGGGGTTATCTACTGGGGTGGTGATCCCACACAAGTTCAAGGCGCCTGCCTTTGTGAAGTATGAAGGGGCTTCCTGTCCCAAGATGCACCTCCGTTCTTATGTAAGGAAGATCCAGCCTTACACAACAGACAAGAACTTATGGATCCACTTCTTCCAGGAGAGTCTTTCAGGGACTCACCTCGAATGGTTCTATCAGCTGGATGGAACCAACATTCGTAACTGGGAGGATCTGGCCACTGCTTTTTACAAGCAGTATCAATATAATTCCGACCTCGCTCCTACGCGTACCCAACTCCAGGGTATGTCACTAGGGTCGGGTGAAGGTTTTAAGGAGTACGCACAGAAATGGAGAGATCTGGCTGGCAGGGTGCAGCCACCATTGACGGACCGAGAGCTGGTGGATATGTTTTTGGGGACCCTATCTGGGCCTTTTTTCAATCATCTCATTGGTAATTCCTCTACTGGGTTTACTGATCTGATCCTGACTGGTGAGAGGATCGAGGCTGGTATAAAATCGGGGAAGATACAGAAGGTTGCCTCCTCAAATGCTGAAAAGAAGCCCTTCAAGAAAGAGGCCAGTGCTGTGTATGGTCCAAGAAGGCAAGACAAACCTGAACGCTGTCAACGCGGTGGTAATCTCTAAGCCTGCTACTGCTCCGCAACAGTATAACCTACCCAGAGCTGAGAGGCCCAAATGGCAGTATACTCGACTCAGCATGACTCTCTCTCAGATCCTGCCGCAACTGTTATCAGCCAGCTTGGTGACTGTTAGAGAGGCCCCGAAGGTTGTGAATACTACATCCCCCAGGTTCAACCCCAACGCCCGTTGCGCTTATCACTCTGATAGCCCGGGGCATAACACAGATGACTGTTGGGCCCTAAAGAATAAGGTTCAGGACCTTATTGATGCAAAGGCGGTACAGTTTGAGGCACCTGAGAAGCCCAATGTGGTGACTGCTCCCATGCCTAACCATGGAGTGAATGCTATCATGGAGGATGATGAAGTGGATGAAGCTGAGTTTGACAACTGGATTTACCCGGAAACCAACGGTGGACCTAGCAATTGGACTACCAAAGACTGCATGCCTGTTACTCTTGTCACGAAGTAATGAACTTCTTTGTTTTGGATTTGTAATAAACAATAATTTGAACTTTATGGCCCGGTGTCTTACCCGGGGCACCGTGGTTTTATTTGTGAGGGCTTTTGTTTGTCACTGTCATATATCATGAATAAAAGCATTGGACGTTTTTCACATTTCAAATCTTGCGCTCCCTTTCTTTCTTTATATATATTGCAAAACAGCTGTATTTACACACACTCACCCATACAGGTTTCAATCCACTCTGGATCTTACTGGTAACGACTCTGCTACTGCCAGTTATGACTTCGAAAATCTGATCAGCTTAGCCGAAGACGAAGGTGAAGATGATTGCGAAGTGCCTGGCGAGCTTGCAAGACTGTTACTCCAGGAAGAAAGGGCAATTCAACCACATGAAGAGCCAGTGGAAACGGTGAATCTGGGTACTGAGACCGACCGTAAGGAAGTCAAGATTGGTGCCAACCTAGAGCTCAGCGTGAAGCACCGGTTGACTCAGATGTTACAGGATTATGTAGAGATCTTTGCCTGGTCCTACGAAGACATGCCTGGGTTAGATACTGACATTGTGGTTCATCATTTGCCTACTAAGGAAGACTGTCCTCCGGTTAAGCAAAAGGTCCGCCGTATGCGTCCAGAGATGTCTGAAAAGATCAAAGCCGAGGTTATGAAGCAGTTCAATGCCGGGTTTCTTGCAGTGACTTCTTACCCTCAGTGGGTTGCTAATGTGGTGCCGGTGCCAAAGAAGGACGGTAAAGTCAGAATGTGTGTTGATTACAGGGATTTGAACAGGGCCAGCCCCAAGGATGACTTCCCTCTACCTCACATTGATGTTCTTGTTGACAATACTGCCCGGCACAAGGTGTTCTCATTCATGGATGGTTTTTCAGGGTACAATCAAATCAAGATGGCTCCTGAAGACATGGAAAAGACTACCTTTGTTACTCAGTGGGGCACCTTCTGCTACAAGGTCATGCCTTTCGGACTAAAAAATGTTGGGGCAACCTACCAACGTGCCATGGTTGCTTTATTTCATGACATGATCCATCATGAGATAGAAGTGTATGTTGACGACATGATTGCAAGGTCCCAAACTGAGGAAGAACACCTTGATCATCTGCAGAAACTGTTTGACCGTCTGAAACTATACAAGCTGAGGTTGAACCCGAACAAGTGCACCTTCGGGGTTAGATCTGGAAAGCTGCTAGGCTTCGTTGTAAGTGATAAGGGTATTCAAGTGGACCCTGCCAAGGTTAAAGCTATTCAAGAGATGCCAGCTCCTAAGACAGAGAAAGAGGTCAGAGGCTTTCTAGGACGCCTGAATTACATTGCTCGATTCATCGCGCACCTAACTGCTACCTGTGAGCCAATCTTCAAGCTGCTGAAGAAAGATCAGGTAGTACGTTGGAATGATGAATGTCAGGCTGCTTTTGACAGAATCAAAGAGTATCTCCAAGAACCACCCATCCTTATGCCACCGGTTGAAGGGAGACCTCTGATATTATACCTGACAGTACTTGACAACTCAATGGGGTGTGTGCTGGGGCAGCATGACGAGTCTGGCCGAAAAGAGCATGCCATTTATTACCTTAGCAAAAAGTTTACCGACTATGAGACCCGATACTCACTACTTGAGAAAACTTGTTGCGCTTTGGTATGGGCTGCTCGCCGGTTGAGACAGTATATGCTGACTCACACTACCTTGTTGATTTCAAAGATGGATCCTATAAAGTATATATTTGAAAAGCCTGCTCTGTCTGGGAGAATAGCAAGATGGCAAATGATCTTGACCGAATACGACATCCAGTACACGACTCAGAAAGCCATCAAGGGAAGTGTATTGGTAGATCACTTGTCACATCAGGCAGTAGACGACTATCAGTCAATGAACTTCGAGTTTCCAGACGAGAGCATCATGATAGTGACTGATTGTGAAGTACCTGGACCGGATGAAGGACCTGAGGAAGGATCCCGATGGTCGATGCACTTTGACGGAGCCTCCAATGCTTTGGGTAACGGTATCGGCGCTGTAATCATATCCCCTCAAGGCACTCATACTTCACTCACTGCCCGGCTATGTTTCAACTGCACCAACAACATGGCGGAGTATGAGGCATGCATCATGGGTCTCCGAGCTGCGATCAACTTAAGGATCAAGTTTCTAAGTGTCTTCGGAGATTCTGCTCTCGTGATCAATCAGATCAAAGGGGAGTGGGATACGAAACATCCTAATCTTATTCCTTACAAAGAATGTGTGTTGACAATGATCCCCCACTTCACAGAGATAACCTTTGAACATTTCCCGAGAGAGGATAATCAGTTGGCGGACGCGTTAGCTACGATGTCTTCTATGTTCAAGGTCAAATGGGACAATGAGGCTCCCCGGATCATCATCTGGAAACTGGACGAACCGGCATACTGTTGTGATCTTGAGACTGAATTAGTGACTGAGAAGCCTTGGTACCATGAGGTGAAGAGATACTTGGAAGCTCAGGAGTATCCTGAAGGTGCATCTGCCAACGATAAGAAGTTTCTGAGAAGGTTCGCAACGAAGTTCTTCCTTAGCAACGGCATTCTGTATAAGCGAAACCATGATTCGACCTTACTGCGTTGTGTGGATAAGACTGAAGCAGAAAGGATCATGGAAGAGCTACATGAAGGGACCTTCGGAACACATTCCAGTGGACACGCTATGGCAAAGAAGATCCTTCGGGCAGGGTATTTCTGGTCCACAATGGAAGCCGACTGTTACCAACATTCTCGGACGTGTCATAAATGCCAGATATATGCAGACAAGGTGCATGTTCCTCCAGTTCCTCTGAATGTCTTGACAGCGCCTTGGACGTTCGCAATGTGGGGCATAGATATGATCGGCGAGATCAGACCTACGGCATCCAACGGACATCGCTTCATCCTTGTAGCGATTGATTACTTTACAAAATGGGTTGAAACAGCTTCCTACGCTACGGTAACCAAGACTGTTGTGGCACGGTTCATTCGGCATAATCTGATCTGTCGATACGGAGTCCCAGAAAGGATCATTACGGACAACGGTACCAACCTCAATAACAAGATGATCACTGAGCTCTGCGAACAGTTTGAGATACAGCACCACAACTCTTCGCCTTACCGACCGAAGATGAATGGGGCTGTAGAAGCAGCAAATAAGAACATTAAGAAAATCGTGCAGAAGATGACAGTGACTTATAAAGATTGGCACGAGATGTTACCGTTTGCTCTACATGGGTACCGTACCTCAGCCAGGACGTCAACCGAGGCAACTCCTTTCTCCTTGGTCTACGGTATGGAGGCAGTCTTACCGATCGAAGTGCAGATACCCTCTCTCCGGATAATGAAGGATGCAGATCTGAGCGAAGACGATTGGATCCAGACACGACTTGACCAACTAAATCTTATTGATGAAAAGAGACTTGCTGCTATTTGTCATGGTCAAACGTACCAAAAGCGGATGATCAGAGCATTTAACAAAAAGGTCAGACCACAAGAATATCAAGTTGGGGATCTGGTAATCAAACGCATCATCCTACCTCAGAGTGATCCAAGGGGCAAATGGACCCCTACGTACGAAGGGCCATTTGTGGTTAAACATGTGTTCTCAGGAGGATCCATGATTCTAACTGACATGGATGGTGACGACCTTCCTCACCCCGCCAATGCAGACATAGTAAAAAGATACTACGCATGATAAAAGACCCGCTAGGTTGACATACCTAGGCAAAAATTAGGGCTTCCCGGCGAACCAAAAGGGTTCGGGAAAAATGAAGGGATGAAATTGAAAAAATATGTACACCCGGCAAGTCGAAAACCTGAAAAGGCGGCTTGGGCAAAAATGGGTATCCCGGTGGACTGAAAACCCGAAAGGGCGGTCCAGGCAAAAGTTAGGGATAAAGCGTAATACTATGTCTCATTGGATCACTTTGCATCCAGAATCCGGTATCTACATCAAGTTCAGACGGCATCGATCGATCAGCTTCATCCTCGAACTAGGTCATCAAGTGATGAGACGCTCGAAGATATAAGGGCGATAGCAGAGTTGGAACCCAGTGGGATCATTCATTTCACACAGCTGTTTTATTTTCCTTTGTACAAATTTGTATAAAATCTGTTGTTCGGCGGCGTTCTCTTACTAGGCCGTCAGCCTCTTGTATATAAACGCCTATTTACAGGCAAATTCAAAAATCAATACAAATACACTTTTCAGTTAAAATTGCCAATTATTTTCCTTTTCTGTTTTGTTTTGTGAAGGACGTCCAAGGTTCAATTTGTGATATATGCATTTGACAATAACTGCTAACTCATAAATGTTTGCATACGAAACAAAGGATTAATTACAGGTAACATTAGAAACAGAGGCAATGATGAGTGGTCTAAGCGATCTAATTGTTCTGTCCACCAAGGTATCAAGGTAGGTTCAGCTGAAGAACACAACCAGTATATCTTAATTCCCCGGAGAGTGAGTCAGCAAGACAGTGCACTCTCCCCAAGCAAAGCTATTATCAGTCTTAAGGAAGTTGGGTATCCTCCAGCAGATCTCAACAATCCACAGCAATATACATGCATTCTTAACAAGCATCCCCGGCAGTCTTAGTCTAAAGATTGTTCCCCGGCGGTATACCAGACATTCAACGGAGTCACTTCCCCAATATAGTTCAAAATTTCCCCAGGAGAATCCAATCCAGTTTCCCCAGGGAAGTTGGAATCCATCTCCCCAAGCAGTAAGCTTATCCCCAGTAGATTCTGGAAGCTTATCCCCTACAGAGCACGAACGCGTCTCCCGGCTTTATTCAAAGGTTATGCTCCACCAGAGCTTATAACTGGGTTATCCTCAGCCAAAAGCCACGAGAAGATCGTCCTCGGTGAAGTCTTCTTATCCCCAGCGAAGTCTATTAACACTTCCAACGTAACAACGGTATCCCCGGTGAAGTTACCATCAATATCCTAGCAAAGTACCTCTCTCCCCACAGAGTATTGTTCCCCAGCAAGATCGTCAGAGTACTTTTCTCCCCGCAGAGTAATCCATTCGCCAAGTTTATCCCCCAACGGAGTCATCTTCTCCTACCAGTATCCTTGCAACCATCACTCCCCAGTGTAAACAAAGAATGCTATTCACATCAGCCCAGGATTTGACTTCCCGGCATCCGTCAAGGATTTATTTTCCTAAGACGAAAACATACATTCACAAACAACACATCTTCATACATTATAGCATGCATATACGCATCATGAACATACAATCTCATTCATTCTGAGAGCATCTCGCATGTCATACATCATGACATCACATACAACTGACGTTTTGTCTTTTCAGGACAAAAGTTAATGCAAAGATAATTACCATCAACTGTCGTGATCCCAGATCCGATTCCTGTATCTTGCCAGGGAGTATCTGTTAACGACTACAGTACCAGACTCGATTCCTGTATCTTGACAGGGCACGTCTGAAGAGTTCGAAGATCCGATTCCTGTATCTTGCCAGGGAGTATCTGTTAACGACTACAATACCAGACTCGATTCTTGTATCTTGACAGGGCACGTCTGAAGAGTTCGAAGATCCGATTCCTGTATCTTGCCAGGGAGTATCTGTTGATGACTACAGTACCAGACTCGATTCCTGTATCTTGACAGGGCACGTCTGAAGAGTTCGAAGATCCGATTCCTGTATCTTGCCAGGGAGTATCTGTTGACGACTACAGTACCAGACTCGATTCCTGTATCTTCACAGGGCACGTCTGAAGAGTTCGAAGATCCGATTCCTGTATCTTGCCAGGGAGTATCTGTTGACAACTACAGTACCATACTTGATTCCTGTATCTTGACAGGGCACGTCTGAAGAGTTTGAAGATCCGATTCCTGTATCTTGCCAGGGAATATCTGTTGACAACTACAGTACCAGACTTGATTCCTGTATCTTGACAGGGCACGTCTGAAGAGTTCAAAGATCCGATTCCTGTATCTTGCCAGGGAATATCTGTTGACGACTACAGTACCAGACTCGATTCCTGTATCTTGATAGGGCACGTCTGAAGAGTTCGAAGATTCGATTCCTGTATCCAGCCAGGGCACGTCTACATAAGGAGTTTGAAAGTCAACTCCGGTAACAGACCAGGTAAGTTTCTTTCCTTCTCAGGTACGCAAGTTCTCGCTAAGGAATATCTTACGCGATCGACACCTCTCGATGGCATCTATAAGCCCATCTCCACTCCACCTCTCCAAATGGCATCTGTAAGCCCATTCCTGCTATCACACTGCTGATACTCTACTATGTGAGTACAAATTTCTGGGCACTTTAATGTTCAATCATCTTCCACCCTCGGATCACGAAAGGCACACAAGCCAATCTACATCCTCAGGTCTAAGAAGATTGAACAGGGGCAACTGTTGTACCCCAAAATTTTCCCTCCCATAATCTTCAAAGTTTTGACAAGAATCATCCTCAAATGGTTCAAAGTCTACTCAAGGGTTACACAGTCAACCTTCCTCATAAGCCAGTCAAACTAGGGTTTTGGTTCTTGCAAGGAAGTTGAAGTTTTCAAGGTCTCAATCAAGTCTCCTATGCTCATACACATTGTCAAGCACCTACATGTCAAGTTTCAAGGCTCACAAGGTCAAGTTGCACAGTCAAAAACCCTAATTGCTCAACAGTCAACTGTAGGGGCAAAATGGTCATTTGGCAGTCAAAAGTCAAAAATTTTGGTCAACATCTTATTTTGAAGCCACAAACATCATTTGATCAATGCTTGATCATGATTCTCGAAAGCATGGCTCAAAAAGTCTCAAGATGCAAAAGTTTCTATTTTTGGACAGCTGAAAAGTCAACTGTAACTTGACCAAGGCATAACTTTTTCATGGTTCATCAGAAAAATTCAATCCAATGCTCATCTTGAAGGGGAAGACATTTCCTACAACTCATCTTCACACTCCAAGTCCAAGAAATGCTCTCACAAAAAGTTATCAATTTCAACATTATAGGTCATTTTCAAAAGTCAACAAAAAGGGACTTTAAGTCAAAGACCATAACTTGAGATTGGTAAATCAAAATTACATTGGACCAAAGACATTGGTTAGAGGACTTCAAGACCTTTCCAAAATGTCCAAGAACATGATCAAAGCTTAAAAATTGAGCAAGATATGCATTGGAGAAGTTGGGAAATTTTTGTGAAATGGCCAAAATCATTTATCCTTGAAACTTCATTTTTGACAAAAGGGGCCCACTTTTTCCACTTGAATTAACTTGGCCATGCTTCCCACGTGTCCCACCTTTTATTTCAATTTTTTAAATTAATTTTTTCATTTTTAATTGATTTTATTGGATTTAATTAATTTTAAATCTTTTAAAATCAAAGGAAAATCAAAAAGTTTAATTAAGGAGGATATCTGACTTTGATGAACCTTGAATCACCATTATGCATGTTCCAAATTCGTGCAAGAGGCCAAATGAAGCAATAATTCAAAATTTGGTTCAAAAATGGAAGGTTGTTAATGGAGGTTTATGGAGAATCTTGAACATGAAGGCAAGGCATTATGAGGCTATAACTTTGATCAAAACATGTTACATAAGGCCTATGCAAGTGATCAGACAGAACAACGAGACCTAAGCTGCGCCCAAAGTTCAGAACCAACTTGGCATTTTTACACAAAAATTGCAAAACTGAAAACTGCCTTAGAGCATTTGTTGAGCCTCCATTCTGATCCAAACACCTTCCTGAGGTCCCAAGGAAACTATAGCAATCAAATTCAGACCTTCATACGCAAAGAACAGGTATAACCAAGTCCAGTTTTCCTTGAAATTTTTTATATTCGCATTTTATTATTCATGCTGTATTTGTCATTTTTTATCATGGATTTGGACTAATGTGATTGTTTTGAAGCTGATAGCATGATTTAATTGAGTTTTCCAAGCCTGTACACGATTTCACCATGGCCATTGCTTAGGGTTTCAGAGTTCTAAGTTTAGGGCTTTGCATATCTGGAACAATTGGACCCTAAGACTCCTACCATTAAAATCAGGACCTTCCACTGAATGGAATTGAACCATCGCGCCTTATTTCTTTTCCACCATGAGCTATTCGCTATTTTCTGTGGACATTTCTTTGGGGGGGTTTAAAACCCCCGCTATTTCATTTTCATTACAGGTACAATTGGGGACGAAGGCTAGCGTGGCACGGCGTGAGTGGCTGGTTTGAAATCCAGCGCCTTTTTTTTATTTTATACCACTAATGTCAATTTTATTTTATATTATTTGTTTCTTATCTTGTATACAAAGCGCGTTGATAGTTCAATTGGTTGAAGCATTGGCTAGTAAACATTGGGACCTGGGTTCGAATCCCAGGTCCCCTCACATTACTTCTATTATTTTGTTTAACTCGTTCCCATGCAGTTTCCATCCTAATGACCACCATACATCCAACGCCTCTGCTTGCCATGTGTCCCTGATGATCCATCCAGTGGCCAAGAACCAAGAGTCCATGGAATACTCCAGTCAACGCGTAGGCATGTGATTCAAAAAGTCAGAAAAAGGCCTCATTCAAATGGGCTTAATTCATCAAATCCACCTCCTCATTTGGGGTCAACACCCCCCACAGTTTGCATTTTTATTTCCTTTCTTTTCATTCTTTTCTTATTTTGTTTTTATTATTTCTAATTAATTCATCAAAACAATTTTTTTCCATAAAACAAAAAAATCAGAAAACCATAAAAAATAAAATATGTTTTATTTTAATTTAATTCATCAACCTTTTTTTGTAAATAAATTCAATAATTAATTTAGTGTTAATCTTAGGTTGTTAATTTTAATGTATTTTTTTAATAACTAAAAAATATAAAAAAATAGGTCTTTAGCACATTTTTATCTTTTTTTTATTAAATATTTTTATTTTCTTATTATAATTATTATTAACCATTAACTAATTTTGTAAATACTTGTAATTAATCAATTAGGTTTAAATTAAGTTTAACTTAGACGATTTTCTTTAATAAATTAAAAAACAATTAGAACTAGAATTATTTGACTTTTAATTCCAATTTAATTTTCTTTAATGTCATAAATACAAAAACATAAAAAATAAGTCATTTCCTTTATTTAACTTAATTATTTTAATAATTTCATTTTAATTCCTTTAAAGGGTCCAACGCCCTCGCATTCGATTATATTTTCTTTTCGCGCGTTTTATTTATTTCTTTTTTGTAAATATAATGTATTTGCTCCAAAGCCCTGTAATAGTTAATTAGGCATTTACTTCCTGCACTTTATTTTAAATCGGGTCTTGGTTTTATTTGGCGATGTAGACCCGCGCCTTTGTAATAGCGTAGGACCTTTATCTTTTCCGCACTTTAAATTCCCGCACCTTTAACTGTTAAACAATCACATGAAAGAATGAATGCCCAAAAGTAAAAACAAAGCGTAGAACACCAATGCATGAACAAGACAAATATAAACTGAAAATGACACACAATTCACACACCACTCCTAGGGTACGCCTCACTGTTGCCTTGCCCCTCGAAACGTGGTCATCGAGTATAGGACGTCTTAGTAAGTCCTTATGTCCATGAACATGGCATAAGTGTAGCTTCTAAGGTATCCTACTGTTGCTCTGGTGATCACACTGTTGCCTTGCCCCTCGAAACGTGGTCGTCGAGTATAGGACGTCTTAGTGAGTCCTTATGTTCCATTGATCTAGTTGCCTCGAAACAAGTTACCTCGAAACAAGTTGCCTCGAAACGGTTGCCTCGGAATAAAAAGATCAATGGAATAAAGGTAGCTTCTAAGGTATCTTACTATTGCTCGGTGACCACACTGTCCCTAACCCTCGAATTGACCCGAACACCTCCAACGGTGGTGCTACCTGTCTCTCAATGGTAGGATGGCACTACCTAAAGGACACTTACACAGCTTAATTCCTTAGGGTAGGTAGATAACTCATGGATACTTGCTCTAATTCAAAACAAATCAAAAACTTCTTTTCACACCGACACTTTGCAAAAAGCTTTCAAAATAACTTTTCAAACACTCTTGAGGACTGATACAAGAGTCGATCTGAAACTTTCAAAGAAACTTTTTCAAACCCACTCACCTTGAAAAGCAAACAAACATTTTGAAAACACAAATGAGCAAGTATCTAAGAGCCCATGGATAACCATGGATAGAAAGGGTGCTAACACCTTCCCTTTCTATAAATCTACCTCCCGAACCGAGAACTAATCTCAATAAGGAATTTTTCTGTGCTTTTGTCATTTCCATTTGGAGAAAATAAAAGACGGTGGCGACTCTTGCTTCCGCGACATTTCGCGAACCAGCGTTAAACAGTCAGTTCCAGATCCACCGATCACAGACTATGATCATTTTTGTTTAGGCAACTTCGAAAGCGTTATCGAGGGACTATGATCATTTTGTTTTTGTTTTGTTTTGCCAAAGTACTTGACATGCAAACATGGCCCATTTTGGAAGGCAACAAGCGGGATTACCCTAGGGGTGCAAGTGTGAATTGTGTATTGATTGTCATGCATTTGTCTTGTATTAGGTTATCTAGCGGTTGATTTTGAATCTTCGCATACAAACCCTAATTACTATACAGTATATAGAAAGCGATAAATTGCGGGAATTTAAAGTCTAAGCTATTACAAATAAGTATCCGGGGATGGGGGTACAAATATTTACAAATGGGGATGAGTCTTATCAGGATAGTAGTGTCCAAATAATATTTACAACCAAATCGAATCGCATTCTCAATGTAAAATATAGCAATGTATAAGAATCAAAGAGAAATAAAAGTATTATGCAATGTATGTGATTATTTACACATGAGAAAAATATGTTAACCTAATGCATTATTAAGTTTTATTGTTATTTTTTGTATTTTTGTTAATTATATATGAACAAGAGTTTTAATTAAAAAAAGGAAATATTCAACCTTAAAAATTCTATGTATTTTTATTAATGTTTTATATACAAGATTTAATTAAGCAAAAAAATTTTAAAGAGAAAATTGTTTAAACTTGATAAAAATCTAATATTTATACATTTCAAGTGTGATAAAAAGTATTAGTAAAATTTTTACAAAAGAAGTTAATGTATTATTTTTTTTTTGTATTTAATAAGTTAGGAAAATATAACAAAAAAAAGGTTTTTAAAACATAAAAATATATAAAAAAAAAGTAAATGGGCTTTAAGAGAATGTTTGGCCCAAAAGAAATGCAGATAAGATAAGGAAAAATGGGGGTGTACGCCAGTTTCGTTTGGGCTTGGAACAGTTTAGTGCAAGGGACGGGCCCAACGGGTTACAACGTTTTTAGGGTTTGTTTGTTTTGTTCAGAACTTAGGGTTACAACGTCTTGAACGACGCCGCTTATCTATCTTCTTCTTACAGTTTAGTGCATGTTTAGCTTTTTCCTTGTTTTGATCTTTGATTATTATTTGTGTTCGTGTGAGGTGTTAAAAAAGAAAAGGGAGGAGTTACTACCTTTGTTGGCTTTTGGAGAAGAGGCAGAAGTGGACAGGAGGCGTCTTAGGCGGCCGGGCGAGGGACTGGTGATGCTAGCTTTGCTCTAGTTTGTCTGGTACCCTCGTATCTTTTAGCTTTTGTTTGGTTTAGTGATGAGTGTTGCAATCTGAAAACCCTAGGATAGCTTCTTTTTCTCTTCTGATCGCTTGCCTCTGTGATGCTTTCTTCTGAGTTGCTTTTGATATCTTGGCTTTGTTTCTCAATGAAGAACCTTGGTTCTGAGAGACTTGGACTTTTTGATGATTATTCTGAGATTGCTTATTGTTATGCTTCTGAGTTGCTGATATGTTCTTCCTCTCTTTTGCTTGTTTTCTCGATGATGAACTTTTTGTTCTGAGAGCTTTGTTGGCTATTGACTTTCTTCCTATCTTTTTGGTTTTCTTTGATGATTTTCAATGATGAATCAGTTCTGAGAATGTTTGTTGTTTCACTTCTGACTTCTTCCTTTTTTCTCTTGGCTTCGGTTGGTATTGTTTGGCTATTTTGGCCCTGTGATGAACATGGTTCTGAGGGCTTTTATTTTTGTTGTTTGGATATTTGGTTTTGATTTGTGGGGGTTTGGATTTGAAATGAAGGCAGGTTGAATGTTATGCAAGCTTGGATATTGAGTTTTTTCAGATTTTGTGTTGGGTTTTAAGGCAGGCTTGTTGTCGTATGTAAGTTTGAAAATTTGTTCCTGGTATAGGCTTGATGCTTGAAGCATGTTATTGAGTTTGTTTAGGACAGTTTTTTCTGGTTCAAGCTTGAAGGCTTGCAGCTTTGTTTGTGTTTTCTGATACAGGCTTAAGGCTTGATGTTTGAAGCAGGTTATTGAGTTTACAGGCTTGGAGAAAAAACAGGCTTGAAGGCTGAGTTTGGGTGCAGTTTGTAACTTATGCAGGTTGATATGTTTGAGTTGTGTTTGACAGGCTTGAGGCAGGTTAAGGTTGTGCTTGCTTCTTCAAGGATTGTGTTCTATTTACAGTTTGTAGCCTATATTTTTCTATGTGTTGTTTTGCTCTCTTTTCAATTGTTCTGATACTCTTTGTTTTATATCTCTATCTCCTAAGCCTGCAAACTGTAAGCCTCCACTTCTCTCTCCCTTTCTCTCTCCACAGAAAAGTATATTTAATTACTTGAACTGTCCTTTTCTGAAAAGGTGTTTGGCTGGGAAATGATGATAATTTGAAACATTGCTTGCATTTTGTCTTTCCTCTGCATACTTCCAGATTTTCTGCATTGCTTTTGCTAGCTTGTAGGCAGCTCTGTTGACAGCTCTTGGACAGTTTTACAGCTTCTTTGTGATTTAGTTTGCTTAGTTTGAATTTTGTTCAGCTTAGTTTGTCACTTGTGACTTGGTTTGGCATTTTGAAGTGTGCAGCTTGCTTGCCCATTTTGACAATGCAATTTATGCAACTTTATGCATTTTGTTTAATATGCTGCCTTGTTCCTTTTTTTTAATTGATTTAGCTTGCAAGATAATTTTCTTTCCCTCTTTGTGAACCAAGAAGAGACATCTTCTTGCGATTTGCAGAGAGGACGAACAAACTGATTCCAGCCAACACCTTTAATGATGAGTTTTTGATTAACTGTCTGAGAATGCCCTTTTTTAATTTTATCTGTGTTTGACTTCTTTCTTTTTTGTCTTTGCAGATAAATATCAGTTGAGCAAAGGGGAGCAGCAGTAGAAGATGAAGATTTCAAGCAATTTAGAATGTAGATTTAATTTATTTTTAATCATTGTAATAAATGCCATTGTAACACTGTAAATAAATTTACTGTATCAAATAAACATTTGTAACAACAATTGAAAATGAATAAATAAAAAAAAATCCTTTGTCAGTTAATTCTTTAATTCTTCTGCATTTATTTATTTAATTACTTAAATTTCTTGAATTATAATAATTGGAAATTATCCAATAATTTTAACTTAGAAATTATAAATAATCAATAAACGTCTGGCGTTCCGAATAACCAAAAGCATTGCACAGTTAAACAAACAAACGTCCATATGTCCTTTATCTCACTGATCAAACTTAAACTTAAAACTTTCAATCAGAAGCCTCAACCCATGTCCCAGAGTCAATTGAAAAGAACTGCAGAATCAATTCCTTCTGAGAATGCGCGCGCAAACCCTAATTCTTGATTTATTGTCAAAGAAACGTCCGCCTGATCAAACCCTGAGCCAAACTTAACCAAACCCTAACAATCTGCTTGAACTGATTCTAAATCAATGGAAACCCTAATTTTGTCTGACTGATGAGAAAAGTCTGTTTAACCGATTCTTAAGCCAATCTGAAAAATCAAGAAAAGCCCGAAACTGTGATTTCTTGTAAAAAAGAGGAGGGCAAATTTTGGGGTACAACAGTTTCCCCTGTTCAATCTTCTTGAACCTGAAGAGTTAGATTGGCAGGTTTTCCTTTCGCGACTCGAAGGTAAAAGGAGATTGGACACTAGAGTGCCCAAAAAATTTGCACTCGGTGATGTGATTGAGGGAATGGGCTTAAAGATGCCATTTGGAGATGGGCTTAAAGATGCCACCTGGAAATTGTTGGTAGGAGGATGGGCTTAGAGATGCCATCTGAAAGTGATTGTATCCTGTTGGAGATGGGCTTGTAGATGCCATCCAAGAAGGTTTGTTGAACTGTATGTCGTTGGTGAGTGAGTATCAGAAAAGTATCCATGTTTGGAACATCTCTGAACTGGGGGTCTGAATAAGCAATAGATTGACATCCGGGTTTGGAATCATCCGTAAACTGTTTTCAGTAGTTGAATCTGAACAAGCGATAGATTAACATCCATGTTAGGAGAATCCGTAAACTGTTTTCAGAAGTCTTGGGATTGAGCAAGGAACTGGTGTAGGGTTGCCTAATGATGAGTCCGTGTAAAACTGCATCTTAGAAAGAAGGAACCGGTGTAGGGTTGCCTCATGATGGTCAAGTAGATAATTGTCCTGTCTGGTTTCACGTATTGATCTCTGACCTGAGAAAGAAAGATAGTTTTCCTGGCTTGTTACAGGTATTGATCTTCAATATCTACAGGTATTGTGATGTCGGGAATGGGCTTACAGATGCCATTGAGAAATGATTATTGAATTGCTTTTGGATGAGTGACAGAATTACATCTGAATCTGGATCGTATCCAGACTGTATTTGAATGAATCTGGAATAAGTATCAGAATGTCGCCATATCTGGGTCACATCTGAACTATCTCTGGAAAGAATCTGGAATAAGTATCAGAATGTCGCCATGTCTGGGTCACATCTGAACGGTCTCTGGAAGGAATCTGGAATAAGTATCAGAATGTCGCCATGTCTGGGTCACATCTGAACTATCTCTAGAAGGAATCTCAGAAGATGATGATCTTTGTCTGTTGATTGATCTTTCCTGAAAAGGTAAAGAGTTAGTTGTATGCAATGTCATGATGTAATGAATTGCACTTCATCAATGTTTATGATATGAATGGATGCGCATGTAAGCTGAGTAGCTGTCTTGCTGAGGAAGACGAATCCTGGAGAATGAAATCTTTGACTGCTGCCGGGGAAAGTAAATCCTTGACTGCTGCAGGGGATTATTGGAAATGAGAAGGAACCACTGTTGGGGGATCAGGAGCTTGGGTTGTATGCCAATCTACTGTGGATTCCTGTCTTGAGGAGATCTTCACTGGGGAATATCTGAATATCCTGTGAGGAACTGAGAATGAGAGTCTTCATTCTGCTTGGAGAATTAAGAATTCTGTGGGGAATATTTTTATTCCAAAAGTGGATGAAGTAATCTTTGACGATTACTACTTCAAAAGGTGATGAAGGAATCTTTGACGACTACTACACCAACAGGTGATGAAGGAATCTTTGACGACTACTACTCCAAAAAGGTGATGAAGGAATCTTTGACGATTACTACTCTAAAAGGTGATGAAGGAATCTTTGACGACTACTACTCCAAAAGGTGATGAAGGAATCTTGGACGATTACTACTCCAAAAGGTGATGAAGGAATCTTTGACGATTACTACTCCAAAAGGTGATGAAGGAATCTTTGACGACTACTACTCCAAAAGGTGATGAAGGAATCTTGGACGATTACTACTCCAAAAGGTGATGAAGGAATATTTGACGATTACTACTCCAAAAGGTGATGAAGGAATCTTGGACGATTACTACTCCAAAAGGTGATGAAGGAATCTTTGACGACTACTACTCCAAAAAGGTGATGGAGGAATCTTTGATGATTACTACTCCAAAAGGTGATGAAGGAATCTTGGACGATTACTACTCCAAAAAGGTGATGAAGGAATCTTTGACGATTACTACTCCAAAAGGTGATGAAGGAATCTTGGACGACTACTACTCCAAAAGGTGATGATAACCTTTACCTTGAGATTGACATTCGAATGCCCCAAGTGATGGAGATGGAGACCTGCCCCGGGTTACTCTGCAAATTGAGAGATTTTTTTTTTGAAATCTTGACTGGACTGCCCCAGGTTAAATGGACTTGGAAAGATTTGTTGAAATCTTGACTAGACTGCCCCAGGTTAACTGAACTTTGAAAGATCTGTTGAAACCTTGACTGGACTGCCCCAGGTTAGCTGAACTTTTGAAAGATCTGTTGAAACCTTGACTGGACTGCCCCAGGTGTGCTGGATAGTGACATGTCATGCCCCTTGTTGATAGGAGATTTTTGTAATGGAAGTGTCATCCTTTTTGAAGTGATTTTGTTCACTGAGAGAGCTTTCGTTCATCGGATATTCGTCGTGTGAATTTCTCCACTGTCAAACAAATAGCCAAATGCAAACAGTGATATTCAAGTAATGCAAAGTTTATGTCTGTCTCGAAGTTTTGAAAAATGTGTTTTTTAGCAGAAAACTTTTTATAAGACAAAATCAACACAAGATTTAGAGCAAAGCCTTACAGGAGTCAGGATACCTTTTTTAACAGTATGCTTTCAAACTAACCCATGCTTCAATTAGGACTTTTGCAGGGTTGTAACGTGGCTTGGTTCACGGTTTAAGAAACAAAGGATAAAGGCTCAAAGTATATTTGTACCCACCCGCTCTTCGTGATGTCCTTCAATCCTAGACTCAGTTAATTGTGCGTCGAACTCTATTCGAATTTGGAACGACTTTTTTTTGGTGATGGTTCACACAAGTTGACTTTGGAAGGCAGTTATCATCTTCTTTTTCTTTTGAAACATTTTTCATGTTGTTTGAGGATTTATAATGACCTCTTTCTTTTGATTTGTTATCCCTGACTTTTGCCTGACTGCTCCTGTTTTCGAGATCACAGTCAGCGGGATGCCCCGGCTTTCTTAAGCCTCCTTTGTAGGTTTTGACTTAATGGGCTTTTTCTCTTTTGAGAGATTGACTGCTGTGATCGGTGGATTTAGAACTGACTGTTTAACGTTGGTTCGCGAAATGTCATGGAAGCAAGAGTCGCCACCGTCTTTTATTTTCTCCAACATGGACAGGACAAAAGCACAGCAAAATTCCTTATGAGATAGTTTCTCGGTTCGGGAGGTAGATTTATAGAAAGGGAAGGTGTTAGCACCCTTTCTATCCATGGTTATCCATGGGCTCTTAGATACTTGCTCTTTATGTTTTCAAAATGTGTTTGCTTTTCAAGTGTGAGTGGGTTTTACAAAAGTTTCTTTGAAAGATTTCTGAATAACTCTTGTATCAGTCCTCAAGAGTGTTTGAAAAATTGTTTTGAAAGATTTTGAAAGTGTCAGTGTGAAAAGATTTTTGATTTGGTTTTTTAGAGAGCAAGTATCCATGAGTCATCTACCTACCCTAAGGAATTAAGCTGTGTAGAAGTCCTTAAGGTAGTGCCATTCCACCATTGAGAGGTAGGTAGCACCACCGTTGGAGGTGTTCGGGTCAATTCGAGTGTAGGGACAGTGTGGTCACCGAAGCAACAGTAGGACACCTTAGAAGCTACCCTTATATCCTTAATCCTTTTTTAATCCGAGGCAACCGTTTTCGAGGCAACTGTTCCGAGGCAACTGTTTTGAGGCAACTGTTTCGAGGCAACTGGATCATGGACATAAGGATCGCTAAGACGTCCTATACTTGACGACCGCGTTTCGAAGGCAACGAGTGAGGCGTACCCTAGAAGTGGTGTGTGCATTGTGTGTTGTATTCATGTTATGTTTGTCTTAGTAATTAGTGAGCTACGAGTTGTTTTTATTTACATACATTCTTTCATGCAAGTTTAGCAGTTAAGGGGTGTAGAAAGTAAATTGCGGAAAAATAAATCCTACGCCATTACAAGGCGCGGGTCTATACATCGCCAAAAATTACAAAGACCCGTTTTTTAGTAAATAATTACGGAAATTAAATAAAGCGATAAACCTATTTAACTATTACATTCTTGAAGGCAATTACATAATAATCAAATAAAGTAAATGCGCGCGAATAAAATAATCGGGAACGTCTTAAGGGTGTTGACCCTTTTTAGAAAAGAAATTGATTTTTTTTTGGTCTTTTTGTAATTAAAGTGAAATTAAAGCTAATTAATGACTAATTAATTAATTTAATTAAAAGAAAATATTTTTTTGTTTTTTATGTTTTTATGAAATAAAAGAAATGAAATAAAATTAAAAGTGAACTTTACCTAATTCTAGATCTATTTTAATTATTTAAGAAAAGGAATTAAAATGGCCTAATTAAACTATTTTTGTTAATGTTTATTTACAAAATAAAATAATAATAATAATAATAATGATGTAATTCTATTTTTTGATTTTTTTATGAAAATATGTTAATTAAGTTAATTGTTAATAATAAAAATAATTAAAAGGTTAGCAATTAAAAATAAGAAAAAAATGACAAAAACAAAATAAAAAAGAAGTAAAAACCAAGGGGGGTGTGTGCTGAAATGGAGGGTGTATTGAAGCAATTTAGGCCCACTGAAATCTAAGCCACATTTGACTTTCATGATTACCTGCAGCACGCTTGACTCCAGAGCATGGTGTGCTAGCCTTTTGGACCTTTAGATCTGTGCTGGTGAACACTTGGAGCGCTGGGATATGAGGTTTATGGTGTTCCTCCTTTGAGAATCTGCACATGAAAGCAATGAAAAAAAAATGATATGGAAATTATAGGGGACCTGGGAAGAACTTACAGCGCGGTATGAGCCTCAGGACTTGGCAAAGGTTGTTTTAGCTTCAGGGTGTGGCAAGGAATAGAACCACGTGCTTGTTTTGATCTGAAGATGCTCGCAACTATGTTTTAGAACTCTCACTTTTTGAATAATTTTTGGTTTTTCTCTTGGCCGTTTCTGCACACACTATTTTTTGAATGAGGTTGGGAAGGCTTGTATATATAGTAATGTAAAGTGTATCAATAAGAATAATGGTCATTAAGCTTATGCAATTATGTTCTTGATTTCCTCCATAACCAACATTGAACCATTTGCCATATTTGTGAAATTTTGAATTTTTATGCCCATAATAGGCCATGCACGAATTTGGAATGTGTTTTAAGGTGTATCAAAGCTAATCATCACAAAATATATCCCTCCATTAATTTCTTTGATTTTTATTTGAATTTTAAAGATTTAAAATGAATTAAATCAAATAAAATTAAATAAAAATGGAAAAATTAATTTAAATCTTGAAATAAATTGTGGGACACGTGGGAAGCATGGCCAAGCTGAATCAAGTGGAAAAAGTGGGCCCCTTTTGTCAAAAATGAAGTTTCAAGGATAATTGACTTTGGCCATTTCACAAAAATTTCCCAACTTCTCCAATGCATATCTTGCTCAATTTTGAAGCTATGAACATGTTCTTGGACATTTTGGAAAGGTCTTGAAGTCCTCTAACCAATTACTTTGGTTCCATGTCATTTGAATTTACCAATCTCAAGTTATGGTCTTTGATTTAAAGTGCCTTTTTGTTGACTTTTGAAAATGACCTATAATGTTGAAATTGATAACTTTTTGTGAGAGCATTTCTTGGACTTGGAATGTGAATATGAGTTGTAAGAAATGTCATCCCCTTCAAAATAAGCATTGGATGGGATTTTTCTGATGAACCATGAAAAAGTTATGCCTTGGTCAAGTTACAGTTGACTTTTCAGCTGTCCAAAAATAGAAACTTTTGACACCTTGATGATTTTTGAGCCATTCTTGTGAAATCATGATCAAGAATTGATCAAATGATGATTGTGGTGTCAAAATAAGATGTTGACCAAATTTTTTGACTTTTGACTGCCAAATGACCATTTTTCCCCTACAGTTGACTGTTGAGCAAATGGGACTTTTGACTATGCAACTTGACCTTGTGAGCCTTGAAACTTGACATGTAGGTGCTTGACAATGTATATGAGCATGTGGGACTTGACTGAGCCCTTGAAAACCTCAACTTCCTTGCAAGAACCAAAACCCTAGTTTGACTGGCTTTAGGAGAGTGGTTGACTGTGTAGCCCTTGAACCATTTGAGGTGATGCTTGGCAAAACTTTGAAGATTATGGGAGGGCAAATTTTGGGGTACAACAACTGCCTATGAGATAAAGAACCATCACTGTCTTTTGGTTCCAAAGGAATGTTTTTGATGTCATTCGTTGTATTACGAACTGAGAGTTTGCGACTTCAATGCGCATTTTTTTTGAATTAACTGAGAGACTACCCTGCCCCAGGTTTAAATCAAAGGTTTCAATTTGTTTAGAACAGAAAACTCCTACTTCTTTGGCTCGAAGGGGTTGACTAGGGATTATCTTCCTTATAAATCCAGTGTTTGGGATTTGAAAGAAATGCATGTACATCATCAGCGAGGTCTGTTCAAAAGCATAATGTATGAGATTATGGTATTGTTTCGTCATCCTCCTTCTAAAGGCTTGTAACTTTTTATCAAGAGTTAAATATCATAAAGAAAGCATAAGAATAGTGAAAACGAATGGATGAATTCAAGACAAACATATGCAATGCATTAATGAAACATAGTTTGACATCAACAGATAAATGTTTGAATAACAAAAGAAATTACAACTTGAAAATTCAAATGGAGCAAAAGCCTCTCAGTGATTTGGCAAAGGAGCAGTGATCACATTTGGGGTCTCTGGAGGGTCAAACTTGATCTCCTCGGCATCAATTAAGTCTTGAATCTTGTTCTTCAAAGTCCAACAGTCATCGGTGTCATGTTCAGGACTGTCAGAATGGTAGGCACATCTCCCGCCCGGGTTATACTTAGAAGAGGAAGTATCAGGATTTTGAGGAGGATCCCTTAGCGTGATTAGCTTCAACTTCAGCAAATGTTGTAATGCTTGAGACAAAGGCATGTTGATGTCAGTATACTGCCTTTCTTGATATCTTACCCTACGTCTATTGCTTTGTCTTTGTTGAACAGGCGTGGGATCAGAGATTAGGATTGCCCCTGCATGTTGATCATGACGACTCTTTTGACTAGTCACTGCATTGGACTCTTTCTTCCAATTGTAGGGAATTTTCTGAGTATCAGAGGGTGTAACTCCTTGGATCTTTCCACTTTTGATGCCAGCTTCGACCCTTTCGCCTGTCAGTATTAGCTCGGTGAACCCAGCTGAGGAACTTCCAATTAAGTGATTGAAGAGAGGCCCTGTCAAAGTTCCCGTGAAGATGTCAATCAGCTCTCTGTCGGTTAAAGGAGGTTGCACCCTACCAGCCAAATCTCTCCACTTTTGAGCGTATCCTTTGAAGTTCTCGTCAGAACCCATGGTCATATTCTGCAATTGCACATGAGTTGGTGCAAGATCAGCATTATACTGATACTGCTCATAAAAAGAAATAGCTAAGTCCTTCCAGGTGTGGATGCGAGAACTCTCCAATTGATAGAACCACTTAAGTTGAGTCCCTACCAGGCTTTCTTGGAAGAAATGGATCCAAAGCTTTGGATCAGTTGTGTATGGTTGAATCTTGCGGACATAAGACTTTAGGTGCATCTTAGGGCAAGAAACTCCATCGTACAGGGCAAAGGTGGGGGCTTTGAACTTCGGCGGGATGACCAATCCAGAAACTAAACCCATGTCTCCTAAATCCAAGCCAGGTATTTGTTGAATCTCCATAGCACTGAGGCGATCCTCCAACTGTTTGTACTTGTCATCAGCGGGAGGATATTGTTCCTCGGAATAGTCAGCTTCAGCTTCATCAATCTCCAAATTGTGGTCTTCTTCAAGACTATCCCCTATGTTGGATGAAATTGAAAGATCTAGGGCTTTAGGTCTTCTTCTCAAGTTCAGGATGCTCCCTGCCTTCTTGGACTTCTTCTTATTGTCTTTGAGAAGGAGAGCTTTCAGATCTTCTTGCCCTTTACCCATAGCCAGAAGCATTTGTTGGAATTGAGCGTTTTGAGCTTGGAGATCTTTCACCGTTTGTTCCATATCCACCTTACTGAAATAAACAGTAGGAAGATAAGGAGACCTGTATGGGAGAAACCTGTCATGATGCGATGCGTGATATGTGGATGCATGTTTTCAAGGATCTCTCGGGGTAAACACAAGAAAACTGTTAGAGGTTGAACTTTGATCAACATCTTTGATTGGAGAACTTTGTATCAGTGGATGTCTTTCCACGAGAATCAAGCTCACCATGTCAAGTGGGTCATAGCCCCTGATTCAAGTTGTTGCACTTGATCTTTGATGGCATTTTTTTAGAGGAGAAACCTCTTGCCCTTTGGTAAACGTCTGGTTCAATGTGACCCTGCATCGAAAGACCCTCGAGATCCTTGAAATGGTTATTGAAAATGCTATGGTATGATGTTATGATGTTATGTACATGTATGCAAAAGCAAGTAAGCGTATATACAGGTAATCATATTCACACAAAGCAAACAAGTCCTTAGGTTTAGGCTTGCATGGGGTTTATAGGTAAGTACCCTCTTGAAGTTAGTTGGCTCAACCTGTCCTAGAATAGAAACCGGGTTCTAAGGAGCTCAATATCATTGGATTATTTTCTATGTTCATTGTTTTGGTTTAGCCACTTAACTGGCGACCAAAATATTCCAAGAAAACAACCCTCAATGAGTGTAGTATCGAGTATCTACCAACTTCGGACTGCACCAAAGTCGGTCATCTCACTACCCCTAAAAAGGCCAAGATGGTCAAGTAAGGTTCTAAGAGTTCGTTAGTGCTTCATGACATCACTCAGCGGCCCCGTATTCTCCTTGACTACTAAAGGGCTACCGGTACTCACAAATATGTCACACTAACATAGCTACTGCTTCAACCATGTCGGTATACCCCGCACAGTTGCCTCACAGTTTATTGCTATTTACCTAAGAAGGTGCCCCCAAATCCGGGTGTAGGATTAAACAAACCCAAACAAGGAACCCAAAAAGTAAAGCAATCAAAGCAATCAAAGCAAGCAAGTAAAGGTGATCTAAAACCCTAAGGTAACCCCACTTTCAGAATTTCCCCAGCAGAGTCGCCAGTTCTGTGATACAGTGGGAGAACTAACTTGAGGTTTTGTGTTTGTATTCGCACTTGTTCGGTTTAGCAAGAGTCGCCACCGACTTTTTATTTATCCTAAGGAAAGGTCAAAAAGCACAGGAAAGACCTTTGAGATGTTTTCGTGGGTTCGGGGGGTAGATTATGAAAAGGGAAGGTGCTAGCACCCTTTCCATCCATGGTTATCCATGGGCTCTTAGTTACTTGTTTTAGATCACTTGCCTTGATTTTCAATTGTTTGAAATGGTGTTTGTGTGTGTGTGGTTTTGAAAATGTTTTGAAAAAGATGCCTTGTCTAGGCAACCGTTGTAAAAATTCTTTACTCGAATGTTTTACAAAGGTGTTTGTCTTTTTGAAAATATGTTTTAATGTTTTTTAGAAGTTTGTTTTGAAATTGTGTTGTGGAGTGTGTTTTGAAAGTAGGCAAGCGTGTTTTGGAAGTTTGATCAAGTAACTAAGAGTTGGTCTACCCTAATTTACTCAAAGGTCTTTCTTATGATTTTTAACCCTTTTAATAGTGTTGTTTCACCATTGTATTTGGTGAACAACCTTGTGTTAGGATGTTAACGGGACAGGCGCGGGTCATTGTTTAGACCATGAATGCAATAGTGCCAAGTGTTTTTGGCAATTTTTCTTGAGGGACTATGATCATTTTTGTTTAGGCAACTCCGAAAGCGTCATCGAGGGACTATGATCATTTTATTTTTGTTTTGTTTTGCCAAAGTACTTGACATGCAAACATGGCGCATTTTGGAAGGCAACAAGCGGGATTACCCTAGGGGTGCAAGTGTGAATTGTGTATTGATTGTCATGCATTTGTCTTCTATTAGGTTATCTAGCGGTTGATTTTGAATCTTCACATACAAACCCTAATTACTATACAGTATATAGAAAGCGATAAATTGCGGGAATTTAAAGTCTAAGCTATTACAAATAAGTATCCGGGGATGGGGGTACAAATATTTACAAATGGGGATGAGTCTTATCAGGATAGTAGTGTCCAAATAATATTTACAACCAAATCGAATCGCATTCTCAATGTAAAATATAGCAATGTATAAGAATCAAAGAGAAATAAAAGTATTATGCAATGTATGTGATTATTTACACATGAGAAAAATATGTTAACCTAATGCATTATTAAGTTTTATTGTTATTTTTTGTATTTTTGTTAATTATATATGAACAAGAGTTTTAATTAAAAAAAGGAAATATTCAACCTTAAAAATTCTATGTATTTTTATTAATGTTTTATATACAAGATTTAATTAAGCAAAAAAATTTTAAAGAGAAAATTGTTTAAACTTGATAAAAATCTAATATTTATACATTTCAAGTGTGATAAAAAGTATTAGTAAAATTTTTACAAAAGAAGTTAATGTATTATTTTTTTTTGTATTTAATAAGTTAGGAAAATATAACAAAAAAAAGGTTTTCAAAACATAAAAATATATAAAAAAAAGTAAATGGGCTTTAAGAGAATGTCTGGCCCAAAAGAAATGCAGATGAGATAAGGAAAAAGGGGGGTGTACGCCAGTTTCGTTTGGGCTTGGAACGGTTTAGTGCAAGGGACGGGCCCAACGGGTTACAACGTTTTTAGGGTTCGTTTGTTTTGTTCAGAACTTAGGGTTACAACGTCTTGAACGACGCCGCTTCTCTATCTTCTTCTTCGTTCTCTTCCTCGCTCAAACCATGGCTTCTGACTTCCCCTTCCACGCCGGGCTACTGGACGCCACCTCCATCCTTCTCTCTTCACGGTTGTAGCAAGCGGTGACAAGAAAAGGTATGGTTTCTGTTTTAGGCTTTAAATGTCCGTGCATGTTTAGCTTTTTCCTTGTTTTGATCTTTGATTATTATTTGTGTTCGTGTGAGGTGTTAAAAAAGAAAAGGGAGGAGTTACTACCTTTGTTGGCTTTTGGAGAAGAGGCGGAGAAGTGGATAGGAGGCGTCTTAGGCGGCCGGGCGAGGGACTGGTGATGCTAGCTTTGCTCTGGTTTGTCTGGTACCCTCGTATCTTTTAGCTTTTGTTTGGTTTAGTGATGAGTGTTGCAATCTGAAAACCCTAGGATAGCTTCTTTTCCTCTTCTGATCGCTTGCCTCTGTGATGCTTTCTTCTGAGTTGCTTTTGATATATTGGCTTTGTTTCTCAATGACGAACCTTGGTTCTGAGAGACTTGGACTTTTTGATGATTATTCTGAGATTGCTTGTTGTCATGATTCTGAGTTGCTAATATGTTCTTCCTCTCTTTTGTTTGGTTTCTCGATGATGAACTTTTTGTTCTGAGAGCTTTGTTGGCTATTGACTTTCTTCCTCTCTTTTTGGTTTTCTTTGATGATTTTCAATGATGAATCAGTTCTGAGAATGTTTGTTGTTTCATTTCTGACTTCTTCCTTTTTTCTCTTGGCTTCGGTTGGTATTGTTTGGCTATTTTAGCCCTGTGATGAACATGGTTCTGAGGGCTTTTGTTTTTGTTGTTTGGATATTTGGTTTTGATTTGTGGGGGTTTGGATTTGAAATGAAGGCAGGTTGAATGTTGTGCAATCTTGGATATTGAGTTTTTTCAAATTTTGTGCTGGGTTTTGAGGCAGGCTTGTTGTCGTATGTAAGTTTGAAAATTTGTTCCTGGTATAGGCTTGATGCTTGAAGCAGGTTATTGAGTTTGTTTAGGACAGTTTTTTCTGGTTCAAGCTTGAAGGCTTGCAGCTTTGTTTGTGTTTTCTGATACAGGCTTAAGGCTTGATGTTTGAAGCAGGTTATTGAGTTTACAGGCTTGGAGAAAAAACAGGCTTGAAGGCTGAGTTTGGGTGCAGTTTGTAACTTATGCAGGTTGATATGTTTGAGTTGTGTTTGACAGGCTTGAGGCAGGTTAAGGTTGTGCTTGCTTCTTCAAGGCTTGTGTTCTGTTTACAGTTTGTAGCCTATATTATTCTATGTGTTGTTCTGCTCTCTTTTCAATTGTTCTGATACTCTTTGTTTTATATCTCTATCTCCTAAGCCTTCAAACTGTAAGCCTCCACTTCTCTCTCCATTTCTCTCTCCACAGAAAAGTATATTTAATTAGTTGAACTGTCCTTTTCTGAAAAGGTGTTTGGCTGGGAAATGATGATAATTTGAAACATTGCTTGCATTTTGTCTTTCCCCTGCATACTTCCAGATTTTCTGCATTGCTTTTGCTAGCTTGTAGGCAGCTCTGTTGACAGCTCTTGGATAGTTTGACAGCTTCTTTGTAATTTAGTTTTCTTAGTTTGAAACTTGTTCAGCTTAGTTTGTCACTTGTGACTTGGTTTGGCATTTTGAACTGTGCAACTTGCTTGCCCATTTTGACAATGCAACTTTATGCATTTTGTTTAATATGCTGCCTTGTTCCTTTTTTTTATAATTGATTTAGCTTGCAAGATAATTTTCTTTCCCTCTTTGTGAACCAAGAAGAGACATCTTCTTGCGATTTGCAGAGAGGACGAACAAACTGATTCCGGCCAACACCTTTAATGATGAGTTTTTGATTAACTGTCTGAGAATGCCCTTTTTTTATTTTATCTGTGTTTGACTTCTTTCTTTTTTGTCTTTGCAGATAAATATCAGTTGAGCAAAGGGGAGCAGCAGTAGAAGATGAAGATTTCAAGCAATTTAGAATGTAGATTTAATTTATTTTTAATCATTGTAATAAATGCCATTGTAACACTGTAAATAAATTTAATGTATCAAATAAACATTTGTAACAACAATTGAAAATGAATAAATAAAAAAAATCCTTTGTCAGTTAATTCTTTAATTCTTCTCCATTTATTTATTTAATTACTTAAATTTCTTGAATTATAATAATTGGAAATTATCCAATAATTTTAACTTAGAAATTATAAATAATCAATAAACGTTCGGCGTTCCGAATAACCAAAAGCATTGCACAGTTAAACAAAAAAACGTCCATATGTCCTTTATCTCACTGATCAAACTTAAACTTCAAACTTTCAATTAGAAGCCTCAACCCATGTCCCAGAGTCAATTGAAAAGAACTGCAGAATCAATTCCTTCTGAGAATGCGCGCGCAAACCCTAATTCTTGATTTATTGTCAAAGAAACGTCCGCCTGATCAAACCCTGAGCCAAACTCAACCAAACCCTAACAATCTACTTGAACTGATTCTAAATCAATGGAAACCCTAATTTTGTCTGACTGATGAGAAAAGTCTGTTTGACCGATTCTTAAGCCAATCTGAAAAATCAGGAAAAGCCCGAAGTTGTGATTTCTTGTAAAAAAGAGGAGGGCAAATTTGGGGGTACAACACTGTGCCCTGTGTTAAACAGGATTGTCCTCTTCTTCTTCTTCTTCTCTTTCAGAATCAGGGTCTTCAGATCTTGCTGACCCTTAGCTAGATTCATGAACAGCTCTTGGAATTGGGCATTCTGGGCTTGTAGGGCCTTGATGGCTTGCTCGGTAGAAGGTTCAGCAGACATGATGAGTGCTGAAATAAGCAGCAAAGAAGAAAAGAAACCTGTAATGGGTACCTTTTATGAAGTGCATGGGATGAAATGCGTATGACATGATTTCAAAGACAATCGAGAGATTCAAATTTGTAAACCAGAAAGGAAACACACTTTATTAGATAAACTTTGGAATTCAAATTGTTCAACTGATGCCCTTAAGGCGTTACAAGAAAGGAAATACTGAAAAGTAAATAAAACTGGAAAGGAAATAATCAAAGGACAATCAGTGCTCCCATGGTCGCTTCTTGTCGGTGCGGACATAATCATTGAGAATCCGCTCATTCTCCAGCTGCCTAGTCAACTTTTGGATCTTCTGCTCTTACTCGTTGAACTTCTCTCGGTAAGCATCCCGTTCTTCTCTCAGCTGCATCCAAGACCTCTTCAGTGCCCCAATTTCAGTGGGCATGTAAGGATGGAGGATGGTAGGAAGAACCCCCTCTTCATTAGCAACTTCAACAATGATAGGTCAGACGGCTTCATATGGCATACCCAGCTTTTGGGCACGGATACAGACCCATCTGAGATATGGCTCCATCGGGAATGAAGTCTTTAGACCTAGCTCATGTGGATCAGATCTGTGAACTCTATCCCAAGCCCTTATGAATCTGCGGCGTTGCTCGTCGCTATCCCCTTGAAAATCAAAGATGATACTAGGCATTAACAACTCATGAGGTCCTTCTCTTCTGGCTCGCCCAAACTGACGTAAGGCTAAGCATGGATTATAAGAAATTCCTCCATGGGTTCCTATCAATGGAATATTGGGGTACTCCCCACAGCGATCAATGATAGCCACCTCATCCATACCCTTGAGAGTCCATATGATATCATTATGGGAGAGAGACATAACCCTATAAGCCCAGCCCATGCCTTCTTTGTTCTTCAACACTAACTTGGGAAGGTGCGAAATAAACCACCTTGCCAATAATGGAGCACAACACATCAAGGTTCCCCGCTTTCGGGCAGTACGAGCATAAAGCTGATGAAGAATGTCACCCAGGATAGTGGGTACAGGATTATGAGAGATGAAGATTTTCACCGCATTTACATCAACAAAGGAGTCAGAGTTTGAAAACAATACTAAGCCATATATCAGAAGAGCCAGAATATCCTCGAATGCCTTGAAGTCTAGGCTATCCCAGAAATAATTAGCCTTGCCAACCAAGAACTTAGTCAGAAAGCCCTTTGCTCCACTTCTAGTCTCCCAATTAGCCATTACCTCCTCTTTGGTCATATGAAGGGCTGCAACAATCTCTTCGGGCCTAAGAATCTTCTCCCAACCAGTAAACGGGGTCTGCTCTAGAATAGAGATACCGAGCAGCTCAGAGAACTCTTCTAAGGTGGGAACCAACTGGTAGTCCTGAAAAGTAAAGCAATGATACAATGGATCGTAGAACTGGACTAGGACACTCATCATCTGCTCCTCCAATTTGGAGGTGACCAAACTGAGAAGATACCCATGTCTTATGATGAAGGAAGTAGTATCAGGCATCTTTGCAACCAACTCTTTAAGCATGGTGGTAACTTGGACAAAGTTGATCCGAATGGTATTCCTACGCATGGGCATCATGATGACCTACAAAACAGAACAAAGATGAATCCCTCCTATCTTTGAAATAGGTTAGTCTTATGCAATATGTATGAAATGTTATGATGTCATGATGTCATGATAGTAAGCACACCACAAGTATCCACAAACAGCAAACATGGTAAAGGCACACAAGTCACACAGAAAGCCCTTAGATTTCAGGCTGGCAAGGAGCTTAGGTACTACCCTCTTTCAGTTCAGTTGGTTTAAACCTGTCCTAAAAATAGTAACCGGGTTCTAAAGGATCTCAATATCACTGACTACCCTCGATCGGTCATAATTCCAGTTTAGCAACCTTTTCTTGCAGTCGGAATCATCGCGAGAGTTTAGTCTCAATGAGTGTAGCATACTGCTACTGTTCTATGGCCAAGTTGGTCAATTTAAAGGTTCTAAGGTCAGCTGGTGCTTAATGACCCCTTAGATGACCCATATTCTCCTCCTTCCAACACAAGGGATATCGGTACAATTTAAAGTGCCACACCAATGTAGCTACTGCTTCAACCGTATCGGTCTACGCCGTACAGTTCCCTTACAGTTTATTGCTACTTACCTAAAGGGTATCCCCAGATCCGGGTTAGGATCTATAGAAACTCTGATACAAGCCGACAAATATAAAGCATACAAAGCAAGCAATTGAAAACACAATGATCTAATCCTAAGGTACACCCCACTTATTAAGATTCCCCAACAGAGTCGCCAGTTCTGTGATACGGTGGGAGAGAACTGACAGTTTTTTGGAATGCTGGTTCGCGTTTTGCGTTTGTTTTTGCAAAATATCACGGTAAGCAAGAGTCGCCACTGTCTTTTATTTTATCCAACAAGGAAAGGAAAAAAAGCACAGAAAAATTCCTTTTTCGAGATGTTTCTCGGGTTCGGGGGGTAGATTATAGAAAGGGAAGGTGTTAGCACCCTTTCTATCCGTGGTTATCAACGGGCTCTTAGGTACTTGCTCAAAGTGTTTTCAAAATTTGATTTTCTTTGTGTTTGTGGGTTCGAAGAAGTTTTTGTTTTGAAAAGGGGTGTAAGTGCGAAAAGTTTTGTTTTGTTTTAGAAAGAGCAAGTACTTAAGAACCATCTACCTACTCGAAAAAGGAATCAAACTGTGCTAATGTCCTTTAGAAAATGCTATCCCACTATTGATGAGTAGGTAGCATCATCGTTGGAGTTTTAAGGGTCAATTCGATTAAGGAACGTGTGGTCACTAAAGCAATGTTAGGATGCCTTAGCGGTAACCCTAATGTCTTAGATCATTTTTCCGAGGCAATTGTTTCGAGGCAACTATGATCTTTGGACAAGAGGGCGACCTCTAAAACTTCCTATACTCAATGACCACGTTCGAAGGCAACTAAGTGAGGTGTACCCTAAGAGTGCGCATGTGCGAGTGTGTTATTTTCCGTTAATTTGTCTTTGTACATGTCAATGGTTATCTATGTTGATTTTAGGTTTTGAACGATTAATCTTGTCATGCATTCCCTATTGTCAAACATCTAACAGTTTATAAGTTGCGGAAATTAAATTGCGGAAATTAAATCTAATTATTACAAGGCGTCGGGTATTTACATCGCCAAAAACAACCCTTGAAATTAAAATGCGGAAAATAAATAAAGCGATAAAATAATTTAAAGCCCTATTAAACTATTACATTCCGGAAACAGATACAATAATATGATAAAACTGGATCGCGTGCGAGAAATTAAATCGGGCGAGTTTTTAGGGTTTTGACCCTTTGATTAATTAAAGAAAAGATTTTTTGGTTTATTTTGAATTTATGGGAGAAATTAAATTAAGTTAATTATTAAATTAATAAACTAATTAATTAATAAAAATATTTTTGGATTTTTGATATTTAAAGAAAGAAAATAAAATTTGATCAAAGTTAATAAAAACCTAATCGTCTAAATTAATTTTAATTATTGCAAAAATATTAAAGTTATTTCCTAATTAACTAAATTAATTGAATTAATATTTATTTACAAAAATAAAGTGCTGAATTTAATTTTAATAAATAAAATATATTTTTTGGTTTTTGATTTTATGAGGAAAAAGTTTAATTGGTTAGTTTAAATAATAAAAATAATTAATCTAACAAATAAATAAAATAAATAAAAAGAAAGAAATAGAAATACTCAAGGGGGTTTTGGGCCTGATTTGGATGTGAGAATAGCAACTTTGGTGGCCCAATACAAACAGGCCTGGTTGACTTCTGGACTCCCATGTGCATTGGTTGACTAGGGCGTATGATGGACTTTCATTCTGGGCCACCAGATCTGGCCTGGGGCCATCTGGCAGGCATCTGAGTGAGGGTGTATGGTGAACCACGCGTTGGAGCTTGCATTGGAATACCTGTTGAAAAATAATAACATGCATTTGGGGGACCTGGGATTCGAACCCAGGTCCTGTTAGCCATTGAACAACACGTCTGCCACTGCACCACTGCTTTTCAATTGTTAGTCAAATACAAACTAAATATAATATATGAAAATATGTAATTATGCCAGAAATAAAAAATAAAGTGCGAAAATTTAAATGGAGCAATCGGATGGGGACACGTTGTCGTCCCTGTCCTCAGATTTATACAGAGGTTACCTGCGGATTTAAATCCGCAGCAAAAGGCATAGGTTAATTCCAAAATCCATCCCAGGCTATATAAACTCCATCCAATGCCATGGTTGTACTCGCCTCTTCATCCCGGTCTCAACCATGTCCATTAATAGGCCTAATTTCCCATGTATCAAAAAACCCTAAAAAAAACCTAGGAAACCCTACAATGGCGTTTGTCGATACAAAGCATGAAAATAAAATTGGTTATTGTAGAAAGTTCATAAATGATATGAGGAATCAGAATATGCAATCGTTTTTTAGAATGGATGCAAGAATAGAGATTTGGGAACCCATGAACATGGAGGATCCGAGGGACGCTTACAGTGCTTTTGGAGGCTGGAGAGTGTGTGATCTTGGTTAGTTCTGCTTCTGAGAAGTGCCAAGAAGCGATTGAGATCCTTGTTAGGTCCTGAAAGTGCCTCTAAGAACGATTTCGATTCCACACTTTTTTGCAATTTTTTCAAGTTTGGTTCTTGTGATTTTGCAGCCTCTAACCCCTCATTTGTGCCTCTTTGCATTGTATATGTAATATGGAGTGAATTAGGTTAACATTTGTGGACTCAATCTTTGTGCATCAATGCTTTAGGATTTGATTTGATCCTCCATTGAAAACCTTCCAACTTTGTCCAAAATCCAATATTTTGTTCATGATATGGCTTGATACGGATTTGATCATGTCCATGATGACAATTAAGACCTATAACAATCAAAAAGATCCTAAGTGATCAATATTTGGATTTTATTTGATTTAAATTGATTTAAAATGAATTAATTCAATAAAAAATCAAATAAAATAGAAAAATTAATAAATGGACACAAGGCTGAAGATAGGACACGTGTGTAGTGTGACAAGATCAAATCAAGTGAAAAAGAATGGGCCCATTTGACAAAATTTGAAGTTTTGGGGATAGTTGAGTTTTGGCAATTTTGCAAAAATGCCCAACTCCAACAATGCATAACTTTTTCAATTTTGAACTTTTGGAAGTGTTCTTGGACTTTTTAGAGCGCTTGAGATGTCCTATAACCAACCCTTTTGGTCTCATCTCATTTTGATATTCCATGCTCAAGTTATAAGCTTTGGAAAAAAAAGGTGTTTTTTGTTGACTTTCAAAAATGACCTATAATGTCCAAATTTGTAACTTTTTGTGAGTGCATTTCTTGATCTTGGGGTATGAAGATGGATTATAGTAAATTGCATCCTCTTCTAAATGAGATTTGGATGGGTCATTTCTCATAAATTATGATAAAGTTATGCTTGGTCAAAGTTGAGTTGACTTTTCCTACAAAACCCTAATTTAGCAACTTTTGAGTCTTGATGAATTTTGAGCAATCCTTGATGAATCATGATCAACCCTTGACCAAATGATGAAATATCCTTGAAAATGAGAATGTTGACAAAAAATTTTGAAGTTTGACCATTTATATGTCACAGTTGACTTTTGCCCTAGCACAATCGATTTTTGGACCTCTTGAGCAGTTGACTGACCAAACTTTCTCTGCAAGGCTTGAAATTTGACATGGGTAAACTTGAGAACATATTAGGACATTGAGGAGAAATTTAGGTCATTTGGATGCAAGTACCTTGATGGAACACAAAACCCTAATTTGAGATTGACTGCCTTAGGAGGTGGCTTGATTGTCTAACTCTTGAGCAATCTTGAGCAACTTGGAGATTATTCTTGCAATATCTTGGGAAATATAAGAGGGCAAATTTTGGGGTGCAACATGATGCGTGGAAGATGTATATCCAAATGATTTCAAGGATTTATGAAATTTAAATTTGTATAGACAAAAGAATGAATAAACGTCAATTTTCATTAATTAGTTAAAAATGAATACATCATGCCTCTTGGGCTTTCAAAATAACTTTCTAAGATAAAAAGACTGAACGTATCCTCTTCGGCGCAAGATAGGCGTTCACACTTTACTCTTCATGTAGCTGCTTTGTAAGCTCCAAAACCCTCTTCTTACTAGCGTAGAATTGAGCTTCGAAAGTATATCGTTCTTCCTTTAGATGAATCCAATCCTTTTGCAAGTCTTCCAGAGAAGTAGGCATGTCGATATGTAGGACAGTGTACGAGACATCTCCTTTGACCACAGGTTCCATGATAACTGGTAAGATGGAGGGATAAGGCATCACAAGTTTCTGAGCGCGAACTCGTACCCACCTAAGGTAAGGCTCAAGGGGAATGGAATTCTTGTGTCCCAACATCTTAAAGTACAGTTTGATTACCATCCTCCAAGCTCGTATAAACCTCTGACGGTAGCTTTGATCGTCGCTTTCATAGTCGAATACCACTCCTTGGATGAGCATCTCATGTGGGCCATACCTTCGGGCATAACCAAACTGTCGTAAGGCTAAGCAAGGGTTGTAAGTGATACCTCCCCTAATGCCAAGCAAAGGGACATTAGGGAATTCCCCACAATGGTTGACGATAGTGACATTCTCTTAGGATCGATAACACCAATGAACATCTGAATGTCTGAGCGTCATCAGCCTATGGAACGATCTCGAACCTTGCTCGTTCTTCAACATAGATCGAGGAAGATGCGAAATAAACCATCTAGCTAAGAGAGGAGTGCAACACATGAGGATCCCTCTCTTCCTCATAGTGCAAGAGTGAAAAGAATGTAGGATATCACCCAACAAAGTAGGCATCAGATTGCGAGACATGAAGATTTTGACAGCATTTACATCTATAAGTTGTTCAGGGTTTGGAAACAAAACCATCCTAGAGATGAAAAGGGCCAAGATTTCTTAAAAATCTTGTAAGTACAAAGAGTTCCAACAATCTTTAGCTTTCTCGAACAAGAACTTGACTAAGAAACCTTTGACACCACTCCTTGTTTCCCAATTAGTTGTGATATCAGATTGTTGCAAGTGTAATGTTTGGGAAATCTCTTCAAGTTTTGGATCTCTTTCCGTACCGTTGAAAGGTAGTTGATTGAGAATGGTAATCCTTAAGAGTTGAGAGAATTCTTCTAGAGTTTGTACAAGCTGATAATCGAGAAAAGTGAAGTAATGGTGTAAAGGGTCAAAGAATTGGAACAACGCCTTCATCATATCTTCATTAGTGTTGTAGGTAACCAAGTTTAGGAGGCAACCATGTCTTTCGGTGAACGGAGAATTATCAGGAACCCTTGATTTTAACTCTTTGAGTTGAGGAGGAATTCTTACGAGATTGACTTGGATAGTATTCCTGCGGATAGAAGCCATGTCCTACAAAATAGAACAAAGATAAATCCAATAATCCTTGAAATGGTTAGTGAGAATGAGTATGATGTTATGATGTTTATGATGTCATGTACAAGTAAGTATATACAAATAAATCAAACAAGTCCTTATGTTTAGGCTTGCATGGAGTCTCATAGGTAAGTACCCTCTTGAAGTTTAGTTGGCTCAAACCTGTCCTAGAAATAGTAATCGAGTTCTAAGGGATCTCAATATCACTGATATGTCTTATCGGGCATTGTTTCAGCACAAGCCTCTTTCACAGTGACCTAAATATCCCGAGAAGTCAGATCTCAATGAGTGTAGTATCGAGTATCAACCAACTTCGGACTGCACCAAAGTCGGTTATCTCACTACGTCCTAATGGCCAAGTTGGTCAAGTAAAGGTTCTAAAAGTCAGTTAGTGCTTCATGACACCATACAACGGCCCTGTATTCTCCTTGACTACTTACCCTGTATAGTTTCCACAATTTAATGCTACTTACCTATAAGGTATCCCAAATCCGGGTAGAGGATTAAAACAAAGACCAAACAAGGAACCAAAATGTAAAGCAAGCAAGTCAAACAAAGAAAGCAAATAAAGGTGATCTAACCCTAAGGTAACCCCACTTTTAAGTTTCTCCCCAGCAGAGTCGCCAGTTATGTGATACGGTGGGAGAACTGACTTGGGTGTTTTGCATTTTATCGTAAATGTTGCGATTAGCAAAAGTCGCCATCGACTTTTCTTTTATCCAAAAGGAAAGGCTGACAAGAACAGGAAATACCTTTGAGATTATTTCTTGAGTTCGGGGGTAGATTATGAAAAGGGAAAGTGTTAGCACCCTGTTGTACCCCAAAATTTTCCCTCTCATATTTCCCAAGACATTGCAAGAGAAATCTCCAAGTGGCTTAAGATTGCTCAAGAGTTGGACAGTCAAATCATCTTCTAAGGCAGTCAACCTCAAATTAGGGTTTTGTGTTGCATCAATGTCCTTGCATCCAAATGACCTCAATTTCTCCCCAATGTACTAATATATTCTCAAGTTCATCCATGTCAAATTTCAAGCCTTGCAGAGGAAGTTTGCTCAGTCAATTGCTAAAAGGGTCCAAAATTTGACTGTGCTAGGGCAAAAGTCAATTGTGACCTAAATACAGTCAAACTTCAAGATTTTTTGTCAACATTCTCATTTTGAAGGATATTTCATCATTTGATCAAGGGTTGATCATGATTCATCAAGGATTGCTCAAAATTCATCAAGACTCAAAAGTTGCTAAATTAGGGTTTTGTAGGAAAAGTCAACTCAACTTTGACCAAGCATAACTTTCTCATACTTTATGAGGAATGACCCACCCAAAGCTCATTTTGAAGAGGATGAAATTTCCTACAATCCATCTTCATACCCCAAGGTCAATAAATGCACTCATAAAAATTTACAAATTTGGACATTATAGGTCATTTTTGAAAGTCAACAAAAACACCTTTTTTGCCAAAGCTTATAACTTGAGCATGGAATATCAAAATGAGATGAGACCAAAATTGGTTAGAGTACATCTCAAGGTTTCTAAAAAGTCCAATAACACCTCCAAAAGTTCAAAATTGAAGAAGTTATGCATTGTTGAAGTTCGGCATTTTTCCAAAATTGCCAAAAGTCAACTATCCCCAAAACTTCAAATTTTGTCAAATGGACCCACTTTTTTCCACTTGATTTGATCTTGTCACACTACACACGTGTCCTATCTTCAGTCTTGTGTCCATTTATTGATTTTTCTATTTTATTTGATTTTTATTGAATTAATTAATTTTAAATCAATTTAAATCCAAATAAAATCCAAATATTGATCACTTGGAATCTTTTTGATTGATACAGGCTTTAATTGCCATCATGGACATGATCAAACTCGTATCTCACCATATCATGAACAAAAAGATGGATTTGGGACAAATTTGTAAGCTTTTTAATGGTGAATCAAATCACATCTCCAAACATGAATGCACAAGGATTCAGCCCAAGAAAGTTAACCTAATTCATTCCATATTACTTATACAAGCTAAAGAGGCACGAATCAGAGGTTGGAGGCTGCACAAACATCAAAACCAAACTTGAAAAAAAGGTGGAAAAGCTTGAAACTAAAATCAAGCATAGAGGTGTTTTCAAGTCCAAAACTCAACGTGAATCTATTGTTGGGCCATCACTAAAGGGAAACCAACTCAAAACCAATCCCCATACACGTTCCAAAGCGCTGTAAGTCTCTCTGAAAATCGCCTTTCAGTTGAATTCGTATCTCATAGTTCTTGCACTTTTCTTGCAAAATCTTTACATACTCATGCTTATCGTTTCATTTAGAAGCTTTTTGCATTATTGAATTGCATTTTCATGGCCTGTAACCCCCTAGCCGATTCTAGGGTTCTTGGTTCTTGTTTTTGGGCATTTTAATTGCAGGCAAAATTGATGCTAATAATGGACATGGACGTAATCAGTGGAAGAAGACGAGCACAACCATGTGCTTGGAATTGATTTTTGTGGCCTATAACTAGTTTTAGGAATGAGCTACGAATTTAGCTGTGCATAAAAATCCGCAGGTAAATAACCAGGTCCAACGAAGAAGACACTGACGCGTATCCCTCCCATTGGTTGTTTCAAACGTTGCACGCTTTTTATTTTTTTCTGATCCAGTGATTTGTCTTTATTTTATTATTATTAATTCCTAATACACTAACAAATGGAAAGCAGTGGCGCTGTGGTAGACGTGTTGTTCAAAGACTTGCAGGACCTGGGTTCGAATCCCAGGTCCACCATATTACTTTGTATTATTTTTCAACAGGTTATTGGGTGTGAATTAAAACGCGTAGCATACCATGGTCCTTCATCCAGATGCCTGCCAGATGGCCCTAGGCCAGATCTGGTGGTCAAGATTGCAAGTCCACCACATTCTCAAGTGAATGGACGCCTACTGGATCAGAAAAGTCAGCGCATGCTTGCACTATTGGGCCATAAAAAATGCTAATCTCACCTCCTTTTGGGCCCAGAACCCCCCTTGGTTATTTCTTTTTTCTATTTCTTTCTTTCTTTATTTTATTGTTATTATTTTTATTATTTAAAATCATTGACCGATTAAACTTTTTTCTCATAAAATCAAAAACCAAAAATATATTTTATTTATTAAAATTAAATTCAGTATTTTATTTTTGTAAATAAATATCAATTTAATTAATTTAGTTTTAATTAGGTATAATTTCAATATTTTTGCAATAATTAAAATTAATTTAGATAATTAGGGTTTTTACTAACATTGATTAATTTATTTTATTTCTTTAAATATCCAAAAATCCAAAAATATCTTTTTCTTAATTAATTAGTTTATTAATTTAATTGTTAATCTAATTTAATTTCTTTTTAATTCAAAAATAACCAAAAAATCACTTTCCTTCAAAAATGGTCAAAACCCTAAAAAACTCGCATTCGATTTAACTTTCCGCACGCGATCTATTTTGCCATATTGATGTATCTGTTTCCCGGAATGTAATAGTTCAATAGGACCTTTAATATTTTTATCGCTTTATTTATTTTCCGCATTTTAAATTCAAGGGTTGCTTTTGGCGATGTAAATACCCGACGCCTTGTAATAGTTAGATTTAATTTCCGCAATTTAATTTCCGCAACTGATAAACTGTTAGATGTTTGGTAATAGGGAATGCATGACAAGATCAAATGTTTGACCTAAAATCAACATAGCTCACCCATGACATGTACAAAGATAAAATTAACCGAAACAATACACTCGCACATGCGTACTCTTAGGGTACCCCTCACTTGGTTGCCTTCGAACGTGGTCATTGAGTATAGGAAGTTTTAGAGGTCGCCCTCTTGTCCAAAGATCATAGTTGCCTCGAAACGGTTGCCTCGGAAAAATGATCTAAGACATTAGGGTTACCGCTAAGGCATCCTAACATTGCTTTAGTGACCACATGTCCCTTAATCGAATTGACCCTTAAACTCCAACGACGATGCTACCTACTCATCAATAGTGGGATAGCATTGTCTAAAGGACATTAGCACAGATTAATTCCTTTTTCGAGTAGGTAGATGGTTCTTAAGTACTTGCTCTCTTCAAAACAAAACAAAACTTTTCACACTTACACCTTTCAAAAAAAAACTCTTTTCAAACCCACAAACACAAAGAAAAGCAAATTTTTGAAAACACTTTGAGCAAGTACCTAAGAGCTCGTGGATAACCACAGATAGATAAGGTGCTAACACCTTCCCTTTCTATAATCTACCCCCCGAACCCGAGAAATATCTCGAAAAAGGAATTTTTCTGTACTTTTTTCCTTTCCTTGTTGGATAAAATAAAAGACGGCGGCAACTCTTGCTTACCGCGACATTTTGCAAAAACTAACACAAAACGCGAACCAGCATTCCAAAAATAGTCAGTTCTTCCACCACCGTATCACAGAACTGGCGACTCTGCTGGGGACGCTTAAAAAGTGGGGTGTACCTTAGGAATAGTTCATAATGTTTTCAATTGCTTGCTTTGTATGCTTTATATTTGTGGGCTTGTATCGGAGTTACTATAGATCCTAATCTGGATCTGAGGGATACCCTTTAGGTAAGTAGCAATAAACTGTAAGGGAACTGTACGGCGTAGACCGATACGGTTGAAGCAGTAGCTACATTGGTGTGGCACTTTAGTATGTACCGATATCCCTTGTGGCGCAACGAGGAGAATATGGGTCTGCTAAGGGGTCATTAAGCACCAACTGACCTTAGAACCTTTAAATTGACCAACTTGGCCATAGAACAGTAGCAGTATGCTACACTCATTGAGACCAAACTCTCGCGATGATTCTGGCCGCAAGAAAAGGTTGCTAAACTGGAATTATGACCGATCGAGGGTGGTCAGTGATATTGAGATCCTATAGAACCCGGTTACTATTTCTAGGATAGGTTGAACCAACTAAACTGAAAGAGGTTAATACCTAAACTCCATGCCAGCCTAAACTTAAGGTTGTTTGTGTGACTTGTGTGCCTTCAAACTTGAACTACTTGCACATTCTTGTTATCTAACAACATGAGTTTCTTGCAGGTTTTGTTTACAGTCCTTATCCAATAATTTGGATTTATTGCAGGGTTTACTTACACCACTTCACACTTTTGCTTAAACGCATAGCATACACATCATAACATCATGCCTTAACATTTCCTTAACCATTTCAAGGATCTCAAGGGTTTGTGATGCAGGTTATGGTAAATCAAATGTCTAGCAATGGGCAAAGGGGGTTTATTTTCCTCTAGCCAAGGTTGTCTAGAAATCAAAACACGATAATTTGAGTCAGGGGCTATGACCCACTCGATATGGTGAGCTTGACTCTTGAATAAATATTCTCAACGATACGAAGTTCCTTCAATTAAAGCTACAAGATTCAAATTCTAACAGTTTCTTGTTTACCCCGCGAGATCCTTGAAAACATTGTATACATATATCATACATATCATTGCATAACAGGTCTTCTAGTACAGGTCTCTCATGTTCTCGCTGTTTATTTCAGCAATGGCTTTCCATCAAGACAAACAAGATCTTCAAACTCAAGAAGCTCAGTTCAGGGACGTATTCCTAAACTTATCCAAGGGGCAGGAAGAGTTGAAAACACTCCTCATCGGGAACTTGGTCAAGAAAAGTCCTGAAGACAATAAGGACGAACGGCTGGAACAACTGCAAGCTGAGTTCAGTGCCATGAAAACCCAGATGCTGGGGCAGATGGCTCTTATCCAAGGCTTAGCTCGGGAACAAGAAGAGTTGAGAACCATTATCAACCAGCTTCATCAAGACATATACAACAATATGAAGCAAACAGTCAAGGTCGGGGACCAAGTCATTAATCAACTTCCGAGAAGTCAAAGGTTTGGTTTGATGAAGAATAAACCTCTCCAAGTTGCTACTACCTCACGGGTCCAACAACAACCTTGCCATAAACAACGGGTTGATCAGAGTAAGCCAAATATGCCCAAAAGGCAATTTACCAAGCTCAACATGTCGCTGTCTCATGCTTTACAACACTTGTTGAGATTGAATCTGGTGACGTTAAGGGGCCCTCCTAAGAATCCCAACATAGCCTCCCCAAGGTACAATCCTGATGCAAGGTACGCATATCACTCCAACAGCCCGGGGCATGATACTAACATCTGTTGGGCGTTGAGCAACAAAATTCAAGACCTGATTGATGAAGGAGCATTGGAACTCACACAAGACGGTCAGATTGAATTCTTTTGCCATCCCCCCAAGGTTCTCCATTTGAAGTGACAAGTACTGAGACGAGAAGACTTTTTGTTCATTAGAATTTTCAAGTTGTAATTTTCTTTTGATTGTTCGAACATTTATTCATGTCAAACTTTGTTACTTTATCAATGCATTGCATATGTCTGTTTTGAATCAGTCCATTCGTATTCACTATATTCAAATTGCTTTCATTTTTGTGATGTTCAACTCTCGATTAAAAAATTCTAAGCCTTTTGAGGGAGGATGACGAAAATAATACCAAAATCTCTATAGTATGCTTTTGAACAAACCCCGCTGACGATGTACATACATTGTTTCAAATCCTAAACAGTGGAGTTATAAGGAAGATAATCCCTCGTCAACCCCTTTGAGCCAAAGAAGTTGGAGTTTTTCTTTTCACAAATTAAAACCCTTAATTATAACCTGGGGCAGGGTAGTTTTCTCAGTTAATTCAGGTGCACAATGAATGGCATCAAAGAAGTCCTTCCAAAACAAAAGACGGTGATGGTTCCGTATAATCGTAAGGACAAACAGTCATTATCTCTCAAAAATAAAAGCCCATTAAGTCAAAACCTGTGAAGGAGACTTAAGAAAAAACTGGGGCATCCCGCTGACTGTAATCACAAAAAGAAATAGTTCATACAAAAAACAGGGATAATAAAAACCAAAAGGGAAGAGATTCTGCAAACTCTCAACAAAATGACTGCATGTTCAAAATAAATTGTCAGTATCTGAACCATCACTGGTATATCAGAGCAAAGACTCAAACAAGATCTAATGCACGATTAGCTGAGTTTAGGATCGAAGAACATCACGAAGAACGGGTGGGTACAAATAAAATTTGAGCCTTTATCCTTTGTTTCTTAAACCGTGAACCAGGCCGCGTTATAACCCTTAAAAAGTCCTAGCTGAAGCATGGGTTAGTCCGAAAGCATACTGTTACAAAAGGTATCCTTACTCCTGTAGGGTTTGCTGTAAAATCCTGAGTTGACATCACATTTTACAAAAATTCGCTTGTTTTATTGAAAACTGCATTTTCAAAGAACTTCAAAGCAGACATAAGATTTGCATTCTTAAAATAACATTGTTTGCATATGACTATTTGTTCAAACGGCAGAGAAATTCGCACGACGAATATCTAGTGAACAAAAAAACCTTCTCAATAAAAGGATCACCTCAAGTGGAAAGAACACTTCCAACAGAGGGGAAGATTTTGTACCCCAAAATTTGCCCTCCCATATTCTTCAAATTTTTGACAAGCATCATCTCAATTTGCTCAAGTCTACTCAAGGGTTGCATAGTTCAAACATCCTCCTAAGCCAGTCAAATTAGGGTTTTGGTTCTTGCAAGGAAGTTGAGGTTTTCAAGGGCTCAATCAAGTCCCACATGCCTATAAACATTGTCAGGCATCTACATGTCAAGTTTCAAGGCTCACAAGGTCAAGTTGCACAGTCAAAAACCCTAATTGCTTCACAATCAACTGTAGGGGCAAAATGGTCATTTGGCAGTCAAAAGTCAAAAATTTTGGTCAACATATTATTTTGAAGCCACAATCATCATTTGATCAAGTCTTGATCATGATTCCAGAAGAATGGCTCAAAAATCATCAAGATGCAAAAGTTTCTATTTTTGGACAGTTGAAAAGTCAACTGTAAATTGACCAAGGCATAACTTTTTCATGGTTCATTAGAAAAATCCCATCCAATGCTCATTTTGAAGGGGATGACATTTCCTACAACTCATCTTCACATTCCAAGTCCAAGAAATGCTCTCACAAAAAGTTATCAATTTCAACATTATAGGTCATTTTCAAAAGTCAACAAAAAGGCATTTTAAGTCAAAGACCATAACTTGATATTGGTAAATCAAAATGACATGGGACCAAAGGCATTGGTTAGAGGACTTCAAGACCTTTCCAAAATGTCCAAGAACATGTTCATATGATCAAAATTGAGCAAGATATGCATTGGAGAAGTTGGGAAGTTTTTGTGAAATGGCCAAAGTCAACTATCCTTGAAACTTCAATTTTTGACAAAAGGGCCCACTTTTTTCCACTTGATTCAGCCTTGTCATGCCACCCACGTGTCCCATGACCCATTACAAGACCAAACATTTATTTTTTCATTTTTGTTTAATTTTTATGGATTTAATTCACTTTAATCCATAATAATTCAAATAAAAATCAAAAAATGAATTAAATGGTATCTTTGAGTTTTGAATGACTTTTATATGTCATGAATCACCTATCAAATTCGTGTAAAGTCCATTTCAAGCATGAAATTCAAATTTGAACAAAAAAGGCAAGTTTCTTTAATGGTGGTTATGGAGAAATCCAAAACTTCATTGCAATGGTTTAAGGCTCATAATATTGCTTGATTCTCATTCATACACATATATGCAAATGTTCCAGACTAAAGACAGGACCTAGAAACCACTGAAACGGCATAACCAAGTTCAAAAATTTGAAAGAAAAGTTGCAAACTGAAATCCATATTCCAGCACAATTCAAGCACTTTTCTTGCTTCTAACACGTTGCCAGCATTGCCAGGAACCTATTGCAACCAAGAACGCGCTCTAACACTCAAGGAAACGGCCAAACAGAATCACGGTTTGAACAAACTCTTCCATAATCGAAATTCATTTTTTACGCATCATTAACACACTTTGATTACTGCTTTGCATTTCTAACATTGTTACGAAGCTTTTGATATAATTTAATTTGATTATGGTGCTCTAAAATGAAAGTTGCCATTGTTAAGTTCTAGGGTTTCAGAGTTTTCAAATTGGGGTTTTACACATACTGTAAAATCAGAACCTCCAAGACCCATGGTTGAACTCAGAAGGACGAGACAAACACAACCCAACCATCGCGCCCTTTTTATGTTCACTATATAGTTAATCGCTATTTTCCACAGTTTTACATTGTGGGGGTTAAAAACCCCCCGCTATCTTATTTCTATTTTGCAGATAAATGAAGACGATGATGAGGTGTCCATGCATGGCTGGCTGGTTCAAATAAACGCGCGGTTTTTTTAATTTCCAGAATATTGTTTGTTTTCATATTTAATTTTCTTTGATTGTTATATTAACAAAAACACTCAAGTGGCTCAGTGGAGAGGGGCGTGGCTATGCATCATAGGGACCTGGGTTCGATTCCCAGGTGTGATCGGTGGATCTGGAACTGACTGTTTTAAAGCTGGTTCGCGAAATGTCGCGGTAAGCAAGAGTCGCCACCGTCTTTTATTTTCTCCAATCGGAAAGGACAAAAGCACAGAAAAATTCCTTTAAAGAGATTGCTCTCGGTTCGGGAGGTAGGTTATAGAAAGGGAAGGTATTAGCACCCTTTCTATCCATGGTTATCCATGGGCTCTTAGATACTTGCTCAATGTGTTTTCAAAAATGTTTGCTTGCTTTTCAATTGTGGGTTTTAAAAGTTTCTTTGAAAAATTTCAGTTCGACTCGTACGTCAGAGTGTTTGAAAAATTTGCTTTTGAAAGCTTTTGAAAATGTGTTGGTGAAAAGATGTTTTGATTTGTTTGAAATTAGAGCAAGTATCCTTGAGAACCTACCTACCCTAAGGAATTCGTCTGTGTAAATGTCCTTTAAAGTAGTGCCATCCCACCATTGAGAGGTAGGTAGCACCACCGTTGGAGGTGTTCGGGTCAATTCGAGTTTTAGGGACGTGGTGATCACCGGAGCAATGGGAAGACACCTTAGAAGCTACCCTCATGCCAGGTTCCCGGACCATGAGGACTTACTAAGACGTTTTCTACTCGATGACCACCTTTCGAAAGGCAACAGTGAGGCGTACCCTAGGGGTGGTGTGTGAATTGTGTGTCATTTTCAGTTTATTGTTTGTCTTGTCATGTACTTGTGATCTAACGATTCCATTTTATTTTCGGGCATTCATTCTTTCATGCATATTTATTAACAGTTATATTTGCGAGAAAATAAATCTAAACTATTACAACTGGCGCGGGTCCACATCGCCAAAAAAACCGAACCCGATTTGACTGAAAATAAATAAAGCGAATAAATAAAAAGTGCGAGAAATAAATCTAAACTTATTACAAGGCTTTGGGGCATATACAGAGGTATTTAAACAATGTAAAATAAATGCGTGAAATAAAGATTAAACAAAAGTAGGGCGTTGGACCCTTTAACAAATAATTAAAATTAATCAAGGAAATTAAAAATTAAATGAAAAATAATGTTTTTGTGTTTTTTAGGTTTAAAAGAAAAAAGAGAAAAGTTAATTAAAATTAAAATCCTAGTTCTATCATTTTTTAAGTTTATTATGAAAAAAGATTTAACCTCTAACCTAATTAAATTCTAAACTAATTTATGTACCATTTTTGATTTATAGAAAATAAATAATAAATAATAATATTGTGAGGGAAAAATTAAAAAGGATATGAAAAATTAATAATTACCCTAATTCTACATTTTTTGGATTTTTATTATAAAAAAAAGAATTAAAATTAACATTAAAACCTAATTAAACTAAATGAGTTATATTTTAATTTATTAAAAAAAGAATCAAAATTAATTATATTTTTTTTTGTCCTTTCTGTATTTTTAATGTTTTTATATTTTTTGTAAGAATTAATTAAATCAGAAAATAAAACACAAAAAATAATAGAATATAAAGAAAATTAGAAAAAAGAAAAAAAAAAGATATAACCAGGGAGGTGTGGATTTGAAATCTGGAGGTGCAAGCCTGAAAAGCCTGGCCCATTTGCTGGCAATTTGTTGACTTTTGAAATCATATGCACGCCTGTTGACTTGTCCTCATGGTATACCTTCAAGCTGGACCCTTGATCAGGTCCCCTGGGACACGTGGATAATGCCTCTTGAATGTGCATGGTGAGTCCTTATGTGGGCGCTGCATGGAACCTTGAAATGAAAAATAATATGAGAAATTGCAAGACCTGGGACTTGAACCCAGGTCATTGTGGTCACATGCGCGTGTCTTGGCCAGCTGAGCCATTTGATTTCATTTAACCTATAATAGTTAATAAACAATATAAAATAAAACCAACGCATAATGACTAACACGCGCGCGAATTCAAATTGCCCAGTCTCCGTGTGACAACTCATCGTCTCTTTCATTCTTTCTGAAACATGAGGACAAAGGCAACGTTTTTTTGATCGTTGTTTTAGAGGGCCTAATAGAAAATAGCGACTAGCCCCTCGTCGCTCATAAATTGAGCGCGAGGGTGCCATCTTCTTCGTCTGGATGAGCTGAGCATGATGATGGTACTGGCATGGTCCAATTTTTCCCCTAGTGAGAACCCCCAATTTGAAGCAACCTGTAACCCTAAAAAACGCACATGGTGGATTCTTGTATACAGCAAAATAATGTAATTAAACGTTGTGGTTAGCTTAGAAATAGCAATATGAACATGAATCAACAAAGAAAAATGCAAAAGGATGATGGAATCATGCTATACGATTTCAAAAGTTTCAAGGTTCAGTTTTGATTCTAACTACCAATTCTTGAGGTTTTAGTTGATGTTAATGATTGGCACGCGTTCAGAATTGTCTCAGAATGCTAATGGTATAAAAATTTTGGCTTGAAAAGATCCCTAGCATTGATTTCAGTTTTGCATTTTATGGCCAAAATTTCAAATGTCCAATGGCTTTTTCAGCGAGCTTTTTGCTATGTTCTAGCTAGGGTTGGACTCAGTGCATCTTATGGAAGGGAATTGGTTTGTTCCTTGACCTAAATTCAAGCTTGGGAAAGAATTGGCCTTAGGGTTTGTCCATTAACCATTTTTTCCTAATTTCTAGCCAAAACCTAGACCTAGTGTGTAAATGAACCTTGGCCTGATTTTTGAGTTGGTTCATGATACATAGAACTTGTCCAAGTTCATATGACACCATTTCATTGATTTTTAAATTTTATTTGAATTTTCAATGAATTAAAATGAATTAAATCATCAAAAATTAAATAAAATAAAAAAGTCAACATTTGGTCTTGAAATCAACCATGGGCCACGTGTGTGGCATGACAAGGATGGACAAAGTGAGAAAAATGGGGCCCTTTTGTCAAAATTGGATTTTCAAGGATAGTTGACTTTTGCCATTTCTCAAAAATTTCCCAACTTCTACAAGGCATAACTTGCTCAATTTTTAAGCTTTTCACCTGTTCTTGGACATTTTGGAAAGGTCTTTGAGTCCTTTAACCAATGCCTTTGGTCCCATGTCATTTTGATTTACCAATCTCAAGTTATGGTCTTTGACTTAAAGTCCCCTTTTGTTGACTTTTGAAAATGACCTGTAATGTTGAAATTGATAACTTTTTGTGAGAGCATTTCTTGGACTTGAAGTATGAAGATGAGTTGTAGGAAATGTCTTTCTCTTCAAAATGAGCTTTGGATGGAATTTTTCTGATAATCCATGTGAAAGTTATGCCCTGGTCAATTTCAGTTGACTTTTTCAGCTGTCCAAAGATAGCAACTTTTGCATCTTTGATGATTTCTGAGCCAAATTTTGAGAATCATGATCAAGCATTGATCAAATGATGTTTGTGGCTTCAAAATAATAGGTTGACCAAAAATTTGAACTTTTGACTGCCAAATGACCATTTTGCCCCTACAGTTGACTGTAGTGCAATCTAGGGTTTTGACTGTGCAATCTTGAACTGAATGCCTTGAAACTTGATATGAGGATACTTGACCATCTTTGTAGGCATATGAGACTTGATTGGGCCTTTGAAAACTTCCTTTTCTTGATCAGAACCCAAACCCTAGTTTTGACTGTGTAGGAGACAGTTGAATGCATAACCCTTGGGGGAATTTTGTGACCTGGCTTGGCAATTTCTTGAAGAATATGGGAGGGCAAATTTTGGGGTATAACAGTTGCCCCTGTTCAATCTTCTTAGACCTGAGGATGCAGATTGGCTGACGTGCCTTTCGTAATCCGAGGGTAAAAGATGATTGGACACTAGAGTGCCCGGAAATTTGCGCTCACATGTTGGCAATGAGGGTAATGGGCTTATAGATGCCATCTGGATGTTTTGATTGCGTAAGAGATTCCTTGGCGAGGACCTGCATACCTGCAAAACAGAAAATGAGTACCTGACACGTTGCAGGGATGATTACTTCCTTAGCATGAATGGTAAGAGAGCCATGAGCGACTTTAACTTCAACAATGCTCGTTGAGAAAAATCTGGGGTGTCTTCTACTGGGATAAGAATCAGGGAGATCTTACGGTTGATCTGACTGAACCAGAGAGGCCTTTGACTGGGTAAGCAATCAGGAAAATCTTGGGACGATTTAACTGAACCGGTCTAGGTCTTGAAATGTCTTCAATGGGATAAGCATCAGGGAGATCTTAGGTCGATCTGACTGAACCAGAGGAGGCCTTTGACTGAACCAGTCTAGGTCTTGAAATGTCTTCAAAGGGATAAGCATCAGGAAAATCTTGGGACGATTTAACTGAACCAGAGAAGGCCTTTGACTGAACCAGTCTAGGTCTTGAAATGTCTTCAAAGGGATAAGCATCAGGAAAATCTTGGGACGATTTAACTGAACCAGAGAAGGCCTTTGACTGAACCAGTCTAGGTCTTGAAATGTCTTCAATGGGATAAGCATCAGGGAGATCTAAGGTCGATCTGACTGAACCAGAGGAGGCCTTTGACTGAACCAGTCTAGGTCTTGAAATGTCTTCAAAGGGATAAGCATCAGGAAAATCTTGGGACGATTTAACTGAACCAGAGAAGGCCTTTGACTGAACCAGTCTAGGTCTTGAAATGTAGCTTGAGAACTTAACTGAATTTTTCCTGAAAGATAAAAGTCAGTCATGTGCAATGCATGATATGGATCAAGCAATGATGTTCTCAACATAAATGAGATTTGTATGATGCAGTGCGTTATGCATGCTATAATGATGTATGTGACGTTTTATGTATGTTTTCGTCTAGGAAAATGAATCCCTGACGGGTGCCAGGAAGTCGTATCCTGGGCTGATGTCGAAGAATAGATTTTGCTTCCGCTGGGGATGATAATTGCAAGGATACCGGTAGGAGAAGATGACTCCGTTGCGGAATGAACTTGGCAAATGGAGGACTCTGCGGGGAGAAAAGATACTCTAGCGACCATGCTGGGAGGCAATACTCTGTGGGGAGAGTGATACCTTGCTGAATATTGATAGTAACTCTATTGGGGATACCGTTGTTGTATTGGAAGTGTGAATAGACTTCGCTGGGGATAGGAAAGAACTACGTTGACGACGACTCTCCCTTGATTTTTGGCTGAGGATAACCCAGTTATATCCTGTTGAGGAAATAACTCTTTAAATCAAGCCAGACGACGCGTTCATGCTCTGCGAGGGGATAAGCTTCCAGAATCTACTGGGGATAAGCTTACTGTTTGGGGAGATGAATTCCATCTTTCCTGGGGAATCTGGATGGGACTCTCCTGGGGAATTTAAGATAGGCTGGGGAAGTGATTCCTTTGAATGTTGATGTATGCCGCCGGGGAACAATCTTTAGACCAAGACTGCCGGGGATGCTTGTTAAGAATATATGCTGCTGGGGAATATTGGGATTTATTGGAGGATACCCAATTTCCTTGATACTTGTTAACTTTGTTTGGGGAAGAGTGCACTAACTTGCTGTTCCCTGGGGAATTTAAGATGTCTGGTTAGGTTCTTTAGCTGAACCTACCTTGGTACCTTGGAGGATAGAACAATTAGACTGCTCAGACCAACCTTTATTGCCCCTGTTTCTAGTGTCACCTGCAATTAATTCTTTGTTTCGCATGCAAATATTTATGAGCTAGCAAATTATTGTCAATGCATATATCACAAATTGAACCTTGGACGTTCTTCGCAAAGCAAAACAGAAAAAGAAAAACAGTTGGCACGTTTAACTGAAAAGTATATTTGTATTGACTTTGAATAGCCTGTGAATAGGCGTTTTGTGTACAAGAGGCTGACGTCCTAGTAAGAGGTACGCCGCTGAACAAAAGAGTTTATACAAGTTTTGTACAAAAGAAAATAAAACAGCTGTGTGAAATATGAATGATCCACTGGGTTTCAACTCTGCTATCGCCTTTATAACTCTGAGCGTCTCATCACTTGGTTGAAGGTGAAGCTGACTGATCGATGCCGTCTTGATGTAGATACTGGATTCTGGATGCGAAGTGATCCAATGAGACATAGTATTACGCTTTTATCCCTAACTTTTGCCTGGTCCGCCCTTTCGGGTTTTCAGTCCACCGGGATACCCATTTTTGCCCAAGCCGCCTTTTCAGGTTTTCGACTTGCCGGGTGTACAGATTTTTTCATTTTCATCCCTTCATTTTGCCCGAACCCTTTTGGTTCGACGGGAAGCCCTAATTTTTGCCTAGACATGTCAGCCTAGCGGGTCTTTTTTCATGCGTAGTATTTTTTAACTATGTCTGCATTGGCGGGGTGAGGAAGGTCGTCACCATCCATGTTGGTTAATATCATTGCTCCTCCTGAGAACACATGCTTAACCACAAATGGCCCTTCGTACGTAGGGGTCCATTTGCCCCTTGGATCACTCTGAGGAAGGATGATTCGCTTGATCACCAGATCCCCGACTTGATATTCCTGTGGTCTGACCTTTTTGTTAAATGCCCTGATCATTCGCTTCTGATATGTCTGACCATGGCAGATAGCAGCAAGTCTCTTTTCGTCAATAAGGTTGAGTTGATCAAGTCGTGTCTGGATCCAATCATCTTCGTTCAGATTTGCATCCTTCATTATCCGGAGAGAAGGAATTTGTACTTCGATTGGCAAGACTGCCTCCATGCCATAAACCAGAGAGAAAGGAGTTGCCCCGGTTGACGTCCTAGCTGAGGTACGATACCCATGCAGAGCGAACGGTAACATCTCGTGCCAATCTTTATACGTTACTGTCATCTTCTGCACAATCTTCTTGATGTTTTTATTAGCTGCTTCTACAGCCCCATTCATCTTCGGTCTGTAAGGAGAAGAATTGTGGTGCTGTATCTTGAACTGTTCGCAAAGCTCAGCGATCATCTTATTGTTCAGGTTGGTACCGTTATCCGTAATAATCCGCTCAGGGACGCCGTACCGACAGATCAGGTTGTGCCGAATGAACCGTGCCACAACAGTCTTGGTTACCGTAGCATAGGATGCTGCCTCAACCCACTTCGTGAAATAATCAATTGCCACTAGGATGAAGCGATGTCCATTGGACGCTGTAGGTTTAATCTCACCGATCATGTCTATGCCCCACATTGCAAATGGCCAAGGCGCAGTCAGAACATTCAGGGGAACCGGAGGAACATGCACCTTGTCTGCGTAGATCTGGCACTTATGGCATGTCCTAGAGTGTTGGTAGCAATCAGCTTCCATGGTGGACCAGTAATACCCTGCCCGTAGGATCTTCTTAGCCATAGTGTGACCGCTGGAGTGTGTACCAAAGGTCCCTTCATGTAGCTCTTCCATGATTCTATCTGCTTCAGTCTTATCTACACAACGCAGTAGGGTTGAATCCTGGTTTCGCTTGTACAAGATGCCATTGCTAAGAAAGAACTTGGCTGCAAATCTCCTCAGGAATTTCTTATCATTGACAGATGCTCCCTCAGGGTATTCCTGTGCTTCCAAATACCTCTTTACTTCGTGGTACCAAGGCTTCTCAGTTACCAATTCAGTTTCGAGATCACAACAGTATGCCGGTTCGTCCAGTTTCCAGATGATGATCCGGGGAGCTTCATTATCCCATTTAACCTTGAACATTGAAGACATTGTAGCTAACGCGTCTGCCAGCTGATTCTCTTCTCTTGGAAAGTGCTCAAATGTTATCTCTGTGAAGTGGGGGATCAGGGCCAACACACATTCTCTGTAAGGAATCAAGTTTGGATGTTTCGTATCCCACTCTCCTTTGATCTGATTGATCACAAGAGCGGAATCTCCGAAGACACTTAGAAATTTGATCCTCAGGTCAATCGCAGCTTGAAGACCCATAATACACGCTTCATACTCCGCCATGTTGTTGGTACAATTGAAACACAGCCGGGCGGTGAGTGGAGTATGAGTACCTTGTGGAGATACGATTATGGCGCCGATACCGTTTCCCAAAGCATTGGAGGCTCCGTCAAAGTGCATAGACCATCGGGATCCTGGTTCAGGTCCTTCATCCGGTCCAGGTATCTCACAGTCAGTTACTATCATAATGCTTTCATCTGGAAACTCGAAGTTCATTGATTGGTAGTCATCCACAGCTTGATGTGCTAGGTGGTCTGCCAATACACTTCCCTTGATGGCTTTTTGGGTCGTGTACTGAATGTCGTATTCCGTCAAGATCATCTGCCATCTTGCAATTCTCCCAGACAGAGCAGGCTTTTCGAATATGTACTTTATAGGATCCATTTTTGAGATTAACAAGGTAGTGTGAGTCAGCATATACTGTCTCAGCCGGCGAGCAGCCCATACCAAAGCGCAGCAAGTTTTCTCAAGCAGTGAGTATCGGGTCTCACAGTCGGTAAACTTTTTGCTAAGGTAATAAATGGCATGCTCTTTTCGGCCAGACTCGTCATGCTGCCCCAGCACACACCCCATTGCGTTGTCAAGCACTGTCAGGTAAAGTATCAAAGGTCTCCCTTCAACTGGTGGCATAAGGATGGGTGGTTCTTGGAGATATTCTTTGATTCTGTCAAAAGCAGCCTGGCATTCATCATTCCAACGTACTACCTGATCTTTCTTCAGCAGCTTGAAGATTGGTTCACAGGTAGCAGTTAAATGTGAGATGAACCGAGCAATGTAATTCAGACGTCCTAGAAAGCCTCTGACTTCCTTCTCTGTCTTAGGAACTGGCATCTCTTGAATGGCTTTGACCTTAGCAGGGTCCACTTGAATTCCTTTATCACTGACCACGAAGCCTAGCAACTTCCCAGATCTTACCCCGAAGGTGCACTTGTTAGGGTTCAATCTTAGTTTGTACAATTTCAACCGGTCAAACAACTTTTGCAGATGATCAAGGTGTTCTTCCTCAGTCTGGGACCTAGCGATCATGTCGTCAACATACACTTCTATTTCATGATGGATCATGTCATGAAATAAAGTAACCATGGCCCGTTGGTAGGTTGCCCCAGCATTCTTTAACCCGAACGGCATGACCTTGTAACAGAAGGTGCCCCACTGAGTAACAAAGGTAGTCTTTTCCATGTCTTCAGGTGCCATCTTGATCTGATTGTAGCCTGAAAAACCATCCATGAAAGAGAACACTTTATGCTGAGCTGTATTATCAACAAGGACATCAATGTGGGGTAGAGGGAAGTCATCCTTGGGGCTGGCCCTGTTCAGATCCCTGTAATCGACACACATCCTGACCTTGCCGTCCTTCTTAGGTACCGGCACCACATTAGCAACCCACTGAGGGTAAGAAGTTACTGCAAGAAACCCGGCATCAAACTGCTTCATAACCTCGGCTTTAATCTTCTCAGACATCTCTGGACGCATACGACGGACCTTTTGCTTAACCGGAGGGAAATCTTCTTTAGTTGGTAAATGATGGACCACAATGTCGGTATCTAATCCGGGCATATCTTCGTAGGACCAGGCAAAGATTTCTTTATAATCCTGCAGCATCTGAGTCAACCGTTGCTTCACGCTGAGTTCTAGGTTGGCACCAATCTTCACCTCTTTCTTGTCTTCCTCCGTACCCAAGTTTATTATTTCCACTGGCTCTTCATGGGGTTGAATTGCCCTCTCCTCCTGCTGTAACAGTCTTGCAAGTTCACCAGGCACCTCGCAATCATCTTCACCTTCGTCTGCGGCTAAGTTGATCGGATTTTCGAAGTCATAACTGGCAGTAGCGGAGTCGTTACCAGTGAGATCCAGAGTGGATTGAAACCTGTATGAGTGAGTGTGTGTGTAAATACAGCTGTTTTGCAATATGTAAAGAAAGGAAAGAAAAGGAGCGCAAAATTTGAAATGTGAAAAACGTCCAATGCTTTTATTCATGATATATGATAGTGACAAACAAAAAGCCCTCATAAATAAAACCACGGTGCCCCGGGTAAGACACCGGGCCATATAGTCTCAAATTATTGTTTATTACAAATCAAAAAACAAAGAAATTCATTACTGGGGAACAAAAGTTATTGGTGTAAAATCTTTAGCAGTCCAATTGGTCAATCCACCGTCGGCCGTTGGGTAGATCCAGCTATCGAACTCTGACTCTCCCACTTCATCTTCCTCTCCAATAGCATTCACTCCATGCTGAGTGATGAGCAACGGAGGTTTTCCAATTCTTGCCTTGCGCACCGCTTTCTGAGCTTCCGTGGTGAAACCCAGCCCAAACTTGTTAGTCTTAGGAGTAAGATCAGGGAGCTTGCCCCAATTTGCACATTCACCTTTTTCGATCACAGCCCGGGCGTCCTTTAAGGAGGCCATCTTCATAGGAGAAACCTCTTCATCTTCTGCTGTTGCCAAGGTTGGTGGTACCTCCTCAAAATGTTGAAAGGGGGTTTCAATGAACTCCCCATCCATTTCCACGTATCTGAAAGAGTTGAGGTGGCTGACCATGTATTCCTCCTCCCCTTGCACTGTTACGATCCTCCCCCTGACCGGGTACTTGAGCTTCTGATGCAATGTGGAGGTCACCGCTCCAGCCTTGTGGATCCATGGGCGACCCAGCAAACAAGAATAGGACGGATGGATGTCCATCACATAAAATTTTGAATCAAATACTTGTGACCCAACCCTGATTGGGATGTCCACTTCACCATGCACCATTCTTTTGGACCCGTCAAAGGCCCGGACAACAATGCTACTTGGTTTGAGCTCTAGACCCTCACAATCCAGCCTATCCAGAGCCTTCTTGGGCAGCACATTTAATGAAGAACCTGTGTCAACCAGCACATGAGCAAGAGTAGTGCCCCTGCATTCAATGGAGACATGCAGGGCATCATTATGGTTCTTCCCCTTTGCTGTCAGATCGGCATCAGAGAAACCCAGGCCATTATCAGCAGTTAGGTTGGCCACACAATCGGTGAACTGGTCAGCAGTCGTATCTTGGGGTACATGGGCAGTCTTTAAGAAAGCAATCAGAGCCTTTGCATGGGCCTCTGAACACAGCAGCAGTGACAACATGGAGATTTTAGAGGGGGTGTGCCCCAGCTGTTCCACAACATTGAAATCACTTTTCTTTATTATCTTGAGAATTTCTTCCATTTCCTGCTTGGAAGCCTCAACAATGGTCTTTGGTGCCTCCGTCCTGGCAGGCACATCAGCAGCAGTTCCCTTGCCCCGAGTATCAGATGACTCAGCAGCAGGGGTGGATACTTGGTCAGAAGGAGAAACAGGCACTCTGGCAGGTGTGAAGATCAAAGGCCTATGAATTGCTGGAGGAGCAATGTCTGGCGAGAACAGTCTTCCACTACGAGTGACCTTAGCAGGCCCGGTGATGTTGGAGACACCAGTATCAATGTTGCACTCTTGTTTCACACCCAGAACATAAACATCCGCCCCATAGTGCCATGGGACAGCCTTATCAGATTTGTAGGGTATAGGCCCCGGAACAGTAATGGTGATGGGAACATTCTTGTGAACTGACAAAACTTGTATAGGCTTCTTTGAAGGAGCCTCGGAATAGTTGTTGAAGATGGTAACGATTGACACTTCTTCAACAGGAGCAGCAGGAACAACAGTCTTTTCAAACAAAATCTCTCTATTATCTATCAGGTTTTGGATGCCTGACTTCAACAGAGAACAACCAACAGGGGAAGCAACACATAGAGGGCAACTTTCGCTACATCCCGGAAATAAACCGGCTAGCAACAGATTCCTCTTGACCATCAGCAATGGAGTAGCAACATCATCCACCGAAGCTACATACAAATTCTCCTCAACAGCGTTCACTCCATGCTGGGGCATGGGAGCATTTACAACATTCGGCTTCTCGGGCGCCTCAAACTGTATCTCCTTTGCATCAATGAGGTCTTGAACTTTGTTCCTTAGGGCCCAACAGTCATCTGTGTTATGCCCCGGGCTATCAGAATGATAAGCGCAGCGAGCATTTGGATTGAACTTGGGGGATGCAGTGTTGGGAAACTTTGGAGCCTCCTTGACAGTCACTAAATTGGTGGATAGCAACTGTGGCAGGATCTGTGATAAGGTCATGCTTAACCGGGTAAACTCCCTCCGGGGTCTTTCAAACTTTTGAGGATTAGTTGGCCGAGGAGCGGCAGCAGGTTTGGCAATCATTACCGCACTGACAGATTGGCGGTGTTCAGGTCGCTCTGTTCTCCGGGAGTTATATACAGCACTAGCCTCCTTTTTGAAGGGCTTCTTCTCAGTACTGGAGGAGGCAACTTTCTGTATCTTCCCCGATTTTATACCGGCCTCAATCCTTTCACCAGTCAGGATTAGATCGGTAAACCCAGCAGAGGAATTGCCGATGAGATGGTTGAAAAATGGACCAGATAGGGTCCCCAAGAACATATCTACCAGCTCCCGATCCGTCAACGGTGGCTGCACCCTGCCAGCCAGGTCTCTCCATTTCTGAGCGTACTCCTTAAAACCTTCACCCGACCCTAGCGACATACCCTGGAGCTGGGTACGCGTAGGAGCGAGGTCGGCATTATACTGATACTGCTTGTAAAAAGCAGTGGCCAGATCCTCCCAGTTACGAATGCTGATTCCATCTAGCTGATAGAACCAATCGAGGTGAGTCCCTGAAAGACTCTCCTGGAAGAAGTGGATCCAAAGGTTCTTGTCTGCTGTGTAAGGCTGGATCTTCCTTACATAAGAACGGAGGTGCATCTTGGGACAGGAAGCCCCATCATACTTCACGAAGGCAGGTGTTTTGAACTTGTGGGGGATCACCACTCCAGTAGATAACCCCAAGTCTCCGAAATCCAATCCAGGCACTCGTTGAACTTCCACAGCCTTTAATCTGTCTTCCAGCTGTTTGTACCGGTCTTCAGCAGGAGGGTACTGGTCGTCGTTGAAGTCTGTTTCAGTATCAGAGCCCACAGGAGTAGTGACCTCCCTTTCATGGTGACTACCTTCCGTCACAGATGGAGGAGTCCTTTCAGCTTCAACAACCAAAGTGTTCCCGAGTCTGCGCCCAGTGTTAAATAGCACAGTCCTCCTCTTCTTCTTAGTCTTCTTCAACAGCATGGTCTTTAACTCTTGTTGACCCTGAGACAAGCTCTTGATCAGCTCCTGAAATTGGGCGTTTTGCGCCTGAAACTGGACGTTCTGCGCCTGAAGAGCCTTGATAGCCGCATCGGTTGATGATTCAGGAGGGTTCATGATGCTGAAATAAACAGCGAAGAACGGTAAACAACCTGAAAAGAAGAGTATTTATGATGCACATGATGAATGATATGTGTTTATGCAATGCATTCAAGAGTTCGAAAATTCAAATTTGTTGTAGACCAAAAGGAACACACTTTATTATTAAGAAAATCATTGTTTTAATACATCAAAGCCTCATGGGCAAAAATACAAAAAGATCAAGTCACATCCAAAATATGTTGCGCATCTTCTCTGGAGCTATGTAAGTGTTGAGATTCCTTTCCTCGTGCAACAGGCGAGTGAGCTCCAAAACCTTCTTTTCACTGGCATGCAAACTAGTCTCAAGAGAATTCCTCTCTTCTTTAAGCTGGATCCAACTCTTCTGCATCTCTTCCCAGGATGTGGGCATATCAGGGTGCTGAATAACATGAGACATCTCTCCTTCCAAGGCAGGCTCTTTAATTACTGGAAGCATGTGAGGATAAGGCATTACTAACTTCTGAGAGCGGGCTCGTACCCATTTGAGGTAAGGCTCCAAAGGGATGGAGTTCCTGTGCCCCAGTGTCTTGCTGTCTATCCTACTAGGCATCCTCCAAGCTCTGATAAATCTCTGGCGAAGTTCTTGAGTATCATTGTCGAAGTCAAAAACTATGTCAGGAATCAACATGTCATGAGGACCATCCCTCCGAGCGTAACCAAATTGTCTCCAAGCCAGGCATGGACTATAAGTAATACCCCCTCTGATTCCAAGTAAAGGAACATTAGGATACTCTCCGCAACGATCAATGATAGTGACATCTTCCCTGGACCTAGGGCACCAATGTATATCTGCATGTGTAAGAGTCATCAACCGTTGTGACCATCTCAAACCCCGCTCGTTCTTCAGGACTGATTGTGGAAGGTGCGAAATAAACCACTTTCCCAGGAGAGGAGTGCAACACATAAGGACACCTCTTTTTCTCATGGTTCGAGTGTAACATGAGTGAAGGAGGTCTCCCAGCAACGTAGGTATAGGATTCCTGGACATAAAGACCTGGACAGCACTGATATCAATGAGCTGGTCTGGGTTAGGGAACAACACCAAACCATAAACAAGGAGGGCCACAACCTCTTCAAAAGCTTGTAAGTCAAGGGAGTTCCAACAATCATAGGCCTTTTCAAACAGAAACCTGGCTAAGAACCCTTTGATACCACTTCTAACTTCCCAATGTCCCTTGAGGTCAGATGACTGCAGGTGCAAGGCTTTAGCAATCTCTTCAAGCTTAGGTTCCTTTTCTGTACCGTTGAAGGGTAGCTGATCAAGAATAGGGATCTTCAGGAGTCGGGAGAACTCCTCCAATGTAGGTACCAACTGATAGTCCAAGAAAGTGAAACAGTGATGCAGAGGGTCAAAGAATTGGAACAGGACTTTTATCATATCTTCCTCAATGTTGGTGTTGACCAAGCTGATGAGGCTTCCATGCCTTTCACTGAATGAAGAGTTCTCGGGAATCCTGGATATAAGCTCCTTAAGCTGAGGAGGGATCTTTACAAGACTGATTGGAATTGTCTTTCTACGAACAGTTTCCATGTCCTACAAAACAAGAACAAAGATGAAAATTCGAACCCCTGAAATGATTAGTTAATGCATATGGTGCTGGATGATGTCATGATGCTATGATTAAACACAGATATTTACAAAGACAAACATGTAAGGCACACAAGGCACACAAGACAGGCCCTTAAGGTTTAAGGCCAGCATGAAGTCTGGGTAGTACCCTCTTGAAGTTGGTGGGTTCAACCTGTCCTAATCAAAGTAACCGGGTTCTAAGGTTCCCAATATCACGGGATTGCTTTCATTGTTCATCGTTTCGATTTAGCCACTGAACTGGCGACCGAAATATTCCAGGAAAGCAACCCTCAATTGAGTGTAGTATCGAGTATCAACCAACCTCGGACTGCACCAAAGTCAGTTATCTCACTACCCTAAAGAGGCCAAGATTGTTCAATTAAGGTTCCTAAGGTCTGTTGATGCTTCATGACACCACATGGAGGCCCCGTACTCTCCTTGACTGACTCAAGGGTTACCGGTACACACCAAAGTGCCACATCAACGTAGCAGACTGCTTCAACCATGTCGGTATACCCCGCACAGTTCCCTCACAGCCTTGTTGCTACTTTCTAAAAAGGTATCCCCAGATCCGGGTTAGGATCTATAGAACTCCCAAGCAACCCACAATAATAAAGCAAGCAAAGAAAGCAAATGAAAACACAGTGATCTTAATCCTAAGGTACACCCCACTTTAAGTTTTATCCCCAGCAGAGTCGCCAGTTCTGTGATCGGTGGATCTGGAACTGACTGTTTTAAAGCTGGTTCGCGAAATGTCGCGGTAAGCAAGAGTCGCCACCGTCTTTTATTTTCTCCAATCGGAAAGGACAAAAGCACAGAAAAATTCCTTTAAAGAGATTGCTCTCGGTTCGGGAGGTAGGTTATAGAAAGGGAAGGTATTAGCACCCTTTCTATCCATGGTTATCCATGGGCTCTTAGATACTTGCTCAATGTGTTTTCAAAAATGTTTGCTTGCTTTTCAATTGTGGGTTTTAAAAGTTTCTTTGAAAAATTTCAGTTCGACTCGTACGTCAGAGTGTTTGAAAAATTTGCTTTTGAAAGCTTTTGAAAATGTGTTGGTGAAAAGATGTTTTGATTTGTTTGAAATTAGAGCAAGTATCCTTGAGAACCTACCTACCCTAAGGAATTCGTCTGTGTAAATGTCCTTTAAAGTAGTGCCATCCCACCATTGAGAGGTAGGTAGCACCACCGTTGGAGGTGTTCGGGTCAATTCGAGTTTTAGGGACGTGGTGATCACCGGAGCAATGGGAAGACACCTTAGAAGCTACCCTCATGCCAGGTTCCCGGACCATGAGGACTTACTAAGACGTTTTCTACTCGATGACCACCTTTCGAAAGGCAACAGTGAGGCGTACCCTAGGGGTGGTGTGTGAATTGTGTGTCATTTTCAGTTTATTGTTTGTCTTGTCATGTACTTGTGATCTAACGATTCCATTTTATTTTCGGGCATTCATTCTTTCATGCATATTTATTAACAGTTATATTTGCGAGAAAATAAATCTAAACTATTACAACTGGCGCGGGTCCACATCGCCAAAAAAACCGAACCCGATTTGACTGAAAATAAATAAAGCGAATAAATAAAAAGTGCGAGAAATAAATCTAAACTTATTACAAGGCTTTGGGGCATATACAGAGGTATTTAAACAATGTAAAATAAATGCGTGAAATAAAGATTAAACAAAAGTAGGGCGTTGGACCCTTTAACAAATAATTAAAATTAATCAAGGAAATTAAAAATTAAATGAAAAATAATGTTTTTGTGTTTTTTAGGTTTAAAAGAAAAAAGAGAAAAGTTAATTAAAATTAAAATCCTAGTTCTATCATTTTTTAAGTTTATTATGAAAAAAGATTTAACCTCTAACCTAATTAAATTCTAAACTAATTTATGTACCATTTTTTATTTATAGAAAATAAATAATAAATAATAATATTGTGAGGGAAAAATTAAAAAGGATATGAAAAATTAATAATTACCCTAATTCTACATTTTTTGGATTTTTATTATAAAAAAAAGAATTAAAATTAACATTAAAACCTAATTAAACTAAATGAGTTATATTTTAATTTATTAAAAAAAGAATCAAAATTAATTATATTTTTTTTTGTCCTTTCTGTATTTTTAATGTTTTTATATTTTTTGTAAGAATTAATTAAATCAGAAAATAAAACACAAAAAATAATAGAATATAAAGAAAATTAGAAAAAAGAAAAAAAAAAGATATAACCAGGGAGGTGTGGATTTGAAATCTGGAGGTGCAAGCCTGAAAAGCCTGGCCCATTTGCTGGCAATTTGTTGACTTTTGAAATCATATGCACGCCTGTTGACTTGTCCTCATGGTATACCTTCAAGCTGGACCCTTGATCAGGTCCCCTGGGACACGTGGATAATGCCTCTTGAATGTGCATGGTGAGTCCTTATGTGGGCGCTGCATGGAACCTTGAAATGAAAAATAATATGAGAAATTGCAAGACCTGGGACTTGAACCCAGGTCATTGTGGTCACATGTGCGTGTCTTGGCCAGCTGAGCCATTTGATTTCATTTAACCTATAATAGTTAATAAACAATATAAAATAAAACCAACGCATAATGACTAACACGCGCGCGAATTCAAATTGCCCAGTCTCCGTGTGACAACTCATCGTCTCTTTCATTCTTTCTGAAACATGAGGACAAAGGCAACGTTTTTTTGATCGTTGTTTTAGAGGGCCTAATAGAAAATAGCGACTAGCCCCTCGTCGCTCATAAATTGAGCGCGAGGGTGCCATCTTCTTCGTCTGGATGAGCTGAGCATGATGATGGTACTGGCATGGTCCAATTTTTCCCCTAGTGAGAACCCCCAATTTGAAGCAACCTGTAACCCTAAAAAACGCACATGGTGGATTCTTGTATACAGCAAAATAATGTAATTAAACGTTGTGGTTAGCTTAGAAATAGCAATATGAACATGAATCAACAAAGAAAAATGCAAAAGGATGATGGAATCATGCTATACGATTTCAAAAGTTTCAAGGTTCAGTTTTGATTCTAACTACCAATTCTTGAGGTTTTAGTTGATGTTAATGATTGGCACGCGTTCAGAATTGTCTCAGAATGCTAATGGTATAAAAATTTTGGCTTGAAAAGATCCCTAGCATTGATTTCAGTTTTGCATTTTATGGCCAAAATTTCAAATGTCCAATGGCTTTTTCAGCGAGCTTTTTGCTATGTTCTAGCTAGGGTTGGACTCAGTGCATCTTATGGAAGGGAATTGGTTTGTTCCTTGACCTAAATTCAAGCTTGGGAAAGAATTGGCCTTAGGGTTTGTCCATTAACCATTTTTTCCTAATTTCTAGCCAAAACCTAGACCTAGTGTGTAAATGAACCTTGGCCTGATTTTTGAGTTGGTTCATGATACATAGAACTTGTCCAAGTTCATATGACACCATTTCATTGATTTTTAAATTTTATTTGAATTTTCAATGAATTAAAATGAATTAAATCATCAAAAATTAAATAAAATAAAAAAGTCAACATTTGGTCTTGAAATCAACCATGGGCCACGTGTGTGGCATGACAAGGATGGACAAAGTGAGAAAAATGGGGCCCTTTTGTCAAAATTGGATTTTCAAGGATAGTTGACTTTTGCCATTTCTCAAAAATTTCCCAACTTCTACAAGGCATAACTTGCTCAATTTTTAAGCTTTTCACCTGTTCTTGGACATTTTGGAAAGGTCTTTGAGTCCTTTAACCAATGCCTTTGGTCCCATGTCATTTTGATTTACCAATCTCAAGTTATGGTCTTTGACTTAAAGTCCCCTTTTGTTGACTTTTGAAAATGACCTGTAATGTTGAAATTGATAACTTTTTGTGAGAGCATTTCTTGGACTTGAAGTATGAAGATGAGTTGTAGGAAATGTCTTTCTCTTCAAAATGAGCTTTGGATGGAATTTTTCTGATAATCCATGTGAAAGTTATGCCCTGGTCAATTTCAGTTGACTTTTTCAGCTGTCCAAAGATAGCAACTTTTGCATCTTTGATGATTTCTGAGCCAAATTTTGAGAATCATGATCAAGCATTGATCAAATGATGTTTGTGGCTTCAAAATAATAGGTTGACCAAAAATTTGAACTTTTGACTGCCAAATGACCATTTTGCCCCTACAGTTGACTGTAGTGCAATCTAGGGTTTTGACTGTGCAATCTTGAACTGAATGCCTTGAAACTTGATATGAGGATACTTGACCATCTTTGTAGGCATATGAGACTTGATTGGGCCTTTGAAAACTTCCTTTTCTTGATCAGAACCCAAACCCTAGTTTTGACTGTGTAGGAGACAGTTGAATGCATAACCCTTGGGGGAATTTTGTGACCTGGCTTGGCAATTTCTTGAAGAATATGGGAGGGCAAATTTTGGGGTATAACACCAGGTCCCCCATATGATTGTTCACATTTTTTCTAACATATTTCAATGCAGTGTTCCAACAAAAGTCCACCATACATCTCCAACAATCAGCGTGCCAAGTGGCCTCAGAAGCAGATCCAAAGGCCATAAAATGATGAGCACCATGCTCATGAGTCAACACAGGCGCAGGCAATTCCAAAAGTCAGCAAAGGGCTTGATCACTATTGGGCCCAAATTGCTTCACTTAACCCCCTTTTTTGGTTCATCTTTTTTTTCTTCTTCTTGTTTTATATTTCTATTTTGTTTGTTTATTAATTAATTTTTTTTTCTAATTATCACTAAATTAACATAACTAACTTTTTTCATAAAAATCAAAAAAAAAGAACTAATGTTATTATTATTATTAATTTCATTTTATTTTTGTAAATAAATACTAATAATTGAATTAGTTTTAATTAGGCAACCTTAACCTTTTTTCTTAATAACTAAAATAAATTTAGAATTAGGTTTTTATTAACTTTTAATTTCAATTCCTTTTATTTTATTTCATTAAAAACATAAAAACACAAAAAAAAACTTTTATTTTTTTATTAATTAATTAATTAGTTTAATTATTGGTTTTAATTTCATTAATTACAAAAAAAAAGACAAAAAATTCAATTCTTTTCTTAAAAGGGTCAAAACCCTTAGGACGTTCCCGCTTAAATTTCTTCTCGCGCGCATCTATTTATTTTGGTTATTTATGTAACTGTCTCCAGATATCTAATAGTTAAATAGGAATTTTATCGCTTTATTTAATTTCTCGCACTTATTTACCAAAACGGGTTTTTGTTTTTGGCGATGTATAGACCCGCGCCTTGTAATAGTTAGAATTTACATTTCTGCAATTTATTTTCCACACTCCTAACTGCTAATATGCCTGCAAGAATGTATGTAAATAAAATCAATCTGTAGCTCACAAATAACATGTACAAGATAACCTTAACTGAAAAACAACACACAAAGCACATGCCACTTCTAGGGTACGCCTCACTGGTTGCCTCGAACGTAGTCATCAAGTATAGGGTGTCTTAGAGGTCGCCCTTCTGTCCAAAAGATCCAGTTGCCTCAAAACGGTTGCCTCGGATAAAAAAGGATCTAGGACATTAGGGTTACTTCTAAGGCATCCTACCATTGCTTCGGTGACCATATTGTCCCGATAATCGAATTGACCCCAACAACTCCAACGATGGTGCTACCTACCTCTCAATGGTGGGATAGCACTATCTAAAGGACTCTTACACAGCCTAATTCCTTAGAGTAGGTAGATTTCTCTTAAGTACTTGCTCTTTTCAAAACAAACAAAAACAACTTTTCGCACCTACACTTTCTAAAAGTTTTCAAACAAATTTTTCATACACTCTTAAGGACTGATACAAGAGTTACTTAGAAATTTTTCAAACGAAACTTTTTCAAAACCCACACACACTTGAAAAGCAAACAAATTTTGAAAACATAAGAGCAAGTACCTAAGAGCCCGTGGATAACCACGGATAGAAAGGGTGCTAACACCTTCCCTTTCTATAAATCTACCTCCCGAACCGAGAAACATTCTCGAATAAGGAATTTTGCTGTGCTTTTGTCCTTTCCATGTTGGAGAACATAAAAGACGGTGGTGAATCTTGCTTACCGCGACATTTCGCGAACCAGCTTAAAAAACAGTCAGTTCTATTTCCACCGATCACAGAACTGGCGACTCTGCTGGGGAAATATAATAAGTGGGGTGTACCTTAGGATTAGATCATACTTATGTTTTCAATTGCTTTGCTTTGATTTCTTTATATTTGTGGGTTTTGCATCGGAGTTTCATAGATCCTAACCCGGATATGGGGATACCCTTTTAGGTAGCATAAGCTGTGAGGGACCTGTCTGGCGTAGACCGACACGGGTGAAGCAGTGGCTACGTTGGTGTGGCACCTTGGTCTGTACCGATATCCCTTGTGTTGCAACGAGGAGAATATGGGTCTTCTGAGGAGTCATTAAGCATCAACCGACCTTAGAACCCTAATGTGACCCAACTTGGCCATAGAACAGTAGCAATATGCTACACCCATTGAGGCTAAACTCTCACGATGGTTCTGGCTGCAAGAAAAGATTGCGACGCTGGAGTTATGACCGATTGAGGGTAGTCAGTGATATTGGGATCCTCTAGAACCCGATTACTTTTGATAGGACAGGTCTTAACCAACGAAACTGAAAGAGGGTAGTACCTGAACTTCATGCTGGCCTAAACTCTAAGGGTTGTCTGGTGTGACTTGTGTGCCTTATCATGTTTGCCTTTGTGAATACTTGTGGTATGCTTTACCATAACATCATACCATCATACTATTGCATGCATCCTGCATAAGGACTGACCTATTTCAAAGACAAGAGGGTTTCACCTTTGCTCTGTTTTGTAGGACATCATGATGCCTGTGCGAAGGAACACTATCCGGCTCAACTTTGTTCACCCACCTGATCTGCTCAAAGAATTGGTTAACAGAATTCCAAACACTGCTTCCTTCATCCAGAGGCATGGTTCTCTTCTCGGTTTAGTCACTTCAAAGTGGGACCAACAACTGATGAGTGTCCTGACCCAGTTTTATGATCCCTTGTACAATTGCTTCACCTTTCAAGACTTCCAGCTGGTCCCTACCCTGGAAGAATGCTCTGATTTGCTTGGTATCCTTATCTTGGATCAGACCCCATTCACTGGTTGGGAAAAGACTCTTAGGCTTGAGGAGATTGCTGCAGCCCTTCCCTTGACCAACAAGGAGGTAATGGACAACTGGGTGACTAGAAGCAGAGTTAAGGGCTTCTTGGCTAAGTTTCTGATTGGTAAAGCTAACAGTCTCTGGAATGACTTAGACTTCAGGGCGTACGAGGACATTCTGGCTCTCTTAATCTATGGTCTAGTATTGTTTCCAAATCCTGATAACTTTGTCAATATCAATGCCATAAGGATCTTCATGTCTCGGAACCCTGTACCCACTCTCTTGGGTGATATCCTGCAACAACTCTATGCTCGTACTGCCCGAAGACGAGGAACCTTGTGGTGTTGTACTCCTTTGTTAGTGAGGTGGTTTATTTCGCACCTCCCCAAGTTCGTGCTGAAGAACCAAGAAGGAAGAGGCTGGGCTCATAGGTTAATGTCTCTCACTGATAATGACATCATTTGGACTCTCAGAGGTTTAGATGAGGTGGTTGTTATTGATCGTTGCGGAGAATATCCTAATGTTCCATTGATTGGTACTCATGGCGGAATCTCTTATAATCCATGTTTAGCTCTCCGTCAGTTTGGAAGAGCCAGAAGAGCAGGGCCTCATGAGATGTTGGTGCCTCACATCAGTTTTGAGTTTCAGGTAGATAGTGACGAACTGCGCCGTAGATTCATCAAAGCTTGGGACGGAATTCACAAAGCTGACCCACATGAGTTGGGACCGAAGACTTCTCTACCAATGGAACCCTATTGGAGATGGGTCCGTATCCGTACTCAGAAGTTAGGTATGCCATATGAAGCTGTCAGGCCTATCATTCTTGAAATCTGATGAAGACGGGGTTCCTCCAACCATACTCCCTCCTCAGATACCCACTGATGTTGATACACTAAAGAGGTCTTGGGCGCAACTACAGGAAGAGCGGGATTATTATCGGGAAAAGTTCAACGAACAGGAACAGAAGATCCAGAAGCTGACCAAGCAATTGGAGAACGAGCGGATCATGAATGACTACATCCGTACTGAGAAGAGGAGGCCATGGGAGCACTGATGGGCTTTGGATGTTTCCTTTACAGCTTTTATTTCCTTTTCAATATTTTCATTCCTGTAACGCCTAAGGGCAATTTGTTGAACAATTTAAATTCCTAAGTTTAAATCTAATAAAGTGTGTTCATTTTGTCTACAAAGTTGATTCCCGATTGTCTTTGAAAACATAATTCATACGCATTTCATTCATCATATGCATCACAGGTACCCTTTTTCTACAGGTTGCTTAATCTTCTTCGTTGCTTATTTCAGCACTCAATCATCATGAATCATGAACCAACTACCGAACAAGCTATCAAGGCCCTCCAGGCCCAGAACGCCCAATTTCAGAAGATGGTCATTAACTTAGCCCAAGGACAACATGAGTTGAAGGCTTTGCTCCTGAAGAAGAAGAAGAAGAAGAGGACTGTGTTGTTCAACACTGGACGCAGACTCGAGAATACACTACAGAATGAAGCTGAGAGGACTACTCCATCTGTTGGGGAAGGCAGTCACCAAGGGAGAGAGGTCCCTAGTCCCGTGGTCTCTGACACAGAGATGGATTTCAATGATGAACAGTACCCTCCTGCTGAGGACAGGTACAAACAGCTAGAGGACAGGTTAAATGCTATGGAGATTCAACGTGTGCCTGGGTTGGATTTTGCAGACTTAGGGTTATCTTTTGGGGTGGTAATCCCACACAAGTTCAAGGCACCTGCCTTTGTGAAGTATGACGGGGCTTCCTGTCCTAAGATGCACCTTCGTTCTTATGTAAGGAAGATCCAGCCTTACACTGCAGACAAGAACTTATGGATCCATTTCTTCCAGGAGAGTCTTTCAGGGACTCATCTCGAATGGTTCTATCAGCTGGATGGAACCAACATTCGTAACTGGGAGGACTTGGCTACTGCTTTTTATAAGCAGTATCAGTATAATTCCGACCTCGCTCCCACGCGTACCCAACTCCAGGGTATGTCACTGGGAACGGGTGAAGGTTTTAAGGAGTACGCGCAGAAATGGAGAGACCTGGCTGGCAGGGTGCAGCCACCGCTGACTGAACGTGAACTCGTGGACATGTTCTTGGGGACCCTATCTGGTCCATTCTTCAACCATCTCATTGGTAATTCCTCTATTGGGTTTACAGACCTGATCCTGACTGGTGAGAGGATCGAAGCTGGTATCAAATCGGGGAAGATACAGAAGGGTGCCTCCTCAAATACTAAAAAGAAGCTAGTGCTGTGTATGGTCCCAGAAGACAGAATAAACCAGAATGCCTCCAAGCTGTTAACGCGATAGTAATTTCAAAGCCTGCTGCTGCTCCTCAGCAGTACAACCAGCCAAGAGTTGAGAGGCCCAAAAGACAATATACTCGGCTCAGCATGACTCTCTCTCAGATATTGCCGCAACTGTTATCAACCAGCCTGGTAACTGTCAAGGAAGCTCCGAAGGTGGTAAACACAGCATCTCCGAAGTACAATCCCAACGCCCGCTGCGCTTATCACTCTGATAGCCCGGGGCATTCTACTAATGATTGTTGGGCCCTAAGGAATAAGGTTCAGGACCTTATTGATGTTAAGGAAATACAGTTTGAGGCGCCCGAAAGGCCCAATATGGTGACAGCTCCCATGCCCAATCATGGAGTAAATGCTATTGGGGATAATGACGAAGTGGAGGAATCTGAATTTGACAGCTGGATCTACCCAACAACCAATGATGGATCAAGCAACTGGACTTCCAAAGACTCCATACCTGTTACTTTTGTCACTCAGTAATGAACTCCTTTGTTTTGGATTTGTAACGAACAATGATTTGAAACTTTATGGCCCGGTGTCTTACCCGGGGCACCGTGGTTTCATTTGTGAGGGCTTGTTATTTGTCACTTTCATATATCATGAATAAAAGCATTGGACGTTTTTCAAATTTCAAATCTTGCGCTCCCTTTCTTTCTTTATATATTGCAAAACAACTATATTTACACACACTCACTTATACAGGTTCCAATCCACTCTGGATCTCACTGGTAATGACTCTGCTACTGCCAGTTATGACTTCGAAAATCCGATCAACTTAGCCGAAGACGAAGGTGAAGATGATTGCGAAGTGCTTGGTGAGCTTGCAAGACTGTTACTCCAGGAAGAGAGGGCCATTCAGCCACATGAAGAGCCAGTGGAAACGGTAAACCTGGGTACTGAGACAGACAGAAAGGAAGTCAAGATTTGTGCCAATCTAGAGCTCAGTGTGAAACAATGGTTGATTCAGATGCTGCATGATTATGTGGAAATCTTTTCCTGGTCCTACGAAGACATGCCTGGGTTGGATACCGACATTGTGGTTCATCATCTGCCTACCAAGAAAGACTGCCCTCCGGTTAAACAGAAGGTCCGCCGTATGCGTCCAGAGATGTCCGAGAAAATCAAGGCTGAGGTTATGAAACAATTTGACGTCGGGTTTCTAGCAGTGACTTCTTACCCTCAGTGGGTCGCCAACGTGGTTCCAGTGCCAAAGAAAGATGGTAAGGTCCGAATGTGTGTTGATTACAGGGATTTGAACAGGGCGAGCCCTAAGGATGATTTCCCTCTGCCTCACATTGACGTTCTGGTTGACAATACTGCTCAACATAAAGTATTCTCCTTCATGGATGGTTTCTCAGGTTACAATCAGATCAAGATGGCTCCTGAAGACATGGAGAAGACCACTTTTGTTACTCAGTGGGGCACCTTTTGCTACAAGGTCATGCCTTTTGGGTTGAAAAATGCTGGGGCAACCTACCAACGTGCCATGGTTGCTTTTTTTCATGACATGATCCATCACGAGATAGAAGTGTATGTCGATGATATGATTGAAAGGTCCCAAACTGAGGAGGAACACCTTGACCATCTACAGAAACTGTTTGACCGTTTGAAGTTGTACAAGCAAAGGTTGAACCCGAACAAGTGCACCTTTGGGGTAAGATCTGGAAAACTGCTAGGCTTCGTCGTGAGCGACAAAGGTATTCAAGTGGACCCTGCCAAGGTAAAAGCCATACAAGAGATGCCAACTCCCAAGACAGAGAAAGAAGTCAGAGGCTTTCTAGGACGTCTGAATTACATTGCCCGATTCATCTCGCATCTAACTGCTACCTGTGAACCAATCTTTAAGCTGCTGAAGAAAGATCAAGTAGTACGTTGGAACGATGAATGTCAGGCCGCTTTCGACAGAATCAAAGAGTATCTCCAAGAACCACCGATTCTTATGCCACCGGTTGAAGGGAGACCTCTAATACTATACTTGACAGTACTTGACAACTCAATGGGGTGTGTGTTGGGGCAGCATGACGAGTCTGGCCGAAAAGAGCATGCCATTTATTACCTTAGCAAAAAGTTTACCGACTGTGAGACCCGATACTCATTGCTCGAGAAAACTTGCTGCGCTTTGGTATGGGCTTCTCGCTGGCTGAGACAGTATATGTTGACTCACACTACTCTGTTGATTTCAAAAATGGATCCAATCAAGTACATCTTCGAAAATCCTGCCTTGTCCGGGAGAATAGCAAGATGGCAAATGATCTTGACAGAATATGACATACAGTACACGACTCAGAAAGCAATCAAGGGAAGTGTATTGGCAGACCATTTGGCACACCAGGCAGTGGATGACTACCAATCTATGAACTTTGAATTTCCTGACGAAAACATCATGGTAGTGACTGATTGTGAAGTACCTGGACCGGATGAAGGACCTGAGGAAGGATCTCGATGGTCTATGCACTTTGACGGAGCCTCAAACGCTTTGGGTAACGGTATTGGCGCCGTGATCATATCCCCTAAAGGCACTCATACTCCACTTACTGCCCGGCTATGTTTCAACTGCACCAACAACATGGCGGAGTATGAAGCATGTATTATGGGTCTTCAAGCTGCAATTGACTTAAGGATCAAGTATCTGAGTGTCTTCGGAGATTCCGCTCTCGTGATCAACCAGATCAAAGGCGAGTGGGATACGAAACACCCAAATCTTATTCCTTACAAAGAGTATGTTTTGACGTTGATCCCCCATTTCACGGAGATAACTTTTGAACACTTTCCAGGAGAGGAGAATCAGTTGGCGGACGCGTTGGCTACGATGTCTTCTATGTTCAAAGTCAAATGGGACAACGAGGCTCCCCAGATCATCATCTGGAAATTGGACGAACCTGCATATTGCTGTGATCTTGAGGCTGAAGAGGTAACTGAAAAACCTTGGTATCATGAAGTGAAGAGGTATCTTGAAGCTCAAGAATATCCCAAGGGTGCATCCGTTAATGATAAGAAGTTTCTGAGAAAGTTCGCAGCAAAGTTCTTCCTCAGCAACAGTATTCTCTACAAGCGAAACCATGATTCAACCTTACTGCGTTGTGTGGATAAGACTGAAGCAGAAAGAATCATGGCAGAGCTACATGAAGGTACCTTCGGAACACATTCCAGTGGACATACCATGGCAAAGAAAATCCTTCGGGCAGGATATTTCTGGTCCACAATGGAAGCCGACTGTTATCAACATTCTCGGACGTGTCACAAAATGCCAGATCTATGCTGATAAGGTGCACGTTCCTTCAGTTCCTCTGAATGTCTTGACAGCACCTTGGCCTTTTGCAATTTGGGGCATTGATATGATCGGCGAGATCAGACCTACGGCATCCAATGGGCATCGCTTCATCCTAGTGGCGATTGATTACTTCACGAAGTGGGTGGAGGCAGCTTCATATGCTACGGTAACCAAGAACGTCGTGGCACGGTTCATTCGGCACAACATGATTTGTCGCTACGGTGTCCCGGAAAGGATCATTACAGACAATGGTACCAATCTTAACAACAAGATGATCACTGAGCTCTGCGAGCAGTTCAAGATACAGCACCATAACTCTTCTCCTTACCGGCCGAAGATGAATGGGGCTGTAGAAGCAGCGAATAAGAATATTAAGAAGATTGTGCAGAAGATGACAGTGACCTATAAAGATTGGCACGAGATGTTACCGTTTGCTCTTCATGGGTACCGTACCTCGGCACGGACGTTAATAGGGGCAAACCCCTTTTCTTTGGTCTATGGCATGGAGGCAGTCTTGCCAATCAAAGTCCAGATACCCTCTCTCCGGATAATGAAGGATGCAGGTCTGAGCGAAGATGACTGGATCCAGACCTGGCTTGATCAGCTGAATCTAATCGACGAAAAGAGACTCACTGTTATTTGCCATGGTCAAACGTACCAAAAACGGATGATCAGGGCATTTAACAAGAAAGTCAGACGACAAGAGTATCAAGTCAGAGACCTGGTAATCAAGCGCATCATTCTTCCTCAAAGTGATCCCAGGGGAAAATGGACCCCTATGTACGAAGGGCCATTTGTGGTTAAACATGTCTTCTCAGGAGGAGCTATGATTCTAACCACCATGGATGGTGACGACCTTCCTCACCCCGCCAATGCAGACATAGTAAAAAGATACTACGCATGATAAAAGACCCGTTAAGTTGACACACCTAGGCAAAAATAAGGGCTTCCCGGCGAACCAAAAGGGTTCGGGCAAAAATAAGGGATGAAATGAAAAAATCTGTACACCAGGCAAGTCCAAAACCTGAAAAGGCGGCTTGGGCAAAAATGGGTATCCCGGTGGACTGAAAACCCGAAAGGGCAGTCTAGGAAAAAGTTAGGGATAAGCGTAATACTATGTCTTATGGGATCACCCTGTATCCAGAATTCGGCATCAACTATCAGGTTCAGACGGCATCGATCAGTCAGCTTCATCTTCAACTGAGCAGCAAAGTGATGAGACGCTTGAAGACATAAAGACGATAGCAGAGTTGGAACCTAGTGGGACTTTTCATATAGCTGTTTTATTTTCCTTTTTCAAAATTGTATAAACTCTATGTTGTTAGGCGGCGTTCTCTTACTAGGACGTCAGCCTCTTGTACATAAACGCCTATTTACAGGCAAATTCAAAAATCAATACAAATTCACTTTTTCAGACGAATTGCCAATTATTTTTCCTTTTTTCTGTTTTGTCTTGCGAAGAACGTCCAATGTTCATTTTTTTGATATATGCATTTGACACTAATTGTTAACTCATAAATATTTGCATACGAAACAAAGGATTAATTACAGGTGACATCAGAAACAGGGGCAATAATGAGTTGTCCAAGCAATCTAGTTGCTCCGTCCACCAAGGTACCAAGGTAAGTTCGGCTGAAGAATGTAACCACGATACCTTCACTCCCCCCAGAGTAAGGATCAACAATACTCTCCCCCCGAGCAGAGTTGGTCTCCCATAAGCCTTAAAAAGGCACAATATCTCCAGCAAGTCAGCAACACTCTCCCCAAGCAGAGTTAGCCTACTGTCAGCCTTAAGGAAGATGGGTATCCCCAGAAAATCTCAATATTCCCCAGCGGAGTATACAGACGTTCCTAAGCAAGCATCCCCGGCAGTCTTAATATAAGATTGTTCCCCGGCGGAATACAGACGCCCCAGTGGAGCCATTCCCCAGTACAATCCAAAAAGTATCCCCAGGAGAGTTGAATCAATCTCCCCAGTAGGAAGCTTATCCCCAGTAGATTCTGGAAGCTTATCCCCTGCAGAGTACGAACGCTCTCCCCAGCTTTATTCAGAAGGTTATTCCCCACCAGAGCTTATAACTGGGTTATCCTCAGCTAATTACCACGGAAAGATCGTCCTCGGCGAAGTTCTTCCTATCCCCCAGCGGAGTTCATCAAATCTGCCAACATAACATATCAATGGTATCCCCAATGGAGTTATCATCAATTTCAAAACCTCAGCGAAGTATCTCTTCCCACAGAGTATTCCCCGCAGAGTAATCTCTCCAACAAGTTTATTCCCCAAACGGAGTCATCTTCTCCTACCGGTTTATTCTTGCAACCATCATCCCCAGCGGAAACAAAGAACTCTACTCTTCAACATCAGCCCAGGATTCAACTTCCCGGCATTTGTCATGGATTTATTTTCCTAAGACGAAAATACATTCATGAACATTACATTATCATACACCACGACGCATGCATATACGCATCATAAACACACAATCTCATTTATTTTTGAGAACATCATGACATCATGCATTTCATACATCATGACATTGCATACAACTGATGTTTTGCCATTTCATGAAAAAGGTCAACCCAAAGGTAATTACTATCAACTGTCGCAATTCCAAATTCGATACCTGTATCTAGCCAGGGCATATCTGTTGACGACTAATTCCATATTCGATTCCTGTATCCAGCCAGGGCACATCTGAAGAGTTTGAAGATTCGATGCCTGTATTCAGCCAGGGCATATATGTTGATGACTAATTCCAGATTCGATTCCTGTATCCAGCCAGGGCACGTCTGAAGAGTTTGAAGATTCGATTCCTGTATCCAGCCAGGGCATATCTGTTGACGACTAATTCCAGATTCGATTCCTGTATCCAGCCAGGGCACATCTGAAGAGTTTGAAGATTCGATTCCTGTATCCAGCCAGGGCATATCTGTTGACGACTAATTCCAGATTCAATTCCTGTATCCAGCCAGGGCACGTCTGAAGAGTTTGAAGATTCGATACCTGTATCTAGCCAGGGCATATCTATTGACGACTAATTCCATATTCGATTCTTGTATCCAGCCAGGGCACATCTGAAGAGATTGAAGATTCGATGCCTGTATCCAGCCAGGGCATATCTGTTGACGACTAATTCCAGATTCGATTCCTGTATCCAGCCAGGGCACATCTGAAGAGTTTGAAGATTCGATTCCTGTATCCAGCCAGGGCATATCTGTTGACGACTAATTCCAGATTTGATTCCTGTATCCAGCCAGGGCACATCTGAAGAGTTTGAAGATTCGATTCCTGTATCCAGCCAGGGCATATCTGTTGATGACTAATTCCAGATTCGATTCCTGTATCCAGCCAGAGCACATCTGAAGAGTTTGAAGATTCGATGCCTGTATCCAGCCAGGGCATATCTGTTGACGACTAATTCCAGATTCGATTCCTGTATCCAGCCAGGGCACATCTGAAGAGTTTGAAGATTTGATTCCTGTATCCAGCCAGGGCACATCTGAAGAGTTTGAAGATTCGATTCTTGTATCCAGCCAGGGCATATCTGTTGACGACTAATTCCAGATTCGATTCCTGTATCCAGCCAGGGCACATCTGAAGAGTTTGAAGATTCGATGCCTGTATCCAGCCAGGGCATATCTGTTGACGACTAATTCCAGATTCGATTCCTGTATCCAGCCAGGGCACATCTGAAGAGTTTGAAGATTCGATTCCTGTATCCAGCCAGGGCATATCTGTTAACGACTAATTCCAGATTCGATTCCTGTATCCAGCCAGGGCACATCTGAAGAGTTTGAAGATTTGATTCCTGTATCCAGCCAGGGCATATCTGTTGACGACTAATTCCAGATTCGATTCCTGTATCCAGCCAGGGCACATCTGAAGAGTTTGAAGATTCGATGCCTGTATCCAGCTAGGGCATATTTGTTGACAACTAATTCCAGATTCGATTCCTGTATCCAGCCAGGGCACGTCTTAAGAGTTTGAAGATTCGATTCTTGTATCCAGCCAGGGCATATCTGTTGACGACTAATTCCATATTCGATTCCTGTATCCAGCCAGGGCACATCTGAAGAGTTTGAAGATTCGATTCCTGTATCCAGCCAGGGCATATCTGTTAACGACTAATTCCATATTCGATTCCTGTATCCAGCCAGGGCACATCTGAAGAGTTTGAAGATTCGATTCCTGTATCCAGCCAGGGCATATCTGTTGACGACTAATTCCAGATTCGATTCCTGTATCCAGCCAGGGCACATCTGAAGAGTTTGAAGATTTGATTCCTGTATCCAGCCAGGGCATATCTGTTGACGACTAATTCCAGATTCGATTCCTGTATCCAGCCAGGGCACATCTGAAGAGTTTGAAGATTCGATGCCTGTATCCAGCCAGGGCATATTTGTTGACAACTAATTCCAGATTCGATTCCTGTATCCAGCCAGGGCACGTCTGAAGAGTTTGAAGATTCGATTCATGTATCCAGTCAGGGCATATCTGTTGATGACTAATTCCATATTCGATTCTTGTATCCAGCCAGGGCACATCTGAAGAGTTTGAAGATTCGATTCCTGTATCCAGCCAGGGCATATCTGTTAACGACTAATTCCATATTCGATTCCTGTATCCAGCCAGGGCACATCTGAAGAGTTTGAAGATTCGATTCTTGTATCCAGCCAGGGCATATCTGTTGATGACTAATTCCAGATTCGATTCCTGTATCCAGCCAGGGCACATCTGAAGAGTTTGAAGATTCGATTCTTGTATCCAGCCAGGGCATATCTGTTGACGACTAATTCCAGATTCGATTCCTGTATCCAGCCAGGGCACATCTGAAGAGTTTGAAGATTCGATTCCTGTATCCAGCTAGGGCATATCTGTTGACAACTAATTCCATATTCGATTCCTGTATCCAGCCAGGGCACGTCTAAAGAGTTTGAAGATTCGATTCTTGTATCTATCCAGGGCATATCTGCAGATGTTTGTTTGTACATTCGGTACCTGTATCCAGCCAGGGCACGTCTGTAAGCAACCTTTTGAAGTTCTGGATTTGATTTCTGTATCTAGCCAAGGCATATCTGTGAGCGACTGAGTGAAGATCAACCTATGTAACAGGCCAGTTAATTATCTTTCTTTCTCAGGTATGCAAGTTCTCGCTAAGGAATCTCTTACGTGATCGACACCTGGATGGCATCTATAAGCCCATCCCCCCATATCATCTTTCCAAATGGCATCTATAAGCCCATTCCCGACAAGGTTCTGTCACACTTCCAGATGGCATCTATAAGCCCATCCTCCTATCCACCATCTTTACAAATGGCATCTATAATCCCATTCCCGACATCACACTGCTGATACTCTACTATGTGAGTGCAAATTTCTGGGCACTCTAGTGTTCAATCATCTTCCACCCTCGGATCACGAAAGGCACACAAGCCAATCTACATCCTCAGGTCTAAGAAGATTGAACAGGGGCAACTGTTGTACCCTAAAATTTTCCCTCCCATATTCTTCAAAGTTTTGACAAGCATCATCTCAATTTGCTCAAGTCTACTCAAGGGTTGCACAGTTCAAACATCCTCCTAAGCCAGTCAAATTAGGGTTTTGGTTCTTGCAAGGAAGTTGAGGTTTTCAAGGGCTCAATCAAGTCCCACATGCCTATAAACATTGGCAGGCATCTACATGTCAAGTTTCAAGGCTCACAAGGTCAAGTTGCACAGTCAAAAACCCTAATTGCTTCACAATCAACTGTAGGGGCAAAATGGTCATTTGGCAGTCAAAAGTCAAAAATTTTTGTCAACATCTTATTTTGAAGCCACAATCATCATTTGATCAAGTCTTGATCATGATTCCACAAGAATGGCTCAAAAATCATCAAGATGCAAAAGTTTCTATTTTTGGACAGTTGAAAAGTCAACTGTAACTTGACCAAGGCATAACTTTTTCATGGTTCATCAGAAAAATCCCATCCAATTCTCATTTTGAAGGGGATGACATTTACTACAAATCATCTTCACATTCCAAGTCCAAGAAATGCTCTCACAAAAAGTTATCAATTTCAACATTATAGGTCATTTTCAAAAGTCAACAAAAAGGCATTTTAAGTCAAAGACCATAACTTGAGGTTGGTAAATCAAAATGACATGGGACCAAAGGCATTGGTTAGAGGACTTCAAGACCTTTCTAAAATGTCCAAGAACATGTTCATATGATCAAAATTGAGCAAGATATGCATTGGAGAAGTTGGGAAATTTTTGTGAAATGGCCAAAGTCAACTATCCTTGAAACTTCAATTTTTGACAAAAGGGCCCACTTTTTTCCACTTGGTTCAGCCTTGTCATGCCACCCACGTGTCCCATGACCCATTACAAGACCAAACATTTATTTTTTCATTTTTGTTTAATTTTTATGGATTTAATTCACTTTAATCCATAATAATCAAATAAAAATCAAAAAATGAATTAAATGGTATCTTTGAGTTTTGAATGACTTTTATATGTCATGAATCACCTACCAAATTCGTGTAAAGTCCATTTCAAGCATGAAATTCAAATTTGAACAAAAATGGCAAGTTTCTTTAATGGTGGTTATGGAGAAATCCAAAACTTCATTGCAATGGTTTAAGGCTCATAATTTTGCTTGATTCTCATTCATACACATATATGCAAATGTTCCAGACCAAAGACAGGACCTAGAAACCACTAAAATGGCATAAACAAGTTTAAAAATTTGAAAGAAAAGTTGCAAACTGAAATCCATATTCCAGCACAATTCAAGCACTTTTCTTGCTTCTAACACGTTGCCAGCATTGCCAGGAACCTATTGCAACCAAGAACGCGCTCTAACACTCAAGGAAACGGCCAAACAGAATCACGGTTTGAATAAACTCTTCCATAATCGAAATTCATTTTTTACGCATCATCAACACACTTTGATTACTGCTTTGCATTTCTAACATTGTTATGAAGCTTTTGATATAATTTAATTTGATTATGGTGCTCTAAAATGAAAGTTGCCATTGTTAAGTTCTAGGGTTTCAGAGTTTTCAAATTGGGGCTTTGTGCATACTGTAAAATCAGAACCTCCAAGACCCATGGTTGAACTCAGAAGGACGAGACAAACACAACCCAACCATCGCGCCCTTTTTATGTTCACTATATAGCTAATCGCTATTTTCCACAGTTTTGCATTGTGGGGGTTAAAAACCCCCGCTATCTTGTTTCTATTTTGCAGATAAATGAAGACGATGATGAGGTGTCCATGCATGGCTGGCTGGTTCAAATAAACGCGCGGATTTTTTAATTTCCAGAATATTGTTTGTTTTCATATTTAATTTTCTTTGATTGTTATATTAACAAAAACACTCAAGTGGCTCAGTGGAGAGGGGCGTGGCTATGCATCATTGGGACCTGGGTTCGATTCCCAGGTCCCCCATATAATTGTTCACATTTTTTCTAACATATTTCAATGCAGTGTTCCAACAAATGTCCACCATACATCTCTAACGATCAGCGTGCCAAGTGGCCTCAGAAGCAGATCCAAAGGCCATAAAATGATGAGCACCATGCTCATGAGTCAACACAGGCGCGGGCAATTCCAAAAGTCAGCAAAGGGCTTGATCACTATTGGGCACAGATTGCTTCACTTAACCCCCTTTTTTGGTTCATCTTTTTTTTTTCTTCTTGTTTTATATTTCTATTTTGTTTGTTTATTAATTAATTTTTTTTCTAATTATCACTAAATTAACATAACTAACTTTTTTCATAAAAATCAAAAAAAAAGAACTAATGTTATTATTATTATTAATTTCATTTTATTTTTGTAAATAAATACTAATAAATTGAATTAGTTTTAATTAGGCAACCTTAACCTTTTTTCTTAATAACTAAAATAAATTTAGAATTAGGTTTTTATTAACTTTTAATTTCAATTCATTTTATTTTATTTCATTAAAAACATAAAAACACAAAAAAAAAACTTTTATTTTTTTTATTAATTAATTAATTAGTTTAATTATTGGTTTTAATTTCATTAATTACAAAAAAAAGACAAAAAATTCAATTCTTTTCTTAAAAGGGTCAAAACCCTTAGGACGTTCCCGCTTAAATTTCTTCTCGCGCGCATCTATTTATTTTGGTTATTTATGTAACTGTCTCCAGATATGTAATAGTTAAATAGGAATTTTACCGCTTTATTTAATTTCTCGCACTTATTTACCAAAACGAGTTTTTGTTTTTGGCGATGTATAGACCCGCGCCTTGTAATAGTTAGAATTTACATTTCTGCAATTTATTTTCCGCACTCCTAACTGCTAATATGCCTGCAAGAATGTATGTAAATAAAATCAATTTGTAGCTCACAAATAACATGTACAAGATAATCTTAACTGAAAAACAACACACAAAGCACATGCCACTTCTAGGGTACGCCTCACTGGTTTCCTCGAACGTAGTCATCAAGTATATGGTGTCTTAGAGGTCGCCCTTCTGTCCAAAAGATCCAGTTTCCTCGAAACGGTTGCCTCGGATAAAAAAGGATCTAGGACATTAGGGTTACTTCTAAGGCGTCCTACCATTGCTTCGGTGACCACATTGTCCCGATAATCGAATTGACTCGAACAACTCAAACGATGGTGCTACCTACCTCTCAATGGTGGGATAGCACTATCTAAAGGACTCTTACACAACCTAATTCCTTAGAGTAGGTAGATTTCTCTTAAGTACTTGCTCTTTTCAAAACAAACAAAAACAACTTTTCGCACCTACACTTTCTAAAAGTTTTCAAACAAATTTTTCATACACTCTTGAGGACTGATACAAGAGTTACTTAGAAATTTTTCAAACGAAACTTTTTCAAAACCCACACACACTTGAAAAGCAAACAAATTTTGAAAACATAAGAGCAAGTACCTAAGAGCCCGTGGATAACCACGGATAGAAAGGGTGCTAACACCTTCCCTTTCTATAAATCTACCTCCCGAACCGAGAAACATTCTCGAATAAGGAATTTTGCTGTTCTTTTGTCCTTTCCATGTTGGAGAACATAAAAGACGGTGGTGACTCTTGCTTACCGCGACATTTCGCGAACCAGCTTAAAAAACAGTCAGTTCTATTTCCACCGATCACAGCAGACATGATCATTGTCCATCATCTGGGGCAGTTAAGTCAAGATTCAAGGAATCTCTCAAAGATGCCAAATAGCCAGAGGCAAATCTCCATCTGAATTGCTTGGGGCATTGGACATGAATTCTAACAACGAATCTTACATGATCAAACAAACATCTTCTGGTATTATGGCAACACAACACTACCGACAGTGACAACTCCCTACACTCTGAGAGCATTGGACATAGTCGGAAAATACTGCGCATGAACAAAGACCCGCTAGCTTGACTGGCCTAGGAAAAAATAAGGGCATCCCGATGAACCAAAAGGGTTCAGGCAAAAATTAGGGATAAAGTATGAAAAATCTGTACACCCGGCAAGTCAAAAACCCGAAAGGGCGGCTTGGGCAAAAAAGGGTATCCTGGTGAACTGAAAACCCGAAAGGACGGTCTAGGCAAAAATTAGGGATCAAAGCGTACGATTATGTCTCGTCATCTCGTCACTGTCCTACCAGAAGAAGACTTGTCATTTTGACCGAAAGGTACCAAGCACCTCATAGGTGGGGATAATACTCGATCCACAGGGCCTCCGCAGGCACCTTCTCCCACAGAAACAGGGGCAATAAGAATTGTCCAAGCTGTACAGTTGCTCTATCCACCAGGTACAAAGGTAGATTCAGCTGAAGAATATGGCTAAGATACCTTCACTCCCCGCAGAGTAAGACAGTAATGGTAGCTCTCCCCCAGCTGAGGCTTGCAACTTTGAATGAATCGGTAATATTCTCCCCAAGCAGAGTTTATCTACCATCAGCACTAAAAAGGCTTGATACCCCCGACAGTCTTAATATTCCCTAGAGGAGTATAAGAATATTCCCTGGTAGAATACAAGATACCCCCAGTGGAGTTAAAATTTTCCCAGCGCAGTCTGAAAAAGCTTCCCCAACAGAGTTGAAGCATCATCCCCAGTAGACTCTGGAAGTTTATCCCCAGCCAAGTTCAAAAAGATCATTCCCCGCAGAATTCAAAGGGATATCCCCAGCAAGTCACAACTGAAAGATCATCCCCCAGCGAATTTTCTTTCCTTTCACAAATAGGAATTCAATCCTCAACAAATTCAGTATCACCAGCAACGGTAATCCATCCCCAACGGAGCTCATCAGTGGAATCCTCAGCCGAGCATTTCTTCCCCACAGAGTAATCTCCTCATCAGTTTATTCCCCAACGGAGTCATCCTCTCCTGCAGGTTTATTCTTGCAATCACCTTCATTCATCATCCCTAGCGGAAACGAAGAATTCAACTTTACTCTCCAGCAGCTATCCAGGATTTATTTTCCCCAACTAAAACATTACATTTCCATACATCATGATACATGCATATATGCATCATATAATACAATCTCATTTATTTTGAGAACATTATTGCTTGATCCATATCATGCATTGCATATGACTGACATCTACCTTTCAGGAAAGATGTAGTTAAGTTCTCAACTATATCCAAAACCTTGTTTGGTCCAGTTAAATCGATTCCTAAAGATTTTTCTGATGTCGATCCAGTCAAAGGCCTTCTCTGGTCCAGTCAAATTGATTCCTAAAGATTTTTCTGATGCCGATCTAGTTGAAGTTATCCCAAGACCTTGTCTGGTCCAGTTAAATCGATTCCTAAAGATTTTTCTGAGGCCGATCCAGTCAAAGGCCTTCTCTGGTCCAGTCAAATCGATTCCTAAAGATTTTTCTGATGTCGATCCAGTTGAAGTTATTCAAAGACCTTGTCTGGTCCAGTTAAATCGATTCCTAAATATTTTTCTGATGCCGATCCAGTCAAAGGCCTTCTCTGGTCCAGTTAAATCGATTCCTAAAGATTTTTCTGATGCCGATCTAGCTGAAGTTATCCCAAGACCTTGTCTGGTCCAGTTAAATCGATTCCTAAAGATTTTCCTGATGCCGATCGAGTCAAAGGCCTTCTTTGGTCCAGTTAAATCGATTCCTAAATATTTTTCTGATGTCAATCCAGTTGAAGTTATTTCAAGACCTTGTCTGGTCCAGTTAAATCGATTCCTAAAGATTTTTATGATGTCGATCCAATCAAAGGCCTTCTCTGGTCCAGTCAAATCGATTCCTAAATATTTTTCTGATGTCGGTCCAGTTGAAGTTATCCCAAGACCTTGTCTGGTCCAGTTAAATCGATTCCTAAAGATTTTTCTGATGCCGATCCAGTCAAAGGCCTTCTCTGGTCCAGTTAAATCGATTCCTAAAGATTTTTATGATACTGATCCAGTTGAAGTTATTTCAAGACCTCCTATGGTCCAGTTAAATCGATTCCTAAAGATTTTTCTGATGTCGATTCAGTTGAAGTTACTCCAAGACCTTGTCGGGTCCAGTTAAATCGATTCCTAAAGATTTTTCCTGATCCAATCAGAGTTACTCTAAGACCTTGTCTGGTCCGGTTAAATAGATTCCTAAAGATTTTTCCTGATCCAGTCAGAGTCACTCCAATACCTTGTCTGGTCCAGTTAAATCGATTCCTAAAGATTTTTTTGATGCCGATCCAGTCAAAGTTAATCCAAGATCTCCTATAGTTCAGTCAGACCACTGATAAGATCTCCCTGATTCATATTCCAGTCGAAGTTAAGACCACCTACCAACAGTCTCCAAATGGCATTTGTAATCCCATTCCCGACATTACAATGTTGATACCACTTCATGCGAGTACAAATTTCTGGGCACTCTAGTGTTCAATCATCTTCCACCTTCGGATCACGAAAGGCCCGAAAGCCAATCTATATCCCCAGGTTTAAGAAAATTGAACAGGGGCAGCTGTTGTACCCCAAAATTTACCCTCTCATATTTCCTAAGACATTGCAAGAGAAATCTCGAAGTGGCTCAAGATTGCTCAAGAGTTGGACAGTCAAATCATCTCCTAAGGCAGTCAACCTCAAATTAGGGTTTTGTGTTGCATCAAGGTCCTTGCATCCAAATGACCTCAAGTGATCCCCAATGTCCTAATATGTTCTCAATTTCATCCATGTCAAATTTCAAGCCTTGCAGAGGAAGTTTGCTCAGTCAATTGCTCAAAGGGTCCAAAAATCGACTATGCTAGGGCAAAAGTCAACTGTGACCTAAATACAGTCAAAATTCAAGATTTTTTTGTCAACATTCTCATTTTGAAGGATATTTCATCATTTGATCAAGGGTTGATCATGATTCATCAAGGATTGCTCAAAATTCATCAAGACTCAAAATTTGCTAAATTAGAGTTTTGTAGGAAAAGTCAACTCAACTTTGACCAAGCATAACTTTCTCATACTTTATGAGAAATGACCCACCCAAAGCTCATTTTGAAGAGGATGCAATTTCCTAAAATCCATCTCCATACCCCAAGATCAATAAATGCACTCACAAAAATTTACAAATTTAGACATTATAGGTAATTTTTGAAAGACAACAAAAACACCTTTTTTGCCAAAGCTTATAACTTGAGCATGGAATATCAAAATGAGATGAGACCAAAATTGGTTAGAGGACATCTCAAGGTTTCTAAAAAGTCTAAGAACACCTCCAAAAGTTCAAAATTGAAGAAGTTATGCATTGTTGAAGTTGGGCATTTTTCCAAAATTTCCAAAAGTCAACTATCCCGAAAACTTCAAATTTTGTCAAATTTTGTCACACTACACACGTGTCCTATCTTCAGTCTTGTGTCCATTTATTGATTTTTCTATTTTATTTGATTTTTATTGAATTAATTCATTTTAAATCAATTTAAATCCAAATAAAATCCAAATATTGATCACTTGGAATCTTTTTGATTGATAAAGGCTTTAATTGTCATCATGGACATGATCAAACTCGTATCTCACCATATCATGAACAAAAAGATGGATTTGGGACAAATTTGGAAGATTTTTAATGGTGAATAAAATCACATCTCCAAACATGAATTCACAAGGATTCAGCCCAAGAAAGTTAACCTAATTCATTCCATATTACTTATACAAGCTAAGGAGGCACGAATCAGAGGTTGGAGGGCTGCATAAACATCAAAACCAAACTTGAAAAAAAGGTGGAAAAGCTTGAAACTGAAATCAAGCATAGAGGTGTTTTCAAGGCCAAAACTCAACGTGAATCTATTGCTGGGCCATCACTAAAGGGAAACCAACTCAAAACCAATCCCCATACACATTCCAAAGCGCTGTAAGTCTCTCTGAAAATCGCCTTTCAGTTGAATTCGTATCACATAGTTCTTGCACTTTTCTTGCAAAATATTTACATACTCATGCTTATCGTTCCATTTAGAAGCTTTTTGCATTATTGAATTGCATTTTTATGGCCTGTAACCCCCTAGCTGATTCTAGGGTTCTTGGTTCTTGTTTTTGGGCATTTTAATTGCAGGAAAAATTGATGCTAATAATGGACATGGACGTAATCAGTGGAAGAAGACGAGCACAACCATGTGCTTGGAATTGATTTTCGTGGCCTAGAACTAGTTTTAGGAATGAGCTACGAATTTAGCTGCGGATAAAAATCCGCAGGTAAATAACCAGGTCCAACGAAGAAGACGCTGACGCGTCTCCCTCCCATTGGTTGTTTCAAACGTTGCGTTCTTTTTATTTTTTTCTGATCCAGTGATTTGTCTTTATTTTATTATTATTAATTCCTAATACACTAACAAATGGAAAGCAGTGGCGCAGTGGTAGACGTGTTGTTCAAAGGCTTGTAGGACCTGGGTTCGAATCCCAGGTCCACCATATTACTTTGTATTATTTTTCAACAGGTTATTGGGTGTGAATTCAAACGCGTAGCATACCATGGTCCTTCACCCATATGCCTGTCAGATGGCCCTAGGCCAGATCTGGTGGTCAAGATTGCAAGTCCACCATATTCTCAAGTGAATGGACGCCCACTGAATCAGAAAAGTCAGCGCAGGCTTGCACTATTAAGCCATAAAAAATGCTAATCTCACCTCCTTTTCGGCCCAGAACCCCCCTTGGTTATTTCTTTTTTCTATTTCTTTCTTTATTTATTTTATTGTTATTATTTTTATTATTTAAAATCATTGACCAATTAAACTTTTTTCTCATAAAATCAAAAACCAAAAATATATTTTATTTATTAAAATTAAATTAAGTATTTTATTTTTGTAAATAAATATCAATTTAATTAATTTAGTTTTAATTAGGTATAATTTCAATATTTTTGCAATAATTAAAATTAATTTAGATAATTAGGGTTTTTACTAACATTGATTAATTTATTTTATTTCTTTAAATATCCAAAAATCCAAAAATATCTTTTTCTTAATTAATTAGTTTATTAATTTAATTGTTAACCTAATTTAATTTCTTTTTAATTCAAAAATAACCAAAAAATCACTTTCCTTCAAAAAGGGTCAAAACCCTAAAAAACTCGCATTCGATTTAACTTTCAGCACGCGATCTATTTTGCCATATTGATGTATCTGTTTCCCGGAATGTAATAGTTTAATAGGACCTTTAATATTTTTATCGCTTTATTTATTTTCCGCATTTTAAATTCAAGGGTTGCTTTTGGCGATGTAAATACCCGACGCCTTGTAATAGTTAGATTTAATTTCCGCAATTTAATTTCTGCAACTGATAAACTGTTAGATGTTTGGTAATAGGGAATGCATAACAAGATCAAATCTTTGACCTAAAATCAACATAGCTCACCTATGATCGGTGGATCTGGAACTGACTGTTTAACGCTGGTTCGCGAAATGTCGCGGAAGCAAGAGTCGCCACCGTCTTTTATTTTCTCCAAATGGAAAGGACAAAAGCACAGAAAAATTCCTTATAGAGATTGCTCTCGGTTCGGGAGGTAGGTTATAGAAAGGGAAGGTGTTAGCACCCTTTCTATCCATGGTTATCCATGGGCTCTTAGATACTTGCTCATTTGTGTTTTCAAAATTGTTTGCTTGCTTTTCAATGTGGGTTTAAAAAAAGTTTCTTTGAAAATTTTCAGTTCGACTCGTACGTCAGAGCGTTTGAAAAATTTGTTTTGAAAGCTTTTGAAAAGTGTCGGTGTGAAAAGATTTTGATTTATTTGAAATTAGAGCAAGTATCCTTGAGAACCTACCTACCCTAAGGAATTCGTCTGTGTAAATGTCCTTTAAAGTAGTGCCATCCCACCATTGAGAGGTAGGTAGCACCACCGTTGGAGGTGTTCGGGTCAATTCGAGGTTCGGGACATGGTGATCACCGGAGCAATGGGAAGATACCTTAGAAGCTACCCTCATGCCAGGTTCCCGGATCATGAGGACTTACTAAGACGTCCTCTACTCGACGATCACCTTTCGAAAGGCAACAGTGAGGCGTACCCTAGGGGTGGTGTGTGCGATTCGTGTGTCGTTTTCAGATATTTATCTTGTCATGTTTATTTGTGTTCTACGCTTGATTTTAATTAGGGCCATTCATTCTTGCATGCTTTTTAACAGTTAAAATTTGCGGGAAAATAAATCTAAACTATTACAAATGGCGCGGGTCCACATCGCCAAAGTTAAACCGGACCCGATTTGACGGAAAATAAATAAAGCAAAGTAAAAGTGCGAGAAATTGAAATTATTACAAGGCTTTGGGACATGTACATAATTATAATAAGCGACAAAGAAAAATATGCGAAATTAATAATTAAAAGTATGGGCGTTGGACCCTTTTGCAAAATATTAAAGTTAATAAGAATTAATTAATTAGAATTAAATGTTTTTTGGTATTTTATGTTTTTTAAGATTTAAAAGAAAAAAGAATTTATTGAAATTAAAAATAAAATGCTAAACCCTAGTTCTAATGTTTTTTAAATTTATTGCGAAAATATTAAGTTTTAACCTAATTTAAATCTAAGTTAATTTACATGCAAAAATCAATTTATGAAAATAAATAAAATAATAATATTATGATAAAAAAAAGAAATCAAAAAAAAGAATTAACAATTAAACCTAAATTCTATATTTTTTTATGTTTTTTATGAAAAGAATTAAAATTGCAAAAAAAAAAACCTAATTATACTAAATTTATTTACATGCATTTATTCATAAAAATAATTAAAATAAATAAATATTTTATTTTATTTTTGCCTTTTCTGATTTTTTGATGTTTTTGTATTTTGTTAAAAAATAATTAACTAAATAAACAATAATTAAAATAAACATAACAATTAAAACAAGAATAAAAAATAAATAAATAAAAATAGTGAAGGCAAACCAGGGGGTTTCAGTCCCAATTCAGGAGGTGTTGACCCAAGAACATTGGCCCATTAAGCATTGGCTTCGTTGGACTTTTTGAATCCTGTAGGATGCGTTGACTGGGAGTATAGCGTGTTCATCCATCCTATGCCTTTGGATTGATCCCCAGGAAGACGTGTCATGCTTGATCTTGAGGCGTATGGTGAACCCTAGCGTGGAGCCTGCATAGGAATTGTCATTGCAAAATAATAAATGGAATTACACAGACCTGGGGTTCGAACCCAGGTCTTGGATATTGCCAAGAGAGGTACCTGCCAGCTGAGCTGTTCAAATCATTTGATATATTAATAAGACACCAACAATAAAAAGAAAGAACAAGCGCATTAATAATTAAACGCGCGGAATTTGAAATCAGCGAATCAGTGAGGGACAACACATCGTCTTCCTCACTTTTTCTGAAACACAAGCCTATGGAAACGGTTTTGCACGCGTTGCTGTAGGCCACCTACAAGAAAATAACGATTAGATGCTGGGTGTATATAAATTGATCGCGAATGCATGAATCTCTTCGTCTTGGTGTACTGAATGCAATGGTGGTACTGGGATGGCCTAATTTTGCTTGTATTGGGAAACCCCAATTTTGAAACCTGCAAACCCTAACATTTAACAATGGTAAAATCGCATATGTGGCACAAAAATGAAATTAATTGGTATGGTTAGCTTGGAAACTTCATACTGAACAAGAATTCATCAATCAAAATGCAAAAAGATGTATGAATTGTGATATGCGATTTCAACAGTTTTGTGACATAGTTCAAGTTCTTGATACCGATTCAGGGCGTTTTGGTAGTTGATATTGATTGGAAATTGATCAGGAGTTCACAAGGAAGCCTTTGGAATGAGTATTAGGGTTGGAATCGACCTGTAACCTTGAAATCAGTTTTGTGTTTATTTGGAAAATTTTCAATGTGCAATAGCTTTTTTGGGCGCAGCTTAGAGTCTAATTCTTTTAGGGTTGTGATTCTGATCATATAGTGAGCATATTAGGTCATCAAAATTGAACAAAATCTCATGCCATAATGGTTTTTGCTAATTGATTTTCCAAGATCTTTTTGAATCTTTTTCTCATGTATTTTGTATCAATTAAGCTCCAATCCACCAAATCTTGCCATATTTAATTGTACACGAAATCTTGAGCCTAGAATGTGTACAAAAAGATTTTTTTAGGTCATGTTTATATTTTCTACATATTTAAATAATTTAAATGAATTAATATTAATATAAATTCAAATAAATAATTAAAAAATGAGAAAACACGTCCCCTTGGGCTTAATGGTCGTGCATAGGCTTGGCATGAAGAAACTTGGAAGGAAAATGGGCCCATTTGCATTTTTAGGTCATTTGGATCAAAGTTGACTTTCCAAAATTCCCAAAACTTTCCCAACTTCTACAAGGCATAACTTGCTCAATTTTTAAGCTTTTCACATGTTCTTGGACATTTTGGAAAGGTCTTTGAGTCCTTTAACCAATGCCTTTGGTCCCATGTCATTTTGATTTACCAATCTCAAGTTATAGCCTTTGACCTAAAGTCCCTTTTTGTTGACTTTTAAAAATGACCTATAATGTTGAAATTGATAACTTTTTGTGAGAGCATTTCTTGGACTTGAAGTATGAAGATGAGTTGTAGGAAATGTCTTTCTCTTCAAAATGAGCTTTGGATGGAATTTTTCTGATAATCCATGTGAAAGTTATGCCCTGGTCAATTCCAGTTGACTTTTTCAGCTGTCCAAATATAGCAACTTTTGCATCTTTGATGATTTCTGAGCCAAATCTTGAGAATCATGATCAAGCATTGATCAAATGATGTTTGTGGCTTCAAAATGATATGTTGACCAAAAATTTGAACTTTTGACCGTCAAATGACCATTTTGCCCCTACAGTTGACCGTAGTGCAATCTAGGGTTTTGACTGTGCAATTTCGAGCTGAATGCCTTGAAACTTGATATGAGGATACTTGACCATCTTTGTAAGCATATGAGACTTGATTGGGTCCTTGAAAACTTCCTTTTCTTGATCAGAACACAAACCCTAGTTTTGACTGTATAGGAGACAGTTGAACTGCATAACCCTTGGGGAATTTTGTGACCTTGACTTGACAAATCTTGGAGAATATGGGAGGGCAAATTTTGGGGTGCAACAGTTGCCCCTGTTCAATCTTCTTAGACCTGAGGATGCAGATTGGCTGACGTGCCTTTCGTAATCCGATGGTAAAAGATGATTGGACACTAGAGTGCCCAGAAATTTGCGCTCACATAGTGGCAGTGATGGTGGAATGGGCTTATAGATGCCATTTGGAGATTGCTGGATAGGATGATGGGCTTATAGATGCCATCTGGATGTTGATCGCGTAGGAGATTCCTTAGCGAGAACCTGCATACCTGCAAAAGAGAAAATGAGTACCTGACACGTTGCAGGAGTTGATTTTAGATGCTTGGTATAGATGTGTCCTGACTGGTTACAGGAGCTGAGTCTGGAGCTTCAAACGCTGATGAATGAACCAGGGATGGTTACTGCCTTAGCATGAATGGTAAGAGAACCTTGGGCGATTTTAACTTCAACAACGCTCGTTGGGAAAAATCTTGGGTGTCTTCTACTGGGATAAGAATCAGGGAGATCTTAGGGTCGATCTGACTGAACCAGAGGAGGCCTTTGACTGGATAAGCATCAGGAAAATCTTAGGGTCGATTTAACTGAACCGGACTAGGTCTTGAAACATCTTCAACTGGATAAGCATCAGGGAGATCTTAGGGTCGATCTGACTGAACCAGGGAAGGCCTTGGGATATAGCTAAGAATTTAACTGAATCTTTCCTGAAAGGTAAAGGTCAGTCATATGCAATGCATGATATGGATCAAGCAATGATGTTCTCAATATAAATGAGACTTGTATGATATGATGTATCTATGCATGTTATAATGATGTATGTGATGTTTTATGTATGTTTTTGTCTAGGAAAGTGAATCCTTGATGGGTGCCGGGAAGTCGTATCCTGGGCTGATGTTGAGGAATAGATTTTGCTTCCGCTGGGGATGATAACTGCAAGAATACCGGTAGGAGAAGATAACTCCGTTGAGGAATAAACTTGGCAAATGAAGAGTCTGCGGGGAGAAAAGATACTCTAGCGACCATGCTGGGAAGCGGTACTCTGTGGGGATAGAGATGCTTTGCTTGAATTATCGAGAATGACTTGCTGAGGATACCGTTGTTGTATGAAGTGTTGACGGACTTCGCTGGGGTAAGAAGACTTTGTCGACGACGCTCTTTCCATGGCTTTTGGCTGAGGATAACCCAGTTATATCCTGTTAAGGAAATAACTCTTTAAATAAAGTCGGACGACGCGTTCGTGCTCTGCGAGGATAAGCTTCAGAATATACCGGGGATAAGCTTACTGCTTGGGAAGATGGATTCCAACTTTCCTGGGGAAGCTGGGTTGGACTGGACTCTTTGGGGAAGTTTTGGACTGCGATGCTGTAGGTTGAAAGAGGGAACCTATGTAGGGTTGCCTGCTGATGAGCTCGTGTAAAACCGCATCTGAAATGGAGAAGGAACCTGTGTAGGATTACTTTGATGAGTTCGTGTAAAACTTCGTTTTTGGAAAGGGAGAACCTGTGTAGGGTTGCTGGGCGACGAGTCCATGTAAAACTGCATCTTGAAGAGAGGGAACCAGTGTAGGGTTGCTTGATGTCGAGTTCGTGTAAAACTACGTCCGGAGAAGGAGAACCTGTGTAGGGTTGCCTGGTGAGGTAAGTTCATGTAAAACTTCTTGATGAACCGGGGTGAGGTTATCTTGAGCTAAATCCATGTAAGACTTCTGGGGGGAACCGGGGTTAGGTTGCCGCAGGATAAGTTCGTGTAAAACTTCTTGACGAACTGAGGTAAGGTTATCTTGAGCTAAATCCATGTAAGACTTCTGGAGGAACCGGGGTTAGGTTACGGCAGGATAAGTTTGTGTAAAACTTCTTGATGAACCGGGGTTAGGTCATCTTGAGATAGGTCCATGTAAGACTTCTGGAGGAACCGGGGTTAGGTTACGGCAGGATAAGTTTGTGTAAAACTTCTTGATGAACCGGGGTTAGGTCATCTTGAGATAGGTCCATGTAAGACTTCTGGAGGAACCGGGGTTAGGTTACGGCAGGATAAGTTTGTGTAAAACTTCTTGATGAACCGGGGTTAGGTCATCTTGAGATAGGTCCATGTAAGACTTCTGGAGGAACCGGGGTTAGGTTACGGCAGGATAAGTTTGTGTAAAACTTCTTGATGAACCGGGGTTAGGTCATCTTGAGATAGGTCCATGTAAGACTTCTGGAGGAACCGGGGTTAGGTTACTTTGGGATAAATCCATGTAAGATTTCTAGGAGGAACCGGGGTAAGGTCGCTTCGGGATAAGTTCGTGTAAAACTTCTTCTGAAAATTGAGAAGGAACCGGTGTAGGGTTGCTTGATTTTGATTAAGTGGATGATTGTCCTGTTTGGTTTCGGATGTTAACCCACAATCTGGAATTTATAAAGGTAGATGGTAATCATCCTTATGTTGATTTTTCCTTTATACTTTGGTTGACAGAGCAATTAGATCGCCTGGATAACTCAATATTGCCCCTGTTTCTGAGGTAGGAGAGGAAGACCTGTGAGGTGCTTATAGTTGTTGATGGACAAATTCTTCTTCTGATAGGCCAGTGACAAGATGCCGGGACATAGTCGTACGCTTTTGATCCCTAACTTTTGCCTGGACCGCCCTTTCAGGTTTTCGGTCCACCGGGATACCCATTTTTGCCCAAGCCGCCTTTTCAGGTTTTCGACTTGCCAGGTGTACAGATTTTTTTATTTCATCCCTTCATTTTGCCCGAACTCTTTTGGTTCGCCGGGAAGCCCTTATTTTTGCCTAGGCGTGTCAACCTAGCGGGTCTTTTGTTCATGCGTAGCATTTTTCCGACTATGTCCACGCTCTCAGAATGTAAGGAGTTGCCCCTGTTGGAAGTATTTTGTCATGCCCCAGATACTGGGCAATGCTCCTACTGTGCCCCTTGATTGGAGGTACTTCAGTTCACAAGGTGTTCATCATGCGAATTTCCCTGCTGTTCAAACAAATAGTTATATGAAAACAAGGTTATTTTAAGAATGCAAAAGCCTATGTCTGTCTTTGAATTTTGAAAATGTATTTTTTGTAATACAGTGCGGTGTCAACTCAATATTTTACAGCAAACCTTCAGGAGTCAGGATACTTTCGTAACAGTATGCTTTCGAACTAACCCATGCTTCAGCTAGGACTTTTAAGGGTTATAACGTGGCCTGGTTCACGGTTTAAGAAACAAAGGATAAAGGCTCAAATTATTTGTACCCACCCGCTCTTCGTGATGTTCTCCAAACCTAAACTCAGTTGATCATGCGTTAGACCTTGCTTGAGTCTTTGCTTTGATGTTCCAGTAATGTTTCAGATGTTGATAACTTGTTTTGAATAGGCAGTCATTTTTTGCTTTGGTTGAGGGTTTGTGAGACCTCTTTCTTGATTTTTGTTATCCCTTTCTTTTTGCCTGAACTGTTTCCTTTTTTGGACTTACAGTCAGCGGGATGCCCCAGTTTCATAAGTCCCTTTTACAGGTTTTGACTTCTTGGGCTTTTCGTTTATGATTTTTTTTTTATAATGACTGCCTGTCCTTTTGATTGTTCTGAACCATCACTGTCTTTGTTCGTTTTGTAAAGATCTCTTTGGTGCCATTCGTTATGCGCTTGGATCAACTGAGAGACTACCCTGCCCCAGGTTATGACAAAGGGTTTTAATTTTTGAAAAGAAAAACTCCTACTTCTTTGGCTCAGGGGGGGTTGACGAGGGATTATCATCCTTATAACTCCAGTGTTTAGGAATTGAAACAATGCTTGTACCTCATCAGCGGGGTCTGTTCAAAAGCATACTGTAAATTGTGGTATCGTTTTCGTCATCCTCCCTCAAGAGGTTTAGAATTTTCAATTAAGAGTTGACCATTGCAAAAATATGAAAGCAGTTTTAAGAATAGTAAACATAATTAAATCAAGACAGACATGTGTAATGCATTCATGAAATAAAAGAGTTTAACATAATAATTGTTTATCTGAACAAGAAAGGAAAAATACAACTTGAATTCAAATGAACAAAAAAATTCTCAATCCTAGCCATGTTTTGGCAATGGAGCATTGATCACGTTGGGAGTCTCAGCAGGCTCGAACTCGATCTCTTTGGCATCGATCATGTTCTGAATTTTGTACTTTAGTGCCCAACAGTCCTCAGTATCGTGCCCCGGGCTATCGGAATGATAAGCGCATCTGGCTTCTGGATTGTAGCTAGGAGAGGAGGTCTTAGGATTGGCAGGAGGGTTGATCACTGCAATCAGGTTCATCTTCAACATATGTTGCAGTGCTTGCGACCATGGCATGTTAATGTTGGTGAACTGTCTTTTAGGCTCGTCCGGCCTTCGCTGGTTTCCCCTTTGTGGTTGACGGCGTGGTGCAGAACCAGAGATCATGACTGCCCCTGCATGTTGATCACGGCGACTCTTTTGACTGTATGCAGCATTAGATTCCTTCTTTCCCGTGTAAGGCTTTTTATGAATATCAGAAGGTGTAGCCTCTTGAATTTTCCCACTCTTGATACCAGCTTCAATTCTTTCGCCAGTCAGGATGAGGTCGGTAAATCTAGCAGATGAGTTACCAATGAGGTGGTTGAAGAATGGCCCGGATAGGGTCCCCAAGAACATATCAACGAGTTCCCGGTCCGTCAATGGAGGCTGTACCCTTCCAGCAAGGTCTCTCCATTTCTGTGCGTACTCTTTGAAACCTTCGCCTGCACCTATAGACATTCCCTGAAGCTGAGTGCGTGTGGGAGCAAGGTCGGCATTGTACTGGTAATGCTTGTAGAAAGCAGTGGCTAAGTCCTCCCAGGTATGGATGTTGGCTCCATTCAGTTGATAAAACCACTCGAGCTGAGTCCCTGAAAGACTCTCTTGGAAGAAATGGATCCATAAATTTTTGTCAGTTGTATAGGGCTGGATCCTCCTTGTGTAAGCCCTGAGATGCAACTTAGGACAGGATGCCCCATCGTACTTTGCAAAGGCAGGTGCCTTAAACTTGTGCGGGATCACTACCCCAGAAGACAGACCTAGATCCTCAAAGTCTAGGCCAGACACTTTTTGTATCTTTATAGCACTGAGCCGGTCTTCCAACTGTTTGTACTTATCCTCAGCCGGAGGGTATTGTTCGTCGTTGAAATCTGTCTCGTTGTCGGAGACCACTGGACTAGGCACCTCTCTCTCATGGTGACTGCTTTCCCTCACAGATGGAGTTGTCCTCTCAATTTCGACTTGCGGTGTATTCCCAGATCTGCGTCTAGGGCTGAACAAGACAGTCCTCTTCTTCTTCTTTTCCTTCTTCAAGAGCAGAGCCTTCAGATCTTGCTGCCCCTGGGTCAAGTTCATGATTAGCCCTTGGAATTGGGCATTCTGAGCCTGGAGGGCCTTGATAGACTGCTCAGCTGATGATTCAGGATTCATGACGAGACTGCTGAAATAAACAGCGAAGAAGGTAAGTAACCTGCAGAAAAAAGGGTACCTGTTATGCAATGAGATGTATGGCATGCATGCCATGATTTCAAGGATCTCGCGGGGTAAACAGAGAAACTTGTTAGAGTTGAAAACCGGTAACTTGATTGAAGAAACTTCCTGTTGTAGAAAATCCTTCCTCAAGGGTCAAAGGCTCACCATATCCAGTGGGTCATAGCCCCTGACACCCTTGGCTAGAGGAAAATAAATCCTCTTTGCCCCTGGCTAGATGTTTGATTTATCATGACCTGCATCACAAGCCCTTGAGATCCTTGAAATGGGTTAGGATGTATGCAGGATGCATGCAATGGTATGATGTTATGCTATGCATGGGGTAATGTGAGTGAACCCTGTTATGAGTCCTAATTAAGGACTGAAACAAAACCTGCAAGAAACAAGTGTTAGGTCACAAGCATGCAGATAGTCAAGTACGAAGGCACACAAGTCACACGAGAGAAGCCCTTAAGGTTTAAGGCCAGCCTGAGGTTTGGGTAGTACCCTCTTGAAGTTGGTGGGTTCAACCTGTCCTAATCAAAGTAACCGGGTTCTAAGGTTCCCAATATCACGGGATTGCTTTCATTGTTCATCGTTTCGATTTAGCCACTGAACTGGCGACCGAAATATTCCAGGAAAGCAACCCTCAATTGAGTGTAGTATCGAGTATCAACCAACCTCGGACTGCACCAAAGTCAGTTATCTCACTACCCTAAAGAGGCCAAGATAGTTCAATTAAGGTTTCTAAGGTCTGTTGATGCTTCACGACACCACGCGGAGGCCCCGTACTCTCCTTGACTGAACTCAAGGGTTACCGGTACACACCAAAGTGCCACATCAACGTAGCAGACTGTTTCAACCATGTCGGTATACCCCGCACAGTTCCCTCACAGCCTTGTTGCTACTTTCTAAGAAAGGTATCCCCCAGATCCGGGTTTAGGATCTATAGAACTCCCAAGCAACCCACAATTTAAAGCACACAAGGAAAACAATTGAAAACATAGTTATAAGCTAGCCCTAAGGTACACCTCACTTTATAAAGTTTCCCCAGCAGAGTCGCCAGTTCTATGATCGGTGGATCTGGAACTGACTGTTTAACGCTGGTTCGCGAAATGTCGCGGAAGCAAGAGTCGCCACCGTCTTTTATTTTCTCCAAATGGAAAGGACAAAAGCACAGAAAAATTCCTTATAGAGATTGCTCTCGGTTCGGGAGGTAGGTTATAGAAAGGGAAGGTGTTAGCACCCTTTCTATCCATGGTTATCCATGGGCTCTTAGATACTTGCTCATTTGTGTTTTCAAAATTGTTTGCTTGCTTTTCAATGTGGGTTTAAAAAAAGTTTCTTTGAAAATTTTCAGTTCGACTCGTACGTCAGAGCGTTTGAAAAATTTGTTTTGAAAGCTTTTGAAAAGTGTCGGTGTGAAAAGATTTTGATTTATTTGAAATTAGAGCAAGTATCCTTGAGAACCTACCTACCCTAAGGAATTCGTCTGTGTAAATGTCCTTTAAAGTAGTGCCATCCCACCATTGAGAGGTAGGTAGCACCACCGTTGGAGGTGTTCGGGTCAATTCGAGGTTCGGGACATGGTGATCACCGGAGCAATGGGAAGATACCTTAGAAGCTACCCTCATGCCAGGTTCCCGGATCATGAGGACTTACTAAGACGTCCTCTACTCGACGATCACCTTTCGAAAGGCAACAGTGAGGCGTACCCTAGGGGTGGTGTGTGCGATTCGTGTGTCGTTTTCAGATATTTATCTTGTCATGTTTATTTGTGTTCTACGCTTGATTTTAATTAGGGCCATTCATTTTTGCATGCTTTTTAACAGTTAAAATTTGCGAGAAAATAAATCTAAACTATTACAAATGGCGCGGGTCCACATCGCCAAAGTTAAACCGGACCCGATTTGACGGAAAATAAATAAAGCAAAGTAAAAGTGCGAGAAATTGAAATTATTACAAGGCTTTGGGACATGTACATAATTATAATAAGCGACAAAGAAAAATATGCGAAATTAATAATTAAAAGTATGGGCGTTGGACCCTTTTGCAAAATATTAAAGTTAATAAGAATTAATTAATTAGAATTAAATGTTTTTTGGTATTTTATGTTTTTTAAGATTTAAAAGAAAAAAGAATTTATTGAAATTAAAAATAAAATGCTAAACCCTAGTTCTAATGTTTTTTAAATTTATTGCGAAAATATTAAGTTTTAACCTAATTTAAATCTAAGTTAATTTACATGCAAAAATCAATTTATGAAAATAAATAAAATAATAATATTATGATAAAAAAAGAAATCAAAAAAAAGAATTAACAATTAAACCTAAATTCTATATTTTTTTATGTTTTTTATGAAAAGAATTAAAATTGCAAAAAAAAAACCTAATTATACTAAATTTATTTACATGCATTTATTCATAAAAATAATTAAAATAAATAAATATTTTATTTTATTTTTGCCTTTTCTGATTTTTTGATGTTTTTGTATTTTGTTAAAAAATAATTAACTAAATAAACAATAATTAAAATAAACATAACAATTAAAACAAGAATAAAAAATAAATAAATAAAAATAGTGAAGGCAAACCAGGGGGTTTCAGTCCCAATTCAGGAGGTGTTGACCCAAGAACATTGGCCCATTAAGCATTGGCTTCGTTGGACTTTTTGAATCCTGTAGGATGCGTTGACTGGGAGTATAGCGTGTTCATCCATCCTATGCCTTTGGATTGATCCCCAGGAAGACGTGTCATGCTTGATCTTGAGGCGTATGGTGAACCCTAGCGTGGAGCCTGCATAGGAATTGTCATTGCAAAATAATAAATGGAATTACACAGACCTGGGGTTCGAACCCAGGTCTTGGATATTGCCAAGAGAGGTACCTGCCAGCTGAGCTGTTCAAATCATTTGATATATTAATAAGACACCAACAATAAAAAGAAAGAACAAGCGCATTAATAATTAAACGCGCGGAATTTGAAATCAGCGAATCAGTGAGGGACAACACATCGTCTTCCTCACTTTTTCTGAAACACAAGCCTATGGAAACGGTTTTGCACGCGTTGCTGTAGGCCACCTACAAGAAAATAACGATTAGATGCTGGGTGTATATAAATTGATCGCGAATGCATGAATCTCTTCGTCTTGGTGTACTGAATGCAATGGTGGTACTGGGATGGCCTAATTTTGCTTGTATTGGGAAACCCCAATTTTGAAACCTGCAAACCCTAACATTTAACAATGGTAAAATCGCATATGTGGCACAAAAATGAAATTAATTGGTATGGTTAGCTTGGAAACTTCATACTGAACAAGAATTCATCAATCAAAATGCAAAAAGATGTATGAATTGTGATATGCGATTTCAACAGTTTTGTGACATAGTTCAAGTTCTTGATACCGATTCAGGGCGTTTTGGTAGTTGATATTGATTGGAAATTGATCAGGAGTTCACAAGGAAGCCTTTGGAATGAGTATTAGGGTTGGAATCGACCTGTAACCTTGAAATCAGTTTTGTGTTTATTTGGAAAATTTTCAATGTGCAATAGCTTTTTTGGGCGCAGCTTAGAGTCTAATTCTTTTAGGGTTGTGATTCTGATCATATAGTGAGCATATTAGGTCATCAAAATTGAACAAAATCTCATGCCATAATGGTTTTTGCTAATTGATTTTCCAAGATCTTTTTGAATCTTTTTCTCATGTATTTTGTATCAATTAAGCTCCAATCCACCAAATCTTGCCATATTTAATTGTACACGAAATCTTGAGCCTAGAATGTGTACAAAAAGATTTTTTTAGGTCATGTTTATATTTTCTACATATTTAAATAATTTAAATGAATTAATATTAATATAAATTCAAATAAATAATTAAAAAATGAGAAAACACTTCCCCTTGGGCTTAATGGTCGTGCATAGGCTTGGCATGAAGAAACTTGGAAGGAAAATGGGCCCATTTGCATTTTTAGGTCATTTGGATCAAAGTTGACTTTCCAAAATTCCCAAAAATTTCCCAACTTCTACAAGGCATAACTTGCTCAATTTTTAAGCTTTTCACATGTTCTTGGACATTTTGGACAGGTCTTTGAGTCCTTTAACCAATGCCTTTGGTCCCATGTCATTTTGATTTACCAATCTCAAGTTATAGCCTTTGACCTAAAGTCCCTTTTTGTTGACTTTTAAAAATGACCTATAATGTTGAAATTGATAACTTTTTGTGAGAGCATTTCTTGGACTTGAAGTATGAAGATGAGTTGTAGGAAATGTCTTTCTCTTCAAAATGAGCTTTGGATGGAATTTTTCTGATAATCCATGTGAAAGTTATGCCCTGGTCAATTTCAGTTGACTTTTTCAGCTGTCCAAATATAGCAACTTTTGCATCTTTGATGATTTCTGAGCCAAATCTTGAGAATCATGATCAAGCATTGATCAAATGATGTTTGTGGCTTCAAAATGATATGTTGACCAAAAATTTGAACTTTTGACCGTCAAATGACCATTTTGCCCCTACAGTTGACCGTAGTGCAATCTAGGGTTTTGACTGTGCAATTTCGAGCTGAATGCCTTGAAACTTGATATGAGGATACTTGACCATCTTTGTAAGCATATGAGACTTGATTGGGTCCTTGAAAACTTCCTTTTCTTGATCAGAACACAAACCCTAGTTTTGACTGTATAGGAGACAGTTGAACTGCATAACCCTTGGGGAATTTTGTGACCTTGACTTGACAAATCTTGGAGAATATGGGAGGGCAAATTTTGGGGTGCAACATCACCCATGACATGTACAAAGATAAAATTAACCGAAACAATACACTCGCACATGCGCACTCTTAGGGTACCCCTCACTTGGTTGCCTTCGAACGTGGTCATTGAGTATAGGAAGTTTTATAGGTCTCCCTCTTGTCCAAAGATCGTAGTTGTCTCGAAACGGTTGCCTCGAAAAAATGATCTAAGACATTAGGGTTACCGCTAAGGCATCCTAACATTGCTTTAGTGACCACATGTCCCTTAATCGAATTGACCCTTAAACTCCAACGACGACACTACCTACTCATCAATAGTGGGATAGCATTGTCTAAAGGACATTAGCACAGATTAATTCCTTTTTCGAGTAGGTAGATGGTTCTTAAGTACTTGCTCTCTTCAAAACAAAACAAAACTTTTCACACTTACACCTTTCAAACAAAAAACTCTTTTCAAACCCACAAACACAAAGAAAAGAAAATTTTTGAAAACACTTTGAGCAAGTACCTAAGAGCCCGTGGATAACCACAGATAGAAAGGGTGCTAACACCTTCCCTTTCTATAATCTACCCCCCGAACCCGAGAAATATCTCGAAAAAGGAATTTTTCTGTGCTTTTTTCCTTTCCTTGTTGGATAAAATAAAAGACGGTGGCAACTCTTGCTTACTGCGACATTTTGCAAAAACAAACGCAAAACGCGAACCAGCATTCCAAAAACAGTCAGTTCTTCCACCACCGTATCACACACCCTTTTCATCCATAGTTATCTATGGGCTCTTAGTTTCTTGCTAGATCACTTGCTTTTGTTTGAAAATGTGCTTTGTGTGGGTTTGAAAGTATTTTAAAAGGCGTTTTCGTTTAGGAAAACTTTGTAATAGTTCTCGTTCGTAAGAACGTATACAAAGTGTTTGGCTTTTGAAAATATTTCATGTTAGGAAAAGGTTTTGAAAGTGTTTGGTGTTTGTTTTGAAAATAAGCAAGGATGTTTGATTTGAAAATGAGCAAGCAACTAGGAACAATCTACCTACTCAAAAGTCTTTGTTCATTTCTTCCTTTCTTTTGATATTGTTATCTTACCATTGATTTGGTAAGAAGCCTTATCTTTGGATGTAAAGGGACGGGCGTGGGTCATCGTATAGTCATGATAGCAATGTTGTGAGATGTATTAACATTTCTCTTTGAGAGACTAAGATCATTTTGAAAGGCAACATTTATAGCGTCATCGAGGGACTATGATCTTGTATTTTTTATTGCTTTTTGCTAAGATATCTCACATGCATAACATGACCATTTTTATAAGGCAACAAAAGCGGAGTTACCCTAAGGGTGCAAGTGTGCAAATGTATTTGATTTACATGCATTGTTTATCTTGAATTAGGGTTTACTAATTGTTGATTTTAGTCTTGCCATACAAACCCTAATTACTAGCATTTATATTAAAGCGATAAATTGCGGAAAGTAAAAATTACTACGCTATTACATTATTAGGGGAGGGGGTATACAAATTTACAAATGGAGATTTACAAGAAAATTAAACATAATTATCTATTACAACCATATTGAATAATGTACAAGAATTGAATAAATAATAATGCAAGAATGTAAATGGAAAAGAAATGATTTTTGTTTGGTTTTCATTTAAAGGTTTTAACCTAATTACTAAAAAAAGTGAAAAAATAATTAATTAAAGATAAATAAAATTAAAACTAAATTAATTAAGAAAAGAAATTAGGTTAAAAAGTACTTTTTAGGGTTTTTTATGAAATGTTTTAAGTTAATGAAATAATATGAAAATTAATTAATTAAAATAAACCTAAATTTTAAATTAATTTTAGATAGAAAAATAATAATTAAACCTAAATCTAAATATTAATTTACTAAGAAAAAGAAATTAATTTATTAAGAAAATGTTTTTGTTCTTTTTGTTTTATAAAAGAATAAAATAAATAAGTGTAAATAATAAATAAAAATATTTTTATATTTTATTAATAAAAATAAAAATAATAATAATAGTAATAAAAATATAATAAATAAAAATGAAACAAAATAAAATTAAAAAAAAAAAGAAAATGAAATGATAAAAGAAAATAATTGGGTCAGGTGTGTAAAAGTAATGCAGGGGTTGGAAGAAGCAAAAAATGGAAGGCCCGTTGATGAGGCCCAGGCGCCTGCAGCTGGAGAGAAAAAAGGAATGAAAAATGTTGAAAAATAGAACAAAAGGCAGCGCTGGGTCTTGAACCTGTGACCTTGAGATAAACGCGCGCTGCCTTTGCTACTGGGGTGGCTGTACATCCGGTAACATAAACAAAACAATAAATACATAACACAAGTCATGTCCTGAATATGACTTCATCTTCAACTTCCAGCCTGAACATCTGTAACTTCACCATTTCTCATCCATTTGCAAAAATGTAAACATCAAACTTGTTCCAAATTTTACAACGATTCCAGAAATGTAAATTATTAAAACTATAAATCAAATATGAACATGAATTTTGAATGGTACCAAATTCTGACCTAATTATTTTTAGAGATTCAAACCTAAAATTCTCACTACTCAAGCAATATAAATGAAATATATGGACATGTACAGTTTCAGGGCGATGATGTCTATATTTTATCTTCACAAATGCAAGCCTAACAATGCCTAAATGAAAGGATAGAAGTTCAGAAAATGTACCTCAAAACTGAAAATCATGAAATGAAAAGGAGCTTGATTCAAGGTGCTGCAATGATCAGGTTAACTTCCTCAAGTCCCTAGGAAGCTAATGCAATTATTAGCTTAAGTAATGGATGGCTGGAATGGTCTGGAGAATTCAACTTGTAGTGCTCTGTTTTGGTTATGGAGGATGATGGAAATGGAGTTACAATCATGTAACAGGATCAGGGATGCACTATGCTTGATGTATAGGAGCTTTTGGAAGTGAAAAGTCAAGAAACGCATGAGGGAAACGGGAGTTACAAGTTCAAAGTCAAAAACCGCGTAACAATGGTGTTTTTGGACAATTTCTGGCTTGAGGGAGTTTGAGAGAGTTTCAGGGTGCTTAAGCTTGTCCCTTAGCTCACAAATAGTGCCTCTATTTATAAGAAACAAGTTTGGGGACTTGTATCTGATCAGAACTCAAAATCACATGTTTAAGCTTAACATGTGGTTTTTGAGAAATCAAGTTTCAATGCCTTGTGTACTTGCTATTTTAGAGTGGTTATGCTTTAAACAAACTTGCTTCTGACTTTGTATATGGAGTGTGATCAGAGGGAACAAGTTAGAGGCTCAAGAATTGACTTTGTGCATAAAGCTTGCTTTTCAAGAATGGCATTGTTAACTTTCTTCCCAAAATGGCAATTTGAATTGGACAATGCTTAAACCACTTGGATTATAGCTAAAAAGTTTGTGTAATCCATTAATGATGGATAGATACACAAGTTATAAGGCCTTCAAAGCAAGATTATGCAGCCTAGCATTGAGATTGGATTATGTGTTCATCAAGAAATGGCTTGTAATTCAAGAATGAAACCCTAACTTCTTGCCTTCGATTCTCCTTGCTAAAACATGATATCAATGAGTTCTTGGACATTTTGGAAAACTTGTAACATATTCTACAACCTTTATGTTGGACATTTTTAAATATTAATCTTGGAACTATGTGAAAAATTTCCATAAAGTTAGGTCAAAATCCTTCCTAAAATAGGGCAAAATTTCACTAAGTTTTTCAAGTTTCATGAACATGTCTTCTTAAAATCATAACTTGAAATCCAAGCATTTCTAGAAAAAGTTATGTTCTAAAATGTTTTATAACTCATTGATATCTACAACTTTCATGTTGGAAGTTTCCTTTGAATCATCTTGCATCATGGTGAAAATTTGGCTCAAAGTTATGAAAAAAATATGAATTTTCCAACACTTAGAAAAATTCTAAGTCTTGGAAATTTTGACTTTTCAAAATGAAATCTTGAATTTTTTATTTCTTGATGAACAAGGTTCATATTTTGACATGTCTTAATGAATTGTGACTTTTGATACTTGATTTTGACCAAAAAGTCAAATTTTGACTTTTCAGTGTACAATTGACTTTTCATCAGTTGACTAAAATTCATCTATCAATCAATTAATCTTGAGAGATGTTTTGAGCCATGCCATTAGGTCAAAATGATGCATTTGAGTCCTTGTGATCATTCCTTAAACCAATCAACCATTTTCTAGGTCAAAAATCAGAAATTGCACTTTCTCAGTCAAAACCCTAATTTTGACCATTTTACCCTTTTGATGATCTGATCAAATTTATTAAGGAATTGTGATCCAAACTTGATCAAATGACATATATGAGTTCATAATGTTGATATGGATTAAAAATTATGAAGTTTGACTGTAAATTGACCATAGTTGACTTTTTCCCCAATAGAGCTGATTTTAGATCATCTAATCAATTGACTGAGCAAAAATGTGATCCAAGACTTGAAACTTAACATGAGTAATCTTGAGGGTCCAAAATGATCAATGAAAATCATTTCAGGCATTAAAAATCCATTTGTCCTTGTGCAGACTCAAACCCTAATTTGAGTTACCAGTGTTAGAGGAGGTGTCTTGAGCTGATCAAACCTTGTGCAGTCTTGAACCAAAGGAGATCTTTTAAGAGATTACTTGAGAAATGAGAGGGAAAATTTTGGGGTACAACACCGAGGCATAGGGGTTGCTTGTAAGGGTTTCCCCGTTTTGTTTCAGACAATATTTACGCTTAATAAAAGTTATGTTTTGTTTTTAGTTAAGATCCCTTTTCTTTCTCTTGCATTTATATCTTAAATTTAAAAATGGAAATACTTTCTCTGCATATGCATTTTCAAATATTCATATGCTAAATCAGCACCAAAACATGATAAAGGTGCAAATTCATGCCCAAAACCACCGATAATGTTACCGCTGCGACCCTATATAATTTTGATGCTCATATCAACCAAGCCAAAGAGGAAGATGATAAAGATCTTGAACTCTCTGAGAAAATGGCGAGGGAAATAAAAAGAAAAGCTAACAATATACAACCATATCAAGAGGCTATAAGAGACCATCAATCTAAGCCCAGAGGAAGATCTGAAAGAAACCAGGCTAAGGGGAAATGTTAGAGCGGAGCCATAAAGAAGCTGATCAAGTTATTGTGCATATCCGCTTGTTCCCATGGAAACAAGCCAAGGCCAAATACAGACATTGCTAAAAAAATAAGCAGCTATGAAATACTAGGACATGATAAAAGACCTGAGCCAGGAGTACGTGGAATACTCACGTTCGACGGGGCTTCAAATGCACTGGGACACGATATAGGGGCAGTTTTGACTTCTCCAAAGAATGCTCACAAGCCATATGCCAAGTCGATGGTGAACGGGATACTAAACACCCAAAACCGGTTCCATATCGGGATCATGTTTTGAAAATAACTGCAGAATTCTCAAAAATCATTTTTAGTCACGTCCCACGAAAAGAAAATCAAATGACAGATGCCCTGGCAACTATATCGTCTATATTCAAAGTAACTTAGTCAAACCACGAATCGCGCATCACAAACAGATGCTTCGAAGAGCCCACACATTGCCTTGCTATTAAAAAACGACAATATAACAAGCCTTGGTTTCACGACATCCCGAAAATGCCTCCAGCATCGATCGACAAACTCTACGAGAATTATTCGCGAAATTCTTTCAAAGTAACGATATACTGTGCAAGATGAACCGCGACATGGTCTAGTACTCAAGAAGATGTTGCTACCTCGCCTCGACTCACGTAGTAAATAGACACCAAATTACGAAGGTCCATACGTAGTCAAAACAACATTCCCCGGTGGTGGTCTTATCTCTACAACAATGGATGGGGAAGAACTACCGCATCCAAAAAATTCAGATGCAGTAAAAAATACTACGTATAAGAAGCTCGCTAAGCTCGAACCTTAAACAGGCGACTTAGGCAAAAAGGAGCGTCCCGGTGGATCGAAAAACCTAAAGGGCAATCCAGGAAAAAATTAGGGGCATATAAACAAAAAACTATCCCGGTGGATTGAAAACCCAAAAGGGCAATCCAGGCAAAAATTAGGGATCATTCAAAAAGAAATAAAGAACAAAAAGACGGCGATCTTGTAGCAATTATCATTTTTATTACCCTTTATAGTTTTAAAACCTTCTGTAATTACCGCTTTCTAGGAATTACATCTTATACTCTCGCCTACTCAAAGGCATATTAATAAAACACAGGCTTTCTTTGCATTTTTCAAATTGCATTTCTTCTTTTCTCAGACTTGTTTACAAAATACTATGATTATTACTTGTGAATATTATATTGAAATCATTTCGGGGAATTAAAAAAATTAAAGAATTTGACAAAACATCGAAAAAGCATTTTGGTTTGAAAAATATCGAAAGAAAATCCACGTCTACATCCACGCATGTGGCTACTCTTACGTCTTGCAATACAAAAATTTATACACATGTTTACGCCTATATCTACGCCCACGATGCAAAAAGTCTACGCCCATATGTACATCTACGCCTATGCTTACGCTCAACAATACAAAGTCTATACATACATCTATACGTCCCTACGCAAAGTCTACGTCCATGTCAGCATCTATGCCTACACTTGCAACGCAATGTCTACGTCCTACATGCGTCCACGCACATGTGTACTCCTTCCAATTCTATACATACGTCTACGCTTACGCCTGCCCCTACAACATACGAATCTACATACGTCTATGCATACGCCTGCGCTTAGAGAGATCACACATATGCCAATACATACGTCTATACATGCACTTACAACATACGAACCTACGCATATGCCAATACATATGTCTACGCCCGCGCCCACTATACAAAATCAATGTTCAAATTTTGCTAACATTCAAGATCAACAACGCTATGACAGCATAACATACAACGCGAGGAATTGGCAACTCTAAGCCAATGGTTTAAAGGAGAGAATGTCAAAATTGGTCTTCATAACATTTCAAAGCATATACGCATCTTACACGCATTTCACACATACATTTTTGCATATCTAAAGCGTACATACCCTATACCTTTCAATATCCAATACACTTAGAGTTCCATATCAATGTCAAACATCATACATTTTGCATACATACGACATTCAATACACATGCATACACATGTATCACATAGAAAACAGACAAATAATCTCACCCTCGATTTAACTATCTAAGGATCGACCAACGCAATACTTCTCCTACGATCCAACCTGTCACCTCAGTCTTCATGCCGTGACACATTCAGCATATCACCTACGTCTTCCTACAATGATGAGTTCCTTACAAACCCAGTACACTGCCTCTAAGCCGCAATGTATCTGCAAAACTCATTACATTACCTCTAAGCCGCAATGTATTTGCAAAATTCAGAACATTGCCTCTAAGCCGTAATGTATTACCCAAATGCAACACATTGCCTCTAAGCCGTAATGAATTCTCAAAAATCGGTGCATTACCTCTAAGCTACAATGTATTATCCAAGTCAACACATTGCCTCTAAGCCACAATGAATTCTCAAAACTCGGTGCATTGCCTCTAATCCGCAATGTATTATCCAAACCAACACATTGCCTCTAAGCCACAATGTATTCTGACAACTCATTACATTGCCTCTAAGCCACAATTTTTTCACAAAACCTAGCTTATCGCCTCAGACTTCATGCAACAATTTGCGAACCTAATCCATTGCCTCAGACTTCATGCAGCAATGTGTTTCGTTATGCCAAGTTCCAAATCATCGTATCAGACTTCGTGCAGCAATGCTCAGAGCAATAAATTTAGCCCATCACATCAGACTTCGCGCAGTGATTTGCGAACTTAACCCATTGCCTCAGACTTCATGCAGCAATGTGTTCCAAACTCCAGACCATTGTTTCAGACTTCATGCAGCGATGTTCGAAACAACAAATTTAGCTTATCACATCAGACTTCACGCAGTGATTTGTAAACCTAACCCATTGCTTCAGACTTAATGTAACAATGTGTTTCTTATTCTGCGACACAAATCATCGCTTCAAACTTCATGCAGCGATGTCCGAAAACCAAATTTAGCTCATCAAATCAGACTTCACGCGGTGATTTGCGAACCTGACCCATTGCCTTAGTCTTCATGCAGCAATGTGTTTCTTTATTCTATAAAATCCAGCATATCGCATCAGACTTCACGCAGCGATTTGCGAACCAAACTCATTGCCTCAGACTTCATGCAACAATGTACATCTCTCTACTCTGTAATACAAACCATTGCCTTAGACTTCATGCAGCAATGTCCGAAAACCAAATCTAGCTTATCGTCTCAGACTTCACACAACGATTTGCAAAATTGTAACCCATTGCATCAGACTTCATGCAGCAATACGTTCCTTTATTCCATAAACACAGATCATCGCCTCAGACTTCATCAGCGATGCTCGAAAGAAAACAAAACTTTAACCCATTGCCTCAGACTTCATGCAGCAATGCGTTTATTTATTTTGTAAACATCGATTATCGCCTCTGACTTCACGTAGAGATACTCCAAAATACAAGGTTTAGCCTATCGCATCAGACGTCATGCAGCCATTCGTGAACATAACGCACGGCCTCAGTCTTCAAGCAGCCATGCATCATCAATCATTGCTATACTCATCCTCCAAATGGGTGAATAAGCCAAGACATACAAAATTGTGCTCCTAAAACCATATGCCTCGTTATCAAACCCGGGTAAGCGATATATCATCAGCTTTGCCTACTTCCTTAAGACTCTTAAGGGTATGCTATATTAGTGTAACCTTATGTTTGTTGGACAAGTTATGGGACACTTCAAGTATTCAATAAACTTCCAATCGAAATGCGTGAGACTCGAGTTTTCTCACGCTATTCGACTGGAAGATAATTGAATAGGGGCAGCTGTTGTACCCCAAATTTGTCATACCTCGATGATTTTAGTTTTCGAAATTAAGAAAGAAAAAATATTTAATTAAAGATGGTACAGTAGTATCTGATGGCCCATCTCTATCTAAGACGATTAAGGGGTGTATTTTAATTCAGGAAAGCGAGGTTTTCTAAATCAGAAAAACTCACAAATCTGTTAGTGAGGCATGTTGGCCAATGACCCATGCAATTCGAAAATAAAATTATTCGAATAATTACTAAGTTATTAAATTATTAAGGCGAATTAAGTTTAAGTTGCTGTTAATTAAAAATTAGATAACTTAGCCCATTTTTGTCGTTAGTAAAAAAAGAGGTACACATTGCAGGCCCATGATGATTCTTGTTAAGATCGATCCAATGTTTACTTTTGTTGCTGATTTATTTTAGAAAATTGTTATAAAATATTTTCTGTTATTATCATTTTTTTTAAAGTGTTCTTTACAGCCTCTTAAGAAAAAAGGGGTTTATTTCATTTACGTAAATTAAATAATATTATAAATTTATTTTATTAAAGAAATTCTATTTTGAAACAGTACAAGGTCCAAAAAAATCTTTTTACTTAAAACTGGTAAGCCCAAATCGAATCTCTACTATTTCTATTAAACCTTTTTCATTTTATAAATAATGTTCTCATTAAAAGATATCACATTGTTTGTAAAATTCATTTATTAAAATTTTTGTGTTAAAACAATTAGTATTGGGTCACACAGAAAAAAAGAAGGAGATTTGGGCCCAATTCTATTAAAAACACGTTTGCTGTTAATAAAAGAAATAGTGATTGTTGGGCTAACTAAATCAAACGCAAGGCCCAATGGAAATTTAAAAAAAAAATTGTTTTTACTGAACAAGTCCATTAACGCGCAAGCCCAAATTGAATTGGAAACAATGACTGTACCAATTGAACCAAAATTTACACATGTTTTCTTCATTAACAATCACTGTGTAGATTTAACACTAAAATCAAATCTTAAAACGCAATGTCTGCAAATCAAATATAACACAAAATATGGAAAAAAATCTTACAAAATATTCAAAAAGAATATATTACAAAATTTTATTACAGTACAAAGCAATTGCAATCCAAAACTAGAAATTACAGAAACAGTAATACAAAATCAATTACAAATAAATCTCTAATATATAAATCGCGAATCAATTGCATTAACAATCCAATCCCAAATTTTTCTACTATCCCTAAATCATGCTAACTGTAGTTGCAAATGGACAAAAACCCTAATTTCTAAAGAATATATATATATATATATATATATATATATATATATATATATATATATATATATATATATATATATATATATATATTGTTAAGTTGAGAAGGGGAAGGGGGGATTTTGGGCGACAGAAACAGAAGGGGGATTTTGATACAAAAGAAAGATTGAAGAACGACAAGAACAGGGAGGAGGATATACAAAGGAGGCGAGAAAATTGTTACAGTAGAACAAAAAAAGCTATAGAGGAAAAGGGAGATTGGGGTTCCACTACCGGAAACCACAATCGGCATTGCAAACCTAGCCGTTGACCCGCCACCATCCACCACCATCAACTTTAACGCCACCGGAAACCGCCTTCAAGACCTGCAAATTGAAGAAGAGAAGGGAGGATTGGCGCGAAATCAAACAAAAACTCAAGAACAGAAACCAACATCGCGAGAGGGTAACGCTTAGCTTTTCCCAATTTGATTGCTTTTATGTTTGCTTAGGGATTTGAGAGGTTGATTTGTGTTAGAGGGTGGAGTTAGGATTGTAGGCCGCCGCCGTTAATGGGACGTTAGGGTAAGAGAAGGTGAAGAGAAGGGTTGTGAAAGTGAAGGGTTTGAGGATAGCGAGGGAGAGAGAGGGTGAGTTTACTGTAAATGTAACAATTATAAAATGAAAATGAAAAAAAATATCACTTTATATTCCGTTTAGATCTAATGCACATGCACCCATGGTAACAATCGTACATCCATTATTTTGTCCATCAGATCTTTATCAAACGGCCATAGGCCAAGTCCCACAATAGCTCGCATGCACCCGTGCCTTACACGATCAAATCAGCCCCTTTGTAAACTGCGCTTGGGCCTGAACCATCTCCTTTTCGCACCCCCTTCTCCCTTAATTGCTGAACTCAGAATAATGACGCTCCCCCCCTTCCTGGACTTGTAATGGGCCTGATCCAACTATTTTCCACACCTCCCTATTTTACTTCAAAACTAGGATTACACCCCCTGCCTAATCATTCATTTTTTTATACATTTTTTCTATTATTATTATTATTTTATTATTATTATTATATTATGTTATCATCTTTTATTATTATTTTATTTATTATTATTATATTATATTATCATTTTATTATTATTATTATTATTATTATTATTATTTTATTATTATTATTATTCTTATCTTTTATTTATTATTTAAATATTACTTATTATCATAAATAAATTATGTTTATTTAAAAAAAAATTCATGAATATATTTTTATATATATCATTTGCATTAAATCTTTTTTAATCATGCATTAATTAAGATATTTTTGCAATTAATACGATTAAAAAACACAAACCAATTATCAAACTATTTTCGCAATAAACTAAGTAATCAACTGTTTTTTTGCAAAAGAGTTTCAAACTAGTTTTGGCTTACTACGCACTCAATCAAAATCTCCACAATCACTACTCCTGACCGAGTGCGAAGTGATTCAAAATATATTTACAAACCCCTAAAAAACACCAACCCATACTGTTGTACCCCAAAATTTGTCCTCCCATTTCCTCAACATTTTCTCATCACAAAACCCTTGGAGCTCAAGATCCAGTTAGGGTTTCCTCTGCTCAAGACTTCTCCTTGCACTGTGGACCCAAACTAGGGTTTGTGTTTGAACAAATATGTTTTGACCCAAAATGTCTAAGATGACTTTCATGCTTCATGTTGGACTCCCAAGTTTATCCATACCAAGTTTCAAGTCTTGATTCCAAATTGTGCCCAATCAATTGGACAGTTGACCTAGAAATCAGCTGTATTGGGGAAAAAGTCAACTGTGGCCAATTGACAGTCAAATCTCATGAAAATTGACCCACATCAACATTATGAACTCACATGGATCATTTTATCAAGTGTGGATCACAATTCCACAAGAAATTTGATCAGATCATTAAAAGGGCAAAATGGTCATTTTTAGGGTTTTGACTGCACAAAGGCAATTTTTGACTGTTTGACCCAACCAATGGCAAACCAAGCTCACATATGGACTCAAGGACCCCATGGAATTATCTTGACATGCTCAACAAGTTCAAAGGATCCCAAATACACAAGATTGATAGTTGAATTTCTCAGTCAATTGATCAATTTTGACTGTATACTGAAAAGTCAAACTTTGACTTTTTGGTCAAAATCAAGGGTCAAGGTTCATTTTTCATCAAAACATGCCAAATCATGAAACTTGTTCACCAAGAAACCAAGAAATGCAAATTAGGGTTTGAAATGGGAATTTTTCATAACTTAGAATTTTTCTAAGTTATGGAAAACCCTAATTTTTTCCCAACTTTGCCCCACTTTCTCACCAAGATTCATTTGGATTCAAACAAAAGTCAAAACATTAAAGTTGTAGCTTGTTACATAATCTACAACTTTGATTCACAAAGTTTTCCCAAATGAAGCTTGTATCTCAAGTTACAATTTTTTGAATAAGGGTACTAAACCATTCTTAACTTAGTGAAATTTTGACCTATTTTGGCAAGGTTTTCTACCCAACTTCAAGGCCATTTTCCATACACTTCCACTTGGAATTTCAATTTGCATTTCAAAGATGGATTGTATTACACATTCCAAGCTTTCCAAAATTTCCAATAACTTCTCAAACAACCTCATAACTTGAGAGAATCGAATTTCACAATATGGCAAAAACTCACTTTTGAATTGATCATGTACATGTTCATAACTTAGGCCATTTTCAAGTCAGCATAGTTTGTGCTACATTACAGGTCCTAAAACCCTTTGACACTCAATAATTCAATGCAAAACCATTGTGTCAAGATGTTGTTCTAAGCATTTGGACATTACATGGAGAATTAACCCTTAATTAGAAAAAGCATTATTTCCATTTTGAAAAAGTAGAACTTTATGTCCATTTTGCAAATCCAAGTGGTACAGTCAAAATCTTCTAGGCACAAGTTATGAGACACATTGCACTGATCAAGGCCCAGGGTTGCAGCATGTTATGGGGGCCTGCATCAGTCTAGAACATCAACTTGCCTTTTGTTGCTTAAGAAAGAAGAAACATGGCATATCACATACCAACTCTCATATCAGCTTACAAACACTGAAGCAAACTTGCAAAACACATTCAGGAGATACCAACTGAGCTAGTACACGACCCTAACATCCCTCATACACTCCCATTCTCAGAATCACCTTCAAACTGCAAGAACAGGGCAGGGCCTGCAGTTTGAGTGCCATCTTTCATTCCTCTCAAGCTTTCTTGCCCAAACCAGTTCACACACCTTCCATACCATCTATGCAAGCTAACCAAAACCTAAAACACGACCTGTAACTCATCTAACTAGTTCCACCATTTTCACTTTTCTGATTTGCAGGTGAAGTGCTCTAGCTCGATTCAAAAGCTTTCAAGACAAAGTAAAGCTTGGAATAGCATCCCTGGACCTCAAGGAAGCTATACCAATCATCACCTTGCGCTGAAAGCTTCTCCATTGCCAGATAGAACTTCAACTGAACAGGTAAGTTCATGAACTCGTATCTCTCTTATTAGGCATTGTTAGCTTTAGGTTTGTGAAGGAAACATGTCACAATCATAGTCCTGAACATGCCCATATAATTAGATTTCATTTATATTATGTGTGCTGCAAGAATTTTGAGCCTGAACATTGATAAAAAGTTAGGTCAAAATTTGGGGGAGAGGAAATTCTCCCTCATCTTAGAGAGTTAAGACAAGTTTTTTATATCCATGAATTCGTCTCTTGATGCTGAACATTTTTGATGTTATGAGTTTTCATTAAAAAGCCAGGAATCAAGATGTTTGAATCAGGGAACCAGGCGCGCGTTTTTTGACATTGTTTGGCCAGAGGTTGAAGAAAGGTTATCTGAGTTGGGCCTGTTCTTGTATTTCCTTTTCACACACTTTTTTTACTTCTGAACCCCCTAAGCCCATTTTCTTCATTTTAATGATTTTTTGACTTTTCTTTTTTGGCTTGACTTATTTATTTTTCCTAATCATATAAAAAATATAAAAATAATTTTTTGTACCATTTTCCTATTTATTAGATATTTATTTGGTTAGACTAGTTATTTGAACATAAATAAGTAAATAAATATACTTTTATTTAAAAAAATGTTAAGATGGTGTAAATACATTTTTATTTTTATTTTTATTTCATTTTATATTCTGAAAATATTTTATGTGAAATATACTTTTTTTTACAAAAATTAAATATTATTATTTTTGTGCATATTTAAAATAATTTGCAAATAATACAACTAAATACATATATATTAGTATACTTAGAATAAAATACTAAAAATATAAATATTTTTATTTTATTAATATTTAATACTAAAAATACATTTTTATAAATATACTTCATTTTTATTTTATTTTTGTATACAAATAATAAATATTGTATATATTGAATAAATAATACATTTTATTTAATAGAATTAGGGTTTTGCCCTAAACATGAAAAACCCAAAAAAAAAAAATAATACTTTCCTTTTCTTTATTTTGACATGTAAAAATACCTTTTTCCATACACACAAAAACCATTTTTTGGCATCTTACACATTTGTTCTATTTTATTTAATTTATGCAAATTAATCACCTTGTAAAGAATTCAATATTGATGTAATAGTTTTAGGTTTAAATTCCTTGTCAAAATCCCCATTCGAACATTTGTACCCCCCTTCCCATATATGGTTTTGTAATAGCTTAGTAAATTATTTTTCGCACTTTATTGCTTTCTAATTATACCATGTTAGAATTAGGGTTTGTATGCGAAAAATAACGAAAAATAGTTTTGACCTAATTTCAAGATAAACAAGCATGAAAATGGACACACAAATCACACTTGCACCCCCTAGGGTATTCCACTTGTTGCCTTTCAAAATTGGGCCATATTGCATGTTAGGTCTCTTTGGGCAAAACAAACACAAATCAAATGATCATAGTCCCTCGATGACGCTTTCAAAATGTTGCCTACGCAAATGATCAAATCCCTTAAAGAAATTGCCCAAAGATACTTGGCCCCATTGCAATTATGGTCTAAAGGATGACCCGCGCCCGTCCCTTTCACATCCTAACTTGACAGTGTCCACCAAATACAATGGTGGAACAAACTTGTTAAAAGGGTTAAAACATAGCAATAAACTTTGAGAAATTTAGGAGTAGATAACCTCTTAGTTACTTGAATCAAACTTGCAAACAAAACACTTGCCTATTTTCTAAAACCACACCTCACAACACTTTCAAAAACAAAATGAAAACCTTTTCAAAAGACATACATCTTTGTATACATCCCCACATGGATCATTACAAAGGTTGCCACCACATTGGCTTCTTTTCAAAACATTTTCAAACACACACACAAGCACCATTTCAAACAATTGAAAACAAAAGGCAAGTGATCTAAGCAAGTAACTAAGAGCCCATGGATAACCATGGATAGAAAGGGTGCTAATACCTTCCCTTTCTATAATCTACTCCCCGAACCTAAGAAAACATCTCAAAAAGTTTTTGCTGTGCTTTTTAAACCTTTCCTTAGGATAAAATAAAAAGTCGGTGGCGACTCTTGCTCAACCGAAACATTTGCGAAAACAAACGCAAAACCTCAAGTCAGTTCTCCCACCGTACCACAGAACTGGCGACTCTGCTGGGGAATCAATTTAAAAGTGGAGTAACCTTAGGGCTTAGATCACCTTTGTTTTCAATTGTTTGCTTTGATTGCTTTTATATTTGTGGGCTTTGCATCGGAGTTTCATAGATCCTAACCCAGATCTGGGAAAATACCTTTTTTAGGTAGCATAATCTGTGAGGGACCTGTCCGGCGTAGACCGACATGGGTGAAGCAGTGGCTACGTTGGTATGGCGCCTTGGTCTGTACCTATATCCCTTGTGTTGCAACGGGGAGAATATAGGTCTTCTAAGGAGTCATTAAACACCAATCAACCTTAGAACCCTAAATTGACCAAACTTGGCCATTAGGACAGTAGCAGTATGCTACACTCATTGAGGCTAAACTCTCGAGATGGTTCTGGCTGCAAGAAAAGATTGCGATGCTGGAGTTATGACCGATTGAGGGTAGCCAATGATCTGAGATCCTTTAGAACCCGGTTACTTTTGATAGGACAGGTTTTAACCAACAAAACCAAAAAAGGGTAATACCTAAAATTCATGCTGGCCTGAAACCTAAGGGTGTCTTGTGTGACTTGTGTGCCTTACCATGCTTGCCTATGTGAATACTTGTGGTGTGCTTCATAATAGCATCATGCCATCATACCATTGCATGCATCCTGTATAAAGGACTAACCCATTTCAAAGACAAAAAAGTTTCATCTTTGCTCTGTTTTGTAGGACATCATGATGCCCGTGCGTAGGAATACTATCCGGCTCAACTTTGTTAAACCACCAATTTTGCTCAAGGATTTGGTTGGTAGGATTCCAAACACTTCTTCCTTCATCAACAGACATGGTTCTCTCCTTGGCTTGATCACTGCAAAGTGGGACCAACAACTGATAAGTGTTCTGACCCAGTTTTATGACCCTCTATATCATTGTTTCACCTTTCAAGACTTCCAGCTGGTTCCTACCCTGGAAGAATTCTCTTACTTGCTTGGGATCCCTGTCTTGGAACAAACTCCATTCACTGGTTTGGAAAAGACTCCTAGGCCTGAAGAGGTTGCTGCAGTCCTCCCCTTGACCAAAGAAGAGGTATTGGCTAACTGGGAAACTAGAAGTGGAGTTAAGGGATTTTTGGTCAAATTTCTGGTTGGCAAGGCTAATGATTTCTGGAATGACTTGGACTTCAAGGCGTACGAGGATATTCTGGCTCTTTTGATCTATGGTCTGGTATTGTTTCCCAATCCTGACACCTTTATCGGTATCCATGTCATAAGGATCTTCGTGTCTCGGAATCCTGTACCCACTCTTTTGGGTGATATCCTGCAACAACTCTATGCTCGTACTGCTCGAAAACGGGGAACTCCGTGGTGTTGTGCTCCTTTGCTAGTGAGGTGGTTTATTTTGCACCTTCCTAAGTTCGCGTTGAAGAATGAAGAAGGAAAGGGTTGGGCTCAGAGGTTAATGTCTCTCACAGATAATGACATCACTTGGACTCTCAGAGGTTTGGATGAGGTAGCTGTTATTGACCGTTGCGGAGAATACCCTAATGTTCCGCTGATTGGTATCCAAGGAGGAATCTCTTATAATCCATGCTTAGCTCTCCGTCAGTTTGGAAGAGCCAGGGGAGATGGGCCTCATGAAATGTTGGTTCCTCACTTCCATTTTGAGTTCCAGACAGACAGTGACAAACTACGCCATGGATTCATTAAAGCTTGGGACAGAATTCACAAAGCTGACCCACTTGAGTTGGGACCAAAGACTTCTCTACCAATGGAACCCTATTGCAAATGAGTCCGCATCAGTGCTCAGAGGTTAGGTATGCCGTACGAAGCTGTTAGACCTATCATTTTTGAATCTCCTGATGAAGATGGGGTTCCTCCAACTGTCCCCCCTCCTCAGATACCCACTGATTTTGACACAATGAAGAGATCTTGGGCGCAGCTAAAGGAAGAGCGGGATTTCTATCGGGAAAAGTTCAACGAGCAGGAACGGGAGATCCAGAGGCTGACTAAGCAATTGGAGGAAGAGCGGGTTCTGAATAACTACATCAACACTGAGAAAAGGAGGCCATGGGAGCACTGATGGGCTTTGGATATTTCCTTTTATAGCTTTCATTTCCTTTCCAGTATTTTTCATTCCTGTAATGCCTAAGGGCAAGTTGTTGAACAATTGAAAATTTTAATCTAATGAAGTGTGTTTCCCTTTTTTGTCTACAAAGTTGGATCTTGTTTGTCTTTGAAAACATAAAACATACGCATTTCATTGCACCATATGCATAGCAGGTAACCTATTTCACAGGTTGCTTATTCTTCTTCGCTGTTTATTTGAACAGTCGTCATGAATCCAGACTCATCCAGTGAGCAAGCAATCAAGGCCCTTCAGGCCCAAAGTGCCCAGTTTCAAGAGATGGTCCTGAGCCTGGCCCAAGGTCAGCAAGAGTTGAAGACTCTACTCCTGAAGAAGAAGAAGAAAAAGAGGACTGCGTTGTTCAACATTGGACGCAGATTTGGGAACACACTCCATAATGAAGCTGATCCAACTACTTCTTCTGCTGAGAAAAACAGTCCCCAAGGGGGAGGAGCCCCTAGTCCCGCAGTCTCCGACAACGAGACGGACTATAATGACGAACAATACCCACCTGCTGCTGAGAGATACAAGCAATTGGAGGACCGCTTGAGCGCCATGGAGATTCAGAATGTGCCGGGGCTGGATTTCAGAGATTTGGGGTTATCTTCTGGGGTAGTAATTCCACATAAGTTTAAGGCGCCCGCCTTCGCCAAGTATGATGGGGTCTCCTGCCCAAAGCTGCATCTAAGGTCGTACGTAAGGAAGATCCAACCTTACACGGCAGATAAGAACCTTTGGATTCACTTCTTCCAAGATAGCCTTTCGGGGTCACAGCTTGAATGGTTCTACCAATTAGATGGAACTAGCATCCGACACTGGGAAGATTTGGCAACCGCATTCTACAGACAATATCAATACAATTCTGATCTCGCTCCAACGCGTACCCAACTTTAGGGTATGTCTCTAGGAACGGGTGAAGGGTTCAAAGAATATGCACAAAAATGGAGAGATTTGGCTGGCAGGGTGCAGCCTCCATTGACTGATCGTGAGCTGGTTGATATGTTCCTAGGGACTTTGTCTGGTCCATTTTTCAATCATTTGGTTGGTAACTCCTCCGCTGGGTTTACGGATTTGATTCTGACGGGAGAAAGAATTGAAGCTGGCATCAGGTCAGGAAAGATACAAAAAGCTGCCTCCACAAGTACTGAGAAAAGGCCTTTCAAGAAAGAAGCAAGTGTCGTCTATGGTCCTAGAAGACAAGTCAAGACCGAAAGTCGCCAAGCCGTCAATGCTTTGGTCATTTCAAAACTTGTTGCTGCTTCTCAGCAGTACAATCAACAAAGAGGTGAAAGGCCCAAGAGGCAGTATACTCGGCTGAGTATGACCTTATCTCAAATTTTACCCCAACTGTTATCAACCAACTTGGTGACCGTCAAAGAAGCTCCTAAGGTCGTCAACACTACGTCTCCTAAGTATAACCCAAATGCCCGGTGTGCTTATCATTCTGATAGTCCCGGGCACACTACTGATGATTGCTGGGCCTTGAGAAACAAAGTGCAAGATCTTATCGACGCAAAGGAAATTCAGTTTGAAGCGCCTGAGAGACCGAATGTTGTAACTGCTCCTATGCCCCAGCATAGAGTAAATGCCATTGAGGAAGAGTTGTATGCTGTTTCGGTAAATGAAGTTGTTACCTCTCTTTTGACTGTTAAGAGGAACTTACTACTAGCCGGTTTATTTCTGGGTTGTAGCAAGGGCTGCCTCCTGTGTGCTGTTATCCCTACCGGTTCTCCACTGCTGAAATCAGGCATCCAAAGCCTGATGGATAGCAAGGAAATTCTGTTCAAGAAAACTGCTGTTCCGTTTGTTTCCGTTTAAGAAATATCTGTTGTCACAATTTACAATCCTGCCAAAGCTCCCGTGAAGAAACCAGTCCGAATTATGTCTGTTGCACCCATTACTATTACTGTTCCGGGGCCTCTCCCCTATGAGTCTGATAAAGCGGTCCCATGGCATTATGGAGCCGACGTGTATGTGCTTGGGGTGAAGCAGGAGTTCAACACCAATACCAGTATCAGTAGCATCATTGGTCCCGCCAAGGTTACCCGCAGTGGCAGGCTCTTCTCGCCTGACATTGCACCGCCAGTTATCCGAAAACCTCTCACCATCACACCCGCAAGTGTGCATGTTCCAATTCAAGTTCCTGTGTCTACTACTGCCGCCGAGTCCTCTGATACTCGGGGCAAAGAAGTTGCTACCGATTTGCCTGCCAGGACGGAGGCACCAAAAAATAAGACTGTTGTGGAAGCCTCCCAACAAGAAATGGAGGAAATCCTTAAAATTATCAAAAAGAGTGACTTTAACGTTGTTGAACAGTTGGGGCATACTCCCTCCAAAATCTCTATGCTATCATTGCTGCTATGCTCAGAGGCCCATGCAAAAGCCCTGATTTCATTTCTGAAAACGGCCCATGTGCCGCAAGAGACCTCCGCGGATCAATTCACCGACTGTGTGGCTAATTTGACGGCTGACAACGGCTTGGGGTTCTCAGATGTTGACCTTACCGCCAAAGGGAAAAATCACAATGATGCCCTGCATGTTTCCATAGAATGCAGGGGCACTACTCTCGCACACGTGTTAGTAGATACCGGCTCTTCCCTGGATGTTTTGCCCAAAAAGGCATTGGATCGCTTGGATTGTGAGGGTCTGGAGTTGAAACCTAGTAACATCATTGTTAGAGCCTTCGACGGTTCTAAGAGGATGGTGCACGGTGAAGTAGACATTCCTATTTGTGTGGGTTCCCAAGTTTTCGACTCAACGTTCTATGTAATGGATATTTGTCCATCTTACTCCTGCTTGTTGGGTCGACCTTGGATTCACAAGGATGGGGCAGTAACATCCACTATACACCAAAAGCTCAAGTACCCTGTCAAAGGGAAGATTGTTACTGTGCAGGGTGAGGAGGAATACATGGTCAGTCACTTGAATTCATTCCGGTATATTGAGATGGACGGGGAGTTTATTGAAACCCCCTTTCAGCATTTTGAGGAAGTACCTCCAGTGTTGGCATCAGCTGAGGCAGTGGTCGAAGAAGATTTTCCGTTGAAGATGGCGTCCTTGAAGGATGCCCGGGCTGTAATCGAGAAAGGCAATTGTGCAAACTGGGGTCAGCTTCCTGACTTCACTCAAAAGAACGACAAGTTTGGGCTGGGCTTTACTGCAGAGGCTCAGAGGGCTGTGCGCAAGGAAAAGATCATAAAGGCTCCAGTGTTTATCTCCAACCCAAGGGTGAATGCTATCGAGGAGGACGTAGAGGAAGCAGAGTTTGATAGTTGGATCTATCCAACGACCAGCAACGGACCAAGCAACTGGACGGCAAATGATTTTACACCTATCACATTTGTCACGCAGTAATTAATTCTTTTGATTTCCAATTTGTAACAAACAATATGTTAAAACTTTGTTGGCTCGGTGTCCTACCCGGGGCATCGTAGCTCCATTCGTGAGGGCTTTTTGTATGACATTTTCATATATCATCAATCAAAACATTGGACGTTTGTTGCATTTCAAATCTTGTGCTCTTTTTTCTTTCTGTGTTATATATTGCAAAACAGCTATATTTACACACACTCACTTATACAGGTTTCAATCCACTCTGGATCTCACTGGTAACAGCTCTGCTACCACCAGTTATGACTTCGAGAATCCGATCAACTTGGCCGAAGACGAAGGTGAAGATGATTGTGAAGTGCCTGGTGAACTCGCAAGACTGCTACTCCAGGAAGAGAGGGCTATTCGACCACATGAAGAGCTAGTGGAAACAGTGAACCTGGGTACTGAGACAGATAGGAAAGAGGTCAAGATTGGGGCTAATCTAGAGCTCAGCGTGAAGCAACGATTGATCCAGATGCTACATGATTACATGGAGATATTTGCTTGGTCCTACGAGGACATGCCCGGTCTGGATGCCGACATTGTAGTTCATCACCTGCCAACCAAGGAAGACTGCCCTCCGGTAAAGCAAAAGGTCCGCCGTATGCGCCCAGAGATGTCCGAAAATATCAAGGCTGAGGTTATGAAGAAATTCAACGCTGGGTTTCTAGCAGTAACTTCTTACCCTCAGTGGGTTGCTAATGTGGTGCCAGTACCGAAAAAGGACGGTAAAGTCAGGATGTGTGTCGACTATAGGGATTTGAACAGGGCCAGCCCCAAGGATGATTTTCCTCTACCTCACATCGACGTTCTTGTCGACAATACTGCTCAACACAAGGTGTTCTCCTTCATGGATGGTTTTTCAGGGTATAATCAGATCAAGATGGCTCCAGAGGATATGGAAAAGACTACCTTTGTGACTCAGTGGGGCACCTTCTGTTACAAGGTCATGCCATTCGGATTGAAAAACGCTGGGGCAACCTATCAACGCGCCATGGTTGCTTTATTTCATGATATGATCCATCATGAGATTGAGGTATATATTGATGACATGATTGCAAGGTCTCAAACTGAGGAAGAACACCTTGATCATCTGAGGAAGCTGTTTGACCGACTCAAGTTATACAAGCTGAGGTTGAATCCCAACAAATGCACCTTTGGGGTAAGGTCCGGAAAGTTGCTAGGTTTCATTGTAAGTGATAAAGGTATTCAGGTGGACCCTACCAAGGTAAAAGCCATACAAGAGATGCCGACTCCAAAGACAGAGAAAGAAGTTAGAGGCTTCCTGGGACGACTAAATTACATTGCCCGATTCATCTCACATCTGACTGCTACTTGTGAGCCAATCTTCAAATTACTGAAGAAAGATCAAGTAGTACGCTGGAACGATGAATGTCAGGCTGCCTTTGAGAAGATAAAGGAATATCTCCAAGAGCCACCCATTCTTATGCCACCGGTGGAAGGGAGACCTCTGATACTCTACTTGACAGTACTTGACAATTCAATGGGGTGTGTGCTAGGGCAGCATGACGAGTCTGGCCGAAAAGAGCACGCTATTTATTACTTGAGCAAAAAGTTTACCGACTGTGAGTCTCGTTACTCACTGCTTGAGAAAACTTGCTGGGCTCTAGTATGGGCTGCTCGCCGGATGAGACAGTATATGCTGACTCACACTACTCTATTGATTTCAAAGATGGATCCCATCAAGTACATATTTGAAAAGCCTGCTCTATCTGGGAGAATAACAAGATGGCAAATGATCTTAACAGAATATGATATCCAGTATACAACTCAGAAAGCAATCAAAGGAAGTGTACTGGAAGATCATTTGGCACACCAACCTGTGGACGATTACCAATCATTGAACTTTGATTTTCAAGACGAAGACATCATGGTGGTAACTGACTGTGAAGTACCTGGGCCAGATGAAGGAACTGAGGAAGGATCACGTTGGTCTATGCATTTTGATGGAGCCTCCAATGCTTTGGGTAACGGCGTCGGCGCTGTAATCATATCTCCCAAAGGAACTCATACTCCACTCACCGCCCGATTGTGTTTCAACTGCACCAACAACATGGCAGAATATGAGGCATGTATCATGGGTCTACAAGCTGCAATCGACTTAAGGATCAAATTTCTGAGTGTCTTCGGAGATTCCGCTCTTGTGATCAATCAGATCAAAGGCGAGTGGGATACGAAACACCCAAATCTTATTCCTTACAAGGAGTATGTGTCAACCTTGCTTCCCCAGTTTGAAGAAATAACTTTTGAGCACTTCCCAAGAGAGGAGAATCAGCTAGCGGACGCACTAGCTACGATGTCTTCAATGTTCAAAGTTAAATGAGACAATGAGGCTCCCTGAATCATCATCTGGAAGTTGGACGAACCGGCATACTGCTGCGATCTTGAGGCCGAAAAGGTGACTGAAAAACCCTGGTATCATGAGGTGAAGAGGTACTTGGAAGCTCAGGAATACCCTGAAGGTGCATCTGTCAATGACAAGAAGTTCATGAGAAGGTTTGCAGCGAAATTCTTCCTCAGCAACGGCATTCTCTACAAACGGAATCATGATTCAACTCTACTGCGTTGTGTGGATAAGGCTGAAGCAGAGAAGATCATGATAGAACTGCACGAAGGTACATTCGGGACACATTCCAGTGGACACACCATGGCTAAGAAAATCCTTCGGGCAGGATATTTCTGGTCCACAATGGAAGCCGATTGTTACCAACACTCTCGAACTTGTCACAAATGCCAGATCTATGCTGACAAAGTGCATATCCCTCTGGTTCCTCTGAACGTCCTGACGGCACCTTGGCCTTTCGCAATGTGGGGCATTGATATGATCGGGGAGATCCGACCGACGGCATCCAATGGGCATCGCTTCATCTTGGTGGCAATCGATTACTTCACGAAGTGGGTTGAGGCAACTTCCTACGCAACGGTAACCAAGAGCGTCGTGGCGCGTTTCATCCGGCATAATCTGATCTGTCGATACGGCGTCCCGAAAAGAATCATTACGGACAATGGTACCAATCTCAATAACAAAATGATCACTGAACTCTGTGAGCAATTTAAAATACAGCACCACAATTCTTCTCCCTACCGGCCGAAGATGAATGGAGCTGTGGAAGCAGCTAATAAGAATATCAATAAAATTGTGCAGAAGATGACAGTGACCTATAAAGATTGGCATGAGATGTTACCGTTCGCTCTTCATGGGTACCGTACCTCAGCAAGGACGTCAACCGGGGCAACTCCTTTCTCCTTGGTCTATGGCATGGAGGCAGTCTTGCCAATTGAAGTCTAGATACCCTCTCTCCGGATAATGAAGGATGCAGACTTGAGTGAAGATGACTGGATCCAGACTCGACTTGATCAATTAAACCTTATTGACGAAAAGAGGCTCACCGCTATCTGTCATGGTCAAACGTATCAAAAACGGATGATCAGGGCGTTTAACAAGAAAGTCAGACTACAAGAGTATCAAGTTGGGGACCTGGTAATCAAGCGCATCATCCTTCCTCAAAGTGATCCCCGGGGCAAATGGACCCCTACATACGAGGGGCCATTTGTGGTTAAACATGTGTTCTCAGGAGGAGCCATGATCCTAACCACCATGGAGGGTGACGACTTTCCTCACCCCGCCAATGCAGACATAGTGAAAAGATACTACGCATGAATAAAAGACCCGCTAGGTTGACATACCTAGGCAAAAATAAGGGCTTCCCGACGAACCAAAAGGGTTCGGGCAAAAATAAGGGATGAAATGAAAAAATTGTACACCCGGCAAGTCAAAAACCTGAAAAGGCGGCTTGGGCAAAAATGGGTATCCCGGTGGACTGAAAACCCGAAAGGGCGGTCCAGGCAAAAGTTAGGGATAAAGCGTAACACTATGTCTCATTGGATCACTTCGCATCCGGAAATCGGCATCAATTATCTGGTTCAGATTTCGGCATCGACCAATCAGCTTCATCTTCGACTAGACAGCAAAGCGATGAGACGCTTGGAGACATAAAGGCGATAGCAGAATTGGAACCCAGTGGGATTGTTCACATAACTGTTTTGTTTTCAAAATTGTAAATTCTGTGTTATTCGGCAGCGTCCTCTTACTAGGATGTCAGCCTCTTGTACAAAAACGCCTTTTCACAGGCAAAATTCAAATCAATACAAATTCACTTGTCCATACAAATTGCCATTGTTTTTCTTTTTCTGTTTTGACTTGCGAAGAACGTCCAATGTTCATTTTTGATATATGCATTTGACATTAAATTGTTGGTTCATAAATATTTGCGTATGAAACAAAAGATTAATTACAGGTAACATCAGAAACAGGGGCAAATGTGAAGTTGTCTGATGCAGTCTGGTTGCTTTGTCCGCCAAGGTACCAAGGTAGATTCGACTGAAGAATGTGACCAAATCATCTCAACTCCCCACAGAATAAGACAAGATTCAGCAATACTTTCCCCAAAGCAGAGTTGGTTCCCTATCAATCCTAAAAAAAGAGCAACATAGGAATTCATCAGCAAGCATCCCCGGCAGTCTTGATCTAAGATTGTTCCCCGGCGGAATACAGACACCCCCCAGTGGAACCATTTACCGGTACAATTCCAAAAGTTTCCTCAGGAAAACGGAATCCTTATCCCCAGCCGGTCTTAAGGCTTGTCTCCAGTATACTCCGGAAGCTTATCCCCAGTAGATTCTGGAAGCTTGTTCCCTGCAGAATACGGACGTCTCTCCAGAGCTTTATCCAAAGTTATTCCTCACAAGGGCTTATAACTGGGTTATCCTCAGCTAATTGCCACGGAAGATCGCCCTCGGCAAGGTTCTTTCAATCCCCGGCAGGAGTCTATCTTTGGTATTCCCCGGCAGGAGTCTATCTTTGGTATCCCCGGCAGGAGTCTATCTTTGGTATTCCCCAGCGGAGTTTATCTTTGGTGTTCCCCAGCGGAGTTTATCATCATTATCCCCAGCGGAATCCATCATTGAAGTCCTCAGCAGGCCTCTCATCAAAACTTCAGCAAAGTATCTCGGCCACAGAGCAACTCCCCGGCCGATCGTCGAGGATTTATTTTCCTAAGACGAAATTACATTCATAAACATTTCACATTTTCATACATCTTGCTTACATACATGATAAAGTGCATACAACACTATCTCATGTTGAACATCATGACATCATGCATATCATACATCATGACATTGCATACAACTTATATTTTGCCTTTTCAGGGAAAAAGACAATCCCAAAGACAACTGCCTTCAACTGTCACAATTCCAGATTCGATACTTGTATCTAGCCAGGGCACATCTGAGAGTGATCAGTTTCCAGACTCGATTCCTGTATCTAGCCAGGGCACGTCTGAAGAGTTCGAAGATTCGATTCCTGTATCCAGCCAGGGCACATCTATCAACTACAACATTTCCAGATTCGATTCTTGTATCCAGCCAGGGCATATCTATTGACCACATTTCCAGACTCGATTCCTGTATCTAGCCAGGACACGTCTGAAGAGTTCGAAGATTCGATTCCTGTATCCAGCCAGGGAACATCTATCAACTACAACATTTCCAGATTCGATTCCTGTATCCAGCCAGGGCATATCTGTTGACCACATTTCCAGACTCGATTCCTGTATCTAGCCAGGGCACGTCTGAAGAGTTCGAAGATTCGACTCCTGTATCCAGCCAGGGAACATCTCTGAGCAACCGATGGTAGATTCGATACCTGTATCTAGCCAGGGCATATTTGCATAAGGAGATTGAAGATCAAACACCTGTAACAAGCCAGGAAAACATCTGTCTTTCTCAAATACACAAGTTCTCGCTAAGGAATCTCTTATGCGATCAACACTTCCAAATGGCATCTATAAGCCCGTTCCCGACAAATTTCTGTCACGTCTCCAGATGGCATCTATAAGCCCATCTCCCTATCCACCATCTCTCCAAATGGCATTCCCGACATCACATTGCTGATACTTTAACATGCGAGTGCAAATTTCCGGGCACTCTAGTGTCCAATCTTCTTTTACCCTCGAGTCACGAAAGGCAAACTTGCCAATCTAACTCTTCAGGTTCAAGAAGATTGAACAGGGGCAACTGTTGTACCCCAAAATTTGCCCTCCCATTTCCTCAACATTTTCTCATCACAAAACCCTTGGAGCTCAAGATCCAGTTAGGGTTTCCTCTGCTCAAGACTTCTCCTTGCACTGTGGACCCAAACTAGGGTTTGTGTTTGAACAAAGATGTTTTGACCCAAAATGCCTAAGATGACTTTCATGCTTCATGTTGGACTCCCAAGTTTATCCATACCAAGTTTCAAGTCTTGATTCCAAATTGTGCCCAGTCAATTGGACAGTTGACCTAGAAATCAGTTGTATTGGGGAAAAAGTCAATTGTGGCCAATTGACAGTCAAATCTCATGAAAATTGACCCACATCAACATTATGAACTCACATGGACCATTTGATCAAGTGTGGATCACAATTCCACAAGAAATTTGATCAAATCATCAAAAGGGCAAAATGGTCATTTTTAGGGTTTTGACTGCACAAAGGCAATTTTTGACTGTTTGACCCAACCAATGGAAAACCAAGCTCATATATGGACTCAAGGACCCCATGGAATTATCTTGACATGCTCAACAAGTTCAAAGGATCCCAAATACACAAGATTGATAGTTGAATTTCCCAGTCAATTGATCAATTTTGACTGTATACTGAAAAGTCAAACTTTGACTTTTTGGTCAAAATCAAGGGTCAAGGTTCATTTTTCATCAAAACATGCCAAATCATGAAACTTGTTCACCAAGAAACCAAGAAATTCAAATTAGGGTTTGAAATGGGAATTTTTCATAACTTAGAATTTTTCTAAGTTATGGAAAACCCTAATTTTTTCCCAACTTTGCCCCACTTTCTCACCAAGATTTATTTGGATTCAAACAAAAGTCAAAACATGAAAGTTGTAGCTTGTTGCATAATCTACAACTTTTATTCACAAAGTTTTCCCAAATGAAGCTTGTATCTCAAGTTACAATTTTTTGAATAAGGGTACTAAACCATTCTTAACTTAGTGAAATTTTGACCTATTTTGGCAAGGTTTTCTACCCAACTTCAAGGCCATTTTCCATACACTTCCACTTGGAATTTCAATTTTCATTTCAAAGATGGATTGTAGTACACATTCCAAGCTTTCCAAAATGTCTAAGAACTTCTCAAACAACCTCATAACTTGAGAGAATCGAATTTCACAATATGGCAAAAACTCACTTTTGAATTGATCATGTACATGTTCATAACTTAGGCCATTTTCAAGTCAGCATAGTTTGTGCTACATTACAGGTCCTAAAACCCTTTGACACTCAATAATTCAATGCAAAACCATTGTGCCAAGATGTTGTTCTAAGCATTTGGACATTACATGGAGAATTAACCCTTAATTAGAAAAAGCATTATTTCCATTTTGAAAAAGTAGAACTTTATGTCCATTTTGCAAATCCAAGTGGTACAGTTAAAATCTTCTAGGCACAAGTTATGAGACACATTGCACTGATCAAGGCCCAGGGTTGCAGCATGTTATGGGGGCCTGCATCAGTCTAGAACATCAACTTGCCTTTTGTTGCTTAAGAAAGAAGAAACATAGCATATCACATAACAACTCTCATATCAGCTTACAAACACTGAAGCAAACTTGCAAAACACATTCAGGAGATACCAACTGAGCTAGTACACGACCCTAACATCCCTCATACACTCCCATTCTCAGAATCACCTTCAAACTGCAAGAACAGGGCAGGGCCTGCAGTTTGAGTGCCATCTTTCATTCCTCTCAAGCTTTCTTGCCCAAACCAGTTCACACACCTTCCATACCATCTATGCAAGCTAACCAAAACCTAAAACACGACCTGTAACTCCTCTAACTAGTTCCACCATTTTCACTTTTCTGATTTGTAGGTGAAGTGCTCTAGCTCGATTCAAAAGCTTTCAAGACAAAGTAAAGCTTGGAATAGCATCCCTGGACCTCAAGGAAGCTATACCAATCATCACCTTGCGCTGAAAGCTTCTCCATTGCCAGATAGAACTTCAACTGAACAGGTAAGTTCATGAACTCGTATCTCTCTTATTAGGCATTGTTAGCTTTAGGTTTGTGAAGGAAACATGTCACAATCATAGTCCTGAACATGCCCATATAATTAGATTTCATTTATATTATGTGTGCTGCAAGAATTTTGAGCCTGAACATTGATAAAAAGTTAGGTCAAAATTTGGGGGAGAGGAAATTCTCCCTCATCTTAGAGAGTTAAGACAAGTTTTTTATATCCATGAATTCGTCTCTTGATGCTGAACATTTTTGATGTTATGAGTTTTCATTAAAAAGCCAGGAATCAAGATGTTTGAATCAGGGAACCAGGCGCGCGTTTTTTGACATTGTTTGGCCAGAGGTTGAAGAAAGGTTATCTGGGCTGGGCCTGTTCTTGTATTTCCTTTTCACACACTCTTTTTACTTCTGAACCCCCTAAGCCCATTTTCTTCATTTTAATGATTTTTTGACTTTTCTTTTTTGGCTTGACTTATTTATTTTTCCTAATCATATAAAAAATATAAAAATAATTTTTTGTACCATTTTCCTATTTATTAGATATTTATTTGGTTAGACTAGTTATTTGAACATAAATAAGTAAATAAATATACTTTTATTTAAAAAAATGTTAAAATGGTGTAAATACATTTTTATTTTTATTTTATTTCATTTTATATTCTGAAAATATTTTATGTGAAATATACTTTTTTTTACAAAAATTAAATATTATTATTTTTGTGCATATTTAAAATAATTTGCAAATAATACAAATAAATACATATATATTAGTATACTTAGAATAAAATACCAAAAATATACATTTTTTTATTTTATTAATATTTAATACTAAAAATACATTTTTACAAATATACTTCATTTTTATTTTATTTTTGTATACAAATAATAAATATTATATATATTGAATAAATAATACATTTTATTTAATAGAATTAGGGTTTTGCCCTAAACATGAAAAACCCCAAAAAAAAAATAATACTTTCCTTTTCTTTATTTTGACATGTAAAAATATCTTTTTCCATACACACAAAAACCATTTTTTGGCATCTTGCACATTTGTTCTATTTTATTTAATTTATGCAAATTAATCACCTTGTAAATAATTCAATATTGATGTAATAGTTTTAGGTTTAAATTCCTTGTCAAAATCCCCATTCGAACATTTGTACCCCCCTTCCCATATATGGTTTTGTAATAGCTTAGTAAATTATTTTTCGCACTTTATTGCTTTCTAATTATACCATGTTAGAATTAGGGTTTGTATGCGAAAAATAACGAAAAATAGTTTTGACCTAATTTCAAGATAAACAAGCATGAAAATGGATACACAAATCACACTTGCACCCCCTAGGATATTCCACTTGTTGCCTTTCAAAATTGGGCCATATTGCATGTTAGGTCTCTTTGGGCAAAACAAACACAAATCAAATGATCATAGTCCCTCGATGACGCTTTCAAAATGTTGCCTACGCAAATGATCAAATCCCTTAAAGAAATTGCCCAAAGATACTTGGCCCCATTGCAATTATGGTCTAAACGATGACCCGCGCCCGTCCCTTTCACATCCTAACATGAGATTGTCCACCAAATACAATGGTGGAACAAACTTGTTAAAAGGGTTAAAACATAGCAATAAACTTTGAGAAATTTAGGAGTAGATAACCTCTTAGTTACTTGAATCAAACTTGCAAACAAAACGCTTGCCTATTTTCTAAAACCACACCTCACAACACTTTCAAAAACAAAATGAAAACCTTTTTAAAAGACATACATCTTTGTATACATCCCCACATGGATCATTACAAAGGTTGCCACCACATTGGCTTCTTTTCAAAACATTTTCAAACACACACACAAGCACCATTTCAAACAATTGAAAACAAAAGGCAAGTGATCTAAGCAAGTAACTAAGAGCCCATGGATAACCATGGATAGAAAGGGTGCTAATATCTTCCCTTTCTATAATCTACTCCCCGAACCTAAGAAAACATCTCAAAAGATTTTTGCTGTGCTTTTTAAACCTTTCCTTAGGATAAAATAAAAAGTCGGTGGCGACTCTTGCTCAACCGAAACATTTGCGAAAACAAACGCAAATCCTCAAGTCAGTTCTCCCACCGTACCACAGAACTGGCGACTCTGCTGGGGAATCAATTTAAAAGTGGAGTAACCTTAGGGCTTAGATCACCTTTGTTTTCAATTGTTTGCTTTGATTGCTTTTATATTTGTGGGCTTTGCATCGGAGTTTCATAGATCCTAACCCGGATCTGGGAAAATACCTTTTTTAGGTAGCATAATCTGTGAGGGACATGTCCGGCGTAGACCGACATGGGTGAAACAGTGGCTACGTTGGTGTGGCACCTTGGTCTGTACCTATATCCCTTGTGTTGCAACGGCGAGAATATAGGTCTTCTAAGGAGTCATTAAACACCAATCAACCTTAGAACCCTAAATTGACCAAACTTGGCCATTAGGACAGTAGCAGTATGCTACACTCATTGAGGCTAAACTCTCGAGATGGTTCTGGCCGCAAGAAAAGATTGCGATGCTGGAGTTATGACCGATTGAGGGTAGCCAATGATATGAGTTCCTTTAGAACCTGGTTACTTTTGATAGGACAGGTTTTAACCAACAAAACCAAAAAAGGGTAATACCTAAAATTCATGCTGGCCTGAAACCTAAGGGTGTCTTGTGTGACTTGTGTGCCTTACCATGCTTGCCTATGTGAATACTTGTGGTGTGCTTCATCATAGCATCATGCCATCATACCATTGCATGCATCCTGTATAAAGGACTAACTCATTTCGAAGACAAAAAAGTTTCATCTTTGCTCTGTTTTGTAGGACATCATGATGCCCGTGCGTAGGAATACTATTCGGCTCAACTTTGTTCAACCACCAATTTTGCTCAAGGATTTGGTTGGTAGGATTCCAAACACTTCTTCCTTCATCAACAGACATGGTTCTCTCCTTGGCTTGATCACTGCAAAGTGGGACCAACAACTGATAAGTGTTCTGACCCAGTTTTTTGACCCTCTGTATCATTGTTTCACCTTTCAAGACTTCCAGCTGGTTCCTACCCTGGAAGAATTCTCTTACTTGCTTGGGATCCCTGTCTTGGAACAAACTCCATTCACTGGTTTGGAAAAGACTCCTAGGCCTGAAGAGGTTGCTGCAGTCCTCCCCTTGACCAAAGAAGAGGTATTGGCTAACTGGGAAACTAGAAGTGGAGTTAAGGGATTTTTGGTCAAAATTTTGGTTGCCAAGGCTAATGATTTCTGGAATGACTTGGACTTCAAGGCGTACGAGGATATTCTGGCTCTTTTGATCTATGGTCTGGTATTGTTTCCCAATCCTGACACCTTTATCAGTATCCATGTCATAAGGATCTTCGTGTCTCGGAATCCTGTACCCACTCTTTTGGGTGATATCCTGCAACAACTCTATGCTCGTACTGCTCGAAAACGGGGAACTCCATGGTGTTGTGCTCCTTTGCTAGTGAGGTGGTTTATTTCGCACCTTCCTAAGTTCGCGCTGAAGAATGAAGAAGGAAAGGGTTGGGCTCGGAGGTTAATGTCTCTCACAGATAATGACATCACTTGGACTCTCAGAGGTTTGGATGAGGTAGCTGTTATTGACCGTTGCGGAGAATACCCTAATGTTCCGCTGATTGGTATCCAAGGAGGAATCTCTTATAATCCATGCTTAGCTCTCCGTCATTTTGGAAGAGCCAGGGGAGATGGGCCTCATGAAATGTTGGTTCCTCACTTCCATTTTGAGTTCCAGACAGACAGTGACAAACTACGCCATGGATTCATTAAAGCTTGGGACAGAATTCACAAAGCTGACCCACTTGAGTTGGGACTAAAGACTTCTCTACCAATGGAACCCTATTGCAAATGGGTCCGCATCCGTGCTCAGAGGTTAGGTATGCCGTACGAAGCTGTTAGACCTATCATTTTTGAATCTCCTGATGAAGATGGGGTTCCTCCAACTGTCCTCCCTCCTCAGATACCCACTGATTTTGACACAATGAAGAGATCTTGGGCGCAGCTAAAGGAAGAGTGGGATTTTTATCGGGAAAAGTTCAACGAGCAGGAACGGAAGATCCAGAGGCTGACTAAGCAATTGGAGGAAGAGCGGGTTCTGAATAACTACATCAACACTGAGAAAAGGAGGCCATGGGAGCACTGATGGGCTTTGGATATTTCCTTTTATAGCTTTCATTTCCTTTCCAGTATTTTTCATTCCTGTAACGCCTAAGGGCAAGTTGTTGAACAATTGAAAATTTTAATCTAATGAAGTGTGTTTCCCTTTTTTGTCTACAAAGTTGGATCTTGTTTGTCTTTGAAAACATAAAACATACGCATTTCATTGCACCATATGCATAGCAGGTACCCTATTTCACAGGTTGCTTATTCTTCTTCGCTGTTTATTTGAACATTCATCATGAATCCGGACTCATCCAGTGAGCAAGCAATCAAGGCCCTTTAGGCCCAAAGTGCCCAGTTTCAAGAGATGGTCCTGAGCCTGGCCCAAGGTCAGCAAGAGTTGAAGACTCTACTCCTGAAGAAGAAGAAGAAAAAGAGGACTGCGTTGTTCAACACTGGATGCAGATTTGGGAACACACTCCATAATGAAGCTGATCCAACTACTTCTTCTGCTGAGAAAAACAGTCCCCAAGGGGGAGGAGCCCCTAGTCCCGCAGTCTCCGACAACGAGACGGACTATAATGACGAACAATACCCACCTGCTGCTGACAGATACAAGCAATTGGAGGACCGCTTGAGCGCCATGGAGATTCAGAATGTGCCGGGGCTGGATTTCGGAGATTTGGGGTTATCTTCTAGGGTAGTAATTCCACACAAGTTTAAGGCGCCCGCCTTCGCCAAGTATGATGGGGTCTCCTGCCCAAAGCTGCATCTAAGGTCGTACGTAAGGAAGATCCAACCTTACACGGCGGATAAGAACCTTTGGATTCACTTCTTCCAAGATAGCCTTTCGGGGTCACAGCTTGAATGGTTCTACCAATTAGATGGAACTAGCATCCGACACTGGGAAGATTTGGCAACCGCATTCTACAGACAATATCAATACAATTCTGATCTCGCTCCAACGCGTACCCAACTTTAGGGTATGTCTCTAGGAACGGGTGAAGGGTTCAAAGAATATGCACAAAAATGGAGAGATTTGGCTGGCAGGGTGCAACCTCCATTGACTGATCGTGAGCTGGTTGATATGTTCCTAGGGACTTTGTCTGGTCCATTTTTTAATCATTTGGTTGGTAACTCCTCCGCTGGGTTTACGGATTTGATTCTGACGGGAGAAAGAATTGAAGCTGGCATCAGGTCAGGAAAGATACAAAAAGCTGCCTCCACAAGTACTGAGAAAAGGCCTTTCAAGAAAGAAGCAAGTGCCGTCTATGGTCCTAGAAGATAAGTCAAGACCGAAAGTCGCCAAGCCGTCAATGCTTTGGTCATTTCAAAACCTGTTGCTGCTTCTCAGCAGTACAATCAACAAAGAGGTGAAAGGCCCAAGAGGCAGTATACTCGGCTGAGTATGACCTTATCTCAAATTTTACCCCAACTGTTATCAACCAACTTGGTGACCGTCAAAGAAGCTCCTAAGGTCGTCAACACTGCATCTCCTAAGTATAACCCAAATGCCCGGTGTGCTTATCATTCTGATAGTCCCGGGCACACTACTGATGATTGCTGGGCCTTGAGAAACAAAGTGCAAGATCTTATCGACGCAAAGGAAATTCAGTTTGAAGCGCCTAAGAGACCGAATGTTGTAACTGCTCCAATGCCCCAGCATAGAGTAAATGCCATTGAGGAAGAGTTGTATGCTGTTTCGGTAAATGAAGTTGTTACCCCTCTTTTGACTGTTAAGAGGAACTTACTACTAGCCGGTTTATTTCCGGGTTGTAGCAAGGGCTGCCTCCTGTGTAGCAAAATGTCGCGGTAAGCAAGAGTCACCACCGACTTTTATTTTATCCAACTGGAAAGGAAAAAAACACAGAAAAATTCCTTTTTCGAGATTTTTTGAGTACGGGGGATAGATTATAGAAAGGGAAGGCATTATCACCCTTTCTATCCGTAGTTATCTACGGGCTCTTAGGTACTTGCTCATTAATTTCAAAATTGTTTTCTTTGTGCTTGTGGGTTTTGAAAAGTTTTTGTTTTAACTTCGATTTAACTCTTGCGTCTGTCTTCAAGAGTGTAATGAAGTGTTTTTGAAAACTTGTTTGTAAAAGAGTGTAAGTGTGAAAAAAAGTTTTGTTTTGGATGAGCAAGTATCTAAGAACTAATCTACCTACTCGAAAAAAGAATCGTTCTATGCTTATTTTCTTTAGACAATGCTATCCCACTATTAGTGAGTAGGTAGCACCGTCGTTGGAGTTTTGAGGGTCAATTCGAAAGGGACGCACAGTCACTAAAGCAATGTTAGGACATCTTAGTGGTAACCCTAATGTCTTAGATCATTTATCCGATGCAACGATATCCGAGGCAACCTTTCCGAGGAAACTTATGATCTTTTAGACAAGAGGATGACCTCTAAAATAACCTATACTAAATGACTGTTTACAAAGGCAACCAAGTGGGAGTGTACCCTAGGAGTGCGCATGTGCGAGTGCTTTGATTTCAGTTATTTTTATCTTTGCACATTTAGGGTGATCTAACTGTTTTAAAATCAGCCATTCATTCTTGTCATGCAAGCCCTATTATCAAACATCTAACAGTTGAATATTTGCATAAATTAAAGGTGCGGAAATTAAACTACGCTATTACAAGGCGTCAGGTATTTACACCGCCAAAAACAACCCCTTTGAAATTTAAAAGCGGTAAAAATAAATAAATGTCCTAATTTAATTATTACAAACCGAGAGCAGATACAATAATTGAATAAAAAATAAAGCGCACGAGAAACTTGAATCGAATGCGAAACTAGGGTTTTGACCCTCTTAATTAAAAGAAAATGTTTTTGTTGTTTTTAATATTTTTAAAGAAAAGAAATTAATTCCTAAAGTTAAATGCTAAATTAATTAGTTATTAAATTAATTAATGAAAAAATACTAAATGACATATTTTGGATTTTTTGTTATTTTAGGAAAGCAATAAAATAATTAAATTAGGGTTAAAACCTATTGATTCTAATTAATTTTAAATATTTACAAAATTAATTAAAGTTATCTAATATAAATAACCTAATTATTTTAATTAATATTTATTGATGAAAAATAAAATTCTAAATTTTAATTGGATAGAAAAATGTTTTTGTGATTTTTTTGATAAAAAGAAAATTGTTTTTTGGTTAAGTAATTAAATAAATAAACAATTAATTGAAATAAACTAAATATAAATAAAAAAAGAGAGATGGGCCTGAAATTGGGGGTGTAGAAAGCATATTTCCTGGGCCCATTGAGATGGCCCGTTTTGACTTTTTGGATCCAGTATGCAGGCGTTTGACTGGGCCTTTGGTGCACCCTCAGTGGTAGCCACCAGACTTGGCCATCTGGCCATCTGGCGTGTTGATGAGGAAGGTCCATGGTGGGTTCCTAGCTTATGCATGCATTGGATTACCTGAAATAACAAGGAAAAATAACAAATGCTGGAGGCAAGGATCGAACCCCTGACCTCCAGCCTCTAATGCCTTGAAAACCTGCGTGGCCACCACTGAGGCATTTGGTTCTTAATGTTAACATATTACAAAATAATAATAATATAAAAAAACAAATGCTAGTGGATAATTCAGAAAAGTGCGCGCCAATGTTTGAACGGGCCAATAGGGGAGTGACACGCATGCTTCTTCTTCCCTGCACCGTGGCTAAAAATTCAAGGACCTATACCCACGGACAGTGTCCGTCGTTACAAGTCATACTCGTTCCAAAATTTTCTACAGGGCATATAAATGGAATCTAACACCATGGTTAGACTCGTCTCGTTCTCCTGATCATAACCATACCCATCATGAAGGCTAATTGTCCTTGAAACTGAAATCCCTAAAACCAAGCTTGAAAACCTAACAATGGTGAGTTACAACACATGCCATATAAATGAAATTGCCTAATGCTAAAAGCTTGCAAACATCATGGTGATCAAGATTATGCCATTATTTTACACTATGGATGCAAGAATAAAGCTTTTCGAATTCAAGAAAAGGGTGATACCATTACAGACTTACAGTGCGTGAGAGGGCTTGAAAATGCTTTGTTTTGATTGCTTTAGGTTCCTGAGATTTCCAGGAAGCGATTGGGAGAGATACCAAGCCTTAAGGATGCCTCTAACCACCTATTCGATCTCACACTTTTTGCTTGTTTTTGAAAATTTTGTTCTAGCTCTAGCGCCTCTTTCCCACCTTCTTTTTTATCTGCACGCCCTCCTTATGTATTAGTGAAGGGATTAGGGTTGCAAATTGCATCCAAATCTTCTTCTTTCAATGCTTTGGATATTGATTTGATTTGCTTTGAAGATCTTTCCAAACATGGCTTATTTAGAATCTTTTTGTTCACTCAAGCCTTAATGCGAATTTGGAATGATGCTAGTTGTTCAATGAAGCCTGAAACAACACAAAATCCTTGGTTATCAATGTTTTGGATTTTTATTTGATTTATTTTGATTTAAATTAAATTAATTCAAATAAAAATCAAAATAATTAATAAAAAATATTATATGGACAAGTGGAAAAGGCTAGATCACGTGGGCTATGATGCCAACTTAAAACAAGTGAAAAAGAATGGGCCCATTTGGCAAAATTTGAAGTTTTGGGGATAGTTGACTTTTGGCAATTTTGCAAAAAAGGTCAACTTCAACAATGCATAACTTCCTCAATTTTGACTCTTTTGGGGTGTTCTTTGACTTTTTAGAAAGCTTGAGATGTCCTCTAAACAAACCTTTTGGTCTCATCTTATTTTGATATTCCATGCTCATGTATGAAGCTTTGACAAAAAAGGTGTTTTTGTTGACTTTTCAAAATGACCTATAATGTCCAAATTCATAACTTCTTGTGAGTGCATATTTTGAACTTGGGAGATGAATATGGATTGTAGGTAATTGCATCCTATTCAAAATGAGCTTTGGATTGTTCATTTATCATAAAGTATGAGAAAGTTATGCTTGGTCAAAGTTGAGTTGACTTTTCCTACAAAACCCTAATTTAGCAACTTTTGAGTCTTGATGAATTGTGAGCAATCCTTGATGAATCATGATCAACCCTTGATCAAATGATGAAATATCCTTTAATATGAAGATGTTGACCAAAAATCTTGAAGTTTGACTGTATGTAGGTCACAGTTGACTTTTGACCTAGCACCGTCGATTTTTGGACTTTTGAGCAATTGGCTGAGCAAACTTTCTCTGCAAGGCTTGAAACTTGACATGGATGATCTTGAGAACATATTAGGACATTGGTGAGAACTTGGGATCACTTGGAATCAAGGATCTTGATGCAACATGAAACCCTAGTTTGGGGTAGACTGCCTTAGGAGAGAACTTGTCTGGCCAACCCTTGGACTACCTTGAGCAACTTGAGGATCTTTCTTGCAATGTTTTGAGAAATATGGGAGGGCAAATTTTTGGGTACAACAGCCGCCCCTATTCAATCTTCTTAAACCTGAGGATGCAGATTGGCTTTCGTGCCTTTCGTAATCCGAAGGTGGAAGTTGATTGAACACTAGAGTGCCCAGAAATTTGCACTCGCATGAAGTGGTAATTGTCTTGTGATGTCGGGAATGGGCTTATAGATGCCATTTGGAGATTGCTGACGGAATATGTGCTTAAAGATGCCATCCAAATAAGTGTCGATCGCGTAAGAGATTCCTTAGCGAGAGCTTGTATACCATTCATTGTGGAAGATTCCGCTGGGGAAGATTGATTTCTGTTGATAGAGGTAGAATTTTAGGAGCTTCGTCGTCCGTTATTTTGCTGGTGAGTCGTCTCTGTTGATATTTAGGAACTTCGATCGTCCGTACTCAATTGAGGAGTCATCTTTGTTGATATTTAGGACCTTCGATCGTCCATACTCAACGGAGGAATCATCTCTGCTGATATTTAGGAACATCGATTGTCCGTACTCAACGGAGGAAATATTTTTGCTGAGATTTAGGAACTCGTCCATAATTCAACTGAGGAAATACCTATGCTGAGATTTAGGAACTCATCCGTAATTCAACTGAGGAAACATCTTTGTCGAGATTTAGGAACTCGTCTGTAATTCAACTGAGGAAACATCTATGATGAGATTTAGGAACTCGTCCATAATTCAACTGAGGAAACATCTCTGTCGAGATTTAGGAACTCGTCCGTAATTCAACTGAGGAAACATCTTCGCTGAGATTTAGAACCTCGTCCGTAATTCAACTAAGGAACAACTTTGCTGAGATTTAGGAACTCGTCCGTAATTCAACTAAGGAACATCTTCATCAAGATTTAGGAACTCGTCCGTAATTCAACTAAGGAACATCTTCGTCGAGATTTAGGAACTTGTCCGTAATTCAACTGAGAAAACATCTTTGTTGAGATTTAGGAACTCGTCTGTAATTCAACTAAGGAACATCTTCGTCGAGATTTAGGAATTCGTCCGTAATTCAACTAAGGAACCATCTCTGCTGAGATTTAGGAATATCGTTCGTAATTCAACTGAGAAAACATCTTCGTTGAGATTTAGGAACTTGTCCGTAATTCAACTGAGAAAACATCTTTGCTGAGATTTAGGAACTAGTCTGTAATTCAACTGAGGAAACATCTCTGCTGAGATTTAGGAACTCGTCCGTAATTCAACTGAGGAAACATCTCTGCTGAGATTTAGGAACTCGTCCGTAATTCAACTGAGGAAACATCTTTGCTGAGATTTAGGAACTCGTCCATAATTCAACTAAGGAACATCTTTGCTGAGATTTAGGAACTCGTCCGTAATTCAACTAAGGAACATCTTCATCGAGATTTAGGAACCCGTCTGTAATTCAACTGAGAAAACATCTTCTTCGAGATTTAGGAACTTGTCCGTAATTCAACTGAGAAAACATCTCTGTCAAGATTTAGGAACCCGTCTGTAATTCAACTGAGAAAACATCTCTGTCGAGATTTAGGAGCTCGTCTATAATTCAACAACTTTGCTGAGATTTAGGAACTCGTCTGTAATTCAACTGAGGAAACATCTCTCCTGAGATTTAGGAACTCGTCCGTAATTCAACTGAGGAAACATCTCTGCTGAGATTTAGGAACTCGTCTGTAATTCAACTGAGGAAACATCTTTGTTGAGATTTAGGAGCTCGTCCGTAATTCAACTGAGGTAACAACTTCACTGAGATTTAGGAACATCGTCCGTAATTCAACTGAGGAAATATCTTTGTCGAGATTTAGGAGCTCGTCCGTAATTCAACTGAGGTAGAAGCTTCATAGCTTGAACTTTGTGAGAATTTAATCGTATCCTTCCTGAAAGATAAAGGTTAGTTGTATGTAATGCATGATATGTATCAAGAAATGATGTTCTCAAAATAAATGAGATTGTGTTGTATGATGCGTATATGCATGTGTCATGATGTATGAAAATGTGATGTTTTTAGCTGGGGAAAATAAATCCCGGACAACTGCTGGAGAAAAGAGTTGAAATCTTTGTTTCTGCTGTAGGAGAGGATAACTTTGCTGGGGAATAAACTGACGAGAGAATGACTCTGTGGGGAAGAGATGATCTGCTGAGGATTCCACTGACAAATTCAACTGGGGATGAATTACTGTTGCTGGCGATAATGAAACTTGTTGGGGATTGAATTCTTGTTTTGTGAAAGGAAAGAACTCCGCTGGGGATGATTTTCTAGTTGCGACTTCACGGGGAATAATCTTTTAAACTCTACTGGGGATAATCTTCCAGAGTCTACTGGGGATGATTCTCCAAACTCCACTGGGGAAGATTTTCCAGACTCCACTGGGGATAATTGTCTAATGCTGATGATGGATAAACTCTGCTTGGGGAGAATATTGTCGATTCATTCGCGGTTGCGAGCCTTAGCTGGGGAGAGTTAACTCTACTGTCTTTCTTTTACTCTGCGGGGAGTGAATGTTACTGGGACGCATGCCGAAGGTATGACGATGGCTTTGCATCGAGACTTTTCTGTCCCTGTTTCTGCGGAAGAAGGTGCCTGCGGAGGCCTTGCGGATCGAGTATTATCCCAACCTATGAGGTGTTTGGTAATTGCCGATTGAAAGGACAAATCTTCTTATGATAGGCAAGTGACGAGATGAAGGGACATAGTCGTATGCTTTTAATCCCTAACTTTTGCCTGAACTATCTTTTCAGATTTTTAGTCCACTGGGATACCCTTTTTTGCCCATGCCGCCTTTTCAGGTTTTCGGCTTGCCAGGTGTACATATCTTTTTGCTTTTATCCCTAATTTTTCTCGAACCTTTTTGGTTCGCCGGGATGCCCTTATTTTTGCCTAGATGTGTCAACCTAGCGGGTCTTTGTTCATGCACAGTATTTTCTGACTATGTCCACGCTCTCAAGGTGTAGGGAGTTGTCAATGTCAATAGTGTTATGTTGCCACGATATTAGAAGCTGTTTATCTGATCGTGCAAGATTCGTTGTTGGAATTCATGTCCAATTCCCTAAGCGATTCAGATGGAGATTTGCCCCTGGCTATTTGGCATCTTTGAGAGATTCCTTGAATCTTAACTTAACTGCCCCAGATGATGATCATGTCTGCCCCTTGGTTGGAAGTGCTTTTTTCCACTTGAGGTGACCCTTTTTATTGAGAAGATTTTTGTTCACTCGATATTCGTCGTGCGAATTTCTCTGCTGTTGAACAAATAGTCATATGCAAACAATGTTATTTTAAGAATGCAAAGCTTATGTCTGTTTTGAAGTTCTTTGAAAATGCAGTTTTCAATAAAACAAGCAAATTTTTGTAAAATGTGATGTCAACTCAGTATTTACAGCAAGCCCTATAGGAGTCAGGATACCTTTTGTAATAGTATGCTTTCGAACTAACCCATGCTTCAGCTAGGACTTTTAAGGGTTATAACGTGGCCTAGTTCACGGTTCAAGAAACAAAGGATAAAGGCTTAAAATTTATTTGTGCCCACCTATTCTTCGTGATGTTCTTCGATCCTAAACTCGGTTAATTGTGCATTTAGATCCCGCTTGAGTCTTTGCTCTGATATTCTAGTGACGGTTCGGATACTGACAATTTATTTTGAACAGGCAGTCATTTTTGTTGAGAGTTTGTAGGACCTCTTTCTTGTTGGTTTCGTTATCCCTGTCTTTTTTCCTGAATTGTTTCTTTTATGATTACAGTCAACGAGATGCCCCAGTTTTTTTCTTAAGTCTCCTTCATAGGTTTTGACTTAATGGGCTGTTATTTCAAAGGGTAATGACTGCATGTCCTTATGATTATACGGAACCATCACCGTCTTCTGTTTTGGAAGGACGTCTTCGATACCACTCATTGTGCATGAAGTAGAATATTGTGACTGAATGCACATCTAAATTAACTGAGAAACTACCCTGCCCCAGGTTATGATTAAGGGTTTTAATTTGTGAAAAGAAAAACTCCAACTTTTTTGGCTCAAAGGGGTTGACTAGGGATTATCTTCCTTATAACTCCACTATTTAGGATTTGAAACAACGTTGTACCTCGTCAACGGGGTCTGTTCAAAAGCATACTGTAGAGATTTTGATATCATATTCGTCATCCTCCTTCTAAAGGCTTAGAATTTTTAAATCGAGAGTTGATCATCACAAAAATGAAAGCAATTTGAATGTGAATACAAATGGACTGATTCAAAACAGACATATGCAATACATTGATAAAGTAACAAAGTTTGACATGAATAAATGTCTGAACAATCAAAAGAAAATTACAAATTGAAAATTCTAATGAACAAAAAGTCTTCTTGTCTCAAGACTTGTCACTTCAAATGGTGAGCCTTGGAGGGATAGTAGAAGAACTCAGCCTGACCATCTTGTGTGAATTCCAATGCTCCTTCATCAATCAGGTTTTAAATTTTGTACTTCAACTTCCAACAGTCGTCAGTATCATGCCCCAAGCTGTTAGAATGGTATGCACACCTTGCATCAGGATTGTAGTTAGGTGAAGAAGTCTTGGGATTCGGATGAGGCCCTACCAATGTCACCAAATTCAATCTCAACAGGTGTTGTAAAGCTTGAGACAGCGGCATGTTGAGCTTGGTAAACTGCCTCTGATTAACCCGTTGTTTATGGCACGATTCTTGTTGGACCCGTGAGGTAGTAGCAACTTGGAGAGGTCCATTCTTCACCAAACCAAACTCTTGTCTTTTTGGAGGCTGATCAATGACTTGGTCCCCGACCTTGACTGTTTGCTTCATACTTTTGTATCTGTCTTGATGAAGCTGGTTGATAATGGTTCTCAACTCTTCTTGTTCCCGGGCTAAGCCTTGGATAAGAGCCATATGCCCCAACCTTTGGGTTCTTATTGCATCTACCTCAGCTTGCAGTTGTTTCAGCCGTTCGTCCTTATTGTCTTCAGGACTTTTCTTGACCAAGTTCCCAACGAGGAGTGTTTTCAACTCTTCCTGTCCCTTGGATAGGTTTAGGAAAATGTCCCTGAACTGAGTTTCTTGAAGCTCTTTGTTGTCTTGTTGGAGAGCCATTGCTGAAATAAACAACGAGAACATGAGAGACCTGTTATACAATGATATGTATGATATATGTATGCAATGTTTTCAAGGATCTCGCGGGGTAAATAAGAAACTTGTTAGAATTTGAATTTTGCAGCTTTGATTGAAGAAACCTCGTGTTGTTAAGAGTCCCTCTTCAAGGGTTGAGCTCACCATATCAAGTGGGTCATAACCCCCGACTCAAGTCATCGTGTTTTGATCTCTAGACGACATTGACTAGAGGAAAATAAATCCCCTTTTGCCCCTTGCTAGACGTTTAATTTACCATAACCTGCATCATAAACCCTTGAGATCCTTGAAATGGTTAAGGAAATGTTGAGGCATGGTGTTATTATGTATATGCTATGCGTTTAAGCAAAAGTGTGAGATGATGTAAGTAAACCTTGCAATAAATCCAAATTATTGGATAAGGACCGTAAACAAAACCTGCAAGGAACTCATGTTGTCAGATAACAAGAATGTACAAGTAGTTCAAGTTTGAAGGCACACAAGTCACACAATAGCCCTTAAATTTCAGGCTGACATGAAGTTTAGGTATTACCCTCTTTCAATTTAGTTGGTTCAACCTGTCCTAGTAATAGTAACCGCGTTCTAGAGGATCTCAATATCACTGACCACCCTCGATTGATCATAATTCCAATTTAGCAACCTTTTCTTGCGGCCAGAATCATCGCGAGAGTTTGGTCTCAATGAGTACTTTTCTATGGCCAAGTTGGTCAATTATAGGTTCTAAGGTCAGTTGGTGTTTAATGACCCCTTAGCAACTCCATATTCTCCTTGTTCCACCACAAGGGATATCAGTACAAACTAAAGTGTCACACCAACGTAGCTACTGCTTCAACCGTATCGGTCTATGCCGTACAGTTCTTTCACAGTATATTGCTACTTACCTAAAAGGTATCCCCAGATTCGGGTTATGATCTATAGTAACTCCGATTCAAGTCCACAAAGATAAAGCATACAGATCAAACAATTGAAAACAATATGAATTATTCCTAAGGTACACCCCACTTATCGAATCCCCAGCAGAGTCACCAGTTATGTGATACGGTGGAAGAACTGACTGTTTTTAGAATGCTGGTTTGTGTTTGTATTCACAAAATGTCGCGGTAAGCAAGAGTCGCCACCGACTTTTATTTTATCCAACTGGAAAGGAAAAAAGCACAGAAAAATTCCTTTTTCGAGATTTTCTGAGTACGGGGGATAGATTATAGAAAGGGAAGGTATTAGCACCTTTTCTATCTGTAGTTATCTACGGGCTCTTAGGTACTTGCTCATTATTTTCAAAATTGTTTTCTTTGTGCTTGTGGGTTTTGAAAAGTTTTTGTTTTAACTTCGATTTAACTCTTGCGTCTGTCTTCAAGAGTGTAATGAAGTGTTTTTGAAAACTTGTTTGTAAAAGAGTTTAAGTGTGAAAAAAAGTTTTGTTTTGGATGAGCAAGTATCTAAGAACTAATCTACCTACTCGAAAAAAGAATCGTTCTATGCTTATTTCCTTTAGACAATGCTATCCCACTATTAGTGAGTAGGTAGCACCGCCGTTGGAGTTTTGAGGGTCAATTCGAAAGGGACGTACACTCACTAAAGCAATGTTAGGACATCTTAGTGGTAACTCTAATGTCTTAGATCATTTATCCGAGGCAATGATATCCGAGGCAACCTTTCCGAGCCAACTTATGATCTTTTAGACAAGAGGACGACCTCTAAAATAACCTATACTCAATGACCGTTTACAAAGGCAACCAAGTGGGAGTGTACCCTAGGAGTGCGCATGTGCGAGTGCTTTGATTTCAGTTATTTTTATCTTTGCACATTTAGGATGATCTAACTGTTTTAAAATTAGCCATTCATTCTTGTCATGCAAGTCCTATTATCAAACAATTGAATATTTGCAGAAATTAAAGGTGCGGAAATTAAACTACGTTATTATAAGGCGTCGGGTATTTACATCGCCAAAAACAACCCCTTTGAAATTTAAAAGCGGTAAAAATAAATAAATGTCCTAATTTAATTATTACAAACCGGGAGCAGATACAATAATTGAATAAAAAATAAAACGCGCGAGAAACTTGAATCGAATGCGAAACTAGGGTTTTGACCCTCTTAATTAAAAGGAAATGTTTTTGTTGTTTTTAATATTTTTAAAGAAAAGAAATTAATTCCTAAAGTTAAATGCCAAATTAATTAGTTATTAAATTAATTAATGAAAAAATATTAAATGACATATTTTGGATTTTTTGTTATTTTAGGAAAGCAATAAAATAATTAAATTAGGGTTAAAACCTATTGATTCTAATTAATTTTAAATATTTACAAAATCAATTAAACTTATCTAATATAAATAACCTAATTATTTTAATTAATATTGATTGATGAAAAAAAAATTCTAAATTTTAATTGGATAGAAAAATGTTTTTGTGATTTTTTTGATAAAAAGAAAATTGTTTTTTGGTTAAGTAATTAAATAAATAAATAATTAAATGAGATAAACTAAATATAAAAAAAAAAGAGATGGGCCTGAAATTGGGGGTGTAGAAAGCAGATTTCCTGGGCCCATTGAGATGGCCCGTTTTGACTTTTTGGATCAAGTATGCAGGCGTTTGACTGGGCCTTTGGTGCACCCTCAGTGGTAGCCACCAGATCTGGCCATCTGGCCATCTGGCGTGTTGATGAGGAAGGTCCATAGTGGGTGCCTGGCTTATGCATGCATTGGATTACCTGAAATAACAAGGAAAAATAACAAATGTTGGAGTCAGGGATCGAACCCCTGACCTCCAGCCTCTAATGCCTTGAAAACCTGCGTGGCCACCACTGGGGCATTTGGTTCTTATTGTTAACATATTACAAAATAATAATAATATAAAAAAAACAAATGCTAGTGGGCAATTCAGAAAAACATGCGCCAATGTTTGAATGGGCCATTAGGGAAGTGACACGCCTGCTTCTTCTTCCCTACACCGTGGCTAAAAATTCAAGGACCTATACCCACGGACAGTGTCCGTCGCTACAAGTCATGCTCGTTCCAAAATTTTCTACAAGGCATATAAATGGAATCTAACACCATGGTTAGACTCGTCTCGTTCTCCTGATCACAACCATACCCATCAAGAAGGCTAATTGTCCCTGAAACTGAAAGCCCTAAAACCAAGCTTGAAAACCTAACAATGGTGAGTTACAACATAGGCCATATAAATGAAATTGGCTAATGCCAAAAGCTTACAAACATCATGGTGATCAATATTATGTCATTATTTTACACTATGGATGCAAGAATAAAGCTTTTCGAATTCAAGAAAAGGGTGATACCGTTACGGACTTACAGTGCGTGGGAGGGCTTGAAAACGCTTGGTTTTGATTGCTTTAGGTTCCTGAGATTGCTAGGAAGCGATTGGGAGAGATACCAAGCCTTGAGGAAACCTCTAACCACCAATTCGATCTCACACTTTTTGCTTATTTTTGCAAATTCTATTCTAGCTCTAGCGCCTCTTTCCCACCTTCTTTTTTATCTGCACGCCCTCCTTATGTATTAGTGAAGGGATTAGGGTTGCAAATTGCATCCAAATCTTCTTCTTTCAATGCTTTGTATATTGATTTGATTTGCTTTGAAGATCTTTCCAAACATGGCTTATTTTGAATCTTTTTGTTCACTCAAGCCTTAATGCGAATTTGGAATGATGCTAGCTGTTCAATGAAGCCTGAAATAACACAAAATCCTTGGTTATCAATGTTTTGGATTTTTATTTGATTTATTTTGATTTAAACCAAATTAATTCAAATAAAAATCAAAATAATTAATAAAAATATGATATGGACAAGTGGAAAAGGCTAGAGCATGTGGGCTATGATGCCAACTTAAAACAAGTGAAAAAGAATGGGCCAATTTGGCAAAATTTGAAGTTTTGGGGATAGTTGACTTTTGGCAATTTTGCAAAAAAGGTCAACTTCAACAATGCATAACTTCCTCAATTTTGACTCTTTGGAGGTGTTCTTAGACTTTTTAGAAATCTTGAGATGTCCTCTAAACAACCCTTTTGGTATTATCGCATTTTGATATTCCATGATCATGTATGAAGCTTTGACAAAAAAGGTGTTTTTGTTGACTTTTCAAAATGACCTATAATGTCCAAATTCATAACTTCTTGTGAGTGCATATTTTGAACTTGGGAGATGAAGATTTATTGTAGGGAATTGCATCCTCTTCAAAATGGGCTTTGGATGGGTCATTTCTCATAAAGTATGAGAAAGTTATGCTTGGTCAAAGTTGAGTTGACTTTTCCTGCAAAACCCTAATTTAGCAACTTTTGAGTCTTGATAAATTGTGAGCAATCCTTGATGAATCATGATCAACCCTTGATCAAATGATGAAATATCCTTCAATATTAAGATGTTGACCAAAAATCTTAAAGTTTGACTGTATGTAGGTCGCAATTGACTTTTGCCCTAGCACAGTCGATTTTTGGACTTTTGAGCAATTGACTGAGCAAACTTTCTCTGCGAGGCTTGAAACTTGACATGGATGATCTTGAGAACATATTAGGACATTGGTAAGAAATTGGGATCACTTGGACTCAAGGATCTTGATGCAATATGAAACCCTAATTTGGGGTAGACTGCCTTAGGAGAGAGCTTGTCTAGCCAACCCTTGGACTACCTTGAGCAACTTGAGGATCTTTCTTGCAATGTTTTGAGAAATATGGGAGGGTAAATTTTGGGGTACAACAGTGGCTCTGATTAAAAATCCAGTTGCTACAACAACAACATAATGTTTAAAATCCCCTCCCGATAATAAACAACATATGCATTGGCTCACCATAATAGTTCCCCATACTCTAACTATTATCCCGTAACACAACAACAATATCAATATCATTCAACATTTCAACATCACATACTCACCACCAGCCAACCACCATAACAATATACTTATAAAATCAGTAAGTATTTAATTAAAGCATAGTAGTCTGACACAACATCATCAACACCTTAAGAACATTAGCACGACAACATTAACATAATATGTATATATTTGAACATACAACATCATTAACAACATCATTAACAACATCATCATATCAATATTGACATGACAACACCATACGTCAATACACAAACATTAATCAATATTAACCAACAACAACATCAACTTTAGCAACTCAACATATTCATATTCACAAACATACAATCATGTTATTTCATTATAACATAACATTTCATTGTTAACCAGTTATAATTAACATTATCAACATCCTAACATCATCACAAGATAACATTAACAAATATGAACAATGCTCATCATGTATTCATGTTATCGTGATAAATTCAGCCCTTGGAACTAATTCATTTGATGGTCAAATTGTGTCGCTTCGAACAGAGCGATATTTGGACTTACGAATCAAAAGTTATGGTCAAAAAAGTTTCAGTCGAAAAACACGAACAACAACCTCTGCGCTGAGCACGCCTCCTCGCGCTGAGTCCGCCTCCCCACGCTGAGTGCAAAATATGACAAACAAAATGCAATTTTTTTTTGCATTCTTCATCGTTGGAGGCCTTCTAAACCTCCAATTTCGATTCCGTAAAAAGCCCTGATCTCAAAATTTGAAATACTATAATTATGTAACAATTATAACATTATACAACACCTATTTAGAGGTCATAACATCATACATACATCATGCAATCATCAATTGCATGTTTATGACTCAAACCCTTATAACTCAACAATGGAGGAAAACTTATCAACAACCAAAAGTAGAATTGTCACGTAAATAGGTAACAAAATTCATCATATAACCATCATATAACAACAACATCATCATCAATTATTTCATAACATTCATTATCAATCCAAAAAGGGCGAACTAAAACCCTATTCTATCATTCCCTCATGCCCATCATAATTGAAAATAACTACCCAACTTTACCTTAGAATTCTTCTAAAAATTGCTTCTTCAAAGTCTATGGATGGACACTCTCTTGCCTTCTCCTTTACCTAGCCTATTTTCTCCCAACTTTCACGTATAATACAGAATGAATCCTCTTATCTTATTTTCCCCTTTATCTAGTGTCACTAGACCCTTATGATGATTTTCCTCATACACCCCCACATATTATCATACAATTACCTCATTGCCCCTTAAATCTCTACACTTCAAATTATTTTATTTTCCTTAATATTTTATCATTAAATCACATAAAATTATTATTTAATTATTCTAAATAATTCTAACTTAAAAACTTATATTTCCATCAATAATCAAATCACCATAACAAATCATTAACATTCATAAATAAACACATAAGTATCATAATTCTAAATTCAGAGTGTTATAAAGGTCGTCATGCTCCTTACCAATGCTAAAAGATTTTGACATAGACCCAACTCACCAGATGCAATTGTGAAGGGGAGAACCTCAAGAAATTGAGGCGACTCACTTTAACTTCATTGAATGGAAGCCGGACACTTATCTGGAAAATAAGCACTCATAAAGGGGACGGCCACATTGTTCATACTTACTGCAAAACATTTCTTCTTCTTCTTCTTCTTCTGGAGGGAGCACCAAAGCCTGAAGAGGACCCCACCTCGATAAAGGCATGATCCAAGCCTCCTTTGCTGGAGAATAAGAAATTTTCTAACATTTCCTGCTCTATACATATCGATGGGTCTCCGCCCATGCATTTTGGGCAGTTTAAAAACTATTTTGATCCCTTTCAACTTTACTGCCAACACATAAAAATGAACAATCGTAAGAATAAACACGAGATTCAGGTTCCAACCACCACATTAGTTCATTATCTACACGACCATTATCAAAAGCACGACGATGCGCCCTTAAGTAATTCTCAACCTTTCATTCTTGTTTGAAGTTACTCACGACGATTGAGTTCGTCACAAGTAAAGCTAGGAAAGAAAAATCCCATAATAACTTCCCTAGGATCAAACTTGCCAATTTTCTTCCCATCCTTGACAACAAAATCTCATTTTGAATCTTCACATCCATTTTCGCAGATCCCTAACAAACAATAATAAAGTACAAATGGAAAAGAAGTGTTGTTCGTTACCTTTGAAGAAGAGCGATCCCCAGTGCACTTCAGTATCTAACCACCCCGAGCATTATTAGGAGCGTTAGAATAGTAACTAATAAGAAATTGTAATTGACCTAGTGCCATGTGTCCAGTTCACTATGTGTAACATTACAATTACAAGACATACATTTAATACATGTGTTTTTGAGACCACCTGTTCCAACTCAACAAACTCTCCCTCTCCTTCATACCGACAACTAGTCCGAGAGGAATACAACGACATTGGAGAGCGGTCTGGTAATATCAATCTTCGAACATGGGGGACAACTGTTCCAAGTTGGCCACAAATCCAAAAAAGAAGGCCCAATTATTAGGCCTATTTCACAATATCCATTCAATAGACAAAAGAGCAGGTGAAAGACCTTACTAGTGACTGAACACCTGATCCTAACTACCAATACACCGCTCGCAGTCAGATATGATTGAACAATTTCCCACATCTTATGTTGGTTAGACGAGAGTTATTTTAATCGCCTGCCATATATTAACTAAAGGACACACCATTTCAGGTATGGTCTCATTCTCACTCTCAAACTACACCTCTTAGATTTTACTGGTTTAAGCGTTAGTACTAACCTTGCAGATTCTCCCTACCTCATCGTATAAAAAACTCTCACTGCTGCACTAGAATAATTCCTTTTCCCTACATTTCATATTTCTCGTTCCACCTTAAAACAAATTTTTTTAAGCAAACTTTATATTATTATAACTCTTTGAGTATAAAATAAAGGTGGAACTATTTAGATTATTATAACTCTTGTGTTGAATTGCAAATATAAAATTCTTTAAAAGAGTTATTATTTATAACTATTGTGTTGAATTGCAAATATAAAATTTATTATATATATTTTGAAAGTATAAAAAGTAAAGATATTCCTAAATTTTTTGTTTTTGAGCATAGATTCCTTCACTTTTAGGAAGCCTAGTTACTCAATACTCAACAGCTGGTGTATGGATTGAGTGGTACACGTTTTTAAAGTGTCTCACCTCACACATTAAAACAGTGGCGTCATATAAATAACCTAACCGATTAGACAGTGCGTGCAAGGCTCAGCTGTGTTTGTAATAAGAAAAAAAGAGAAGAGACTGAAGTGAGAGAGTGAGAGAGTGAAAGTGAGAGAGCGATGTTTTTGAAGGATAACAGTACTAACAACACCAACGGCTACCACCATCAACCACCACCTCCACCACCGGAAATGGTGCACAATCACATCAACAGAGACAGAGCCCGTCACGGCACTCGCCGCTCACGTGTTTCCACCTCTAATTCCCGTGTTAGGGTTTCCGATACCGAACAACCTCAACCACTACCACAGGCTAATCGATCTGCTTGCACCGATTACGACATGGCGTATTTTCATTCCTATGCTCACCTTGGGATTCACCAAGAGATGATCAAGGTATAACTCTACTCTACCACCATTCTGCTACTTTCTTACTCTAATTGTAATTTCTTCATTTTTGTAATAATTTGTTTTTGTTGAATGCGAAAGTAATTTTGTTATTTTCTTGTTTCCTTTTCTTGCTCTGGTTTGGTACAGGATCGTGTGCGGACTGATACTTATAGGGAAGCAATCATGCGGCATCAGAGTTTTATTGCTGGCAAAGTAATTTCGATATCACATATAGGAGGAGTTTTAGTATCAATTGTTAAACTCGATTTTCCATTATCTATTTTGTGATGACTCTTTCATGATTTGCCATTTTGTGTTCTTTGCATAGATTTTGTTAAATATCCTGCTATAATAGCCGCTATAATGGCGCTATAGCACTATTGCATAACAGTATTTTAACAATCTGCTTTTTTTCCGCTATCTGCAATTGACACTATTGGTTTGGATTGAGGTTCATTTTTGCTTTTCATGTCCTACTGTGCTCCTACATCATTTCTCTCTTTTCTCTCATAAGTATTGTTTGTCTTCAGGTAGTAGTTGATGTTGGATGCGGTACAGGAATCCTTTCCATATTTTGTGCTCAGGCCGGTGCAAAGCGGGTAAGCTTTTTTAAATTGATATTGGTATAAACTTTTTGTTGATACGGAAAGAATGGTATTATATATTTTGTTACAAAAAGTGTTTTTCATTCAAATAAAAGTAAATCTGTTTAATTTTTTTTTTGTAAATCCTTTATTTTGAGTTTTAGCTCCCTTGTATTATTTAATATAATCTGGATATGCTGGATGCTGCGGCTGTGCCATGGATGATTGCTTTTCTGCCTTGTATATGATTTAATTTTTATTCTTCTCTACTCTCTTTGTTTAATATTTTTAAACTATGAAGGATCATGGATACATTTATTTAAATTTAGTGTGGCTTATACTCTTTATATTAAGACTTTCTGTAACAGTATTTTTTGAAGCCTCTGTCTTTTTATTTTTATTTTTTATAATTAAGCTTTTAATCTAGTTGTTTCAACCTATAGTTTATTTCAAAGTGTTTGACTTGATGAGATTGTGGAATTTTATGTTTCCAGGTGTATGCAGTTGATGCCAGTGACATTGCTCTGCAGGTAATAATTTCAAAGATACAATTTCCATTGGTACACGCTTTATTTATTATTTCTAAAATAAAAAAATTAGGGTGAGGGTATGGTACTTTATTTAGTATGATGAATAAGGGTAAAAAGTTCAAGATCATGACACATTGTTTTCAAGAAGCTAACTCATACCCAATTCATTATGTCACCAATTTTATACCTGTACAACAACAAGCACTTATACAAATACAGTGGAACAAGAATTTTTTTTCTGTATGTTCTACCCAGTTCTTGCTACCGCGTGCTTTACACATTCAATAGGTCTTCCTCTACCTCTTTTGGTCAGAATAACTTGAAATTGATTTATTTTCATGTCTGGAATTTCTATTCATATGACCATGTTTCCTTTGTGCTAAAATGTAACTTAAGAATTATATGAGGTGTGTTTGAAAGCGGTGGTAGCACAGAAGGCAATTCATTCATTCTAAATTATTCAAGTGACTTAACCCGACTTCGATTGAATCACATGAAGACCGAGAATTTAGGCTTAGGGCTTAATTGATTCACTTGAAACCCGCCGGTATGATGAGGATTGCCTATGCTTTTTAAACTCTTTCCAAACCTTACCTCTACTTGGGGTTTTCTATTTTAGTTATTCTGTTTCTGTTTTACAAGTTTATTGGTTGAGTTTGTCAATACAAAAAGTTTGTTTATGATGTTTAAATAGCACTTTTTACCTTGAGTTATTGGTTTCAATTAGTTATTTCTTTTGCAAACAGGCAAATGAAGTTGTTAAAGCAAATAACCTTTCTGATGTTGTCATTGTATTGCATGGACGAGTTGAGGTAGGCTCTTTTGAACCGCATATTTTTTTTCAATCATTGATATATTTGGCTTAATATCTTGACACAGTTTGACCACTATAACGTTCAAACCATTTGGTAAAATGATTGAAAATTAAGTTGCAGGATTTGTTGTTGAGATGCCAAAATAATTGGTGTGCTAATTAGTGAGTTTACTTTACATTATTTGATTAAGTAAATAGTTGAGAAAGTAGAGTGTCTATTGCAAGAAAATTGATTTCAAAACTAAATAATTGTTATGACTCAATCATAGATTTTAATCGATCTAATGAATAAAATCAGCAAATAGATAAATACAATAAAAATAATAAGGCTAATAAAACTCATTTTTATTCTTGAAAAGGAAACAAACTTCAAAATTTACATAAATTGTTTAGGCTACAAATCTTATGACTCTCATCCTTGAAAATGTGAAATAAAAGTTAGCTCATAATGGAAACAAACAACAAATTTATGGCATCTCTAAATAAAGTTTGAAATTAAAAAAAAAAAAGATGACAAAACTAAACTTTAGATAATTAAATCTGTTAGCGCCAACGTTTGTAAAATTATGATGGTCAAGCTTTTCAAAAGATAAAATATTGTTGATGCTATCTGTCTTTTTTCCTCCTTGAATGGCTCTTCTTGTTTCTTCCTTTTCTTTCTGTTCTGTGCCCAGCCCTGTTTTCATTTCTTACTTGAGAGCCACTTATCCATGTAAAGGTTAAGTTAGGTCCCAACCACAATTCTTAAGAATTATCAGTTCGGTTCGAGATTTTATTAGATTTATTATCTTTTTACCAATAGATTGTGTGTTCCTATTTTTAAAGTCCTTCACAGGCTTTCTATTGTAAGTTGTAACCAATGTTTCAACATTTGAACACCTTGTCTTGTGCTACTGATCATGTGCGCAGACCTATAATATAGTCTGAAATCCTGTATCTGCGTGAATAGTAGACCTATAATATAGTCTGAAATCCTGTATCTGCGTGAATAATGTTTTCTTTGGGTTAGAAGCTAATGACTTATAACTAACCTTTACTGAAACTACAAACTTTCACTGTCATTCCAAAATTAGTGAAATCACGTCAGTCTGTATATTTCCTGGAAGTTACCACTATTTAGATATGGCAGATGGTACTGGTTGAAGATTCAAACAATAGATATTATTCCTTGAGAAGTGGAGTTTTTATCAATGCATTTAATGCTTTTCATGATTAATTTCCATTCCGAAATTTCTTAATCAGTGCTCTTACTTAGCACTTCACTTAGGCTATTAGTTTTTTTTTCTTAAGAGAAGCATGTGCACCAGGTAGCAATAAAGTAAGCTAAGTTTGAGATATCGTGTAATGTAAGTGTAGCTATTTTCTTGGCACAGGCTGAAACTAGACACACCGATCCAAAGAACCATGGGTTCACCCTTACCAGTCACCAGAACATGATCCTGGCCATGTCATAGTTCTAAACACAATACCTTGGCTGCAAATATGACCTGTCAGCAGAATCTCCATTCAGAATTATAACAAACCAGCCCTTTGACATCATTCCTTCATAGAAATGGCCACGCCAATAGTAGCAAAACACAAGCAACCAGTAAACATCACTCTTGCTTAGTATTAGAGGAAAGAATAGAGTAGCTACAGTAGCAAAATGCCTAGTTCAAGACTGACAGTTGTCAGCTTGAGTGTACCTAAAACCTGCTGTAGCAGGTCATCTGTTTGCCTTATATAAAGAGCAAACATTTGCTATCATTGTAACTAACTATTCTGAAATCAAAAGTTAGTTGTAACTGAAAATGGAAAGAGTAATCTCCATTGCTATTACTTAGAAATCTCAGAAACACTGACATCATCCAATCATATGATTCCAATCCACGGCACACCTCAATGTCTCAATAACTCGTTCAATACACCTTTATACCAGAACCAATATAGAACGACAGAACAGCAAAGATCCATGGGATACCAGGGAAACCAATTCAGGCTTGCATATAAAAAGCAGCCTGAATCCTATACACATCAATTAACTCCCACAGCCTTGACTAGCATCAATGGAAAGAAATATACCAATATATTCCATAAATCAGATTTCACTTCAAATGTTGATTTATGAAACTTTTACACCTACAGCCCCATTGGATCACTGAAAAATGCCCCAAAAATCCCTCAAATTCAAAAATCACTAAGAAGCAGGATGAATGTTTCCTCTCACTCTTATGTTCATCCAGCTCCCAGCCTGCAGTTTTTCTTCTTCTACAATATCATTCTAGTTCTGCTTATTCAGCAATATCACCAACTTATGCATTATTAGACTCAAACACCAAACAATCACGAACCCGTGTTTAAAACCCTTCCACACTGGGCCTTTTCTGCAATTCTAATAAAAATTTACAGATAATATTAGAAAATAGGAAAATTAGTGTGCATCATTGTATAATAAAGTCTACAGTCCTCTATGAGTATGTATAATGTTTAGATTAGATAATTAAAATTAAAATTCATCATCTCCACTAAATAAAGGTCAACTGCCACAAGGTAAATGTTAATCCAAACAAACTATTTAAGACTTTTTTATCCATGACAATGTTATTATCCTTATAAATAAGATGTGCAGGTGGGAGAGACAAAAAATTACAAGTTACCATAAATATATAATATACGTTACACCTACTTTCTGTGTTATAAAATATGTCAATGTTATTTATGATTAGGGTCAACTTATATAATATTTTATGTAAATTCTACTTATCTTGAAATTTGTATGGTTTTTATTTGTCAACTTCATATTCGTTACAAGGATCAAGCTTTATATTTACCTCAGCCTATGAGTTTTGCAGGATGTTGAAATTAATGAAGAGGTGGATGTTATAATTTCAGAATGGATGGGCTATATGCTTCTATATGAGGTGCATATTAGAATACGTTTTTCAGTATTTATATATTTTGACTTTTGAGAAGTTAAATCAAGTTATCATGTAATTGGTGAATGGGATCATAAATTAACTTCTGAGGGGACTGATAGTTTAATAACTTGAATGGATTGGAATTAAACAGAAGTATCTTTTATCATTATCAGAAAGATGAATGTGGAAAGGCTTACAATTTTGTTGCGTAAAAATAAAACAAACAAATGACTTCTCATATCCTTATCATATTATAACCGTCCTCCTTATCATAATATTGTAACTGTAGCTCCTATATGTGTTCTGATGATTGAGTTGACAGATATAAAGAGAACTTTGTTACGAGTCCTACGTTGAGGAGTATCACCTAAAAAGGAAAGCTTATAACTCCAGGGGCTTTCCCACCTAATAGACTAGTATTTTGGATTGGTTCTACTTCTCTCTTTCTGCTTATGCTCTTAAAATTCCTGCTTTCATTGAGAGGGTTGACTTCTCGAAAAGGGCTACTTTAGTAATGTTCTGACTAATGAAAAAGTTTTAAAGTGTTGTGAAGTGAAAGCCGCCGAGGACATAGATGTTGGATGGTGGTGCGTTCTTACGAGTTCCACATCAGGTAGTCTCACATGAAAAAGTGAAGCTTATGATAAGCCTAGGGTTAGACTCTTTTGGGTTAGACTCTTTTTTTTAGCTTAGACTCCTAGTATTCGTCAGCTCTCACGAGTTGTGCTATGATAGAGACTAGGGTATTATGGAGTGTCCAAGTCCTACATAGAGTAGTATCGGATGCTCAACGGAGTATTTAAGTGGGTTGGTTCTTCCCCCTTTCCAAGTTAGCCTCACTGTGGTGGTTTGCAATGCCAGATAACCTATTGGAGCGCTAGCTCGAGGTGTTGAGATGGAGGATAGGCTTGATGTTTACATGAAGTTCAAGAAAAACTTTAAAGTCAAACTATTAAAGAAGACTTGTATTGAAATGGTTTTGTCACAGACATGTTTTTTGTGACAAATCACATATCATCACATCCCTTGATGTACATAGTACCATCAAGCGAGCAATAAAAGCCGTTCACGTGCTTCCACACAAGAGTAAGTTTTAGGAATAGTTGGTTCACAACATGGTTTCAAGTCTCATGACCAAGTTGTCTTATGATTTTGGTCATGCCACCCATCGATCTAAACTAAATAAAAATAACGGTACAGCAGAGGCAAAGGTACAGTGTACTTGTGCATTATCCTTGTTCCAGGCCCAATGTCCTTGGATGAGGCGGCATATCAAATATAAAACCATTCATTTGCTTTCATTCAAAAGGTTAAGGTTTGGAATAGTTGTTTTATGAGAAAAAGTATCTCTTGAACAACTAACTAGTACTTAAATTCGTATAAAACTTTAAAAGCGTATTATCTCTAATCTCTATTGTTACCATCTAAAGAAATGTTAAAGCAGCGATTGAAGTTTGTAATTTATTGAGAACTATCCTCTTCTTGGGAGGAGGAACCAAAATGGCAAACAAAATCTAGAACTTGTGTTTTTTCCTATTATTTTTGTTTTCCTTTTACACTTACGGTAGGATTGGGGAAGGGTCTTTATGACTTCTTCACTCAATATGGGTCTGCTTGTCTAAAATGATACTCAGATGTCAGCTTGCTATGGTTTTCTCTTTCCCATCCTTTCAGTTCATTAACTTTCATAATTTATATTGGTTTGATATTTTTCTTTCTTGCAGAGCATGCTTGGGAGCGTTATTACTGCCAGAGATCGCTGGCTCAAACCTGGTGGTCTTATTCTTCCTTCGAGTGCATCGGTATTTCTATTTACTCTTTACTAATAAGTAAATATATAGTTTGTTGTTTATAGTATCCTGAATATCTTTTCCAGAAAGTTATTTTGTTTGGTTCAATCTCAGCCTAATAAGGATTAATAAACCTAATGGGAATTATGGTTACTTATACATGAAGCTTAGAGTTGCTGGAATGTAGTCAGGAACTCAGTAATTAATGGATTCAGTTTATCTTGTACACAATATTACAATAATGCTGAGCTTTTGGTGTCTTACCCAATAAATGAAAAAGGTACTGACCTCTTGGTGTACTTTTCTCCAGTTGTACATTGCTCCTGTTACACATACGGACAGATACAGTGACAGTGTTGACTTTTGGCGCAATGTTTATGGAATTGACAGTAAGTGCACTGCATAGCAACTTAGATGTCATTCTGGATTGTAAATAAGATTTCAAAATCTGTTATTGTACTTCATATTATAGACGTTGGCTGAAGCTGGATTTACTTATTTACTATTCTTTTGGCATTCAGCTATTTTCTGCAATCTGCTATTGATGACACTGATTTGAATGTTTCACACATCAGATCCTGTGTTAGCCGTATTAAAATATCAATAATTAGTGTTTTTTGGCACCCTATGGATGCCTGAACTTTAGTCAAATATCCATGCACACAGGTTGTCCAATTTCAATACTTGTTTTTGGCTAGTGAAACGTTAAATCTAGTTTCTTAGAAATTTCAAATGTTTAGTCCTGTATGTTGGAGATCCCATATTGGGCGGAATTTCTCACCCCATAAACTAGCTTTTGGTAGTTAGGATTAACCATAAACTCCTATCTTAGGGCCAACCCTCTCACCACAATCTAGCTTTTGGGTTTAAGTTGGACCAAAGTTCAAATTCTAAGACCATCTTCCAAGTATGTTCTTTGAACATTTAGTGAGGTATACACTAAAGTAGAATAGGAAATAAATAATTTCCTATCTATTGCTTTTCTTATCAGTTTTTACTACTGCTTTTGGTTGCAGTGTCTGCCATGCTATCATTAGCAAAACAATGTGCATTTGAGGAACCTTCTGTGGAGACAATAACCGGTGAAAATATTTTGACATGGCCACATATGGTACGTATGCTAGAGTTATTGTCACTGTTTACTTTGTCTTCTCTTCACTATTATGGAATTCTGAATTACATGCCTGCCAAGGTTATACATGTACTATTTTTCATTCTTGAGTTGTGTTTGAAGAAAGGTTGGTTAACTTAAAGATGTGAATGATGGTTTTCCATTATACAATGTACAATATATGCATATATGCAAAAACATTTTGTATATTTCACAAAATGATGGGAAGCTCAGTCAATAAGTCATCTAAGGGTTTCTTTTAGGACTGTTATAAAAAACCAAACTGAACTGCAAAACCAAACCAAACTGTACTACGAAGAACCAAACTATTGTTAACCGTTAACAAGTTAGACGGTGTTTTAAACACAGTTCACTAACTGAACTGCACCGCAAAGAATTGAACTGCACCGTCAAGTAACTGAACTGGTGCTACTCTCACTTATTTCCAATTACTTCTGTCATACTTGCATTTTTTTGTGAATTTCAGGTTTACATTGCATGATAATATCTCACTTGCAATTTTCAAATTGTCATGTCACTCTTTACATTGTTTGTTAGCGAGAACCCTAAATCAGAAATCCCTACTTTCTTAGAGATTAGAGATATAAATGTCCTGAAGTGTAAGCTATGCGGGGAGAGTTTCATGTCAAGAGAACTCACAGACGAGAATTAGCTTTGTTGATTGGACCAAATGGATCATATATTGTTTATTGATTTTTCAAACAATAGGTTTAATTTCTCATGTGGAAAAATTTCCTTGTTTAAATTGTATTTTAACCAAGAACCTTTCTATAAATAAGCACCTACACATCACATTTTGGGGTTTTATTTTTTCTATTTCAAGCCTGCAACTTGTGTGTAATGTTTGGAACTCTTTGAAAGTGCTATCAGTTTTCAAAATTTCAGTTTTGCTCAGTCTAAAAAAAAAATTCCGTTTTGCTTGGAAGCTTCAACACAGTTCGGTTCAGTTTTGCAATAAACAGTTTTCTGCTATAATTGCAGAAGCAGTTTGATTCCGAAATATAAAAACTCAGGTGAACCGAACAAAAAGTTCATGCAAACTGTTTTTCCAGTTCATTTCAGTTTGATTCTGTTTCCTTCTGAACCAAACCATGGACATGATTTGTTTCTATACCGGTCCCCCAATATAGGATTGGAAGATATTGTGGAATAACTAAACAATGTGAAGCCATATGGCAGAGCCAGGGTCTTGCACTTGTGCTGTTTAACGTTCAGTTTATAGAGGTGTTTCACTGTTGGCAATGGTTGTTAAAAGAGCATTGGCTGCTTCTATATGATACAACAGCCTAACATTTTTTTTCACTACGTAAACTATATTGTTGAAGATCCCACATTGACTACTTGGTATAGTGTCACCCACGGGCTAGCTTTTGGAGTTGAGTTAGACCTAAGCCCAAAATTTTAATATGGTATCGGAGTCTATGATAGACATGTTGGGCCACTCATTATCAGGGAACCACCAGATGTCTAGTATTGCAGAGTTCTTTCTCCAGATGGGTCATGGGTGTGTGGGAATGTTGGAGATTCCAATTGACTGATATAGCCAGATAATTATTAGATGTATTCTATGTACTGACCTGCTATTGCAGGTCATCTTTCTCTTTACCCTGCTATTGCAGGTTACCCTTCTGTTTTCTATAAAAACAGATCTCACTTGTAACAAACTCAATAACAGAATAATAGAAATTCAGTTACAATGAAAATTCTCTCTCTCTTCTTGCTTTCTAATAATAATTGTTGTAAGTCGGGGAAGCCATTACCCCGCAAGCTAGTTTTTGGGGTTGGGTTAGCCCAATATGTCCCATCTCCTGATCTGATATCAGAAAGATATCTGAACCAGCATGTTCAAATGTTAAGAAATGACAGATACTGGAATTTAAATGACTCAGAATTGTAAGAAAATAGAGGTAATGCACAAGTCTCTTCCTCCCAACCGTGGAGCCATGGAAGCCAAGATAGCAAGCTGGTGTATAAGATCATACGCACAACCTGCAAAATCAAGTAATATAAATCTGTTAATTATTGAATGGTAAAGATGAGTTCAGAGGCTCTGTAACTAAGAAATAGCAAACCAAAGGATAAACTAGAGTCAAAAGACTCCCAACTAGAGCTCTATTGCTTCTGACCAGTAAGAAACTCTCCTACCAACTTTAACAGTAATCCTGCGCGCCCCTTCCCTACTCTCTGCTCACAATACATTCTCATCCTATGCCCTATCATATTCACTTGTAACTCTAAATAAATAGTAAACTGTTATTAAAAAAAATAACTAAAAAATTATCTACATTGTTATTTGAATTTTATTTATACTATAATCTATTAATTATTTAGATTATCATACTTTTATGTTAAAAAATAAGTTCAATACTTTTTGGACGATCGTTTGATCCACCCAAATTACAGTCTGTGGACCCTTTTCAAATCTTGGGTAAGATCTTGATTTTAGCTATCTTGCTCCCAACTGTTTCCCCACTAGTGTTTCTTATGAGGTTTTGATTCCAACAAATGTTTTTTTTGTTCTTTTCACTTCACTTATTCGTATAATTGGCATGATTCTTATGAAGTTTTGATTCCCTTTCTCCCCTTCCATGGTATTTTTATTTAGTGACTGGGAACTTTCACAAAACGCAGTATCTGCTCAAAGTATCTTGGGGTCGGTCTATATACAAGCTTGTTTGTTTCTATGCATAGTTTTTTTAAATTTTCCTTTAATGTAGTATTAGTATGAATTTTGAAGAAATTTATCATACTATTGCAGGTTAAATATATTGATAGTTATTCCATTACCATCAATGAGTTAGAAACTGTAACATCAAAGTTTAAGTTCAACTCAATGATGCGAGGTAACCTACTTTTGTCTGTCATTTCTTTCCGTTGATTTGAGGACTTCTGAATATATATATTTTTGCTGGTAATCTATGATGCACAGATACTATATGTATGCGATATGGAGATAGGCCGTTTCTTAGAAAAATATAGGATACAATACAATGTTACGAAAATATAGGATACAGTGTAGAAAATGTGTGATATTTGCGCCACCTCCTTCATGTTTGCTTGTAGGTGGACATAATGCTTGGTTGTCTTTCAAATTACTATCGTTAATTGAATTCTCTTTTTTGTTTATACAGCTCCACTGCATGGTTTTGCATTTTGGTTTGATGTTGAGTTCAATGTGCCAACGGTAGACTCATCAACATCAGTTATCGAGAATAATCAAGTGAACAGTAATTTGAGAAAAAAGCGAACAAATCCTAGTGAAGCACTGGTCCTATCCACTGCACCTGAGGACCCTCCAACACATTGGCAGCAGGTGCATCTTTTATTATTTTATTTAGTTTCCAATTTCAATAGGAAGTTCTAGTTTTATTATTCAGCAAGGTGTATATTGAAGTATTTTATCAATGCTTATCTCTAAGCATATATTAAACAAAAATGCATAACATACGTCTAAACCAATTGCATTTAGGATACAATTCTGAAGAAGTTTATAGTTGAATAACAGCTATATGCCGCTGCCACACTATTGCAGCTAGGGTCGTGGCTCCTTGCTGAAAATTACATTTCATTATGATATGAATTTAATTATCTTGATTTTGTTAATGCATTTGCAGACGTTGATATACTTCTATGATCCTATTGACCTGGAACAAGATCAATTAATTGAAGGTTTAGTAACATTGACACAAAGCAAAGAAAATGCTCGATTTATGAATATTCACCTTGAATATACGTGAGTCTAAAATATTCTTTCCCCATAGTACCCATTTAAAGTCATTTCCTATGGATTCTGATGTCATTCGTGTACATTGCAGTTCAGGTAATCGATCGTATGTGAAAGAGTCTGTTATGAGATGATCTCAACATTAGGCTGTTGCATATATATTTCATTGCTGACTTTGTTTCTCCAACAGAGCTACGATAATTGCTTGGGTCACAAAAACCACCAATCCTAGCTTTGCTAGATTAGAAAATGCTACTGAAGGACTTGTTAGCACATGTAGTTAGGTTAATCAAATGAAATTTTGTTGTAATTCATTGATATTAATACAGGAGTGGTTGAGTTATGTCATAATTCATTTATTGTTGTAATTTTTTAAGCTTCACTTTGGGGCTTTCATTCCGGTTGAAAAACTACAGCTTTGCTGGAATATGTTGAGTTATTTGTTAACAACATTCTTATCAATTTATCTGAAATCAGTGAGTGGTACTTGTTCCTTGGGGAGTGCACTCCTATTCTATTTGAAATCATTCTATTTTGGGAAAGTAGGCCAAATTGTCAATATTTAACTAAATCATTTTAACTTAATATAAACCAGTAATTTGATTGGATAATATTTAATCTAATTAATTGTTGTTCTGGGGCTGGCCCGACTGTTTGATTGGATCCAGTCTAAGAGATTTCCTTTGACATGGCCCGCATGACCATAATCTGGAATGCCTATTACCTATTGGGCAACGACAACCGTTGCCCTTCCAGTTTAGCACGAGTCTAGGATCATCGACGAGCGTCCTCTCAGCTTGTTCGACATCAATGTCGTGCAAGCCACCAGGAATCGACCAGAGAGATGTCAGTAACTAACTCCCTCCTTGACACCAACGGTTAGTTACGGACACATCTGTTCGGTTTGACAAAGTCTTGGCAGTTATCTGATTTCACGGATCTGCATATCTAGGTGTGAAATCAGGAACCAATGGCCACGTGTCAGGGACATTATATAAATCCTCACACACCTGTGAGAGTCAGGTATCGAATATTCATCATTCACCATCTATTATTTTGCTTGTATCTCATTGTTTCCATTCTCACTTGATCGTCGGAGTGCTTTGTAGGTACAACCTCCTTGTCTCCTCGACTTCACAGTCTAACTGTAGATTATCTTTCGGCCACTTCTTAGGTTCTGATCAACTGATAAGATCAGTGGCATCGTCTGTGGGAAGTTGTTCTCTCCATCTTTCTTTCGTCGAAACTTAAGATCAAAGCAACTTTTTTAAGATTCCTCTTCCTAATCATGGCTGACCATGATGATCTTCACAATGTCCGGAAAGACCATTCTTTCCTCTGCTCACAAAACTGACGGAAGTCAAGAACATCCTCACCTCGAGGACAACCTGGGCTTTCGGGACAGACAGACCGCATCTCTGGATTCCACTGACGCCCGACGCAGTGACGACCAATTCTTGGACAAAGGACACTCCAAGAATCTTATCGAGGAACTGCCAGAAGTCATGCAATCATTTCCCATCCCTCTCAACGCCGACCCGGCCATGGCAGCACTGCTCACTGCTATCAATCAGACCAACACCCTCATCCTACAACAAAATCAAAGGATATGGGTCGTGGAGAACAAGCGATCAAGATCTCCTCCTCGGAGAACCAGACAACGAAATTCCCTCAGTGTTTCACCACCCCGACGTGGACCACCGCCCTGAAAGGAGAGGCGTGTCGTTTCTTTCTTCAAGAAACACAACCACACACCTCCTGTTAGAGATCAAGACTCCCCTTCATTCAAGAAGAGGAAAGACAACAGGCAAGTCGACCGCGCTCGACTGCCTTCTCCCGAGCCAAAGCAGAAACGGAGGAGCCCCTTCCCCCGACAAGACCGTGACGATCAACGAGGAAGAAACTATCACTCTCCTTCTCCATTTTCCGTTGATAGCAAGGATGACGAGCCCCGTGACCCGCTATCGAGGGAGATTACTGAAGTTCCACTTCCTGTCGGCCTAGAGAAGCCACCCACATTGGGAACCTACGACGGAACAACAGATCTTGACGAGCACATCGAGAACATCGATGCTCTCCTCGAATAACGAGGGGTTAGGGGAGCCACCAAATGCAGACTCTTGCCAACCACTCTCAAGAAGGGGGCGATGGCACAATACGAGAGCCTCCCCGATGAATCCATCACCTCGTGGAAACAACTCGGGAGGATATTTTCGAGGCATTTCAGCGCCTCCCGTCGACACCCGAAATCAAAGGCTTCGCTCGAAGCAATCATACAGGGAAGGGACAAGTCTCCGCGGGCATATATTAAACGCTTCAACAAGGGAGTGGTCTAAGTACCAACAACAGACAACATGAAGAAGTACCTCTTCGAGCGCGGGCTCCGTCCCCGCAGCGACTTTGCCAAAGCTGGGGCATAGAGACACCGACCACGCTCGACTCCCTTCTCCTTAAGGTCCAGGCGTACATACAGTACGAGGAGAAGAAAACGGCCAACAATGCTAGAGAATCCAGGCACAAAGAGTGCCAAATCCTCAAAGAATGACGAGCCCTCGACATCCCATCGAGGAGAGAAAAAACGGGAGGACAAGTCCCGTGATTCCAAAGACTACAAAGGGCCAGCCGATCGTTTCCACGACTACACCCATCTGACAACATCCAGGGAGCGTATTCTTTCTGAATGCGCTAATTCTAAATTCAAGCAAGTCGGGATGCGCTTCCCCTGATAAACACCGTCCAAGCCAGGGATCGACAAAAGCAAGTATTCCAGGTTCCACAAGAGTCACTGTCACAACACGAAGGATTGCATTCATCTCAAAGATGCAATTGAAATACTGATCAGAGACAGGCACCTCAAGCAGTATAAAAAGAAGGAGGGTGCCCGTGACGAAGCATCAGAAACCAAAAATATCGAGGAAGGGAAGAAATCCCCCGACCTCGACCCTATTCCGGTCGCCATGAGCATCTCACGGCCGGAAGACTTCTATTATTTGGATATGGAGAACGTTCCCCTGTACTTCTCCTCCCACAGTCCTTGGGAATCCTTCCCTGTAGCCATGGTCATCTCCGACAGAGGGTTCAACAGGCACACAGTTGGATCGGTTGAAGAGGAGATTCGACCAACTCATTGAAGCCAACTCAGATATGGACGCCACGCTCGATAAATTCTGAGGAGGCTCTCATCCCCTCTCCTTCTACAAGGAAGAATTGTTGGGCGCCCCCCCAAATTCGAGCATCCCACTACTCGTGAGGGCTCGGATGACTAACTTTGACGTGTGTCACATTCTGGTTGACTAAGGTAGTTCGGTGGACATCATGTACGCCCAACTGTTCATCACCTTGCAGCTGAACGAGAGCCACCTAACCCCCTACGTCGGGATCTTATCTCCAGGGCTTCAATAGAGCCAGCACGAAACCCCAGGGATATGTAGAACTGATCTTCACATTCAGGAGAGGGGTAACGGCCCGAGTCATCAAGACCCAATGTGGTAGATTTCCCGTCTCTCTATCAGTGCATCTTCGGGAGACCCACTCTCTCCGAACTCATCGCGGTCCCTTCTACCGTTCATCTCAAGATGAAGCATTACACTGCCGGAATGCTTGGTCGCCACCCTCCACGGGGACATCCAAGCAGCCAGAAGGTGCTTTGAAGCTTCAGACAAAGACCTCAGTTCCATTAACGCCCAACCTCGAACGACCACTGGAGTCACACTGCCCTCCAGTTCCGAGGAAATCAAGCTGTTGCCGAGGGTCGACATCATTAACCTCGACAGTCGCTTCTCCATGTAAGACCACGTCGAGCAAAGGAGGAAAGGAAATGAGCCTATGGTCGAAGACGAAGGGTCAAACTCCTTTGATGATCTCAACGAACTCTCGAGTCACGCACGGCCCATCCTAGACGACGACTTCGAGCTAGTTCCCCTTGGAGAAGACCCTGTAAGGGGAGTAAAGATCAGAGCAGACCTCCCCGACCTGGCGAAAAGGCAACTCAAAGCTTGCTTAAGGGAAAATGATGATCTATTCGCCTGGAGTGCGTCCGAGATGTCCGATTTAAATCTAAAGGTTGCATGCCATCACTTGACCATTGATCTTTCCATCAAGGCGGTCGTGCAGCGCAAAAGAAAGCAGTCGTCCGAAAAAGCAAAGGCTGCAGAATTAGCTGTAAAAGACCTCCTAGAGGCACATTTTATTTATGAAGCCGAAAAAGCATGGCCGACAAAATGTTGAAATGATCCTTGGAGCTCTCTGAATTTGATATCCAATACGAGAGCATGAAAGCCCTTAAGGCTCAGGCCTTGACCGACTTCGTAGCTGAAATGACCTCGCCTACAGACCCTGACGAATCGCGTTGTTGGATGATCTTCGTCGATGGCGCCTACAGTTCGATCGGAAGCGGTGCGGACATCATACTGGAAAACGAGGAAGGGACCCTAATCGAAGTCTCTCTCACCGTATCTTTTCCAACCTCCAACAACCAGGCCGAATACGAGGCATATTCACGGGTTTACGACTGGCCGAAGATCTTGGAGCAGAGGAAGTAAAAATCTTCACCGACTCTTAGTTGGTTGCCTCTCATGTCTGAGGAGAATATCAAGTCAAAAACAACTAGCTTTCTGAATATTGGTCCCTGGTCAAGGAAACAAAAAAGAAGTTTAAATTTGTAGATGTACAACACGTTCCCCGCGAGCATAATGCCTGCGCAAATATCTTATCCAAGTTGGAGAACACGAAGAGAAAGTGAGAAAATAAATCTGTGGTACAAGATATTCTCTCTCGACCAAGCACCCAAAGTCCATCTTCTACCCTAGAAGTATTCGTCATCGGGGACAACGATTGCTGGATGACCCCCGTACACGACTACCTCACTAAGGGGAAACTCCCCGACAACCCAAAAGAAGCGGCCATTGTCAGGCGGAGAGCTTGCTCGTACGTCTTGGTCGAAGGAAAACTTTACAAAAGAGGATTTTCCATTCCACTTATAAAATGTGTCGACCGAAAGAGGAGCATAGCGCGTCTTGCTCGAAATCCACGAAGGCATCAACAGTCAGTATCTGGGCGGAAGATCCCTCGCAAGAAAAGCCTTACGGGCGGGATATTACTGGCCCACCATGCAGCACGACGCGAAAGAGCATGTGAAGACATTCGATAAATGCCAGCAATACGGAGACATACATTTAGCTCCTCCTAATGAGCTTAAGTCCCTCTCCTCTCCTTGGCCCTTCTCCTGGTGGGAACTAGATCTCCTCGGTCTGTTCTTGGTCGGAACCAATCAGATCAAATACCTGATCGTAGTGGTCGACTACTTCACCAAATGGATAGAAGCCGAAGCTTTGGCCAAAATCATCGCCCCAAAACATCCTTCTCTTCTATAAAAGAAATATCCTCGTTCGCTTTGGCATCCAACAAACGATAGTCACCGACAACGGAACCCAGTTCACGGACCACACCTTCCAGGAATTCGTCACCAAACTTGGCACGACCCAACACTTCGCCTCTATCGAGCATCCCTAGACAAACGGCCAAGCCGAGTCTACGAACAATGTAATACTGAGGGGCCTTAAGCGAAGGTTGGACAAAACCAAGAAACGATGGGTCGAAGAGTTACACAACATGCTCTGGGGATACCGAACGACTGCATATTCGTCCACTAGGGAGACTCCCTTCCAACTAGCTTACGGGACGGAGGCCGTCATTCATGTAGAAATTGAGGAGCCATCCAGGAGAATCGAGGCACCTCCCGACGAGGAGATGAACGACATCGCCCTCTACGAAGAATTGGATCTGGTGGAAGAAATCAGAGAAGGGGTGGCCCTACGAGAGGCCTCGATCAAACAAAAATAGCCATGCGCTACAATGCCAAGGTCATACGACGAGAGTTTGAGGTGGCAACCTTGTCCTAAAAAGAAATTGCAAAGAATCTTGCGAGGGCAAGCTTGCAGCGAACTGGGAAGGTCCTTATCGCGTTTACGCGGAAAATGGGGACTGGAGCGTATTACTTGGAAAAATTACAAGGGGAACAACTCGTTCGATCATGGAACGTCGAAAAGCTAAAACAATATTACAGTTAAAAACACTGATCAGTTGGTGAGTTTGGTCGACAAGACACTCAGCCAGGCCCAACCACGTGTGCATGCCTAGGCACGGCATAACACCCAAAATATTCAGAAGGGGAGAGGCTTCGATTTGTTGATGAGTGCACCCTCATAACGATGTGGATAACTCGACCGAGCTCCATAGTCCCCTTGTGCCACGACGGTATAATACCCAACTCGCGACGGGAAGTTCACATCGCCGAACCCGGGTCCCTCTAAATGAGACTCGAGTTCCAGCTTTCGCATGGTATTCACCCTGGCCGTTTGATCAATTTCCCTGCACTGACGAACATACAAAACGATCACATCCCCGCTATAAACTCTTAGCAAAATATGAAAAACGTCCTAAACGGGCTAGTTTATCAATAAACATGTAAAAAACATAAGTTAAATATTCAAAGCAAACGACCAATGGCTTGAATTTAAATAAAACGACCACTTGGGACGACATTGTACGGATATTAAACAAACAGGAAATATCCCACATAAATTAAATACAACAAATATGACACGCATGCCGAAATAAACATACAATCATCCTTCTGCTTCCCATTCGATA